>BSBN01001466.1:14780000-16055000 GCA_027924645.1 Cunninghamia lanceolata | reverse complement strand
TGTTTCCAAGCTATTTTCCATGGATTTTTTTATGGTTTCAAGGTTTATAATGTTGCATGAATGCTTATAAAACATTTATCATGATTTTTTAGGTCTCTAATGGCTATGGCCAAGGTCTTATGGCATGCAATCTTCATGGCAACAAGTTGGATAATTTTAGGACAATTTTGAATAATTTTAGTGAATAAAAGTTTGTGACGGTTTTATTCATGATCAATGGAGCCAAAATTGATTTGTATTCATTCATCATGACTATGTCAACATGGTATTTCATCATTTTAATAGTCCTCTTCAGTTTCCTAGGCTAGGACAGTCCTTATGCACCTATTCATGATGATTTGTTTGTCTGACACAACAGGATTTCACATTTTCCTAATTGTCCTTTGTTACTGATGATGGTGGTTACCTTGATGGAATATATACATTTAAATAGCCTCGATGACTAAGATTAGTTAATAATGACTATAATTATAGTCCTACTAAAGTCAAGAGCACTCTTTGACCATCTTGGATTGTAATAATATGTAATGAAACAACTTGCACAAAAGAAGAATATAACAAGAAATATGCTACAAATACTTGATACTAATATGCCACTTCAAGGGGGCAACCTCCAAAAGTCTCCAATGAAGAACACAATTCATAATATGATGATAATAAACTTACCACTAGCTCCTATATATACCTAATTATGCCATGGCTACAACCTAGGGCAACTTAGATACTTAAATATAACCCCTAGGGTGACCTAATAACCTATATTTGACTATAATAATGATTATATATCTTAATTAAGAGTTAAGGTAGCCACATGCCAATTACTCATAACCCTATACACACTATAGTATTAAGGGCACATCATGCCCCCCTCTTTAGAGAAGCGTTGTCCTCAGTGTTGATCAACTGTGGATGCTTTTGCACAAATCCTCATTTTCCCATGTAGCCTTTTCAACTGGCAAGTTCTTCCATTTTATCAAATCCTCTATGATTTCCCTTGTTCGTAGCCTCTTGGTGCATGTTTGAAGAATTCCCTCAAGATCCAAAACTATTCTTCCCTCCTCATCAAGCTCTAGTAACTCAGTCCGTGCTACAACGTCTTACCCAATAACCTTCTTCAAGCATGAAACATGGTAAATTGGATAAATTTTTGTTGACATAGGTAACTCCAATTTATATGCTACACTGCCAATCTTTTGCAACACCAGATAAGGATTATAGTATTTGGGTGCAAGATTGTTATATTTTTGTTGTTGTTTTAGAGACATTTTCTTATATAATTATAATCGCACAAAGACCCAATCACCCACTTCAAAAGTACTTTCACTACAATGCTGATTAGCCCGTTGCTTCATTCTATTTTGTGCCATTGCTAGGTTCTCTTGGAGACTTGCAAGTACCTCTTGTTGATGGTGAATGTGTTATTCAATTGTTTGAACCTTTGGTTGTGACTGTAATTAAGAGGTGATTGATGGTAGCTGGTACCCATATAGTGCCAAAATGGAGACATCTTGGAAGAAGTATGTGTTATACCACCATTCTTCTAGTGGTAACCATTTCACCCATCTCTCTTTTTTACCTGACGTAAAACATCGAAGGTACCCTTCCAAGCATTTGTTGACCACCTCAGTTTGTCCGTTACATTGGGTATGATATGACGAGCTATGAGCAAGTTCAATGCCCAAACATGAAAATAAGTTAGTCCAAAAATTACTTGTAAATAGAGGATCACGATCACTTACTATGACTTTTGGAGTTTTGTGTAGTTTTTGAATAGTATTCATAAAGGGTGTTGCTATAATGCTTTCTACCAATGTGTGTGCCAAAGCACAAAAGTGTGCATATTTGGTGAGATGATCCATAATGACCATGATGACATTTTTTGCTTCCAATTTGGGCAAACCTATGATGAAATCCATAGATACCTCTTCCCACCACTAACTTGGGATAGATAAGAGTTGCATAAGACCTAGAGTCTTAATTGTCTCCCCTTTAATTTGTTAAAATACCATGCATTCTACTACAAATTTTTGAACATCCCCTTTTAGCCCCTCCCAAAAGAAATCTTTCTTGATTCTATGATAAGTTTTCAAGAATCTAGATTACCCACCTATTGGAGAAGCATGTAGTTCTTCCAACACATTAAACTTAAGAGTTGAATTCTTGCAAAGGTATAACCTGTCCTTGTACCATAAAATATTTCCTTTCCATGCAAATTTGTTTGACACACTTGAATCCTGTTAGAGTTTCTCAATGAAAGTTTGAGTATCTATGTCCTTCTCCCACTCTTATTGTGCCTCATTTACCCAATATTCTTGTAATGTGAAAATGACATACAAAAGTGACTCTATGGGTTCATCCCTCCTCGATAGAGCATTGACAACGACATTCTCCTTTCCTTTCTTATATACGATCTCAAAGTCATATCCCAACATCTTTGTGACCCATTTTTGTTGTTCTTTAGATGATAACCTTTTTTCCAATAAATATTTGAGACTATCATGACCTGTCTTTACCTTAAAGTGTCTTCTCATTAGATAAGATCTCCATTATTTGATTGCATGCAAGATAAATAACATTTCCTTATCATAAACTGACTTAAAAAAATTCTTACCTTTGAGTTGGAAACTCTCAAATGCTACGGGTATTCCTTCTTGCATGATTATTTCTCCTATGCCATGTCCTAAAGCATCACATTTGACAATGAATGTTCTAAAAAAATCTAGAGTAGCTAGGACTAGAGTTGTGCACATGACTTCCTTTAGCTACTCAAATGCCCTTGTAGCTACCTAATTCCATTGAAAGGAATCCTTCTTCAACAAAGTTGTGAGAGGTGATGCTATGCTACTATAATTCTTTACAAATCGATGATAATAACTTGTAAGCTCTAAGAAACCCCGTAGGTTCTTGAGGGCCCTAGGAATTTTCCACTCTATAATAGTCTAGATCTTATGAGGGTCCACCTTGACTCAGGATGTGACATAATGTAACCTAGGTACTCCACTTCTTTGACTCCAAATACACTCTTGGATGGCTTAGAATACCAATAATGCTACTCCAAAATGTCCAAAACGTGATTTACATGTTGAAAATGTTCCTCCCAAGTTTCACTATATATTAAGATGTCATCAAAAAATACCAAAACAAAATTCCTTAGAAATGGCTTGAAGATAGAGTTCATCAAAATTTAAAATGTCAATGGTGCATGTGTGAGACCAAAATGCATTACCAAAAATTCATAGTGGCCCTCATGGACCGTACAAAAATCTATCTTATGTATATCCTCATATCTAATTCTGATTTGATGATAACTAGAACAAACATCAAATTTTGTAAAATAAACAACACCATTAAGCTCATCTAACAAATCATCAATTTCTAGAATAGGAAACTTATCTTTTGTGGTGTACTTCTTAAGCTCCTTGTAATTTGTACATATCCTCCAAGTTTTATCTTTCTTGTGCACCATTACCACATGAGATGAGTAATCACTTTGACTATGCCTAATAATACCTGCCTCTAGCATCTCATGAACTATCTTCTCAATCTTAATTTTTTGTACATATGGATATCTATAGGGATTGATGTTGGGTGGTTGTCTTCTTGCTACTAGTTGAATGGCATGGTCATGATCTCTTTTAGGAGGCAATCATTTTGGCATCTCCCCAAAAACTACTAAGTGCTTATCTACGACTTCTTGTAGATCTAGTGGTGTAGAAGCCTTTGAACGATATGCTTCTAATGAAAATAATTGGGCTACAAACCCATCTGCCCCCTTCTTAAGCATCTTTTACATTTGGTAAGAACTTACCATCTATGAAGACTTTGCATGCAACCCTCTTAGTTCTATTGTCCTTCCCTCTGATTGAAAGTGCATGAATAGTTCCTAGAAGTTCATCTCAATTGTTCCTAAAGTAATAGGCCATTGACCTCCCAAAATAATATCTGTTGCACCCATGGAGATAGCAAACATTGGGCAGTCAAGTTGATAATCTTTCATGGATAATGTAATGCTATGGCATTTCCCTCAACATCTAACAATACCACCATTTGTTGTTAGGGCCTAAAATTTTGGAGTTGGATATATAAAATAATTTAGATGAGTAGCCAACTTTTTGTTGATTAAGTTATGAGTGCTTCTTGAGTCTATCAACACTATTACTCTCTCTTTCTTTAATAAACCCACTACCTTGAGAGTTTGTGGGGTGCTAAAACTTGAAAATGCATGACAAGAAATGATTGGTTGGGGATATCCTGATTCCTCACTTGGTGCATCACCCAAAAAATATAACATTTCTTCTTCATCATCTACTTCCTCACTTGGCCCTTCAATGTAGAACAATTTCTTTTCTACACATTTTTGTCCCCTACTATATTTGCTGTCACAGTTAAAACATAACCTTTTTGCCTTATTTTCTTTAATTTGTTGAGGAGTTAGTCTAGTGGGTTGAGGGAATGGTTGTGCTGAAAAGATCTCTCTCATGCCATAGAACCCATGCCTTCTAGGGTTTAAAAAAATTTCTTCTTCCTTGCGTGCTAGAACAAAAGACTCGAATATAGAATTAGTACTAAAAATTTGTACCTCATATTGGATGTGATCCTTGAGACCACCCAAAAATAAGTAATTCACTTTCTCTTATGAAATTGTATCTACTCTCATAGATAGGTTTTGAAATTGTTGAATATACTCCTTGACTGATCTTGTTTGCTGTAATTTCTAGCTAATTGGCTGAAGTAGTTGTTTGCTACACTATCACCATACTGTGTTTGTAACTCCTTTATAAAAACCATCCATGTGACATTACGACCCTTTTTATTCCATTGTGCACATAGCCGTTGATGCCAAATTAATTGTTCTAGTTCTAGATATAAGGAAGCCATTTCCACCTTTTTCCCACTTAAAATTTGATGAACATAAAAAATTTCTCCATCTGATTAATTCAAGTCAATGGATCCTTGCCATCAAACTTGTGCATGTCCACCTTTAGTAACTAGTTCTTAGATCTCATTTTAGTGTTAGCATTTGGATCTAGATTAGATGACCTAGATGATCCACCTTGATTTCTTGAAGCATCTGGTTGTGATCCTAATTGACTCTAGATATAAGTGCTCAGATTAGCCAATGTGCTATGGATGCCAGGTATATCTCTTGTTAAGGCATCCAATCTTCCAACCAAGTGATGTATATCCTCCTTCAACTTGTTGGTTATCTTCTTCCATGGATATTTTATCCATATCCTCTAGTGATGAGTCACCTTTTTTAGGAGTCTTACAAGGAGTATACGAATTTTTTCCCTTGCCTCTAGTCCGTAGTCTAGCCATATAGTGCAATTTTTTTTTTCTATTTTATTTTTCTGTGGGTCAAATTCCAAAATTAAAATTTTAAAAATAAGACCCCCAAATTATTTTCTACAATCTTTCCAAAAATATAAAGAAATTTGAAAACTTCCACAAATTATAGCCTATGTAGAAAATTTATGAAAACCCTAAAATTGCCTTAATGAAGATGAATCCAAATTCCTCAAAATTAAAACTGTAGGTGTATCAAAGTTCCCTTGTTTAACCCTCCAAAAATCACAAAACAATTCTCTAAATTCCATCCCTAGGAGCGAAAATGGTGGAAACCCTAATTCTATAATAACTCACTCAATTCTACTCCAATCGCCCTAAAATATGGATGGTATTAGATTCAATATGTCCTTGAAAAACCTTTTAAAAATCTTGAAAAGATTCACCAAAATGAGAGAGATATGCGCTTCATGAAATGACCTCCAAAATTTAAAAATCGCCTTGTTTCTTGCCTTCATGGTGTTAAGATCATGCTCTAATACCACTTGTAATGAAACAAATTGCACAAAAGAAGAATATAATATGAAATATGCTACAAATACTTGATAATAATATGCCACTTTGAGGAGGCAACCTCCGAAATTCTCCAATGAAGAACATAATTTGCAATATGATGATAATAAACTTACCACTAGCTCCTATATATACCTAATTATGCCATGGCTACCACCCAAGCTAACTTAGATACTTAAATATAACCCCTAGAATTACCTAACAAGCTATATTTGACTATAATAATGATTATATATCTTAATTAGGAGTTAAGGTATCCACAAGCCAACTACTCATAACCCTATACACATTGTAATCCTCTCAATGTGTATGTAGTTTCCTTAAGGGTTTTAGGACCTTTAGTAATGTTGCACCATGGTCATACAATCCTCAAGTATTTGAAACTTGGGAGACCTTCGTATATGATTATCTTAATGGCTTGGGGTAGTCTTTGATTATTTTGTGTCATGCCCACATTTCCCATGCGGTCATGACATGCATCACATGTGTCATGTCCACATTTGTCATGTGGTCATGACACGAAATATAAAAAATTTTCCATGCATCCCTAGAAACCCCCTCGCACGTGTCAGCGTGCTTGGTGGCAATATGTAGAAGGCGTAAACATGTCAATCAAATTCAGGGTAATGCAATCACATGCACAATCCCCTGCGTGATGATAGCCAACTAAGTGGGTCAATGCGACGCGAGAAGCGTCGCCATTAGGGTTAGGATCAAATGATCAAAACCCTAAGTTTTCCTAGGTGAGTGACGGGATTTCGATACGAGTCGAAATCAAAACCTTAATCCTAATTACAGTAAAGGATTTAAATACCCACTTAAACAATCAACTTGCTGCGGAAACACTAAAATTTTATTCTACAAAAGGTTTAAATTACAAAGAAAATTTAATGCTAAAATCCCATAAAAATCCGGCAACATAATGCCTCTCGGGCGTGTATAGGAAATTATTCTATTAAATAAGTTTTACACAAAGGTTCACTATCCTACTAACGTTGGTTAATCTAAATAGTTGCACTATAGAAAATTAAACTGCCACTCTAGGTTTTCTAGTAGATTAACTTGATCAAAAAATGAAATAAATTATAAACCTCAACGATTAAATTCTCACGTATAATTAAATAGAATAAAATGATTTAGGAAAACAATTAAAGTTCCATTAAATAAATTTAAATGATAATATAAAAGAGGATTGACCCCAAGTCTAAATGAATTAAAATAATGTCTTCCTACTAACTCACTAAATAAAACTCTAAAAGAACCAAAAACCATTGAAATAAAAGAATTCCTCCCTAACCCTTACACACATGAATTAACATTTAACAAATTAAAGTTACAAAAACAAAACACCCACTCTTAAATCAATTTTCCCCTTTTTCCAAGAAGTCAAGGCTCCACAAATAAAATAAATAAAGATCATACTAAATTCCTAAGTATAAAAGAGAGGGAAAGAAAAAGAATAAAAATTAATTTTAAAACTCTCTTGCCCTAAAAGATCTCTCCCAATAAAAAATAATTTTTGATATATATATATATATATATATATATATTGTTAAAATAGAACTAAGATGTAGACGAGGTAATGACCGAATAGTCGAATCCATTCGAAGGGTAGCAGTTATATACAGCGCCGCCACTGCCACCGCCAAGGGGAAATTCTACCACTATCAGGAGAGACGAGGGAGGTTTTTAAGGGGGGTGTGGGGTCTGTGATTTTGTTTTTTTCTTGGTTGAAAGCTATGAAATGGGGGATGGGGAGGATGTCCCACCCCCCACTCCACAAAAAAAAACCAAAAGCTTGTTGTCACCCCCCCTTCAAAGCCCTAACTCCTTCGCTGACTAACGTTGGTAAAAAAATATTTTTTTTAGCAGCGATTTACTATCGAAAATAAAATGTATTTTCACACACACACACACACACATAAAATGCTACATATACACAGTCTGCCAAATTTTTTTTTCAACACAGTCTGATAAAAATACCTTCAAGAAAATAAATAAAATATTAATAATAATAAAAATAAAGGATATATATTAATAAAAATACATACTTCTGTTTAATTCCAGCAACATTTATTTGAGTATAAAACAAATAATACATATATATTTATATATATACATATAGATAGACTCTATATATATGTATATATAAATATATATTTATACATTTGTATAACTAACATGCAAGGAAGTATTTGTACAATATTTACTTAAATCAATTTAAAAAAAAAACATAATTGTTTTCATTTAAAGGTATGTAATAAAATATTTTCTTTATTTTGCATTGTGTAAATATCCATGTGTTTTTTTTTTTTTGGAAAGAAGGCAACACAATGCTTAATATTTTCTTTTTGAAACAAAAATCAACAACTAACAATTTCCTTTTCTTGAAAAACATATAAAATGAAGAACAAATTTTAGGCATATTTTGGACAACCATTTAAAACAACCATTGCACACAATATATTTTTTTTGTAACATTTCAAAGAAAATCCATACAAAAAAATAGCCACTATAATATATATTTGCAACTCCAAAATAAAATACATCCAACCCAAAAGATAAACATATAACTTTACATAACAAGAGAGGAACAATCTTCTCTCTTAACTTGAAAACAAACTACACAAGGCCAAACTTGGCTATAACTCTCAAAAAGCTAAAATGACAAAACTTAAAGAATCATAGCCTTTTTCTCCCAAGCTCCAATGTTACATAAACCTACAATTAACAAATATGAGAAGAGGGAAAAAACCACGAAATACTGCTCTCCTCCCTACCATAGACTCAATAATGAGTCACCCCCAAGCTTAGAGGTCATCCACACACAATGAACCTTCACTCCACAACACAACACAATACAAACACAAATTAACATGGAGAACACCCATGGCTTGCACAAAACAAAACTCATAGAAATGAGTTTAAAGGGGTAGGGGAGTGGACATCACTCAACTCAAGAGTGCCACTCTAATATCTCAAAACTCAACTTAAACAAGGCCTCAAACCAACACATTTATACCAAATCCCACATATTTCTCTATGGCTCTCAAGCCATTCAAAAAATACTCATAATCACAACTTGCCCTCAAGGCCAAAATACCAAACTAGGAGGTGACCTCGAGGAGGTTCACTCCTCCCCCACCCCACATATGTTGAGCATTTTCTCCAAGTGGAGAGGCTCTTACCACACCCATAAAATCCCCACAACACAAAATGCAAAATACACACACACAAAGCCATCACACAAGGAATGTAAATAC
Source organism: Cunninghamia lanceolata (assembly GCA_027924645.1). Lineage (NCBI taxonomy): Eukaryota > Viridiplantae > Streptophyta > Pinopsida > Cupressales > Cupressaceae > Cunninghamia > Cunninghamia lanceolata. The sequence goes on along the minus strand of BSBN01001466.1, from coordinate 16,045,878 downwards.
ATAAGGAAAGGCATCAAGCCTTGAATCCTACCTTAAATAGCCCACAAGGAAGATAGTTGAAGAAGAGCCCTTCCAACTCCACCTCCAAGTCCTCCAAATGAGCCTCCAAAAATTCCTCTAACTCTCTCCCCAAAGTGAAATAAAATAAAAATTCAAAACAAATCAACAACCCTCTCCCTCTCTTCAAGAGGGATTAAAATAGGCTCTCCTCATGAGCCTCGAGGAATGAAGAGGTGACACATGTCACTTTCTCCTTCCTCCTCACAACCACTTGCAAGCTTCATGGAATGTGGGGGTGACACATGTCACCCTCCCAATCCACCAAGTCTTGCTCCCTCCACTTGTGCTTTCTCACATATGTGGGAGAGAAAAGTGGAGCCAAAGAAGGATGTGGGTACAACAAGTGCCCCAATCTTAACCTCCCATGAAAGCCCAAAAAACCCCAAGGTACCCTCACCAATGTGAGAGAGTCTTGGATTGAGTCCTCCACAATTTAGGGGTCTTGAAGAATCCCCAAGCCTTGGGAAGAGGTGTGGATAAGGTTGAGTGTTTGACCCAACCTTCCACTCCTTCCCAAACTTCCATTTTCGTCACTTTACTTTAGGGTGAAGTTTAAGTGACCAAATGAGAGTTTTCCTAAGGTTAGACAAGCTCAAATGGTCCCTAGACCCTAGGGGTACAACCCAGGGTCACTTTTAGTCCATTTTGAGCACCATAGGGTGAGTAAAATCACATGAAAATGGGTCACAAAAATAAAAACCTAAAAATGAAATCAATTAAACATTACACCTTTACAACACCAAAATACAATCAATTGAAAAAGGGTAGACCTATTCCAAACGACACCACACATCAACATTATGAAATTTCATCATGCATAACACAGTTTATCTTGGTTCCTCTTAGAACTAGATTGGCTTAACAATAAAATGTGTGGGATGATCTCTGATTATTCATGGCTTGGTTAGAACACCTGTGCACTTAAACAAAAGATTAATCCAACATGTATATCATAGTCAAAGCAAAGTAAACATACACTCACACAATCACATAATCATATAAAACAATCATAAAATCACATCATAATTAGATTCATAATTTGCATTACTAAAATCCATCTCAAGATAAAATCGCATAATAAATCCATAACATAATCTCACAACTAATATCATAATGCAAATCACATGTCAAATCATCATCAGTGAATCAAAATCAGATCTAGTCTCATCACAACATACTAAACAATGCTAACCAAAATAAAAGCATATAGTCTAATAATCCTACGTATCGGGATTAAAAGTCCCCAAAGGTCTAAAATGTGTCTCCAATAGTAATATGAAATGATCAAAGCTAAGGGAGTGAAAAGGTAGGCCTCACATTTTGGACCATGACAATCCCTTCTTGACTTGTCCATGACTGTATAAGACAACAAAATACCTCTTCATCTACCCTTTTCACTTCCATGACAACATTTCCTTCTTCCTATGAAAGATTCCTATTTCTATGACACCATTTGGATGACCTTATCATGATAATATCTTGACTAATAACAACCCTTTTTATGGTTGTCATGTTAATAATCCTTCATGAAACCCTCATGTAACTTGTTGAAATCTTGAAGGTCCACATCACCTAACATGCAACCATAGAGAGACATTAGACTTGTCATGAAACCATGTCAATCCAAGAAAATGCATATGAAATAAGGCTTTTACAACCCTAGGAAGAAAAGGATATTGAGGGGTAGACTTAGTAACAATCCTATGACACTTTGCAATTCATCTAAAGGAGTAAAAGAGTCAAGGATGCTCCTAAGATTGCTACAGTAGCAAACACTTGGACATGGACAATCCTCAAAGAAGAAGAGGTAAAATAGACTCCATGGAACTATTATAGCAATAGTACTAGCATTGTAACATCAATAGAAACATCCTTTCTAGGGTTTGGTGAGTTTCCACGGGCAACCAAACCCTAGGTCCTTCTATTCCCCTCATGCCATGAAGTTATTTTTATCACTGTAGAACCCTCAAAATATTTAAGACCTTATGCTCATGAAAATAGGACCCTAAGAACATCCAAATGCATCCAAAATCATGTCAAGCAATCATGAACTCCATACTCAAATTGATCTGATCAATTGAGACTTGAAGCTTGCAAGACAAGCTAAAAATTGAGATGGGTTAGACATAAGTAAAATGATGCAAAGAAAAAGGGGGGTCCCCATTTTTCCCAAGAAACTATGGGGCGTGTGTGTAAGGAACAATAGGTGGATGTTGGGTCCACCTACAAATACCTACCTCATTTTTTTCTAACTTGAATTCATTTTCTTGTGGAGGTGAGGAATGCAATGTTTCAAAATGCTTTAGTTTTGTTAAGTGAAAAGGTGCTAGGAGGGAAATTTTGCATTCGATACCTCTTGGGACTGAATCAATGGTGCCAACACCTTGAGGTGGGTGATTTAATTCTAGTGGAAGACTAATTTCATTCCCTATCTCCCTCAATCCTTCTTGACTACATTGGACCAAGAGAGTATCTTAAGATCCCTAAGAGCAAAAAGTTGTCAAAACTTTGACGCAACAAATCTCTAAATTTGTGGCACCTAGGAATGTTTCATTTACACCTACATGTGAATTCTTGGTCCATCTACAATAGCCTATCTTGGTTTTTGTTAACTTCAGGTGCTAACAATAAAGACATCCTTACAAAATGCCTCATTTGAGAGAAGTGTAAAGGTACCAATAGCCATATTTTTTCTTCCACACCCTGTGGGACTAAACTAATAGTGCCAACATGTTAGGGTGGGTGGGTAAATGCTTGTGGAGGCCTCATTTTATTCCATTGGTCTCCCAATCCTTTTGGGATACATTGGATTGAGAGCGTCTCTTAAAAGCCCTAAGAGCAAAAAGTTGTCAAACTTTGATGCAATAATTCTCAGAATCCGTGACACCTAGGAATTTTTTGTTTGTACCTATTGGTGGATGTCAGGCCCATCTCTAATATTCTATATCAATTTTTGTCAACTCCAAACTATTTGATCATGCTGACAATGAATGCATTCTTACAAAATGCCTCATTTGAGAGTAGTGTAAAGGTGTCAATAGCCATATTTTTTATTCTTCACCCCGTGGGATTGAAATGACAATGCCAACATGTTGAGATGGGTGGGTGAATTCTAGTGGAGGCCTCATTTCATTCCTGAGGTCTCTTGATCCTTTTGGGCTACATTAGACTGAGAGAGTCTCTTAAGATCCATGAGAGAAAAAATTATCAAATTTTGATGCAACAATTCTTAAAATCTATGGCACCTAGGAATGTTTCATTTTCACCTATAGGATGGTCAAAATTTGATAATTGTTGCAGTGTAAAGGTGCCAATAGCCATATTTTTCTTCCACACCTTGTGGGACCAATTTGATAGCACCAAAACATTAGGGTGGGTAGGTGAATGGTGGTGGACACCTCAGTTCATTTCCTAGGTCTCTTGATCCTTCTGGGCTACATTAGACCAAGAGAGTCTCTTAAGACCCCTAAGGGAAAAAGGATTTTTTCTTCATTACTTTTCATGGTAAATTTGATGGGTTGGGTTTGTGTCTAAATCATTTTCCTACTCATGCTCAAGATGCCAAAATGAACAAGGAAGCTATCCAACTCTAGAAATATCTTCATGATAGGACCAATGGGGAAATATTACCCACCAACCTACCTTATTACTATCATCAAGCACAATAGATGTATATGACACTCTAGGCGACCATTGAGATACGAAGAAGAAGATCATGGAAACACCTCTATCAAGACCATCTTACACAAATCTAGGGTATACATGGAAACACTCAAGCTAATCCAAGCATACATAGCATACATGTGGCAACTCACAATACAACCAACATGTAAGGCAACATATGGCATGCATGACAATCAATGCACATAACACACATGTGACACAATTGCCAATCAAATACATACAAGTAACATGTGGAACAACTACCAATCAAATACATACATGTAACATGTGGCACAATTGCCAATCAAATACATACAAGTATGAATGGCTCACATGAGCCAACAATCATAAAAATGCCATATCAATAATCAAGCATAAGGGAGATTCTCATAAGTTTGAAATGCACGCCAAACAAGGCATAATACAAAAACCATCACACATACATATATGAGAGCACCATACTCTAGAAACATACATGTAGATGGTCTAAACACAATCTAGATACCAAATACGAAGAAAGGATAGGACGAGAATACTAGAACTAGGCTAAGGAGTGTCATTACGATCAAAATTGGATCTAAGATAACATCCCCATTTTGGGCTCGAGTATAGACATACTCCAAAATTCACCAACTCCTAGAGTTGCAACATGCTCTTTATGATCAAAACTAGATCTAAGATAGCATCCTCATTTTGCACATAGAAATATTATTACATGTTAATTACCCAAATGTGATTATGGTTAAACTTATTTAAAACTATGGACTGCTCACTATTTCCAATGATCACTTTGTATGATGGCACATAGTGAAAGTGACTCCTTCCCTATTCTATACCTTAGTCCTATGTCTAACATTCCAATTTTATAAATCGGGTGTGGCATGCAAATCAATGCATAATTTTAAAACATAAATATTTTTTGACAACATTCTCAAAAGATGTAAAATCCTAAAATAATAGGGAGCTTACTCATCTCACATTATAAAACATCCAATAAGGAATGAAATGTAATTTCATTATTTTTTTTCAAATGCAAGCAAAACCATAAAAATCCCCAAATTGTCCATTAATGGAGATAGTTGCTCCCTTGCCCAAAACCCATATTTTTTTCCATTTTCCAAAATACAATATTTATCAAAAATATAATGACAAACCATTATCCCAAATATACACAACAACATACTTTTCAAATAAAATTGGGAAAACATGAATCCATAAAAAAATTGCCATAGTTTTGTTTGTTTTTGCAGGTTTTTACAATTTAAAACACATGCAATAAACAACAACAAACTACCATTTTTATACCACTCAATTCCTATTCAAATGAAGCCATGAGAAAACCACATGTAGTGGCATGGCAAAGGTAGAGCAAAGAAAATTTTAAACAAGGAAATTGGAAGAAAATACCTCTCCAAACAGTTCTTGAAAACCATGCACAATGAAGCGTTGATGAAGACAATCTTTTGCCACACAACCCCAATCCTCCATCAAGCAATCTTCAAACCATTCCTCGATCCAAGAAATCAATAATCCTCTTATTTCCATCCACGCATTTTTTTTCCATCAAGCAAGGAGAGGATTTGAGAGTGAAAAATGCATAATACAAAATAAACTCTTTTTGATTTTATACAAAAAGCCTTTTTTCTTTTAATTTCTTTTTCTAATTTATTTTCCCCAAAATAAATTCTAAAATACTTGAAACAATATGAAATTCAACCAATTAAACTAATGCAATTATTTTCACAAGGAAATTGCAATATGATTTGATAACATTATGAAAAATCCAAACACTCATAAAATGAGTTTAATTTGCTTAATAATGCAATTCTACTTTTTCGAAGGAAAAAATATTAAATTCCCCAAAAAAGGATCAAAATCACTTAAAATTTCTTTCTCTAGCATATAATAATTCAATAAACCTTTTCTCTAAGATAATTTAATCATTTTTGACTAAATCATTAAAATTTCAGAAACAGAGAAAACATGCTTTTTGAGATAATTTAAAATATAATGCGAAAGATAAAAGAAACACATGCAAAGGTCTCAAACACATTATGGGTTTCCAAAACACAAGGATAAGGGTGAGATGGATAAGCATCCCATGTCAACCTTCTCCATTTCCCTCATTATTCAAACACTTGTAATTTGCCTCACACTCAAGTCAAACATCAAGTGTATCTTCTCCACATATAATAGCTGAAGCAACATAATCCACCCAACATGGCGTAAATCATAACATGCTATAAAATCACCACATATATTGTAAATCACCTACAACTAACATGATCCAGGAACATGATGCATAATCAATAACATTACACAATGCTACTATAATAGATAGTGAAAATAGTGAAGCTGAAACACTGCAATGAGCTGTCATACAAAATCACAATGTAAGCATCCCATAATGCATAGTCAGAATCCAAAAGTCAATACAAAACCTCATTAGAAACACTTCGATGGTCATCCAGAATAAAACCCTTAGAACCTCTTGATGGTACAATAGGCCTCATCAACAAGTTTGGTGCAACAGATCAAAGAAAGAGATGTTAGTGTAGATATTTTATTCCTTATTATAAGGTTTTTCCTACACATTTATTTAAACTTTCTTAGGTTAATAAAACATGTTTCATTAGTGAGTGGATTATGAGGTGTCACCTTCCTACATGTGAGCAACCATTAGCTATCTTGGGAAGATACTTTGCTAGCTTTAGTCTAATAGATGATTACTCCTCATTGGTCGGTGTTGCCACCTCTTTCCTCTCCTTGGTCTATATAAGCATGCTACCTAGCTTGTATTTTCATTCGATATTAGAGATAGTTAACTGATGCTATTTTGTCATCCGAGCATTTCACATCATTCTCTTGGTATCATTGTTATTCTGTTTCAATTGCTTTTGCATTTACAGTTTATGTTTCTAACTCGTTCAAGTGATTCTAGGTTATAATCTATTTTACAGATTCTAACATGGTATTAGAGCAAGTTTTGTAAGGTTAGATTCTTTGTAGAGATCTTGCAAAATCCCGTATGCTCTTCTTTTGCATTTTCAAATGATCTAGAGAATCAGAAAGGATTTATGAAGATCCAATAATCTTGTTTTTACATGCATGTTTCTCATGATCTAGGTGACTACAGCATCTTTGGTTAGTCTGGCAGCATTTATGTCTGCACCATTGCATCTAGGATGCCCAAAAACCCTAGGAATGCCTTTCAACGTTGAAATCAAAGCTTAAAAATTCCCTGTGATTTTTTGAGGGTACGTCCTTTTATCCAGTGGTCCAAAGGGTGCTTCGACTTGATTTGGCCTTTTCTCCAGTGGTTTGAAGGGTGCTCTACGGATGCGGCCTTTTATCCAGCGGTCCAAAGGGTGCTTTGGTTCAGTTCAGCCTTTTGTCTAGCAGTCTAAAAGGTGCTTTGCAGGTGCAACCTTTTATCTAGCAATCTGAAGGGTGCTCCACACGGTGCGTCCTTTTATCCAGTGGTCCAAAGGGTGCTTCATAGTTTGGCCTTTGCCCAATGGTTTGAAAGATGCTTCTGCAAGGTTCGTCCTTTTGTCCAACAGTCTAAAGGGTGCTCTGTGGGTTTGATCTATTATCCAGCAGTCCAAAGGGTGCTCCATGGGTTTGACCTTTTATCTAGCGGTCTGAAGGGTGCTCCATGGGTTTGACCTTTTGTCCAGTGGTCTGAAGCATGATCTATAGGGTTTAGCCTTTAATCCAATGGTTGAAAGAAAACCCCCATCCAACCTCCTCTCTTTTTCTTAATTTTCTTCTGTAGGCCCTAAAGGAGTAGTTTTACGGAAACAACCATAACTTCTTTCTACGAGGTTGAAATTTTGAGAAAAAACAAGCGTTGGAAAGGTCTTGAAGAGAACTTCACAGCTATATAATTTTTTTTCTCAGATTTTGTAACAAGGTCCATTTGGATCAAAAGTTGTTTTTTCTATTTGTGGGCCCTGTAACCTATGTGATCTCAGAAAAAGCATTGTAAACACACTGTGTTATAAAGTGCCAAACTTGTAATCTCTTGGGGGGTAATTTCTGATCTAGTGAAAAGGGGGGGGGTGTCTTGTGTGTGATCTTTCTTTCATATGGTTTTCAGCTTTCTTTCCTACACAACAAACAACAACAACAATCTTTTTTCTGCATTACGGTGGATCAATTTAACAGTACCAGTTCTAGCATCCTACAACTACTATGAGTGGAAGTCCAAAATGACAATCTATCTTTAAAAACTAGGGTTTTTAGAGTAACTATGGGTCTTGAAACTAAACCTACAGTAGATGCAGATAACCCTAAATGGTTTAACAAATTGGATGAAGCTTTTGGAACCCTATGTATGTTTGTATCTCTAGATTTTCTTTTTCATATTGAGTCTACAACAACACCAAATGATGTATGGACCACCTTGGAAACTCTCTTTGGTACACAAGATGAAATAAGAAGACATCTACTGGAGAATGAGCTAATAGGGTTAAATCCTTGTAATTTTGATACAATTTATGATTTCTTCACCAAACTAAAGGCTTTAAGATTGCAATTGAAGCAATGTGGGATAGAGAAGAAAGATAGTCAATTAATGCTTAGCATTCTTTCTAAACTTGGTTCTAATTACTCTGTGTTTGTTTCTACATTCTATACCACTAAAAGTGCCTTAGGAACCACATATAAGATGCCTTCTTTAGATGATTTCAATGCAAATGAACCCACTAAAGAGAAAGACAAGTTGGTTCAAATGGGCACAATTAAGCCCTCTAAATCTCATGCCTTGGCTGCAAATTAGGGCACTGAAGATAAAAAAGGGTATGGTAAGCAAGATAAGAAACAAAAGAACCAAGGAGAAAGAAGCAAGAACAGAAACAAGTTTCTCCAAACACAACTAATAATGCCTCTTCTTCAAAAGGTGACAAGCCTAAGAAGGAGAAAACTCATTGTTCCTATTGTAAGAAACTTGGTCATGATGAGCATAAGTGTCTAAAGAAGCAAATTGATCACCTGACTCATCTTCTAGAAAAGAACAACATCAAGGTACTTGATTTTGTCAAGCAGTGTTCATCTCAAGAATCTTTAAAGGACACAAATAAAAGTAAGGGGATAGGAAAGGGCAAGGCCCTAGTTGTTGTTACTTCACAGCCAAATTCTTGGATCATTGACTCGGGTGCTTCGCACCACATGGCTTCATCACAAGGTAGTTTTGCCTCCTTGGAGTCATGTTCTTTGCCATCTATTCTATTAGGTGATGATACTCCTATAGAGGTACAAGGGAGAGGGTCTATTGATGTGGGGGATGGTACATTTCATGATGTTCTTTGTGTGCCCGCATTGTCAATTAATCTCTTATATGTTTATCAGATCACTCACACTGGCTCAGGAAAGTAGGTTGAGTTCACTCCAGACACAGTGGTAATCAGTGAGATGCACAATGGGTCTATAATTACTGTGGGGAAGGCTGATCATCAATCTAGACTGTATCACTTTTCTTACTTTGTTCCTGATTCTCTTTCACTTGCATTGCTCACTCACTTAGATGAGGAGAGCAGTTTGTGGCATCAATAGTTTGGCCACTTGAACTATCGTTACTTGCAACAACTGAGTCAACATGACATGGTTTCAGGGTTGCCTTCTATTCAATTTTCTAATGGAGTTTGCCAAGGATGCGCTCTTGGTAAGCATCCTAAAGAAAAATTTGATAAAGGCAAAGTTGGAGTTAGTACATAGTGACCTAATGGGTCCATTGCCACATCCTTCTTTCAACAGGGCTAGATATGTCTTGACAATTATTGATGATCTTTCCAGACACACATGGGTATATTTTCTAAAACAAAAATTTGAGGTCTTTGAGTCTTTTCAGGACTTCAAAGCTTTTGTAGAGAAACAGTCTGAGAAGGCCATCAAGATTCTGTGTATTGACAATGGGGGGTGTATGTCAATCAAAAGTTTGAGCAGTTTTGTGCCTTAGAGGGCATTGATCTTCACCACACAGTTCCCTACAGTCCACAACATAATGGTGTTGTAGAGAAAAATAATAGGTCCTTGAAAGAGATGGCTACTTGTATGATTCATTCCAAATCATTGGCACCTCATTATTGGGCAGAGGCCATCAACTGTACGTGCTATATCCAGAATCAGGTTCCTCACTAAGCTGTGAAGGGAGTCACTCCTTTTCAAGGTTGGACTGGTCAAAATCCCACAGTGAAGCACTTTTGAGTGTTTGTATCTCATTCATGGGCCCACATTCAAGCAGAGAAACACAAGACTTTGGATCCAGAAAGCAAGGCTTGCATATTTGTTGGGTATCCAGATGGTGTCAAAGGCTACATGCTTCTTCATCCCACTACAGATGAGTTGTTCATTGAGAGGAATGTTTGGTTTGAGGAGGATGCTTCCATATCTTCCAACACTTCTCCTTCTTCTATCACTTTGGAGACACGATGACATGATGATAGCTCTTCTGAGGATCTTAATCCTCTTGCACCACATGAGGAGTCTTCTTCCTCCACTTTAGATGGCGAAGATGATGCTGAGGTCATTTCTTCCTCCTCTTCAAGTCATCATTCAGAGGATGATGATTCTCCTCCAGGTTTTCCAGTTGTTAGGCCTCTTTGGGCTCATCAGAATTTGGAGTCAGCAGGTGATTGGGTTGCTGATCCTTTAGATGCGAGAAGAACAAGGTCATAGTTTGAACATGCTCCTCATCTCTTCTTTGCTTCAGCTTCTGATCCACAATCCTTTAGGGAAGCTTCTGGTGTCCCCGAGTGGGTTGCTACTATGCAGGAAGAGTTCATTTCCTTGGAGGGGAACCACACTTGGGATTTAGTCCCTCTTCCTAAGGGAAGAAAAATTGTTTGATGTAAGTGGATCTATCAGACAAAATTTGTCGCAGATGGATCAATTGATAAACATAAGGCTTGCCTGGTCGCAAAAGGATTCTCTCAAGTTCCTAGGATAGACTACTTTGAGACTTTTGCACTGGTTGCCAAGATGAATTTAATCTGACTTGTCCTTGCCATTGCTGTAGCCCATCATTGGGAAGTTCATCAGATGGATGTGAAGAGTGTTTTTCTTCACGGTGACCTTCAGGAGGAGATATATATGGAGCAACCACAAGGGCTCATCTAGGATCCTTCACTTGTTTGCTGATTTTGAAAGTCCCTCTATGGCCTTAAATAGGCCCCTCAAGCCTGGTATGCCAATATGGACTCCTTTCTTCTATCAGTTGGGTTCACTCTGTTCCATTCTGATATGAATGTCTACATTTTACAATAGGATGACACTCACTTTCCTTGTTCTCTATGTTGATGACTTGTTGATTACAGGGAGTTCCCCATCCACTATTAAGGTAGTGAAAACTGCGCTTTGTGATTGGTTTCTGATGTCTGACTTGGGTCTTCTTTACTACTTCTTGGACATTGAGATCACATAGTCCTCGGCTGGTATCTTTCTTTCTCAGCCCAAGTATGCACTTGATAAGCTCTCCAGATTTTGCATGGTTGACTGTAATCCTACACCGACTCCATTTCTGTCAGGGGTCAAACTTGAGGCTTCTTGTTCTTCTCCTTTGGTGGATGCTACCTTATATCACCAATTAGTTGGGAGTCTCATATACTTGACTCACACGAGGCTTGATATTTCATATGTTGTGGGCTTGGTCTCCAGGTTCATGTAGGAGCCCCATGAGTTGCATTGGAAAGTAGATAAGCAGATTCTTCACTATTTACAGGGCACTCATATTTATGGGATTCATTATGTAGCGGGCATGGATATTGACTTGGTGGGATACACAGATTCAGATTGGACGAGCAATTCTCAGGATCACAAGTCTACTTCAGCATATTGCTTCTCTCTTGGTTCTGGTCTTATTTCTTGGTCGAAAAAGTAGTCTGCTATTGCTCTTTCATCTACAGAGGCTGAGTATCGAGGAGCAGTTAATGCTACTATTGAGGCCATTTGGCTTTAGCACATTCTCATTGAGTTTGACATTTCCTTCAGGAAGCCTACATTCATCTTTTGTGACAACCAGAGTGTGATACAAATCTCTCGCAATTTGGTCCATCATCAGCGGACCAAACACATTGAGAGACACATGCACTACATTTGGGAGTTGATTCATGGTCCTTGATCTTCTGTATTGTCTGACATCAAATCAGACTACATACATCTTCACCAAACCCTTCACTGAGAGCAAGTTCATTTATTCACATCCTTTACTTGGGGTGTGGCAGGTGTCCTCCATTGAGGGGGCTTCTTAGCTCCTTCTTTCCTTCTCTCTCTATTTTGTAGGGGCGGGGAGGGGCATTCTATATTTTGTGTGGGGGGCTACTTCTCTTTTGGGGGGAAATTCATTGTACATGGGTACCTTATTAGGATTGATTTGTCAGGACCCATCTTTTTCACCCACCTAAGCTGCATTTAAGGGGGGTGTTAGTGTAAGTTTTTTATTCCTTATTATAAGGTTTTTCCTACACATTTATTTAAGCTTTCTTAGGTTAATAAAGCATGTTTTATTAGGTGAGTGGATTATAAGGTGTCACCTTCCTACATGTGAGCAACCATTAGCTATCTTGGGAAGATACTTTGCTATCTTTAGTCTGATAGATTGTTGCTCCTCATTGGTCAGTGTTGCCACCTCTTTCCTCTCTCGGGTCTATATAAGCATGCTACCTAGCTTGTATTTTCATTTGATATTGGAGATAGTTAATTGATGCTATTTTTCCATCCGAGCATTTCACATCATTCTCTTGGTATCATTATTATGCTATTTCAATTGCTTTTGCATTTAGAGTTTATGTTTCTAACTCTTTCAATTGATTCTGGGTTATAATCTATTTTATGGATTCTAACAAGAGAATCAAATAATACACTAATAAACACTCAATATAGCATATAGAATATGAATTAGGAAGCACACCATGCAAGAACTAGGGCAGACATTACAATCTACTCAGTGCTCCTAGGGATGTAATCATCCCTTCTTGGTGAATGGGGAAAGAACAGTGGGTGCATGAGGAGAAACCAAAGGTCAAACAAGTAGTTCTTAATTTACATTGACATTTACACCAAGCCTAGACTACACATGGCATGCCACCATGCCAACACCCTATAATGATCCCATATCAAAGTAATTGGGTTTTAAACCCATCTCAAATGTACCCAATAATATTAAAGAATATAATGGCACCTTGAGATTGTTATGTGGCTTATGGTCAAATACCATCCACTAACGGTCCTATAAATTAGTTGAAATTCCATTATGCTTGCACCATTTGATTGGGATTTTTCTTTTTGTTACAAGGATGTGGAGATTGGTTGTCAATGAAATATGGTGCTAATGCTTATTTTGTATTATGCAAATAATTTATTTGTTTGACAAACCATCTAAATAAAGCTACCTCCTCTCCTCCCTCCATTAATGAAATCTATCCAAACAAGAATTATGGTTTTAATTGAATTTGTCACCATGGATTTGATACCATGTTAGTGTTGTCACATGAAATTACACCCTTCTTGGAGGTTGTCCAATCATTCCAATGACACAATGGGACTGATCTCAAGGTGTGGGACCTTGTAGTTGAGATTAGACCTCAAGAGAAGGTTGGTTCCTCTTTTTGAACTTAAGGTTCAAAGAAATGAATTAAATCTAATGCAACTCACAGGGAAAAGGGGGGAAATTACTAAAATTAGAAGGGGAGGTGATGCACTAGATTTAATATGTTAGCTGGGACTGACATAACACAACAATGACCTCAATTACTAAAAGAAACTCATATAGGCTTATACCTTTAACATAGGCTCAAATAGAAGATCATAACCAATAAAGGGACTGTTTTATCCATAGAATGAGTCACAAGCGTAAAATAAACACAGAGAAAAAGCATAAGAGAGGCAAAATAATAGTGATTATATTGATCATGAAGGCTAAATAGCCATTACAAAGGGAAGATAACCTGTTATAGAAGAGTAGACACAAAATAATCATCTACATTCATGGGTGAACAATCATCCAGAGACAACAAAGGCTCAAAATTAAGCACAATGTATCAAATCCAGTTGGTTCTGTAGGTACATTACAAGGTCTAAAAATAACAAATAATCTACCCAGCATAACAGCCTCGAAGAGTAGCTAACATAATTACATCATTTTCATATGTATATATATCATTTCTAGTCCATCGTGCAACAATGGGCATTGAAATTTCAGCAATGGACTTGGTGTATGCGCCATGCTGCATTTAATTCTAGCCTAGAGGCCTTGTCATAAAATATGTAGAAATGAGGAGCACCCATGCTTGGTGTGTTTAAGAATCCGTGGCCTGGAAGACCACCCATATCTTGTGCACTGATTCATCCTTGGGAGGACCTGTAGAAGCATGGCTGTAGAGGGACCTTGTCCTCCTCAATTCATTTCTAGTCATTTTGCATTGAAGTTTTCTACTGTTTCAGCTACTTGGAACCTCAACCTGCAGCTTGTTGAACACAAGGAATACTGAGAGGGGGGGTGAATTAGTATTCTATAAAACAATTCCTTTGCATGTTATTTAATCCATTTACCACATTCAATGACATGAAAGATGAATAAACATAGAAACAACAACCATAAAGACATAAGACATAGACACCAGGATTTTTACGTGGAAAACTAAAAAAAGGAAAAACCATGGTGAGTGTTAGCTCACAATATATTATGATAGCAATACCAGATTACAAAAGGCTCACTGCCCAAGGACTCACTGTCCAAAGAAATGCTCACTGCAGGTGGACTCACTGTCCAAGCGGACTCATTGTCCACTGAGAAAGAAATATAGAAGAAAGAAAAGAAATGGCTCACTGCCAAAAGGAGAATTGTTACAAGTGCATCTACCAATGCTGTGATATAGTTCTAATGAGGTTCGGTATACAGATTCAAAGCTTTTCATCTTTGCCTGCCCTGCTTTTCTGTTCTGCTCACATAAGCCCTGTTCTGCAAAACTCTATTTTTCTTCACATTGATATGATCACAAAAATAGACTTAATTCACACATTCACATTACTCACAACACTAACATCTCATTTGCATCGCAATCCATCCAATATATATATCCGTACACAGATTTGGATCTTAATTAGGTCGGCCTAAAATAAATAGTACTTCTATACAAAAGTAATACCAAGTCGGTCTCAAATCTTAACTCAATATTCAATGCAGATCTATATAAACTCTTAATTATCTTCATTTAGATGCAAACACATTATAGAACCACTTAAGAAGTTGATCCAATTAATAGATTTCAATTGCATACCGATTTACCTTCTGTGTCGGCCTTATTATTAAGAACATACTTAATTGCTTTATCTGTTGGCCCATAGCTTCAAATGCGATCATTATGAAACTCTAAAATCCTTGTTAATGATTCATTATTGATCCCTTATCATACCTTTAGAACCACAGAACATAATATTTACTTACAGACAAATGTAGATCTCAGAACTGTCACTCAGTCACTATGAAACATTGTCAGACTGTAAGCCGATAAAGAACAACTTGTAGAATGTGATAAAAAAAACTTCAGAAACTATAACTCTGGATTTAGGTAGTCATAATTAGTATATTTACTACCTTAGAACTACAAGACAAAAGATGTAACAATGGAGGAATGTGGACCCTTTTACTCTAGTACTGTACACTATTCCTAACTTAGGTTTTCTCACCCAAACTTAGCTAAATCATAGTATGTCTTCTGAAGATCTTCAGGACTTGCAAACTTGAATATAACACCTTCAAACAATTGCAAACAACATACCTGAACCACACACTATGATCTTCAACTGCAGAGGCATACCATTCCTAGCACTGTCAGTCACTCTATATATTGTCCATACTTAGTCATTATGGCTAAGTAGTCTTTTGGACTGAAATCCCCTTTACCAAACCTTGTTTCCATCAATGACAACATTCTACATTAACCAACAGAGCAGTGTCTCTTTGACTAAGTTGCCAACAATCTTCCCCTTTGTAATTGATGGCAACACTTACTGAAAAATAAATGTTGCTCCCCCTTACTCTATACACCCTGTTTTACTTCTCCCCCTTAGTTGATTGGCTATTTTTCATTGATTTTCTTCTCCCCCTTTGACATCAATGGCAAAGGTGTATGTATAAGTGTCAAATTTTGTGTCAAATCTGTAAGACTGTCATACTCTGCCGCATATGTACAAATACAATATTAAACTTAATTAGTTAGTTGTGGGAGGTAGAATATCATTATAAATGGTCTTTAGCATAGTTGACTCTCCATCCCATCTATTCTTTGCACTATCCAAAATTTGAATGTGACCATTTATTAGAAAAACTAATTTTTCTGCCTTCTGCACATCTGAGGGTGTATCAATTATTGCTTTTACATTCAAGGCTTCTGCTGCAAGATTAGTCATTGAATCTATTTTTGGACTTATTAGCCCTCTTAGCTGGCACAACCTATTTTTAACATCTTCCCTCTCATTCATCAAACTGCTTAAGTTATTGTGGATATTTATAGCTTGTATCTCTTTACTACTTATTGATTTAACTACCAGATCAAATGACTTGGAGATATTTATCAACTGAAGTTCCTAATCCTTGATCTTCTCTCCTAACTCTTTTTTAGCTTCCAGCCATGATAAACAAAATTTGTACAAATCACAAGCTTCTTTTATGGCACTCTGTATACCTTTTATTCCATTATCTAATAGAGTTTTATTATTAACTAACATGGTCTTCAAATCAGCTAATCTCTTCTTGTCAAACTCTTTTCTTACTTTTGTTTTTGTAGACTTTTCAAAAGATTCAAAATGTATACTTACTAAGTTTATTAGTCCCTTGAGTTGATCTGTTGAAGATAATGAAGTATCCTTTTGATATGTTGGCATCATGTTTTCCAAAATACCAGATGCTTCTTCGATGAGCTCACTATATTGGATGTGAGACCTTAGAATTTCTTCCTGAGCCTTAGCTTGCACAATTGATACCAGTTTGAATTTTTGCAAAGGAGACAATGAAGCCAAGTTTATTGGTCCTTGCATAAACTCAGTCTCATCCAAAACTTGTGACTCCTGTTGCTTTTCCAAAAATTCCTTGACAAAATCTACTGGATCCTTTAAGGTAACAGTGTCTCTTTGCATATCAAAAACATCTTCTTTGTTTTGCTCAAGAGGTTCCAGATCCATATCCTCTTGTTGATCAATGTTTTTCTCTAGTGAAGGGCTTTTCTCAACTTGTTCCCATTCTTGATGATCAACTTTATTCAACTCATTAGTTCTCCTTGCTTGTTTGATCATCAGTTTGTTGATTTGGAGGAAGACCTGTCTCAATTTGGTCCTTGTTAGCTGTGTCTAGACCATTAGTAGTAGAGGATTGATCTTCTTTCTCTTTTATCTCTTCATCATTTTTGTCTAACCCTTGGTCCATGTTGACATCCGGAGAAGATGTGTCATCTGCAACACTTGTTTCTTCATTATCATATATGGTTGGGAGATAAAATTCCTTTAACATACTCAAAGTGATTTCCTTAGTTTCTTTAACTACCTTCTCAATTGCATCTGACATGAGAGTGTCCATCCTCCTCTTTTTCTAAATTTTCTACTAAGTACTTTGGAGACTTTTGGCTTTTCCTCTAGGGTGATTTCAAGACATAGCTTTATTAGTGTATGTTCTCTAATCTCAATGTCCTTGGCCATAGCAGCTTCTTTCCTTGCAAACATTATACTTCCCAAGTTGTTTGGGAGATCAGTAATTATCTTAATGAGGGATTTATCATATATATCCCAGTATTTGATGATAGCTTAGTCTCAATGATGTTTTTATCTGCATCATCATAGTCATCATACAATTGGGCAATAGGTTTTAGATTTCCATAAACTATAATGGCCTTCAATACTTCCTCTAGACTCATTCTAGCATGGTCTTCTATAGGCACTTTAGTCTTAGCCTTCTTTCTCCCTTTACCCTTATCAGAGGTCTTCTCCTTTGTGGCACCAGAGGGTTTACCTTGCTAAGAACCAGAGGGTGGTGCACTCTGTGCCTTCATCTTTTTCATCTTTTCATCAGTCTCAGTTTCCTCATCATCAACTACATCAACACTAACATACACTCTCTGACTTTTGGTCTTCTTTCTCTTGCCAGTTTGTGCTTCTGTAGTGGTTGTGGAGGGAATACCAGAGGATTTAGATGTAATTGTAGAGGTTGTTTCACAAGATGCAATTTGTGAAGTAGAAGCTCTTGTTCTCTTCTTTGTTGCTGCAGGCTCCTTTGATTTCTTCTCAGGCTCTTCTAAAGCCTTCATAGGTTCATCTTACTTTTCTTTGGCTGCCATTTCTACTTCTACTCTTGTTCTTGTTTCTTTTATTTGTTCTTTGGTAAAACCCTTTTTCAGGGCATACTCCTCTATCATCTTCTGAGCCTTCTTCAAAATTTTTGACTTTCTTAGTTCAACATGAACTTTTGTTGATAGCTCATCATAGGTTCCAAATCTTTCTTCTTTGGGATCCCTAGGTTTGCTTAACACGTGTTGAGCATAGTTATCCTATATTTTTCCATCCATTTCATAACCCATTGGTAGAACCTAGCCTGTTCTAGGCTCAACAACCTCCATCATGCATTGGTCATTTGTTACAATGAAGCATATGTCACTCTTATATTTTTTAACAATTGCCTTGGGAATCCTTTCCCTAGATTGCATAGTTCTCTAGAAATTCTTGAAATAGCCCCATAGGGCTGTGTTTTGTTCATCATAGCTTCTTATGCTACCTAAATGATCCCTAATTTGCACTGCAACTAGTTGATTGTTTGACCATAACAAGTTTTTCATTCTGGGTAATTCTTGCATGAAGTAGAAGAATAAGTAGATGATCAATGTACCAAATTTGAAAGGGTATTTGCTCTCCTTTGTCTTCTTTAGGTTTTCCATTAGCTGTAGTCAAAGAAACTCACAGAGATCATAGTTTGCATTCTCCTTAATCATTTGGTAAGCAGTGTAGATAGCTGCACATGCCAGAGATAGAGTTCTCCCTGTTGGTGAAGTAAATCTTATATATAATTACCATTGATGGAAACTTCACTGCATGGTCTATAATATCATTAACTGTTAATGTCCTCTTGTCGAATTAGGCTCTGGTTACTTCTGTCACGGTGCTATTTTTCACAGCTTTTAACAAGGGCATGGTACGGTAGAATTTAGTCCTGTCACGACCCTAATTGCATCCTTGGTAATCATAAAGGGATTTTCGAGCCACATGAAATCATCATGAATCCTACTCAACATGTACCGGACCCATTCATCTTCCACAAATGTTGGGAAGTCTCTGTACTGAATGAATTTCTTCTCTTCCAAAGCCTTGTATTCTTCCTTCAACTCAAATTTGTCACCACTTAGATGTTTTTGATATAAATCTGAGAATTTGTTGTCACCATGCTCTTCTAGGGCAACATGAATGCAAGCCCGAACATCCTTTGCATGCATCACTCCTTGTGGTATATCTGAAAATGCACCCATTGGATCAATTTTTGTTGATTTGAAGGGGTGTTTCTTAAATTTCGGCCAAGCTCTCTCAGTGATATCAAAAACTTGTGGGGTAGCCATTTCTGCAACAATTAAACAAATTTGAAGTAGGGTTTTGAACTGAAAAATACCTCTTTTGCTAAAATAGGGTTTTCTTGAGTTTTCTTTGATTTGCTTTGGAAATCTCTGTAGTCACTTGGAATTTAGCTTCAGTTCTCCTTGGACACTTGATAGCTTAAATGTAAAGTGAGTGATCTTTCAAATCCATGCCTTTTAATCTTTATCTACCATAACCTAATCACCATAAATGTTGTTTTCAAAAAGTTGTCAAACACTTCTTTGTTAAGCACAGTCTATCAAGATTGCTCTGCAATGTTCTGTGTTTGATCCTTTTCTACCATAATTTCTTTCAAAAGATCTGTCATGTAAATCTACGCATCATATCTTTGTGTCAGATTCTGACACCAACTATCTGGCTAGGGGTTCATGATTTTCATTAAGACTCCCCTTGAGCCAAAGCTCATACTTTACTTCCTGGAAGAAGTATTTGCACCAGAGGCTGGTGTGAATCCATCCTTAACCTCAAATACATCCTTCTTAATCTAGAACTTGTTCATTTCCTTCTTGATTTCTATCAGATCAACCTTAGTCTTTACTTTATCTTCCCTCTACTTTGTCTTCCTCTCTTCTACATGATAGTTTCTTTTTATATTTTTATTTCTGCAGAATCTTGCAATATGTCCATGTCTATTGCAATTGTAGAAAACAACATTCCTCTATCCTTGGTTCCTTCCACTATTATGCTTCACCCTTGATCTACATTGGTTAGCCATATGTCCAAACCTATTGCAAGAAAAGTACTTTCCATTGAAAGATTGAGTATTTCTTGCATTGTTGGGACCATTCCTTATCATACTTCTACACTCAATTGCTTTATGACCAATTTTATTGAAATTAAAGCACTGACCAGAGAATGATGGAACATTTTGATTCATTCTACTCCTACATTGAGCAGCCTTATGACCAAACTTATTGCAATTAAAATAATAGCCATTGAAAGATGGGTACCTTTGAGCATTAGGTTTCTTGACCGGAGGTCTTCTAGGTTTGTTTCTTTGATACCAGACATGTTTTCCTTTGTCTCTCCTCATCTCAGTGTTGACTTGTCCTAATTTAGAACTTTCTCCTTTTTCAAAACACAAACCTTGCTTGTCATCTAGAGTTCTCTTACTATCAATCAGCTCATCAAGTTTTGCAGAGCTTATTTTGAACTTTTCTTTGTAACTGTTTGTTATATCTAGATCAAATTTCAAAAGCACAACATCTTTTGCCAACTTTTCACATTATTCAGACTTGTCTTTCAAGATTTGATTTAAATGCTTCTCAGCCTTTTCTTTCTCTTCAATCAGAATTGATAAATCATTTAGAGTTTCATTTTCTACTTTTAATTGTTCACTTAGCTCTCTTCTCCTATCCTTTGATCTCTTAGCTTTCTCTCTCAACTTCAGGATACATTCATTAGCTTCTTTGATATTTTCCTTCAAATCCTAAATATCTACTTCATACCTATCAAGATCTTCAATGGCAGTTTTCAGTTCTTTATTACTGACGTATGTGCAATTATCAATTGTGACACTGCCTAGAGTAGGATACCTTCTGACTGCCATGTGAAATCTTTCTCAAATCTTCTTTAAGTTGTTAGGCTTCTTCCAAGGAACCTCGATCTGATACAAATTGTTGAAGACAAGGAATACTGAGAGAGTGGGTGAATCAGTAGTCTATAAAATAATTCCTTTGCATGTTCTTTAATCCATTTACCAAATTCAATGACATGAAAGCAGAATAAACATAGAAACAACAATCATAAAGACATAACACATAGACACCAAGATTTTTATGTGGAAAACCTAAAAAGGGAAAAACCATGGTGAGCATTAGCTCATAATATATTATGATAGCAATACTGGATTACAAAAGGCTCACTGACATAGGGCTCACTACCCAATGACTCACTATCCAAATAAATGCTCACTATAGGTGGACTCACTGTCCACTGAGAAAGAAAGATAGAAGAGAAAAGAAATGGCTCACTGCCAAAAGAACTATTACAAGTGCATCTACCAATGCTGTGATATAGTTCCAATGAGGCTTAGTATACATATTCAAAGCTTTTCATCTTTTCTTGCCCTACTTTTCTGTTCTACTCACATAAGCCCTATTATGCAAAACTCTATTTTTCTTTGCACTAATTTGATCACAAAAGCATACTTAATTCACACATTCACATTAGTCACAACACTTACATCTCATTTGCATCACAACCAATCCAATAGATATATATCTGTACATAGATTTGGATCTTAATTAGGTCAACCTAAAATAAATAGTACTTGTATACAAAAGTAATACCAAGTCAGTCTCAAATCTTAAATCAATATTCAATGTGGACCTATATAAACTCTTAAGTATCTTCATTTAGATGTGA
Organism: Cunninghamia lanceolata; assembly: GCA_027924645.1. Classification (NCBI taxonomy): domain Eukaryota; kingdom Viridiplantae; phylum Streptophyta; class Pinopsida; order Cupressales; family Cupressaceae; genus Cunninghamia; species Cunninghamia lanceolata. The sequence continues at coordinate 16,024,161 of BSBN01001466.1, read as the reverse complement.
ACACACTATAGAACCACTTAAGAAGTCAATTCAATCAATAGATTTCAACCGCATACTGATTTACCTTATGTGTCGGCCTTATTCTTAAGAACATACTTAATTGCTTTATCTGTCGGCCCATAGCTTCAAATGTGATCATTATGAAACTCTAAAATCCTTGTTAATGATTTATTACTGATCCCTTATCATGCCTTTAGAACCATAGAACATAATATTTAACTACAGACAAATGCAGATCTCAGAACTGTCACTCAATCATTGTGAAACATTGTGAGACTGTAAGCTGATAAAGAACAACTTGTAGAAGGTGATCAAAAGAACTTCAAAAGATATAACAATAGATTTAGGTAGTCATAATAAGTATCTTTACTACCTCAGAATTGCAAGACAAAATATGCAATAATGGAGGAATGCGGACCCTTTTACTATGGTATTGTACACTATTCCTGACTTAGGTTTTCTCACCCAAACTGAGCTAAATCATAGTATGTCTTCCAGAGATCTTTAGGACTTGCAAACTTGAATATAACACCTTCAAACAACTACAAACAACATACCTGAACCACACATTGTGATCTTCAACTATAGAGGCATACCATTCCTATCACTGTCAATCACTTTGTATACTATCCATACTTAGTCATTCTGGCTAAGTAGTCTTCCGAACTAAAATTCCCTTTAACAAACCTTGTTTCAATCAATGATAACATTCTAAATTAACCAACAGAGCAGTATCTCTTTGACTATGTTGCCGACACAGTTATGGCGTCATCTAGAAGCACAGTTTTAGGCACCCAAAAAAGTTGCTCCTTTTAAAATCCTTTTACAATACTTCAAAATATTTTAAACTAACTTTAAAATATTTCAAAGTAATACATTATAGTACATGCTTTAATATTACATTGATTTCACTTTTCTAGCCGTTATTTTGCCCCATTGGAAAAATCTCACTTTTTAGAACTATCTCTCCTTGGCACTTTATCTACTATTTTGCCTTATCAATAAATCTCCACTTTCGTGAACTATCTCTCTTGGCACTTTTGGCGCCTTATTGGTGAATTTTGCATTTCATAAACTTGCCTTGCCTTAGCCAATTTTATCCTCTTTTGCCTTTACTCCAGTCGGCTAAATCCCTCCTTTATGATCTTGGCCTTTTAGTCACCTTGTCAGTGAATCTCCATTTCCATGATCCAAGTTTACCTTTGACCCTTCTTCCTTTTCCCTCTCACAAATCACCCTATCAGAAAATCTGTGAAAAAATGAACCACTTTTATTGTTCTTTACTTTGCCAATTTGCTGATAGAATCTCCTTCTTTCTTTCCTTGCCTTAGCCGCATCCACTTGCCTTCACTACTTCATTCCTTTTGTCAGTGAATTCATTGATCGGCGAACTTGTTGATCAGTGAACTAAAGGTTCGTGAAACCTTAAGTTTGTTGACAAGGGAAAACTTTGTTTTTCTTTGTTTATCTCTACCTTCTATATTTTCCCATCACTTCCTATCGCTTCACCCCTTTCAGTCGACAAACCGACAAATCAGCAAACTGTCGAACCGCTAAACCAAAGGTTCACCAAACCGAAAATTTGCCGACTAAGGCAAAACAAGGACAAAAACTTAGAATTTTGTTTGGGGATTTTTCTAGGCTTTTCTAAGGGGAAAACTTCTTCCATTTCAAGTGTCTCAGATTAGATATTTTTGATGGAAAAAGGAATTTATGGGATATTTCGGGATTGGGCAAAATATGACAATAGTTAGATTTTATGAAATAAAATATAACCAAGACCTAGTGTATTAGAGTTAGCCATAAAATCATTATTCTTACTACTGATAAAAAACCAAAATAGGAGAATATATATATTTCCATTGATCAAGACACAAAATGAATATAAGTAATTAGCTAGATACATAAATTGAAATACTCATAGTATACCAAATAATACAAGGTGAGTGAGCACATATATACAATATGTGGGGCGGAGGTGGCAAGTATAATTAATAGGAAGTATGATTCTCAAATATATAAAATAGGAAAGAGTGACTCCTATAAAAGATACTAAAAACTCAACCCCCATAACTCACTCTAGGACAAGCCTAAGTAAGTTAAACCTGTCTAAGGGGTTGAGCTTAATTGGTTAAAACATTGGGTTCTCATTATGGAGACCCAAGTTAAAACCCCCATAGGGACATCTAATGTGGAATTCTAGGTTATGACTCTTGGTCTTCCATAGTTGGCTTCTAATGTGGATGTGGTTTCTAAATAAAGTGGATTTCTAAGTAGTGACTCTTGGTCTTCCATAGGTGATTTATAGTGTGTTTTCTCGTAATGAGCTTGTATTAGCTTCTGCTAAGTACTCACAAGAGTTTGTATTGGTCTCATGTTGATGCTCATATGAGCATAATATTTTTAAACAATATGCAATTAAAAAAAGAGTAAGTTAAACATAGATGTAGGAAAACACATAAAAACATAATGAAATGAAATAAAAATCTACATCAACATGGTCATATATTCCATCTCTTATAGCTTAAAGCTACATACCTAAGTCCAACCCTCTTCAATGAAACTTTGTCAATCACTGATGACTCCAAACCCACATAAGGTTTGTAACATCATCTTCTATGGTATCTCTTGAATACTCACAAGATCATACACATTATTAATAGAGAAAATGAGTCAACCTATATTATATTTACAAAACAAAACATACAGTAAATTCTAAAAATAATTTTGCTATATTGATAATCGTTTCTTATGCCTAAATTCTTTCCCAATAATTTGGAAGATAATTTTTTCCCAATTATTCTCCAATATTTACCACCACCTCTTAAAATTCCTTCCCATACATCCAACTTCCATAATACTATAAAATTATTTATGTATACACCTAAATTTCACCTTACATTTTTGACACCAAAATTAATTACTTCTAACCCCTTCCACACTAACATTTCTTATTCATTTATTATTTAATTAATAACATATCCATTATACATCAGCCATCAGTAAAAATTCTTAGCTCCATGACCGAGACTACCCCTAGAATATTGGGATGATGAGATGTTTGCCTGGATCGGGAACTCCTTTGGAAGATTCATAGCATTGGATAGTACCACGAAGAACAAAATGAGGTTAGTTTTTGCCCACTTTTGTGTTAGTGTAGATATCAATAAAACCCTACCTAATACTATTAATTTAAGTTCCAAGTATGGTAGTTGAGAACAACACCTGGCGTATGAGAATGTAACTACATTCTGTTAAAACTATTCCAAGAAAGGTCACTTGATCAATGAATGCAAGCTCTTTAGGAACCAAAAACCTAATGTTGAGAGTGAGGAAGTGAATGATCCTAAGGAATACCCTTTTAAAAGGGACTTGTTGAGCATCGTTGAGTCCCCTTCTAAGCTGAAAAAATCAGATAAGCCCTCTGATAAGGCCACTCTAGGGGATGTTCGGCAGCTGTCGAACCTGCCAAAAGGCAAGGAAGATTCTATCAGGTCAGAGGAAACAGAAGAAGGGGAGATCAAGGACCTACCCCCTAAAGAGAACAACATTCCCACTCCTCAAAATGTTGCTTCAGGAGGACTTGGGTCTGAATGTGGTCCGCCCACTAATTAGGCAGTTTTGGACTCAGGGAAGAAGTCTAGACCATCCCCACCCAGAGTTCTATCTCCTGTTATAGGTCCTAGTTCCTCTTGGAGTAATCAGGAGGGTTGGGTGACACCCAAAAGAAATGGCAAAGGCCATTAGAAAAAATCAGCAAATGTGGGGACAGATGGGAAGGCTGGAAGACCCTCACAGAGAGAAACCTGACATAGGGAAGAAACCAAGGAAATAGCCATTGGGGGACAAAGCACTCTTGAGGCTCTCTCTAGATTAGGTCATAAATGAAGATCCTCTCCTAGAATGTGAGGGGGCTCAACAGTCCCCAAAAGCAGTTTATGGTTAAAAATTGCATCTATGAAAACAAGGTGGATATTATCCTTCTTCAAGAGTCAAAATGTCTAAAGATAACTTCAAGGAAGTTTCCAGCAAAATATGGCCCACAATGGATTACCTAATCAACCCCTCTTTGGGTGCCTTGGGGGGTCTGGTCACTATGTGGAACAAACACATCCTTAATGGTAGCTACTGCTGCCATAATAAAAGCACTCTTGAAGTGAAATTCACCCTCAACAAGAAAGACTGGAAACTTATAAACATTTATGCTCCCAACACTAGGAGTGCTAGAAAGGATCTTTGGGAAGGCTTGATACTGAGACTGAATGTTGAGAAAAGAACTAATTGGATGTTGGCTAGACATTTTAATACCCCTCTATACCCTTCGAAAAAGTCCAGGGGTATTATTGACTTCTCTGACAACATGGTAGATCTGGCAAACTTCCTCAACCAGACTAGACTTATGGATATTGAGGTTAATAATCAACTCTTCTCTTGGACTAATAGAAGAAGGGGAGACCAGCTCATACAAGTCAAATTAGACAAACTCTTGGTTTTTTCTAACTGGGGCCTTGTGCAACACTCTACCTTGTCTGCACTGCCTCGTACCATCTCTGATCACAATGCTCTTTTATTCACTTGGAGAGATGATGTCCCCAAAGGCCCCTTTCCTTTCAGATATGAAATCATGTGGGCTTCCCACCCTGATTTCGAAGACTACATAGCTAATTCGTGGAGTATCACTGTTCATGGATCCCCCATGTTTTGACTCACCCAAAAATTGATTCATGTCAAGAAGAAAGTTAAAGGATGGAACAAGTTCTGCATTGGCAATGTCTTCACCTAGAAAAAACACATCTCTGATAGCCTTTCTGACATCTAGGGCTTGATGGATAGGGGGATAGGAGTGAGTCTACCTTCAATAGGGAAGAGGCCCTTCTTAAGGATTTGAGGGAAATAATGAAAAAAGAAGAGATTTTCTGGAAGCAAAAATCTAGAGTCCAATGGCTAACTGAAGGGGATAAAAACACTACCTTCTTTCATTAGTCCACTATGAAGCACAGAAAAAGGAACATAATTACCAAGCTTCTGGATGAAAACAATAGAGAGGTCAATTCGGAGGCTAAATTGGGGCAACTAGCCTCTAACTATTTTAGGAACTTCCTATCCAAGAAAAGGGTCAATTCTAACCTTGGTAGTGTGGAGGATCTACTGGACAACATTCCTATTATGCTCTCGCCTGAAGACAATTGTGCCCTTTTGAAATAGATTACCAATAAGGAAGTGAGGGCGGTTGTTTTCTCTATGTGGGCCTTTAAAGTCCCTAGCCCGGATGGGTTCTCCCCATCTTTTTTCTAGGATTTTTGGGAGATAGTTGGTTTTGATGTTACTACAGCTATTAGAGACTTGTTCAGGACTGGTAAGATCCTCAAATAGATTAACTCCACTTTTATATCTCTCATTCCCAAGTTGAATACCGCTGAGACTATGGCTAATTTCTGCCCTATTAGCCTCTGCAACACTATCTATAATATTATCACTAAAACCCTGGTTCTTAGATTACAACCATTGTTGGACAACCTTATTAGTGATTGTTAGAAGGGGTTTGTCCATGGTAGACAGATTGTGGATGCTTCCATCTCCACTCATGAGATAATCCACTTGATGGACATGAGTAATGTCCCTAGTATGGCTCTTAAACTTGACATATCAAAGGCCTATGATAGAATTTCATGGGATTTCCTATTTAAAGTGCTAAGGAAGTTTGGGTTCCAAGACAAAATGATAAAACTCATAAGTGAATATGTGACTACTGTCAAGTACTCTATTTTAGTCAATGGGTCTCCCTGGGGTTATTTCAATACTGACAGAGGAATTAGGCAGGGGGATCCCCTATCCCACTATCTGTTCATTATCGTGGTGGAGGTTTTGGGAAGAAACATCTTAAAAATCCTTGATAGACATGTCCTTATGGGGGTCAGAGTTGCTTCTACTATGGGTCCCTTGGCTAACCAGTAGTTTGTGGATGACACCATGTTGTTTGGTGCTGCTTCTATGGTGGAATCTAGAAGATGGAAAAAACTGCTTAATGACTATGCGGATGTCTCGGGGCAATGCATAAACTATGAAAAGAGCAATGTCTTCTTCAATAATGCTGGTTAGAAACTCCAAGAGAAGATTAAAGATATTCTGAATTGCAATAAGGCCACCCCCCTGACTACTTACCTGGTTCTCCCCCTCACTGTCAAGGAAGTGACCCCATCCTATTAGAATTCTATCCTTGAAAGAATCCAAAAAAGATGGAAGAATAGAAGGGTAAGCATCTGAGCCAAGCTGGAAAATACCAACTCTTGAAGGCTTCCCTCCAAGGCATACCCACTTGCTTTCTCACTCTTTTCAAGATGCCCTGATATATAGCAGAGAATTTTGAGAAAATATAAAGAAATTTTCTCTAGACGGGGGTTGAGGAAAAGAAGAGAATCTCTCTCATTGGCTAGGACAAAGTCTGCCTCTCTAAAACCCAAGGAGGCTTGGGTATTAGAAAGATCCAGTTGATGAACAAAGAGTTGCTAGCAAAGATTAGATTGGGCTTCCTGAAGGATCAAAAACACTGGGTGCAAATCATGAGAGCCAAGTACCTGCACAATGGGGATAGGAATGAGTTCTTAGAGAGGGAGAACCTCCCTAAAGGCTCCATTATTTGGAACAAGGTAATCAAAACAAGAAACACCCTATCTAAGGGCATAAAGTGGAAGCTTGGTAAGGGGGATAAGATAAGATTCTGGGATGATAACTAGATTCATGATGTTCCACTGTCCAACCATGAAAATGTCACCCTTAAACTGAGAACCACCATTGATTTTAGGTTGATAGTCAGTGATTACATCATTGACCATACACAAGGCTAAAGAAAATGGAAAAACATGGCTGATTGCCGAAATGACAATGTTCTTGGAGACCAAGGGACTTTGTCCTTGTAGCTGGAGCTAGGTAAGTGCATGATTCCTTTGTTCCCTAGACAGGATGAGATGCTCTAGGCTCAGTACAGGAAGGGTGTCTTCTCGGTTAAATCTGCATACAATCTGTTGTTTAACAACATCCATGATAACCGTCTCTAGAGGAAGGTTTGGAACAACCACTTGGCCCCTAAAATTAACTTTTTTTGGTGGTCTGTTGCTCATCACAAAATCCTTACTACTGATAACCTAAACAAGAGGGGCTTCCAGTTGGTTAACCAGTGTGTTTTTTTCCAAAAATAAGATGAGCCTATATAGCATCTGCTAATCCATTGCGAATTCACTAGAGAAGTTTGGGGTTGGACCTTGGATAAATTTGGTCTAGACTAGATTATGTGTGAAGGCCTAAAGGACTTCATCCAGGGCTGGACCACCCCATTCAAACACCCAAGAATCAGGGAATTGTGGAGGCAAATTCCCCCACATATGGGGTGGAGCTTGTGGAAAGAGAGAAATAACAAAATATTCAGGGAGATTGCTAAAATTTCTAAAGAGGTCTTCTTCTCCTTTAGCAAACTGGCCTCTGAAAACACTTCCATCAACACTTTGAATGCTACCAAAGAACCCCCCACCCAACTTGAAGTGCAGATTGCTAAGAACTGGGGTTAACAGTGGATATGACACCTTTGACAATTCTAAGAAGTTGGCCAGGCAAAACACCATCTCGAGACCCCCCCCAAGGACTGGTTTAAACTAAATTTTGACAGAGCTGAAAAAAGCACTGGCTTAGCTAGTGGGGGTGGGGTCATCAGAAGTGATCAAGGGCACTTAATGCTGGGGTAATTGGCATCCATTCCAACAATGTGACAGAGGGCATGGCCCTATTATGGGGACTCAAATTTTCTCTCTCCATCAGTATTGATAAAATCCAAATCGAGGGGGATTCTAAAATCATAGTGGATGCTGCTCTGAGTAGGACTAATATTGGTTGGAAGCTTAAGGATATTATTGAGGACATAGAAGGCTTACTGAGGGGGTTCACTAAGAAAGAGATAGGCCATACCTATAGGGAAGGGAAAAGGGTGGTGGACTGCATGGCCAACCTGGGACACAACCGAAGAAACTGGAGATGCTGGAGAAACATTGATAACCTCCCTAATCAAATCCAAACCTTCCTTTGTAAGGAGCAGAATAGTGTCCATTGTTTCTATGATGGGTATTAAACAAGGCATTTTGAATCCCTATCCCACCAAAGTGCACATGGGGTGCCTAAAAAGGAAAATTCATAGTGATATTATTAACTATATCGATAAGTTACAAATTATGAGGTGTCACAATCTTATCGATGTGGGGGCTACTAAGATCCATCGTTGGACCTCCCGTAGACATATTAGCATCAGGTATAAGATGATTCATCGTTGGATGACCTGGAGCATCATGACTAGGTTGTTTTGTAGGAGGATGACTTGGAGCCAGATAAGTATCATGACAAGGATGACTCTGTGGATTAGGCATGTGGTCAGTCACGGGGCTAAGGGGATGACTAGACCAAGAGTTTTAAAAGGCTAAAGAGCTCATAATAATGATTACTTTAAGGCCAAGAATCATGACAAGTACATGGCTTCTAATTCACACAAGGTGAATTTATGGAAACATCATTTCATGAGGTGGCAGGATGACAGATTTCATCTCAAATTTTGTGTGCTACCCTGCTGGCTAGGTAATAATCTCAAAGTTACGGCTTTTAGTTTTCACAAAGTTTACATTCATCCTGCTAAGTTTCTCTACAAACCTACTAAGTTTCTCTACTTGGTGAAAATGGGAGGTGAGAGGACCTACACTGAACCTATTTCTTGTGAGGGGTTCAAGAAAAATGAAGAAATCTAGTTTATGTGTTGTGAGGGAGGGATGGCCCCATACCTTGAGTCTCTCCAGGGCCATGATGAAAGCCTCTTGAAGTAGTTTGTGTAGTCGTGGGATGATAGATGGGTGCAAGTTGGTGGTGTTGGTTTTGATGTTTCTGAAGAGGTCATAGGTATGACCACTGGCATGTCTACCAACAAGACTAAGCAAAAAAGTCTTAGCAAGGTGTCTGACCCTGAGGGTATGGCATTGTTCCGTAAGAAAGGGGAAGTGTTGCATAACCTCCAAGGTGGTTTCAATAGGGAGCAGCTGCCCAGGCCATGTGATGATATGTGTTACATGCTCATCAAATATTTCACTCTCAAAGGTAGGTTTCACAAGTTCTATCATTATCATTTTGTGCTTTCAAATCATTTTAGGAGGAGTCAGTTCATTAGCTTTCCATTCTATTTACTTTCCTCCTTGGAGAACTCAGTCATGGCGACCATTGAGTAGCATGCTAAGGACCTTGACAAACCCCTCATATTGCTCCACCAATGTCTTATTTATAGGCTATATAAATTCCACTTGGCCCTGTGTCCCCCCAGGCAAATCAAAGATACCCGTGTGGATAGTCCCCCCTTGGTGTCCAAAAAAACCCCTGACCATGCTATCATTATCACTAAAATAACCCTAGAGAAGTTTGTTGACACCCCCAAGAAAGCCAAGGTCTTATTGAAATGTGCTGGACAACTAAGAGGGGGGGTGAATCAGTTGTCCAAAAAACTCAAACACTTCTGCACTTAAACATTAACCACTTTTCTGCACTTATTATAATTAAACAAAGAATGCATGAAATCAGAAGCTTAAACTAAGATAAACCATTAAACACAAGAGACACCAGATTTTTATGTGGAAAACCCTAAGGTGGGGAAAAACCACAGAGAGGATTATCTCTCAAAATATATTGTAATCTTTGAAAAATGATGTTCAGGCTTGGTCACTCCACAGGCCCAGAACATACTGGCTCACTACCATGAAGTATAGCTAGGTCTAGCAGGCTCACTGCCTCAACCCTAAACCTAGAAAGATTACAATAAGGGTTGATAAACCCTGAGGGCTATTAAACCCTACTGGCGGCTCACTGCCACAATCACCATCTTCTTCATGTCTGAGATTAATACATTGAAGTACAATAGTTCCTCTACTCCGCTCTTCCCTGCTTTGCCTTCTCTCCTCACCCCTTTTCCTTATCTTCTCATTTTTTCTCAAGGACAACTTTTCCACGACTAAATTACAAGTATTTATACACTTCATCAACCTTGGAATAATCATCAAGGTCGGCATTACAATCATCAACCATTGGAACAATCTCCAAGGTTGATATTACAAATATTTAAAAAATAGGTCTTGACGCAATACTAAAATATGCTAAGGAATTGTAGTATAAATCTATGTGGATCACACCATGCCTTAGATGGGACTCAAACATGATCTTCCATGCCACAACATGCTTCCACAATCTTCAAGGAATCTCTGCAATTACTAGAATTAACCAAGTCAGCTAAGACTGGTTGCACGCTACATTATCTGGGAATAATCTTCAAACATGATCTCATTTCCTTAACGCAAACTAATGTAAAGGTAGGAGCATGATCAAAAGGAATCTAAAAGCACGTTGAAATCATCAGGAGCAACCACACAAACACAAACCACTTTATTCATGAGATTCTTCACACTAGAGCACATGAACTTCACTGTATTCAACTGTGACATAAGAAAGATAGCTTGCAGACCACAAAAACATGAACCATTGTAATTATAGGCACTTATAATCATCCCAGACTTCCCTTTAGAACCATAGAGTGAAACACTTTAATGTGGAGGAATTCAGAGCAAAATACTTTCTCCCTATCACCAGAGAATAATCAGAGAAAGCAGGTTTTACTATGGTGAATGCAAATCTCTTAATTCTTCACACCGGAGGCTCAAACTCAGGATTTAGCATCTTCAGACATCTCTTTAAATAACTTCCAATCTGCAAACCAAGATACTTGAGAAATGAGAAATGTAGAGTAATCTATCAGACTATTCTTCAACATACAACTCACTGTCTATATTGCACTTCACTGTAACTCACTTGTTTCTTCTAGAGGGGCCAATTTTCTCAATATCCATAACATACAAAGCTTCTAAACAAGTAATAGAGTAGGACATAGTTGACACCAATGACAACAAAGATATGTTGACATCAATGATAACACCAATTAGGCACATACTTCAACAATCTCCCCCTTTGTCATTGATGGCAACATACGATGTGAAAAACTGCAACAACCATCAAGACATAATTCTTCCCCTATCTCTTTACACATTTGCACTCTTTTCTTTTTGAGTTTTTCACATGAATTCTCTTCCCCTTTGACATCAATGGCAAAGGGCACATACTTGCACTCTTCTACTCTGATTTAATTTCTCTTCTAAGCTCTCTGACTACTCCCCCTGAGAAGAAGCCCTAAAAGCATCAATCCGAATATAAAGAAGCACCACCAAACTGATGCACTTTTGTGCATCTTAGTTTAGAGTAGGAGGGGTAATAACCCCTAACTTTTCTCTAAGATACTCAACAATATCCTTAGGTAGAGGTTTGGTGAAAATGTCTGCAATCTGGTCTTTTGTAGATACATATTCCAACTTGACTCATTCTCTGTCACTTTTTCCCTCAGAAAGTGATATCTTATGGATACGTGCTTTATCCTTGAATGCATTAGTAGATTCTTTGATATATTTATGGCACTTGTATTGTCACAAAAGATTGCAATTGGATCTTCATACACAACTCTAATGTCCTTCAATGTCTAGTTCATCCACAGCACTTAAGTACAATGACATGCTACTGTAATATATTCTGCTTTTGTAGTGGATAGAGATATTGAGTCTTGTTTTTTTCTTATCCAAGATACCAACCTTTTTTCCAAAAAGAATGCACCTCCACTTGTACTTTTTCTGTGATCTACATCTTTGACCCAATCTGCATCAGTGTATGCACTAAGAGTGAAATCATTGTCCCTTTGATACCATAAACTATAATCCATTATGTCTTTCAAATATCTCAGAATTCTCTTGACTACCATCACATGTGACTCTTTGGGCTCTGCTTGAAATCTTGCCACAAGACAAACTACATGCATTATGTCAGGTCTAGTTTGAGTCAGATAAAGTAATCCTCCAATCATAGATCTCTACCTTTTCTGATCTGTCATATGTGAATCATCATTTTTTCTCAACTTACAACAGATTATCATGGGAGTATATACTCAATTCTCATCAGTTCAAGCTTCATTCACAGTCTTAAGTTCAATCTTGGAGATAGGTAGCAATTTGCCTATTCTTCTGGAGCTCTTCTTCTGATCAAGATTCCTTTACTCTTATCTCCTATGATTTGATCTTCAGAATGATTAAGTTTTACATACCTTGGTGTCTTGGTAGCACTTTCTAGAGCTTGATCCTCTTCATCTAAGCTGTCTTCATGCTGTACCACTTCTAAAACATCCAGTTTATCTAATTCACTTGATTTTGGAGACCATTCCTTGCTTTCAACAACTTTGACATTTGTACTCTCAATGATCTTATTTAGCCTCTTATTAAAACACCAGTAGGTCTTGCTCTTAGTTGAGTAACCAAGGAAGATTCCTTCATCACACCTAGCATCAAACTTTCCTAGATCTTCTTCTCTTTTGATATAACATTTGCTACCAAAAACTTTGAGATATTTCACAATAGGAACTTTACCATACCACAATTCATAAGGAGTTTTAGAACTGTTACCTTTGACTTGGACTCTGTTTAGGATATATATAGTAGTGTGAATTACCTCTCTCCAATATACTTCTAGAAGATCAGCTTCCTTCATCATGGTTCTAGCAGCTTCTTGAACTGTTCTGTTGTTTCTTTCGAGTTCTAGATGCAAATAACTATCTCTTTATCCCATGTTCTTAAAAAAATAAATTGAATTCATTTGATGTGAACTCTCCTCTATCAGGCCTTAAACATTTGATCTTCAAATCCATCTCATTTTCAACCATTGCCTTAAATCCCTTGAACTTATCTAGAGCTTCTGAGTTTTCTTTCAAAAAGGTAACCCAAGTCATTCTAGAATAATAATCAATAAGTAACATGAAATACCTGTATCCTTGCAAACTTCTTACTCTGGTAGGTCCACACAAGTTTGTATGCACTAGTTCCAACAGTCCATCAATGGATTGGTCCTTGCTTTGAAACTTGTTCTTGTTTGTTTCCCAAATTGACACTCCTTGCTAATAGGATTAGCAGGCTTCACAAGCTTGGGCAAATCTCTAATAGCCTGTGCAGTACTTATCTTCATAATGTTATCAAAATTGACTTGACACAACCTTCTATGCCATAGTCAACTTTTATTAGTCTAAGCCAATAAGCAACAATTATCAGTTCCTTTCAAGTGATAGATATTACCTCTAGTCTTTTTACCAGTTGCAATGATTGTTCTAGAGCCTTCCCTGATCTTATATCCATTGTCCTTGAAGCTTAGGTCATAACCTTTGTCACACATCTTACCCACACTCAAAATATTGTGCTTTAATCCTTTCACATACAAGACATCTTCAGTATTATGATTGCCATCAAAAGAAATAGATCCTTTTTCCACAAATCTTACCAGTTGTATCATCTCCAAACCTAACCAGTCCACCATCATATCTTTCCAAACTCACAAAATTACTTTTGTCACTAGTCATGTGGTGAGATCAACCACTATCAATAACCCATTCATCTTTGTCTTCAACAACCTGAGTAGCCAAAGTACTTTTTACTAGTTTTTCTTTCTTCACATAGCTATCAGGATTAGTAGACATAGGTTCTTCTTTAATAGCAATAAACAAGCATTCATTACCAGAAGTACTAACATTATCTGGTTCACAATTATCTGATACTCCTTCATCATCATCAAGATCTTCAACATAATAACATTTCTTTTGGATCCTAGGCTTTTTCTCATTTCTTTTCCTATTTCCTTTCAATTCTTTCAGGTCATCTAGAACCAAAGTGGCCTACTTTACCGCAGGAAAAACATTGAAAGGTAATTTACCTTTGAACTTACCAGATCCTCTTTGCAGTCTATCCACAAAGTGGCTTCAATTCATCAAACTCATCATCTAATTCTACCTTGTTCTTTTCTGATATGGAGGTTTTCCCAAAAGTACTGGATTTGAAGCCAGTCTCTACTTTTGGCAGGGCATCACCAAAATCTCTCATTTCAAAGGAAGTAAGATTACCAAGCAATTGATCTCTGTCAATAGCTTTTACTTGCATAAATTCTTCAATTGCAGCTACCTGTGATTGTAGGACTTTGGCAGTGATATGAGAATTTTCATTACAACTTCCTTATCATCGAGAGTTCCCCCCATACCTTTTATTTCAGTGACAAGTTCACCAACTCTTTGCATAAAGGCTGTTATGTTTTCATCTTCAAACTTTCATATTTCACTTTCAGACTTTGTAGCTTGGTTTCCTTCACAGAATCATCTCCCTCATACAGATTTTTTAGCTTTTCCCATACCTCATTTGTAGTTTCAAGATCCACAACTTTTGTCAGTACTGAATCATTCAATGAACTTAACAAAGAATCTTTTTCTTTAACATCCACTTCATATTCCTTGATTTCATCTTCAATCATCAAACCATTTTGAGGCAAGGTGTATTTTGTTTCTGTAGCTTTCAATACTTTGTAACCAAGACAAAGAAGATGACTTTTAATTTGTGCCTTCCAAAGAGCATAGTTCGTCGCATCAAAATGCGACGCTTCCTTCTTACAAGACATTTTGGATCTTCCTCAAGCTGTTAGACTTTCTTTAGAGGAACCTTGCTATGATACCAATTGTTGAAATGCACCAGACAACTGAGAGGGGGGGTGAATTAGTTGTCCCAAAAACTCAAACACTTCTGTACTTATTATAATTAAACAAAGAATGCATGAAATTAGAAGCTTAAACATAGATACAACATTAAACACAAGAGACACCAAATTTTTACCTAGAAAACCCCAAGGTGGGCAAAAACAATGGAGAGGATTAGATCTCAAAATATATTTGCAATCTTTGAAAAATTATGTTCAAGCTTGGTCACTCCACATGCCCAAAACATACTGGCTCACTGCCTCAATCCTAAACCTAGAAAGATTACAATAAGGGTTGTTAAACCCTAAGGGCTGTTAAACCCTACTTATAGCTCACTACCAGGCTCACTACCACAATCACCATCTTCTTCATGTCTGAGATTAATACATTGAAGTACAATAGTTCCTCTGCTCTGCTCTATCCTGCTCTACCTTCTCTCCTTGCCCCTTTTCCTTATCTTCTCATTTTCACTCAAGGACAACTTTTCCATGACTCAATTACAAGTATTTATACACTTCATCAACCTTGGAATGATCATCAAGGTTGGAATTACAATCATCAACCATTGGAACAATCTCCAAGGTTGGTATTACAAACATTTACAAAATAGGTCTTGACCCAATACAAAAAATATGCTAAGGAATTGTAGTATAAATGTATGCAGATCACACCATGTCTTAGCTGGGACTCAAACACAATCTTCCATGCTACAACACGCTTCCACAATCTTCAAGGAATCTTCTCAATTAATGGAATTAACGAAGTCGACTAAGACTAGTTGCACGCTACGTTATCTGGGAATAATCTTCAAACATGATCTCATTTCCTTAATGTGGACCAATGTAAAGGTAGGAACATGATTAGGACGAATCCACAATCACATTGAAATCATCAGGAGCAACCGTAAAAACACAAACCACTTTATTCATGAGATTCTTCACACCGGAGCACATGAACTTCATTGTCTTCAACTATCACATGAGAAAGATAGCTTGCGAACCATGAAAACATGAACCATTGCAATTGTAGGCACTGAAAGGAAGCTAGATGTGCGGAAATCGCTTCCTACAGTAATCTAATGAGGGGAGGATAGTACAAATTCAATTTATCCTTACTATTACAGCAATGTTAAACCATTAACAGAGATATTACAGCAAACACATAAACACGAAAGTGAGATAGAAGAAGAGAGACACAAGATATACGTGGGGAAAACCTTTATCGGGTGAAAACCCCACACTCCAAAACCTACACAATGTATTATCAAAACTGAAATGGTTTAGAATACACTTGCAATGCAAGCTCTCAGGAGTCTTTGACAATCGTATCTGGAGACAAACCAGTAGCATAACAGTACCTATCAAACCTGTAATACATCTCCTCTCAAAAGCACCTGTTTATATAACAAATATAAGGCAAATATGGCTCCATATATAGATGGACATCCAACATGGCCTCATGGCCCAAAACCCACACCTATGGACACTTGTCCAACTCTGTAGGATGCTCCTGACAATTGTCAAGTCACCCCATCCCAAGGAGGTCACCTATTTCCAAAATGGGCTATGACAGATGCCCTTACGACTCTTACAACCATCATAAAATCTGTCATAGCTGTCATAACTTATAGCTATAAAAGAATTTGTCATACATAGGGTATAAATAGTATATTCTCTTACAACATGTCATAGTCCAACTTGGGGTGCCCAAAGATGCCTTTTTCAAAGATGCTCTTCGACACATGTCTTCACCTATCATAGAATCTCCTATTTCTAACTCTTACATGTCATAACTTCATAATAGGAATCTGTCATGACCGTTATAGTCAATATTCCCCTTACACAACATCCAAGATGTCGACACATGGAAAAATATTCCTACCACTAAGTGGGATGCCTATCTACTCATGTGAGGACAAAATACATGTGGTCATATGCCATGTAGGATGACACATCACCAGGCCAACTCCCACAATATGACAACATAGGATTTCAATCCAATTAATAGAATAGGCAATCAATAAATAAATACAATGTAAAAACACAAGGAATCACCAAGGTTGAGACACCTTAATTCCCAATAGGCACTTATCACCAAGTTTGAGACACCTTAATTCCCAACAGGCACTTATCATTATCCCAGACTTCCCTTTAGAACCACAAAGTGAAACACTTTAATGCGGAGCAAAATACTTTCTCCCTGTCACCAGAGAATAATCAAAGAAAGCAAGTATTACTTTGGTGAATACAACTTTCTCAATTCTTCACATCAAAGACTCAAACTTAGGATTTAGCATCTTTAGACATCCCTTTAAATATATTCCAATCTGCAGACTAAGATACTCAAGCAGCGAGAAATGTGGAGTAATCTACCAGACTATTCTTCAGCATACAACTCACTGTCTATACTGCTTTTCATTGTAACTCACTTGTTTCTTCTGAAGGGACCAATTTTCTCAATATCCTCAACATACAAAACTTTTAAACAAGTAATAGAGTAGGACATAGTTGACACCAATGACAACAAAGATATGTTGACATCAATGACAACAGGTCTCTACCACTAAAAAGAAGCCCAATCCTAAGAACAACCCTGTCCATTTTATGGCTAATCCCACTGGCCAGATGGATCTTAAGACTGATAGTCCTAAAGGGAGCTCCAAACCCTCCAAAAGAAAATTGATGGTGGTGGAAAACAAGAGTGTTACCCCTCAAAAGAGATTCAAAGAGGGGAAGGCTGGTGTCTATAAGAAAAGTGGGGAAATTCCTAAGAAAGAGGTTCACAACTGTGACAAGGGGAAGGATGTGGAGATTTCTGATGGTGGTGATGAGGATAGTGAAAACACACAGGAGGATGTGGATATCACTCCCCAAGGTAAGTACATAGTGCCATCGACTAGAAGGTCTAGCTGACTGGCTACCAAACTGACTCCTTCTTTGAAAGAGAAAGCCATGTCTATTGATTCAGGAGACAAAGAGAAGAATAATGAAGGTGAGGTTAATACTAGTATTAAGGAGGAGACCGCGGAAGTGGAGATTGAGGATGAAGGTCCTAGTAACTTTCTGAAACTGAATGTCTAGGGTTTAGAGATAGAAAATTCTAAAAAAAAGAAAGAGAACATTATGAAAACCAACAAGGTTAACAAGAAGACCAACAAGGGCAAGGTGATCAAGGACCTGAATAATAGGGTGGAGGAGCTGGAAAGGAACTTCAAAATTCTGGCCAAATTTGCTTCCAAGGTGATGCACAGGTCAGCTACCATGCTAGTGGTTCTGTAGGATTTGGAGCTCAACAAGCACGGCATCGAGAACAAATAAATGAAGGAATATGAGGAAATGTATCAGTTCCTCACCGAGGACTAGGGTCAGCTATTTAATTAGCTCTAGGGTTTTCTTTGCTATTGTTGTTTTATGTTTAGTATGCTGTCTGTCTGGTGGTGGTTTGCTATTTCTAGGTTATTTCTATTGCAAGTATGGGCCTAGCTAGTGTTGTCATTGATGTCAACATACTCCTGTTGCATTGATGATAAGGATTGGATGAGCTGAATGCTAAGGATATTGAGAAAATTAGTCCTATCAGGAACAGAGAAGAATAGTGAAGTCAGTGAGGTAAAGATCCCAAGTAAGATGAAGATCAGAGGATGCACATCAAAGGGTTTGTAGATAAGTGTCTTAAGATGATCTAGTAAAGATTTCAGAGGTTTGCATGAATATTTGATAAAGTTATGGCCACTTAAGTAAAACTAGTTCTGGCAGATGTTTAGAGGTGACAGAATGATACAGATAGGTCCGGTGAGATCTGAAAATGCAATATCTTGTTCTGTGGATTTGGTGGAGTGTTTAGGAAGTCAATGTGAATTGACAACTCAATTGGTTCGTGGTCTGGAGGTCCGCAAGAATTTATTCCAATATGACAGTGATGATAGACTGTGTTCTTGAGGTTCTGGATGAAGGAGAGAATGATTTCAGTAAGCAAAAGTAGTGTGGATGTTCTTGGTGATTCAGGCAAGCTTGTGGAGGTCTTTGGATTGTGTCTAGTTTGTGTTGGTGGTCCGCATTGAAGGTCGAGCTTGTAATCAAAGAACTACTTCTAGATGATGGTGTTCTTCCCAAGTCTGGCCAACTGGATGAGTAACACATCCTGTGGATGATCTTGAAGATGTTTTGCAAAGATTGGCGTGTTCCTAAAAGAAGATTAAAGTCTCAGATCTATGTGGCTGATAGTGTGTTGATCTGCATGAAGTCTTTTTGTAATTATACATGTATTTATATATTTGCTCTATAATATATGCCGACTTGGATGATTATCCTTAAGTTGATGTCTTGTATAAATAAGGAGTTGTAAAGTCATTTCAAAAACATCTTGTGAAGATGAGAGTGTCGTAGAGAGGAGGAGAGCGAAAGGTAGTGCAAAAATATTGGGCTTAAATGGAACTGACTCAAGCATGGTGAAGATGCTACTCTTTAGTTCAAGTATGTAATACTTATTATTTTGTAGATAGTGTGTCTCCTATAGGCAGTGGGCCTCTTATGAGCAGTCTGCTTGGGCAGTGACCCCTAATTGGCACGTGCCATTTTGTTCTTACTAACAGAGAATACAATCTTGGGTTAGTGACCCCATGGTTTTTCCCTTAACTAGGTTTTCCACGTTAAAAATCTTGGTGTCATATGTGTTAATGTGTTTCTACTCTTGAATTGCTGCATTATGTTCCCATGATTGATTTATTATTATGCTGATGAATTAAGAAAAGGATTTAAATGATTAATTGCAAGAAAGTTTTGGACAATTGATTCACCCCCCCTCTCAATTGTCTATCCTAAATCTAACAATTGGTATTAGAGCTAAGTTCATCTAAAAGAGATTAACTACTTGAGGAGATCCAGGATGTCGTCCTACAAGAAGGATAGTCCAAGGTTTGATGGAACCAATTTCACTCTTTGGAAAAGTCGCATGGAATGTCACTTGCAATGTATGGGAATGTAGTATTGGATCATGCCTTCAAAGAAGTATGATCCTCCATAGAATGGTCCTCGTACTGTAGATGAAATCAGAGATGCTGAAAATAATCTGTGGACTAAAGAAGCTCTTCTAAGTGCCTTATCTGATTCAGAGCTGACAAATGTTATTGACCTAAAAACTGCTCATGAGATTTGGGAAAAATTGGAACTTGTACATGAAGGAGATAAGTATGTTAAATGTGCCAAGCTACAGAGCCTAAAAGGAAAATTCAAAAACCTGAAGATGAGAGAAGATGAAAATATCACTACATTTATGCCAAGAGTAAATGAGCTTGTTTGCGGCATTTGATGTGCTGGTGGAATCTTGGATGAAGATGAGATTGTTGGCAAAGTTCTCAGATCCCTTCCTGATTCTTACAAATATAAGGTTGCTGCTATTAAAGAATTTAGATCCTTTTTAGGTATGACAAGAGATCAATTGGTTGGTAAATTGGCTACATTTGAATTGACCAAGTTTGGAGATGCCCCCCCAAGATTGAATTTGCATTCAAAGCTAGTGCCTCTATAAAAGGAAAACAAAAGTTTGATTTGGGAGAGAACTCTTCAAAGAAACTATCATGGTATGAAAAAGTAAGAAAAGACTTGGAAGAAGATGAAGCAAAAGCTGCTCAACTTGAAGCCCTTATTGTAAAAAGACTGCCAAGAGGATCCGGTAAGTATGAGGGGAAATTGCCTTTTAAATGTTTTAACTGCAATAAGATTGGTCATTTTGCCTCAAGGTGTCTGGAAAGATTTTCAAGGCCAAATCCTAACAGATCAAGGTTCCAAAAGAAATGTTACTATGTTCATGAAGATGATGATGATGGAGTAATAGATGATGAATCAGAGACAAGAAACAAATCTGGAAGTGACTGGGTGTTTATTGCCATCAAGAAAGAAGATCCAATGCCCTCTGAATCTGTCAATCATAAAATTATAGAAAGATCTTTGGCTACCCAAGTTGAAGAAAATGATGATTGGGTCATTGACAGTGGATGCTCCCACCATATGACAGGTGACAAAAATAAGTTCATAGATTTGGAAAGGTATGAAGGAGTGGTAAAATTTGGTGATAATTTTGCTGGTAGAATCAGAGGTAGAGGAACTATTTCTTTTTATGGAAAGAACAAAACTAGTAATCTACTATATGTTGAAGGCCTAAAGCACAATCTTCTCAGTGTTGGATAGTTGGTGGACAAAGGCTATGATCTTCGATTCAAAAATGGAAAATGCAAGATCTTTGAAAGTTCCAGAACAAAGATTGCATCTGGTACTCAAACTAAAGGTAATATCTTCCACTTGGTTGGTACTGGTAAAAGTTGTTTATTTGTTCAAATTGATCAGAGTTGGTTGTGGTATAGGAGAATGTGTCATGTGAATTTTGATAATATAATCAAGATAAGCAACACTTAGGCTGTAAGAGATCTTCCAAGACTGGTGAAACCTACTAATAGTTTGTGCAAATAATGTCAGCTAGGTAAGTAGAACAGAGTCACATTCAAAAGTAAAGAACAATCTTCTATCGGATTATTGGACTTAGTTCATACTGATCTATGTGGTCCGGCAAGAATTAGGAGTGTGCAAGGTGATAGATACTTCATGCTATTAATTGATGACTACTCCCAGATGATGTAGGTGACTCTTCTGAAAGAGAAATCTGAGGCCCTTGAGAAATTAAAAATATTCAAGGCTATGGTAGAAAATGAAACCGGATTGAACATAAAATGTCTAAGGTCTGACAGAGGTGGAAAATTTACATCTGGTGAGTTCATAGAATTCTGTGAGAAACATGGGATAAAAAGATAGTTGTCTTCTCCAAGGACACCACAGCAGAATGGAGTAGTGGAGAGAAAGAACCAGACCATCCAGGAGGCACCTAGAACCATGATGATAGAAGAAAAATTTCCTCATATCTACTGGAGATAAGCTGTAAGCACTGCAGTCTACACTCTTAATCAAGTTCAAATCATAAGCAATACTGGTAAGACTCCTTATGAACTTTGGTTTGGCATCATGCCCACTGTGAAGTATTTGAGAGTTTTTGGTAGCAAATGTTACATTAAAAGAGGTGAAGATTTAGGGAAATTTGATGCTAGAAGTGATGAAGGAATATTCTTGGGTTATTCTACTCAAAGCAAAGCATACTAGTGTTATAACAAGAGATTGAGAAAGATTATAAAAAGTACAAATGTGAAGGTTGATGAAGGTATTGAAAAACCCTCAAAGGTTTTATGAAAATGATGAAGATGATCAGAATGATGTTTTGATCCAAGGAGTCCAAGCCCCTTCTAAGATTTAGATTCAGACTGATTCAGTGAACCAGGAAGAAGCGATAAGCTTGAATGAACTTGTTCAAGAGATAGAAGTGCAAGAAAGTCCCAAAATTCCCAGGTTTGTAAAACTAAATCACTCTGAAGACCAGATCATAGGTGATAAAAGCAAAGGTGTTCAAACAAGAAGAAGGATTGCTCAAGATTTAGAAGAGTATTGTCTGATTTCAAAGATTGAACCCAAAATAATGAATGAAGCATGCAATGATGAAAACTAGACTAAAGCAATGGAGGAAGAGCTGATGCAAATTGAGAAAAATCACACTTGGGATCTTGTTCCCAGACCTAAAAACAAGAATGTGATTGGAACCAAATGGGTCTTTCGGAATAAACTGAATGAAGATGGTGAAGTAGTTAGAAACAAAGCCAGATTGGTTTGCAAAGGTTACTCCCAAGTAGAAGGAGTTGATCTTGAAGAAACTTTTACTCCGGTGGCAAGAATTGAAGCAGTCAGGCTATTTCTCACCTTTGCTACCTTCAAGGACTTCAAAGTATATCAGATGGATGTCAAGTTTGCCTTCCTAAATGGTGACTTGGAAGAAGAAGTATACATTGAGCAACCCAATGGATTTCAATTGTCTGATCATGGTGATATGGTTTGCAAGTTGAAGAAAGCACTGTATGGACTGAAGCAACCCCTAAGAGCCTAGTATGAAAGATTGGATAAGCATCTTTTGAAGATTGATTTCAACAAAGGTACTACTGACAGTAATTTGTACTTCAAAATTGATCATGAAAATATCTTGATTGTTGTAGTGTTTGTTGATGATATCATTTTTGGAGGAAGAGATAGTATGTGCAAAACTTTTGCAAATCAAACGGAAAGTGAATTTGAGATGTCCATGTTTGGGGAAATGAATTTCTTCTTGGGTCTGTAAATCACTCAAACAAGGAAAGGAATCTTCATTTCTCAGACCAAATATGTGAAAGAATTGTTGAAGAAATTTGGGATGGAAGACTCAAAACCAATGAGTACTCCCATGGCAACTAGATGTAAATTAAGCAAAGATGATGACACTCCTAAGGCTGATCAGAAAAAGTACAGTTCAATGATTGGAGGACTTTTGTATCTCACTCAAACTAGACCTGACATTATGAATGTTGTTGGTCTTGTTGATAGATTCCAAGTTGATCCTAGAGAATCTCATGTCATGGCAATCAAGAGGATATTTAGATATCTAAAAGGGATAATTAAGTATGGTTTGTGGTATCCTAGAGATCATGATTTCTCTCTTCATGCATATACAGATGCAGATTGGGCAGGAGATGTGGATGATCAGAAGAGTACCAGTGGTGGAGCATTCTTTTTGGGGAAGAGATTGGTTTCTTGGCTGAGCAAGAAACAAGAGGAAATATCTCTATCCACTACAAAAGGAGAATATATTGCAGCAGTAGGTAGTTGCACTCAAGTATGGTGGATGAAGCAAATGCTAAGAGACATCAGAGTAGAGTATGAGGAACCTATCACAATCTTCTGTGATAATTCAAGTGCAATAAATATATCAAAGAATTTGGTGTTACATTCAATGACTAAACATATATCCATCAAGTTTCACTTTTTGAGAGAGCAAGTGAACAACAATGAAGTCAGATTGGAGTTTGTGCCTTCCAAGGATCAGATTACAAATATTTTTACTAAACCTCTACCTAAGGACTCTTTTGAGTATCTCAGGAAGAAGTTAGGGGTTATTACCCCTCCAGTTCTTAATTAAGGTGCACTGATGTGCATCAGTCCGGTGGATCTCACAGTCATATCTTGTGGTCTGGATTGATGTTTGGGAAGCTTCTACTCAGGGGGAGCAACTGGTATGATTATGAATCGATGCAAGTATGTGCCCTTTGCCATTGATGTTAAAGGGGGAGAGAAGACATGTGAAAAACAAGTAATTGTTGATCAAAGGGGAAGTAGGAAAGGAAGAGAAGACATGTGAATGGTTGTTGTTGATAGGGGGAGTTTTGTAAGGAAAAGTTCTTGTCTTGATGGTTAAAATAGTTTTTCACATCATATGTTGCCATCAATGACAAAGGGGGAGATTGTTGCAAGTATGGGCCTAGCCGGTGTTGTCATTGATGTCAACATACTCCTGTTGCATTGATGATAAGGATTGGATGAGCTGATTACTGAGGATATTGAGAAAATTAGTCCTATCAGGAACAGAGAAGAACAGTGAAGTCAGTGAGGTAAAGATCCCAGCTAAGATGAAGATTAGAGGATGCGCATAAAAGGGTTTGTAGATAAGTGTCTTAAGATGATCCAGTAAAGATTTCAGAGGTCCACATGAAGATCTGAAGAAGTTATGGCCACTTAAGTAAAACCAGTTCTGGTAGATGTTCAAAGGTGACAAAATGATACAGATAGGTCCGGTGAGATCCAGAAATGCAATATCTTGTTCTATGGATTTGGTGGAGTGTTTAGGAAGTCAATGTGAATTAACAACTCAATTGGTTCATGGTCTAGAGGTCTGCAAGAATTTATTCCAATATGACAGTGATGACAGACTGTGTTATTGATGTTTCAGATGAAGGAGAGAATGATTTCAGTAAGAAAAAGTAGTGTGGATGTTCTTGGTGATTTAGGCAAGCTTGTGGAGGTATTTGGATTGTGTCCAGTCCGTGTTGGTGGTCCGCATTGAAGATTGAGCTTGTAATTGAAGAACTACTTCCAGATGGTGTTGTTCTTCCCAAGTCTGGCTGACTGGATGAGTAACACATCCTGTAGATGATCTTGAAGATGTTCTATGAAGATTGGCGTGATCCTCAAAGAAGATTGAAGTCTCAAATCTGTGTGGCCAACAGTGTGTTGATCTGTGTGAAGTCTTTGTGTAATTAGTCATGTTGTATTTATATATTTGCTCTGTAATGTATGCCGACTTGGATGATTATCCTTAAGTTGATGTCTTGTGTAAATAAGGAGTTGTAAAGTCATTTCAAAAATATCTTGCAGAGATAAGAGTGTGGTAGAGAGGAGGAGAGTGAAAGGTAGAGCATAAATATTGGGCTTAAATGGAACTAACTCAAGCATGGTGAAGATGCTACTCTTCAGTTCAAGTATGTAATACTTATTATTCTGTAGACAGTGTGTCTCCTATAGGCTGTGGGCCTCTTGTGAGCAGTGTGCTCAGGTAGTGAGCCCTAATTGGCATGTGCATTTTATTCTTACTATTCTTTTAACAGATAATACAATCTTGGGTTAGTCACCCCATGGTTTTTCCCTTAACCGGGTTTTCCACCTTAAAAATCTTGGTGTCATATGTGTTAATGTGTTTTTGCTCTTGAATTGCTGCATTATGTTCCCATGATTGATTTATTATTATGCTAATGAATTAAGAAAAGGATTTAAGTGATTAATTTCAAGAAAGTTTTGGACAACTGATTCACCCCCCCTCTCAGTTGTCTGTCCTAAATCTAACAATTTCACTACAGCTATATATTGTTATATACTGTTATGGTTTATCTAGTCTTATAGTTATATTCTGCTATATACTGTTATGTTCTCTTGTCTTTTTTTAACTATTTGTGCACCCTTGTGGTTGTTTTGTAATGGGTTCGACGCCTTAGTTCTGTTGCTTACTATAATAAAAAAACATATCCATTATCCATCATCAATTAATTAAATATTCATATTTGATTAATCTATTTTCATCCTTTAATTAATTAAATAATCCTCTTATTTAATTAATTAAATTCATTCACCTCTCATGCACAATTAAATAATTTTATTATTTAATTCACCGATTATCTTCCATGCATAATTAAATAAATCTATTATTTAATTATCTAATTATTCTTTCATCACTAATTAAATAATTTATTTATTTGATTATATGCCACCTCACCAATTGCTAAATTAATTAATATTCCTTAACTAATTACCCAATATCATGTACTTAAAGGCTATTAAATTGAATTAGTTTAATAGAGTAATGATCAATTAACTACCCCATTTAGAAGTTAACTACCTCATTACATATAACCACCCACCTTCTCAAATTCAACAACAAATCCAAATACTATTTAAAAAATCCATTAATATTTTCAACCAAAAAAATTAATGGAACTTTAATAATTTAACTATTTTCTCCCTCATTCAATCACAACCCTTGATCTTGTCTTCAGATCTTGGCCATTGATTTCAAAAATAAAAATCTATAAATTAATCTTATTTATGTCAACAATTCATCCATGAACGTGAAGTAAACTTATGCTGCAATTTTTTTAAAAATCTTTATCTTGAACATCTATTGGAGCACATCTATTTAACAATGGAGTTCATTGGATGACTTTGTTTCATTTGTTTGCACATTTGCTTGAATTTCCATTTGCTCTATCTAAGGTTTGCATCTAATTTGGAATATAAAACTCATGTTTAAATTTGATTTTCTAGTTTGTTTTTTAATTTTCATGCATCTATTCTTGTGACTCCATTGGAAAACTTCCCTTACATTCATTACATATTATTTATGTGCTAACATTGGACTTTTCTATGTGTTGGAATGGTAGATGTTATGTTCAACATTTTGGAGATAATTGGTTTATTGGTTTTTTGTATGAAAGAACTTGAAATCTTTACTATGGTATGTCTATTTGATTCACAATGTATTCTTTAGTAGAATAGAGTTTCCTTTGACTGTCTACAAGTTTCTACTGACATAAAATTATTGAAATTTATTTTGAAATTCCTTTATCGCCATTTAAGTATGTTAAATTTGCAACTAATATTGACTTCGTGCTACCATTTGTGGACTAGATACAAGTCAATACTTGATATTTTAGATCTGAAACAAAGTAAAATAAATATAAAGTAGGTAACATATCTTTTCTATACAATGGGTTTTGTGTTGCTCTAGCTTTTTCAATGTTTTTATAGAAGAGTTTTACACTGATCTGGCGGTTTAACAACTCAATTTTTAGATGGCTTCATTGCTCTAGCTCTCATACCATTTTCCTTGGAATTTTTCCTAATATAGACCCTTTTTAAAGTTTGTCAAAATTTCTTTTGCATTGAATATTTTTCCTAGTATTTTGACACAATATAAAGTTTTCAAGGAAATTTAGGGATCACTCTTGAAGTTTCATGCCATTGGTGCTATTATTGGAGGGATCGATGGGTTCAATTTCATTGCAAACTATAGCATAGATAAAAACTCATTTGTTGATATAGAACCCATCCAATTTTGATCTACAACACAAAAATGTTTATAGAGGGAAACTATTTCTTGCCATGAAAACATGTTGTTGTTGTGAAAACATTTAGTTGTAACCCGTTTTGATCCATGCCACCTATTGACGGTCCGTTTAACACACATGCAACATAGGCAAGATGAGCTTCAACCTACCTCTCCTGAAAGGACAACTGATCCAGAAAAGGATTAGTTATCCCCAAGGTCTAGGGAGTTGGGTCACGACTATGTTGCGCAAGCATATGTAAATATAGACAGTTTAACAGGGGGTCTTGGTTTCTTCAAATTATTCAAACTGGATCACATTGATTTATATTCACTATTGTTTTAAAGAAAGTTCAAAAGATCATAAGGAATGCAAGAAATAAATGATGCAACACCTATATTTTAAACCTTTATATCAAAACATCTATCTAAGAAATCCACTAATTGTAGTATTGAACTTAGTTTTACAAACTCAATCGTTCATACTATTAGTCCAACATTCAAAGGATTTTCCAAAATAAATAAGATTGAATTATATTTCCAATTACTGTATTTCACATGCAAATCAAAAATAAAATTTAGAATTAAAGCCCAGATTTAGAATTTCTCAAACAAATGTGGAAGTAAAGATTTATGTTTGAAGCAGTACACTAGATACACAAAGATAGATCCAGAGGAATTGATAGCCATCTTGTATTAATTTCTTCATATTTGAGTACAAGATATAAATCCAACAATAACACCAAAATTATGGATCTGTTTCCAAAAGAACAATCTCCTCTATGCTAAAATGTTGTAAAAACTAATTAATCTATTGAAAACTTAAAAAAAACTAAGTATGGACCGACAACTAATTCTTCAACTTTCAGACCCTTGAACAAAATGGGTACCTCCCTTTTACAGGCATCTAAAAAGCACAATACATGGAATACCTTTTGTTCCTCATTTTACCACCAATCTCATGCAACTCGAAAATAGGCCCTATGGAATTTCTTTACTTTCCTTTTTACAAAATTTGGATTACACAAAATTCCTTAACACAAAAATTATATCCAAGTCTAAAAATAGACTCAATGTGAACTGGATGCCCCTGTAGAAGTCTGTGTCTTCTTATACTCAGCAAAATTTGATAAGAGCTAATCCACTTTGTCCACCTCTAGGCCATCTAATCATTCAGTCCTGAACTTGAATGTATCGAAATATTGATAAACATGTTCACATTTTCTTTCCATTTTGCTTATATCTACCACTGCCAGTTTAAAATGAGCTTTCGATTCTACAAATTTATTAAGCACACTTTCATCAAAACCTGGCACTCCCAACCAATCATCCATTTTCTTTTTAAAGACTTCTTTACTTTATCTAGAGGTTCTAGTCTAAACTTATCATTTGAATATATTTTTAGATCAATAATTACTTTGACAAAAGTTTCAAAAATAGCAATATATTCATATATTTCTTGCTATAGCTTCAACAACGCAGGAAGATATTCAACTATTTGCTCTATTTTATACTAAGTAACTTTTATACAGAACTCAAGAAAACAAAGGCAGAAGTAAAGATTTAAGTTTGAGGCACTACACCAGATACACGAAGATAGATCTAGAGGAATTGATAACCATCTTGTATTAATTTCTTCAGATTTGAGTACAAGATATAATTCTAGCAATAACACCAGAATTATGGATCTGTTTCCAAAAGAACAATCTCCCCTATGCTAAAATGCTATAAAACTAGTTAATCTGCTAAAAACTTAAAAAAAACTATGTATGGACCAACAACCAAATTCTTCAACTTTTAGACCCTTGAACAAAATGGGTACCTCTTGATAGGTTGTCATGAGGTCCTAACACTTTAGTTGAAAAATATTAGTTTATCAACTGGGGTAGTGTCCGAGGTTGTATGCAATAGGGGGTATTGTTTGGATATCTCATTTAGAAACAATTTTCTTAATTCCTTTGAAAAACTTAAACAACATATTAAACTAAAAAGTAGCGATATCCTATCCTAGAAAGCATTCAAACTCTATATTTGAAAGCATGTAAATTCTACACTAGAAAGCGTATAAACTCTATATTAGAAAGCATGTAAATTCTACACTAGAAAGCACATAAACTCTATACTAGAAAGCAGATAAACACTATACTAGAAATTTAGACATGTAGCTTTACTTTGATCTTGAATGGTACCAAATTCTATACTGCACAAACATTCTAACTTTCATCTATCAGTAAACAATAGTTTTAAACTAAGGTAGATGCTCTAGAAATATTTGAACAAACAAAGATATAGAACTAATGCTTTAAACAACACACCTTCAGGTTCACAACAAAATACAAAACATAAAATAACTTGAACTGAAATGAAACATTCACAGAAATAGAAATACTTATCTACTTTACAATCCCACGAGTGGCCAGCTCTTGGGAGAAATTTGTCTTTAACTTAGATCACATTCAATCATTTCCACAGCAACATGGTAACTCCATTCAGATCTTCATATCTCAAAAGAAATTACTCAGAACAACACTATTTGCATTCATGGAAAAATTGTAGTACATAGCTCTCATTATTTTTAAAAGCCAAAGATTGATTTTCATCCATCCATAGTATGATATATATATCCATGTTTTGAGCAACCAACTAAAAATTAAACTACATTCAAACTCCTAATTTTTAGATGGTGGTAAAATGCCATTTTGAAAAAGTCTTATAATAGAAAAATAGAATAACTACAGATGTCTTTTAAAACATATAAAAGGCTCTGAGTGGAGCCATAATGTCTTGGATAACCAACATGAATAATAGAACTTAAAAAGAGTCTTCAATAAATGCACGCCTAAAATTTCTGGCGCCCTCAACTTTCGGCACACTTTGACGTTAGCTGCATGAAGTCCACTCTCACGTAGGCCATGCATTGACCCTGCACAATTACCCAACTCTACATACCATTATATCAACATTTAAGAGCTAATTTCAATCAATTCAAGAAATAAAGATTTGTACAACATTTTATTAAAATAGATAAATATTGCTTCTAAAAACAAACAAATTGGCAAGGCTAGGGGATTGGGCAATTCAAAAAAGGTTATTTGTTTCATCAAAGAAATGAGGTTGTTTATACCTCATCATCTCCCTTTTATAGGCATCCAAAAAGAACAACACATCAGTCTTACAATACATGCAATACCTTTTGTTCCTCATTTTTACCACCATTGTCATGTAACTCAAAAAGAAATTCTAACAATAGAACTGATTTTGCATGTCAATATCTAAGTTTGACTTTTCAACCCAAAGATATATAAAAAGGAAAATAAAGAAATTCCGTAGGGGCCACTTTATAAAATAGTGGTTCCCTTTTTATGAAATCTAGATTACACAAAATTCGTTAACACAAAAATTATCCAATCTAAAAATAGACTCAATGTAAGCTAGACGCCCCTGTAGAAGTCTGTGTCTTCTTATATTCAGCAAAATTTGATAAGAGCTGATCCACTTTGTCCACCTTTGAGCCATCTAACCATTTAGTCCTAAACTTGAATGTATCGAAATGTTGAGAAACATGTTCACACTTTCTTTCCATTTTGCTTATATCTACCACTACCAGTTTAAAATGAGCTTTTGATTCTACAGATTTATCAAGCACACTTTCATCAAAACCTAGTGCTCCCAACCAACCATCAATTTTTTTTGAAGACTTCTTTAACTTTATCTAGAGGTTCCAGTCTAAATTTATCATGTGAATATATTTCTGGATCAACAACTTCTTTGACAAAAGTTTCAAAAATAGCAATATATTCATATATTTCTTGTTGTATCTTCAACAATGTAGGATGATATTCAACTATCTGCTCTATTTTATACTGAGTAACTTTTATACAAAACTGAGGAAAACTGGGCTCCTCATCATGTAAAATGTTAGATTCTATCAACTCTTCCTGACTCATTTTCCCAATCTGTTTCAAAGTTCTCAAAATATGCTCCAACTTTTCATCTTCTCTCTTGGAATTTTCAACAAAATTGTCTATTTCCCATTCCATCTGGCAAACTTCATCATAGTATGGATAATACTCATCAAAAATACCAAAAGATTTCTCTAAGAATTTGGATACCCATCTATCAATTACAAATGATTTCTCCTTCATTGCCTAGAGGGCATCAACTTCTTGCTTTGTTATTAACACAGGAATATTTGCTATAGCTGGCTATTCTGAAATGGGTTCTAGAAGACCCTTGACAAATGACTTCATTTGACTTAGCTGCAGCTTTAACCCATCTTTCATTTGCTTGTCCTTCTCCATTCTTGATTTTACCATACTGTAAGCAGAGTCAAATGAAACTATTTCCTCACCACGGGTTTGTTTTCCCAAATTCACTGTCGTGATTTGGTAATCTTCAGCTAGTAACTGTTGGGATAAGGTGCCATTAACCTTGTAAATCCCAATATTGTATTTATTCCTTTTATTATTTGTAAGTTGTAATTACCCATAAGGGATGTACAAGTTTCACCGGCAGTGGTAAAAATTATTTACTGTCCACGGTAATTACGGAGTTTGCAGGGTAAGTCCCAGAGTTACCGGCGGTAGTTATGGGATGTCATTTACTATAGTAAATGGTAATTCGTCAAAGTGGGGTGCACATGTGGAGGAATAATCTATTTTTAGTGTTATGACGCACATCATAGATGTTGTAAGAAGGTGTAAGAGATTCTATGACAACTATAAGTTGTTATAAGAATCTATGACACTAATAAAAGCATATGACACATCATAAGATGCTATAAGTGGCTATTTTTGGCCCCAAGTCGTTCAAGCTTGCATTAGAACATTGTTCCAAGTGTAGGATGCATGTATGATAGCATTTATGACCCCATAAGAGCCTATTCTTGGCTATGGATGCCCAAGGTTGTATTGTTGACTCTTGACAAGTGTTATGGGCTTGTAAGAAGTCATTTAATGTCTTGAGGTTGTGTAAATTCTATAAAAACCATAGCATAGTAGATGAGATGCATATAATAGTTTACAGGTACCCAGGTTCTACCAGAGTAAAGGTTGGAGGACAGAGGAAGTGAATGTATTTGTAATCTCCTTTTGTGAAGATAATACAACTTGGCCTCTTTGCTTGGTGGAGTTTTTTACCTGAAAGGGTTTTCTCCATGTTAAACATTTGTGTTATGTGCTTCATTCTGCTTCTGGTATATTTCTATATTGTGGGTTTATGTTTTGTTACAATCTCCATTAATAATACATAGTTAAAGTTTTCTAAAATTTATCTCGAATTAGATTTCCATTGAAGTAGTGTTGCTTTCATTTCTAACATTTGGTATCAGAGCCTGGCCAGCTTTGACTCTTGGGTGGTAATGTGGAAGTTGTAGCTGCCGTGGGAGATTTGGTTGCATTTATTTTGTAGATCTTGTGTTGTTATTATGGTTACATCCACTGTTGCATCAACCTCTTGATTGGACATTGAGAAGTTCAACAGAATGGGGTATGAGTTGTGGAAGCTGGAAATGGAAGATTTGTTGGAAGAAAGAAACCAATGGTTAGCTGTCCAAAAAGAGAAGAAACCTGATGATGTCTCTCAAGATGAGTGGGATAGACTAGATAACAAGGCATGGGGAACCATCTGGTTATGTCTTTCAGACTTTGTCCTGTTGAATGTCACAAAGGAAGAGACTGCATACAAGTTGTGGAAACGGTTGGGTGAGATCTATCAAGCCAAGAGTATGGTAAATAAACTTTATTTAAAAAGAAAATTGTTTTCCATGAAAATGTGAGATGGTGAATCAGTTGCAAAGCATTTAAATTCTTTTAATTTGTTAGTGAGTCAGCTTGATTCAGTAGATGTTGAGGTTAGTGAGGAAGATAAATGTATCTTACTTCTATGTTCTTTACCTGAGTCTTGGGAAAATGTTATCCTTGCTAT
This sequence comes from Cunninghamia lanceolata, assembly GCA_027924645.1. Lineage (NCBI taxonomy): Eukaryota > Viridiplantae > Streptophyta > Pinopsida > Cupressales > Cupressaceae > Cunninghamia > Cunninghamia lanceolata. The sequence continues at coordinate 15,991,079 of BSBN01001466.1, read as the reverse complement.
CACTGCTAACCTTGTGGATCTAAATTTGGATGCTCTTGTTTCAGTGCTACTGTCATAGGAATTGAGGAAGAAGAGTTCAAATAGTTTAGGGGATGCTCTCAGTGTCAGGGGAAGGTCTAAGGAAAGGGGACCTAAAGGAGATCAGAAAGAGGCTAAGGACAAGTCCAAGGGCTGGTCTAAGACTCCTGGTAAAAAGAATACATTTAAGTGTTGGAACTGCGGTAAAAGGGGACATGTGAAGAAGGAATGTAGAAATACCAAGAAACAGTGGGAGAGTGCTTCAGATAAGTCTTCGAATGTAGGTGAAGAAGTTTTACTTTCTACATGTAATCTTGTTTCTAATGATCATTGGTTGGTTGACTCAGGATGCTCATTTCATATGACTCCGCATAAGGAATGGTTCTCCTCATATGAATAATATGATGGAGGTAATATCTACCTTGGTGACAACTCTACATATCTGATTATCAGGAAAGGAAAGGTATTGTTGTGTTTCAGTGATGGGAGGATTAAAACCCTCCATGGTGTTTTGCATGTTCCTGGATTAGCTAGAAATCTGATTTCAATTTCAAAGTTGAATGATTTGGGAATGCATGTGACATTTGACAAGCATGGCTGCAAATTAGTGAGAGGGAACTTGGTGGTAGCAAAAGGGAAGAGATCTGGGAACTTGTTTAAGCTTGAAGCCACTACAATTTGTAATGCCTCCTATGTATATGAGGCCACTACTGAAAATACATGTATGTTGTGGCACCATAGATTGGGCCACACAAGCAATAATGTATTAAAAACTATTAAGAATAAAAATTTGTTAGATGGTTTCTCCTATTCTGATGAGCACTTTGATTTCTATGAGCATTACGTGTTTGGTAAACAAAATAGAAAATCATTTCCATCAGGAAGTAATAGAACAAAAGAGAAGTTAGAAATTATTCATACAGATGTGTTTGGACTTGTGGATAATGAATCTAATAGAAAACCTCGTTATTTTGTAACCTTCATTGATGATGTATCCAGATTTACATGGATTTATTTTATGAAGCATAAATTTGAAGTTTTCACTAAGTTTAAGGAATTCAAAGTCTTAGTAGAGAACCAATCAGGTTTAAAGATAAAAATATTAAGATCTGACAATGGAGGGGAATATTGCTCTAAGGAATTTGATGAGTTTTGCAAGCATGCAAGTATAATCAGACAAAAGATAACTCCGTATACACCATAGCAGAATGGTGTTGCAGAAAGAATGAACCGAACAATTATGGAAAGGGCCAGAAGTATGCTTAGTGATGTACAGTTGGATAAATGCTTTTGGGCAGAGGTTGTGTGTACTACTTGCTACTTGATAAGCAGATCTCCTTGTAAGGCTCTTGATTCGACACCTTATGAAGTGTGGACAGGTAGGAAACCTTCTGTTTCACATTTAAGGGTTTTTGGTTGTGAGGCTTTTGTTCATGTGCCTAAGGAAAAATAATCTAAGTTGGATCCAAAGGCTAAAAAGTATACATTCATTTGATATGGTGATAATGTGAAAGGTTATAAGCTTTGGAATCCACTAACCCACAAGATTATCTTTTCTAGAGATGTTATTTTTAGGGAACTTAGAGCTATTTCTGAACCTGAGCAGCCAAAAGAAAAAGATGAAAAGGTAAAGAAGGTGCACTTTGATTTAGAGCAGCAAGATGCACCTCAGGAAGAACAAAATCATGGATTGGGGGGTGAAGAAGAAGAAGAAGATTCGAGTAGTTCTGATGAAGATGAATCTGTTGTTACAGAAGAAGTTGTTGCAAATGATCATGTAGAAGAACAAGTAGAGTCTCTTACTCCACCCTTGAGGAGATCCACAAGACAACAGAATCTAGTTGACAGGTATAGCCCACTAGATTTCTGTTGTGTATATGCTTTATTAAGTACTAACAATGAATGTAGATCCTACAGGGAAGCTATTTCTATAGATGATAGCGAGTCTTGGTAGCTAGCCATGCAGGAGGAGATGATGGCTTTGGACTCTAATAACACCTGGGATCTTGTTCATTTTCCCAAAGGAAGAAAGGCCATAGGATGTAAATAGGTCTTCAAGAAGAAGTTTGGAGCAGATGGGTCATTGGAGAAGTACAAGGCTAGACTGGTAGCCAAGGGCTACTCCCACAAAGAGGGAGTTGATTTTGGTGAGATATTCTCTCATGTTGCTAAATTAACTTCTATTAGATTTCTCTTATCCATTGTTGTAGCTTATGATTGGGAGATTGAGCAAATGGATGTTAAGACTGCGTTCTTGCATGGAGATCTTGAAGAAGAAATTTATATGCAACAGCCTACAGGCTTTAAGGTAAAAGGAAAAGAACATTGGGTTTGCAGGTTAAAGAGATCTCTTTATGGTCTAAAATAGTCCCCTAGAATGTGGTATCAAAAGTTTGATTCATTTGTTTTGAAATTGGGTTTTTTTAGAAGCGAGGAGGATCACCGTGTTTACATTCATTGTGTTGATGATTCTATACTGGTTATTGCTTTGTATGTTGATGACATGTTTTTCATCAATACTAAGGGTATGGTCAGTGAGCTTAAAGCCCAACTTTCAAGTGCATTTGAGATGAAGGATCTTGGTGCTGCAAGGTATATTTTGGGAATGGAGATCAGGAGGGACAGAGTTAACAGAAAGCTTTGGTTGTCACAAAGTAAGTATGTGAATACTATTTTGCAGAGGTTTAGTTTGCAGGACTATAATCTAATTAAAATTCCTTTACCCATTGGTATTAAGCTTTCATTAGATATGTGTCCAAAGACTGAGGATGATCTTGAGGATATGTCTAATGTGCCATATGCTAGTGTTGTAGGGAGTTTGATATATGCAATGGTTTGCACTAGACCAGATATTGCCCAAGCAGTGGGAGTTTTGAGCTGATTTATGTCTAACCCTAGTAGACAACATTGGAACTATGCGAAGATGGTGTTTAAATATCTTGCAGGTACTCCTGATCATTGTTTGGTTTATTTTGGTACTGATAGTGCTGATAAATATTTGGACATACAGGGTTTTGTTGATGCAGATTGGGCAGGTGACTTGGATAGTCGAAGGTCCACTAGTGGCTATGTGTTTACTCTATTTGGAGGTGTAGTGAGTTGGATGAGTAAGAGGTAGCCCACAGTTGCTTTGTCCACCATAGAAGCAGAGTATATGGCTGCAACTCATGTCTCTAAGGAGGTAGTTTGGTTGAGGAGATTGTGTACAAGCATTGGTTTTGATTACATGAATATTTAGATTGGTTGTGATAGCCAGAGTGCTATTTGTTTAGCTAAGAATCCCATGTATCATGCTCAGACTAAGCATGTCGATGTTCAGTATCACTTTGTTCGAGAGTTGGTTGCAAATGGAGAGATATAGCTAAAGAAGATAGACAATCAAGAGAATGTTGCAGGTTCATTGACTAAGCCTATGAGCACAAAGAAGTTTGTATGGTGCAAAGAGGCCATGGGCCTTGTTTCTAGTGCTTGATTATTTTTCATTTGATTTCCTATGGGTTGATTTACAATGTATAATGTCAAGTGGGAGAATGTTGGGATAAGGTGCCATTAACCTTGTAAATCCTAATATTGTATTTATTCCATTTATTATTTATAATTTGTAATTACCCATAAGGGATGTACAAGTCTCACCGGCAGTGGTGAAAATTATTTACTATCCACGGTAATTACGGAGTTACTACACGGAAAGTCTCGGAGCTACCGATGGTAGTTATGGGATGTCATTTACTATGGTAAATAGTAATTGGTCAAAGTGGGGTGCACATGTGGAGGAATAATCTATTTTTAGTGTTATGACACACGTCATAGATGTTGTAAGAAGGTGTAAGAGATTCTATGACAACTGTAAGTTGTCATAAGAATCTATGACACTAATAATAGCATATGACACGTCATAAGATGCTGTAAGTGGCCATTTTTGGCCCCAAGTCATTCAAGCTTGCATGGGAATATTTTTCCAAGTGTAGGATGCATGTATGACAACATTTATGACCCCGTAAGAGCCTATTCTTGGCTATGGATGCCCAATGTTGTATTGTTGACTCTTGACAAGTGTTATGGGCTTGTAAGAAGTCATTTAATGTCTTGAGGTTGTGTAAATTCTATAAAAACCACAGCATAGTAGATGAGATGCATATAACAATTTACAGGTACCTAGGTTCTGCCAGAGTAAAGGTTGGAGGACAGAGGAAGTGAATGTATTTGTAATCTCCTTTTGTGATGATAATACAACTTGGCCTCTTTTCTTGGTGGAGTTTTTTACCCAAAAGGGTTTTCTCCACATTAAACACTTATGTTATGTGCTTCATTCTACTTCTGGTATATTTTTGTATTGTGGGTTTATGTTTTGTTACAATCTCCATTAATAACACACAGTTAAAGTTTGCTGAAATTTATCTCGAATCAGATTTCCATTGAAGTAGTGTTGTTTTCATTTCTAACAGTAACCTCTGATCATCCTTATCAGCTGTAGGGGTAGTAATTTCCACAATCCTTTCCCCTTGGTCATTTATTTGGAATGTTGATAAAGTCTTGGGTTTCTCTTTCTCAATTTCTACCAACATCTCCTAGAAATTCAAAGGCTTGATAACTACCTATCGTCTTTTCTCAAGAATCAAGTTCAACCAGGAGGGTAATGTGGGTGCATGTGAAGAATGATCAATCATATTTTGTGTCATTTGCTACTGTTGATCAGATTCTTTTTGCACTTTGGTCTCCTGTTGGTGCTCTTGATCATCTTCTTTATCTATTTGATCTTTAGTATCCTTTGGAAACTCAGTATGCTTAGAAGAATCAACCATCTTTCCCTTCAATTCTGCAGCTTTTATTAGCTCCTGTTCTTTTTTAAGAGTCATCACATGTTCTTCTTAGAGCTCTTCTTCCTCCTCTTCAAATTGAACATTCCTTGTTCTATCTTGGAGTTTCTTAGCTTCTTCCTCTTTTTATTCTTCTTTCTCTTCGTCTTGAGAACTTTGCCTTCCCTCAAGTTGATTTGTCTTAGGTACCTCTTCATCAAGGTGCTCTTTCTCAGGCTTCTCTTCCATTGACCTCTCTTCCTGAGGCTTCTCTTGCTCAAGTTGCTCTTGATGAAGCACCTGTTCTATTTTCTCCTCAAAAGTAGAAAATGGAAATACAACTGTACCAAATGTTCCTTGTGGCTCTTTTGTCACACTGACCTCATGCTCTCCTATATCTAAATGTTGGCTAATTTCCTCTCTTGGGGAAATCACATGAGCCAAAGGCTTAACTCCTAAGCCAGATGTTATTCCTGTAAGTCCGTCCTTATACATTATAGAAATCTCATCAATAGTTTCTTTAACAACCTAAAACACATCCTCCAGAGAAGTAGAATTAATGAAGATTCCACTTTTTGTAGTTTTAGGAGGCTTACACTGTGTTTTCTATCTCTTAGGAGATGGTGACCCTAAAGTTGAAGATTCACCTTTTCCTTGTTTCGTACCCTATGGAGTAGGTTGCACAAAATTGTGAAGCCTTATATTTAGCCAAGTGTTGTGTGGTTACACAACACGCCCCATTTTGACTTGGCAAAACAGGGACCCAACTTTTGCTTGGCTTGTTTTGTGCTTTCTTGCGGTTTGGTAAAAGCAAGTCATGCAGATCATCATGCATGGAGATGCTGGGTAAGTCATCATCATGAGGTCAGTTGGTCAAAATTCATATTTCAAAAGAGCATCAAATTTCATGCAGGTTTGCCTTTTACATCACCCTGATATTCGTTAGGATGTGAAAGTTATGAATAGTCAAAATCTTGGTCAAACCTGATATTCACAGGGGGGAGGATCATATTTCTTAACATCAGTCATATTACAAAAGGTCACCTCGATCTATTTTATAACCTGATAAATCATGCGGTCCAAATGTTCGGACGTCAATTTTGAGTGATAGTGACCTTTAACCGTCAATAGCCTTATGTATTTCGCGAGAGTCATATTTCTCAATGTAACCCGATATTTCTCAATATCCTCCTGCCGCGAAATATCCCCCTAAGCCATTATCTTGATGATGTCATTCAAGTCTGATAAACACAGAAACAAACATGACAATGACATAATCATAGTTTTTACCTCTCGGAGGCATATTTCTTAAACATGATCCTTCTCGTATAACATGACACTGATGTCATGATGCCATAGCGATATAATGAGCGAATATCGAGATGACGTCATCTTGATATTCTGAGAGAGAGACATATAGTTTATCTAGTCATCATCATTTTTGTAACATCACCCGATATATTGAAATATCCTCCTGACGTATAAAACACGACCTAAGGGTGCGTTCATTGCCAGATCTTGTCAAGATAGGTTTTTTCTCTCGAGGAGGATGATCACATTGCACTCGGGAGGATATTTGTAAATATCACCCCGATATCCAAATAATATCATGTATTCGAATATATCCTGTCATACGGATATCACCCAGCTCCCGTTGCCGCCATTGACATTTAATTCGCACAGAGGTGGTAGGTAGTTCCCGCCGACCACAAAACCTGATGAAACACCTGGCAAAATCCTGAGTTTTCGTGAAAAATTAATGATTAAAATCTAATACGTCAGGGTTTGCCCTAATTTCACCCTAATTGCAAAGTTAAAAGGTAAATTTAATTGTCATTCTTACACTTACCTTGCGATAAAATCATTTCCACGGAGCGCTAGCTTCCAAACCCTCATATAGGCGATACTTGGATGAACAAAACTTACAGGCAGGAAGAAGCACGAGATTATCACCAGAATTAAGAGCATTTCCAGAAAACCATTGGTATAATCAAAGGGGAATCTGCATAACCAGGTAAGTAATTAAAACCCTCATCCTGCTACTTCTGCATAGTCAGGTATGATGTTGCAGGTTCTAGTTTATGCATCCCATGATAAGTAAATGCTAAATAAATACAGTATGCATGATGTTAGTGGAGATAAATTATTATATGCATGCCTGTGAGTATCCATTGTAAGATATATCTTGTTAATTGCAGATATACATGGTCGACAAGTGGTTAGCTAAGTGTGAAGTTGAGTTCAGCAGGCCCATGTTCGCATCTCCTAAAGGGGTCCTATTCAAGTATGGTACCATAACGGATACACATCAAGGAAGTACCAATTTGGAGGCCTGGTCCGTCAAAATGAATGACAAAAAGAATAGAAGCACCTTGCTAGATGGAGTGTTCGTATCAGGGATGTGGAATGCGGCTGGTTTTCCATACTCCATGGAGTCTCTAGAGCTAGTTATTGAATGTGCATGAAATTACAACCCACAAACAAGACATGTGGTAAAGCATGGAAGAATATATGCAGACCTATCCATTAAGGGTCTTTCCAAGACATTTGGACTGCCATTCGGCAGGAAGGTTAATAGTGTGGATTTGAAGAAATCTGAAGTTGAGTATAAAAATAATAAGAAGGCAAGAAAGAACATGTATTAGTGGAGGGCTAAGAATAGCACATATCCTGTAGCTGCCAAACTTCCTGTGCACTTGTATAAATATGATTTTGATGAAGAGTATTAGTATATGATTGCATTGCTTAGCAGGGTGACAGGCCAACCTGACGCTGGTAGTTTTAAAGACTGGATGTACGGTGTCATCATGATGTGCATATATGCAGACATTAAGCCATTATGTGGTAGTTGATAAGTGATGCTCTACATGAGCAACTGACGAACCTGGGAGGTTCAAATTGTTCCTTTTACATGACATCATACATTGTCTATTCCTGTGCTTACAAAGGCACATTTGATGCATTAACAATAGTTGGAAAGATTGGTGGAACCACCAATGATGCTCATATTTGGGATCATCATCCCCAGTTACAGAGAGTTAATTACCTCCAGGATTACAAATTGGTAAATGATGCATTCTCTATGCATCTGGTGAGGACCATGGAGGAGGACAGGAAGAAAAGATTGAGCATGGAGGCTCAAGAAATAACCTACAGGCATGGAGCCTGGTACATTTAATTTGCTACATTTTCTTACATGAGAATTGAGGGTTTTGAAGGACATCCCCTCATGCTGCCAAGATACCCCACTGATGCAGTGGTATTAATGGAATTTATAAGGTAGAGCTCCACAATACTGAAGACATACAAAGATGCTCAGAAAATACCACCAATTTTGTTTCCAGTAACCATTGGTTGGTACATGTGCCCAGATTCAGAAAGTATCAAGAAGGTCATGGTCAGTTTGAATAAAATGCAGTTGTAGCCATTCCCACTGGTAAGACCATATGATCCTTATGGGAGGATATATAAAATAATAGGGAAACCTATTCATAAGAGGCACCTAGAAGACTTCTGGACGGATTGTGAAGATGAAGTAGAAGCCAGAAGAAGAAGATATCAAAGGTTAACATTAAATCAAATTAAAACCTTTGACTGCATTCCTATTCCTTCACAGTTGAAAAAGGATGATGGCAGGATAATAGCAGATGAGTATGAAGAAAAGAAAATATTTATGATACAATATCTGCACTGATCTGACTATGCAAGAGGATATATCTTTGGATCCTTTCATTGCCAGGATATTACACCTAACCCAAGCTTGGGTTGATGAACAAATTGAGGCATTGAAAAAGAAGGGTGTTGTTATTACTGTAGATAATAAAAAGAAGAGACAGGATATTCCTGATGAGGAATACGATGATTTTATGATTGAAAAAAGGAAATCTAAAGGGGACAAGCTGCCTCCACAACAACAGCAAAGCAAAAGACCCCCTAGGGGTAAGAAAAATGATAATGAACCCAAGGGGTGATCATTGAAAGGGCAGTGTTCCCAGATGAGGATGCAATAGCATCAGGATCAGGATCAGCATCACCTCCACAGGCAGGTAAACAAAAGTCTAAGAAAGATCAGACAACAGAGGCAATAGCTACTGAGACCCAAAAAGAGAGTCAATCCCCACAAAAACAAATAGAAGAGGATATCCTTATGGAGGAAGAGCCTGAGGAAGAGGAGGCCCCTTTGCTATTCAAAAGGAAAAGAAAACCCCACAGGTGGTGGTAGCTACTCCACCTAAGAAACTAAGAACCTCTATGAGGGGGGAGATAAAGCAATCCCCTATACTGTTGAAAGAGGCAGGTAGTGAAGTTTTTCATAAGGAATTTCAGCACAATGTTCCACTTCCTACCATAGTGAAGTTCAAGACCGAACAAGTGGAAGAACAAAGAAAAGAAACCTCCAAGATATTCAAAGGAGGCATTATCTCATTGGATGAAATAGTTAATCTATCTGATGATGAGGTTGTGAAGGAAGTAGCTTCACAGAAGATGGAAACCCTTGCTGCAGGTACGCACATGACTCCTCATGGGACTCCATTAGTTCAAACAATATTGGAGGAGATGAAGCAAGTAGAATTTGAAAAGGAAAAGACTCCAGAGAAGATAGCCCAAGAAATGGGGCTAGACACATTAGTTGCATAGGTGACAAGTCCTGCAGTAGTAGATTTGACATCTAGACAGGATGTAAGTCCTAAACATCTAGCAGGTACACCTAATAAAGGAGAACATATAGAAGAAGTGAAGATGGCAGAACTAGAAGGCCATGCTTCAGAAATAAGCCAACAACACCAATAGGACACATCAGTTAAGCCTGTTATAGTAGAAGTTCAGGAAAAGAAAGATGATGAGAAGAATGTCTTAGAAGATCCTACTTCTAAAATTCAGGAAGTGAATAATGTAGGTGCAGAACAAATAGTAGTTTCAGAACAAATACCAGCACTTAAGGAGGATTCCATAGTATCTACTGCTATGAATGTGCCTCAATAGGAGGAAAAGTCAAAAGTGGTTGAAGTAATAAAGGAGAAGGATCATGATCATCATATAGACACATCACAAGATCCTCCACCTTAGGATGATGCTCCTCCGGAAAAGGAAGTTCCTCAGCAGGAGGATATACCACAGGATCACCCTTAGAGCGAGCATCATGAAGAAGAAATAAGGAAATCACCTTCTCCATCACATATGCTGACAGATACAGGAGGTCAAGGTGAACATCATGATGATGCGGAGAAACATGATCAGGTACCTCAAGGGTTGGAAAGGGAGGTCAATATAGAGGTAGATTTTGAGATTCAAGAATTTGATGTATCTACCTTGTTTTCAGAAAATCTAATAAAACCAAAGAGGAAGGCCAGAATGACTTCGGCCATGAAAAGAGATCCCACAACTGGAAGAAGGACTGCACAGATAGCAATCCCTACTATAGATAAAGAAAAGGGTAAAATTAATCTGGAAGAATTTCAAATTAATACAGTTGACTTGGGGTTTGACAATGAAGACCAGGAGGGTCAAGAAGGTAAAGACATCATAGATTCTTTAATTCAGAATGTTAAGAGAGAAAAGGAGAAAAATAAGCAACACAAAGAGCACTTTGCTCAGTTGCATGCATATATAGGAAGGTTAACTAATCCTGAAGATAGTTCTACTGATCATGCAGTCCCATTGACTACTATTTCCCAAGAGGAGGTAAATAAGTTGGATCTCATGAAACATGAGTCATCCATATTGAGAAGGTGGATGTATTCCACATTTGATATAGTAGAGGAAGTGGTAAAAGCCTCTTTGAAGAGGTGGAGTACTCTCAGTGGCTCCAAGAAGAAAGTAGACAAGCTGCAAATGGAGACAGGTAAAAGATCTTTCCAATTGGAGAAGATATTGGGTGTCCTGGGAGAAATAAGGAGGATAAATCCCCAACTGCTTATCAACAAGCAGGTGCTAAATAATAATAATGCACTATTGATAGATATATGGTATAAGGACATTCAATTTGAGTGTGATGTACTCAAAAGATGCAACAATAAGTTGAGGGAAATTAGTATAAAATTACATGATATGATGTCCTTTGAGGCATAAATTTTGGAAACATTGGAAGGAAAAATGGAAGGGAAGATAGATAATCAAGATGAAGAGTTTGTAATCCAAGCTCTACACAATAACTTCTAATTTGTTGCTAATGATCCACTAGGCCAAATGACAGAAGAAATCATGGATAATCTGGTGAGGACCAACGTAAAAATGAAAAATTATAATGAGACACTGCACAATAGAAGAAATAAACTGGATAGCATCAGATATAAATACCAGGCACATAAGCACGCCATTATCAAAGCAAAGACCCAGGATGGTGGAGAAATAGATAAAATTGTGCAGTTGTATGAACAAGTCAGGGTCATCATGCAGCCTCATATATAGGGTCGACATCATCAAGATGATGAAGGGATAGAAAGTGATGCACTTGATGATGGAGCGCATGAGTCAGATAAAGTAGATGATGATGCATCATAAAGTAAATATCAACATCTGATACTTAGTGAAAATAAGTATTTCAGATAGTTGCCAGCTTGCAATTTGCACCATTTGATAAAGTTGACTTAGCCAAGAAAATACTAACCGTAGATATTCATAAATAAATCAAGATTTTAGATCTTTCTGTAACGGATTCCTCACCTTGTTCTATAAAAGGTGCAGGAATGCCTCATTTCAAACATTCAAAACTTAATTGAAATCCGTCTACTGAAATATTCAGGGCTCATTTCAAAGCTTTTTGTATACATTTATATCCTTGCATACTTAATGCTGCGTCCCTTGGAGTGCATGTCTACTTGCATATGTTGTTTTCATACAATTCCTTTGAAGTTAGCATCAACTGTATCTAGCTGTGGAATGTCCTGGTGAACATATGGTTTGGTTGTCTTCTCTTCATGACTGTATCTGATATACATGTGGTTCAATAGCTGAAGGTTCAACATTAATTTGAAGCATTTCTTTCAATTTCCTTTAAATTTTAGAGCATTTCACCATCATAATTGCAAATAATTGATAATCTCAAGCAGATAATGCAAATATGTGGACATCTCATAGATAATTGCAAATATTTAGCATATTTGAAGCTAAAGCATGTATAATTGAACATATCATGCAAAGATTTAAATACTTCTATATCATTTGATCAAACAACTGCATAAAATGACCTCTCTGTGAAGAATCTTTGCAGAAATAGTGTCATGACGATGAAATCAACGTAAGGCCCCAAAATGGAAACAACAATGCACATCAACCTTTGAGTAATGTCAGACGATTAAGACCTAATCACCGGAGACTTGGGATAATGAATTCTCTGAATTCATCGTATCTTTCAAGATGAATAAAGGTTAATGTGTACTTTTATTCTATGCTTGTTTGTGAATAACATCATGACCAACATAAATTCGCGCTAGAAGAAGGGCTATATGAAAGAAGACGCTCATTATCATTATTTTCAGGTTTGATGATGCAGAGAGTAAGGTAATCCCGGATGCATCTGTGAATTCCATATATTACTCAAATATTTACTGTAGCTAGCTTGTAGATGCTCATTCTATGCAAAGATTTCCATATCAAACCTAAATATTGTGAGCTTTACAGTAGATCATCATGAATTCACAAATATCAGCCTATGTTAAGTAAATCCGTTCAAGCTTTGAAGAGTTTTGCCTTAGAAGCTTGATATCTCGTGGTAGGAGTCATCATACCCCAAATATCACCTCATATTTGCACTATCTTTGCAAATATTTCACAAATATCCAGTCAGATTAGTTATCTGATCATAAATATCACCTTTTCTGGTGAAATTCAGCCAATATTTACAATCATCTAGCTAGTTTCCCACCAAATTTGAGAAATCCTGGCTCACAGGATAAATACCAGGTCTAGACCTAGTGGAATTTTTGAAGAACTACCTGTTAGAGGCTTTAGACCCAAGACTGTTGATATTCATCACACTCCTAGTTCCAGTGCATTAGGATCTTCACCAGAACCTCCTCTTGTAACTCCTGTTGGTTTGCAAATACCTTTCGGAATATCTGTGACACCTCCTGTCCAACCTGTACCATAGACTCAACCTCCTCTAGTTGCAATGTCATTCTTTGTAGTAGAGCCACCTTTGACTTTCACTGCATATCACGAGTTACCAACGAATCCTGAGAAACTTTGTCCAAAATATCATCCTTATCAGGATGCTGATGATCATATCAGAACCTTTAAAGAAGCCTGCTGTAGGGCTAGAATAGAGCATCAAGATGTATGCAGATTATTTCTTTTTTCCCTAGGGGAAGAGGCTTATAATTGGTTTATTAGTCTTGGTTAGAGTTCTGTTGGTTCAGGGGCTGTACTAGAGAAAGCTTTTATTGATAGGTTCAAGGTACCTATTGATCCTTCAATGAATTATCACCTATTTGCCACAATCAAGTGGTTTGAAGGAGAACCTATTGCCAACTTCAATGCTAGGTTCTAGAAAAAACTATCCAAGTTAGTTGCTCCATATACTGTAGCAGATGTTGCTGCTAGGAGTATCTATTACTTAGCTCTAGATCCATTGACCTCCATGTTCATCAGGAGAACACATCTTGAGATCACAACCTTGACAGGAGCTTTTCAAGAAGCTATCAAAGTGAATCAGCAGTTAGTTCCTGCTCCTACCCTAAACATAGCTTTCCCTACATTGCCAGGCCTGTATCCAACATACCCTGCACAATATCCTCCCCAACCACAGTACAATGGAGCTATGATGCCTCCAGTAGTATGCCAACACCTCTGCAGATATCTCCATTGAGTATCATGCCTCCTCCTCCTAATGGCAATGGCCAAGTACCTTAGTATCCTACACAAGCATCAACACCTCAGGGTGTGGATCAGAACAATAACATTGGATCCTCTTTCTTCAAGCCTCAAACTAAAAATGTAGTGGCTAAAGTTCAAGAAGAGAAGGAAGAAATCAAAGAAATCTCTGCTCAGCTAAGAAAACTAACAACAGAGGTCACTCATCTGAGAAATTAGAACTTCTATTCTCAGCCTAACCAAAACAGAGGTTATAACAATGACAGACCTAGTTATCCTGATAGGGGGTATAACAACAATAGTGGTGGAAATAATAACAATCCTCCCAGACAGCCTAGAGTATGGAACTCCAGGCCAAATAATGGCTCATTGCCATCACCCTTAGATAACCAGCCACCTGGCGAAGCCAAACAGACTACTAGAGTCAATCTTGCTGAGACAGCCCTCACCAATTGGTGTAGAATACACAATACAAATGCTCATGCAGAATTGGCCTATCCACAATTTAGAATTGCTGCTAGCATTTTCTAGAAAGAAGTTTCAAATACTTCTGGAAATCCACCTCAAGTGGAGGGAAATGAAATCGTCCCTTGTGGATATGACTCTGCATTTGTATTAGAGAGTTATACTAATCAGCATCATCAACAGGATGTGTCATCTCGCCAGCACTATACCCTGGCATGTGAAGAATCTGCCATGGCTTTTGACTCAAATTATGTTTTCCCTTTTGAGGATGAGAATGAGCCATCCAATGAACATGAGGAGGTACATGCTTACTAGCAACAATATCAGGGTAAGCACAATTACAATCTAAGAAGTAACTCCAACAGGCCTACTGGTCCATTAACTAGTTCCTTGCCTCTGAATAATTTTAACACACCCCCTGATCCCAAGGCAAGTAACAATCCGGGACTTCCAAAGGTAAATGCACAATATCTGTCACCACAAAATACAATGTCAAAAACTGTTGGCTTACCTCATGAGTCTGACAAACTGGTCACATATCTGGCTGATGAGATGAAGAAGGTAAAGATCAGCCTGTCTCTATCAGAATTGTTGAAAACTCCTACAATTAAGAGGGCTTTCATGAAATCACTAGATGATCCTGCTCCTAGAGAGGATAATCATTCCCCAGGTTAGCTTAGCAATAAAGATAATGTTGCTAGAGATAATAATATCAAGCCTAAAATGCCAGCTATTGTCCAAGCTGCAGAAACCTCCCACATGACCTTGTATAGAGACAAAAGTGAGTCACCGCCTTTCTTCCTTACCATAAGGATGTTTAGAAAGAATTTACACAACTATTTGGTAGATTCAGGAGCCTCTACCAATGTGATGCCCTTGTCTATATGCAATGCTTTAGGACTGCATCCTGCTAAATCCTTAAAGAAGGTGACACAGCTAGATAAGACAGAAGTCAACGTAATAGGTGAATTAACTCATATCCACATGCAGCTAGCATCTGATCCCATGATCCAATATTACATTGATATCCAGGTAGTTGACATACCTGATACATATGGGATGCTGCTTAGCAGAGATTGGTCAAAAACTTTGAATGGATATATGTCTACGGACTTTAGTCACATGTGGTTGCCTTGGAAAGGTATACCTAACTAGATAAGAATAGATGCTGAACCTAGAATGAGGCACATGATGACCGAGTATAATAAAACAAATGAGATAATGTATGTAGACGTGGAACCTGGAGTTTATTCTGTTAGACCATAGACTGTCAGGCTAGAGGAAATCTTGATGCTGGATTTCCATCATGATGATGATGATCATCAGGAGGATATACCTTATGTAGGGCCTGATAATAATTTTGAAAGTGAGAATGAAGGAGATTGTTTCAGAAATTTTGAAAGGCACTTATCCAAGCAGATAAAGTGATGTAAAGTACTGAATATACCTGCTAATGATATCTTGATTGATGGATGGTGCAGGTTACATAGTGAGCCTCATTCAGAAAAAACTTGTGAAACATGCTTAGATATGATGATGCTGGAGCAGACATGTAGTGAGGCATCATCATCATATATCGAGGTAAGTTCTACATCTGTTGATGATGATGATACTGATTCTTGTTTGTCTTCTGCAGGAACCACATAAAAGGTGACGAATCATGATGAAGATCATATACAGAGAACAGAAGAAATTCTAGTGTATGACCAGGATAATGGTAAAAGAAGACAAGAAATCACTCCTGGGAGTGATTGTTTTATGGAGCCAGACTATGAATTGTCTGATGAAGATAGAGGTAGTGACCTGACTAAGGTTGAGAATTTTTTAGCAAAAGAGATAGAAAAGATGACACAGCAGCACAGACTTCCCCAAGAGGTCTTGGTTAAAGGTTGGTGTAGGTTGCATGAGGCACCTCATTCAGAGACCGCTTGCTCACTATGTTTACACATTTTAAAAAGACATATAGTTGTGTATGAGGAAAAATCGATCAAATCTAAACTAGATAAAATCAAAGAACCCAATAACATAAAGAAAATGAATTTAAATAAAAGCCATGACAAATAATCAATGAAATAAAGACTTTTACTGAAATCTGTATTGTTTCCTTTGGATTGAATGTGGATTGCTCAATGAAGTTGCGAAGCCATAGCTGCAACAAGCAAGTAGTGTGCTCAAGAGATCAATGTCAAAAGATCGTGAGAGTGCTCAATCGACGCATTTTGTATGCTCGAAGCTCTGTTAAGTATGCCTGAGAATACGATCGAAGAGAGAGGCTCAATGAAGGAGATGAGGGGGGTTTATATAGGTTTCATCAAAGATCGATCAACGGTCCAGATAATTCAAAAGAATCAATGGAGGAGATAAGTTGAGGAATGTGCAACGAATGAGAAGAAGACATGTGTCTTGCTTGCTTTTGCATGAGAGGAGTTATCAAGAATAGAAGAATGAGTTAACGGAAGAGATAAATCAATTAAAAGAATAAAGCAATCAGTTAAGTGATTTAAAACAAGAAGAAGAGATTTGCATGAGAAAAGAAGATATTTTGCTTTATTAAATATAAAAAGCTTGAGTTATATTAGAGATAACTCAAATTAGAAGAAAAAGCAATTTAAATAAATAATTGATTTATTTAAATTTAGAGAAGATATTATTGGAAGAAAATAATTAAATAATTAGAATTATTTAATTTAGAAGATTTGAAAAGCAAATTAAATAAATAAATTTATTTAATTGTTGTGCATGATTTTGGAAGAACAGATTTTTGATTTAATTAAATAATTTAAGAATTATTTAATTTTAGATAAGAGGGAATTTGTTGAATTAATTAAATAATGGGATATATTTAATTAATGTGGATGTGAATTTTGGAAGGAGGATAATGATCAAATTAAATAATTAAAATTATTTAATTGTGGAAGAATATAGAGGAATTTAATTTAATTAATTAAATAAAGAAAATTTATTTAATTAATGTTGAATTTAGGAGATTTAGAAGATTTTGATGATAATTAATTAAATAATTAGATTATTTAATTAACGTTTGCAATGCAAGTGATTAGACAGATAACGGAATGCAAGTGATTTGACGACACGGTCATTTTAGGGTGTCTACATTTTGCCCCTCTTTGATGCAATGCAGCATGTAGCGTTGCGTCAAAGAATATGATTGTTGAAGATGTAATACAATTTTTTGATGCCCCAGTGTAGGTAGTTGCCCCAGCGTAGCTGGCGTAGGGTGCCCCCTCGAGAGGAAAGATAGGGAAGCGACAGAAGAACTGTGTTGACGCTCGACTAGAAGATTTGTTGGAGATAGGCGAGGTTGGGTTGATGATAGATAGAAGAAAGGAGATAGGAGAGAACATAAGAGAAAGACTGTTGATTGATCTTTGTTGGAAAACTATATAAGGCCATGGAAAAATGGATGGTGTAAATGGATGAGCTTGTTGCAATGGTTTCACATTTGTTTATAAAGAGCAATCCTTATTTTTGATATAGCACATGGTGTTGGCAAGAGACACTATATGGATTCATGGTTGTTGTCATTGATGGCAACAAAGGTCATCCCACATATCCGCAAGTCATGATGTGTCTCTACCGGAAGTCAGAATAAAGAATGTTGTGGTCCGGTGAACAAGAACAGAGCATGTGGCAAGGTCCGACAGATTGGTCCGGATCTCTCAGAGGAAGTGTCTTGGTGCAGTGCGGATTTGGGGAAGTCAAGAGGACTACCTTGAGTGGTATATTCCAAGGATTTAGCCTCCGGTGATGGACAAGGAAAAAGATATGAATAGTTGAGTACCGGATTCCTGAGAGACAGTTAAAACAGAGGAAGAACTGACTGACAGAGTATCAGACTACTTTCCGGATGTGTTACTATTGATGATAGAGGTTGTGAAGGCATGAATCATGTTTGGCTGACATGATTAATGATATCTACAAGTATATGCTTGATCCGCATTGCTTGGTGAGGAAGGATTCAGCCGACAGAACAAGAGTTTGTAAGAAACTAGACTGTTCCGGATGCCGACTAGAAAGGTGATGAAATTACTTGTGCGGATATATATAGAGGATGGATTTAGTTGTGAAGGGTGTGATGATGTGAAGATATATGCGAATAAGTCCAGAACAGAGCAGAGGTAGCAAAAAGGATCCGGTATGTGAAAGATAGCAGAATAAAGAACAGAGGAAAGATGAAGTGCAGCAGATCAGTGTACTGAGCCTAACCGGAACTGAACTCCAGCATATGCAGATGCTTCCAATCAGTTCAAGACTGTGATTCTTATCACTTTGTAGACAGTGTGTCTTCTTGTAGGCAGTGGGCCTCTTGTGAGCAGTGTGCTCGGGCAGTGAGCCCTAATTGGCAAGTGCCATTTTGTAATTTCCTATTCTTCTAACAGAGAATAATTTTGGGTTAATCACCCCGTGGTTTTCTCCCTTAACAGGGTTTCCACGTCAAAAATACTGTGTCATGTGTTTCTTATTTCATGATTAATGTTTTTGTGTTTGATTCTATGCTGCATCAATTAAAAAGAAAGTTCAATAAGGGAAATAATTAGGATAACTGATTCACCCCCCCCCTCTCAGTTATCAACAATTGGTATCAGAGCAAAGTTCCTCCTAATAGAGCCTAACAGCTTGAGGAAGATCTGGGATTTCAAATGGATGCATATGGTTTAAGGGAGCAACTCAAGACTGCTCTTGAGGATCTTGAACAGTCAAATTCTGAAGTCAGTGAATTAAAGGAAAGACTCAAACAGGCTGATGAATTCATGAGAGAATTAAAAGACAAATTAAGTCTCTCTATGAAAAAGAGAAAGGAGCTGCTCCAACAGTTGGCAAGACAAAGTGAAGAAAGCAATACAAATGAAGAATTGACTGAGCAAACCAAGTTATGTGAAAAGTTATCAAAAGAAGTCATTATGTTAAGACATGAAATGGAATCAGGAACTATAAAGTTTACTCAAGAGATTGAAGAAAAAAGAAAGGCTGAAGACAATCTAAGACAATCTCTTAAAGAAAAATCAGAAGAATGCCACCAGATGGACAGGATTATCAGACATCTTGAATCTGATCTTGAAGATGCCAAAGATAATGAAGAAAAACTTGAGGATCAAATTGCCTCTCTCAAAAGAGACCTTCAAACAGCAAATGAATATAAAGAGAAATTCAAGATAAGTTCTGCTCAACTTGAAGTTCTTCTTGGAAGTCAAAAGAGGACAGATGACAAGTATGGTTTGGGATATGAGAAAGGAGAAAGCTCCGGAACCAGTCAGAAGAATCTTGGATCAGAAAATCCAAGGAGCAGGCCTAGAAGACCTCCGGTAAGACAGCCAAATGCTCAAAGATATCCATCCTTCAATGGATACTGCCACAGCTGCAACCACTTTGGTCACAAAGCTAATCAGTGCAGAATGAGAATGAATCAGATTAATTCATCCTTCTCCGGACAGTGCTTCAACTGCAAAAGGTATGGACACAAATCCCATGAATGCAGAATTATGCAAGTAAACAAATCATTCAAAGGTAGATGCTTCACATGCAATAGAGTAGGTCATATGGATAATCAATGCAGATCAAGAGGATATCAGTCAAATATGCAAAGAAATGTTATTTGCCAAATCTGCAATAGGTCCGGTCATAATGCTAAAATCTGCAGAAACAAGTATCAGGACAAAAGAGGTCCGGTGTATAATCAGAATCAAGACAAGGGTAAACAAAAGATGAATGCGGATGAAGTTAGGAATCAGATGAGCAAGATTTGGGTGAAGAAAAGTTCAGAGAATGTAGAGGTTGGATCCGCACCAGACTCTGGTGCTGATATTTCTTCCAGAAATTAAAAAGTGAGCTCAGGCTCAGGGGGAGACTCAAAGAAAATCCTGTTCCCCCAGCCAAACAAGTGGTGCCGAATGTGGCACAAGATGCGGATTAAAGGGTTTGCAGATATGAGTCTTGAGATGCTTCAGTCAAGTTTTCAGAGGTCCGCATGGAGTTATGGAGAAGCTGTGATCGATCAAATAAGACCTGTTCAGGGAGATGCTCCGGTATGACAAAGGATTACAAAAAGGTCCGGAGAGATCCGGAAGTGCACTATCTTGTTCTGCGGATTGGACAGAATGTTTGGGATGTTCTTGTAATATGTTACCTCTATTTATTCATGATTGAAAGATCCGGATGATATTCACAGATCAGGACTAATCCAGGATACTCCAAGCTATCCAGACAAGGCGAACCGGAATAATGTAGGTGAAGCATTTATTGCAGACAGATATTAGGGTTCGCGGAGCAATATAAGGGATTTCTCAAAAGTCATTTGCTCATTCTGCACTCAAGAAGAAGCGAATAGTGGAGCTCTGCAACAAGATTCATCAAGCACACCAAGGATCTCCTGCCGAAGTCATTACATAAAGAAATCAATCCAATCACTCCGTGCAAGTCGAAGGCGCATAAGGTATTCTCCGTTTTTCATTACCTCACTGCAAATCTTTGAAGAATGGCTACTCCAAACATAGTTAAGATCTCTGATAGACCTCGCCCCTCATTCAAGAAACATCCCTACAAATCATTGGAGGTAGATCCACTAGGAGCCTTCTCTAGTGTTCCTCACGGAGTTTTACATACTGAAGACATTAGGGTTTACATACATGCAAGCATTGAGGAATTTGGGGAATTCAAATTAAGAGACCTCTATCACAAGCAACTGATAGACAATGCTTTTGAGCTTAAACCAGAGTATAAGGATATCCAGAAGAAACAGTTTGAGCAATTTATTCATTTCCCCTGCTTTGAAGAAGATGAATGGGTCCGGTATGTACTGAGCAGGATGCATGACAACTTTCTATGGCTGGATAGACCCTGCAAGATCACAAAAGAGGCAATCAGAGCAGTAACTGGTCTATACTCTTCCGGAGGGATACCTATCCTCAAATCTGTCAAGAACAACATTGTAACTGAGGCCACCGGATCAAAATTTGATAAGAGGGCAATGACCATTGAAGATATTTCGGATCCGGATATCAAATATGCATCCATGATAATAGGATACAAGATCTATCACTCCAGCAGGGAGAATTCTGTATCCGG
Source organism: Cunninghamia lanceolata (assembly GCA_027924645.1). Lineage (NCBI taxonomy): Eukaryota > Viridiplantae > Streptophyta > Pinopsida > Cupressales > Cupressaceae > Cunninghamia > Cunninghamia lanceolata. The sequence continues at coordinate 15,969,909 of BSBN01001466.1, read as the reverse complement.
AACTGCAGTATACACTGCCTATGAAATGCTAAGAAAGAATGCAGAATATGATCTCTGCGAACTACTGCTAAGCCAATTAATGGAAAATATATAGAAAATCAAGAAGGATAAGAAGAATTCCTTTAAGTATGGTACTCTTATTGTATGTCTATTCTTCTACTTCATGAATGAGCTACCCGGAACAAGTGGATGGGTATGGCAGAATGACAAACCTGTTGCAGTCCAGATAAGAGACTATTTGCATGGACTTGGGGATGCAAAAGCGAGAAATACAGCTCTATGGGGATACTTCAAAAACTTTCAGAGCATGATGCAAGCAAGAGAGAGAATTCCCCAGTCTCTTGTTGAAAAATACAAAGACTCAGTGTGCTTTATGGTTGACACTGATCAGTGCCTAATGGAGGCAGTGGAGCCAAGGACTGTCTGGATCATGCCCATGGGGTATGAAGTGGATGAACAGATAGTGGAGCTGCATGTTCAACACATGCTAAGTTAGCCCAAAGATCCTAAGGCAGAAAGGTTTGGAACCTTTGAGGAGCTGAGTGTAAAAATACATGTAGAACTCAGGGAACCTGAGATTAAAAGAAAGGTGAGAAAAGAAGTAGAGCACATTGCTCAAGGCCTAGGCATCTCAAAGGAGGCACTTGATGCCAGCCGGGAAAAGAGGAGGAAGGCTGAGGAAGAAGAGAAAAGTAAAGAAAGTGCTCCGGTTGAAGCTCCCACCCGGACCAGATCATCAAATAGATCTGCACCTCCCACAACCAAAAGTTCAAAACCGGAAGTCCAGGCATCCGGTAAGAGATCCAAGACAAAAGCCACAAGGGCTTATGGAAGCCAAAAGGATGAAGAGGAAACAGAGTCAGATGAGGGAGTAAAAGAAATAAAGAAACAGAAGAAGAAAGGATCCGGTAAGCCCTCCACAGGCCAAGACAAGGATGAAATGGCAGAGGTATCTATTGAAAAGCCCACTCTGTCTCTAGAGAGCATAATCAAGTCGGTCATGGTGGATGGAAACCTTCAACCAATGACTGAATCCTATGATGACTTCAGTGAGGCTGACCAAAAGACTCTGCAGGAAGCCACAGTTAAATATCTGAACATATATAATAAGGCTTTCATTGAGATCATATCTCTTATTCCTAAAAGCCTAGAAAAGGAATTGGAAGTAAGAAAGAACAATGCTCATGCAAAAGATCTTGAGATCCGGGAGCAGATAGCTATTCAGCTATATCCTCAAATTGATCCCAAGACAATGAACATAATCTTCAAGGACTGCAAAGATGAGTTTAGAAGCAAAGCCAGGATGAATCAACTCATGCTTGGTGAGACTGACAAAGTGGCCCAAGAAACAGAAGAGATCCTCCGGAAGGCCTTCAAAAGGTTCAATCTTCCTGTTGTAGAGGACTTAGGTACAGAAACAGCTGAGGACTTGGGACCCTTTGCTCCAGAAGAAGTGGCCCATGAACAAGCTAGCATCTCTCCTCCGGTTTCCCCTACAGTCTCCGGATCCAAAGAAGAAGAGCAATTACAGGAGAAGGAAGCAGTGGTGAAAGACAAAGAGGTTGACAGTTCCAAGACTGCAAAAGAAAAGAAACATCTGTCTCCGGCAAGAGACACTGCACAAACTGTTCAACAATTTTTGAGCAAAGAAACTTTAGAGATTGATGAACCGGAGCTTCTAAAAGGCCCATTCGACTTTGACTCTCTCTCTCCGGTACAAACAATGAAGATAGCTTCATTTGCAAATGCCAAGGCAAATGAAAAACTCTTGAAGTCTCATATGGAAGACTGTGAGTTGATAGAGGCTGCTTCCGGAGTACTTGTAAAGATTATACCATCAATCCAGATAGATCCGACAGCCTCCACTTCCGGTAATCTAAAAACCTTAGTCAGCAGTGTTGATACACATTTTGATTCTCTAGAAAAATCAGCTGAAGAAAAGGTCCGGAAGGAATTTTTAGATAAAAGATTTTCAGAGGTATTAGAATTAATCTCTAAAGATAGGAAGATTGTGAGCATTGGAATAAAGAGCTTAGAGAATGCTCTTAAGGATGGCGGTGACATCTACAAATTTTGCATATCCTGGCCAAAGGCAACAGCAGCAATTGACAAGAAAATAAAAGAGGAACAGGACAAGCTACAAAGCTTATCTCAAAGTTTTGATCCTCTCTCTTCCTCCATAATAAATCAAGAATGTCAGACTATTGCAGTCTTGAATGAAATAAAGAATCTTGAGAAGGAAAGGAAGAACATCACTAACCGGATGGGAGAACTTAGACGGATTATAATCCCTAAGTTGGAAACTATGCATGAGGCCATCAGTGATGCTCAGACCACCGCCCAAACAAAAGATCCGACAGATCTCAAGCGGGCAGAAGCTTTTGCATTTTTGTTGAGTGGTCACATTTCAATTTTGGATAGAATGAAGCAAAGTTGGGCTACAGAAATGATCCAATTGCAGACATCCTTTGCAGACATTCTTCAGTATATGTGAGTATGTAAATATGCGGCTATGTATAGAAATTTTTTGAAAATTTTGATATGCGGACCCTACCCTTTGCCATTGATGTCAAAGGGGGAGTGAGGAGCAGTGAAAAATGAGGAATCCAATTAAGGGGGAGTTCTGGAAATTGTATATAAAGACAGAGCATCAGCAAAGGGGGAGCATAGTGTAAACACTTAGTCATTTTTCACTAAGTGTTGCCATCAATGCCAAAGGGGGAGATTGTTGGCAAGAGACACTATATGGATTCATGGTTGTTGTCATTGATGGCAACAAAGGTCATCCCACATATCCGCAAGTCATGATGTGTCTCTACCAGAAGTCAGAATAAAGAATGTTGTGGTCCGGTGAACAAGAACAGAGCATGTGGCAAGGTCCGACAGATTGGTCCGGATCTCTCAGAGGAAGTGTCTTGGTGCAGTGCGGATTTGGGGAAGTCAAGAGGACTACCTTGAGTGGTATATTCCAAGGATTTAGCCTCCGGTGATGGACAAGGAAAAAGATATGAATAGTTGAGTACCAGATTCCTGAGAGACAGTGAAAACAGAGGAAGAATTGACTGACAGAGTATCAGACTACTTTCCGGATGTGTTACTATTGATGATAGAGGTTGTGAAGGCATGAATCATGTTTGGCCGACATGATTAATGATATCTACAAGTATATGCTTGATCCGCATTGCTTGGTGAGGAAGGATTCAGCCGACAGAACAAGAGTTTGTAAGAAACTAGACTGTTCCGGATGCCGACTAGAAAGGTGATGAAATTACTTGTGCGGATATATATAGAGGATGGATTTAGTTGTGAAGGGTGTGATGATGTGAAGATATATGCGAATAAGTCCAGAACAGAGCAGAGGTAGCAAAAAGGATCCGGTATGTGAAAGATAGCAGAATAAAGAACAGAGGAAAGATGAAGTGCAGCAGATCAGTGTACTGAGCCTAACCAGAACTGAACTCCAGCATATGCAGATGCTTCCAATCAGTTCAAGACTGTGATTCTTATCACTTTGTAGACAGTGTGTCTTCTTGTAGGCAGTGGGCCTCTTGTGAGCAGTGTGCTCGGGCAGTGAGCCCTAATTGGCAAGTGCCATTTTGTAATTTCCTATTCTTCTAACAGAGAATAATTTTGGGTTAATCACCCCGTGGTTTTCTCCCTTAACAGGGTTTCCACGTCAAAAATACTGTGTCATGTGTTTCTTATTTCATGATTAATGTTTTTGTGTTTGATTCTATGCTGCATCAATTAAAAAGAAAGTTCAATAAGGGAAATAATTAGGATAACTGATTCACCCCCCCCTCTCAGTTATCAACACATGGATAGTTTGCCACCAAGGTATAAAAGACGAAGGTGCTATAATATCCGAGTGCATGTACGTTGACTCTGCAAGCAAGCGGTTTGAACTTAGATCCCTTAGACATAATATAACCTTGTAGGTATATGTGAATGAGCCATAGTCTTGAACATAAAATAAACTCCAATACATGTAAATGCAAGAAGAATATTAATATGTAAGATGCTAGGTCGTAACACACACAAGATAAATATGATGCTAAGAAAGATGCTAAAGATCATTCCTCAAACATGGCACACACAAGCAATGACTATGCCCCCAATCTGTACTACATCGCAACATACCAAGATTATAGATAAATCAAGGTAGCCTTGAATAGGTAATGGATAAAGGAACAAAAGATAAACCATAACACAAATTGACTGACTTACAAAGTAAATATACAGCCAACATATTCTCTTGCCAAAGAGGTTGCTCAGGATAGATTGGATAGGGAAGATAACAGCCTTATCGTAGGAACTCTGTATCCGTTAAAGGGTGCTATCTACCTAAAAAGACAATGTCTCACTACAGGAAATGCCACATGTCGCAGGAGATGCGTGTGTTTGTCTCGATAATGGAACACTTCGCAGAAGACAAGCTTGTGGATCTAGGGCTTGGTTAAGCGGTACTTAGCTGATGTTGGCAATCGGTATGCAGGACAATAGATGACTCTGGAAGGAAGCTGCTTTGCTTCAAGTTTGTTAAGGACTTTTGCTTTGAAAGGATGTGCTAGCTTGCTGCTTGAGTTAGTCAAGTCGAGGCGAATGGATTTTGACAAACGGAAGACTAGAAGGATGGAATGCTAATGGATTGCGACGGGTGGATAATGATGGATCGTGTGTGCCTGAGTACTGGATACATCCTTCGTATTCTAGACTGCCTACATACCCTGTATCCACGGGATCAAGGCACACTTACGATGGAAGATGAACGTGATAAATATGTAGTTTTGGATAGAGTGATGAATGGGTCAAGGTGAAAGGAGGGGATCTTATGTACTTGAGTACTGGATACTTCCTTCATATTCCAGACTGCCTACATACCCATATCCATGGGATCAAGGTACCTTAAGATTGAGAAGAGATGATATGTAGTTCTGGTTAGTGTGATGATGTGGGAAAAGAGCAGAGAAGAGGTGATCTTATGTACCTGAGTACTGGAAATGTCCTTCGTATTCCAGACTGCCTACATACCCATATCCATGGGATCAAAGTACCTTAAGATTGAAAAGATGATATGTAGTTCTGGTGAGGGTGATGATGTAGAAAAAGTGTTGAGAAGATAACAGCCTTATCGTAGGAACTCTGTGTCCGTTAAAGGGTGTTACCTATGGAAATGAGAAAAGATCGAAGTATGTGCTGCGAACCACGAACAAGGAACCAATCCTAGACCTAAGTTAAGGAAAGAGTTGCCCCCATTCTGGTAGAGGAAACTGTAGGGGTGACTGTTGAAGCAGACACAGAAAGCTTTGACCTAGGACAAGACAGTGTTAACTGTAGACACAGATCAAGACATGGGAAGACGACGATGGACATTGACCAATTTCCAAGCTATACTAGATATGGAAAGGCAAACAAAGTCAATGGTTTTATTATGGATGGATGGATGAAGCATGTTGTTGCGAACTGGACAAGGAGTGGACATGACTCGATAGACGATGGATGCTGACTCTACACATAGCGCCTGTTTGCCAGGTTTTCACTATGGTACTTATCCAAGGTGCCTGTTTGCCAGGTTTTCACCAGAGGACAGATTTTTTTTGGATTTTTTTTTTTGGAATACTCTGAGGATCAGGCATAGAACTTCTTGAGATGGACACTGTTAAGTGGCTCATCTAGAGAAATGCCGTCAGGTGTAGCTAAAGTATAAGCTCCTGATCCATATGCCGCTGTCACAATGAAGGGACCTAACCATTTAGGCTCAAACTTACCTTTCTTCTCTCGATCTGCTTGATTTCTCTGATTCTCCTTAAGTACAAGATCACCAACTTGAAACTGTCTTTCTTTGATCTTTTTGTTGTAATTACGCCGGAGGCAGTTTTGATAGACATGGAGATGATTAAGTGCGGCAAGGCGCCTCTCATCTAGTAGTTCAAGCTCATCTAATCTAGAAGTGAGATACTCATCTCCGCCGATCAGGTCCTGCATGGATACTCTGAGGGATGGGATCTTGACCTCTATAGGTAGGATGGTTTCAGAGCCAAAGACCAAGGCATAGGGTGTGGCACCAGTTGGTGTTCTGATACTAGTGCAGTAGGCCCATAGGGTGGGATTGAGTTGCAAGTGCCAATCACGACCAGCTTCATTGACCATTTTCTTTAGGATCTTAAGAATGGTTTTATTGGAAGCCTCAGCTTGGCTGTTACTCTGCGGATAGTAGGGAGTTGAAAAGCAATGTTGGATATTGTATTGTGTGCACAAGGCACGGACATCTTGGTTCTTGAATGGTCTCCCATTATCAGTGACAATGGCTTGAGGAATACCATACCGGCATATGAGGTAGTTTAGAATAAACTTGGCTATTTGCTTACCGGTGATATAGGTCATAGGAATGGCTTCCACCCACTTCGTGAAATACTCAGTGGCGGTAATGATAAACTTGTGGCCATTTGAGGAGGAAGGGTGGATTTGTCCTACGAGGTCGAGACCCCATTGAGAAAAAGGCCATGGAGTTGTCATAGGTTGTAATTCATGAGCTGGTGCGTGAATCAAATCTCCATGCTGCTGGCATTGTAGACACTTCTTAGCAAACTATGCAACATCTTGCTCTATTGTAGGCCAGTAATAACCTGTTCTGAGTATCTTCTTAGCAAGATTAGGATCGGTAGAATGTGTGCCACAGACACCTTCATGTATGTCTCGTAAGGTAGCTTTGGCTTCTTCTGCATTAAGACATCGTAAGAGGATACCATCGAGACTTCGACGATATAGTGTATCACCCAGAATGATGTAACGAGAGGATCGACGGACAAAGGTTTTGCGTTGAGTGGATGATAGGTCAGGGGGAAAGGTTTGGTGTTTAAGGTATTCATAGATGTCTTCATACCATGGGGAGTTGGGACCAACAAGTTCGCAGATGATTTCAGTAACAGGGATATCGACGGCTGGTATCAACAATTGTTCAATCAAGAATTCACACTTCTGTGTATTTGCAGGCATGTCAATCAGTGACCCTATAGAAGCCATAGAATCTGCAGCTTTATTATGCTCTCTTGGAATTTGCTAAATGTGATGCTAGAAAAGTGTGGTTTGTAGGCATCCACTAGTTGCTTGTAGGGGACCAACTTTTCATCCTTTGTTTGGTACTCATCCGTGACTTGGCGAATGACTAGCTGTGAGTCTCCATATACTTGTAATTCTGTGATGTCCCATTGAACTGCTGTATTGAGACCTATAAGGAGTGCTTCATATTCGGCTATGTTGTTGGTGCAAGGGAATGCAAGCTGATATGATTTTGGAATGTAGTCATTCTGAGGTGTAATAAATAAGATGCCGGCTCTTGATCCATGTTGCGTGTAAGAACCATCAAAGTACAACTTCCACATTATGGAGTTGGAAAGAGTGAAGAGATTCTCATCAGGAAAGTCTACTACCATAGGATGTGTATCTTTCATAGGTGCTTCTGCTAGTTGATCTGTGAGGGCTTGTCCTTTGATTGCCTTACGATCTGTGTACTCAATGTCGAACTTACTAAGGATCATGACTCATTTAGCTAGTCTGCCTGTGAGACCTGCTTTTGCTAGTAGATACTTCAGGGGATCAATTTTAGCTATCAGATTTGTGTGTTGGTTCAACATGTAATGCCGCAACTTTTGGGAGGTGAACACTACTGCTAAACAAGCCCTTTCCATTGGTGAATAATTGAGCTCATATCCCACGAAGGTTCTACTGATGTAATCAATTGCATGCTCTTTTCTTGTTTCATCATTTTGTGCTAGAAGGGCTCCTAGGGCCGAATTGGTAGTGGAGATGTATAATATCAAAGGTTTGTCTGCCACTGGTGGAACCAATACAGGAGGTGTAGCTAGATACTCTTTAAGTTGATCAAACGCTGCCTGACACTTGCTGTCCCATCGAAACGAGACATCCTTTCGGAGTAAGTGCTGAAAGGGTTGACATTTATTTGCTAGCTGTGATATGAAGCGCCGAATGGATTGCAACCTTCCCTGAAGGCTCCTTAATGCTTTAAGGTTCTTGGGTGGAGGCATCTCCACTATAGCCTTTACTTTCGCTGGGTCTACTTCGATGCCTCTACGAGATACAATGTATCCCAACAGCTTTCCTGATGTTACACCGAATACACACTTCTTTGGATTGAGTCTTACTTGGTATTTTTCAAGCCTATCAAAGATCTGTCCTAGGACCTGTATGTGATCCGCCCGAGAAGATTTAGCCAGTATATCATCAACATAGTCTTCCATGATGTGATGAAAGAGGTCATGAAATATCACTGTCATTGCTCGCTGATAGGTTGCTCCTGCATTCTTTAGACCAAACGGCATGACACACCAACAATAATTGCCCCAAGGACAAGTAAAGGTTGTCTTATGTTGGTCTTCTTCAGCTATCCTTATCTGATTGTAACCCAAGAATCCGTCCATGAGAGAAAGCATCTCGTGACCTGCTGTCAAGTCCACTATAATGTCAATGTTTGATAGTGGAAAGTCATCTTTAGGACATGCCTTGTTGAGATCTCTGAAATCATTACACATGCGGATGCGCCCATTAGGTTTAGACACAGGTACAATGTTTGAGACCCAATTTGAATAGTCAATGGGTTGTATGAACTTTGCGTCTAACAGCTTTTGTATTTCCACCTTCACCAAGAGAGCTATCTGTGGGTGCATTTTTCTCAACTTCTGTTTGACTGGTTTCACTTTGGGATCAACTGTGAGATAATGAACTACCAACTTAGGGTCTAGCCCTGGCATATCTGCATAGGTCCATGCAAAGTTAATGGTTCGTTGCAAGAAGAAGTTGTTAAGATTTCTATGCTCTGTGTCAAATAATGATGTCGCTAGGAATGTGGTCTTTGGATTCTGTTCTGTGCCAAGATTTATTTCTGTAGAATCTTCCACTAAGAGAGCTAATTTCTCTTGATACTTAGATGGTAAGGGAAGGTCAAATCCTCCATCCTCAGGTGCCACAGTTGGATTTTCACCTTTGGATACGTCCTTTATTTTTACTATTTTGTGATCAGGAGGTGCCACAGTGTGGTTTTCACCTAGAGATCTTTCTTTATTTGTACTTTTGCGACTGGAGGATTTGGCATTCTCACCAAAATAAGCTGTGGGCTCTAGTTCCATTACAAAACCTGCTTTGTGATCGCCAAGAGGGATACCTTCCCGAAGTCCCATGAACTCAGCTAGAGCTTTGTCATTCTGAAATACATCTATCACGGGGGACCCTTGTTGGTCCCAATCGATAAGTTCAGGGTAGACAAGTGTGACATTCTGGGTGCTGGTGGTGGAAGTTAAGGAGACGGAGGATAGTGTAAAAATGGAGGATTCTGTGAATAGATTGGTCATGTGGAGGGACGAGTCATCAATGATATCCTCTGTAGACGTCGAATCGGCGGGAAAAGTGTCAGCTACCTAGTCGAGGATATACTCGATGTCCAAGGCGCATGGTACCTTCTTACCAAATCCTAATCCCTTCTTGTCTAGCTTCTTTGTTACCACAATGGGTTCCATAGTACCTTGATTCTGTTTCCCAAGGCCACCTTTGCCTTTATAGCCCATGTTTTTCACTATCCTTAAGCCATTACCATATTGCTTGACTGGTATCGTGACTGGTTCTTTCTCCTTGTAGAGCCATGAAGAGATGTCCTCAATAGTTTCCTCTTCCAATAACCGTCCATGTTGGAATTGGGTTAGGAATGTTGGGGGAGGAACAACTACTTTTTTGATAACTTTGGCAATGGGTGGTTGGCCATAAGACTTTGGAGATAAAGGCATCTGCCCTACACAACAAGATTCTGAGATATCATAAGTGCCAAAGCCTATGTCTCGGATGCAAGCTGTGATTTTGGGGAGGGGTGTAGGTTCACTTGTAGAGGCTTGCGTGAGAGTTTCAGGGTCAACATAGAGAGGGGATTCAAGGGCTTTGTCATTTTTAGGCACTTGGTTGCAATTCTTATAGCTTCCTTGTAAGACACGGCAAAATTCAAAAGGATTAGGATCTCCTAGGATGGTGATCTCCGTACCATTGTATGGGAACTTTAGGGACTGATAGTATGTGGAGGGGACAGCTTTCATTGCATGGATCCATGGGTGGCCAAGAATAATGTTGTAAGGTAGCTCAATATCAAGAACTTGACACCTGGTTTCAAGCATAACGGGGCCTAGCTGTATAGACAAGTGAATAACACCTTCTGAACGGTGTTCTGCATCATCATATCCCTTGATTGTAATACTATGATCAGTGTTGACATGATCCTCAGAGTATCCTAATTGCTTTAGTAACTTTAAAGAACAGATGTTGAGACCAGCACCACCATCTATGAGTATGCATTTGATTTTGCGCTTATGGATGAGAACTTCAATATGAAGGGCATCGTTGTGACAAGGATCGTGGGAGGGGAGGTCTTTCTTAGAGAAGACCACATTGTAGGGCGAAGCAATGTTACCTACTATAGCTCAGAAATCTGTGACCGCGATGTTGTTAGGAACAGAAGACTCTTGGAGGGCTTTTTCTAGGACTACTCTATGTGCAGGTGATGACCGTAGAAGGTCCAAAATAGAGATCTGTGTTGGTGTTCTCCCTAGATGTTCGACAAGATTATAATTAGACTGAACCAGAAGCCTAGGTGTAGGTGCACGGATGGTGACATGACCTCGACGAGTAGTAATAGCACAATCCGTAGATTTGCCTTTGATTGTGAGGGTAGACACTCGACTCTCTTCAAAACGACTGACAATGGAATCGAAGGACGTGGAAGCATGATTGATATCTTTACCTCTATCCTGAGGAGGAGGTGGGCCATGATGAGGGAATGGTTCCTTGTACATATCTAGATCCTTATTCGTGTGTTGCGCTGGTGATTCATCCTCAAAAGTGATTTGATTACCATCAATGAGGTTTTGGATGAGGTGCTTAAGTTTCATGCAAGATGCAGTTCGATGCCCTTTGCTCCTATGGAACTCACAATACTCATTGTCTCTGTAACATGCCGTTTTGTAGATAGGTTCTCCATAAGGAGGAGCATCAGGTAAGGTTATGAGCCCTTTCTGCAAAGCTTACTGTAAGACCGATTCGATGGGCACTCCCAAGGGAGTGAATTGCCGTCGCGGGGGGTAATCTTGTTGGGGCCGCTCTTGTTGTTGTTGCTGTTGGTTGGGATAAGGCTGCCTTTGTTGCTGCTGTTGTTGAGGTGGAGCTTGACTTGGTTTGGAGAGTTGCAGCGGTGTTTGCAACGTTTGGACATGCTTAGTATCGACCACCCCATCATTGACCACGTTTTTGTTCTTGTTCCAATATTTGGGTTTATCGTTCGATTGCTGATGAGAAGAGCTATCTTTCGTCTCTTTAAAGATTTTGACCACACCCTTAGCAATGAGGGCCTTCTCAATGTTGATACCCTTGTATGTGATTTCATCGAAGGTTGTAGCACTAAGAATTTGTAAATGGAAACCTAACTCTTGGTTGAGGTTCTGTACAAATATGCTAACAAGCTGTTTCTCTGGAATCTTGAAAGGGAATTTACTAGCCATTTGTCTCCATCGTTGAAGGAAAGAAATGAAAGTTTCACCATTTTTCTATTTATTGTTGCATAGGTCCATCATGGAAATCTCATGCTCTGCGTTGTAAGAAAAATGGGTGGCAAACTTCTCTGCTAGCTCGTTGAAAGACTTGATACCCATAGGTAAGTGTGAGAACCATTCTATTGCTTGACCTCCAAGACTGCGAGGAAAAAGACACATAAGATATGTGGCGTTATGAGAGACCTCGAAGCAAGCGAGATAGAATTCCCTAAGATGGTCTTTTGGGTCACCTTTTCCTTTGTACTTATCGAACTTGGGAATAGTGAAATTTTGAGGAAAAGGGATCATTGGTAATGACCAATCAAAAGGATAAGGACACACTTCCTCTAAAGAGAAGGTCTTTTTGGTGTGGCCAAACGTAAGATCAGATAGCTGCTGTTGAACTTCTGCAATCTTTAGCTCCATAGTCGTGGGAGGGGTTGGTAACATCTCCTGTTGTCCAAAAAGTGGTTGGTGTTGCCCATATGGAAGATTATAATGTAAGCCATGCGCATTGGTATTATAAGGGTCGTAAGATTGATTGGGATCATATGGGTTGTACGTTTGGTTCAGATTGGGTTGGAATTGGAGGCCTTGATTAGGCTGAGGTGGAGGTGGCGCTAGGTAAGAATGTTGGCTTTGCGATGGTTGAAGAAAAGTATTGGGGGGAGGAAAGCTAAAGTGCGTTTGATTAGGTTGTGATGGCTGCACATAGCTTTGGGAAACCTGATGTTGGGAATGTTGAAAGTGGCTAGGCAATGTGTGAAAGAAGTTGAGCGAGGATGAACGTTGTGGAGGAGGAACATAGGTAGAAGTGATTTGCGATGGTTGGGGTTGATTGAGGATGTGAGTAGAAGAATGTTGTGGTTGGGGCTGCTTGAGGATGAGAGTAGAAGAATGTTGTGGTTGGGGCTGTGTGACTCTAATTGGTTGAGAGACATGCAGGTGTGATGATATAGGAGGTGGCATTTGTTGAGACCCTTGTTGCATGGCTACATAAGTGTTCCCCGGATTGTAATTGGGTGGGAAACCTACGCGTGATGGGGTAACCAAGATTCCACTTGTGATTGGGGTGGACACTTTAGGAGGTGGTTGCACATTCGACCGAGCTAAGGTGGCTTGCTTAGCTAACTCTGCTTGACGTTGGAGAGTTTCTTGTTGGTTTTGATAGATCTCCATAGGAGTCAAAAGCGGTGATATGGGCCTCTCCCCTGTTGGGTTTTGAAAAAGGGGATTCCTATACTGCGAGCCTTGAGTAGGTAAGGGCGTAGTTACCGTGGACATGGTTTGCATCACTTGTATGGCTTCTTGGGCGTTGTTGCTCTCCTTGAGAGTGGACACATCAAAATCTTGAGGTAACTTGGCGCCTTGCTTTGCAAGCAAGCGAAAGAAATGATCCTGGTTCTCACTGAGGATTTTATCAAAGGCAGCTATAGCTCTAGGATCTTGTATGAATTCATCAAGATCTTGCCCGTCTTCTTGAGAGGATTGACCTATTTCAAAGTGTCGCTCTTCTTGAGATGGGGTTTGATCTACGATATAACCTTGTGGGACAAAATCCAGAGCCAAGCCTGTGGTATATTGAGGCGCATTTATCAAAGGGGTTCTATCCTCATGAGGATTGCTTGGTTCATTTATGTGCGGCATGTTCGGAGAGCTGATTGGTTTTGCCGCGGGTGTACTAGGAGTCACCTTGGGAGTAATGTTGAGATGACCTGATTGTGGTGTGTGAGGAGGCGACTTGCGCTTCTTAGGGACAACTTGCTTGGATTTCATAGTTTGCTGTAGCCTAGTGGTGACCATGGGATACACTAGGACAAAATGCAATGCTGGGAATCTGTGAGATGCTTTTAAAAATGGACAAACTTCTGACTCACAAAGTACTGGACCAAAGGCGCTATACTATTTGACCAGAGGCGCAGGACTGTGCTACCAAAAGCGTGCTACTGTGGACCTGAGGTGACGGACTGAGTTACCAATAGCGAGTTACTGCTATGCCAAAGGCGAGCTACAGTGACCAAAAGCGAGCTATTGTTATACCAAGGGCGCTGAAGTAGAGTTTTGCCAGAGGCAGGTTATTGCTATACCAAAGGCAATCTACTATACTACCAAAGGTGAGCTGCTGTAATACTAGGGCCGCTGAACTAGTGTCTGATGTTTTTCAAAGGTAAGATTTTTCTGTTTCTGATTGGATTGGTTTGGCAAGAGAAAACACAACAAACAAGTGGTCAAAAAAAAGGCACACAGACTGACACAACAAATAGTGTATGTTCAAGGCTCCAAACAAGCCCAATGTTTCCACAGGTCTAAGACAGTTGCAATCAATAACAAGCACTTTTTATCCCTAGAGACAAGGTTTCATTGCAGTAGATCAGCTCACAGCTTAATACTCTATCGATAAAAATATCATTCCATAAAGGTGTCGGATATTTAGTATCTTTGCGAGAGACGATAGGTAGGGATATCTCACCCTCCCCTTGGAAAGCTCAAGTAGGTCACAAGAGCTTTATGTCCAAGGGAATACTATCTCTTCTCAAGGGAGCCAATGGTGAGTATCTTAAGGGTTTAAATCGATTTCCCTTGCACTGATGATTACCGCAATGTTCAGAGGTAGGTCGGGTAGTCTCTATCTAAAATGGTTCTTAGTGACTTTGAGGGACCAACACCTTACAAGCAATGCGACAAGCTACTAAAAGCTTTAACCAATCCTACTAAGAGTTTCAAACACTTCGCTCAATGTGAAAATTGTCTCCACAAAGAGCTAGTACACCTCTTTTCAGTTTGGCACCACAAGGTAAGGCTGACGTCGGTTAGGACTTGGCTTTCGCCTTATCCCTTTTATATGGCGGTTCAAAGGAAAACTCCACTTAGGGTCGTCCCTTTTGGATGAAGCACAATCCAAAAGCAGGCCCTTCTAAAGGAAGTACAGAAAAGTAAGAGCAAGCACGTCAAACAAAGGTTCAATTGTCCCGTTATAAGAAAAATAAGGTGCAACTAAACTAGGCACACACACGTTTGTAGTTGTAAATTGTCCCTTATGAAATTGAGGTGTTTGGCATTCATGTCCATTGTCCCTTAGAAAATGGAGGTGTTTGTTCATACATGTCCATTGTCCCTTAAGAAAAGCAGTATGTTCCTAAGACTTAGATTGCAAGAAAAGATTTGTTCAATTATCCTTTTAAGCATGCAATGTGTTTCTAAGACTTAGTGAGATAAATCAAAGAGGTCTTCAATGCTTGTTTTGCATGAACATGTTAAGAAAACACCTATTGGCTCTGTGTGAGTAATAAGAAGCTGCAACAAGTGAGTTAGTTCCACACAAACTCAAAAGTTAGCAAGTGCTTGAAGTCAGAGATTGAGAATAGGCCAATGAGTGGTCTTAAAAAATAAATCTCAGAAAATCTTTAAAAAAATATTACCACTGTGTGGAGGACAGAAAAATACCAACTTAAAAAAAAAACATCCCCTGAATCCGAGTCCGTTTGTGAAAATTATGCAGCTTGGAAGGTCTAAAAACTGTGACGAGACAGAGACAGCAGTGAGAAAATCAACTTTCTAAAAAATCAGAGAATCTTGAAAAAAAACCAATTTCACCACGATGTAGATTACGAAAATCTAGCCTATTTAAAAAAAAAAGCACCGAAATATGTGTCCGTATGACCCAGATAATGAGGTTTGAAAATCGCCTATTGGTTAAAAAAGCTCATTGAGAAAGGCTCTCACTTAACCCCTTATTATTGGCACCTGGTCACTGATGTGACCTGCTTCTAAGCTGGAGGGGGGCTAAAAAGATCTTTTATTTTTGAAAAACTAAAATTAGTTTTTTAAAAATTTCATTTTTTTTTTGTTTTAAATTTATAAATCTAAAAAGTTTAAAACTAGAGTTTAAACTTGTAAAAGTTTAAAATAAAGTTTAAAGCTGCATGAAAAAATTTGCTAAGTTTTTCAACACTGCCAACTTGCCAAGTACGGCCTGTGCAGGCTTGTTGTACCTTGCGCATGTATGGCTTTTTTAAAAACTTTTTTTTTTTTGGCTTTGTTTGTTTGATTTGCTTTTTGGGTTTTGGATTTGTTTTTTTATTTTTGGATTCCTTTTTTTTTTTTTTTGCTTTTTAAAAAAGAACTTTTTTTTTAAAATTAAAAAAAAAAATAAATGATTTTTTTTTTACTGTACCTCACAGTGATTGTACGGCCTCGGGTTGCGTTCCAGAGGTGAAAAATTTTACCTTCACCGAAATAGGCCAAATTATATGTTTTTCTTTACCTCTCGATCGTTCCGAACACAACCATGATGTCTGTTTTTGCCCAACAAACTTCCTTTAAAATTTTTTTTGGATCTCTCCAAAAAAAGTGTTAAAAACCTGTGAAATCAAACTAAAAATTCCACAAATTTGATATTAAATCAGGACCAATGGGTCCCACCGGGCGTGCCAGAATGTGTATGAGGAAAAATCGATCAAATCTAAACTAGATAAAATCAAAGAACCCAATAACATAAAGAAAACGAATTTAAATAAAAGCCATGACAAATAATCAATGAAATAAAGACTTTTACCGAAATCTGTATTGTTTCCTTTGGATTGAATGTGGATTGCTCAATGAAGTTGCGAAGCCATAGCTGCAACAAGCAAGTAGTGTGCTCAAGAGATCAATGTCAAAAGATCGTGATAGTGCTCAATCGACGCATTTTGTATGCTCAAAGCTCTGTTAAGTATGCCTGAGAATACGATCGAAGAGAGAGGCTCAATGAAGGAGATGAGGGGGGTTTATATAGGTTTCATCAAAGATCGATCAACGGTCCAGATAATTAAGAAGAATCAATGGAGGAGATAAGTTGAGGAATGTGCAACGAATGAGAAGAAGACATGTGTCTTGCTTGCTTTTGCATGAGAGGAGTTATCAAGAATAGAAGAATGAGTTAACGGAAGAGATAAATCAATTAAAAGAATAAAGCAATCAATTAAGTGATTTAAAACAAGAAGAAGAGATTTGCATGAGAAAAGAAGATATTTTGCTTTATTAAATATAAAAAGCTTGAGTTATATTAGAGATAACTCAAATGAGAAGAAAAAGCAATTTAAATAAATAATTGATTTATTTAAATTTAGAGAAGATATTATTAGAATAAAATAATTAAATAATTAGAATTATTTAATTTAGAAGATTTGAAAAGTAAATTAAATAAATAAATTTATTTAATTGTTGTGCATGATTTTGGAAGAATAGATTTTTGATTTAATTAAATAATTTAAGAATTATTTAATTTTAGATAAGAGGGAATTTGTTGAATTAATTAAATAATGGGATATATTTAATTAATGTGGATGTGAATTTTGGAAGGAGGATAATGATCAAATTAAATAATTAAAATTATTTAATTGTGGAAGAATATAGAGGAATTTAATTTAATTAATTAAATAAAGAGAATTTATTTAATTAATGTTGAATTTAGGAGATTTAGAAGAATTTGATGATAATTAATTAAATAATTAGATTATTTAATTAACGTTTGCAATGCAAGTGATTAGACAGATAACGGAATGCAAGTGATTTGATGACACGGTCATTTTAGGGTGTCTACAACAGTACCAGATCCAGAAGATCATCCTCCTGATGTTGAAAAGAAAAAGGAGTTAGCTTCACAAAAGAAAGAAAAGGTGAGGTCCAAGGATACTGAAATTCCTAAACTAAAGTGGATATCAGGTGGAGCAGTAGCTAGAGCTGCAAAGAAAAGAGAGGGTTCAGCCAAACCTTTGGCTGAAGATAATTCATGGAATCTAAGATTTGATGGATCTAAGTCTAAACAAGGAGCTGGAGTAGGGATTGATCTCATTGACCCATCAAGAAAATCTTACTTAGCTGCATACAGATTACAATTCCCCTGCACTAATAATGTGACAAAGTATGAAGCTCTGATTCATGGGATACTGTTTGCTTTCAAGAAGAAGGTAAAAATTCTGCATGTCTTTGGAGACTCAGAATTAGTTGTCAGACAGGTAAGAGGAATCTACTCTTGCAACTATAAGAGATTGTCAAATTATAGACACAGAGTGTGGGATTTGATTGAACATTTTGATGCATTTAATATCACCCACATTCCTAGAGAACAAAACCATAGGGCAGATGCACTTGCCCAGGCTGCCAGTACACTGGAGCCACTATCCATATCAGGTCTAAAGAGATTTTTAGTAGAGCTGGTATCTGTACCATTAGTACCTGATAATGTTACTAATCTTCAGGTCTTTGATGATGATCAACATATTCTTGATTTCATTTCTAGCAGGGATATATTTGATGCTCAGATCATAGATGAGAACAGTATGGAAGATAAAGTTTAGGAAGAAGATGAAATATTAGAGTTGCCTAGCAACAAGATTCCCAAAGGTGTGATTGAATTAGAAAGAGTCTTTGATTTGGATAATATGCTGAAATAGAAGGATCTTCCCAAAGCTGATGGAAGTCAATATTCACAAGTGAATATTGGACAAAATGAAGACAAAAGAAATGTCCTGATAGGTAAGGTTTGCACACCAGAAGAGTTAAAAGGAATAACTCAGGCTCTCAAAGATTACATACATGTTATTGCCTAGACATATGATGAATTGAAGACATATGACACATCAATCATAACTCACACTAGACCCCTTAAGCCAGATGCTAAACCTTTCAGACAGAAGCAAAGGCCAGTCAATGCTTTGCTTGAACCAATAATTTTTGAAGAAGTCAAGAAGTTGTTAAACGCCAGGATAATCTTTCCTATAAGGCACTCCACTTGGGTGGCTAATCTAGTCCCAGTTAGAAAGAAGAATGGAGACATCAGGCTATGTGTAGATTTTAGGAAACTGAACAGAGCATCAGAGAAGGATAATTATCCCTTACCATCATTAGATGAAGTTTTGTAGATTGTAAATGGAGCTAAAATGATGTCCTTTTTAGATGGTTTCTTAGGATACAACCAAGTGATGGTTGATAAGGTTGACAGATTAAAAACTGCCTTCACTACCAAGTGGGGGATATTTGCATATAGACGTATGCTGTTTGGACTTATAAATGCTGGAGCTACATTCCAATGAGCAATGGACATAGCCTTTAGAGGCTTAATAGGAAAATGTATAGTCATATACATGGATTACTTGATAGTATTCTCCAAAGAAAGGGGGAACCATGTAGTAGATCTCAGAAGTGTGATGAAGAAATGTGAAGAGTATGGAATATCCTTGAACCCCAAGAAATGCATATTCGGGGTAACAACAGGCAAATTATTAGGCCATTTGATAACTGAAGATGGAATCATCATTGATCCTGCTAGAGTGGAGTCTATTATGAAAATACAACTCCCTGGAAGCAAAAAAGAACTTAAGTCCTACTTTGGTAAGATTAACTTTGTAAGAAAATTCATCACTGGTTTTGCAGAAATAGTCAGACCTCTAAATGCAATGCTGAAGAAAGATGCCAAGATTAAGTGGACAGGAGAGGCCAAAGCTACTTTTGAGGACATAAAGAAAGCCATATAAGATGCTCCTATCCTCATCAGTCCTGACTACACAAAAGACTTCTACATTTATTCATTTGCCTTAGAACATACCTTTGCAGCAGTATTGACTCAAAGGAATGAAGAGAAAGAAGAGAAACCAATAGCTTTCATGAGCTATCCCTTCAAGGATGCTGAATTAAGATATGTGGATGTTGAAAGACAAGCACTTGCATTGGTCAGGGTAGTAAAGAAATTTAGGCATTATATACTAAGAAGCAAAGTAATTGCAGTAGTGCCTGATGCAACAGTGAAGATGTTGCTAATGCAGAGTGAACCTAGTGAAAAAAGAACCAAGTGGATCACTATACTACAAGAGTATGACATGGAAATTACACCAATGAAATTGGTAAGAGGACAGTCCTTAAGCCAAATAATATTTGAAATTAATCCAAGCATCACAAGTCAGCAGTATGTTATCAATGCTAAAGACAATAAAGAGTGGTATTCAGATATCAGGCACATCTTGATTACTGGAAGATGTCCTCCAAGAATGCAAGCTTCACAGAGAAGAGACTTGAAGATAAGGTCACAAAAATATATGATGAAGGGAGGAACCCTATTCAAGAAGAATTATGAAGGAATATACCTGAGATGCTTAGAAAAGCCAGAAGCAAATAAGGTTTTATCAGAATTACATGACAAGTTTAGAACAGCACATGGATCAGCCTTGGCCACAACACATGCAATCCTCAGAGCAGGATATTATTGGCCCACAGTTTTTAAAGATACAACTGAACATGTTAAATATTGTCATGTATGTCAGATTGCTACCAACAGAGAGCAATATGCTACGCAACCCTTGCAGCCAGTGATGGAAGAGTGCCCATTTGCACAATGGGGCATGGACTTCATAGGACCAATCAATCCTCCATCCTCTTCAGGCCATAGGTATGTCTTAACACTTATTGAATATTGTACCAGATGGATTGAAGCTGTCAACAGCAAGACTTGTACTGCAGATGATGTTATTAAATTTCTGGAAAGCAACATTGTTACCAGGTATGGAACTCCCTATGCTCTAGTAAGTGATAATGGTTCTACCTTCACTTCAACCAAATTGTCAAGTTGGGCTTTTGATCATGGGATCATACTCAAGTTCTCATCCAACTATTATCCCCAAGGGAATGGATTAGCTAAATCCACCAACAAAAATTTGTTGAATATCATAAGAAAATTAATAGAGAAGAACCCTAGGGAATGGAACTCATTTATGAAGTATGCCTTATGGGTAGATAGAACTAAAATAAAAATTGCATTAGGAAACTCACCCTTCCAATTAGTATATGGGGTGGATCCTATTCTCCCTATTAACTTGAAGATTCCTACCTTACAGTTTGCCCAAGAGTACCTTGGCATAAACAATAGACAAGAAGTTAGGTTGCTTCAGCTGATGCACCTGGAAGAGAAAAGAAGTCAAGCAATTGACCAATTTGCAAAACATCAGGCTGTTGTCAAATGCTGGTTTGACAAGAGAGCCAAAGTCAAAGCCTTTAGGATATCTGATTTAGTCCTGATATGGGATAAAGCCCATGAGAGGAAAGGAGACCATGGAAAGTTTGACAGATTATGGATAGGTCCCTTTCAAATTTCTGAGATACTAGGAGATAACACTTATAGGCTTAAGAACCTAACGGGTGAGGATGTCCCATTGCCAGTCAATGGACAATTTCTCAAACATTATTTCCAAGCCTAAGTGACTTCATGATAGTCATGTGTATCATATTGTACATTTGTATAGTTGCTTGTACAGTTTTGTTGTTTTGTTTGTTTGTTTGTCTTGTTTTGTTTGCTTGTTGAGCTTTTGTTTTGGTTAGTCAAGATGATGCACTTTATCACCACAGAAAATAACTAAATTGTTAGGATTCAAGTGATGAGATCAAATTTAGACATAGGTTATGATTCATTCTAAGAAGTATTCATGATCAGGTATGTGATATCCTTTCATCAGGGTGCCTTTTCTTGATCAAAGTGAATCAATCACAATGAAACACCTAACAACCTTGGGACTGTTGAACACACAATATAGGTGTTAAGTGAAAAATCTCAAGGGACTCCCTTGCTACCAATACAATCTCCAACCTAAAGCTACAAGTGACTATACCTTGTATAACTGGGCTGACATGATGATATCAGATACAAATTTTAAAGAAAAATCAGAAAAGAAATAAAATTAGGCCATCTATGTAACTCTACCGGGGCTATGAACGCTTGTTGGCAGTGGGGCTCTACTTAGGGAGATTGTATAGATAACCTTGCTGGGGCTATAGATGCCTGTTGGTAGCAAGGCTCTATCCAGGTCAGCTATGAGGGATGATCTCCAACTATGTAGTTTAACACCAGTTACTTATGTTTTCAACTTGCTTTCAAGATGAGGTTAATTAATCATTTTCACACACATGATCCTTTGTTAGCATTGTTACCATGATGAACTTTTATCATTCAGAAGATCATGATGCTTGTGCTTAGAAAAAAATAGAATAATATGGATGAATGTGATCACATCACTTGAATCATTGGAATTTTTTTGATTTCTTTGGTGGCAAGTTGTTGTGTGGTTACACAACATGCCCCATTTTGACTTGGCAAAATAGGGACCCAACTTTTGCTTGGCTTGTTTTGTGCTTTCTGGTAGTTTGGTAAAAGTAAGTCATGCAGATCATCATGCATGGAGACGCTGGGTAAGTCATCATCATGAGGTCAGTTGGTCAAAATTCATTTCATTCCAGTAACCTCATATTTCGAAAGAGCATCAAATTTCATGCAGGTTTGCCTTTTGCATCACCCTAATATTCGTTAGGATGTGAAAGTTATGAATGGTCAAAATCTTGGTCAAACCTGATATTCATAGGGGGAGGATCATATTTCTTAACATTAGTCATATTACAAAAGGTCACCCTGATCTATTTTATCACCTGATAAATCATGCGGTCCAAATGTCCGGACGTCAATTTTGGGTGATAGTGACATTTAACCGTCAATAGCCTTATGTATTTCACGAGAGTCATATTTCTCAATGTAACCCGATATTTCTCAATATCCTCCTGCCATGAAATATCTCCCTAAGCCATTATCCTGATGATGTCATTCAAGTCTGATAAACACAGAAACAAACATGACGATGACATAATCATCATTTTTACCTCTCGGAGGCATATTTCTTAAACATGATCCTTCTCATATAACATGACACTGACATCATGATGCCATAGAGATATAATGAGCAAATATCTAGATGACGTCATCCCAATATTCTGAGAGAGAGACATATAGTTTATCTGGTCATCATCATTTTTGTAACATCACCCGATATATTGAAATATCCTCCTAACGTATAAAACACGACCTAAGGGTGCGTTCATTGCCAGATCTTGTCAAGATAGGTTTTTTCTCTCGAGGAGGATGATCACATTGCACTCGGGAGGATATTTGTAAATATCACCCCGATATCCAAATAATATCATGTATTCGAATATATCCTGTCATACGGATATCACCCAGCTCCTGTTGCCGCCATTGACATTTAATGCACACAGAGGTGGTAGGTAGTTCCCGCTGACCACAAAACCTGATGAAACTCCTGGCAAAATCCTAAGTTTTCACGAAAAATCAACGATTAAAATCTAATACGTCAAGGTTTGCCCTAATTTCACCCTAATTGCAAAGTTCAAAGGTAAATTCAATTGCCATTCTTACACTTACCTTGCGATAAAATCATTTTCACAGAGCACTAGCTTCCAAAGCCTCATACAGGTGATACTTGGATGAACAAAACTTACAGGCAGGAAGAAGCGTGAGATTATCACCAGAATTAAGAGGATTTCCAGAAAACCATTGGTATAATCAAAGGGGAATCTGTATAACCAGGTAAGTAATTAAAACCCTCATCCAGCTACTTCTGCATAGTCAGGTATGATGTTGCAGGTTCTAGTTTATGCATCCCATGATAAGTAAATGCTAAATAAATACACTATGCATGATGTTAGTAGAGATAAATTGTTATATGCATGCCTGTGAGTATCCATTGTAAGATATATCTTGTTAATTGCAGATATCCATGGCTGACAAGAGGTTACCTAAGTGTGAAGCTGAGTTCAGCAGGCCCATGTTTGCATCTCCTAAAGGGGTCATGTTCAAGTATGGTACCATAATGGATACACATCAAGGAAGTACTGATTTGGAGGCCTGGTCCATCAAAATGAATGATGAAAAGAATAGAAGCACCTTGCTGGATGCAGTGTTCATATCAGGGATGTGGAATGCGGCTGGTTTTCCGTACTCCATGGAGTCTCCAAAGCTAGTTATTGAATGTGCACGAAATTACAACCCACAAATAAGACAGGTGGTAAAGCATGGAAGAATATATACAGACCTATTCATTAAGGGTCTTTCCAAGACATTTGGACTACCATTGGGCAGGAAGGTTAACAGTGTGGATTTGAAGAAATCTAAAGTTGAGTATGAAAATAATAAGAAGGCAAGGAAGAACATGTATCAGTGGAGGGCTAAAAATAGCACATATCCTGTAGCTGCCAAACTTCCTGTGCACTTGTATAAATATGATTTTGATGAAGAGTATCAGTATATGATTGCATTACTTAGCAGGGTGACAGGCCAGCTTGATGCTAGTAGTTTTAAAGACTGGATGTACAGTGTCATCATGATGTGCATATATGTAGACATTAAGCCACTATGGGGCCAGTTGATAAGTGATGCTCTACATGAGTAGCTGAAGAACCTGGGAGGTTCAAATTATTCCTTTTACATAACATCATACATTGTCTATTCCTGTGCTTACAAAGGCACATTTGATGCATTAACAATAGTTGGAAAGATTGGTGGAACCACCAATGATGCTCATATTTGGGATCATCATCCCCAGTTACAGAGAGTTAATTACCTCCAGGATTACAAATTGGTAAATGATGCATTCTCTATGCATCTGGTGAGGACCATGGAGGAGGATAGGATGAAAAGATTGAGCATGGAGGCTCAAGAAATAATCTACAGGCATGGAGCCTGGTACATTCAATTTGCTACATTTTCTTACATGAGAATTGAGGGTTTTGAAGGACATCCCCTCATGCTGCCAAGATACCCCACTGATGCATTGGTATTAATGGAATTTATAAGGCAGAGCTCCACAATACTAAAGACATACAAGGTTGCTCAAAAAATACCACCAATTTTGCTTCCAGTAACCATTAGTTGGTACATGTGCCTAGATTCAAAAAGTATCAAGAAGGTCATAGTCAGTTTGAATAAAATGCAGTTGTAGCCATTCCCACTGGTAAGGCCATATGATCCTTATGGGAGGATACAGAAAATAATAGGGAAACCTATTCATAAGAGGCACCTAGAAGACTTCTGGGTAGATTGCGAAGATGGAGCAGAAGCCAGAAGAAGAAGATATCAAAGGTTAACATTAAATAAAATTAAAACCTTTGACTGCATTCCCATTCCTTCACAGTTGAAAAAGGATGATGGCAGGATAATAGTAGATGAGTATGAAGAAAAGAAAATATATAATGATACAATATCTGCACCTGATCTGACTATGCAAGAGGATATATCTTTGGATCCTTTCATTGCTAGGATATTACACCTAACCCAAGCTTGGGTTGATTAACAAATTGAGGCATTGAAAAAGAAGGGTGTTGTTATTACTGTAGATAATAAAAAGAAGAGACATGATATTCCTGATGAGGAATACGATGATTTTATGATTGAAAAAAGGAAATCTAATGGGGACAGGCTGCCTCCACAACAACAGCAAAGCAAAAGACCCCATAGGGGTAAGAAAATTGATAATGAACCCAAGGGGGTGATCATTGAAAGGTCAGTGTTCCCAGATGAGGATGCAACAACATCAGGATCAGGATTAGCATCACCTCCACAGGTAGGTAAACAAAAGTCTAAGAAATATTAGACAGCAGAGGTAATAGCTACTGAGACCCAAGAAGAGGGTCAATCCTCACAAAAACAAATAGAAGAGGATATCCTTATGGAGGAAGAGCCTGAGGAAGAGGAGGCCCCTTTACTGTTCAAAAGGAAAAGAAAAGCCCCATAGGTGGTTTTAGCTACCCCACCTAAGAAACCAAGAACCTCTATGAGGGGGGAGATAAAGCAATCCCCTATATTGTTGAAAGGGGCAGGTAGTGAAGTTTTTCATAAGGAATTTCAGCACAATGTTCCACTTACTACCATAGTGAAGTTCAAGACCGAACAAGCGGAAGAGAAAAGAAAAGAAACCTCCAAGATATTCGAAGGAGGCATTATCTCATTAGATGAAATAGTTAATCTATCTGATGATGAGGTTGTGAAGGAAGTAGCTTCATAGAAGATGGAAACCCTTGCTGCAGGTATGCACATGACTCCTCACGGGACTCCATTAGTTCAAACAATATTGGAGATGACGAAGCAAGTAGAATCCAAAAAGGAAAAGACTCCAAAGAAGATAGCCTAAGAAATGGGGCTAGACACATTAGTTGCATAGGTGACAAGTCCTGCAGTAGTAGATTTGACATCTAGACAGGATGTAAGTCTTGAACATCCAGCAGGTACACCTAATAAAGGAGAACATATAGAAGAAGTGAAGATGGTAGAACCAGAAGGCCATGCTTTAGAAATAAGCCAACAACACCAACATGACACATCAGTTAAGCCTGTTAGAGTAGAAGTTCAGGAAAAGAAAGCTAATGAGAAGAATGTCTTAGAAGATCCTACTTCTAAAATTCAGGAAGTGAATAATGCAGGTGCAGAACAAATAGTAGTTTTAGAACAAATACCAGCACTTAAGGAGGATTCCATAGTATCCACTGCTATGAATGTGCCTCAACAGGAGGAAAAGTCAAAAGTGGATGAAGTAATAAAGGAGAAGGATCATGATCATCATGATCATCATATAGATGCATCATAAGATCCTCCACCTTAGGATGATGCTCCTCCGGAAAAGGAAGTTCCTCAGTAGGAGAATATACCACAGGATCACCCTCAGAGTGAGCATCATGAAGAAGAAACAAGGAAATCACCTTCTCCATCACATATGCTGTCAAATACAAGAGGTCAAGGTGAACATCATGATGATGCAGAGAAACATGATCAGGTACCTCGAGGGTTGGAAAGGGAGGTCAATATAGAGGTAAATTTTGAGATTCAAGAATTTGATGTATCTACCTTGTTTTCAGAAAATCTAATAAAACCAAAGAGGAAGGCTAGAATGACTTTAGCCATTAAAAGAGATCCCACAACTGGAAGAAGGACTGCATAGATAGCAATCCCTACTGTAGATAAAGAAAAGGGTAAAATTACTCTAGAAGAATTCTAGATTAATACAGTTGACTTGGGGTTTGCAAATGAAGACCAAGAGGGTCAAGAAGGTAAAGACATCATAGATTCTTTAATTCATAAAGTTAAGAGAGAAAAGGAGAAAAATAAGCAACACAAAGAGCACATTGCTCAGTTGCATGCATATATAGGAAGGTTAACTAATCCTGAATATAGTTCTACTAATCATGCAGTCCCATTGACTGCTATTTCCCAAGAGGAGGTAAATAAGTTAGATCTCATGAAACATGAGTCATCCATATTGAGAAGGTGGATGTATTCCACATTTGATACAGCAGAGGAAGTGGTAAAAGCCTCTTTGAAGAGGTGGAGTACTCTCAGTGGCTCCAGGAAGAAAGTAGACAAGCTGCAAATGGAGATAGGGAAAAGATCTTTCCAATTGGAGAAGATATTGGGTGTCCTGGGAGAAATAAGGAGGATAAATCCCCAACTGCTCATCAACAAGCGGGTGCTGAATAATAATAATGCACTATTGATAGATATATGGTATAAGGACATTCAATTTGAGTGTAATGTACTCAAAAGATGCAACAATAAGTTGAGGGAAATCAGCATAAAATTACATGATATGATGTCCTTTGAGGCAGAAATTTTGGAAACATTGGAAGGAAAAGTGGAAGGGAAGATAGATAATCAAGATGAAGAGTTTTCAATCCAAGCTCTACATAGTGACTTCCAATTTGTTGCTGATGATCCACTAGGCCAAATGACAGAAGAAATCATGGATAAACTAGTGAGGACCAAGGTAAAAATGGAAAATTATAATGAAACACTACACAACAGAAGAAATAAACTAGATAGCATCAGAAATAAATACTAGGCACATAAGCACGCCATTATCAAAGCAAAGACCCAGGATGGTGGAGAAATAGATAAAATTATGCAGTTGTATGAATAGATCAGGGTCATCATGCAGCCTCATATACAGGGTTGACATCATCAGGATGATGAAGGGACATAAAGTGATGCACCTGATGATGGAGCGCATGAGTCAGATAAAGTAGATGATGATGCATCATAAAGTAAATATTAGCATCTGATACTTAGTGAAAATAAGTATTTCAGATAGTTTCCAGCTTGCAATTTGTGCCATTTGATAAAGTTGACTTAGTCAAGAAAATACTGGCCGTAGATATTCATAAATAAATCAAGATTTTAGATCTTTTTGTAACGGATTCCTCACCTTGTTCTATAAAAGGTGTAGGAATGCCTCATTTCAAACATTCAAAACTTAATTGAAATCCGTCTGTTGAAATATTCAGGGCTCATTTCAAAGCTTTTTGTATACATTTATATCCTTGCATACTTAATGAATGAGAAGACTGTTTTGATTACAATTCATAGTAAATCTTGAGTAATCAGTGTGTGAATTCTGGATATATGTGGTGATTTGTTGCGTCCCTTGGAGTGCATGTCTACTTGCATATGTTGTTTTCATACAATTCCTTTGAAGTTAGCATCAACTGTATCTAGCTGTGGAATGTCCTAGTGAACATATGGTTTGGTTGTCTTCTCTTCATGACTATATCTGATATACATGTGGTTCAATAGCTGAAGGTTCAACATTAATTTGAAGCATGTCTTTCAATTTCCTTTAAATTTTAGAGCATTTCACCATCATAATTGCAAATAATTGATAATCTCAAGCAAATAATGCAAATATGTGGACATCTCATAGATAATTGCAAATATTTAGAATATTTGAAGCTAAAGCATGTATAATTGAAAATATCATGCAAAGATTTAAATACTTCTTTATCATTTGATCAAACAACTGCATAAAATGACCTCTCTGTGAAGAATCTTTGCATAAATAGTGTCATGATGATGAACTCAACGTAAGGCCCCAAAATGGAAACAACAACGTACATCAACCTCTGAGTAATGTCAGATGATTAAGACCTAATCACCAGAGACTTGGGATCATGAATTCTCTGAATTCATCGTATCTTTCAAGATGAATAAAGGTTAATGTGTACTTTTATTCTATACTTGTTTGTGACTAACATCATGACCAACACCAAGTCATGCTTCTTTCAATTACATTGGCACTGAATTTCCTTATGGAATTCTCTTGTTTCAGTGACCAGTTTATAGGATCTATTTCTTTCTTGTCAATAGTATCCAAATGATAAATAGGGTCTAGTACAATACCATCATCATAAAACTCCTCTAATATGTCATCCCTTAAACCAAACTCTCTCATCTGAAAAGTAGTAAGCCGAGTATATTGTTTCTTTCTCAGATCAAAATCATCTTTACAATTTTCCCAAATATCTTCGAGAGAATATTTATGTTTGAAATCTATTGTAGGAAATAGTTGGTTAAGTTTGCCTACAGGATCAAAATTTTCTCTAGCTTCATATACCTTTAAATTAAGAGAATTTAGCCCCTCTACTGTTGTTTTGGCTGCCACAATTGAGGGGCATTCATAAAATCCTAGTTCAAAAGGATATTTCACCACTTACTTGTGCTTTCCTAATAAATTCAGATGCACCTCACTGATCTGTCGAGAGAACGCCATTAGAATGATCTGATCACTGCAATGTATTAGGAGGAGGAATGGTGCTCTCTTAAATCCTATAATTTTGATGGAAGTAGATCAGGGAAACTGAATAAAGCATTACCCCTAGGTTCTGATCAGATCCATGTCTTTTTCTGACATTCTCCAAGTTGGATCACCTATCAACTACAAAATGATTGCATATAAGAATGCATCATTGACCCTTTTGAAATGTTTTTTGACCTCTTTCAATTCTAGTTGGGGAAAGTAATCCCAAATCTTATTCTATCCAGGGCCTTCTCCTCTTACTCCCACATCAGTTAACCTTGGAAAGTTCCTGACTCTAGCAGCTAACCAAATGATGTATGATGTCATATAAAACTTTTTAACTTGTACAACATACATGACTTGTGCATGCAAATTATCAGAAACTATGGTTTCCCAGTCCAACCGAGTATCTCCTTGAAAGGAAGCAAGGTACATGGAATAGCTTCCAACACCAAACTAATGAGGGGAGTGTTATGCAAATTTTTAATATTTTTAGTTAACATTAAGGAGAGACACAAACATAAATCAGATCAACAATACAATAACACAAGATGTATGTGGGGAAAACCTTTTCAGGTAAAAAACCCCACACTCCAAAGCATAACCCAATATATTATTTAGTAATCAAATGATGGTTACAATACAATCACAGAGCCAAGCTCTTTCAGGAGTTCACCACTGTTGTAGTATTCTAGAGCAATTCTGACAGCATAATAGTACCTACAAATCAACTATGTAACTCCAACTCCAAGCACTTATATAAATAGAGAAGTACTATGAATGAAGGTAGCTTCTAGAGAAAGTCAACACAAGAATATCATCCAAATCCATATGGCCCAATTTTCAAGGCCATAAAACATGTGAATGACACTTGTAAGAGATTCCCTTTCATCCCTTACAACCCCCATGTTGATCACAAAGAATACTAAGAGGGGGGTGAATTGGTATTCTGTAAAACCTTTCTTTCACATATTTATTAATCCATTTACCAAATTCAATAACATGAAAGAAAAACAAACATAAGAAGAGCAGGCACAAAGTCATAACACATAGACACTAGGATTTTTACGTGGAAAACCCAAAAAGGGAAAAACCATAATGAGTGTTAGCTCATAATATATTATGATATCAAAACTAAATTACATGAAGGCTCACTGCCCAAGGACTCACTTTCCAAAAAAGTGCTCACTGCAATAGGCTCACTGCCAAGAAAATAGAAGAGAAGATAGAAGAAGGATTGGCTCATAGCCAAGACAATACTGCTACAAATGCATCTATGGAATGCTAAAGTGCAGTTCCATTAATAGCTCAATACATAGATTCAAAAGTCTTCATTATATCTACCCCTATTTTTCTACTCTATTTTACATATACTCTGTTCTCTACCCTTATTGCTTCTTTCTTATCACAAGATTGCCTTAGATCGCATGCACATTGAATTCGCACTATGTTCATATCACTATCAATCACCAATACTGAAATCCATTGAATATATATATATATATATCCATGATATGATTTATCTTATAACTGGGTCAGCAGGCCAAGCATGAAACGTGTACACAAATATTATACCTTGTTAGCTTGATCTTATGCACAAACAATAATTTGGACTCAAAAAAACATTCAAGAATATTCATATAGGTTAGGTCCTATAGGAGAGCCACTTAGAATGATAATTCAAACATTATAACTTCACCGCATATTGATCTAGCATGAGTGTCGACTTTATCTTTAAGTACGCACTCAACTAACCTTACTGTCATAACATAAATTTCAGTGTGAACCATATGAGACTCTGAGATTCATACCTGAAATTCATTATTGACTTCTTATCATACCTTCAGAACTACAGGACATAATAATTTTCCTCAGTAAAATGTGGATCTCAGAATTGTTGTTCTGTCACTATGAAATACTGTCAAACTGGAAGTTGATATTGAGGAACTTGTGGAATGTGATCTAGTGAACTATAAGCTCTACAAACTTGCATTTAGATGCTCATGACATGTATATTCAATGCCTCAAACCTAAAAATCAAAATATTCATTGGCAAAGGAATGTGGACCAAATTACTTGGGTACTTTTCACTGTTTTTTACTTAACTTTATTCTCCCAGACTTAGTCAAATCATAGTATGGCTTCCAGAGGGAGTCCGAACTTGAACATTGGAACATGTCACCACTAGGTAGCTATGAATTACATATTAGAACCACATGCAATGAACTTCAAGTGTTGAGGTATACCATCTTGATCTCTATTACTCTGTACCCTATCCATACTTAGTCATTCTGACTAAGTTATTCTTCCAGGCCAAAAGTCCCTTTACCGGTCTTGACTCAAGAGCAGACTTAACAGCTTCCTTAACATCCCTGTCTATTATCAATACTTGTTTCCATCAATGAAAACATTCTACCTTAACCATTAGAGTAATGTCTCTTGCCAACACCCCAAACTTGGGCACCCTAAATTTGGCCAAAAAAGGTATGACAGATGCTCTTACAAAGTCATAAAATCTGTCATATATGACAACACTTACACCTATAAGAGAATTTGTCATAACTGACTATTAATAGAGGATTCACTTACAACTTGTCATAGTCAAACTTGGGCACCTACCTTCTCCATGCAAAGATGCTTCCTGACACTTGTTACACCTGTCATATAATCTTCTATTTCTATCTCTTACATGTCATAGATTTTGTCATAGGAATATGGCATAACTCTTACGCATCATATACCTCTTACAACACCCAAAAGATGCAAACACATGGAAAAAGAGTTCTACCACAAAGTGGGATGCTTATCTCCTCATATGAGGACAACAATACATCTAGTTACCTTCCATGTAGGATGACACATCACTGTGCCAACTCCCACAAAGTGACAAAATAAGGTTTGCATAGAAAATTTTAACAATAGGCAAAATAAATATGCAATTAAATAATAAATGCTAGGAACTTGCAAAGGTTGTGACACTTTAATTCCTAACACTCCTTTGATAGTATAGTAGATAAATTGAAACATCCACATTTCATATGTTCTAGACTCTTCCCTACCAAAAGCTCTACTGAGTAGAGTGATAACATCAACCACTTCTCCTTGAAAATCTACCCTTGTCAACCTGGAAGGCACCTTGGAAGCAAACTTCTTGGGTTTTGATAACCAATGCTTGTTTAGATATCCCGTGTTGCCACTAACATCCAAATTGTACTAATTAGTGGCCTCAACAATAGTTAGCAAACTAGCCTCCCTATACACTGGCATGTCAAAAACCAATCTAATCATTAGGGTAGTAATATCCAACAACAAATTTCTATTTGAATCAAAACACTTCCTCTCCTCTGGTTTATAATGGTGTGCCAAAGTGAGGATAAGCTTTGGACATTGGACATTTAATGGGAATCTAGCCATATGCCCCAATCCTGATTCTGCAATTTTCTTTGCCCTTGGGGTGACATTCTCTCTAAATGTATCATGCTTGAACTCTTGCAGGTCCACATGCCCCATTTCTATGTCAGTGTATTCATTAGTTCGCTTTTGAACTTTGATTCTTTGGGAACCCCTTGAAATTGATATTTCATGGTTACGGGTTTTTCTTTCTTCTTTTTCTATTTTTATTGCTTCCTTAATTGTTGCTCTGATCCCTCCCCTTCTACCTCTAGTTTAATTTCTTCGACAGACTTATTAGAATCCAACAAGGTTTCTTCGCTTTGGTAGGATGACATCTCTCCCTCAAACATTTAATTGACCTAAAGGAACAAGAGGGATGCATAAAAATCCAAGAAAATTTGAAATGAACACTAAATTCTAAGCATTTTGAGTGTTTTTGTGTTTTGGTGAGATTGCGAGACTAAGTTGGAATTTTGGACCTTGGTCCAAAAATGGACCTAGGGCCCGCGGTCCTAATCGGCTTCGGGTTGACAGAAGAAAATCAATTTTTAGACTTAACTTGTTTAAAAGGTCAAAGGGTTGACCTATGCCCGAAGTCCCGATCAGGTTTCCATGCTAAATTTCTAGGATGTTGTGGGGAGCGGGTCATCGAAGGAAACTTGGTTTTCTTGAACTTTGTATTTTTAGGTCAAAAAACTCTTCTGGGCCTGAGGTCCCGAAAGGGCTATCTTACTTGTTGGCAAGGCACATGAACCATTTTGGATTTTACACTTTTAAACCTTTAAAGTCAAAAGGCCTTTTAGGGCTTGAGGTCCTAAACTGGTTCATTACTAAGTGCCTTCTGCGCTTTGCGGGGCACAGGTCCAAAACATAATTTTGGACTTTTAAAGTTTTGGGCTAAATGACCTTTCAGGGCCCAAAGCCTTGAAAGGTGTTTTATGACTTGGTATTTCAAAAAGACTCTGTAGGTGGTGAGATTTGATTTGGCTTTTGGATTTTAAGATTCTAAGGCCAAAGGGCCGATCAGGACCTAGGTTTTTGATCAACCTACATAACTTTAAACTATTTCCGTGGGAGGCAGAACCAAATTTAGATTTTGGCCTTATTTCTATGGGGTCAAAGAATGAGCTAGGCCCTGAGGTCCCAAAAGGATCTTGCAATGTAACAGTTTGTCATGTTGATTTTAAAGGCTAGATTTTCCCTCGGGGCTTGAGGCACAAATGGGAGTTTCAAATGGGTTTCAAATTCAAATGTTCAAGGGTTGAATATGAAAGGTAAAATTTAGATCCATTTATTTAAAAAAAACCCCTAAGCAAAAATATGTGGAACTAAACAATGAAACCAAATAACAAAACCCTAAACTAAACCCTAAACTAGAATGTAGAAAACAAAAGAGAAAACAAAGGAGGAAGCGTGAAAGGGGGAAAAGTCCCTACCTTGAAAATGAAAACTTGAAGAAATGAGTCACAAAGAATGCTTCAACTTGCATAGTCGCACCAGCGAAATGCTCCCAATCAATTTTTGATTGACAACAAACATCCTCAAATGCTTTAATGCGCTTTAGTGCTCGCTAATAGGCATAAGGTTAGACAAATAGAAGGCATAATGAAGGAGAAACAAGGCACAAAAGCCTTAAATACTTCACATAGTACGAAAAGAACTGGCATTAATGTTGTAGGTGGTCAAGGATGTGGGGGAAAGATGGAACCTTGGACTTGGAGCCTAGGGTGGCCAAAAGGCCGATCGGGACCTGAGATTCTGAAAGAGTGAAGACACCATGGTTCACGAGACATGGGAACAAAATAGGGCGTTGGACTTTGAGTCCAATAGACTCAGAAACACTGGGGTCAAAAGATCGATCAAGACCCGAGGTCTAGATTGGACAAACAAATAGAGTCCTAGAAACTGAAAGGGGCTCGAGAACCTGAAAGCTCGGGAGTAAAAGAACTTCTGGCCTCACAACAAAAGGGCTTGAAAATGCAAGTTTTAAAGCAAAAACTAACACCTAAGGGGAAAACTAAAGGATAGAGGATGATCCAACGATTAAAACAAGGCACCCAACCAAACCAAAATGATAAAGGACAAAAGGGGATTCCCAGCCTAAGCAAAAAGGTAGGGGTAGGTATGCAGGGAATAACAAATGGCGACTCAATTGGAAAATGATCTGCAACATTTTGGAATATAGAACCCTCAATTTCTCAAAAGTCATAAGTTTGAATCCATCAAAGATGATCAATAAAATGACAAACCCTATAAACAAGAAGATTGCTGTAATGATGTGAAGATGAAATTTTAAACTTACTATTTTGTGCATGTGATTCATTCCTTTCAAAAGATTCACTTGGATCCAAAACCTTGCAAATTTCTCCATCAAGTTATTTGTAATGATTATATTCTACACATGAGGCCTGTCAATGGGTTTTCATCATGGTACTTGTCCAAGGTGCCATGAACACGATTTTCACCAGAGGATGATTTTTCTCATTACTATTTTCCTTTTCTTTTCTTTCTTTCTCTTTTTTTTTTAGCTCTTACAATGACCAATGAGGTCAAAATATCCTTGACTATGAAACTTCTTAGTTTTTCCTTGAATCTGATGGTAGATTTCTTGAGAACCATACTCCTTAAGGAACATTCTTATAATATCCAATCTAGGATGATACACCCATGTATTCTATTAAATCTGACATTCTGAACCAATCTTCTTCACGATGTCTCAATAGATAATTTGGTCATCTCTAAAAGGGTCTATCTTTATAAGGATTTTTCAATGTTCTTAGGGAAAACTAGTTAGGAAAGGAGAGCTAATGAACAAGATGGCATGGATGGAAGGCAGATAGTAAAGATCTTAGTAAAAGACTTGAATGTTTCCCTCTATCTTTAGAGGTATTAGTCTCCTTTTGACTACCTAAATGATGGGGATGGAATGAATGGTCTGACGAAGGCAAACAGTGGTATCCCAAGTTCTTCATTTGGAAGTAGCCCACTGTTGGTGATTATGTTGAGCATCTAATGGAATAAGAGTTACAGGGTATTAAGGAATTCTATAATGGAAATGATAAATTCCCCATTTGGCATTCTAAACAATGCTAAAAAATAAATGAGATCATTAAATGTTCTTGAACTACGATAGCCAATAGATTTGGCAATAGGGTTGACTAAATCAAGTACAAGGAACAACTTTGCGGGAATAGGTGGTTGATGGAAGGGAAAATTGGAATGGTGATAAGAATAGTTGAAGAACATTACTCCAATAAACCAAGATAGATACGGGTACCTTAGCCAATGTTTGTTCATCAACCTCCTAGTTGTTGTTGATCTCCACGAACCCCAAATGACATTGCTCCCAAAAGTTGAAAAGAATTTCTGGATAGACTTATTTTTTTCATACCTGAAGTATGAAATTGTGAAGCATAAGGGTGAAATCAATATTGAAGCTTGAGAATTCAAAAAAATCCAATGTCATGTTTGAGATGTGAAGTTGATAAATATATTAACCTTTGGCTCTACAAGACTGCATCTTTGTTATCACCTATCCCAAATGTTGAACAACTAATTCTTAACTTATCACCGAGCACTTGATTGTGGGTTACAGTATGTTGATAAGTGGCCTTTGATATAGTTGCTCATAGGTACAACCTCCACCTTTGATTTATTTGATGTAATCAATACTATGTTCTGGTGAACTGCTACCTTTCTTCTGAATGGTGAGTGACGACTTGAAATTACACTTCCTCCTGATGAAACTTCTTGCAATACTAAGATGAATGTGAATCCCCTATTCTAAGGAGTATAATCTCTAAGATTTTCACTTGAAGAAGGTCATTGTGAGATCTGAATCCAAGCTAACTTTTGAATGTATTAAGATGTGTGTATAAGGTAGCAAGTTCTTATGAAGTCTCTAAATATTCACAGCAATCCAGGCATTTATAAAGGCTTTGTGTTTCCAAAGTTCATAAAAAATAGAAGTAAACAAAAGACTTAAAGGGAAAAAGATGATTATATACTAAAAATTACTAAACAACGAGATCCTAGTAAAGTTACCTTGATATTAAACTACACACAAACCTCGCCTAGAGATAGGAGGGACCAACAAACAAATGAACAAACAGAAGAAAGAAACACCAAACAAAAGAAAAGAGATGAAAACAACCAAGAATGACAAACAAAACAAAACAAACATATTCTACTATAATACAAATACTTCGCAGCCACTTTACGGACCAAAATAATGCTTGAGGAACTGTCCATTGAGAAACAATGGGATAGGTTCTCCAGTTAAAGAGCTAATCCTAAAAGTGTTTTCCCTGAGAATTTTAGAGATTTGATAAGGACCAAGCCACAATTTTTCAAATTTTTGATGGTCACCTTGATTTTCCTTGGCTTTGTCCCATAACAAAACTAAATCTAAAATTCTGAAAGCCTTTATTTTGGCTCTTTTGTCAAACCATCTTTTGACCATTGCCTGATGTTTGACAAAGTGTTGTAGGGCAGAATCTCATTTTTCTTCTAGGTTAAGCAGGTTCATGAGCTTAGCTTCTATCTTGTCCTCATCAATTAAAAATTATTTCATAAATTTGAGGACTGGGATCTGAAGGTTTACAGGGAAGATCAGGTTTAGTCCATACACAAGTTGGTATGGAGAGGTTCCTAAAGATGCTTTAGTTCTGGTTCAATCTGCCCATAAGGCAAACTTAAGCTGGGTATGCCAATCTCTAGGGTTCTTCTCAAGTAGTTCCTTGATGACATCAATCAAATTCTTATTTGTGGATTCTGCCACTCCATTACCTTACGAGTAATAGTTAGAAGAAAACATCAAAACTACTTTATGTTCAAAGGACCATTGCATTAATTGAGCTTATGAGAAAGCATGGCCATTGTAACATACCAGACAAAAAGGTATCCCTATTGCAACTATGGGCCTAACTAGTGTTGTCATTGATGTCAACATACTCTTGTTGCATTAATGATAAGGATTGGATGAACTGTTTGCTAAGGATTAGGCATATTAGGAACAAAGAAGAACAGTGAAGACAATAAGGTAAAGATCCAAGTTAAGATGAAGATCAGAGGATACGCTTCAAAGGGTTTGTAGATATGTGTCTTGAGATGATCCAGTAAAGATTTTAGAGGTTCGCATGAAGATCTAAAGAAGTTATGGCCACTTAAGTAAAACTGGTTCTGGTAGGTGTTCAAAGGTGACAGATTGATACAGATAGGTCTGATAAGATCCAGAAATGCATTATCCTGTTCTGCAGATTTGGTGGAGTGTTTAAGAAGTCCATGTGGAGTGAAAACTCAAATGGTTCATGATATAGAGGTCCACAAGCATCTATTCCATTGTGACAATGATGACAGACTATGCTCTTGAGGTTCCAGATGAAGGAGAGAAGGATTTCAGTAAGCAGATGTAGTGTGGATGTTCTTGGTGATTTAGGCTAGCTTGTGGAGGTCTTTGGATTGTGTCCAGTTCGTGTTGGTGGTCTACATTGGAGTTTGAGCTCGCAATTGAAGAATTACTTTCGGATGATGGTGTTCTTCCTAAGTCTGGCCGACCAGATGAGTTACACATCCTACGGATGATCTTGAAGATGTTATGTGAAGATTGGCATGTTCCTAGAAGAAGATTGAAGTCTTAGATCTATGTGGCCGACAGTGTGTTGTTCCACGTGAAGTCTTTTGTAATTAGTCATGATGAATTTATGTATTTTCTCTGTAATGTTTGCCGACTTAGATGATCATTCCTAAGTTGATGTCTTGTATAAATAAGGAATTGTAAAGTCATTTCAAAGTGGTCTGGTGGAGATGAAAATGTGGTAGTGAGGAGAAGAGCGAAAGGTAGAACAAAAGTTTTGGGCTTAAATGGAACTAACTCAAGCATGATGAAGATGCTATTCTTTAGTTCAAGTATGTGATACTTATTCTTCTACAGATAGTGTGTCTCTTGTAGGCAGTGAGCCTCTTGTGAGCAATGTGCTCAGGTAGTGAGCCCTAATTGGCATTTGCCATTTGTTCTTTCTATTCTTCTAACAGAGAATACAATCTTGGGTTAGTCACCCCGTGGTTTTTCCTTTAACCAGGTTTTCCACGTCAAAATCTTGGTGTCTTGTGTGTTAATATGTTTCTGCTCTTGATCTAATGCATTATGTTTCCATGATTGATTTATCATTATGCTACTGAATTACAAAGTGGATTTAAGTGTTTAATTGGAAGAAAGTTTTGGACAACTGATTCACCCCCCTCTTAGTTGTCTGCCCTGAATCTAACAATTGGTATCAAAGCCAAGTTCCTCTGAAAGAGCTTAACCACTTGAGGAGATCCAGGATGTCATCCTACAAGAAGGATAGTCTAAAGTTTGATGGAACCAATTTTATTCTTTGGAAAAGTCACATGTAATGTCACTTGTAATGTATGGGAATGCAGTACTGGACCATGGCTACAATAAAGTATACTCCTCCATAGAATGGCCTAAAAACTACAAATGAAATTACAGATGCTAAAAATAATCTGCAGACTAAAGAAGCTCTTCTAAGTGCCTTGTCTGATTTAGAGCTTACAAATGTTTTTGACCTACAAACTGCTTTTGAGATTTGGGAAAAACTGGAACTTTTGCATGAAGGAGACAAGTATGTTAAATGTGCAAGGCTACAGAGTAAGAAAAGGAAAATTTGAAAATCTGAAGATGAGAGAAGATGAAAATATCACTAAATTTTATGCCAAGAGTAAATGAGCTTGTTTGTGGCATTAGATGTGTTGGTGGAGTCTTGGATGAAGATGAGATTGTTGGCAAAGTTCTCAGATCCCTTCCTACTTCTTACAAATACAAGGTTGTTGCCATTGAAGAATTTAGAGCCCATTCAAGTGTCACAAGAGATAAATTGGTTGCATTTGAATTGACCGAATTTGGAGATGCCCCCCCAAGACTGAATCTGCATTCAAAGCCAGTGCCTCTGTAAAAGGTAAATAAAGGTTTGATCCAGGAGAGAACTCTTCAAGGAAACCATCCTGGTATGAAAAAGCAAGAAAAGACCTGGAAGAAGAAGAAGCAAAAATTGCTCAACTTGAAGCCCTTATTGCAAAAACACTGCCAAGAGGATCCAATAAGTATGAAGGGAAATTGTCTTTTAAGTGTTTTAACTGCAATAAGATTGGTCATTTTGCCTCAAGGTGTCTGGAAAGATTTTCAAGTCCAAATCCTAACAGATCAAGGTTCCAAAAGAATTGTTACTATTTCCATGAAGATGATGATAATGAAGGAGTAACAGATGATGAATCAGAGACATGAAATAAATCTAGAAGTGATTGGGTGTTCATTGCCATCAAGGAAGAAGATCCAATGCCCTCTGAATCTATCAATCATTAAGTTGTAGAAAGATCTCTGGCTGCCCAAGTTGAAGAAAAGGATGATTGGGTCATTGACAATGGATGCTCTCACCATATGACAGGTGACAAAAATAAGTTCATAGATTTGGAAAGGTATGAAGGAGGAGTGGTAAAGTTTGGTAATAATTTTGCTGGTAGAATCAAAGGAAGAGGAACTATTTTGATGGAAAGAACAAAACCGGTAATGTACTATATGTTGAAGGTCAGAAGCACAATCTTCTTAGTGTTGGACAATTGGTGGACAAAGGCTATGATCTTCGATTCAAGAATGGAAAATGCAAAATCTTTGAAAGTTTCAAAATAGAGATTGCATCCGGTACTTAAACAAAAGGTAACATCTTCCATTTAGTTGGTACTGGTAAAAGTTGTCTATTTGTGCAAATTGATCAGAGTTGGTTATGGCATAGGAAGATGTGTCATGTGAATTTTGATAATATCATCAAGATAAGCAACACTCAGGTTGTAAGAGATCTTCCAAAATTGGTGAAACCTACAAACAGTTTGTGCAAATAAGGTTAGTTGGGTAAACAAAGCATAGTCTCATTCAAAAGCAAGGAACAATCTTCTACTAGATTATTAGACTTAGTTCATACTGATTTATGTGGTCCAGTAAGAATCAGAAGTGTGCAAGGTGATAGATACTTCATGCTATTAATTGATGACTATTCCCAGATGATGTGGGTTACTTTTCTGAAAGAGAAATCAGAAGCTCTTGAGAAATTCAAAATTTTCAAGGCTATGGTAGAGAATGAAACCGGATTAAAATTAAAATGTCTAAGGTTTGATAGAGGTGGAGAATTCACATCCGGTGATTTCATAGAATTCTGCGAGAAACATGGAATAAAGAGACAATTGTCTGCTCCTAGGACTCCACAGTAGAATGGAGTAGTGGAGAGAAAAAATTGGACCATCCAGGAAGCATCTAGGACCATGATGATGGAAGCAAATGTTCCTCAGATCTACTAGAGAGAAGCTGTGAGCACTGCAGTCTACACTCTCAATCGAGTTCAAATTAGAAGCAATACCGGTAAGACTCCTTATGAACTTTGGTTTGGCATCACTCCTACTGTGAGGTATTTCAGAGTCTTTGGTAGAAAATGTTACATTAAAAGAGATGAAGACCTAGGCAAATTTGATGCTAGAAGTGATGAAGGAATATTCCTAGGTTATTCTACTCAAAGTAAAGCATACTAGTGTTATAACAAGAGACTGAGAAAGATTATAGAAAGTACAAATGCAAAGGTTGATGAAGGAATTGAAAAACCTTCAAGGTTTTATTAATATAATGAAGATGATCAGAATGATGTTCTGATTCAAGGAGTCCAAGCTCCCTCTGAAATTTAGATTCTAATTGATCCGGTAAATTAGGAAGAAGAGATAAGTTTGAATGAACCTGTTCAAGAATCAAAAGTGCAAGAAACTCCCAAAGTTCCCAGGTATGTAAGATTGAATCACTCTTAAGATCAGATTATAGGTGATAAAAGTAAAGGTGTACAAACAAGAAGAAGGATTGCTCAAGATTCAGAAGAGTATTGCCTGATTTCAAAGATTGAACCTAAGACAGTGAATGAAGCTTGCAATGATGAAAACTGGACTAAAGTAATGGAGGAAGAGCTGATGCAAATTGAGAAAAATCACACTTGGGATCTTGTTCCCAGACCTAGAAACAAGAATGTGATTGGAACCAAGTGGGTCTTCCGAAACAAACTGAATGAAGTTGGTGAAGTAATCAGAAATAAAGCCAGATTAGTCTGTAAGGGTTATTCTCAAATAGAAGGAATTGATTTTGAAGAAACTTTTGCTCCAGTGGTAAGAATTGAAGCAGTCAAATTATTTCTTGCCTTTGCTGCATTCAATGACTTCAAAGTATATTAGATGGATGTCAAGTCTGCCTTTCTGAATGGAGACTTGTAAGAAGTATACATTGAGCAACCAGATTGATTTCAATTGTCTGATCATGGTGATATGGTCTGCAAGTTGAAGAAAGCACTGCATGGACTCAAGCAAGCCCCAAGAGCCTAGTATGAAAGATTGGATAAGCATCTCTTGAAGATTGGTTTTAACAAAGGTATTGTTGACAGTAATTTGTATTTCAAAATTGATCATGAAAATATCTTGATTGTCAAAGTATTTGTTGATGATATCATTTTTGGAGGAAGAGATAGTATGTGCAAAACTTTTGCAAATCAAATGAAAAGTGAATTTGAGATGTCCATGATTGGGGAAATGAATTTCTTCTTGGGTCTACAAATCATTCAAACTAAGAAAGGAATCTTCATTTCTCAGACCAAATATGCAAAAAAATTGTTGAAGAAATTTGGGATGGAAGACTCAAAACCAATGAGTACTCCCATGGCAACTGGATGTAAATTGAGCAAAGATGATGACTCTCCTAAGGCTGATCAGAAAAAATAAAGGTTAATGATTGGAGGATTGTTGTATCTCACTCAAACTAGACCTAACATTACAAATGCTATTGGTCTTGTTGCTAGATTTCAAGCTGATCCTAGAGAATCTCATGTCATGGCAATCAAGAGGATTTTTAGATATCTAAAAGGGATAGTTGAGTATGGATTGTGGTATCCCAGAGATCATGATTTTTCTCTTCATGCATTTATAGATGCAGATTGGGTAGGAGATGTGGATGACTGGAAGAGTACCAATGGTGGAACATTCTTTTTAGGGAAGAGACTGGTTTCTTGGCTAAGCAAGAAACAAGAGGCAATATCTCTATCCACAGCTGAAGCAGAATATATTGCAGCAGCAGGTAGTTGAACTCAAGTTTTATGGATGAAGCAGATGCTAAGAGACATCAGAGTGGAGTATGAGGAACCTATCACAATCTTTTGTGATAATTCAAGTGTAATAAATATATCTAAGAATCTGGTGTTGCATTCAAAGACTAAGCATATATCCATCAAGTTTCACTTTTTAAGAGAGCAAGTGAACAAGAATGAAGTCAGATTGGAGTTTGTGCCTTCTAAGGATCCGATTGCAGATATCTTTACTAAACCTCTACCTAAAGACTCTTTTGATTATCTCAGGGAGAAGTTAGGGGTTATTACCCCTTTGATGATGAACTAAGGTGCATTGACGTGCATTAGTCTGGTGGATATCACAGTCATATCTTGTGGTCCGGATTGATAATGAGAAGCTACTACTCAGGGGGAGCAGCTAGTATGATTCTGAAGTGTTGGAGTTGCAAGTATGTGCCCTTTGCCATTGATGTCAAAGGGGGAGAGAAGACATGTAAAAAACAAATGGTTTCTGATCAAAGGGGGAGGAGTAAAGGAATAGAAGACATGTAAATGATTGGTGTTGATAGGGGGAGTTGTGTCAGTGAGAGAAAGTTCTTGTCTTGATGGTCAAAATAGTTTTTCACATCATATGTTGCCATCAATGACAAATGGGGAGATTGTTGCAAGT
This sequence comes from Cunninghamia lanceolata, assembly GCA_027924645.1. Taxonomy (NCBI): domain Eukaryota; kingdom Viridiplantae; phylum Streptophyta; class Pinopsida; order Cupressales; family Cupressaceae; genus Cunninghamia; species Cunninghamia lanceolata. The sequence continues at coordinate 15,926,699 of BSBN01001466.1, read as the reverse complement.
ATGGGCCTAACTGGTGTTGTCATTGATGTCAACATACTCCTGTTGCATTAATGATAAGGATTGGATGAACTATTTGCTGAGGATTAGGCATATCAGGAACAGAGAAGAACAATGAAGACAGTAAGGTAAAGATCCAAGTTAAGATGAAGATCAGAGGATACACTTCAAAGGGTTTGTAGATATGTGTCTTGAGATGATCTAGTAAAGATTTCAGAGGTTCGCATGAAGATCTGAAGATGTTATGGCCACTTAAGTAAAACCGGTTCCGGCAGGTGTTCAGAGGTGACAGAGTGATACAGATAGGTCTGGTGAGATCCAAAAATGCATTATCTTATTTTGCAGATTTGGTGGAGTGTTTAGGAAGTCCATGTGGAGTGACAACTCAAATGGTTCATGATCTAGAGGTCCGCAAACATATATTCCATTGTGACAGTGATGACAAACTGTGTTCTTGAGGTTTCAGATGAAGGAGAGAAGGATTTTAGTAAGCAAATGTAGTGTGGATGTTCTTGGTGATTCAGGACAGCTTGTGGAGGTCTTTGGATTGTGTCCAATTTGTGTTGGTGGTTTGCATTGGAGTTTGAGCTTGTAATTAAAGAATTACTTCCAGATGATGGTGTTCTTCCTAAGTCTGGCTGACCAGATGAGTTACACATCCTGCGGATAATCTTGAAGATGTTATGTGAAGATTGGCATGTTCCTAGAAGAAGATTGAAGTCTCAGATCTGTGTGGCTGATAGTGTGTTTTTCCACGTGAAGTCTTTTGTAATTAGTCATGATGAATTTATGTATTTTCTCTGTAATGTTTGCCAACTTAGATGATCATTCCTAAGTTGATGTCTTGTATAAATAAGGAATTGTAAAGTCATTTGAAAGTGGTCTGGTGGAGATGAGAATGTGGTAGTGAGGAGAAGAGCAAAAGGCATAGTAGAAGTTTTGGGCTTAAATGGAACTGACTCAAGCATGATGAAGATGCTATTCTTCAGTTCAAGTATGTGATACTTATTCTTCTGTAGATAGTGTGTCTCTTGTAGGCAGTGAGCCTCTTGTGAGCAGTGTGCTCGGGCAGTGAGCCCTAATTGGCATGTGCCATTTTGTTCTTTCTATTCTTCTAACAGAGAATACAATCTTGGGTTAGTCACCCCATGGTTTTTCCCTTAACCAGGTTTTCCACGTCAAAATCTTGGTGTCTTGTGTGTTAATATGTTTCTGCTCTTGATTTAATGCATTATGTTTCCATGATTGATTTATCATTATGTTGTTGAATTAAAAAGTGGATTTAAGTGTTTAATTGGAAGAAAGTTTTGGACAACTAATTCACCCTCCCCCCTCTCAGTTGTCTACCCTGAATCTAACAATCCCAAACCTTGTAATGATGTTATCTTCAAGAAATTTGATAACTACATCGGTTGTGCAATTCTTATGAGCTTGTGCCTTCATCTAGCAGTTTCAATAATGTGTCATAGTTAAGATGAATTTATGGCCTGCAGACAAATTTGGGTTAATCACACCTACAAAATCTAAGGCCCATTGGGTGAACAGTCTTACCTTGTATACCGGTTGTAAAGGCATAGTAGGGTTCCTTTCTCTTGAGGCAGTCATCTAACATACGTGATAGGTTCTAGCATGTTGATGTGTATCTCTGAAGATATGTGGCCAATAATAACCTGATCTGAGAATTTGATGTAATGTTGAATCACCCGAACCGTGTCCTGTGCCATATTTTTCGTGAAATTCTTGAAGGACCTGTCTTGCTTCTTGTTCATTCAAGCACCTTAAGTAGACTCCTTCAAAATTATTTCAAAATAATGTTGCATTCTTAATAATGAAATGAACACTTTTCAACCTAAGAGCTCTCCTCTGAGTAGAGTTTAAGATGTCTGGGCAATTGTTTAGGAGGAAGTATACTATATCCTTATACCATTCATCTTTTGTGATGGCTTCGACTGTATATTGCTAACAGATTATTTGAGAATCAAATTTAACCATTGTTTTGGATAGTCCTTGTGGACTCTTACAAGTTTCATTAGTTGAATCTCTAAGTCAAGCTCTTGCGAACCTGCCATCCATTTGCCCCTCCTTTCTCCTAACTCACTCTACATCAAAAGAGACTTCACAACATGGTCTAGGACAATCACAAATATTTTTCTTGTAAGAATGTAATCCCTGAATTTCTTAACTTCTCTTACCAAAGTGAAAGCTTGTTTCTCCTAGTACGGATATCAAACTTCAACACTTTTAAATGGGGAACTCATAAAGGAAATGGGTCTTTCATCCCTGACTTCCTTCCTTTGAGTAAGAATAGCTGTACATGAATGTTCAGAAGTGAATGAATAAATATAGAATGGTTGAAGGTAATCTGGGCTAACCAAGATTGGTGCCTCGGTGATGGACTGATTGATTTGAGTGAATGCTAATTTAGTCTCTGTGATCCACTCAATCTTGGATTCCTTCTTCATCATGTCATTCAATGGCTTTTATGATCTCAGCAAATCCTATTATGAACTTCCTCACAAAATTTATCTTTCCAAAGAAAGATCTCATTTCCTTTTTGTTGCCTAGCACGGGCAGTTTCAAAATAGACTCCACCCTTTCCTGATCAATTAAAATTCCTTTCTTAGATATGACATGGCCCAACAACTTCCCATCGGTAACTCCAAAAATAAACTTAGGATTTATTGATATACCTTACCACCTACACCTCTCTAGTATCTTTCTCATATCTGCAGTGTGATTATTGTCCTTAGAGAAGACTGTGAGATCATCCATATAAATGAATTACCCACTAGATCACCAAATGTTGTGTCCATTGCTCACTGAAATGTGGCACCGGTATTTATCAAGCCAATGGGCATTCTCCTATAGGCAAACATTCCCCACTTAGTTGTGAAGGTTGTTGCAAGTATTTGCTAATAGGTGATGTCAACAAGTTTGTGTTGTCATTGGTGTCAACTGTGTTTTCTGATGAAGTTATTGTTGTTTGATTCAATTACTTTGCTAAAGATGGTTTGGATGCTTGGTATAGATGCTGAAGATGTTGAGGTTATGTTTATATGGTTGGGCTTCCAATTACTTTTGAGAAAATTTGATTAACACTAGAAACAGTGTGTTGAAGAAGTCTTTTGACTTACAGAGTGTTGTTTGAGTTTTTGCTCTGCATTTCTTCTATGTTGATGATCTAAGTATGCAGTTTGGATATGTTGTTTGAAAGTGTGTGAGGGTGCTAAATCTAGAATTTGGTGCTCCGGATTGCTGTGCAGTGAAAGTTATGTTCACCAGTTTGAAGACAATATTTGACAGTGTTTGTAATGTGTCTAAGATAAAGTATTTTACTCCGTATTCCTCCACATAAAGGTTTTAGGTGATGTAGTTTTGGATTTGTGTTCAAAAGGTCCTTATCTATCTTCATTCTAGAGGGTTTGTGATTTGGTGCTTTGAAAAGCAAGTTTTTGTGTAGCAGAGTTCGACAATGTTGTTTGTGAGCAGAGAATGAACTTTCTTCAAGTGAAAGTTATTATGGATAAATTTGCAAATTTCTAGGTGACTTCAAGATGTGTGTGGATGTTTCTAGATTGTGTTAAAGCCATGTGTATGGTCTGCAAGTTATGGTTATGATCGTGGAAGCGTGAGATCAACATTTCCTTATGTTTACACTATTTGGCCGACCTTGAATGTTTACGCTGATTGAGGAAGTTGATTTGGTGATTATGTGAGTATTGTGTAATATGTCTGGATAGATTTAGGTCTGAGCTAAGGCATAAAGTCATTTTCCTTCACTTCTTTGTGTTGTGGAATGTTTAGGTCTAGACCTAATTCAAATATTGTGTGTTTTCCAACCTTGGAGATTGTTTCAAGGATTGAAGATTGAGTTGCTGACCTTGAAGATTGTTTCAAGGGTAATGATGGTATAAATAAGTGACAAGGATTCATGAATCAAGAGTGCATATGAAGGATATGATGTTTGTGATGTGAATGTGACAAAGGTAGTGAGAGTTTTCATGTGTTAGGTGACTAGATGCAGTGAGTAGAAGGTGTCTACTATCTTTTGGTATAGATGTGAAGGTGATGTTTGTTGTGATTCATTGGAACTGAACCCATGCATGTGTCAGATGCACTTATATCAATTCATGGTAGTGAGCCTTTTTCTTCTTCTTCTTCTTGTGGACAATGAGCCTTTCTCTTTCTAGGTAGTGAGCCCTTTGGTAGTGAGCCTCTTGTAATTTGGTATTGCTACAACTTTATATTGTGAGCTAATCCTCACCATGGTTTTTCCCTTTTAGGGTTTTCCATGTAAAAATTGGGTTTTCTCTTGTGCATGGAGTTGATGTGTTTAAGTTTCTATTATTTACTTTTCATGTTTAATCTTCATAACAGATTAAAGGTTTAAGTGAATTGATGTGGATGTGATTATGTTTATGAGGGTTTGAAGTTTTTGATACAACTGATTCACCCCTCCTCTCGGTTGTCTTGTGCCTTCAACAATTGGTATTATAGCAAGGTTCCTTTGAAGAAATCTTAACAGCTTGAGGTAGATCTTGGATGGTGCACAAGAAGGATATTCCCTTGTTTGATGGATTAGATTATGCACTCTGGAAGGTAAGGATGGAAGCCTTTCTAATTTCTCTTGGTTATGAGGTCTAGAAATATGTCAAGTCTAATTACACTATACTTGAGAAAGGTGTAAATACTAAAGATGAAATCACAGCTGCTGAAATAGATGGTAAGGCAAAACATGCTCTCTTAAGTGGACTTACTAATTCTAAGTTGGTGAAAGTTGTGAATTTGAAAAATACTAATGAGATTTGGAAAAGATTGGAAATTGTCTATGAAGGAGATGAGAAGGTTAAATAGGCTAAAATGCAGAATTTGAAGCTCACTTATGAGACCATAAGTATGTCTGAAGATGAAAACATTACAAGCTACTTACAAAAGGTGGACGAAGTTGCCAATGACATTAAGGGACTTCATGGAAATATAGACAATCAAGAAGTAATATTGAAGGTACTTAGAACTCTTCCTAAATCTTACATTCATAAGGTTTTTTCTATTGAAGAATTACAAAACTTGAATAAATTTACCAAAGATCAGTTGCTTGGCACACTAACTGCTTTTGAAATAAGAGAGTTTGGCACATCTAGTGGAACTACAAAAGATGAAACTACTTTTAAAGCTGGTAAAATAGAGAAGACTGTTGAATCAGATCTAGAAGACTTTGATGAAGTGGAAGATAACTTTGTGAGAAGGATGAAAAAGGGTATTGGTAAGTTCAGTGGTAAGTTTCCCTTTAAATATTTCAGTTGTGGAAAAATAGGTCATTATGCTTCAAGGTGTCTAGATAGAGCATTGAGAATTAAGAATAAGGAAAATAGAGGAAGGATGCTCAAGAAAAATTACTATGCAAGCAGTTATGATGATGAATCTAATTTTGAGAATGATAATGATGATGAATTCTTGTTTATTGCCATAAGAGATGAAACTAGTTCTGCTAACTCTAGAAGCTGTGTGAAGGAAAAGATTCTAGAAGCATGTACTAACCCTAAAGGCATTGTAATATCTTCTTTTCATGCTAGGAGTGAAAAAGATGATTGGGTCATTGACAATGGATGCTCAAATCATATGACAGGTGATAAGAGTAAGTTTATTAAACTTGAAAATTTTGATGGTGGAATAGTTAGGTTTGGTGGTGATGAAGCTGCTAAGATTTGTGGAAAAGGTTCGATCAGTTTTGATGGAAAGCATAACACTGATGATGTTCTTTATGTCAAGGGTTTAAAGCATAATCTCTTGAATATTGGATAGATGTGTGGCAAGGGTTACAATCTTATGTTTTAGGATGATGGATGTGAGATCAGAAAAAGCTCTGGAACAATAATTGCTGCTGGGAAGAAGACATGTGGAAATGTTTATCATCTCAAAGGTGGGGTTAGTTATTGCCTTATGACTCAGATCAGTGAGAGTTGGCTATGGCATAGGTGATTGTGTCACATCATTTTTGATAGCCTGGTAAGGATACGTTTACTTGAAGTTGTGAGAGATCTACCAAAGATAACAAAGCCTATTACTATTGTTTGTAAGGAATGTCAATTTGGAAAGCAAATAAGAAGAAGCTTCAAAAGAAAGGATTAGTCATCTACCAGAATGTTGGAGTTGGTGCATACATATCTTTGTGGTCCTACTAGAGTAAGGATTTTTCAAGGTGATAGGTATTTCATGTTATTTATTGATGATTGCTCTAGAATGACTTGGGTCACTTAATTTCTTAAGGAAAAATCAGAAGCCCTAGATAAGTTTAAATCTTTTAAAGCAATGGTTGAGAATGAATTAGATATGAAAATCAAATGTTTGAGGTTTAACAGAGGTGGAGAGTTTACTTCTACCAAGTTTAAAATGTTTTGTGAGAATCATGGGATAAAGAGGTATCTATCTGCTCCTAGAACTCCTTAACAGAATGGAGTGGTTGAAAGGAAGAACATGATTGTTCAAGAAGCTACAAGGACAATGATAAAGGAAGCAAAACTACTAGAAGTCTACTGGAGAGAAGCAATTCATACTATTATCTACATATAGAACAAAATACAGGTGAACGAAATGACACAAAGACTCCCTATGAGATATGGTATGGAAGAATTCCCATTACTAAATATTTCAAAGTTTTTGGAAGCAAGTGTTATATAAGAAGAGATGAAGAACTAGGAAAGTTTGAGGCAAGATGTGATGAAGGTATTTCCTTAGATACTCTAACAAAATCAAAGCTTATTGTTTCTATAATAAGAGGCTAAGAAAGATCATTAAAAGTGCTAATGTTAAGATTGATGAAGATATATAGAATTTTTCTAAGATTAATGGATATGAATTAGAAGAGTCTTCTTATGGAGAAAAAGAAGAAACTAAAGAAAAAGAAGTACAGGTTGAAGAATAAGAAGCTCCAGGAAGAGAAGTACAAGTTAAAGAACAAGAAGCTCCAGAAAAAGGTCCTAAAACTCCTAAATATTTGCAAAGGCATCACACTGAAGATCAGAGCATTGGTGATAAGAGCAAAGGTGTATTGACCAGAAGGAGAGCTACTAAAGAATAGGTAAATCTATGTTTACTTTCCAAATTTGAACCTAAAATAGTGGTTGAGGCATGCAAGGATGAGTATTGGATTAAGGTTATGGAAGAAGAACTAATGTAGATTGAGAAGAATTAGACTTTAGAACTTGTCCCAAGACCTAAGAATAAGAATGTGATTGGAACTAAGTGGGTATATAGGAACAAATTGAATGAGAATGGAGAAGTGGTAAGGAACAAGGCAAGACTTGTGTGTAAGGGGTACTCACAAGTGGAAGGAATAGACTATGAGGAAACTTTTGCCCTAGTGGCAAGAATGGAGGCTATTAGGTTGTTTCTAGCTTATGCAACACATAAGGATTTCAAGGTATATCAAATGGATGTGAAGTCTACTTTTCTGAATGGTGAGTTGGAAGAGGAAGTATACATAGAGCAACTAGATGGATTTCAGTTGACAGACAAACTAGATATGGTATGTAGATTGAAGAAGGCTTTGTATGGACTAAAGCAAGCTCCTAGAGCTTGGTATGCAAGGTTAGATAGGTATTTGTTGCAGCAAGGATTTAGTAAAGGGTCTACAGACAGTAATTTTTACATCAAGGTAAGCAAAGATCAAATCCTGATTGTTGAGGTCTATGTGGATGACATAATATTTGGTGGTAATGAAGGTATGTGTAAGGATTTTGCAAATGAAATGCAAAAAAAATTTGAGATGTCAATGTGTGGAGAGATGAACTTCTTCCTTGGGCTGCAAATCAATCAGACAGATAAGGGAATTTTCATTTCACAATCAAAGTATGTTAAGGAATTGTTGAAGAAGTTTGGAATGGAAGATTTTAAACCAATTGGTACCCCCATGACAACTAGTTGTAAGATGAGAAAAAATGATGAAACCCCTAAGGCTGATCAGAGAAAATATAGATCAATGATTGGAGGACTGCTATACCTAATTGCTACCAGGCCAGATATCATGCATGCAGTCTATCTTGTGGCAAGATTTCAAGAAAATCCTAGAGAGTCACATGTCATGGTAGTGAAGAGGATATTTAGATATTTGAAGGGAACTCTAGATCATGGTTTGTGGTATCCTACTTAACAATGACTTTAACCTAAGTGCCTACACAAATGCAGACTGGGCTAGATATGTAGATGATAGAAAAATTACAAGTGGTGGTGCATTCTTTCTTGTAGACAGAGTTTTATCTTGGCTAAGAAAGAAACAAGATTCAATTTCTTTATCTACTGTAGATGCATAGTACATTGTAGTTGCATCCTATTCTACACATGTGTTATGGATGAAACAAACCTTGAAGGATATCAAAGTTAAGTATGATGATCTAATTCCTATCTTCTGTGATAATACCAGTGCTATAAACATTTCAAAAAATCTAGTAATGCATTCAAGGACAAAGCATATTTCAATTAGGTATCACTTTCTGAGAGAGAAGGTTGCAGAGAATGAAGTGAAGTTGGAGTATGTGCCTACAAAGGATCAGGTTTCTGACATATTCACTAAGGCTCTTCCTAAGGATACATTTGAGGATCTCTGGGAGAAGTTAGGGGTTATTACCCCTCCTTTGAACTAGATGCATTAGTCTAGTGTGATTCAAGATTTATTCTTTTTTGGACTGATGATGGAGGCTACCTCTCAAAGGGAGTAGGTAGTGGGATTGATGATTGTTGGAGTCAAGGGGAGTAAGATTTGGTACAAATTGGAGTGTACTCCTAAGGGCGATTATTTAGAATGGTTGAGAACAATGCAAGTATGTATAGTATAATAATCAGGGAGAGGAGAGTGAGATTGGTGTAGAGTTGTGTCATGATGGTTTTTCATATCATATGTTTCCATCAATGACAAAGGGGGAGATTGTTGCAAGTATGTGCTAATCGGTGTTGTCATTGATGTCAACATGTTGTGTTGTCATTGGTGTCAACTATGTTTTTTGATAAATTTATTGTTGTTTGAATTAGTTACTTTGCTAAATATGGTTTGGATTCTTGGTATAGATGTTGAAGATGTTAAGGTTATGTTTATATGGTTGGGTTTCCAAGTGCTTTTGAGAAAATTTGATTAACATTGGAAACAATGTGTTGAAGAGGTCTTCCGACTTACAGAGTGTTGTTCGAATTTTTCTTCGCATTTCTTCTATGTTGGTGATATGAGTATGTAGTTTGGATATGTTGTTTGGAAGTGTGTGAAGGTGCTAAATTCATAATTTGGTGCTCTGGATCGTTGTGTAGTGAAAGTTATGTTCACAAGATTGAAGACAGTATCTGATAGTGTCTACAGTGTGTTTGAGAGAAAGTATTTTACTCCGCATTCCTCCGTAGAAAGGTTTCAGATGCTGCAATTATGGATATGTGTTCATAAGGTCCTTATCTATCTTCATTCCAAAGGGTTTGTGATTTTGTGCTCCAGAAAGCAAGTTTTTGTGTAGCAGAGTTTGACAGTGTTGTTTGTGAGCAAACAATGAACTTTCTTCAGGTGAAAGTTGTTATGGATAAATTTTCTAATTTCTAGGTGACTTCAAGATGTTCATGGATGTTTCTAGATTGTTTTAAAGCCTTGTGTATGGTTTTCAAGTTATGGTTGTGATCGTGGAAGTGTGGGATCAAGATTTCCTTATGTTTACACTGTTTGGCCAACCTTGAATGTTTGTGCTGATTGAGGAAGTTGATTTGGTGATTATGTGAGTATTATGCAACATGCCTAGATAGATTTAGGTCTGAGCTAAGGCATAAAGTGGTTTTCCTTCACTTCTTTGTTTCATGGATTGTTTAGGTCCACTAGACCTAATTCAAATATTGTGTTTTTGCTGACCTTGGAGATTGTTTCAAGGATTGAAGATTGAGTTGCCGACCTTGAAGATTGTTTCAAGGGTAATGATGGTATAAATACTTAACAAGGATTCATGAATCAAGAGTGTAGATGAAGGATATGATGTTTGTGATGTGAGTGTGAAAAAGGTAGTGAGAGCTTTCATGTGTTAGGCAATTGGATGCAGTGAGCAAAAGGTGTCTACTATCTTTTGGTATAGATGTGAAGGTGATGTTTGTTGTGCTTCATTAGAACTGAACCCATGCATGTGTTAGATGCAATTTTATATCAGTTCATGGAAGTGAGCCTTTTTCTTCTTTCTTCTTCTAAACAGTGAGTCCTTGGCAGTGAGCCTTTCTCTTTCTAGGTAGTGAGCCCTTTGGCAATGAGCCTCTTATAATTAGGTATTTCTACAACTTTATATTGTGAGCTAATCCTCACCATGGTTTTTACCTTTTAGGGTTTTCCACATAAAAATCTAGTGTTCTCTTGTGCATGGTGTTGATGTGTTTAAATTTCTATTATTTACTCTTCATGTTTAATCTTCATAACAGATTAAGGGTTTAAGTGAAGTGATGTGGATGTGATTATGTTTATGAGGGTTTGAAGTTTTTGATACAACTGATTCACCCCCCCTCTGAGTTGTCTTGTGTCTTCAACAAAGGCAGTCTTCATTCTATCCTCGTATCTCACAAGAACTTGATTGTATCCATAATACTCATTCAAGAAGGACATCATCTAAGATCCATTCACAATTTACAACACTTGATCTAATGATGGAAGGGGGTAGTTGTCTTTTTCTGATGCTTTATTCAGGTTCCAGAAGTCTACACATAACCTTATCTCTCCATTTTTCTTCCTGATGGGTACCAAATTTACTACCCATGTAGAATGCCTTACAAGAAATATGATCTTAGCAACCAATAAATTATGTACTTCTTTGAAGATTTAAGGTTTAATTAGAGCATTGATAGGTCTCTACTTTTGTCAGAAAGGCTTTATGTTTGGTTTTAGTGGTATTGTATGAGTGATCATGGAAGTGTCAAACATTTTCAAATCCTCATACCCCCAAGAAATGACATCTTTGTATTGCAAGTATGGGCCTAACTGGTGTTGTCATTGATGTCAACATACTCCTATTGCATTGATGTCAAGGATTGGATGAGCTATGTGCTAAGGATATTGAGAAAATTAGTCCTATCAGAAATAGAGAAGAACAGTGAAGACAATGAAGATCTATGAAGTGAAGATCCCAGCTAGATGAAGATCCGAGAATGCACATCAAAGGTTTTGTAGATATGTGTCTAAAGATGATCTAGTCAAGATTTGAGAGGTCCGCATGAAGATTTGGAGAAGTTATGGCCATATGAGTAAAACTGGTTTTGGTAGCTATTTAGAGGTGATAGAGTGACACAAATAGGTCCGGTGAGATCCAGAAAAGCAATATCTTGTTTTGTAGATTTGGTGGAATGTTTAGGAAGCCAAGGTGAATTGACAACTCAATTAGTTCATGGTTTAGAGGTTTGCAAGTATTTATTCTATTGTGACAATGATGACAGACTGTGTTCTTGAGGTTCTAGATGAAGATGCGAATAATTTCAGTAAGCAGAATCTGTGTGGATTTTCTTGATGATTTAGGCAAGCTTGTGGGGGTCTCTAGATTATGTCTAGTTCGTGTTAGCGGTCCGCATTGAAGATTGAGCTTGTTATTATAGATTTACTCTCGAGTGATGGTGTTCTTCCTAATCATGGCCGACCAGATGTTTTACACATCTTGCAGATGATATTGAAGATGTTTTGTGAAGCATGGCATGTTCCTCGAAGAAGATTGAAGTCCTAGATATGTGTGGCCGACAGTGTGGTGATACACATGAAGTTCTTGTAACAAATCAAGTTGTATTTTTGTAATTGCTCTGTAATAGAATATGTTGTGCTAAATTTGATGATCATTCCAAGTTGATGTCATGTATAAATAAGAATTGCGAAGTCATTTCAAAGTAGCTTTTGGTCAAGATGAGAGAGTGGTAGAGAGAAGAGTGAAAAGCAGAGCAGAAGTGTTGAGCTTAAATGGAATTGACTCAAGCATGGTGAAGATGCTAATCTCCAGTTCAAGTATGTAATATTTATATTATTCTGTAGATAGTGTGTCTCCTGTAGGTAGTGGGCCTCTTGTGAGAAGTGTGCTGGGGCAGTGAGCCCTAATTGGCAAGTGCCATTTTGTTCTTATTCTTTTAACAGAGAATACAATCTTGGGTTAGTCACCCCATGGTTTTTCCCTTAACTGGGTTTTCCACGTTAAAATCTTGGTGCCATATATGTTAATGTGTTTCTACTCTTGAGTTATTGCATTGTGCTTCTATGATTGAATCATTATTATGCTATAGAAATATAAGAAGGATTTAAGTGTTTAAAGAAAAGAAAGTTTTTGTGACAATTGGTTCACCCCCCCTCTCAGTTGTCTATCCTAAAACCAACAATTGGTATCAGAGCTAAGTTCCTCTAAAAGAGCTTAATCACTTGAGGAGATCCAGGATGTCTTCCTACAAGAAGGATAGTCTGAGGTTTGATGGAACTAATTACACTCTTTGGAAAAGCCGCATGGAATGTCACTTGTAATGTATGGGATTGCAATATTGGACCATGACTACAAAGAAGTATGTTCCTCCAAAGAATGGTTCGATAACTGTAGATGAAATCAGAGATGTTGAAGATAATCTTTGAGCTAAAGAAGCCTTACTAAGTACCTTATCTGATTCAGAGCTGACAAATGTTATGGATTTAAAAACTGCATATGAGATTTGGTCAAAGCTGGTACTTCTGCATGAAGGAGACAAATATGTTAAATGTGCCAAGCTACAGAGTCTGAAAGGAAAATTTGAAAACCTAAAGATGAATGAAGATGAGAATATCACTATATTTATGCCAAAAGTAAATGAGCTTATTTGTGGCATTAGGTGTGCTAGTGGAACCTTGGAGGAAGATGAGATTGTTTCCAAAGTTCTCAGATCCCTACCTCCTACTTACAAACACAAGGTTGCTGCTATTGAAGAATTCAGATATTTATCAAATATCACAAGAGATCAATTGGTTGGAAAATTAGCTACATTTGAATTGGCTGAGTTTGGAGATGCACCCCCCAAGACTGAATTTGTATTCAAATCTAGTGCCTCTGTAAAAGGCAAACAAAGGTATGATCTAGGAGAGAACTCCTCAAAGAAACTATCATGGTATGAAAAAGAAAGAAAAGATTTGGAAGAAGATGAGACAGAAGCTGCTCAACTTGAAGCCCTTATTGCAAAAAGACTGACAAGAGGATCTGGTAAGTATGAAGGAAAATTGCCCTTCAAATGTTTCAACTGCAACAAGATTGGTCATTTTGCTTCAAGGTGTCCAAAAGGATTTTTAAGGACTAATCCAAATAGATCAAAATTTCAAAAGAAATGTTACTATGTTCATGATGATGATGAAGGAGTATCAGATGATGAATCAGAGACAGGAAACACATCCAGAAGTGACTGGGTGTTTATTGCCATCAAGGAAGAAGATCCAATGCCCATTGAATCTGTCAATCATAAAATGGTAGAAAGAGCTCTAGCTGCCCAAGTTGAAGAAAAAGATGAATGGGTCATTGACAGTGGATGCTCCCACCATGTGACTGGTGATAAAAATAAATTCATAGATCTAGAAAGATATGAAGGAGGAGTTGTAAAATTTGGTGATAATTTTATTGGTAGAATCAGAGGCAGAGGAACTATTTCTTTTGATGAAAAGAACAAAACCAGTGATGTACTATATGTTGAAGGTCTGAAGCATAATCTTCTTAGTGTTGGGCAGTTGGTGGACAAAGGCTTTGATCTCGAATTCAAAAATAGAAAATGTATGATCTTTGAAAGTTTTGGAATAGAGATTGCATCTGGTACTCAAACAAAAGGTAACATCTTCCACTTGGTTGGTACTGGAAATGCATAGGAGAATGTGTCATGTAAATTTTGATATCATCAAGATAAGCAACACTCAGGTTGTAAGAGATCTTCCAAGACTGGTGAAACCTACTAATAGTTTGTGTAAAGAATGTCAGTTGGGTAAGCAGAGCAGAGTCACATTCAAAAGTAAGGAACAATCTTCTACCAGATTGTTGGACTTAGTACATACTGATCTATGTGGACCGACAAGAATCAGGAGTTTGCAAGGTGATAGATATTTCATGTTACTAATTGATGACCATTCTCGGATGATGTAGGTGACTTTCCTAAAAGAGAAATTTGAGGCTCTTGAGAAATTCAAAATATTCAAGGCTATGGTAGAGAATGAAATCAAGTTAAACATAAAATGTCTTAGGTCTGATAGAGGTGAGAATTCACATCCAGAGAGTTCATAGAATTCTGTGAGAAACATGGGATAAAAAGACAGTTATCTACTCCAAAGACTCCACAGCAGAATGGAGTAGTGGAGAGAAAGAACCGGACCATCCAGGAAGCATCTGGAACCATGATGATTGAAGCAAATGTCCCTCAGATCTACTAGAGAGAAGCTGTAAGCACTACTGTCTATACTCTTAATCGAGTACAAATCAGAAGCAATACTGGTAAGACCCCTTATGAACTCTGGTTTGGCATCACTCCTACTATGAAGTATTTCAAAGGCTTTGGTAGTAAATGTTACATTAAAAGAGATGAAGACCTTGGCAAATTTGATGCTAGAAGTGATGAAGGAATATTCTTGGGTTACTCTACTCAAAGCAAAGCATACCGGTGTTATAACAAGAGATTAATAAAGATTGTAGAAAGTACAAATGTGAAGGTTGATGAAGGCATCAAAAATCCCTTAAGGTTTTATGAGTATGAAGCAGATGATCAGAATGATGTTCTGGTCCAAGAATATCTAGCCCCTACTATAGTTTGGATTTAGACTGATCCAGAGAATCCTGAAATACAGGAAGAAGAGATAAGCTTGAATGAACCTGTATAGAAGTGTAAGAAATTCCCAAAACTCCTAGGTATGTAAGACTAAATCATTCTGAAGACTAGATCATAGGTGATAGAAGCAAATGTGTTCAAACAAGAAGAAAGATTGCTCAAGTTTCAGAGAAGTATTGTCTGATTTCAAAGATTGAACCAAAAACAGTAAGTGAAGCATGTAATGATGAAACCTGGGCCAAAGCAAGGAGGAAGAGTTGATGCAGATTGAGAAAAATCACACTTAGGATCTTGTTCCCAGACCTAGAAACAAAAATGTGATTGGGACCAAATGGGTCTTCTGGAATAAACTGAATGAAGATGGTGAAGTAGTCAGAAACAAAGCTAGATTGGTCTACAAGGGTTATTCTCAAGTAGAAGGAGTTGATTTTGAAGAAACTTTTTCTCTGGTGGCAAGAATTGAAGTGGTCAGATTATTTCTTGCTTTTGCTGCCTTTAAGGATTTCAAAGTATATCAGATGGATGTCAAGTCTACCTTCCTGAATGGTGACTTGGAAGAAGAAGTATACATTAAGCAACTGGATGGATTTCAATTGTCTAATCATGGTGATATGGTTTGCAAGTTGAAGAAAGCACTATATGGACTCAAATAAGCCCCAAGGGTCTAGTATGAAAGATTGGATAAACATCTTTTGAAGATTGATTTTAACAAAGGTACTGCTGATATTAACTTGTACTTCAAGATTGATCATGAAAATATCTTGATTGTTGAAGTATTTGTTGATGATATCATTTTTGGAGGAAGAGATAGTATGTGCAAGACTTTTGCAAATGAAATGAAAAGTGAATTTGAGATGTCTATGTTTAGGGAAATGAATTTCTTCTTGGGCCTGCAAAATCACTCAAACAAAGAAAGGAATCTTCATATCACAGACCAAATATGTGAAAGAATTGTAGAAGAAATTTGGGATGGAAGATTCAAAACCAATGAATACTCCCATGGAAACTAGATGTAAACTAAGCAAAGATGATGACTCTCCTAAGGCTAATCAGAAAAAGTACAGGTCAATGATTGGAGGACTATTATATCTTACTCAAACTAGACTTGAAATTATGAATGTTGTTGGTCTTGTTGCCAAATTCCAAGTTGATCCTAGATAATCTCATGTCATGGCAATCAAGATAATTCTCAGATATCTAAAGGCAACAATTGAGTATAGTTTATGGTATCCTAGGGATCATGATTTCTCTCTTCATGCATATATAGATGCTAATTGGGCAAGAGATGTGGATGACCAGAAGAGTACCAGTGGTGGTGCATTCTTTTTGGGGAAAAGATTGGTTTCTTGGATGAATAAGAAACAAGAGGCAATATCTTTGTCCACTGCAGAAGCAGAATATATTGTAGTAGTAGGTAGTTGCACTCAAGTATTGTGGATGAAGCAAATGCTAAGAGACATCAGAGTGGAGTATGAGGAACCTATCACTATCTTTTGTGATAACTCAAGTACAATAAATATATCAAAAAATCTAGTGTTGCATTCAAAGACAAAACATATATCCATCAAGTTTCACTTTTTGAGAGAGTAGGTGAATAGGAATGAAGTTAGATTGGAGTTTGTGCCTCAAAGGATCAGATTGCAGACATTTTTAGTAAACCTCTATCTAAGGACTCTTTTGAGTATCTCAGTGAGAAGTTAGGGGTTATTACCCCTCTGGCTCTAAATTAAGGTGAACTGATGTGCATCATTCTGGTGGATCTCATAGTCATATCTTGTGGTCTAGATTGATGATAGGAAGCTACCACTCAGGGGGATCAGTCTGTATGATTATGAAGTATTAATGCAAGTATGTGCCCTTTTCCATTGATGTCAAAGGGGGAGAGAAGACAAGTGAAAAACAAAAGTGGTTGCTAATCAAAGGGGGAGCAGTAAAGAAAGAGAAGACATATGAATGATTGCTGTTGATAGGGGGAGCTATGTCAGTTAGTGAGGAGTTCTTGTCTTGATGGTTAAAATAGTTTTTCACATCATATGTTGACATCAATGACAAAGGGGGAGATTGTTGCAAGTATGGGCCTAACCGGTGTTGTCATTGATGTCAAGGATTGGATGAGCTGTGTGCCGAGGATATTGAGAAAATTAGTCCTATTAGAAATATAGAAGAACAATGAAGCTCTATGAAGTGAAGATCCCAGCTAGATGAAGATCAGAGAATACGCATCAAAGGGTTTGTGGATATGTGTCTAAAGATGATCTAGTCAATATTTGAGAGGTCCACATGAAGATTTGGAGAAGTTATGGTCATATGAGTAAAACTAGTTCTAGCAGCTATTCAGAGGTGACAGAGTGACACAAATAGGTCTAGTGAGATCTAGAAAAGCAATATCTTGTTCTACAGATTTGGTGGAATGTTTAGGAAGCCAAGGTGAATTGACAACTCAATTAGTTCATCGTCTGGAGGTCCACAAACACTTATTCTAATGTGACAGTGATGACAGACTATGTTCTTGAGGTTCTGGATGAAGATGCGAATGATTTCAGTACGCAAAAGTGGTCTGGATGTTCTTGGTGATTCAGGCAAGCTTGTGGGGGTCTCTAGATTGTGTCTAGTTCGTGTTGGCAGTCCGCATTGAAGATTGAGCTTGTAATTAAAGATTTACTCTCGGGTGATGTTGTTCTTCCTAATCATGGCCAACCAGATGTTTTACACATCTTGTGGATGATCTTGAAGATGTTTTGCGAAGCATTGCATGTTCCTCAAAGAAGATTGAAGTCCTAGATATGTGTGGCCGACAGTGTGGTGATACACACGAAGTTCTTGTAACAAATCAAGTTGTATTTTTGTAATTGCTCTGTAATAGAATATGTTGTGCTGACTTTGATGATCATTCCAAAGTTGATGTCATGTATAAATAAGAATTGCGAAGTCATTTCAAAGTATCTTTTGGTCAAGATGAGAGAGTGGTAGAGAGGAGAAGAGTGAAAAGTAGAGCAGAAGTGTTGAGCTTAAATGGAACTGACTGAAGCATGGTGAAGATGCTAATCTCTAGTTCAAGTATGTAATATTTATATTATTCTATAGACAATGTGTCTCCTGTAGGCAATGGGCCTCTTGTGAGTAGTGTGCTCAGGCAGTGAGCCCTAATTGGTAAGTGCCATTTTGTTCTTCTTATTGTTTTAACAGAGAATACAATCTTGGGTTAGTCACCCTGTGGTTTTTCCCTTAACCGGGGTTTCCACGTTAAAATCTTGGTGTCATATGTGTTAATGTGTTTTTGCTCTTGAGTTATTGCATTGTGATTCCATGATTGAATCATTATTATGCTATAGAAATATAAGAAGGATTTAAATGTTTAAAGAAAAGAAAGTTTTTGTGATAACTGATTCACCCCCCCTCTCAGTTGTCTGTCCTAAAAATAATACTTTGTAGTCCTTCAATGCTTGAATAATATCCCCCCTTTCTCTTTTGCAATAGGTTTTTCCAATGAAGATATTCTTTTCGGTTCTTACTTCTCCTAGGTTGTAGGTTTCATATTT
Source organism: Cunninghamia lanceolata (assembly GCA_027924645.1). Lineage (NCBI taxonomy): Eukaryota > Viridiplantae > Streptophyta > Pinopsida > Cupressales > Cupressaceae > Cunninghamia > Cunninghamia lanceolata. The sequence continues at coordinate 15,908,376 of BSBN01001466.1, read as the reverse complement.
ACTGCCTTCAGAATCAGAAGGCATTTTCTATTTGGCCCATGGGTCAGAGTCAAAGATCCTTTCTAAGGCCACCATACCTTTTGGTATGCTGTTGGTCTTCAATTTAATCACTCCCTCATCATCCTCTTCAAAAGGTTCTCCGTTAGATTCATCCACGATTTGTCCTTTGAAGACTCTTGAAATAGTAATGAATTCTAGGATATGTTGGTCATATTAAAAGACCTGAAAGTTCCTTATGTTATCTGGTACTGTTGGCTTTGGGAACAACTCCACAGAAAATTTCCTCGACCTTGAATGTGTCAATGATTCAAAAGTACTAGTAGCTACTGCAAGTGCATCCGAAATGTGATTCTTCCTTCTTGGGATGACTTTTATGTCAAAAGCTTCAAAATCTTCAATGAGGTTCCATACTTTGTTCCTATAAGCTACAAGCCTTTTGTCATGGCACGCATATTGGCTCCTTATTTGCTTTAAAACCAACTCCAAATCTATTTGTAGATTTAGGTATTGTACTCCTTTCTTATGTGAAAAAATTAAACCTCTGATTAATGCCTCATATTCAGTCACATTGTTAGTATAGTTGAATTGTAGTCGATAGGAGGCCAAAAATGCTTTGCCTTTAGGTCTCACTAATTCCACTCCTATCCCAGCTGCTTGTTTAGAATATGAGCCATCAAATCTCAAGGTCTACATCTGATCTTCTGATGATATTTGTGCCTTATGGATCAACTCTATGTTCTAAACCTGCTGAACATGTATCTATTCAACTGTTAGGGCCGATGGACTTGGCTCTTCGCTTTCTTATGAAGAATGAATTTCTTCTATCAAGATAGTTAAGTCTTCTTCTGATTAAGCAAGGTCCACCTGGTATTGTCCCCAAGAGGTTTTCTCAGGTGTGTTAATTACTTGTGCATCCATAACAACAATATTGGGCAATCCATCTATAGGTTTAATGGAATTGGGGTCTGATTGTCTTGTTTGTTGGTCACTATTTATGTTAGACACCTCTTTAGTGTTGTCTCATCTAACCAACAGTCCTATGTTGTGTAAGGTACTAGCATCTGTTGGTGAAGATTCTGGATGTTGTTCTCCATGAATGTACTTTCTCACAATAGCAATGCATATTACACATGTTAATTCTAAATTATCACATTGGTGAATTTGACACTAGTTCAGGAGTAACAAATCATTAATGCTAATGTCATCTCCCAACACAGCCTAATCCATTTCCAATTTTTGAGAAAATTGCTCACACTTTGAATACAAATCCAGGCCTCTAGTTTCCCTATTTCCCATGGTGTATTGAGAGAACACAATGGTGGTCAAAATTTCATCCACCCTATTAACACCTAGTTCAACTTTAGTATAGGCCACCTCATTGTGATGATTGTATTCTATTATCATGTGTTTTAACCTGGGTTGACTCTCAATTCTAATCTGGTTCTTATTTCCTCTCCAGGGCAGCCATAGATAGGAAAAATTAGTAACAAAATATATGTTCAAGCTTTTAGACCAGTCCCTACTCAATGACATCCCATACACCTTAGGAATATCTACCACTTGGATATCAATATGTTGTTGGACCCTAGGATCAGAAACTAACTAGATATGAACATCATTAAGCTCTCCTATCACACTGACATCTGTCTTGTCTAGTTGTATCACCTTCTTCTGTGTGGGGGTTGGTGTCATTCTGAGCTTTTTGCACATTGAATAAGACATCACATTATCAGATGCTCCTGAATCCACCAAGCAATTGTGTAAATTCTTCCCAAATATTCTTATACTGAGAAGAAATGGAGGAGAGTCTAACTTCCCTTTGTACATCGTTGTGTAGGCATCGGTAGTAGCTACTACTTTTACTTTTTCTTTAGATGAGTTTGGCTTATCCAGAAACTTTATCAAAGATTCTCTTTGATTGGGGTAGTTCTGAAGAATGTCAAAGATTGACATGTTAGACTTCATCTTCTTGAAATCTTCAATTATATCATATTTCATATCTGTAATTTCATGAGACTTCATGATCATAGGATTTGGCCTTGGCTATCCTTTAGTCTGAGCTCAAGGTGGTAGGGGATTGTTAGTGGCTTTGGGATTAGGCGATGTGGGTCCATTGCTGGGATGTATGCATATGGTAAACATGTATTGGGCCTTAGTTCTCAGGAAGTAATTGTTCTTTCTTGGCTGAAAGGCATGAACCTCGTAAGTTTTGTCAGATGGTTCATTATCCTCCTCAAAAGGGAAGATGTAAGTATCCAAGACCATGGTTGTATTGATTCTATTATTATTTTCTTGTACTGCGTTGTGGCAAGTCTGTGAATGAATCTGCATGTGCAATTCTAGCCATGTTTTCCATTTGGGGTAGTCTAGCTTAAAATGATTTGCTATATCATGCAACCTACACCAATTATCCATATGGTTCAACTTAGCCATGTTTATTGTACATTGGATGTATTGGCAGCCCCTTGATTTCCTTCATTTGGCTTGTTACCCAAATTTGTCACCCCCTATTGTTACGTCTTGTATTCCATTGCCTATTAAATGATCTTTGATTGTAGTTCCGGTTTTGGTTTTGGAAATTATCTTGGTTTTAAAAGTTGTTCTGATTCTAAGTGTGTGGAGGATTTAACCTAAACTAAGTGAGCTCATTTGTGACATGGGACAATGTCTTTTTTAGTGCTTCTATTTTGGATGCTAGATGCATAGTATGATTAGTAGCTGGTTGACTTACTTGTGCATTGGCTTGAACATTGTTTAGAGTTGCCTGAGTCATGGTAGGTTTCTCAAAAAAATAGTTTCTAGTGTTGGTAACAAGCATTTGATGAATATTTTGATTCATGGTAGGTTTCTCAAAAAAATAGTTTCTAGTGTTGGTAACAAGCATTTGATGAATATTTTGATTCAAATTAGGCCATGTTATTGCAGGTTGGGCAAATGCTTGGTTTGTGGGCCCATGCATAGCTAGAGGTATTGGGTTTAGCAAGGGCATGTTACTGGCTAGAGCATTGTTTATTGTAGGTAGCTAATTTGGTCCTCCTAAGTATCCTAATGAAGGCATATAACCATTAATCCCCCTAGGGGAGGGATCAATTTGGTTCTGCAGTTCAATAGCCAATTTGTATGTTTTGGCCAAAGTGTCTATGTTCATTGGGGTCTGAGTCCTTCTCAAGAGCAGAGTGGTCAGAGGGTCAATTTATTTTAAATAGACCTGAATGGATGCATCTTCTACTTCTATGTATGGGGTAACTAACCTCTTATACAACCTCTGAAATCTAGTGTTAAACATTGTCAAAGGTTTGTTTGGTTCTTTTTTGCATGTGGCGAATTGATGGTAAAGGATAGATGGATCTACATACGTTTGAAATTGGTTAATGAAAGTTGTTTCCAATTCTTTCCATGAAGAGATTGAATTTGAAGGTTGACTAAGATACCAACTTTATGCAAAATCTCCTAATGAATAGGGAAACAATTTACAAAACACATCTTGATGGGCTATTTATGATCAGATCGCAACGTCCTTAAAGGCTTGTAAATGTTCCTCTACTGTCCTACTCTCCCCATAGATGTACTTGGCACAAAACTTCTCTGGGTTCCTAGGTAAATCATGAATCCCTCCAGGCACAGTCCCTAAAGGAGAATTTTTAGCAGGAAAGAAAGCCATTAGTTGAAGAGGGACATGTGAAATGATAGGGTTAGCTACGGGTTGCTGATTGGATGGAGAGGCAAGAGGTTAATTGGTATGTCTTCCTCTTACACTTCTTTCCCTAGTGGGAAACCCTAGCTCAAAGAAATCTCCCTTGTCAGGTGAAGATCTCAAGGTCCTCCAAAATATTTCAAGAGAAAAGGAATTGATGCACTCTAGTTTGAACTCTAAGGAGGGCTAGTTCTGTTGATGGTCTGTTTAACACACATATAACATAGGCAAGGTGAGGTTCAACTTGTACCTCTCCTAAAAGGACAATTGATCCAGAAAAGGATCAACTATCCCCAAGGTCTAGGGAGTTGGGTCACAACTATGCTATGTAAGCATAGGGTAAATATGGACAGTTTAACAAGGGGTCTTGGTTTCTTCAAATTATTCAAACTAGATCAAAATTGATTTATATTCTTTGTTGTTTTAAAGAAAGTTCAAAAGATCCTAAGGAATGCGAGAAATAAATGATGCAACACTTATATTTTCAACCTTTATATCAAAACATCTATCTGAGAAATCCACTAACTATAGTATTAAAATTAGTTTTACAAACTCAATAGTTCATACTATCAGTGCAACATTCAAAGGATTTTCTGAAATAAATAAGATTGAATTATATTTCTAATTACTGTATTTCACATGCAAATCAAAAAATAAAATTCAGAATTAAAGCCCAGATTTAGAATTTCTCAAAAAATGCAAAAGTTAAGATTTAAGTTTGAAGCACTACACCAGATACATGAAGATAGATCAAGAGGAATTGACAACCATCTTGTATTAATTTCATTAGATTTGTGTACAAGATATAAATCTAGAAATAACACTGGAATTATGGATCTATTTCCAAAATAATGATATCTTCTATGCTAAAATGTTGTAAAAACTAATTAATCTACTGAAAACTTTAAAAAACTAGGTATTGACCGACAACCAAATTCTTCAACTTTTGAACCCTTGATCAAAATGGGTACCTCTCTTTTATAGGTGTCTAAAAATCACAACACATCAGTCTTACAATACATGCAATACCTTTTGTTCCTCATTTTTACCACTAATCTCATGCAACTTAAAAATGAATTCTAACAATAGAACTGATTTTGCATGTCAATATCTAAGTTTGACTTTTCAACTCAAAGATATGCAAAAAGGAAAATAAAGAAATTCCATAGGGCCCACTTTATAAAATAGTGGTTCCCTTTTTACAAATTTTGGATTATAGAAAATTTGTTAACACAAAAATTATCCAAGTCTAAAAATAGACTCAATGTGAACTAGACGGCTTTGTAGAAGTCTGTCTTCTTATACTCAACAAAATTTGATAAGAGTTGATCCACTCTGTCCACCTCTGGGCCATCTAACCATTCAGTCCTGAACTTGAATGTATTGAAACGTGTTCACACTTTCTTTCCATTTTTCTTATATCTACCACTGCCAATTTGAGATGAGCTTTTGATTCTACAAATTTATCAAGCACACTTTCATCAAAACATGGTACTCCCAACGAACCATCTAGTTTTTTTTAAGACTTCTTTTACTTTATCTAGAGGTTCTAGTCTAAACTTGTCATGTGAATATATTTCTGAATCAACTTCTTTGACAAAAGTTTCAAAAATAGTAATATATTCATATATTTCCTGCTATAGCTTCAACAACGCGAGACGATATTCATCTATCTGCTCTATTTTATACCGAGTAACTTTTATATAGAAATAAGGAAAACTGGGCTCCTCATCATACAAAATGTCAGATTCTAGATCAACTCTTCCTGACTCATTTTCCCCATCTGTTTCAACGTTCTCAAAATATGAGCTCCAACTTTGCATCTTATCTCTTGGAATTTTTAACAAAAGTGTCTATTTCTTATTCTAGTTGGCAAGCTTCATCATAGTGTGGATAATACTTATCAAAAATACCAAAAGCTTCCTCTAAGAATTTGGGTACCCATCTGTCAATTACAAATGACTTTTCCTTCATTGCCTGGAGGGCATCAACGTCTTGCTTTGTCATTAACATGGGAACATCTGCTGCAGCTGGCTGTTTTGAAATGGGTGTTAGAAGACCCTTGACAAATGACTTCATTTGACTTAGCTACAACTTTAATGCATCTTTTGTCTTCTTGTCCTTCTCCATTCTTGATTTTAATGTACTATAAGTAGAGTCAAATGAAACTATTTCCTCAGCACGGGTTTGTTTTCCCAAATTCACTCTCATGATTTGGTAATCTTCAGCCAACAATTCTCGATCATCCTTATCAGCTGTAGGGGTAGAAATTTCCACAATCCTTTCCCCTTGGTCATTTATTTCGAATGCTGATAAAGTCCTAGGTTTCTTTCTGAGTTTCTCTTTCTCAATTTCTACCAACATCTCCTGGAAATTCAGAGGCTTGATAACTACCTGTTGCCTTTTATCACGATTCAAGTTCAACCAGGAGGGTAATGTGGGTGCCTATGAAGACTAATCAATCAGATTTTGTGTCATTTGTTGTTGTTGATCAGATTCTTTTCCACTTTGGTCTCCTGGTGCTGCTCTTGATCATCTTCTTTATGGGTTTGATCTTCAATGTCCTTTGGAGAATCAGTACATGTTCAAAATAATCAACCATCTTTCTCTTCAATTTTGCAACTTTTATTAGCTCTTATTGTTCTTTAAGAGTCGACATATGTTCTTCTTGGAGCTCTTCTTTCTCCTCTTCAAATGGAACATTCCTTGTTGTATCTTGGAGTTTCTTAGTGTATTCCTCTTTTTCTTCTTCTTTCTCTTCCTCTTGAGGACTTTGCCTTCCCTCAGGTTGATCTGTCTCAGGTACCTCTTGATCCGTTTGCTCTTGCTCAAATTTCTCTTGCATTGTCCTCTCTTCCCGAGGCTTCTCTTTCTCAGGCTGATCTGTCTCAGGCTACTCTTGCTCAAGCACTTGTTTTGTTTTCTCCTCAGAAGTAGAAGATGGAAATACAATTGTACCAAATGTTCCTTATGGCTCTTTTGTCACACTGACCTCATGCTCTCTTGTATCTGAATGTTGGCCAATTGCCTCTCTTGGGGGGATCACATGAGCTAAAGGCTTAACTCCTAAGCTGTATGTTATTCCTGCAACTCCTTCCTTATACATCATAGAAGTCTCATCAAAATTTTCTTTAACAACCTTAAACACTTCCTCTAAAGAAGCAGAATCAATGGAGATTCCACTTTTTGTAGTTTTAGGAGGCTTCCCCCGTGTTTTATGTCTCTTGGGAGCTAGTTATCCTAAATTTGAAGATTCACCTTTTCCTTGCTTCCTACCTTGTGGAGTAGGTGGTATAAAACTATGAAGCCTTATATTTAGCCAAGTCATGCTTCTTTCAATTACATTGGCATTGAATTCCCTTATGGAATTCTCTTCTTTCAATGACCCATTTGTAGGACCCAATTCTTTCTTGTCAATAGTATCCAAATTGTTGTTATATGGAGCCTAATCAGACTTGGAGGTTAAATTTACCCCACTTTTATCGGTGCAGTTTCCCCCCAAATTCCTACGGGGTCAAGGGGCAATGCCCCTTGTGGGGGTCTTAGGGCAGCGCCCCCAAGACAGGGTCAAGGGGTAGCAGCCCTTGCGGGGTCTAGGGGCAGCGCCCCTGGCGCACTCCCTGTCGTGATACAGGGTGAGATCGAGGGGCAGCGCCCCCGTGGGGGCTCAGGGGAAACGCCCTTGAAATCTCACACGATTTTTTATTATTTTATTAAGGCGTCGGGAGTTATTTTTTATTGGCTGACATAAAAAAACCCTATTTTTGTAACTGACAAAAGTTGTGATAAAAATGGCTAAGGGTTAGGGTTTCTATTGATGTATTGTAGCATTTTGCAGCGGTATTGAGTTGCAGGGATTACTGGTTGTAATCGGTTTGATTTACTGGATAATAATATTGGACTCTCTGTTGGTGGATGTAGCCCGAGTTTGGGTGAACCATGATAAAACTTGTCTCTCATTGTTATTATTTCTGTGTATTTCCATTCCTCTGTTTAATCTTTATTTGCATTTAATTGATATCTTCTGTTGGCTAACCCTAACACAAATGATATACAGGGTCTAGTACAATACCATCATCAGAAAACTCCTTTGGTATGTCATCCGTTATACCAAACTCTCTCATCTAAAAAGTAGTAAGCTGAGTGTATTGTTTCTTTCTCACATCAAAATCATCTTTACAATTTGTCCAAATATCTTTGAGAGAATGTTTATGTTTGAAATCCATTGTAGGAAATAGTTGGTTAAGTTTTCCTACAGGATAAAAATCTTCTCTAGATTCATATACCTTCAAATTAAGAGCATTTAGCTCCTCTGCTGTTGCTTTGGCTGCCACAATTAAGGGGCATTCATAAAATCCTAGTTCAAAAGGATATTTCACCCCTGACTTGTGCTTTCTTGATAACTTCAGATGCACCTCACTGATCTGTCGAGAGAACTCCATCAGAATGATCTTGTCATTGCAATGTATCGAGAGGAGGAATGGTGCTCTCTTAAATCCTACAATTTTGATGTTAGTAGATCAAGGAAACTAAATAAACCATTTTCCCTAGGTTCTGATCAGATCCATGGCTTTTTTTGACATTCTCCAAGTCGTATCACCTGTCAACTACAAAATGATTGCATATAGGAATGCATCATTGACCCTTTTGAAATGTTTTTCAACCTCTTCCAATTGTAGTTGGGGATAGCAATCCCAAATCTTATCCTATCCTGGGCCTTCTCCTCATACTCCCACAACAGTTAACCCTAGAAAGTTCCCAACTTTGGCAGCTAACCAAATGATGTATGATGTCATATAAAACTTTTTAACTTGCACAATAGACATGAGTTGTTGATGTAGGAGAATCCAGGGTGTAAGAGTAATCTTGCATCAACCAAAAAAAAATGTTGTTTCTTTTCAATAAGGACTAAATTTGGCAGGTTACTATTTTCAGTAAGTTTCCATCTATGCATGGTTGGATACAAAATCTTACACGGACCTCCAGAATGTTGAATTGAAGCTAAAGGTGAAGAAATCACTTCAATATCATTTGTCATTTGTGAGATATTAAAATTTCAAATTCCAAAAATCCTATTGAAATATTCAAAGTCAAATTTGAGGCACTTAGAGGCTCCAGATGGGCCGGAATTTGGTGGGAAACCCAAGCAATGTACCTTTGGGTACTACTTGTGCACATCCATCTTTTTTAGAGCTTTCCGAAAAGGTATTATAATTGAAAATCCAACCGGATCGAAAGTTATGGCCCCGCAAAGTTGACCTATTTTTGGAGAGATGTAAATTTTGAAATTAAGTTGGTGGCCATCAAAAGGGGCTATATATGACCATTTTTGGGAACCCTTGGGGTAGTAGAGTTAAGGGGGTAGGTGTAGAGTCACTAAAAGGTGGGAAAATAGAAACCCTAGTTGATTTGGGGTTACAGAAGGCTGAAGATTCCAGAGTCTTGAGAGAGGGAGCTGTAATGTGTTGCAACCTGTACGAGATTCATCCTCTGATTGTATAATGAGCTTCTGTAATGTAATGTTTTGCCCATATTAATAAAATATCATTCTATTTTCTGTGTGCAATTTATGTTATTGTGTGTTTTATGATTTACCCCCTTCATCAGTTGTGCATGCAAATTATCAGAAACTATGGTTACCTAGTCCAACTGAGTATCTCCTTTGATAGTATTGTAGATAAATTGAAACATCCATGTTTCATATGTTCTAGACTCTTCCCTACCAAAATATCTATTGAGTAGAGTGATAACATCAGCCACTTCTCCTTGAAAATCTACCCTTTTCAACCTGGAAGGCACCTTGGAAGCAAACTTCTTGGGTTTTTATAACTAATGCCTATTTAGATATCTATTGTTGCCACTAACATCCAAATTGTACTATTTAGTGGCCTCAACAATAGTCAGCAAACTAGCCTCCCTATACATTGGCATCTCAAAAACCAATCTAATCATTGGGGCAATAATATCCAACAAAATTTTTCATTGAATCAAAACACTTCCTCTCCTCTAGGTTATAATGGTGTGTTAGAGTGAGGATAAGCTCCAGACATTGGATAGTTAATGAGAAGCTAGCCACATGCCCCTAATCCTAATTCTACAATTTTCTTTGCCCTTGGGTGACATTCTCTCCAAATGTATCATGCTTGAACTCTTGCAGGTCCACATGCCCTATTTATGTGTAAGTGATATCCATTAGTTCACTTTTGAACTTTGATTTTTTAGGAACCCCTTGAAAATTGATATTTCATGGTTACAGGTTGTTCTTTATTCTTTTTTTTGTTTTTGTTGCTTCCTTGGTTGTTGCTCTGATCCCTCCCTTTTTGTCTCTAGTTCAATTTCTTTGATAGACTTATCGGAATCCAACAAGCTTTCTTCACTTTGGTAGGCTAATGTCTCTCCCTTAGATATTTAATTGACTTGAAGGAGAAAGAGGGATGTATAAAAATTCAAGAAAATTTGAAATGAACACTAAATTATGAGCATTTTGAGTGTTTTTGTGTTCTAGCAAGATTGCGAGACTAAGTTCGAATTTTGGATCTTGGTCCAAAAATGGACCTAGGGCCTATGGTCCTAATCAGCTTTAGGTCGGTGGAAGAAAATCAATTTTTAGGATTAACTTGTTCAAAAGGTCAAAGGGCTAACCTGGGCTTGAAGTCTCGATTAGGTTTTCATGCTAAATTTCTAGGATGATGCAGGATCGGTTGATTGGAGGAAACTTGTCTTTCTGGAACTTTGCATTTTTAGGTAAAAAAAATCTTCTAGGCCTGAGGTCCCGAAAGAGTTGTCTTATTTGTTGGTGGGGCATGGGAACCATTTTGGATTTTGCAATTTTAAACCTTTAAGGTCAAAAGACCTTTCAAGGCTCAAGGTCTTGAAAGGGTTCATCACTTAGTGCCTTCGGCGCTTTGTGGGGCACGGGTTTAAAATATGATTTTGGACTTTTAAAGTTTTGGGCTAAATGACCTTTTGGGGCCTAAAGCCCTGAAAGGTGTTTTATGACTTGGTATTTCAAAAAGACTTCACGAGTGGTAGGATTTGATTTGGATTTTAGATTTTAAGATTCTGAGGGCTAAAGGTTCGATCGAGACCTAGGGTTCGATCAAGACCCAGGGTTCTGATCAACCTGCACAACTTTAAACTATTTTCGCAGGAGGCAGAACCAAATTTAGATTTCATTCTTATTTCTATGGGGTCAAAGAATGAACCCAGACCCATGGTTCCGAAAGGATCTTTCAACGTAATAGTTTTTCATTTTGATTTTAAAGGCCATATTTCCCTTAGGGCCCGAGGAACAAATGAGAGTTTCAAATGGGTTTCAAATTCAAATGTTCAAGGATTGAATATGAAAGGAAAAATTTAGATCCATTTATTCAAAACAAACCCTAAGAAAAAATACGCGGAACTAAACAATGAAACCCTAAACTAAACCCTAAACTAGAATGCAAAAAACAAAAGCAAAAACAAAGGAGGAAGCATGAAAGGGGAAAACCCTACCTTGAAAATAAAAACCAAAAGAAATGAGTCATGAAGAATGCTTCAACCCACACAACCACACCAGCTAAATGCACTCGATCAATTTTTTATTGATAACGAACGTCGCCAAATGCTTTAATGCACTTTAGGGCTCACTAACAGACAGAGGTTTAGACAAATTGAAAGTAGAATGGAGGAGAAACAAGGCATGAAAGCCTTAAATACTTCAAATAGTATGAAGAGAACAACCATTAATGTGGTAGGTGGTTAGGGACACGAGGGAAAGATGGAACCTCGGACTTGGAGTCCAGGGTGGCCAAAATGTTGATTGGGACCTGAGATCCTGAAAGGGAGAAGACACCATGGGATGTGGGAACAAAACATGGAGTTGGACTTTGAGTCCAACGGACCTCAGAAACCCCGGGGTCAAAATACCAATCAAACTCGAGGTCCCAATTGGACAAACAAATAGAGTCCCAGAAAATGAAAGGGGCCTGAGAACCCAAAAGCCTGAGAGTAAAAGAACTTCTGGCCTCAAAATAAAAGGGGCTTCAAAATGCAAGTTTTGAAGCAAAAATAAACTCTTAAGGGGAAAACTAAAGGACAGAGGATGATCCAAGGATTAAAAACAAGGCACCCAACCAAACCAAAATGACAAAGGACAAAAGGGGAGTCCTAGCCTGAGAAAAAAGGTGGGGGTAGGTATACAGGGCATAACACCACCATTTATCATTTCCTATGACATGTCAACTATGTAGTTAATCAAAAACATAGTAGTTGATGCTTTCAAAAGTGATTGATAATAGATGGAAAGGAAGGACCATTCCTTTCTTGTGAGGTACTGAGGTTTAGAGATCAAAAAGTTCTCTATCATGGGTAGAATGGAATTTAGAGTTTGAACTCTCTTCTCTCCAGTGAATATGCATGTCTGTTGGAATGTTTTCTAGATACATCTACATACCTAAGTTTCCCTCCATGGCTACTTTCTCTAGTTCTATTTGCATGTTTCTCTTCAATTACATCTTCAAATATTACTACCTATGATTTTTGAAAAGGATTTAGGTAAGTTAAAGCCAAGGTAAATATAATATTAATAATTACACAGAACCCAATCATTGCTCCAATACCAATCCAATAAAATCTAACTTAGTAAATAATCCATGAGCTTCTATTATTGCATGCCCCAATGTCTCGTTTAAGCTAGTCTTAAATGTTGTTGATTTCTAATTTTGGGTATAGGTTTACATTCTGGAATTGCTGATTACAAATTTCTGATTACTTATTTAAAATTTTTTATTCTAAATTTACACTTTCAACTGGTCAAACGTTTACTAATAATTAGAAATTCAAATTAATAGTTGACATTTTTAACAAATTTCATGTAGGGATAAGACTTTTTCTACCTTGCTTATAGGCATTTAGTTTGTCAAAGACTAAATTTTCTAAAACTACTAATGTTTTATTGTAGCCCCATTGGTCAAAGAGCACAACTTGAAACAATAACATCATACATTGCAATGTGGGTCATTACAATTTATTCACACTTTAGTTTGGGTTCTAAAATTAATTGTTTTCCATGCCTTCTTAGATTAAATTTGTGCTTTAGTGGGTGGAACTCATGTATGCTCTTATCTCACATCGCTTAGGTGATCTTGAGGATCAAAAGTGGTTTAATTAACTTTTTATCCTGAAAAGTGAATACGTATGCTCTTTCTTTGCATGTAATTGTGATCTTGGGAATAAAAAATATTCATTTTTCCTTTTAGTTTTTAGTGGGCCTACCTAAGGATTTAATAAGCTTAGGGGATGACCCAAATCACACATTCTAGTGGGTTATAAAAAGGGGGGAGATAAAAAGTTGTACCTCAAATGAGGATCATCCTCAACCTTGTCACCCTTTTTTGTAAGGAGACAAGGTGAAGTGGAATTGGACTTGTTCATGAACATATTCTTGTAGATAGACTCATGTTCATAGACTCAAGCCTCGTGCACCTTCAAGTATTTGGATAATATCCTTAGCAACCTTGCACATCCTAGTTTAAGACCTTTGACCATATGTATATGTGGTGCATTGGTTAGCAGTTAGTACCAAGAAGCTACTCACCCTGTGCCCCTAGAAATAGATGTGTATCTCCCCTCATGCCTTTTGAATGATCTTGGGTGATTAAAAGTGGTTATCTCCTCATCATGGGACTTACACATTATGACTAGACAAGGCATTAATGGTGGGTCTACATGCATATACACACCCACTTGATTAAAATAAATTTTTTGGTGTGTTTGGCATGTTTTCTAATTGTGTAAAACCCATAAAACATCCAAAATATTAGAAAAATCCCAAGTACATTCTCATGTCACCTATAACTAGGCATCAAGCAAAGTGTGACATGGAATTCCTTGAAGAAAATCCTTTTTGTCTTGAGAACCCATGTGTCCAAAACCCTACCTAGTTGGAAAATCCTCTCATCAATTCCCACATGAAATCCAAGTAGATAATGATAGTGATAGTGATAGTCATCCCAACCAAAGCAAGTATTCCCATCACCATCATGATTTCTTTGAATCTAAATAAGGACATACCCTCATAGATCAATTCATACATTAAAATAGGGATGGCATACTTAGGAGTCTTGTTGAATTAGGAGCCAAATTGCCTATCACTTATAACCTAGATAACCTTAATAACATCGTAAACCAAGATCCCTCCAACCCAAATCCCAATACCACCAATGTTGATAAAACTCATGTGGACCTCAACAATGTTATTCCAAAAGTGTCTAGCCTCAACATAAAACATAAATGACAATGTGATCCCTGACATCGAGGAAAAACCAAATCCTTGTCATTCAAGTTGCCATGGAAAACAAATTTATTATACCAATCTAAACCCAACAATCAAAATCCTCAACAAATTCAACCCACTCAAAACAACCAAGCATCCAATCAACACATCCCAACCAATCACAACAATTTGCAGTCAATCCAATCCAAGTCATCGACTAAATCAATCCAATCTCAACAATACAACATACCTATAGTATGTGCACAATCACAACAAGAAAAATAGCCAACCACAACCCCCTAATACACCATTTGACCAAGAATTGAGGGCCATGAAAGACACCATAAAAGGATTACAAGTGAGAAATCAAATTTAATGCAAGGGGTAAAGGTTTAAAGAGTTATGTCCTTATCCACTAGACATATCCATAACATAAATCCCTTTTCCTCCACATTTTGAGATTCCAAGTTTGATAAATATAAGGGGAAAGGGGATCCTCGAGAGCATGTTTAGGATTTTTTAATGTTTGGTCAAGAGGTTTCTTTTGATTACATATACTTTCTTAGACTATTTCTACGTAGCTTGGGTGGACAAGCACTTGAATGATTTTTACACTTACCAAAAAACACCATCACTACATACAAAGATTTAGCTGAAAGATTTGTTACACATTTTCATATAATGTAGAACACAAACTCACCATGATGGACCTTTGTAATACCAAACAATGTAATGGGGAAAGTTCTTTTCCTTATTACAATGATGGAGAGGTTTAGCAAGTTGATTTCCTTGGCTAATACCCTGAAAATAATTGGTCAATATATTTATTGCAAACCTGAACCAATAAATGGTATTTCACCTACAAGCGCATTATGTTTCTACTTTTGATAAATTATTGAGAAAGGTGTGCAAACAAAAAAAGCCCTCATAGCTAAAGGATTTGTGAAAAACTTTTCCAAAGATAAAGGTCAATCTAAAAAACCCAAATTCTTTAGAAAAAAAATATGTAGTAGGTGATGGTGTTACTGATTCAAAACATGTTCAAGTTGTCCAAAACACCCCTAACATAACAATTCCTACTGGATAAACAAAATAAGACATGAAATGTAGACAATATACATCTCTTGGTTAGGCATTAGAGGTAGTCTTTCATAAAATTGGTCAAAGCAAACATTATCATCTTTTCATCTACCCATTTGATGTTAGTAAACCCAAGCTAACATGGTACATGGAAACTAAATATTGTGAATACCACAAGATCAAAGAACATTCTACTAATCGATCCATGAAATTGAGAAACTATGACCAAGACCTCATTGACAATGGGGATATTGAGATAGAAGGAGATGAATCATTATCACCAAATAAAAAATTAGGGATATATCAAGACACCTTTCCAAAGCACGATTAAATGTGTCAATCATTAAATGAAAGTCAAAATGCCCATGCTAATTTAATATTCATTATAATGAAGTTCCTATAGGTATGATTCTATAGTAGGCCATAGCCATCATTCCAAAAACCAAGTAGCCACAATCAAAATTAAATCTCTTGCTTGTCTTATTACCACAAGATGTAACAGAGTCACTATCCAAGGGTCTTCCCCACCTCCTCCCTGTTAGTGCCTGAATTGACTGGTAGTTTTCTGAGCATTTTTTATTCAGGCACTCTCCCTAAGTATCCAAAAAATGTTCTAAGTGTTGGACCTCCTCAGCAGTTTTCAGCTGCATCATCATATTTTCTGGAGGAGGAGGTCATCATCATCATGTTTGTTTCCATGAAGGTCAGCATCATCATGTTCTTCGTCGACTAGTTTCTAATCGTCATCATCATATTCAGTTATCGGGTGATGTTTGGTTTTTATCCTGATGATGCTGACGAGCTACAGTGCGCTTTGGTTTGCTTGCGGGGGTGATTTTTCAAAGTCTCCGGTGATCTTGCACTTATCACCTTGCCCAGACATGATGATGATGTTGCCCCGATATTCTGAAGGGGTTATTCTTTGAGTTGCTCGACCTAACTTGTTTTTTCTTAAGGGTCGTCGTCATCATCATCATATTTCCAGTTATCATCCTGCTGCTTGCGGAGGTCATCATATTTTCTGCCTTCATGATATTTTGCCGGGGTGATATTTCTATCATCGGGTGATCTTGGTTATGATCATCCTGATGATGTTGTTGAAGATTTCTAAGTGCGACCCGATATTCACTGGGGTCATCATATTTTGAACGTCAGGATGATCTTAGTCAATATCATCCTGATGATGTTGTATCACTTCTTGTTCGTTGTTTTGTCATCCTGATGATGCTGACGTCATCCTTATATCAGGGTGCTATCTTTCTTTCTGCCTATCTGCATCATGATATTTCCGAAGGAGGGGGTGATATTTTCATATCACCCGGATATATGTTTGTTCGAGCATCATGATGATGCTGATATCAAGGAGATATCCGCCTGCTGGCTTCGCGCATTATCTACTGGGGGTGATCTTTTCAAGCAGCATCATCATATTCAGTTATCGCCCCGATCTTATAGTGGAGCTACAGTGCAACCCGATATTTGTGCATCAGGAGGATATTTCCAAATATCCGGTTGTCTTCCGAATATCATGATGATGTTAATATGATGATGACGTCATCAAGGTCCGGGGGGGTCATATTTCTAACACTGATCATCTTGAGGAGATCTCCCGATATTTGCAAACATGATGATGACGTCATCCGGATATGAGGAGGTGCGCAGTAGGCAGATATGATGATGACGTCAGCAGGATATGATGATGACGTCATCAGGATGTTCATCGGCCAGACTTTTGTTATAAGCTCAGCAGGAGGATGTTCCTCTGATGGATCAGGTTGTGCCGATTATCATGAAGGTTATATTTCAAATATCATGATGACGTCAGGGTGATATTTCGAACAACAGGATATCATGCTGCTAAGGGATGATGATGATGAGGTCTATACTAGTGTCGTCAGGAGCAAAAGCACCGACATGATATATGCTCATGACCTAGTATATAAAGTGTTATTGAGGTCATCGCGGGGTGCATGTGGGATATTGATATCCTGCATTTTCAAATATCATGATGATGAATCTCGGCGGGAAATGGTTGCGATTGCAGATTTGATGATCTTCCCAAGGCCGCGGGTTGGTGCGCCATTAATGGCGATTGTTGCAGAGGTATGGGCGATGGCGTGGATGGATCCTGTACCCGACTGAGGGTGTACATCAGCGGACAGGGGCGCAGGGCTCGAGAAATCTTCCTGTCTCCTCCTCTACCTGCTGCATTCAAGTTTGGGCGCCAATCTGGTTGTGTTTGAGCGCCATTTTCCTGATACTGTGTATCTGGCGAAATTTTGGTCAACCATGTAATTAATTGCTGAGCACCTACCTGGCTGTTATATGCAGGTGGTCTTGCTCATTTGAAAGGTTGTTGAAAGTTGTAGATTTTTGGCTCTGTAATCCAAAACCAGCTGATCTGGTTGCTCTGTACAGTTTGATCTTGTGAGTTTATGTATCTCCTGTTGTAGGACTTGGCATGAATCCACTGGTTTCATGGTTGATCTTATAGGTAATGCTATCTTAGCATGTGTTGTGTTAATTCTGTCTCCAGTATTGCATGTATTCTTCTTCTGGATCTGGATATTTGTGTGATGTTTAGATTCTAGAACATAGAATTCCTATGTTGAATGTCTGATCTTTTAACCTCTGCTCAAGGGGTAGATTAAACTGTTTTCAGGTTGAACATTGGGAAGGGTATACTGCAGTAGGGATGCCATAAGTAGAGATAGCTCAACACTCTATATTGGGAGATATCTGTAAGGCAGATATCATGTGTATCCCCCTGAAATCCGGTTTTAGCTATTCATGCTGATCATTCACAGGTGTATGTCTACCGACTCCAAGCCCTGGATAGGCACCAATCATGCTGTGTTCTTGTGTTATACACCATGTCCAGCTTTGCATCCAAATTCATATCAAACCATTTCATCCTTCCACTTGTTAGTTGTAGGAGTAGGATTAGGAACCCCCTGCATGCTCTCATACCCTACCAGACATCATGTCCAAGAATGTTGCCAGCCTTGTGATCTATCATGCAGATCTTGGTCCATACATGAGAGTATTCTGCCTGTTGTTGTCAAGTTAGATCCTTCTATCTTTGAGCTAGTCAAGGTTACATCTTGAGTTATAGGGATACCCCCCTTGGTGCGGCAGAACCAGAAGTGAAGGGGAGGAGCTCACGCAACCTCCTGTATTCAGTTGGCCTGAATCTGCCTGTGCATTAGAAGTGGCAAACCCTAATGCTGATTCAGAAGGAATGTCAACACTCCCAAGGGTCAATACAATCTCATAGAGTAATTGGAGAAGATTCCAACACAAATATCAATCATGGAGCTTATGAAATCATCTAATGTTCATAAGGATGTATTATACAAAGTCCTCCAGGTGTCAACAGTACCAAATAATATTGACCCATTACAATTCCAAGCTCTTGTGGGACATCTATCCTTGAATCACCACCTTACATTTAGCCAAATTGATATGCATTCCATGGGTCTAGACCATAACCTTTCTCTATACATTGAAGTTATTGTCACCAAACACGAAGTGAAAAGGGTGTTTGTGGATAATCAGGTCGGTTTGAATATTTTCACTTTAAAGTTGATTTGACACCTTGGGTATTTAGAGAAAGATTTGAATCTTGAAATGATCACCATCAAAGCTTATGAAAATAAAAAATGAGAGTTGTCTAGAACAATAAATCTATCACTTGAAGTGGGGCTTGTCACACAACAAACCTTATTGCATGTTATCAATCTTGATCTTCCTTAGGGTAAGTGCACAAAGATGGGGGACCAAAAGGGGGTCTTAAGATGCCACTTTTTTTTTTCCTAAAATTAGGAAAGACTCATGTTGGATGAGAAATTGAAGATAGTTACACTCAAAATTTGAAGATACAACAAAAAAAAGAGTCGTAGTGCTCCGAATCTAGATTCTAAACTACTATTTTTTTCAAAAATGGTTGAGATTAAGGGGTTCAAAAAGGGGGGCACACAAATTGGTCCTATTTTTTTCAAAAAAAACATAACATAGTGTCTGGTGTGCTCCCCCTAAAATGTTAACTTTTTTTTAGTATTTCAAAAATCGCTTCAGTGAGAAATTAGCTAACACCATGTAGTTTATCGTTGATTTTTCTAATAATTTTTTCATGAATAATTGATTTTTATTAATTTTCAAAGTGGACACATCTTGAAAAACATAAAATTGAGCATGCTTCCCCCTAAAATTTTTGAAAACTAATTGAAAATCCAATTTTTTTAATACGTGTAGAATGGAGTCTAGTTTCTAAAAATGTAATTTATTTGAAATTTTGATGAACGATTTAAAAAAGTCAAAAATACCACACACTAGTTTTTGACAAAAAATAGATACACTAACGAACGAAATTAAAGATGAAATCCTTAGCACACTCAAAACATGAAAAAAATTATATGGTTAGAAAGATAAGAGAGAGCTTAAGGTTATGGTGGTATTTTTTTGACTTGTCATTCAAACAAGTGCAAACCTGATGGGGAGCACGATCTAGATTATGTAATTTTTTTTACAATCTACAAAAACACGTCTTTGGACATCCAAAACATAGTCCAAGCCTTTGGGTTGGAAGCCCAAGGCAAATCCAATACAAAGGCTTGGAAATTACCAAAGCAAAGCATAACGCGAGCGTGTTATAATGTGCTCACATTATGGTGTGTTATGTCATAAAATATCCCCCTAGGGATTTCAAAGCATTCATTGTGTTGTAGAGTAGAATTGTGTTGTTGTGTTTGTTGTTGCAGAATTGACTTCATCAATCCATCTTTTCATGGTGTGAAATATCTTCATTCCCCGTGAGGGATTCACCTCCAAGGTGATATCTATTTGTGTTTCAATCTATCTATTTCATCATTTGATTTGCCTCTGTCCACCAAGGACACACACTCTATCTAACAACAGAATCTGAAGAAAAGAGTAGAGAATATTCCCTCCTGGACTAGGGTGCCTACCCCAGTGTCCTCCCGACTGGCATTTCTGGAAACTCTAAAGTAGGTTGCAGTCTACATCACCTCACTATTCCAGATCTATAGAAAAAGTGGCCTATTGGACTAGGGTACCCACCCCAGTGTCCATGAAGTTTCTACCTTCAAAAACCCAAATCTTGGTATGTTTCTAATCTATATTTAGTGCCTTGCTTTGTGATAATTTGTTGTATCTTGTTCATCTGTATCAGGAATCATATAATTAGGGTTTGAGGCTTAATCGAACTAGGGTTGGACATATCTATCAATCTATTCTATCTTTCCTTATCATTCCTAAGTGACACCAACCTATAGCTAAAGCCCTCTCCATCTGTAGTGACTTGGCTCGATTGTTGTCCTTGAATGTATATGTGAAAGGAGGGTTTTCTTGAATGTTATTTCTTCAACTCTTATCCCCTTTTTACATATAACATTTTGGTGAACCTCTCCATCTGTAGTGACTTCAACTCTTATCCCCCTTTTTACAAATAACATTTTGGTGAACCTATTTTTTTATTGAACTTGCATCGTGCTGAGTGTTGTAATTAGTTTTGCATTCATTCATATCACATTCATCTTCATACATTCAAAAATATTGCATACATTTGGAAAAATATAAAAAAATAAGCATTCTAGGCTTGCATTAAGGTATAGTTTACACTATTTTTCTTGCATATCATTGAAAACATTTAATTTTCTGATATTTACATCAGATCTAAGATAAATTATAGAATTCATTCATTTCATGATCTTTTACCTTGGATTTGCATATATCATTTGCTAGGGTTTTGCTTGAAAGTTGCATTTTTCATAGCAAAAACTAGGGTTTGTAGACAAAATTTCATTTTTAGATTTTGCTACTCCTTTTCAACATTCATTCAAATCTAATTTTGAAGTGTAGTGTTGGATCATAGTGCATACTTTCACATCCTAGCTTTGAAACTTTCAACTTTTTCAATTACACAATGTGTATTTCAACATAGGCAATTTAACCTCTCTTTAACATTTCTTTGAAAGAAATCTTAAAAGTAGTCTATACTACCTTTTGTGCAGCACTTTTTACACCTTAATCACTCTATTTGTAAAGACACTAGTGTGTTTTGGATCTTGGTAACAAGCTTCCAAAACCTGGTTTCCTCAAACTAGGGTGTTTGTGGTGCACACAATTCTCTCATATTGGTTGTATTTGATAAATGAAAAGATCTTATTGTGTATTGCCTCTCCAATGCATTTCATTATGTCACCTTCATGTCATTTATCTTTGGTATCTTTGCATGCATATATCAAAGAACTTGATTTTCATAGATTCCTAACACTCATGAGTGAGCATCCTACAATATTAGAAAACTTAACCGAATTCATTTCCATGAATAGTCATGAGAATGGTATGCATCTAGTCTCTAATACATGTGAAGGTGACCTAGATTTACCTAATCTACCCTATAATCACTCTCCCAAAGTCGTTCCCACTTGTGAGGACATTTTGGCACAAGAAGATGAAATCATTGATACATTCCTTAACATCACCCTACCCTCCCTTCATCCCAATGCTCTCCCTTTGGAAGATGAAGCATTGGTGGATAAAGGGTTTCCTCTCAAGAAGGATCCTCCATGGGTAGATAATGACTATTCATCTAATGATCACATGGTACATGAGGCTACTATGGCTCATCTGATGGATCTCCCTCCTTTGATTAAACATTCAAGTACTTTGGACATCACTAAGGAAGTGAAGACCCTTAATTTTCCTCCTTTGGTTGAATATTCAAGTACCTTGGATATCTCTAAGGATGTGAAGACCATGAATAGCCCTCATTTGGTTGCATGTTCAAATGCTTTGGAAATCTCTAAAGATAAAAAAAACAATACTTCACCTTCCGTTCAATCCAATGCTCCCCTTCCAAAAGATGAAGCATTGATGGAGGAAGAACGCAACAAAAATGTTAATTCACTTATCTTTAATAGATTTCTTCCACCTACTAAGGGGATAGTAGATAAGTGTATTAATGTTCCTAAGATGATTGTGCATGGGGCACCTAATGCACCTTCTTGCTTAAAATTGGTGATTACGACTCAAGGTGACCCAAAACCACCTCGATCACCAGGTTACATTCTAAGCGTTGCAAGACAAATCACTCAAAGAAATCAAGGTGTTCAAAATGTGCCATAGCATCACATGATTTCTCACACATACAACACCTATAATAACAAGCAAAGTAGACAAGCATCACATGTGTCTATCTCTCTTCCAGCTTCTCAACCTATGATCTCTCCACCACCTCACCTTACTATAAAGGTGGTCAAGAATATGATCTTGTTGAGTAGCTTCGTGCTACTCTGACTAAGATCTCTCTTTGGGATTTAATACATACATTTCCCACATACCATGGAATACTCCAAGAAGCTTTACAAAAGGCAATTGTACCACCTGTTGTTAAGTCGAATGATGTAGTAACTTTCTTAGATAATATGCATGTGACACAAATGGATATTCTATTTCAACAACATGAAATACCATCAATTAAAGATGAATATGATCCACTTATAATACTTGTCACGATAGATAAAAAGTTGATAAAGTGAGTTATGATTGACAATGGATTGACTCTTAATTTTTGTGGCATTGACTTACTACGCAAAATCAAGATCGACACTTCTTTAATCGAACCAGATACGATTAGGATTCATGGCTTTGATAACATGGGTAGACAATCCTTGGGTACCATAAATTTACCCGTAAAGGTTGGACCCATGACATTATCTACCCTTTTTCATGTCATGTCTAGTTCGCTTTCATATAATATGACTCTGTAATATCCCTTGCCACGTTTGAACTCAATTTGCTGATATAAAGCTCAAGGAATATTGTCAAACACTTGGCATACAAAGTCTGAACCTGTTGTTATGAATTTTTTGATTGTCTTCTTTGAGATTATAGGCTACTAATGATGTTATTGAATGCTTCTAACAATGCAAAGTTGTTATAGAAATGATATACTAGCTATTTCAAACCTTTGACATACATATAAGTGACTGTATTTAACTAGTACAACTAGTTGACATTAAGACAAACACTTTCCATGCATCCCAATATAGCCAATATACACCCACAACCACTAGGCATTTATGCAAACACTTGGCAAGCAAAGGCTCTTGACGAAATATGCAAATCACTATACAAACAACCACCTTCAGCCAATAGGCATTTTCACAAACATTTGGTATCCATACTCATATGATAATCTAGAGCTCGATCAATATAAGCATTACATCAAATAATTGGCATACAAATTTCCCCTTCTTAATTGAATGCAATCTCTAGTACAATGCTGATATAACTAGCCAATACTCTTGACTTACAATGAAATCCCAATACAATGCCAATCTGATATAAATGTTCATCTATAGCACAATACAAATACTCTAACAAAACATTAAGGAACCTGATACACATAGTCGATATGCTTGATATATTGAAGTAGCACTTGTTGATGATGAAACCCCACTAAAAATGGTGAAATATCCCCTCTATGTGTGAAGTCACCCCTAGCCTTGCCTAGCAATATTTTAGATAAATAAATGCAGCAATAAAAATCCACTTCTTGGCACCTGAAATGATCGGTAGGAACAAAGGATCAAAATGCGACAATACCTAGAACCATAGGATGCTTCAATGATGAGATATGAACAAAAATGTCTTACCAATGGCACCCTTGCTGTAGTATATCAGTCCTCAAAATTAATTAATTGAAGCCTTGAACCTCCTCCAATTTTCCCTTGAAATGATTGTCTTAACAAAAGGAATTGATTGCTAAAATACCCATAACGATTTGATGCTTCAGCAGTGCACAATAAGCAAATATCCATGTCTCACATAGGCTGTTCAAACCCCATAACATCAGACTGATGTAAAATTGTAGACCTCAGAAAACCCTTCCAATGAATGAAAATAAACTCTAATTAAAAATATGCAAATCCTCCAATGTAGCACAGATTGGACCCCTGAAGTGAAGCTCACAATGAAGCAATAATTCAGCTAATATTTCACAACCTCAAAATTGTATAACCAATTGGGAGTTTTCATTCCCAATGGCTGGAAAAATGGTAGAACCCTAGCTGGACTCACCACCAAGAAACTTAAGTCAAATATCCAATTCTTCATGTCCAAGAATGAGCCCACAAGATCCTTTTATTCTTTTCTTTTGGGAAGCTCACACACTTTCTTGTCAATGTGGGATAAATGATATACTTTATATTTGCACTTTATTATAATATTATAATATAACATTAAAATATATAAAGTGCAAAACATAATGTCAAAACATAACATGAGGTTTCCCAAATTAGAAACATTTGTAATAACATAGTAGAACTTCCATATAATCACCAAATCCATGAAAAAAAGCCAACTGCTGATCGGGTAACTGCCAAGAAGACCCTCTAATCAAACCGTATTAGCCTATGAGAGCCAGGAATAGGCTAAACCCTATCCAAACTGATGCTCATGAATATGGGGACATTACAGTCTGCCCTCCCTGAAATTGATTGTCCCCAAGCAATCTCAGCTGCCAAGAAAACTCTACTCCACCTGGATCCCAAATGACTCTGTAGAGTGCTCGGAAAGATACTGAATCATGCTTAGCACTGTTGTGAACAACTATAATGATGAAAAGCAATCTACCAAACAAAATGATTCCTGGATCCCAATACAATTTGTACTTACATCCATTTGCCAAACCCTCCTGGATGTGATAACTACTCAAGCCATCATACCTACTAACACCATAACCATCCTATAACCATGTATCTATATGAAATCTCTGTGATATAGGAGTAGCAATCCCTAGTAGATTTGTATCAGCATGATGGATAGTTGACTGTTGTCCCTGCAAGTAATTCCCCATACATAACTGAGTCAGGTACTTGCAGGCTCTAGTTCCATCTTCTATAGATGGAAACTCTTCATCCCACAATGGATGGTATAAGCCCCCCATCAATCTACATTGATGCATCAACCAATCCTCTGCATGTGAACTAAAAGAAAGGTGATGAACTCTCCTCACTATGTAGTCATGGTAAAAAGCACCAACCTCTGTCAATAGTTGACCATCATAGTCCTGCTTTGTATCACCTGACATGGAACTAACCTTAGGGGAATCAAGTGTATTTTTAGATTCATCCCTCATTTGAATGAGTCTCCTAATGTGATCTATACCCTTTTGCCTTGCCATGTTGGAGAGATTGACCCTTCCTTTTATGTTTTGAAGATGCTATCTCACATTGGCAGCCACTAATCTAGCCTCCTTAGCCATTTGTGACCACATATCGCATAAACTTTGTGTCCTTTCCACATCCTTCCAAGTATGATATAAAAAACTAGAATGCTCATGACTTGTATTCATCCCACAAATCCCATTTTTTAACCCCCATTCTGATGTGCCGTCTATAAACAATTCCATGGTCTTATCATTCTCATGTTGAAGAAGTGTTTTATCATTATGAAGTAACAAAATGTGGCTGCTATCATCAGTATACCTATCATATTCTTCAAGCTTCACAAGTGCATTTTTATTGAAATTTTCAAGCCCATCACTTACACTTTGTGAACCAACACTTGTAGACTCATCTTCACAAGTTCTCCCATGTGTAAGAGTAGCAATCTCATAAGAATGTGGAAGAATATCACTGTCCCAATTCAGATCTTTAGAATTTCTTTTACATTGTAGTCATCAAACACCACCAAGTTTTGATTTATCTCATCTTCTTTTCTAGGAGTAGCTGCTACAAAGGATTGATTTTCTGAATTATGAGAGAAGAGATTATGCCTACTCAAAAGTAGACAAAGGTCTGCGATCCCTCTATCTTGATCTTTCACCAATTAGACAGCCCTATCCCTATCTCTAACCATTTGTAGATAGTCTTCTTTTATCAACTCCAAAACTACTTTGAAAGAATGCAAATGTGTATGAGGAATGCCATGTCCCGTTCCTTTTTGTCTTTCTTCTCTTTGAGCTATCCAAATGAGGTCTTCTAGGTGTTTGTAAGTGCTATCCATTCTTGCCAAAGCATGAATTATTCCATCTTCCTTCACCACCATTTGAACTTGCAAATCTTCCCAAACCAAGGGCTTTTGTTCCAACTATCCTTGGCTGCCATAGTTTGATTTTTCATGATCATCCAAAGAGTCCATACCATTGCTACCCATATCATTAGCATGCTCTATGCTGGCCTCCAATGTAGAAGTCTCAAGTGAAACTTCTTGCAAAGATGATGTAGACAACTCATTCCCCATGTCTGCCCTCATATCCTCTTGAGTCAAATCAACATGTCTAACAAAGTCATCATATAGATTTCTACATATATGTGAAGTATCTTTATCCTTATGTTGTTCAACCAATCTCCTTAACAACTCATGTGCCATGGGTGACACATCTTGCTCACCTTTCCAAAAAGCCCATAAGTCATTTGTCATAGCATCATCGTCATTCAAAACTGAAGACATGATGGATTGCATTGAAGTAATCACGGTGCTAGGATGAACCTCATCAATAACATTCCAAAATATATGAAACATCTTGCAAATGACATCTACATAATCCATGGATAAAATAATGTTTTCAAATTTGAATGTTGGAAATATTTCAAGTAGTTTTACCCTCTTAGAAAAATAAGGGTTCTTGATGTCATCCAAACCTTTGAAGCTTGCCACCATGATTTGAAGTACTTCTTTCATAATATGGCTGTTATAAGGATCATTAGGAGCTGTTATCCTCATAATTTCACTAATGCATGAGATAGCTGCAAGTTTTATCACCTCATCATGATGTCTCATAAGTTGTGGCTTAACCAAAGAACTTACCAATGGAATTATAGCAAGTTGCATTGTTTGAGATGGATCTTGTTCAACTTTGCATAAACAAGCCTCTGCCTCCTCCAAAGTACTTAGAAGAACCTCCTTTTGCTGAGATGGATGTTCTAATTTCTTCCCTGCCCTGTAAATTCTTTCTTCTAAATCTCTTTCACTTGTTGAAGCCATGCTTGTATCTGAAACTCAAGTTTTGAATGACCCAATAAGGCTGGTAGGAAACCGCTCTGATACCACTGTAATATCCCTTGCCACTTTTGAACTCAATATGCTGATATAAAGCTCAAGGAATATTGTTAAACACTTGGCATACAAAGTCTGAACCTACTATTATGAATTTTTTGATTGTCTTCTTTGAGATCATAGGCTGCTAATGATGTTATTGAATGCTTCTAACAATGCAAGGTTGTTATAGAAATGATATACTAGCTATTTCAGACCTTTGGCATACATATAAGTGACTGTATTTAACTAGTACAACTAGTTGACATTAAGACACACACTTTCCATGCATCTCAATATAGCCAATATACACCCACAGCCACTAGGCATTTATGCAAACACTTGGCAAGCAAAGGCTTTTGACGAAATATGCAAATCACTATACCAACAACCACCTTCAGCCAATAGGCATTTTCACAAACATTTGGTATGCATACTCATATGATAAACTAGAGCTCAATCAATATAAGCATTACATCAAATAATTGGCATACAAATTTCTCCTTCTTAATTGAATGCAATCTCTAGTACAATGCTGATATAGCTAGCCAATACTCTTGACTTACAATGAAATCCCAATACAATGCCAATCTGATATAAATGTTCATCTACAACAACACCTAATGCAAATTGACTTAACAATGCAAATACTCTAACAAAACAGTAAGGAACCTGATACACATAGTTGATATGCCTGAGATATTGAAGCAGTGCTTATTGATGATGAAACCCCACTATAAATGGTGAAATATCCCCTCTATGTGTGAAGTCACCCCTACCCTTGCATGGCAATATTTTAGATAAATAAATGCAGCAATAAAACTCCACTCCTTGGCACCTGAAATGATTGATAGGACCAAAGGATCAAAATGCAACAATACCTAGAACCATAGGATGCTTCAATGATGAGATATGAACAAAAATGTCTTGCCAATGGCACCCTTGCTATAGTATATCAGTCCTCAAAATTAATTAATTGCAGCCTTGAACCTCCTCCAATTTTCCCTTGAAATGATTGTCTCGGCATAAGGAATTGATTTCTCAAATACCCAGAACGATTTGATGCTTCAGCAGTGCTTAATGAGCAAATATCCATGTCTCACATAGGCTGTTAAAGCCCCATAACATTAGATTGATGTAAAATTGTAGACCTCAGAAAACCCTTCCAATGACTAAAAATAAACTCTAATTAAAAATATGTAAATCCTCCAATGTAGCATAGATTGGACCCCTGAAGTGAAGCCCATAATGAATCAATAATTCAACTGATATTTCACAACCTCAAAATTGCATAACCAATTGGGAGTTTTCATTCCCAATGGCTAGGAAAATGGTAGAACCCTAGCTGGACTCACCACCAAGAAACTTAAGTCAAATATCCAATTCTTCATGTCCAAGAATTAGCCCATAAGATCCTTTTATTCTTTTCTTTTGGGAAGCTCACACACTTTCTTGTCAATGTGGGATAAATGATATACTTTATATTTGCACTTTATTATAACATTATAATATAACATTAAAATATATAAAGTGCAAAACATAATGTCAAAACATAACATGAGGTTTCCCAAATTAGAAACATTTGTAATAACATAGTAGAACCTCCATATAGTCACCAAATCCATGAAAGAAAGCCAACCGCTGATCAAGTAACTGCCAAGAAGACCCTCTAATCAAACTGTATTAGCCTTCGAGAGCCAGGAATAGGCTAAACCCTGTGCGAACTGATGCTCATGAAAATGGGGACATTACAGACTCTCGGTAGACCGTGGATCCATGTCATGGGGGCAATTTCGTCTACCCTTCATCGATCATTAAAATTTATTTATGAAAACAAGCTCTGCACTGTTGAAGCTGATCCTGACTTGAATAATTGTTTACATATTGAAACAAAAAAACAAGTTAACAATCATATGAGCTGAAATAACTTACGGGTTGATTCATCAATACATCTTTCCACTGATAATGTTGTGCAAGACTCTAAACCATCGAATGCACTTTTTGGTGAAAATTGGGGTTCATTAGATTTTACTCCTTCCTATGTGGGGGAATATAAACTTAATAACTCTGACACATCAAAAGTCGCATCGATCTCATCCAAGCAATCTTTGGAAACACCTATGAAACCTAAAGTTTCCTTGGTAGAAAACAAAGACAATACTCTTACTTATACTACAGATTATAAGACCTACGAGGCCTCACCATCTTCTAAAGAAATGACATCCCTCTATGGTCAAGGATTTAAAATCCTTTATAACAATTGTGACTGCATAGGCAATGGTTGTGGTGTAAATCAATAAGGCATCATAGTACCTTTACAAGTTTCTAGAATTAACTACACAACTGGTATTGGATACCATTCTTTGAAGCCCACCAAGGCCTATCATCATCCTAAACTTAATGTTAATACGATATCAACAAGACCAAAACTAAATGTGATACATCCTATAATGATAGATATAGATTGTCCACCATGAAATATCCCATTGAATCAGGTAAGTATTTCTCCATCATTTAGCCTCACTCATTGTAGAACCTATTCAAGTTGCTCTCAAAGGTGGCCTCTTCCTAGATATATATGTTGTTAGCATTATGTTGTGTTCCCCTGTGTTGTGCTATGTGTTGTTTAGGTCTCCTAGGATGACCCTTGATGCTCTTGTAAGGTCAAGGATACTAGGAGACCACATCTGTTGTGACCATTCTTCCATTTGTTTCATCATTCTTCTATCCTTCTCTCTTCTATTTTATTGTTGCACATGTCATGCCTTAGGGGCATAACGTTGCAGTTGATGTCTTGGGGGCATCCTCCTATGTGGTGTTCCTAAGGCACTTGTTCTTCTCTCTCACTTTTATTTTTCACCTTCTTCAAGTGGTTCTACCTAGTTGGTGGATGACGAAAACAAACATATACTAATATGGACCATGTGTCCCTTCAACAAGTAAACAAAAATGGATCTAGTCCATACATGAAGACGGGGTTGATATATATATATATATCTGATGCATGACTAGTAGAATCACTCTGTGTGATGTATCATGTTGTCTTATCTCTTCTAACAAACTATTACAATATAGCTGCTCCACACACTTTAGATTGTTTTATATCTCACCTTGTTACACTCAGTCCTGAGATACCTGCAGTATAAGTCCAACGACTATACTTGGATCTGAACCTGTAAGTGTAGCCTTGGTTTCTTTGATGTGATCTAATACATATATAGCTTTCATGATTTGATTTGGTTAATATCTTATAGTAAGATGTTCTAACCTTATCTCTTGTTTATCTTAGCATATCTTATCAATGTGTTTGTGGGAACATATGGCGATCATGGCACATGTCTCCTTTGCAGGCATGGGCTTTGCGATGGCTCTTGTTCCCTTACGCGTTTTCACTCTACCTTAATGTGCTTGATACCGTCAATTGGTATCAACCACCTTAAGGTGGGGGCATATATAATGGTATCTACTTGATTATTTTGACACTAACGAAGAGTGTTTGTAATCCCTCTCCGTGACGTAGGATGATGTATCTCTTGAGCTAGTGCACATCATTATCTAAATTACAATCAAAAAGTCCTCTCTGCAAGGCGGGATAACGTATCTCTTGAGCTAGTGCATATCCTTTTATACAAAGCCCTTCTGTAGAAGATAGGATAGTGTATCTCTTGAGCTAGTGCACATCCTTTTATACAAAGTCCTCATTGGGAGGCAGGGTCAAATCTTGAGCTATCCTCCATGTCTTTTGTGGTTGTTGTAGCATAAGCTCAACTGTCAAGTGTGTTTGGTGTGTTTTAGATGGTGGGACTTAGCAATAAGATCCTTCCATTGCTCGTGTTTGCTGTGTATAAGACATATAGTGTGTCTATAGCATACTATACAGTGCTCATGTATTCTGTGTGTCTTCTTTATGTGTCTTCCCCCTTTGTGTGGTTTCAAGGGTGTAGCGACAAGCTCCCCCACACTCAGGTTTTGTTTGGCATGTCTTCCCCCTTGTGTGGTTTCAAGGGTGTAGTGATGAGCTCCCCCCACACTCAGGTTTTGTTTGGCATGTATCCCCCCTATTGTAGTATCAAGGGTGTAGCAATGAGCTCCCCCTACATTTTGGTTTTTGTATTGCGTGTTTTTTGTGGTTTCAAGGGCGTAGAAATGAGTTCCCCCCACCCCTTAGTTAGGATTTTATTTCTTATATGAAAATGTTATATCAATGTATTCATCATGTTTTGTGTGATTGCTCTTGTGTCTTCATCATGTTTTGTCTGCTCTCACTGTATTCACCATGTTTTTCATGCTTGTTATTGTCTTCACTGTGTCTTGCGTGTCTTCAATGTGTTTTATAGTGCTTACTTGAGATTAGGGGATAGAAATAGTTCCTCAATCTTTGTGTATGCCTTATCTTTATGTGCTTGGCATGTTTGATGTGTTTTTGACCATACTTTAATGCATGTATGGGTCATAAAATCATACATACATTAAAGTGGGAACTAAATGTTATGTCGTAAAATGTCTCCCTAGGACTTTTACCTCCTACTTTAGCTACTAGGTCCCCTTGTTTTCCTTATGCATGTCTTAAACTTATCCCAAAGAAAATTCCCCCAAAACCGATGTCAAATGGGGCCTAGGGGTCCACTTTAATTCTTAATCATGACTCAAAAAGAACCCCTGGACTTGGGCACCCGCACCATAATCCAGGCCTGTTTTGTCAAGGCCTAAAAATTGGATGTCAGCTTGTGACTATTAAAATGGCTTCCTTTATCAGCCTAATTAGTTTGAATTATGAAAGTTTAGTGGGAATGCATATATAAACATGTTTTGGACTTCATTTGTAACTAGAGATGGATAATGCAAACTTGTGACTTAGAGCTAAGGAATTTCAAATCATTCATTATGTTGTAGAGTAGAATTGTGTTGTTGTGTTTGTTGTTACAAATTTCACTTCATCAATCCATCTTCCCATGGTGTGAAAGATCTTCATTCCCTATGAGGGATTTACCTCCAAGGTGATATCTATTTGTGTTTCAATCTATCTATTTCATCATTTGATTTTCCTATGTCCACCAAGGACACACACTGTATCTAACAACGGTGTTGGAAGGCTTGAATGCCATTTCAGGGCTTGATCGAGGCAAGCTCCTAAACACCACAACCCCTAAACCCCTCTCTTGTGATTGCAGGTTACAAGTGCAGGATCTTACGAAGTGGAGTTGTAGAAAACTAGAGAAGAAGATAAAGATTTAGGATCTGAAGAAAAGAGAGGAGAATATTCCCTCCTAAACTAGGACGCCCACCCTAGTGTCCTCTTGACTGGTATTGTCAAAAACTTTGAAGCAGGTTGCAGTCTACATCACCTCACTATTCGAGATCTATAGAAAAATGGCCTGTTGGACTAGGGCACCTGCCCCAGTGTCCCTGAAGTTTCTGCCTTCAAAAACCCAAATCCTAGTATGTTTCTAATCTGTATTTAGTGCCTTCCAGTGTAATCATTTATCATATCTTGTTCATTTGTATCAAGAATCATATAATTAGGGTTTGAGGCTTAATCAAACTAGGGTTGGACATATCTATCAATCTATTCTATCTTTCCTTATCATTCCTAAGTGACATCAACTTGTAGATAAAGTCCTCTCCATCTGTAGTGACTTGGATCGATTGTTGTCCTTGAATGTATATGTGAAAGGAGGGTTTTGATTGAATCTATCTTAACCACACTTCAACTCTTATCCCCCTTTTTACATATAACATGGTGAAATAAAATCATCTCACTCCCCCCCTCTTTACCCCCCCCCCCTCTCTCTCTCTCTCCCTCCCCTCTTTACCTACTACCCTCTCTCTCTCTCACCTATCTACCTCCTAGTTTTCCTTTTCCTTTCCAATTTCCCTTTAGATCCCACCAATTTTTCCCTATTTTACTTTTTTCCACCTCCCCTCTCATCATTCTTTCCATCTAATGAACTTTCATTTTATCTTGTTTCCATTTCATCCTCCCAATTTATATCCTCATCCCTCTTTGCATGTCCTAGTTTTCTTGTTTCCATTTTCTTTGTCAATAAGGGAGAGGAAGATGGAGAGAGGGTGGATATGGAGGGGAGAGAGAGGGAGAGAGAGAGTCCTATTTCTTGTTTCCATTTCCTTTGTTAATAAGGGAGAGGGAGAGATAGGGAGAGATAGATAGGTAGAGAGAGAGAGGAGATAGATAGGGAGAGATAGAGGAGACAGAGGGGGGAGATAGGGAGATAGAGAGTGAGTGAGATGTCCAGAGAGATAGGGAGAGAGATTTAGAGGTAGAGGGACGATAGAGATAGGGAGATAAGGGAGCGATAGGGAGATAGAGGTTTAGGGTTGCTTGGGTTTAGGGGTTAGGGGTTAGGGTTTGGAGGAGAGAGAGAGAGAGAGAGAGAGAGAGAGAGAGAGAGAGAGAGAGAGAGAGAGAGAGAGAGAGAGAGAGAGAGAGAGAGAGAGAGAGAGAGAGAGAGAGAGCTAGTTTTCTTGTTTCTATCTACTTCATTGATAAGGGAGAGGGAGAGATAGAGGGGAGAGATAGGGAGATAGAGGAATGATAGGGGAGAGAGAGGCAAGAGATAGGGAGATAGAGAGAGATAGATAGGTAGAGAGAGAGGAGACTAATAGGGAGAGATAGAGGAGACAGAGCGGAGAGATAGGGAGAGAGATTGAGAGGTAGAGGGACGATAGAGATAGGGAGATAAAGGTTAATGGTTTCTTGGGTTTAGGGGTTAGGGATTAGGGTTTAGGGTTTAGGGGCATTATTTAGAGAGAGAGAGTAGGAGGTAGAGAGGGGAGGGAAGTAGAGAGTGAGAGAGAGGGTAGGAGGTAGAAAGGGGAGGGAAGTAGAAAGTGAGAGAGGGTAGGAGGTAAAGAGGTGAGAGAGAGAGAGAGGAGGGGAGGGAGAGAAATAATAATAGAGAGGGGTAAGGAGGGAGGGAGTGAGATGATTTTATTTCACCATAACATGAGCACTTTATAATGTACTCACGTTATGCTTTGATTTGGTAATTTCCAAGCCTTTGGCTCCAAACCAAAGGTTTGGACTGTGTTTTGGACATCTAAAGACATGTTTTTCTAGATTGTAACAAAAAATACATAATCTGGAGCATGCTCTCCATTAGGTTTGCATGTGTTTCAATGACAAGTTGAAAAAATACCACCATAATCTTAAGCTCTCTCTTAGCTTTCTAACCATATAATTTTTTTCATGTTTTGAGTATGTTAAGTATTTCATCTTTAATTTGTTTTGTTAGTGTATCCGTTTTTTGTCAAAAACCAATGTGGTATTTTTGACTTTTTTTTAACCATTGGTCAAAATTTCAAATAAATTACATTTTTAGAAACTAGACTCCATTCTACATATATTAAAACAATTAGATTTTCAATTAGTTTTCAAAAATTTTAGGGGGGAGCATGCTCAATTTTCTATTTTTTAGGATGTGTCCACTTTGAAAATTAGTAAAAAATCAATTATTCATAAAAAAAATATTAGAAAAATCAGGGATAAACTACATGGTGTTAGCTAATTTCTCACCAAAGTGATTTTTGAAATACTAAAAAAAAGTTAACATTAAATAGGGGGAGCACACCAGACACTATGTTATGTTTTTGGAAAAAAATAGGACCAATTTGTGTGCTCCCATATTTTGAACCCCTTAATCTCAACCATTTTTGAAAAAAATTAGTAGTTTATAAACTAGATTTGGAGTACTACGACTCTTGTTTTTGTTGTATCTTCAAATTTTGAGTGTAACTATCTTCAATTTCTCACCTAACATCAATTTTTCCTGATTATAGAAAAAAAAAAGTGGCATCTTAAGACCCCCTTTTGGTGCCCTATCTTTGTGCACTTACCCTAAAATAATTAATATAAATTAGGATTTATTTGGAATTTAGTTGTGTGTGTGTGTGTGTGTGTGTGTGTGTGTGTGTGTGTTTTATTACTATTTATAGAATAATATAACACATATTTTTTTAAAAAAGGTGAGTGGAAGAATTTGAATTAATTAATGAGTTGAGGTTGATAATTGAGAATTAATAAATTAAGGTAGATTAACATAAAATATGTTAAAATAATTGATATAAATTAAGATTTATTTGGAATATATATATATATATATATATATATATATATATATATATATATATATATATATATATATAAGTGTTTTATTACTATTTATAGAATAATATTACACATTTAAAAAAGGTGAGTGGAAAAGTCATGCACAGGATAAAACCTAGAAAAAAATACAATATATTTTAAATACATATATCTAGAGAAAATGTAATAACAATTTTGAATTATTTTATTTATTTAAGGAGTTATTTTATTTTACTTTAGAACTATTTTATTTACTACATACGTATATGTGAAAAGTGTAGTTATATGTTATTTTTTAATAGTTTCATTTGTAATCATTAATATATATTTTAAAATTTTGATGTCTCTATATTTAAACAAGTGCCACATAGTGGGAGTACCTACCTTTGTAGTATTGTAATAGTAAGATTTGTTGTCTAGTTGCTAATGAGCCATGACATAACGATTTAGAGGAAGGTTTAATGAACCATGACATAATGATTTAGAGGAAGGTTCTAGATAACAGATTAATAGATTCTCGTAATTTGAATGTATCGCAATTTCACTAGATCAGTGAAGATTATAGTTGTTATGGTTGGCCTTGACCGAAAGTTTGATTCGCACTAATGTATCACGATTTTACTATGAAGATTATAGTTGTTATGTTAGACGTTGACCTAAAGTTTGATTCGTACTGGGCACAATTGTGACTAGCATAGCTAAAGTTGGGTTTGTTGCTTGGAATAAATTATATTTGTTAAATATTAAGGAAGAAAAAAAATTGTGAACGTACTTGTATAGAATGGTGTAATGTTAGTACATAAAACAAAACTTGTATAAACAAAAGTGAACAATAAACAATGTGAAATTTTCAATGACTATATTTATTGATTAATAATACAAATTATGGGGCATTTATTGTTCATTTCATTATTGCACAAGGGAGCAAAAACAACTAACAAGGTCTCTGGACTTTGTGGAATATCCAAGTTGTCATATGAAGTTGTATTCACAAATGGTGAACATATTTGGATGTTAGCAAATATCATGTTGGAAGATACCAAAAAATACTATAAGCTCAACCCTTTGGAATGCCATGGATGTGAATTTAAACTTCAATAGATTTTATCTACAAGATTTGAATTACACATGCTATTGGTGAAGCTATCTTAAAACTAGATTCACCGAACTCGAATGTGTTAAAAATGGATGGCAACCAATAAAAATAAGAAATATTTGGTACAATATTTAAATTAAAAAATTATAAATAATTTATTGATTTTATAAAACTAAAAATATATAATTATAAATGCTATAAAAATTTTAAATTCTAATTAAAAAATAATATATATTATATATTTAAAAACTATACAATAATAAAATTAAAATTAAAAACAAATCCCACTAACAAAACTACTTTTAAATAAATAAAAATGAATTTTCATAATGCAAATATTATTAAGAGTGCTTTTTGGATTTAACTATGTATATTATTAGTTCATGTCATAGGTAGGATTACTAATGCATCGGTTCGATGAAAATATTTCAACCTGCTGAGCCAATAGTCATGTAGAATTTAAAAAATGAGAAAAAACTATAGTTTGTAATTCATTTTTGCTATTTCATAATTGGACAAAAGTGATTTATCTTCTTTTCTATTGGCTGAAAATAGTTAGTGCAAAAATCATATTTTTTGTTTTTTCAAATTTCAAATAAATGATTCAATTATAAGACTTTTATTAAAAAAGCAATACATATCTCAATGAAGGCAATAAATGCCATAAAGGTATTATAAATGGCATAAATGTAGTTATAGATTTCCATATTTTTATTAGCCGATAGGCTTATATGTGGGACATTTTTGTCCCAGAAAATTGTCTCATGTCGGAAAGTTGTCGGACGTCGGTCCGGATTTCCTCTTTCCAACGCCGACCATTCTTTTTTCCTTCAGTTTTGTTTTTCGTTAGTTCACATTTGCCATCGTACAAACAACTTGTGCTAAAATGGGAGTTTTGGAAGAGGGTTTGGACATCTATCAAAGCATAAAAGAGAGGAATTTTAATAGATTTTGTAGATGCAACAACCCTGGTACACATGTATGTAAAATGTGGAAGCATAGAGAAGACTCGTGAACTGTTTGACAAAATGCCTCAAAGAACTGTGGTTTCATAGAATGCAATGCTGCAAGATATGCACAAAATAGATTTGTTGAAAAAGCTTTAGAAATTTTCAAGCAAATGCAAATGGAAGGTGTAAAGCTCCACAAAGCTTTGCCAGCATCCTCCCTGCTTGTGCCAAAATGGGAACATTAGAACATGACATGGACCTCTATCAAAGCTTAATGAAATAGGGATTTTTGTTTGATACTATAGTTGGAAATACTCTGGTAGACGTGTATGCAAAATGTGGAAGCATAGAAAAAGCTCATGAACTATTTGACAGAATGCCTCAAAGAGATGTAATCTCATGGAATGCAATGACTGCAGGATATTCACAAAATGGATTTGTTGAAAGGGCTTTCAAAACTTTCAAGCAAATGCAATTGGCAGGTCTAAAGCCAAATTCTACAACCTTTGTCATCATCCTCCCAGCTTGTGCCAAAATGAAAGCTTTGTAATAGGGTATAGAATTCTATCAAATCATAAAGGATAGAGAAATTTTGTCAGATCTTGTAGTGGCAACTGCCCTGGTAGACATGTATGCAAAATGTGGGAACATAGACAAAGCATGTGAACTGTTTGACAAAATTCCTCAAAGAAATGTGGTCTCATGGATTACAATGATTGTAGGATATGCACAAATTAAACTTTTTGAGAAGAATTTAGAAACTTTTAAGCAAATGTAATTGGCAAGTGTAAAGCCAGACTCCACAACCTTTGCCAGCATCCTCCTTGCCTGTGCCAAAATGGGAGCTTTGGAACAAGGTATGGACATCCATCAAAGCATGAAGGATAGAGGAATTTTGTCAGATGTTGTGGTTGCAACTGCCCTGGTAGAAATGTATGCAAAATGTGGAACCATGGACAAGGTGAAAAAGATCATAGTAAATAATAGTAAAATTTAGCAATTTCTAGGATTTATTGAACAAGCTTTTGTTCTACTTCGAGTTATCATGACTTGATGTATCATTCTTCCAAAATGTAGTACCTTAAGAGATCTCCCAGAAAGTAGTAGGAACCCCATATTGTAGAGTATGAAATGTGCAAACTGTATAGCCCAAGTTATATAGTACATTTTCTTCCCTGCATGGTAAATAATATACAATCCCACCACTGCTAGTTTTACAGAAAATAACATACAGTTCTAAGTGTTCCAAAATCATTAAAGGAAGCTGGTTAAATATGAAGCTCAACTTATGAAATTAAAATAGCATCTATATGTGTTCAAATACTATTATTGGTAAAAATGTTTAGATAGTTAAGATAGATAATTCACATGATACTCAACTGCATTGGAATCATAAATTTGTCAAGTCCCATCAGGCTGAGCTTAAACAAATGATTTATAAAATTTATCTCAATTTTTTCAATCAGTTGTAGAGGAAACAAGTCACATAGTTCTATACATAATCTATATTACAAGGGTGAGTGTTTAAGTACTCACCAAATACATGACCAACTAAATCTCTGTATCTGATAAAGCATTGGCCATCTATAATATACAGATTTGCAAGCAACAAATTGACATAGAGTGAGAAAGCACCTAAAACAACCATGCCAATAATTCCCCAGACCAATCCTAGAGGCACTAGAATGAGGTTTGAATATCCCAAAATGTACACACAGTTGAAACTTGTAACTAAAATCAGTTCCACTTTTTGCCATGAATCTAAAAAATTGAAAATTTCTGTCTACAAAACACATGACAGAAACCATATATATGATAATAGCTATCCATGCATTTAACAGTCTATAAAAGGCAAGTCAACTTAGTGAAATATGAGTAGAAATGAAATGGAAAAAAATATATACCATTGTCAATTTTTTGTGCAGACTTGTGGGTAGAAAAGCTAGTTTCTTTTTGTTCCATGGCCATAATATCTGCAGTTGATTTTTTCATTAAATATTTTTTTTCTCTTTCATTCTCTTCCACAATTTAGAACAACCTTACTTGACACCTTAATGGATTCTTCTCCGCCACTGAATAGATGTCACTTAAATAGAATCAATGCTTTATAGTGTTTGCACACTTGCATATATAGAATTGGATTTCACAAAAATCGAAGAGAGAAATGAATATTTTTTAAAGATGTGTCATCATATATACAACTACCACCACCACTAAGATCATGCAAAACCTGTGTTGCACAATCATTTAACCAACCTGTTGTAAAAGTTGTCAAAGTTGCTCTCACCTGTAGCTTTTTATCTGATATTTGTTTCTAGCTACCATTACATATCAGGCCACCATGTTTATAGTTGTAGTAGAAATGATTATAATTGAAGTATTATAAGCTATTTTAACAATTTATTTGATAACTTATCAGACTACCTTCCTTATAATTTGCTTGTTTGATGGACAATGACATGTACAACTTAAAAATATTGAGTATACTATGGCGTGCACAACTAAAGTTGACATTAAAGATGGATTGTTTGCTTTTAAATTAACAGAACTTTGCTACATATCAAACAATAAAACATGGGCACCCTTGGCATGCACTTAGCTTCATAATGCAAAGTGTAGTGTGTGAGTGCCTTGTTTAGAAAAGCATATACTAATGGGTTCAAATTATTTTATTATATCTCCAAAAAGTAAATGGTCAAAGTGGTCAAGAACCACCGATGGGACTCAAAAAGAGTGTTGGCACAGTGAATAAATATGGTGTACGAGTGTACAAGTGTGTTTTTCTACAAACTACTTTGATCTCAAGATATTCAATTTAGTTTTAAATTTGCAATACTTTTTAACAATAATAGAGGATACCCAATGTACTAGCACAAAGCAACACCGCCTCTCCATATAATTCAATTTTTGTATATTATAATTATATTTAAATAAAAAATATTTTATTATATTAAACAATAATAAAGAAATTTTGATATATATTTTGATTATTATTTTTATATCTATTATTTTAAGTTAAAATGGCTTTCAAGTAGAACACGATTTAATTTCTAAAAATTATATAAAATTTTTAAAATATTTTTAATATTTAACAATTGTATATTACATTTCATTATTTACGAGAAAGTTATAACTACTAACTAGTTTTAATCTCCAAATGCGTCCACATTTTGTGCAAGTGCAAGTGTTGTTTTGTATGTATTGTATTTATGAATTTGATGGGAAAGTATATAATTATAATAATAATAAAATAATATAATTTCTAGCGGATACATAATACCTACCCACCTACCATTTCTGATGGTGGGACCCAATTTGATAGCATATGGTCGTATTTTTGCCTTGAAATATAAGTGAAATTTTAGGAATAAATTTTTTGAAATATTTTATTTATGATATTTTGTATTTTTTTTAGAAAAAGTGGTAAAACCACTAAAATTATATTAATTAAATAGAAAGAAATACAAAATGCCAGATTCAAGGAGGCATACCGGTAGGAAAGAATCGACAAAGAAAACCTCCGGTTGTAGCCCTTTTTTAACAATTGCAAAACAAAATCAACTCAGAAGGGTGAGTCATTCCAAAAATAATAGTTTGTATCTCAAAACCTAATAGAATTCATTCTGAGACAAGATAGTATTTACACAACAAAAACAACTGACAGAATCGACGGATGTCAAAACTAAAACTTTTGGCTGACACAAAAATTAGAAGTTTCCCTATAATTCTTCAACATCAATAACCTGCGGAGCATGAGCCTCATCTTTTGCTAGCTAAGGAGGAGGTGGAGGAGGAGGAACATAATTTAGCAGGAAATGCAAAGCATTAAAGATTTCTGTAGCAGTGTCTACCAATTGATTCCCCAGTTCTCGCTTGTGGTAGTGAATGGAATTCTGGAAGGATATAACACAGTTATTTTGGAGGCCATGCATAAATGCATTGAAGAGGCAGTGGAGCTCAGGACTATGAAATAGATACCTACAATCAAACAAACCTCCCATAAGAGCAGTACCCGAATGCAAATCATAATCTTCTAAAGCATCATTGAAAGTGTTTACAAAAAAATGATCATTTTGAACAAACATAATACCCAAATTCCTTACCCTATCATGTCTTTGCAAAAGGTCCATAGCATTGGAAAGAAAATGTGATACTACTTGAGACAGATATATAGAAGCAAGAGAATGTAAAACATGCAATCCACAAACATGAGTGATAGCTCTTTCTACTGAATCCTCATAGATCTTAAAAACTTCCTGCATAGAGTTTGGATTAAGAAAACCAAGAGAGGGTTGTTCCCAATTCTGGATAGGCAAAAGAATTCTACTATTTCATTGGACGGAGCCCATACTAGAGTTCAAAGCTTGAGAGAAAAAAAATTGGAAATAAAAGATAGAACTGAACAGGAACAAGACTTGCAACAGATAGTAAGTGTAATATAAAGGTGAATAACATCAAAATCAATGAATGAAATCAATCTTGTCAGATTACCATTGTGCGAGATCTACCACCCTATACCCAAGAAATACACCAAAGTACTACACACTAAATGAAGGTATTCTCAAGGCATTTAAACAATGTCAGCTTGTCAGCACGGAATGTGCCGCTCAAATAGAGGTGAATGTAGCTTTTAATGATAAAAAAAGCCACTAAAAAATTACAACAAATGCTAACCAAGTTAAATATGTTTGTCCTTATCCAAGATATAACTAACTCCAGGGATCAATAAAAAAGGAGTTAGAATCCCATTCTATAGAAGAATCATTATTGTTAAAAGCAAAGTTGGCCAAAAAATCTGCTAATAAATTGCCTTCTCTGTATGTATGAACTATTTTAAAAGATTGGAAATGTTCAAATAGATACCTTCCAAACTTTAAAATATAATCAATTTTCCAGCTTGGAGAAGAATTATTAGAAAAAAGCTCTTATAATATTCAGTGAATCCCCTTCCACTATAAGATTTGTAATGCCACATTTCAAAGCTAAGTTTAAACCAGCTATTAAAGCCAATGCCTCTGCCTCATTATTTGTGCTTACACCAAGCTTAACTGACAAAGCTCTAAGAACTACACCATTATGATTTCTTAAAACACAACCAGCACTAGAATTACTAGGATTGCCTCTGCTCGCACCATCAAAGTTAAGTTTTATAAAAGATTCAAGCAGAGGGATCCATTTGATAGAGGATCTATCAATCTTGACTTTAGAATTAAAATAGTTTGAATTAGGCAACCTTAATAGCTTCCAACTTTTTAATATCAAATCATCCTAAGACGTAAAAACTAGAGAACCAACCTTTCTTGAACTTAGCAAGGCTAAAACTACTTCTGAAATTATTTTCTCAATTTTTCCAATAACTATATCAAAAGGACTACTAGTTTTTTAAAATATTCTACTATTTCTCTCTAGCCACAGTGACCAAATAACAATACTTGGTGAAACCAGCCATAAAGCAGAAAAAGTAGAATTTGAAAATAACATAGGCCAGCTTTGAAAAATTTGGAGAAGAGAAAAAGGAAGAGGGCCTTTCCAACTCAATTTTGAAAGAAGCCAATACCAAACTTTTGAGGAAAAGTTACAATTTAGTAGAAGATGATCCACTGATTCCTCCACTTCATAGCAGAAAGGACAAAAGAAAGAATTAGTAACCCCAAGCTTAACTAACCTATCACTAGTAAGGATTCTATAATTCAGAGCTAACTAGGAAAATGCTCCTACTTTAGGCAGGCAAGGACCACTCCAACAAAGCTTATAAGGCCAATTAATAGTTGAATTAGACTCCTTACTAATGATACTTAGATATCCTTGCTTAACTGAATAATGACCAGACTTTGAAGGAGCCCAAACAAGTTTATCCTTTTCTCCTGAAATAAAAATTCTTCTATCCTGCAAAATATTTTTAAGCAAAATCTTCTGCTCTTGAGGAATAAAAAAATCATCAAAATTTTTCCACTTGACTTTATTAAGTTTCAAATTATAATCAATTTCAAAATAATCTTTAACTTTTATTCCCCAAGCCTGGCACAAAATTAGTTTAATCTCTTGAAGACCTATTTTAGACAGAGGTGGGTGATTATTCCAAGAATCATCCCAAAAAAGAGTAGAATTTCCATCATGAATAACCCAAGATAGAAAAGGGGAAATCACCTCTCTACAATTTATCAAAAAGTTCCAAATATGAGAACCCTCCTTTGGATTAAAGATAGTAAAGATTCTTTCAGGAGAAAAAGAATCTAAATATTTTGCATACATTATTTTCCCCCACTTGGATTCTGACTTTTCATATAAATTCTAAACCAATTTAGCTCCAAGAGCTTTATTTTGTGTTTGAATGTTATGAATCCTAGATCCTCCTAGCTATTTCGGAGTACAAATTTTTTCCCAAGAAATTAGAGGGATCTTTCTCCCGTTCAGATTAGAACCATTCCACAACAATTTTCTCAAAATACTCACAATACAAGAAAGGATAGATTTGGGAACCATAAGCACTGAAAGCATATAAACAGGCACTATTGATAAGACTATTTTAATCATAAGAATTTTCCCCACCAATGTTAACCATTTACCTTTCCAAGAAGAAAT
The DNA here is from genome assembly GCA_027924645.1 of Cunninghamia lanceolata. Classification (NCBI taxonomy): domain Eukaryota; kingdom Viridiplantae; phylum Streptophyta; class Pinopsida; order Cupressales; family Cupressaceae; genus Cunninghamia; species Cunninghamia lanceolata. The sequence continues at coordinate 15,864,549 of BSBN01001466.1, read as the reverse complement.
TTTAGCTTTAATACTTGTAATAAGTTTATCCCAAAACATGTTTTTAATTGACCCTGAAAAAAGAGGAATTCCCAAATATCTTGAAGGGAGAACATCCACTTGAAAACCCAGGAACTTAGCAATCCTTTGTTGCACCAAGGGAGATGAAAAGAAGAATTTTTTTTTAGACTTGTTCTGATTCACTTTTTGACCCGATACTAAACAATACTTAGAAATAACATCCTTCAAAACTTTAGCTTCTATCATCACAGGCTGCCCAAACAGTAAAGTATCATCTACAAACAAAGCATGTGTAATAGCAAAAGGGACTCTAGGAATTTTAATCCCTTTCCAATTACCCAAGGAATTTTGCCTCATAATTAATCTACTCAAACCTTCAACCATTATTATAAAAAGAAAAGGGGAAAGAAGATCACCTTGCCTTAACCCTTGAGAGGACTTAAAGAAATCAGATTGAGAACCATTAATCAAAATTAAAAAACTTGCACCAGTAATATAAGATGAAATCCATTTGCACCATTAAGAAGAGAATCCAAATTTAAGGAGAACTTGAAACAAAAATTCCCAAGACACTCTATCATATGCTTTTAACATATCCAACTTAACCAACATAGCAGGAAGTTTATGTTGATGAATTGAGTGCAATACCTCATGAGCTACCAAAGCACCTTCTGAAGTTTCCTTGCCTAGAACAAAACCTCCTTGTTCATCAGATACAATTTTTGGAATAAGAGTAGCAAGTCTTAGAGTAATTTATTTGGAAATGATTTTATATAAAGTATTACAACGAGAAATGGGTCTAAAATCAGCATAGGAGGAGGGGGTAGCAACTTTAAAGATCAAAGCAATGAAGGTAAAATTAATTTCTTTCAAAACAGTTCTATTTCTACGAGCTTCTTCTATAGCTAGCCAAACATCCTTTCCTACAAATTCCCAACATTTTTGAAAAAAAAGAGGGGTAAAGCCATCTGGACCAGGAGATTTGTCCGGGTCTAGGAAGAAGACTACTGCCTTGATTTCATCTAGTGAAAAATGTTTCATCAAATTGTCTTCTTCTGAAATCAAAGTAGGAATATGATTTATAACTTCTCCAACAGTCGAATTGGAGACCGTATTATTTTCTTTAGAAAGGAGCTTCTGAAAAAAATTAATTCCTTCTTTTTGAATAAGAACATCATCTTGTAAAATATTCCCCATAGAGTCTTTAATTGAAAAAATAGAATTCTTATGTCTTCTAACCATAGCCAATGCATGAATTTTTTTTGTGTTTCGATCTCCTTCCCTCAACCACGACTCCCTTGATTTTTGCCTCCAAAAAATTTCTTCCCGGGCTAAAACTTCCTCTAAATTAGATTGAAGAGCTTTTACATATTCAAAGGAAGCACTATCCATGCCCTTTCTAATAATAGCTTCATTCATCTGTTCTAGTTGAGATTGTAGTGTTACTTTTTGAGAAAAGATGTTACCAAACAAAATTTTATTCCATTCCTTAATTTTTCCCCTTATAAATTTTAACTTTTCATTAAGCCAAAACATGCGAGAACCTTTCACAAAAGGGGCATTCTTCCACCAAAATTCCAGTAAGGATAAGAAGGTTTTATCTCTGAACCACATAGATTGAAACTTAAAAGAAGATCTAAATTTCTTTCTAATCATATCCACATCCAATTGAAGAGAAATGGGAAAGTGATCTGAGGTAGAAAAAGGAAGAACAAATGTACTAGGAATTTTAGAATCAAGACACCATTCAGAAGAAAACAAAAATCTATCCAACCTTTCTGCAATATTTAGAAAATCCTTTCTCCTATTTGACCAATTGAAGCTCCCATTCAATAAAGGACTCTCAACTAATGCATTATCTGAAATAAAATCAATAAAATCATCAATTACCCTATGAGGAGGACAAATACCTCCTGACTTTTCTGATAAACAAGAAATAGCATTAAAATCTCCCCCTAAGATAACTTTTTCTCCATATAACTTTTCTAAAAGTTTTGCTAGTATATCTGAACACTTTTTTTTCTCTAGTCGAAATTGGTCCATAAATATTAAATAACCAAAAATTTAGCGATGAGGAAGTTATTTTAACTAGTAAAAATTTTTGAGTAGAACAAATTAGATCTACATCACAGCTTTTACTATCCCAAAGAATAGCCAGGCCTCCTGAAGACCCTTGAGAAGGAAAATGATGAAACTTCCATTTGAGCTAGTTTGGAAAAATAATATCAGCTTGAGATTGGGATAATTTTGATTCCTGAAGCAAAACAATGTCCATACCTGAGGAATCTAACTGACGCTTAACCAAGCGTCTCTTGTTAGGGGCATTAATGCCCCTAACATTCCAAGATAGGATTTAAATAAATTATAATTTGAATATTATATGATATTTTAAATAATGCATTATTATATATATATAATTTGGTATTTCACCCTAGAAATTATTGGTAGATGCAAAATTGTATCCACATTAAAAGTCAATTTATAAGAATGTGCTTTAAACCATTTTTGTAATCGATAACATTTGTAACTTTGTAATTTCTTTTTAATTCATCACCAAGGTGCTATTGTCACCATTCTTCTTTCCATTCATTTCTTTGTTGTGTAAATTTCAATAATAGCAAAACTTGCACTTCAATAATTTAGTTTAATCAAATCCACTTTCACAAGCTTCAGAAGGTCATTTCAATAGATGATATGAAGAGGAAGACTTAGGTGTAGACTATGCACGGAGCCATATTGTATAAACCTTATACTATTTTAGAGCTCCCTCTCCACTTGATTACCTTAGCGGTTGCACATAGCACCAGATCTTAGTCGTTTAGACATATGGGGGTTAACAACTATATTGAAACATTTAAATAAGTGTATTGATAGATTTGAAAAAGTATGTGGTTTAGCTTGTTTACACACTAGCATGTATTTTGAGTGTTGTGCACTAATATGCTATGCAACATGTCTAAGTTTATTTTCAGTCACAATACATATTAATCGTAGATGTAGGAATCATTTTAACATTTGTAAGTTGCTTTATTTTCCTTGAGAATTAAAATTATAGAATGTCTACACTTACATCCTTAAAGATTTATGTTATTTTACTAAAAAAGATGTAAAAATTACTAAAGTAAATAGGCTAATAAGATAGTGTTGACAAGAATCAAAGAAGTCAACACCTAACCTTGATTCCCACAAAGGTCAACCATCTAGATAGACAACAAGATATAGAGGTGTCAGGTTACATACTTGGGGTTATTATGTTGTCAAAATTAGAGATCCTAAGTCCAAGGAAAGTCAATGGATTGGGGCATTTGATAGAGTAAAAATTAATTGTTTATCCTTATGATATGATAGCTACATCCATAACAGGCATCAATGCCATAATGAATTTCTTCTACATAAATTCAAATCTATACAACTTCTAATCAAAGAAATATGCTCTCTGATCTAACTCCAAATAGATGCAATTTTGGTTCAATCTATCATCTAATTATACATTGACATATTCAACAAATACAATCTAGAACAATGATGAATTGCTTGTAGGTCACAACTTCACAAATTTGCATTCCTCTTATGAAAGGTTGCTAAATACTAGCTTATAATACCCATAGTTTGAAATTCAGTGACATGAACTCTTGAAGTAATTGATCAAGCACATTGTGAGATGCTAAAGAGATTAGTCTCATTTTTTTTGTTACCTTCCTGACTTTTCAAGGGAGAACGACCACACAAGTACTAAAAACTAGGTGACAAATAGACTAATGGATCTAGTATGAACTCACAAGAGCACAATAATGTCAGAATGAAATCATACGGACAAAATTATTGAAAAAATCATTTATCATCTAGATCAATTGATCAGATAAGTGAATCATATGAAGAAAATCATTGACAAAGTACAGGCTGCAAGCCACAACTTAATATGCATTCTCCATCTACATAATATTATACTTCGATCCCCATATATTATTCTTCTAGTCACATATCTAAAAATTTCTCATCCATGGGTAAAAGCACAAAGTAGTGTCACACTTTTAGCTAAAAGAACAATTTTGATCAAGTAGGTTTAGGTCGAGTACTAGTCGGCCGAGTGAGATTTGATCGAATCAACTTGGCACCGATGTGGTGTATATTTGGTACTAATGTGGCTTCATTTATTCGGTCGAGTGGTTATTGACCAAGTCCCTTTTGATTGAATCCATTAAATATAAAAAAGCAAAAAAATAGTTGTAGCGGTCAATTGTTACATTTTTCAGTCGAGTGGGTTGCGTCTGGATGCTACTCTACCGAATACCTGGAGCCTACAAAGCCCACGTAAAACTTGATCTTGCTCTCATAACTTTGTTTCATTTTTAATTTATTATCATCATCATGTTCTGCACTACGTTTTTCAGTTATTATCATCATGTGCATTTGTTTATTTTCGTCATGTAGTTTTTACTGTTTGTTTGTCGAAATATAAATTTGTAAATTCGAATGATAAACATGTTAAGGGTTTTTATTATTTTTGTGAAGCACTGTTTATGTGCTTGTGAACAGATTTGATGTTTTAATTATTTTTTTAAAACCCTAGTCAGGCCATGATTAGGGCACATTTTTCACAGTAAAACACTAATAGACATCAAATTCCCATAGTCCATAATTAGGGCAGAGTAAAACACTATTTATATTGGAATGGAATTTTTTTTAAAACCCTAGCCAGGCCATGATTAGGGCAGAGTTTTCTTCACACTAAAATACTATTTAAAACTAGGCCCATTACCCCTGAAAGCTATGACAGTCTGGCTCAAGAAAGTATCTTTGTCTGCCCATGTCCTACACTATCTTATGTGTTTCATATTTCCCCTTGAAAACCCTTATATCGTGCTTTTTTATGGATATTGGTAGTTCTCATGACTATGTTTCAATCTATCATGGACTTGTCATGGTTGCTCCATGATGGAGGTTACCTTAATGCTTAGAAGAACAATTAGTTGACAACCATCATCTTAACATTCTTCTCTAGTTCTTGCAAAAGACTGTCAAGTCATCTAGGAGATCTATATAGCAAAACTGAGTTTGCAAGCTCTTATTCCTTTCTTACTCTGCCCATCCTTAGATGTATTCATTGTCCTTCTTTAACACTGCTATTTCATGCATCTTTCTAGCTTCAAAATAGCTCAAACCCTTCCATTGCACGCTCTTCTCTATTACATGGATTCCCAACTACTTTTGACACCTTGTCCCATGAAACTCCATTCTTCCCATATTAATGCCTTTATCAATGTTCACATTGTTTATGTATGACTGTCATAACTGATTTGCTATCATGACTAAACCTCATTGTTTCAACACCATTGTTTGCATTTGCATGAAGCCTTCTGTTGTTCTTCATGAGATAAATGAAATTTAATTGTTTGGGTTTTAAAAAAGGAAAAACTAAAAGAATAATATATTATTTGTAAAAATAGTGAAAAAAATAATTTTGATATGTTGTGTCAATATGGTTCTATCGAGGGTTTTATATAAAAAACAAACATGTGACCTAAAATTATTTTCATTTTGTTATGAAGCATGACCTATTACATGATATTTCATTGTGTTTTAAATTGAACTTGTAAAATAAATCTATTGAAAACTAAAAGAAAATGAAGCATGGCCTATTACATGTTGTTAGTGAACCTGGTTGAAATTGTGTAAGATCTTAGAGACTTGATTTTGCAAAAGATGTGATTGGATAGATTTGAACACATGTTCACCAAAGAGGCAATGGATTATTAGCTTGGAATCCCCATTAACATAAGGTTCTTAAGATATTCCTTGAGTTGAAGAATAAGACCAAACTTGTAGCCCATAAATTCAATGACATTGTTGGATGCCTATCCAAGACTTATGCATAAATCTATTTTTTTTGCTTAGAATTTAGCCACAATGCTCCATTAGTAGTTGATTCCAGTATTGGCTTTCAAGGTGCCACCAAAGAAGAGAGTAGGATAGTTGACGTGAATTTTGGAGGTGAGGCAATGACTGGAGCATTGTCGATGAAGCTCAAGAGCTTCCATTTCCTAATAAAGTGGAGCTCAACATTGGAAAGAACACTCAAAGTTCGTTTACTACTCTGTGGACCTCTTGTCGTTGGTTGTTGGGTTTGAGAGCACTGTCTCTATTTTTACCATTATTATTTATGACTAATGACTGTCCCTTACAAAAGATGACTGCTGTAACCTCACAAAAAGACTACCTCTTTGAAATTGCAGACTTCTATCATATTCTTCCTCTGCTCCATTGGTTGTTTTCTCCCATTAGCTTCTCTGCATAGTCTAGAATAGACTGTAGCATGTATATAATAGGGCATAAGATTGTGTATTGGGCGCACAAATTTATTAGACATCTAGAATGAAAATTTATGGAGAATGCTATTTACAAAAAAATTCAAGAAATTACCATAGTGGTGTAGGAGCACCCGAGATACTGAGGATCAGGAGGATTGATGTAGAGTGCATAGTGGAATCACTTCACAACAGGGGGTGAATACCCATTTAACCCACAGTATAGGGAGATAAATGCTTAATCAACTTTAAATACCCTTCTCTCCATACCGAAACACACATATATTCTTCACTATCGGTGAGACCATGTATCATCGGCCAACCCAAATACTTTTCCTCCGACGCATCGATCATATCGATGGAACCTTCGAACCGTCTTCGTCGGTGAGACTTGGATCATTAGCGGGACATTTCCTACATCTTCTGATATGCCGATGGGTTTTGACTTCTCGCTTCTGACAGACATCCCATCGTTGACTCTTATCATCTAGACAGACTGCTATCGATGACTTGTCAAATTTTCACACCAAATTCCTACTCACTCTGATGTGAGATTCACCACCCTTGTCTGTCGGCAAGAACAATACCCTTGGTGAGACTTTTAACTTGCATTCTGATACTGCCAATCTTCTCGATGGGTGACTCGCTTCTTGCCTATCATCAAGAACCTTACCATCGGTCAGTCATGAACTGGTCATTCTGACGTTTTAACTCTTCCCGATGGGAGACTCCACACTTCTAACCTATTGGGAAGACAATCACTATCGGCACATTAGAAATGAGCTTCACTGATGTACCGATACATTTCCTGTCGGCAAGACACACTAGACTTTTTAAGTAGATATATATATATTTTTAAGTATTTTAATATGTTATAATATAAGGTTCAATATTCAGTAACTCAACATTACATGGTAGTGAAGTCAATGAATACAATAGGTTAATGGGTGTGAAGGATTCTTATAAGAACCATCCTCTTTTTTCCTTATCTTGCCTCAACAATAAGATCATGAACTACTTTTTCCTTATCTTGCCTTGAAAATAAGATCATGAACTACCTTAGGCCATACTCGTTTATAAGATTTCTAATTATGTAATACCTTTATATTAAATTAATCTATAGACTTTGAAAGTGAATAGTATTATAAAATATATATTTAAGTAATAGATAATGAAAGTTCTAATTACTTACAAGTGATTGTGGGTTATGATGGGCTTAATAATGTGTCTAAGTATGGAATTTGGAATTTGGTATTTGGTATTGAATATTTAATGATGATCGTGAGTCAAGTTTGTTTTAAATACACTTTTATATTGATGTGTTTATATGTCTTTTTTTAATTTGGTACTAACATCAAGGTTGTGGTAATCATTATTTATAAATATATAAATGAAAGTGATAATTTGATTGAAAAGGTTATTTTTACAATTATTAATTGTGGTTTGATGTTGTGGAAGATATTAAATACCTATCCACAATAAGTATTTAGGCTAGTAAATTAAAGAAATTAATCAATATAACTTTTGAGTTGTCCCCAAGTCACAAGGCTGAAGCCTTACAATTTGACAAGTGTAAGTATAATTCCAAATTTCAATCTATGAAATGTCAATGAACATACTTGTTGGTAACTTCAATTCTCTTTATTTAATAATACATTAATTAGATTTCTTCCATTATAGTTATGAAAACCATTATATACTTATGAAAAGTTGAATCTTGTAAATTGTCCAAGCTTATCTTTGAATCCTCTTCCTTTGCATGCAAATCTAAACTTTGTGTTTATTTAGATGATCTACATGTTGCATTTTTATATTTTTGTATGCTTAAAATAAAAATGCATGTACATATTTAATTTTTTTGTTTTAATTAAATGCAGATCTCTTTACATAGTTTTATCTAGATATGGCTAATGACCAGGGATCTCATCATTTCACACAGTCTCAACGCGAAGCTGAGGCTAGAAATAATTTTTATAATGATAGCATTTCTAGATTAGATAATGCTTTGAAATGTTTGGATCAAACTATATAGAACCCCCAAAATTTGGCTAATAGAGATAGATTAGTTAATATTTGGTGCGAGATTAGACATATGATTGAGACAATAAAATCATACAATCCATATGATGATATTAGCACTGAGGAGTTTTATAGGTCCCTTGCTAGGACTGTTACTGGCATTGAGAATATCAAAACTATTTCTGATAGAGTTTCATTACATAATGTGCATACTATGTTCCCTTTTTATACTGGGAAAGACAAAGTTAGAGGTTATACTGTTACCAGGTGTACAGATCTGCTAGTTGGTCCATTTATATATCCTAGATTTTTGGCAGCCAATCATAGATGGCCTCATAATGACGAGTTGCCACTATATTTTTGCAAACAATTATATGCTGAGTTTCATTTAGGATTATCTGTGGATTACACATCTATGCCTGCACATGTTGGACAGGGAAAGGGGAGGTTTGCTAATAAACCTCAATTTAAATGTCCAAATTTGCCACCACCCAAAAATAAGAGGGCATTAGTTGGTCCAAACCTTTTGGTTCTTCCAAAATGTTTGGAATTAGAAGCAGCAGGAGATGCAACAATTACACCGACTAGATCCAGGCTTTTTGATAGGATGACCACTATTGCTACTCAAATTGATCAGATGTCATCTGATCGTGTAGGGAGATACTTACTACATCCACAGATTGGCCTTCCTCCCACTGAGGCTACATCTGCGAATTATGACCCCTACATTCATGCAGATCTGCCATCCCCATCAGATGTGACCCATATGAGTGACACCATTGTATGTAATGTTGCTTCAGCTTCCATTCTTGATTTACTATTAGCATACCAGTTTATCAGTGATGAGTATGGTATTCCTTTGGATGCTGTATCGACTCATATTAGATGACATACTAGTAGACAGTTGAGTCAGGGTGAGGCAGCTTCAGAGGACCAGAATATTCCAGATCAACCTACAGCCCCCACACAACATCAAGTTGCCCCTAATATACATGGCACATATAGCACACTCACTTTGGCACTTGTCCTTTACCTTCAAATATAGGTGTTCCTAATGTTACCATTCATTCATCTGAGATTAATGGGATTGGTAGAGTGCTCCATGATGTGCAGGTACTTGAATAATTTCTATATTTTGCGTTCTACAAATTCACATGTGTATATATTAAATAAACTTGACTTAAAAGTAGTTCTCACTATTCATTGAAATCTTGTAATTGAAAATTTATAGCAACAAGGGGATAATTTGTCGCGCTTCGGAGATCTAGAGCTTGTAGAGGATCTCGTGCATGATACATTTGAGGTACATTTATAATATGTATAAATTACATGATAAATTCACACATGTTGAAAGTACAAAACTTTAAGATGATTTTTCATATATATACACATGTACATTAAATTAAATTATGTACTTTCTTGTGCAGGGAGGTGCATCAGGTCATGGATTAGGTTCTGGAGAGAGATCGAGGCATGGATCCACACATGGATCAGGATCCAGAGAGAGATCGAGATATAGATCCACACATGGATCGGGAGATTGATCTATCTTATTATGTTTGACATTATCCAGTTTGACATTTGACATTATGGTTTGACATTTTATATTATGGTGTGACATTTGACTTTATGGTTTGACATTGGACATTATGGTTTGACATTGGACATTATGGTTTGACATTTTATATTATGGTTTGAACATTATATACAAATTGAACATTTTGGCAATGTGGTAACATTCAATTCTATAGGTACTTCGTCCCTCAAGGATTTTCATTTCAAATTCCAGTTGTATACAAGTCCTCTTTAAACAACCTTTTTTGAATTTTTTCTCATATCAAGACATTCTCCTTGAATTGTATTATATTTAAAAATACAAAGGATAGTTTGAATAAAAGTATGCAATAATAGTCTCTACTACAACAAGATCTAATTGGTGCAATTTGGAAGCAAATAGGGAATCACTACTCTAATTAGACATCACTACATTAGGATTTGAATAAATAATAAATTTGATTCATGAGCAAATCATAAATGATTCTCATTTAATCCTTGCATGCCAAGAAATACATTAGATTTAAATAAATAATTGGAAAAGATAAAATTATTGTTCTAAAAGTAGTTAACAAATCTCTTTCCCAATAATTGTTATGTGCTTTGTGATTCCAATTCATGTCTTTTTCAAATTTGGTTCATGTTTGTGGCTCATAGCTAGCCTTGTACAAGACATTCATTGTATTCTTGATCATAGGGATTAAATATCACTAGAAATAGGAATTTGTAATATCTAAAATGATAAAAAATGAAAAATGGATGATAAATGCTTCCAAATTAGAGCAGACATTCATTTACTTATTTGTAATATAATAGAGGCCAATATTTTATAATTGATATTACAAATAGGAATTTGTAATATGGTAAATGCACTATATATTTTTAATGTTTTATAAACAAATTTTGGATCTAGATTAAACCCTAAAACATTAATATGAAACCATAAAACGTCAAATTGAAACCCTAATATATAACACTAAAAAATCTGTTTGAAACACTAAACGTCTATTTTGAAACCCTTAAATGTGGATGTCAAACCACGATAATGTTTTAATTATGTATTCTTAAGTATGAGAATTGATTTATGATTATCTTTAAGTAGGGCTTGAAATTATGGTTTTGGGAGCTTTCTAGAAAGAGATATTTTATAAAAGATAAGAAATTAATAGAACACACATTCCTTATGATATTCAAACACTCACAAATGATTAGATTAGAGATTGAGAATATTTTCAATGCTTGTTGAAGGATTCAATGGTTTAGCATCTTTAAACAAGGTTATCAATTTGGTTGTTGAAGAGCTTGGCATCTTAACATGGAATTATTTAGATCAAGTGCTTCATTTTAAAATTAAAAATAATTAGATATTTATGAATCCATGAATGTGTTTGTGAATGATTTTGTATCGAAATTGTTTTTGAATCGATTAAGTGAATGAGGATTTTAGAGAATGCAAACCTTGCAAAAGCTAGTGAATTCAATATAGGGAAAATTGAAATTCTTGTAAAATTGAAATTGAATGAATACAAATCTACATAATTCAATTTTTGTGACTTAAATTCAAATGTGTCAATTTGAAACGAAAACCATAGGATTCATATTGTGGGGAGATTAATACAAAACCATAATATTCTATCCATGACCTTAGGAAAGAGAATATTATAAAATTATAACTTGGAATGGAGTCTTTAATGTTTCTATGGTTTTATAAAATGTATACTATTGATTTTGGGAATTGATTTTATGTTTTTTTGCAAGACTGAATGAAATAGGTGCTTCTAGGAACCTCCTAAAAGTGTCAAACTAGTTTCATTAGGAAAATAAAATAAAGATTTTCCTTTCACTAGTTATCAAAATCAATGTTCCTAAGTCTACTTGAGGTTAGTAAGAAGGTTTAGTAGAATTTTGGGTCTAAGATCTACAACAAGATTCTTTTTCTTTTGAAGCATGTGAAACCTTCTTTTTATTATTTTGCATTTCTATGTCTTCATCTTCAAATGCTAAGTTTTTAAGGGGAATTAGGTAGCCTTAACACCTAAGTATAGGATTTTAAAAAAAATTTCCTAGGGACATATATGCACCTCAAGTAAAGTTTAGGGTCTATTTCACTTTTTAACTTTCTAGAACATGAGATATTTTTGTATGATGAGTTTATCTCTTGTTTGAAAGTTGTGACTAGTTTGGTATACTAGTTTTCTAGTGAGATATAAATTGGAACTTAATCCCATGCTACTAATTAGAGTAGACATGCATTTACTTAGCCTTGTAATGTACTTATTTGTAATATCTATTATAGTGCATTTACCATATTACAAATTCTTATTTTTCATTTTTTACATGTCTATTATATCTAAAATGATAATAAGTACATGATAACAATTGGATCATGTGCAATGTACTACTCCAAAAGAAAGAAAATGTGAAGCAAAGGCCAATTCCATGCCATCCATAACAAACTCAATAAAATTTTATTCACTTGTATAGACACAATTACATTGAATTTGGATATTTAGATAAAAAGAAATATCTAGAAGTATATATATATATATATATATATATATATATATATATATATATATATATATATATATATATATATATATATATATATATATATATATATATATATATATATCACTAACATTAAGCTATTAAAGACTAAAATTAAAGGTTAGATGATTTCCTTGCTTGAGTTATGTATGAATTAAATAATAAATAAATTAGAAAAGCTAATATTTCATTAATAGATGTTTTCTAAGTAAAATGCATGAATAAAAAAAGAGTAAATTTAATTTATTATCACTCAAAAATTATTAATTAAATATTATTAACTAAGATTTATTTCTACTTGATTAGATTTGTGAAGTAAAAGTGAAATTATACTTGGATTAAAATGAAAGAGAATTTTAGTAAGATGCTAAATTGCATTTTCATTCTAGAAAGGAAATTATACAAGTTTGAAGATTGAACTATCCTTTGCCTAATTGTACAAGCTATTTAACTAAATTGGTCTTGAGATTGGCATTCCCTACCCTCAAGAACTAAGCTTATACCATAGAGTCATTACAAAATAGCTCAGATCACCAACATGTTGATTTAACAAATAACTTGGTGAACACATAAATGACTACACACATGCATCATACTCAATCATGTAGAATTTTTGAACCTATAAATAAGTTTATTAGGCCTTAAAACTAAAATTTATCATGATATCCAAAGTAATGTATCACCACATTGAATGAAATTATTTGAATTCAACATAAAATAAATTGTCATAGAAAATATATACATGTACAAAAATAGTTTAAAGTTCTTGGTACATATAATATGGATCCTCTCTATCTTTTATTATCTCTAACATCTTTTCATGATCTTCAATAGGCAACCTCCACCTTTGTTTGGCATGTCCTCTTTTTGGTAAAGTTTCAAGATTTATTCGTGTTGCTATAACTAAGTGACTATAATGCAGAACCTTTTGACTTGGCATATAATCAATAAATATAATACCATTTGTATCTATCATTGTTTGTTGATAGTATGTGCCTTCAACAACCACTGATCCAGTTGGATACTCTTGTCCATCATCATCTGTCATTGATTCTGACAATTTGCATTTTGGTTGCGTACATCTTAGTAGATAGTAATCTACACCTTCTGTGTTGTCAGAATCTGCAAGAACAATAAAAATATCTCTTGTACACACCATGTAGTAAACCATGCTCAACTTAAATAGAATATATTATAAATCAAATGTACAAATTAAAATTCAATTTAAAAATTTAAAAAATTTACCTGTAACAACTAAATCTAATACATGTTCGTAATCAACTGAATACAAAGGATTATAGACATCTACAATGTCATTATCTTCAAAAGGGTCTGACGTGGCCACTAGTTGTTTTATTTCCCATTCTGAAATATACCCATATCTAATATTCTCACATTGTAGAGTATTTGCATTGTTCTTAATGTAATCAGCACAAAAACATGATTTTTCTCACTTGAATTATAGGAGGCCTGCTATGTCCTATTGTCATGATTTGATGCAAACTTCTAATGCCACTAATTGTTTGATAGTTAGTAAGAGTTGATAGATCAATATCTGTTTAAACTTCAATCATCCAATTAAAAAGTGTATAAAATTGAAAATTCAATTCATGTACACATTGAAATTCAAAACAAAATATTTATGTACCTTTAACTTCCCAAAAATAGCATGTGTTGTATATTGAGTCACAGACGACAAAATGACTTTTACACCATTCAACAATTTTATTTGCATTCGTTATGGCATTACTTGCAAGTTTATGTTGGTGAAATGTCAGGTTAAGCTCAGTTTTCTAGTTGAAAGGAAAAGACAATCTCAAAAAATATAATTAGATTTTTTAAAAAATCTAATAGGAGAAATATTGAAAATCTGCAACATTGGATATATATCAAAACTATTAAATTGCATAATGGCTTAAGCTTCCACTTCTCAACACATGCAATATATTGAGATCTACACTTTTTTCCTAACAAGTTTAAATTTATTTAAAATATATTTAAGAATTTAAATTTGTATTCCATATTGTATTACCTACAAGTTTATGTTGTCGAAGTGCACACTTCACACATGCTCCAGCTCCATCATGCTCTCCTTTTCCATGTCCATTCTCATAGAAATTCTACAAACAATGAATGTTCCATTTAATATGTTGTTGGCTTAACCAATTAAAAGTTTTTGCAAACTTAAATTGTCCTATGAAGTTACAAACAATTTCAAATTTAAAACCAAAATTAAAAAAATTTAAACTATATACATCGAGGTACAAAATATTTAAGTAACTAAACAATTCAAGTCTACAAGTTAATTACACAAATAAATATAATTTATAATTTTAAAAAATAATTAAATCAACATTTACTAGCACATCCATTAGACCATATCCAATGTTGTGAAGCATCTATTTGACGTCGTCTTAGGTTTTCAAAAAACATTACAAAACAATGGGCTACATAGCTTCTATCATGACCCGTATCATCACTGATATAAAAGTGAACCTCTTTGATGATAATTCATTCATCTTTTCTACTTTGTACACCATCCATATGTTCTTCAGCATGCCTATAACAAACTTGTACAAATATTTCAACTTTCTCTGAATGATAATATTGACTTTGAATCTCACTTTGAGGACTAAATGTATAGTTCTCAGAGAAATCAACAATAGACAGAATACAACCTGGTGGAAAGTAATTCTTTGAGTCACAAAATTACTTAGCTTTCCATCTAGCACCATGACAATGTTCAATATGTGGATATATGATATTGCAAATTTTTTTCATAAACTCATTGTTTGACAATTCACTCTCTTTGAAAATAATTTTTCTGCTCTCAACTCCTGACTTTGTTGAGTACTTCTCATATTCAAATCTCTTCCACATAACTTGTATCGAATGATCAATATTGTCAACCTGTACAAGATTCTTCAAATTTCCACAATCATTACATATATTTTTTATACACTGCACTTTGAATTCATCTAAATCTTCTGATTTTTCACATAGAAGAGTTTTCACAAATTGTGTTGTACTTCCAGGGATGACTATATTTAATTACTGCCATAGCTTTTTTATATGACTGTAGGTGTAGATGAAATTCAACATGATTTCGACAACAACAAGTCTCACGTACCTTATTTATACGTACAAAACTTGGTTGTAAAATCTCAAACATCCTTTGACAAATCTTCACATCTAAAAATTCTTGCTTGAATGCTTCAAAAAGTTCACTTTGTGTTGTATCTATAAAATGTTTTGGATGTGAAATTTTTGTACCATCTTCACCTTTTATCTGTATAGTGTCCCTTCTATTAGAAGAAACACAAGAGTGGCTGGTCTAATATTCAATCACCTATTCCTTTACATCTTCTAAGATTCTATCTTTTCAGGGAACCCTGCAAATATTTACCTAGTTATTCTCAATATTTCCATCCAATATATTTCTCCTTGCAATATATCTTTGAATAGTTCTCCTAGAAACATTGAGTAATTGGGAAATTGCTTACTTGTCTTCTATGTGATAATTTCTTACTAGAAATTACAGTCATTAATGCTCTACATGTAGCACTTAAATCAATAGCTCGACTCTTGCTTTCAATAGAATTCAATGCTTCTTGTAGGTTTTCAACTATTGTTTTCTTTAATGAACTTGGTGACTTTTTCTTATTATCAACCCCTAACAACTCTAAAACAGGGGTCATCTCTTTCTTCCTAAATAACTTTGCAAATAATTGTGCTCTTCCAATTATATACTTATTTTCAAAAAATTCATCCCATATTTTTTTAGAGTGTAATTTTACTGTGCTTTCAGATACTATATCTTCAGATGAAATATTTTTGAAAAGAGAATCCTCATCCATCTCCATCAGATTTTCCATATCAAGGAAAAAATTTCTATCACCACCTTCAATTTGTTCTGGTACCTGTACTCTTTGGTCATCAACAATTTCCATGGGTTGTTCTTGAGTAGATGTTCCTTCATCGACATTTGTAGTATCTCTTCTTCGATCGTACAACCTTTTTCTTGTCTTTTTATTGCCCATCACAAATTGATCAAATTTGAATTCACCTGCATGCAAAAATAACACATTGTAAAGTACTAAAAATTCACATTATAAGAAACTGGAGTAAACAAATATTTACTGAAAGTATTTCTAAGTACGACAAAATATTAACTTCTAATCATCATGGCGAAGGTAAGAAATTGAGATAACATTCAAGAGTCCAAGCAAATTTTTTTAGAATCAAAAGTAAAAGTACAACCATGATTACAAGCATACATAAATACATCTGAAGTCATTTACAGAGTATGTAGAATAATTTTACAAGTGTCGAATAATGGCATCAAGCCTTACAATCATTTGAATACAAGAAGTACAACCAACATCAATGTCAAATAAATCTATCAAGGAGTCCTTGACTGCCATCGACCAATTGGCCATCTGCTGTGTCGAAGGACAAGAACATGGTTCAGGCACTTTTTCTACCCAACCACGAAGCTTGCGCTTCCCCAGTATCCTTCAAACTGAAGGATGCCCGACCCTACTTGAAGAGCTTAGCAACCTGAAAACATATGCAGGGTGGAATCTGGTATGTGCCTATCAATCTACATGCATCACTAATCTGATTGCAGCATCTCATCAATAGGATGTGGTAGGGAAAATATACAATGTATAGCTAGGAAAAAGTCCATCTATTTCAATGGCACATGTCTATTTCAACATTCTATTCGCTTTGGCCAAAGCATCTATTTGTTGTAACGACATGCAAGTCTTGAAAAAGAAAACTCACTTCCCTATTAACCCACATTCAATACTCGTCCCGAAAGACAATCTTTCATGTAACATTAAGACACTAAAAGAAGAGAGAATAATTGTCCATTTCAAAAACAAAAAAAAATACCCATTTCCTGTATGCATAATTGTGGTTTAAAGGAAGACTAAACATCTCATAAGATCTATATTAGAATTGAGAGTTATAACTATAAGGGCAATTTTCTATACAACACTAGAGTTCCACTTTTAAGTTTAATGATTCTTAAAACTATGCTCAAATATAGAAATGAAGAAAAAGTCACTAACTAAGTTTACCTTTCAACTACTTAATAAAATATAAGTTAATGCATGGGAGATATCAGAATTTCGAGATAAGGATGTAATATAGAGCAAGTGTGGTATTTATTATTTTATTAATAAATGTATGGTATAAACCCTCCCTTGCAACAATTCTAAGTAGTTTTGATAGTTTGAGACTTTCTAATACATATAAATACATTCTCCTTATTAATCACATAGACAGAGATAAACAGTTAACTAACCAAGATTTAAGATTTTTCTCAAAAACTAAATACCTCAATCTCTAATAGTTCTCGGTCTAAAGAGAAAGTGTTGTTCCTCTAAGCCAAGTTTAATTCTAGGTCTACAATAATTGCTACAGAAGTTCGAGCACAAAAAAAATGTTTCAAGAATTCACTGAGGGCGCAAAACGCAGAGACCGTTTTAAAACTTCAAAGTTTGACCCAGAATGGAACGATTTCAAACTAAGGCAAGATCAACTGAGAATGACATGCTGATATACAAAAACAAAGTATGTAATGGCTAGATAGTCGGCATTTCAGAACTGAAAATGGCTTCTTCAAACAGCAAAAAGGCATTTAGTATTATTAATCGGCCTGAATTATTAGTGATCTTATACAAAAACTGGGAATAGTTTCCATCCTTTAGAATTCGGAAGAACAGAAAAGAGAATCGGCAGTAGTTTAATCTAAAACTTCATTCTCTTCCGGAAACGGCTTTACCAGCCAGGATTTTCTAAGGAAATAAGGGTCAACTTCCAAAAGCAACGATGATCCTAAAAGGATAAAGCCTAAGACTGTCTACTTTGCCTGGGTCTACGGCACCAACAGGCCGAACTGGGAATGTGTCAAAGATACAACTAAAGGCTGTCAGAACTCATGAAAGCCAGTCATAAGGAAATAAAAGAAGAAGTCTTTTCTGGCAGGTCGACATGCAAGATAGAAATCATCATTAGGACGATGGAGGTCGACTTACAAGGCAGCGAAAGGCACGTTAAAACAATGACAGCTAGAAGTCGGTCAAAAGCAGCAACACATAGCTAAATAAACGGCTAAAGATCCCTTTGTAGAAATAGCGAACGGGTATTCGTTTACTCCTGGCATTTGAAGAATAGAGTTCGGTAAGCAATACAAGGTAGATGTTATAGTTTTGGTGAATTGACTATGTAGAAAACATCATTTATTTCGGTCTAAAAGGCTTTTACATGCTGCAGTGGGGAAAAAGACAACAGTAAAAACCATACCCAGCAACATCAATCAAAACACTGAACAACATAATAAAAAGTGCAGATCAGGTTTCCAAAAGAACAGTTCGGCGTGGGCACAACAGTTGTTTTAGAAAAGAAACACCAAAACAAACGACGGTATCTTCAGGAATCGAATTTCTTTTATAGACAGAAATGAAAAGCAGAAAATAAAACTAAGAACAGCCAGATGTCGTTGCAATGGTAGGAGGAAAGTTTTAAAGTTTTAGATCTATAGGTATAAAAGAAAATAACATAAATAAAGTCACGCCAAAACCAACTAGCAGTTCATGTTACTGAAAAAAAATTATGCAGTATGCTACTAGTTGCTCAAAACCTACTTGGTTCTGCCTGGCAAATTCTTCCCTTTGCCTTTTCTATCACTCCTCCTTTCTTCCGGCGTTCTTCTCCCACCTCTATTCGCTTTTCTTCCTTATATCTCTCCAGATCTCCGAAAAAACCTCCAGAAATGCTTTTCCTCTCCCCCCTTTCATGCAAGGTTTTCTCTTAAAATAAAAATAACTCCCACTCTCTTATTCGCATGCATGTGCATGCTCACCTATTCTTTTCTCAAAAGAAGAAGAGTTCATGCATTTTTATTTTTATTTTTCTTGTTTATAATTATATATATATATATATATATATATATATGTATTATTGGTTTTTTCTAAAAACAAGAATTGGCATGAACTAAAATGTACATATATAGAGTTTTAAAAAAAAAAAAAATTTATACCATTATAAACCAAGAAATACAATCTAAAGATAGTAATGATAATAATATATTTATTAGATTATGCATCTTTTTAACTTACTTGCTTCTCAAAATTTACTTCTTTTACATAAGAACCATATTAAAAATAAAGTTGACATTCTATTTTAATTTGCACGCTATTTATTTAATTTCTTATATCTATTAAGATTCTAATCTATTGTTTTGATGCACAACAGGTATCAAGTTCGAAAATAGGACAATCAAAGACATTTATAGTGATTCCAACCAGAGGAGAGCTTCGTCATCCTTCCGATAATTACGCAAGGCATAATTGATGAATAAAACATGCAAGCATTACTTGTCAAAAACACACGCAATGCAATACATGATAAATCAAACTACGTGAGTGTGTGGGATTCCCAGATAAAACCCATCAGATGTTGCCACGGAGCTAGGACTCCCCTACCTGAACCATGCTCTTGTCGTCGACAAGACTGTAAAAGTTAAACTCATAAAACCATTAATAAGTTAGTCCCAATATAGCCGAAGCAAACAAAATAGCCGAAGTGATCAATTTAACCTATCAATGTAATTAATCAATGTAATTATTGCAATTTAACCATTCAATCAAGTACGGAAGCATGAGACGTGACATCCTCCCTAGTTGGAAGAGACATCATCTTGATGTCTTATTACATCATGTAAACAATAAAATCAAAAACAATAATGTATCATCATCTGAGTTTCATAATATCTGAATATGCATGTAAACAAACATCTAATCTAATTTCTCAAATGCGGAAATGATCTATCAATATCAGAAGCATCCTCCCAAGTGGCACTATCCACTGAATACTGGTCCCATTAGACCTTATACTGCACTATGTCTCGATTACGCAACTTAACGTTGCGCTTCTCCAAGACTCGAATGAGCTCCACTAGCACCACTCCTAGATCCTGTACCTGCAGAGCATGCCAATCAAGAATATGCAAAACATCAGGATGATATGGTTTGAGCAATGACACATGAAAAACATTATGGATTTTGGCGAGAGTTGGCGGCAATGCAAGTCTGTATGCAACTGGATTGATCACTTCAAGGACGTCGAAAGGTCCTACAAATCTTGGAGCTAGTTTGGATGCCTTGCCAAACGAAATCGAACTCTTATGTGGCTTAACTTTTAAAAACACTTTGTCACCCATGGAGAATTGCCTAAAAGTCCTGTTCTTGTCTGCATAACTCTTCTGTCTATCCGAGGCTTGTTTCAATTTTTCTTTGATTAGCCTCATCTGATCTTCCATTTCCTTCAACATATCAGGTCCAACTACTATTCGGTCTTCAATCCTGTCCCAACTGATTGGAGTTCTACACCTACGACCATAGAGAGCCTCAAAAGGTGCCATACCTAAGGATGCATGGTAGGAATTATTATAATAAAACTCTACCAAGGGTAGATATTCCTCCCATTTGTACTGCTGGTCCATACAGTACATCCTCAGAAGATCCTCAACAACTTGGTTGACTCTCTCTGTTTGACCATCTGTTTCAGGGTGATAAGCTATACTAAAGTTCAACTTAGTCCCCAATGTTGCATTAAGTGTGATCCAGAACCTAGAGGTCATACGAGTGTCACGATCTGAAATGATTGTCTCTGGCACTCCATGTAGTCGAAAGATCTCTTGTACAAACTTCTTTGCTAAATTCAACGACCCATCCGTGAGATTCCCCGGAATGAAATGAGCCACTTTCGTTAGTTTGTCTACCACCACTAAGATGACATCATGCCGATTCTTCGACATGGGCAATCCCTAAATAAAGTCCATGCTAATCACCTGCCACTTGTACTCAGGTATGCTATGTGGATAGAGTAATCCCGCAGGATGGACATGTTCTGCCTTAACACATTGACACTCTAAACATTGAGTGACAAACTCTGTCACATCCTTCTTAAGCTTAGGCCAAAAGTACAATGGCCTCAATCCTTCCATTGTCTTGGTCACACCTGGATGTCCAGAATATGGAGCATTGTGAATCTCCTCGAGAACTAACTTCCTCAATTCTCCTGAATCTGGGATATACATTCTTCCCTGATACCTCAGAAGCCCGTCTGATTCAATCGCATAGCCATCAAATCAATGATCTATAGGGTCTACTTCTAAAGCTTGCTTAACCCTTTCATAGTGCTCATCTCCTTGCACGTTCTGGATTACCTGCTGTCTCAGATTAGATCTAGATGTCACCATGGCTGACAGATGTCATCTTCTGCTAAGAGCATCTGCAACCCTATTCTCTTTACCTTTTATGTACTCAATTCCAAAATCATATTTGCTAAGGAATTCTAACCATCTTCTCTGTCGAGCATTGAGATTAGGCTGGGTGAAGATATATTTGAGCCCTAAATGATCTGTCTTAAGCTCAAAAGGCTTACCCAAGAGATAGTGCCTCCACATCTGAAGTACGTGAACAATGGCAGACAACTCAAGATCATGAGGTGCATAATTTAACTCATGTTGTTTCAGTTTCCTGGATTCATATGCCACTACTTTTCCTCCTTGCATCAACACTCCTCCCACACCTTCACCAGAAGCATCTATAATCACTATGAAATGACCATTAGGATCAGGTATGGTCAGAATAGGTGCTGATGTTAGTCTTTCTTTTAACAACTAAAAAGCTTGTTCACATTTATCCGTCCATTCAAACTTCTTACCTTTATTTTGCAACGAGGTTATGGGTGCTGCAATTGTCGAGAATCCTTCTACAAATTTCCTATAGTAACTTGCCAGCCCCATAAAGCTTCTTACCTCAGTCACAGTCTGTGGTGCAGGCCATTCCATTATTGCCTTGATCTTTTTAGGATCTACTGCTATCCCATTTGCTGAAATTACATGGCCAAGATAGTGCACTTTACTCTGATAGAAAGTACACTTAGATAACTTACCAAAAAGTTTTCTTTCCCTCAAATGCTGCAAGACTATTTTCAAGTGTCTTTCATGCTCCTCCAATGACTTAGAATAAATTAGAATGTCATCAAGAAAGACCAGTACAAAATCATCAAGGCAATCCCTAAATACACTATTCATCAAATTCATGAATGCTGCTGGAGCATTAGTTAACCCGAATGGTACTATGGTGAATTCATAGTGACCATATCGTGTTCTAAATGCTATTTTTGAAATATCCTCATCCTTAATCCGTAATTGATGATATCCGGATCTAAGGTCTATCTTAGAGAATACCTTTGCACCTTTCATCTGGTCGAACAATTCATCAATCCTAGGAAGCGAATATTTGTTCTTGATTGTTGCCTTGTTGAGCATTCTGTAATCAATGCATAACCTCAATGTTCCATCCTTCTTCTTAATGAAGATTACTGGTGCTCCCCAAGGTGACACACTAGGCCTGATAAACCCTTGTTTTAACAATTCCTCTAATTGTGCCTTAAGTTCAAATAGTTCTGTTGTTGTCATCCTGTAAGGTGCTTTAGACTGTGGTTCTGTTCCTGGCATAAGATCTATAGAGAAATCAAATTCTCTTTTAGGTGGTAATTTAGTCAACTCGTTAGGAAAGACATCTTTAAATTCTCTAAGGATAGGATACTGATCAAATGATGGTTCCTGATTATCTAGATCTCTTATCTTCACTGCATAGATAGAACAACCCTTTCTCTTAGCCTTTTTCAATTGCATGGCAGATATATGCCTTAGCTTAAGGGGTGTTCGTGAGCCATGAATTTCTACCAGGTTCCCAAAGTCATCGAGGCATTTCACTACTTTCTCTTCGCAATCTACTAAAGACTTATGTTCTGACAACCAATTAATTCCTAGAATCACATCATAAGATCCTAGAGGTGCAACATATAGATTGACTTGAGTTTGGAAGGTGGAAAGATCTATTTCAGTGCATACAAGACATGAATCTACCCTTCTCTCTGCATTGTTACCATACTGCACCATCCACGAGTTTTCCATGTATCCAGGTTAACAATTAACTTAGCTACAACTTTTGGATCAACAAAACATTCTGTAGCTCCGGTGTCAATTAAAATAGAAATTGGAAGGCCAAAGAGCTTACTGAACATATGAATGGGTGTGGCTTGCAAATCCGCTTGACAATGATCCAGTGCTGCATGAATCTAGTGTTGTGGAGCTCTCTGTCGATTTCCATCTCTCTGATTCTCTGCTCGACGAGGACATGCGCTAGCATAGTGCTCTCCTCCACAAGTGTAACATCCATCTCTGGGTCCTCTATGCCTAGCTGGATTGTCTCTCTGATTACTGTTTCCATTATTACCATTGTTACCATAACTACCTCTCTTATTGTTATTTCCACCTTGGTTTCCATTATTCTTTTCCTGGTAGTTATTACCCTTCTTGAGATTCCTTATTTGGCGTTTGCTATTTCCTTGGTTGCCACTGTCATTCTGATACCTTTTGTTTCCATTCTTCATATCCTGATTCTTGTGGTAATTTGAGATCTGTTGCAGTTTCTGTTCCTGCTTGGTAGCCTTTTCGAACACTTCATCCATGGTTAATGGATTATGCATATCAACATCTAATCCAATCTGCGGCCTTAAACCCAGGATGAATTTGCAAATCCTGAACCTTTCATCAAGCTAATATTGTGGAACATATTTCAATAAGTGAGAGAATTTCTCCCAATACTGAGTCACAGTCATACCTCCCTGAGTGAGGTTTTGAAATTCTGTCATTTTCTTGTCGAAGTAGAGCTGTGGTAACCACCTCTTTCAGAAGAGCTCAAGAAAATGATCCCATGTGACTTCTCTTGGAAGTAATTTCTTTTCAGCTTTCTCATTGTCCCACCAAGTAGCTGCTTCCCCAGTAAGCTGATAAGATCCCCAAATAGCTTTAGTTTCAGCGGACAAATCATGGAGATCAAAGTATTTCTCCATGTCAATGATCCATGCTTCCGCACCATCACCAATAGTCTTACCATCAAACTTAGGAGGTGTAACTTTTTTAAGGTCCTTTCCTAATTCTTCAGCAATCTTATTTCTGTTATTTCCATTCACTTCACCTTCAGGACCTCGAGCTTCCTGTCTTCTTTCCTCATTCCTATTTCCCCTTATGCCTCTGATTTCTTCTTCCATGGTATTCATTCTGGTTCCCTGTTGAGTCAGAAGAGCTAAGATTTGGTTCAATTGATTATTCTATCCTTCACCATTCTGTCCAGCATTGTTATTATTGTTTCCCTCATTGTTTCTAGCATTAGACCCTCCCGCATCAATGCCAGCATTGTTTCCAAAATTGCCTTCTTCATTGTTACCGGTATCAAGGTTACTGCCAGATCCTAGGGTTGCTCCTCTACGTCCAGAGTTCCTAGTGTTCATGATGAACTATCTGCAAGAGTTTACAACCTTTAGCGTAATGGTTCCATAAAGTCCTAGAGTAGGACCATCTCTCTGATACCAAATGTAAAGTACTAAAAATTCACATCAGAAGAAACTGGTGTAAACAAAGATTTACTGAAAGTATTTCTAAGTATGACAAAATATTAACTTCTAATCATCATGGTGAAGGTAAGAAATTGAGATAACATTCAAGAGTCCAAGCAATTTTTTTTAGAATCAAAAGTAAAAGTACAACCATGATTACAAGCATACATAAATACATTTGAAGTCATTTACAGAGTATGTAGAATAATATTACAAGTGTCGAATAATGGCATCAAGCCTTACAATCATTTGAATACAAGAAGTACAACCAACATCGATGTCAAATAAATCTATCAAGGAGTCCTCGACCGCCATCGACCAATCGGCTATTTGCTGTGTTGAAGGACAAGAACATGGTTCAGGTGCTTTTTCCGTCCAACCACGAAGCTTGCGCTTCCCCGGTATCCTTCAAACTGAAGGATGCCCGACCCTGCTCGAAGAGCCTAGCAACCCGAAAACATATGCAGGGTGGAATCTGGTATGTGCCTATCAATCTACATGCATCACTAATCTGATTGCAGCATCTCATCAATAGGATGTGGTAGGGAAAATATACAATGTATAGCTAAGAAAAAGTCTATCTATTTCAATGGCGCATGTCTATTTCAACATTCTATTCGCTTTGGCCAAAGCATCTATCCATTGTAACGGCATGCAAGTCTTGAAAAAGAAAGCTCACTTCCCTATTAACCCACATTCAATACCCGTCTCGGAAGACAATCTTTCATGTAACATTAAGACACTAAAAGAAGAGAGAATAATTGTCCATTTCAAAAACAAAAAAAAATGCCCATTTCTTGTATGCATAATTGTGGTTTAAAGGAAGACTAAACATCTCATAAGATCTATATTAGAATTGAGAGTTATAACTATAAGGGCAATTTTCTATACAACACTAGAGTTCCACTTTTAAGTTTAATGATTCTTAAAACTATGCTCAAATATTGAAATGAAGAAAAAGTCACTAACTAAGTTTACCTTTCAACTACTTAATAAAATATAAGTTAATGCATGGGAGATATCAGAATTTAGAGATAAAGATGTAATGTAGAGCAAGTGTGGTATTTATTATTTTATTAGTAAATGTATGGTATAAACTCTCCCTTGCAACAATTTTAAGTAGTTTTGATAGTTTGAGACCTTCTGATACATATAAATACGTTCTCCTTATTAATCACACAGACATAGATAAACAGTTAACTAACCAAGATTTAAGATTTTTCTCGAAAACTAAATACCTCAATCTCTAGTAGTTCTCGGTCTAAAGAGAAAATGTTGTTCCTCTAAGCCAAGTTTAATTCTAGGACTACAATAATTGCTACAGAAGTTCGAGCACAAAAAAAACGTTTCAAGAATTCACTGAGGGCACAAAACACAGAGATCGTTTTAAAACTTCAAAGTTCAATCCAGAATGGAACGATTTCAAACTAAGGCAAGATCAACTGAGAACGACATGCTGATATACAAAAACAAAGTATGTAATGGCTGGATAGTCAACATTTTAGAACTGAAAATGGCTTCTTCAAACAGCAAAAAGGCATTTAGTATTATTAATCGGCTTGAATTATTAGTGATCTTATACAAAAACTAGGAACAGTTTCCATCCTTCAGAATTCAGAAGAACAGAAAAGAGAATCGGCAGTAGTTTAATCTAAAACTTCATTCTCTTCCAAAAATGGCTTTACTAGCTAGGATTTTCTAAGGAAATAAGGGTCGACTTCCAAAAGCAACGATGATCCTAAAAGGATAAAGCCTAAGACTGTCTACTTTGCCTGGGTCTACGACACCAACAGGCCGAACTGGGAATGTGTCGAAGATACAACTAAAGGCTGTCAGAACTCATGAAAGCTGGTCATAAGGAAATAAAAGAAGAAGTCTTTTCCGGCAGGTCGACATGCAAGATAGAAATCATCAGTAGGACGATGGAGGTTGACTTACAAGGTAGCGAAAGGCACGTTAAAACAATGACAGCTAGAAGTCGGTCAAAAGCAGCAACACATAGCTAAATAAATGGCCAAAGATCCCTTTGTAGAAACAGCGAACGGGTATTCGTTTACTCCTGGCATTTGAAGAATAGAGTTCGGTAAGCAATACAAGGTAGATGTTATAGTTTTGGTGAATTGACTATGTAGAAAACGTCATTTATTTCGGTCTAAAAGGCTTTTACGTGCTGCAGTGGGGAAAAAGACAACAGCAAAAACCATACCCAGCAACATCAATCAAAACACTGAATGGCATAATAAAAAGTGCAGATCGGGTTTCCAAAAGAACGGTTCGGCGTAGGCACAACAGATGTTTTAGAAAAGAAACACCAAAACAAATGATAGTATCTTCAGGAATCAGATTTCTTTTATAGACAGAAATGAAAAGCAGAAAATAAAACTAAGAATAGCTAGAGGTCGCTGCATTGGTAGGAGGAAAGTTTTAAAGTTTTAGATCTACAGGTATAAAAGAAAATAACATAAATAAAGTCACACCAAAACCAACTAGCAGTTCATGTTACTGAGAAAAAATTATGCAGTATGCTACTAGTTGCTCAAAACCTACCTGGTTCTGCCTGGCAAATTCTTCCCTTTGCCTTTTCTGTCACTCCTCCTTTCTTCCGATGTTCTTCTCCCACCTCTATTCGCTTTTCTTCCTTATATCTCTCCAGATCTCCGAAAAAACCTCCAGAAACGCTTTTCCTCTCCCCCTTTTCATGCAAGGTTTTCTCTTAAAATAAAAATAACTCCCACTCTCTTATTCGCATGCATGTGCATGCTCACCTATTCTTTTCTCAAAAGAAGAAGAGTTCATGCATTTTTATTTTTATTTTTCTCGTTTATATATATATATATATATTATTGGTTTTGTTAAAAAAAAGAATTGGCATGAACTAAAATGTACATATATATAGTTTTTTTTTTAATTTTTTCATACCATTATAAACCAAGAAATACAATCTAAAGATAGTAATGATAATAATATATTTATTAGATTTGCATCTTTTTAACTTGCTTCTCAAAATTTACTTCTTTTACATAAGAACCATATTAAAAATAAAGTTGGCATTCTATTTTAATTTGCACGCTATTTATTTAATTTCTTATATCTATTAAGATTCTAATCTATTGTTTTGATGCACAACAGGTATCAAGTTCGAAAATAGGACAATCAAAGACATTTATAGTGATTCCAACTAGACGAGAGCATTGTCATCCTTCCAATAATTACGCAAGGCATAATCGATGAATAAAACATGAAAGCATTACTCGTCGAAAACACACGCAATGCAATGCAAGATAAATCAAACTACGTGAGTGTGTGGGATTCCCAGATAAAACCCGTTAGATGTTGCCACGGAGCTAGGACTCCCCTACTTGAACCATGCTCTTGTCGTCGACAAGACTGCAAAAGTCAAACTCATAAAACCATTAATAAGTTAGTCCCAATATAGCCGAAGCGATCAATTTAACCTATCAATGTAATTAATCAATGTAATTATTGCATTTTAACCATTCAATCAAGTACGAAAATATCAGACGTGACACATATGTACAAACATTTTAACCTCTATTTTTTGAAGATCTAGGTCTACATTCATACTTCCACAATTCAGCTTCTATTTCAGCAAGAACTCGACGCAATGCGTCTCTTGTTAAAAATATATTGAAGATAATCATATAACTATAAATAATCATATTTGTCATTGAATATGTAACTTTTAAGTGTAGTCAAGATAAAATAAAAAAGCTATTGTAAAATATAAAAGTTATATTTTAAAAGAAAAATCTATTATAAAAATAGAAACAAAATCAACCTTTGATTTCATCTTCCACATTTTGGATCCATAAGACCTCAAATTTTAAACCAATCAAAATTACCCTCCAATATTTTTGCAAACATTTCTTAAAAAAAAATTGCATGTCTAATTTATAAAAAATAAGCATAAACTATAGGTGCAAGAAAAATCTAACATTTAATTGGTGCATAAATAGAATTAATAATCACTTTAACATATTTTTATATTAATCTACAGTAAATTATTAATTGTAGGATTATCCCCAACTAATTAATTAATTCAAAATTTAATCATTAAATCAAACCATCTAGAATACTCTTTCATGTCTTGAGTTGGCGGGGTCTTTCAGAGAAATTACCTTGCACGTCAATTCACTGCCGGCCAACACTTCACCAACTGAATTCATTTCAATTACATATTACTGAGACTTATTCAAATTAAGTTAAGCCTGTACTAGTTAGACTGCATTCCAAGGGTCAACAATGGCCATATTACACGTAGAGCATTTGAAGGGTGAGCAAGTCTTATTGTATAAGAAGGCGGTTTCCAAATGGAACGTGTCCAACGCGTATTTTTTTCTATATAAACAACATGGGCATCTTGGATGATTAATTATTCGAAGCACATCTGGTAGAGATCAACAGCTCTACAGATTTGAGTACCACTTCTTTCATCTTTTCTATCAAAGAAATCCCAAAAGAAATAGAGCAGTGACAGAAGGAGGAAAGAAAGAAATCCCAGAAGAAAGAAAGAAAGAAATAGAGCAGTGACAGAAGAAAGAAAGAAATCCCAGAAGAAAGAAAGAAAGAAATAAATAGAGCAGTGACAGAAGATGGCTTCATCCATGTCAATCAAGCTCGCAGTTATTGCCTTTACATGTGTCATCAGTCTGCACAGCGTTCTGGGTAATTGCTATTGATTGTTTGATCATTGAAGTGGATAATATTTAAGTAGAATGATTTATGCGTTACCCAATTTACTTCATATTAAGTCTGTTTCTAAATCTAATCTATTCTGGATCTGCAGGTGCCTTGACTTGTGAGGAGTTGCCTATAGATATCTGTGCATTTTCTGTTTCATCGTCAGGAGCACGTTGTGTTCTTGAGAAATCTATCCTGAGGGACGGCAGTGCCCAATACCAGTGTCTGGTATGTCAAAAAGCCATATTATTAAACAAAAGGAGTATATTGCAGATTTGTATAGATTGATTAATTGACATGCTTGTAATTGAAAATCATTGTGCAGACATCAGAGGTCAAGGCAGAAAAGATTAATGAATGGATTGAAACAGAAGAATGTGTAAACAACTGTGGGCTTGACAGAATGGTACTGGGATTGTCCAGTGATGGTCTAATGGAATATAGATTTACCAGCAAACTCTGCTCTCCACAGTGTTATAACAATTGCCACAACATCATCAATCTCTACTTCAATCTGGCTGCTGGAGAAGGTAAGCAAATTATATCATTTGCTTTTGAGTTTTGTTGTTAGCTCTTGTAAGGCTGTTCAAATAATATTGTGCGTGTGTATATGTATTATTCCAGGTTTGTACTTGCCTCAGTTATGCCAAGCTCACAGAAGTGGATCCCGGCGCATGGTAGAAGAAGTGTTGGGAGGTGCAAAAACAAGTATTGCAGCTGAATCATTCGAATTTGCTTCTCCTCCTTCTTCCACTCTGGACATCACAACCGGCATGCCTGTGGCTTCTCCAGTTCCATAGATGCTTTCAAATTTATATGATTGCTTTCTAGTCCCATGGCCCTGTAGAATTGAATGCTTTGTGTATGGACATTTCCACATAAATTATTATGGTCCCTACCGATTTTAATTGTTTCGAAGGATTTATACTTACCCTCGGGAAGATTTTTTTTGTTTTCTGGGGAGGAATGTTAGGAAATAAGTTTTACATTTAATATATTAGTTTTAGATTAGTTGTTAATTTTGGCTTCTCATAGGCGGTTACAAGGAAAAAATAAGGCTTTATAAGCCATTGTATGGAATGTAAAATTACAACAAAAGATTATATGAAATTTCAATTTATTGCTATTATCATTTACAATGTAAATCTTCCATATTGTATTTCAGTTTTGGCTCTACCAAAATCAACAAGGAAATTAAATAGTGGTCAACCCACCAACGATTTAGAATCTCCGACACAATGTTTTTGAACGCCTAGCAATGGAGGAAACATGCTTGGCCATAAACATTAAAGTGCCTTGCAAGAAGTATAAAGCCCAATTTGAAGTGTGGCACCCAGCATGGATGAAGCAACCAATAGAGTGGATGCATCACTAAGATTGAATGAATTAATAATTTTGTTTGAACTTTGAAGGTGATGTGAATAAGTAGAATCCTTTGCCTTGTTGTGCCATAGGAACAACTAGAGCATAATAAAGATGCTATTAAAATGATACAATTGGCAAGAAGAAAACTAAATCTATATATGTAAACTTGCATTCTTGCCAAAAGGGTGTATTAGAGAAAATATGCCATCTACAGTTGAGGGTTTTCTTACAGAAGTAGTGAAAACAAGAATATCTCCTAATGTAAAGAAAAGTTCAATTCTATTATTCATGATTGATATAGCTATGACAAATCATTGCAGACTAACTGTTTGATAAAATGCTTGATTGGTTAAAGGGGAAAATGAGAAGTTCTGAGGTCAAAATGCATTACTTAAAAATAATTTTTCATTTTCCAGTTAAGAGGTAAGTAAATTAGAGAATTGAAATTTTTATTTACAAAGTGAAAATGCAACTGGGAAGACACAAGTTGGACATGAATGCAAGTGAAGATTTAATCAAGTTTCTTTCAGTTTACTTAAATGAGGATAAAAGGAGGGGAGATTTAAAGATGTTGAGGCATATTCTCTATACCTAATTTAGTTGCAAAGGGAAAGACCAGATGACCTGCTAGATGTCAATGGTATCTTCAATCTGAGCCTTTCTTCTTCTCATATATTGCAATCTTTAAAAATTGTAAAGGGTTGGTTCCTGCAGCAAGGTTTGAAGTATTGGAGTCAATCTAGGTTTTTCAAACTATAATGTATTGAATGTTTGGTTCATGTATGTCAAGTTTATTTGTGAACAAGTTCTGTAATGGCTTTGGGAAAATTTTCAATAAATCAATTCAAGACCAAACTTTTTTGTTCATTCTTACATTATGTCTCCATGGTTGTTTGAATGTTTCAGGGAATTCAAGGAATTCTTGGGTTTGCATTTGCTATTCTCTATGTTATGCTTCTGTTAGTTTACATTCAAGGGGTGCAGTAAAATGTGTTCTACTTAAAATTTAGGCAGAAACTCTTTTAGGGCCGATATGTGGGGCATTTCATATTCATTATGGATAACTAAGAATGGGTGTGATTTTGAGAATCCGAGGGCAATTGAGGGCCTGATGTTTCTGCAAGGAAAAAACCTAGTTAATTAGGCTCAATTGAATGTTATGATTTTTTTGTCATTATGGGTTTTGGTCTAGGTATGACTTTGTTGCTGTAGGATTAAGCATTGGTCTAGTAGTTGAAGCTGACCTTGTACATCTCTTAAAATGAAAATCATCTTTACTGTGCTTATAAGTTATTTGAAAATTATTTTCCCTTTCATTATGCACAAGGTCCAATGTTTTAAATCTTGTCAAACCCTATGTGAACTTGCAAATCTTTAGAGGACCTGTGCATATTGTCTTTTCTCTGGGTTAATGGTGTTGTGAGAAACCACAAATGAGTGTATCTACAAAGATAATTAACTAGTTTATTGTATAGTGACACATCATTTAACCTAGTTGCCTTAATTAGAGATCTTTCTTGTTGTCTGTTTGTTTTCTTCATCTTTCAAAGATCTCTGGGAACACCCTCCCAAGATTGGCAAGACTTAAAGTGCAGAGGAGGTTTTCCCACCCTATTATTCATTGGCTTTTCTCACCCTTGATTTAACCATAGGTTTCTTCCCTTTGTCTGGATTAATTTGGTCCATGTGTCTAGATATTGTAGAAAATACCTTAGAATTGAGGGATTGCAAGAAAAAGAACCAACAAGATTGAAGCTTACCTACCCATTTTTGTTGTCTTTCATTAAAATCCATTTGAATTAGAAAATATTTTAATCTATTATGATTAGTTTTGACCACAAACTTGCCCCCAACAAGATATTACCTGAATTTGGCCAAGGCATGCATAATGGCCAACATTTTTTTGTCATAGATTAAGAATCCTCTCTCAATCCCTCTTAATTTGTGGCTATCAAATGTAATGGGGTGCTTCTTCTATATTAGGATAACACCAATCCCTTCCCCAGAAGCATCACCTTCAAGTTCAAAAGGAATAGAAAAAATTGGAATGGCTAAAATAGGGAAAGAACTCATTACTTTCTTGAGCTTATCAAAATCTTGTTCCATTGTAGTAGACCATGAGAAAGACTCCTTTGTCAAATCTATTAGTGGGGCAGCCAATTGACAAAATCCTTTCACAAACCTCTTGTAGAAGATGCAAAGACCAAAACAAACTCTCAATTGTGTTAAGGTTTTTGGTGGCGGCCAATCCAAGATGGCCTTGATCTTTCCTTGGTCAACTTGTACTCCATGTGAGTTGATTACATGTTATAAATAAATAATTTTAGTCATGCCAAATTGACATTTCGACCTCATTGCAAACAAATATTTTGCCTCCAAAATACCCAACACCTCATCCAAATGCCTCAAGTGCTCTTCCCAAGTTATACTGTAGATGAGTATATCATCAAAAAATACTAAAACAAACTTCCTTAACTGATAATTGAAAACCTAGTTCATACAAGACTAAAATGTAGCAAGAGCATTAGTCAAGCCAAATGGCATGACTAATAAATTGTAGTGCCCAAAATGACACCTGAAAGCTATCTTTTGGACATCCTCTTCACAAACTCTAATCCAATGGTATCTAGATCTAAGGTCTATTTTAGAAAAATAGACTGCTCCATATAACATATCAATGAGTTCTGTAACATCCATATCCGAATTGACAAGAAAAACTAGGTTTTCACAAAGGTAAATTTTTTTTTATTACTATGTATTCAAATACAAAAGAAACTTATCTATAATCCAATACAACATTTTTCATTTTATCATTAACATGATCTCATTTTTCATAAAACTGAAAGAAATGATATACATTAAATATTTATTTTCTAACAATAAGAACTTTTCTTGAAACAAACAAATATTGGAAACATACCATTAACATGCATCTCGATTGTTGACCCATCACATTCAAGACTCGGCAATCCTCAGTATTTGGAAGAGAAAGTATCTTCAAGGAGCTTAACCTCCAACCACAGACCATCGGTCTCCCACACTCCTTCCTAACCGAAAGTGGCCCTACCCTACTCAAGAGGATAGACTTAGGATAACCATCGGTGTTTGCCATCTGAGCTCTGGTGTTGTAACTTACGTGTCTTGTTATCATGCAGATCCCTAGATACCCTCTAGTCATGCACGACACTCCACAAGAAACGCCATCCAGTTACGGTGAACGTTCGATGCACTTGAGGATAGTACACCACCTTGGCCAAAGGATTTGTTTTTTTAAAATAGCGTTCTAAGAATGCATGTACTTAGTTCACCCACCCTACTCGACTTGAACTGATCGAAATCCTACAGTTTCCTATTTGTAAGGTTTGAACAATTGACGACCTTGATGACCTCAAGGGTTTAGGATTTTCTCCTGTAATAGCACATGGCGCAACATTTACTCTAATCCCGAGTTCATAGTTTCATAATCCCATTTTCATGTAAATATATTGTTTATAACTGCCCACTCATAAGTGGTTTCATATTCATTTACTCGATTCCCATGTTTGTACAACACACTCAAATAATTAAAACAATTTCCCGTTATCCCAGAATTCAAGGGTTCTAGACTCCTAAGGTCTACTAAACGGTACTAGAATCATCGCATGCAACAAAGTCTAGATTCAAATGCGGGTTTTCCACTCTACTTGCTTATTTCAAAACCATGACGGTTTTCGACCAAACCAAATACATTAACTCCCTATTCCCCTTTCTAAGTCTATTTATTTCACATGAGTTAATGAGGTAAAAATCGTAAAATATAATAATAAAAGATTTGGAGTCTTTCTTACAACTTTAGAGATGACCAAACACATGGTCGACCTCTAACTAAAGATATAGGACGAAAATGACTCTAGCTGGTTGCAACTACAACTTCGGCTGTCAAACTCATTAAAGTTTACATCAAACATGCTTTAAATCTGTGGTTTTTACTCTCCTACTCAACACGCTCATGGAGCAAAGTGTTTTCTCACTATGGAACTATTGTTTCAAGTGCTCCAAGGGCAGTTGTACGTTGATATGTCAGTCTTAAAGGAAACTCTTTATAATTTAAGTCTTTACCGACTGTTTGAAGTTTGTGGTTCACATTTGCATCATGTAGTGATCATTCTTAGATGAATGCACATTGAGAACTATGCTCTATCATAATACGACATCTACCATGAGAGGTAATGATCTATTTTCTAAGTTCTTGAATACTAACAGATAGCAACATTATTGTTTCTGAAGTTTCTATTACCATAAGACAGCAATGAAGCATATATAATAATTAACCTCACACAGATTCACAGTAGAAGACATTGTCTTCACATTTGATTCATTGTAACATATTTATTCTTGCACAAATGAGACACATTTACTGGTCTATACTGAGAAACAGAAGAGAAAAAGGAAATGAACCTGTTGACAGAGGTAGAGATTACTGCGGCAAGTTCCACTTCTCCTTTAGCTAGTCGTTCTTCTCTAGTTTACAAAACTCTCTCTATCTCCCTCTAACACAATGATAGTCCACTCCAAACTATCCTCCTCTCTGCTGGACACTACTCAAGACAAAGATAGGCTCCCACAGTTATCTTCTCTGCCGATCACTACATAGAAGCTTCCATCGTTCTCTCTCTGCCGTTTCTCTCCTCAAGACAACGACAGACTCCCACTTTATTCTCGTCTCTCTCACTTCTATACTCTGCAAGACTACTCCCTCACTGCCCCTTAGCAACTTCTAAAACTCTCTTACGCAACTTCTAACATTCTCCACCCTTTCCACGATGTAGGAGTAAGTAACTCGCCTCCCTCTCTCTCTGCCGTTGTTTCTTCTTTTCTAAACAGCGTCAGCCATTCTTACCATCTCTACACAGCGACTGACTTCTCTTTTGCCTTCCGTCGATCGAGTCTCTCACACCTAACCCATGTTTTTCTTTCTGCTTCCTACAAACCACGACAGCCTCTAACTAAAACTCCTCTCTCTATAGTTTTCTACATGACGGAGTATCCCACTTACTTGCCCACTACTCCTTCTAACTACCTTCTCTCTCTCCGATGAAGGCCTCCAACAATCAACAACTGTCGTTTCCTAAACTCTAGCAACGACAGATTCCTCCTTTTTTCCTCCACTCCGCGAAGGAATCTCTCCCAATTAAGTTCCTCTCTCCATTGTAACTACCACTCGCATAACTTCCATACCGCGCAGGAGAAACTCCCTAACATTCTGCGGTTTAGTTTATGATTCTACACAATCACCCCCGATGCCTTTGCACCCACCTTAATGATGGGGCATCAGTTATTAATTTGCGGTTTCTCGAAACTCAACCACCCATCTTCCTCCCTCTCGCGCTATGGTGAGAGTAGTTAAAGCATTAAAAGACTACCGAAACATGCCTAAACTCCAGGAGGTCGACATAACTGGTTTTAAACCTGACTTCCCACTTATCACGACCATTCAAAAAGGTGGTGGCTCCTATGGCGACGTGGCTAGCTGAAGGACATAACAACTCCATCCTCACTTGAACAAAAAGGCATCTAATCCTTCTAGAGTAGCTTAAAGCTGAGTTGGGAATTAAACACGACAAGGTAGCGGATAAAGCTAAAAGAAAAAGACCCATGCCAAACAATTATTACACGTTATGGCTTCAAAATTGACATTTGTCGATCTCCAACAAGAATAATTCACAACACAAGTTCGACGTGTTTTACGATAATCACAATGGATTGATCGTAACACAAACAAGTTTCCTACATCGTTAGATGCTCAAAACAACTTCTCGCATCTTTCGACTGTGAGATGAGATTCACGATTCCACCACAAGTTGGTTCATTAAATACTTATAAATGAAAATAATAAATGTCTAAATAAGTCGACTTGCTATGATGGACTTACGACGACATCGACGACTCCAAGATTCTATATGACGACTTACGAGAAGGGTGTTACACCTTATCTTCCGACGTCGACATCTAGTCTTAATTATCCCTAGTCAAAAAACAAGACTATAATAATGGCTTCAAGGTTATCTACCTGCTTGGCGTTCTCAATGACAAACACCCATGGTTAATTTCCAGAGTCTATACTCTCTCTCAAAGATACTTTCTCTTCCTGTCGAACGCGGTCCACCTGTTCTTGCAATGATAGTCTCACATACAATTTTGTGGTCAAAGCACCTATATTCCAAATCACATCATAATTTATCCAAAACATCATTTCACTTAACATAAAGGACATTTAGTCTACAATATCACATTGATCGTAATCAATAGATTCCAAAATTTCATATAACTAACTTTGTAAAATAAATCATCAGTTTCCATGTCGTCCACAACATATTAAATTACTGAAATTTGCAAGAAAGTAAATAGCATAATTGTTTCCAAAAAGAGGGATGTAACATATCCTTCCCCTTTAAAAATCATCGTCCCCGATGATTAAGTTTATCAAGCAAAATTTAAACTTAAAACAAACTTTTTATAAAGCAACATTAATGTCTTTGAAAAGTTTAGGAAATCTTTGGTAAATGTCTTTATAGTCTTCCCAAGTGGTGCTATCCTCGCCATATTGGTCCCACTATATTTTGCATTGCAAAACTTCTTGATTACGTAAATGAAGTTTACGCATTTCGAGCACCTTGAGTGGCTTGATCACAACCACCCCGGGTTCTTGCATCTGTAAGGAATTCTAGTTAAGGATGTGGTTATTACCTACAAAATATTTCTTTATATACGAAACATGAAAAACATTATGCATCTTAGACAACGTTGGAGGTAGAGCAACTTTGTAGGCAACCAGATTGATAATCTCAAGAACTTCGAAAGGTCTGACATAACGAGGAGCCAATTTCGAAGATTTACCAAATTTTATAGAACTCTTTTGGGGTTTCACTCGCAAAAGCACTTTCTCGCCAACAGAGAAGTGTCTAGGCACTCGTTTGCGATCTGCATAACTCTTTTGCCTGTCATTGGCTTCTGCCAACCTCTTCCTAATCATTTTTACTTTTTCCTCCATATCAGCAAGCATTTCAGGTCCAATGCTTATCCTATCTTCCAGCTTATCCCAGCTTATAGGAGTTCTGCATTTCCTTCCATATAATGCTTTGAATAGCGACATCTTAATGGCAGAATGATAGGAGTTATTATAGGCAAATTCGACAAGAGGTAGATATTCCTCTCATCTTTATTGCTAATCCATGCAATACATTCTCAAAAGGTCTTCTAATACCTGATTCACTCTTTCTGTCTGTCCATCAGTTTCGGGATGATAAGCAGTACTTACATTCAGTTTAGTCCCTAATGCAGAAAATAAGGTTTGCCAAAACTGTGAAGTTATCCGAGCATCTCTATCAGAGATAATCTTTTCAGGTACCCCATGCAATCTAAAAATTTCTTGCACAAATTTTCAAGCCAAAAGATGTGCTCCATCTGTCAAATTTCCCGGTATGAAATGTGCGACCTTGGTTAGTTTATCCACAACAACCAATATTGCATCATGCCTATTCTTAGACATTGGTAACTCTTGGACAAAATCCATACTAATAACTTGCCATTTCCATTCCGGAATATCATGTGGGTACAACAACCCAGCAGGATGTTGGTGTTCTGCTTTAACTCTCTGACATTCCAAATAGCTAGCTACAAACTTTGCAACATCGCTTTTCATTCCCTTCCAGAAATATAGCGGCTTGACATCCGCTAACAGTTTTGTTACACCAGGGTGTCCAGAGTAAGGAGCACAGTGAACTTCCTTCCACACAAGGTTTCTAAGTTCTACTGAATCAGGAACATAAATTCTTCCCTTGAATCTCAGCAATCCATTGGATTCAAAACTGAATCTGTCATATCTTGGGTCCTTAGGGTTTAGGTGCAAAGCCTGTTTCACTTGTTCATAATACTCATCTCCAGATAAGTTTTGCAATACTAAGTCTTTAAAGTTAGCATGTATGGAGATTATAGAGGCTATGTGCCTTCTTCTACTTAAGGCATCAGCTACTCAATTTTCCTTGCCTTTGATATAAGAAATTTTAAAATTATAATCTGATATTAATTCCAACCATCTCCTTTGCCTTGCATTGAGATTAGGTTGTGTGAATATGTAGCGAAAGCTTTGGTGATCAGATTTTAAAATAAAAGTCCTTCCCAACAAATAATGTCGCCACATCTGAAGGGCGTGAACCACTACTACCATCTCTAGGTCATGAGGAGCATAGTTCTGCTCATAATTTTTCAGCTTCCTTGACTCATAGGCTACTACCCTACCATCTTGCATAAGCACACCTCCCAATCCTTCCCCCGAGGCATCAGTGATAACCTCAAACTCTCCCTCAGGATCAGGAACTTTCAGAATTGGAGCAGTTGTTAATTTTTCTTTTAACAAGTCAAAAGCCCTTTGACATTCATCCGTCCAAACAAACCTTTTTCCTTTTCTCTGCAAGGAGGTAATTGGGCTAGCAATGCTTGAGAAATTCAACATAAATTTCCTGTAATACCCTGCCAATCCCATGAAACTTCATACGTCTGACACATTTGGTAGGTTTAGGCCATTCCATAATAGCTTTTATTTTGGCTGGATCAACTGATATCCCATCGGCTGATATTATGTGCCCCAAATACTGTACTTCTTTCTGAAAGAAGGTGCACTTTGAGAGTTTCGCATACAATTTGTGTTCTCTTAATCATTGCAAAACTATTTGAAGATGTCATGCATGCTCCTCCTCATCCTTGGAATAGATCATAATATCATCAATGAATACTAGTACAAACTTATCAAGATAATCTCTGAATACACTATTCATGAGATTCATGAAAGAAGCAAGTGCGTTGGTCAATCCAAACAACAGCACCGTGAACTCATAATGACCATACCTCGTTCTAAAAGCTGTCTTGGGAATATCTTCGTCTTTCAACCTTAACTGATGGTATCCAGATCTCAGATCTATCTTGGAAAAGACCGATGCACCATGCATTTGGTCAAATAGATCATCAATTCGTGGCAAGGGATACTTGTTCTTTATAGTTGCCTTGTTAAGCATCCTATAGTCTATACATAGGCTTAGAGTTCCATCTTTCTTTTTGACAAAGATAACTGGGGCTCCCCATGGTGATACACTTGGTCTAATTAGATTCTTAGACAATAGCTCCTGCAACTGAGCTTTTAATTCCATAAGTTCAGTGGTAGTCATACGATACGGAGCTTTAGAGATTGGCTCCGATCCTGGTTTAATATCTATGCCAAAGTCAAATGTTCTCTTCGGAGGCAAGCCTGGTAACTCCTTGGGAAATACATCCCTAAAGTTGCATAGATACGGATATCTTTCCTCAAATGATTGTTTCTCTAAGGTTTCCTCTACTAGGTCCATCTTGACTGTAAAAAGTTGACATCCCTTTCGCCTAGCCCGCTTTAGTTGTTTTGATGAAATTGATCTAACCTTTATTTCCCTTTGTATTCCTTGGAGTTTTACTATTTTGCCCATCTCATCCAGACACTCAATGGTTTTATGAAAGCAATCTACTTTGGCTCGATGTTTCCACAACCAATTCATTCCTAGGATGACATCGTAGGACCCTAAAGGCGCTACGTATAAGTTTGCCTCAGTGGTGAAGTTAGAAACATCAATCTTAGCTTCAAACAAACATTGCTCTACCTAAGCCTTTGAGTTATTTGCATACTCTACTGTCCATGGTTTTGACATAAAACTAGCTTTCTAGAAAATTTACTTAAGATTCTAGGTGACACAAAATTTTTTGTTGCACCAGTATCAAATAGAATAGAAACAAGAACTCTAAATAAGGTACCTGTCATCTCAATAGGAGTGATCTGATACTCCACTTGCCGATTGTCAAGAGCGGCATGAATCCTTTGCTGAAAGGCTTCCTGTTGTGAAGGAAGCTCTGTGTTCCTAGGCCTCCCATTCGGCTTCTTGTTAGGGCAACGGTTGGCATAATGATCTCCTCCACAAGAAAAGCATCCTCCTATAGGTCCTCGCTTCTCAGATGGCCTACTTGCAGAATCACCATTCTTCTTAAAATTTACATTTCTCTTAAAATCTTCGCCTCTTCGCTCATTACCAAATCCTCCTTGATTCTTTCGATTTCCCTTATCAAACCTCTTGTTTCCATATCCCTTCTCATTTTTCCTTTTATACGACTGATCATTGTAGTTCTTATCAAACTTCTTGCATTTCTTATCACGGTAAGCAGAGATAGATTTGATCTTCTGCTCCTGTTTAATCACCTTTTCATAAACTTGATCCATTGTGCTTGGACCATGCACCTCCACCTCACCGTCGATCTGAGGATTGAGTCCCATGATGAACTTTCTACTTCGGAACCTTTCATCCTTTTGGTATTGAGGAACATACTTCAGTAGTCTAGTGAATTTCTCTGCGTACTTGACCACAGATAGTTCACCTTGCCTGAGGTTTTGGAAATCTGTTAACTTCTGATCAAAGTATAACTGAGGTAACCACCATTTTCAGAATAGTTCCACGAACTCATCCCATGTCACCTTCAAGGGACTTAATTCCAGCTCCATTTTCTTATTCATCCACCAAGTGGACGCTTCCCCATATAGTTGATAGGCTCCCCACATGGCTTCAATAACCTTAGAGTAATTTCTGATCTCAAAATATTTCTCCATCTCAGTTAACCATGCTTCTGTTGCATCTCCAGTTTTTGTTCCGTCGAACTTTGGAGGGTTAACCTTCTTCATATCCTTAGATAACTCTAATGCAAGTTTATCCTTGGTTTTTCTTTAGGCTTCACTATCGTCAGGATTTTCACTTGACGTGCCATTTTCCCAATGTTTACTCTTGCTTGTATAATGTGAGTTCTCGTTTCCACCCTCTGTGTTGCTAGTTTCATCCATTTTCTTCTCTAGTTTGTTCAACCTTTCCTTGGTTTTAGTGAGCATGTTTAGAATCCTATCCAACTTGTCAGTGGAGTTTTCCCGAGAGTTATGACCTTCCCAATCCTCCCCCTCATTAAACCCTGATTGGTCCATGCTAGTTTAATTTCACACCTGTTTAAACATATACTAATCAGTTTTACGCTTATTATATTAAATATCATAAAAAGAACACAACAATTGATCATAATCATAATTGTTCTCAAACCAAAACTTTGTCTTTATTCATTTTGCAAAATTGTTTCAACATCATTAGAGATAGACATATCTCATGTTTTTACTCAGTATTATCTAGTGGAGTGTAACCTTCAGATTCATTATCCGACACATAATCATGAGGCGTATACCCCTCAGACTCACTATCAGAAGATAGCTCAATAATCTCAGCTCTAGATACTACACGAGGATCCCTAGTGATCATGGGTATACTACTAGGTACACTTTCAGGTACATTAATAGGTACACTATCAGTTACAATCCAGGAGCAGTGGTTGATCATGATTCGAGCTGCCGTCGCTGCTCCCTCTAGGAGTTCTCTCCTCACTCGTTTAAGTCGTGACATTGCATTGGCTAAAGTTTCCACATCATCAAGCCAAATGTCATTTTTGTCATTAGTTTTCTCTATGGTCTTGATCATCGCAAGCCATTTTTGCTTAGCTTGCAGATAACGCTTCTTACCCGCGAAGGATTTTCTTGTGGTTTTCTTGGTGTATACCATCCTGGCACAATAAATCAAATCATTAGCTACCCGCATAATGTTGATTTCCTAATCAGGTTAGTGGACTCATCAGCCCTAGTGCTGAACCTGGTTAGCTCTGATACCATATGTAACATCCATATCCGAATTGACAAGAAAAACTAGGTTTTCACAAAGGTAATTTTTTTTTTTATTACTATGTATTCAAATACAAAATAAACTTATCTATAATCCAATACAACATTTTTCATTTTATTATTAACATGATCTCATTTTCATAAAACTGAAAGAAATGATATACATTAAATATTTATTTTCTAATAATAAGAACTTTTCTTGAAACAAACAAATATTGGAAACATACCATTAACATGCATCTCGATTGTCGACCCATCACATTCAAGACTTGGCAATCCTCAATATTTGGAAGAGAAAGTATCTTCAAGGAGCTTAACCTCCAACCACAGACCGTCGGTCTCCTGCACTCCTTCCTAACCGGAAGTGGCCCTACCCTACTCAAGAGGATAGACTTAGGATAACCATCGGTGTTTGCCATCTGAGCTTTGGTGTTGTAACTTACGTGTCTTGTTATCGTGCAGATCCCTAGATACCCTCTAGTCATGCACGACACTCCACAAGAAACGCCATCTAGTTACGGTGAACGTTTGATGCACTTGAGGATAGTACACCACCTTGGCCAAAGGATTTGTTTTTTTAAAATAGTGTTCTAAGAATGCATGTACTTAGTTCACCCACCCTACTTGACTTGAACTGATCAAAATCCTACAGTTTCCTATTTGTGAGGTTTGAACAATTGATGACCTTGATGACCTCAAGGGTTTAGGATTTTCTCCTGTAATAGCGCATGGCGCAACATTTACTCTAATCCCGAGTTCATAGTTTCATAATCCCATTTTCATGTAAATACATTATTTATAAGTGCCCACTCCTAAGTGGTTTCATATTCGTTTACTCGGTTCCCATGTTTGTACAACACACTCAAATAATTAAAACAATTTCCCGTTATCCCAGAATTCAAGGGTTCTAGACTCCTAAGGTCTACTAAACGGTACTAGAATCATCGCATGCAACAAAGTCTAGATTCAAATGCGGGTTTTCCACTCTACTTGCTTATTTCAAAACCATGACGATTTTCGACCAAACCAAATACATTAACTCCCTATTCCCCTTTCCAAGTCTATTTATTTCACATGAGTTAATGAGGTAAAAATCGTAAAATATAATAATAAAAGATTTGGAGTCTTTCTTACGACTTTAGAGATGACCAAACGCATGGTCGACCTCTAACTAAAGATATAGGATGAAAATGACTCTAGTTGGTTGCAACTACAACTTCGGCTGTCAAACTCATTAAAGTTTACGTCAAACATGCTTTAAATTTGTGGTTTTTACTCTCCTACACAACACGCTCGTGGAGAAAAGTGTTTTCTCACTATGGAGCTATTGTTTCAAGTGCTCCAAGGGCAGTTGTACGTTGATATGTCAGTCTTAAAGGAAACTCTTTATAATTTACGTCTTTACCGACTATTTGAAGTTTGTGGTTCACATTTGCATCATGCAGTGATCATTGTTAGATGAATGCACATTGAGAACTATGCTCTATCATAATACGACATCTACCATGAGAGGTAATGATCTATTTTCTAAGTTCTTGAATACTAACAGACAGCAACATTATTGTTTCTGAAGTTTCTATTACCATAAGACAACAATGAAGCATATATAATAATTAACCTCACACAGATTCACAGTAGAAGACTTTGTCTTCACATTTGATTCATTGTAACATATTTATTCTTGCACAAATTAGACACATTTACTGTTCTATACTAAGAAACAGAAGAGAAAAAGGAAATGAACCTGTTGACAGAGGTAGAGATTACTGCAGCAAGTTCCACTTCTCCTTTGGCTAGTCATTCTTCTCTGGTTTACAAAACTCTCTCTATCTCCCTCTAACACAATGACAGTCCACTCCAAACTATCCTCCTCTCTGCCGGACACTACTCAAGACAAAGACAGGCTCCCACAG
Source organism: Cunninghamia lanceolata (assembly GCA_027924645.1). Classification (NCBI taxonomy): domain Eukaryota; kingdom Viridiplantae; phylum Streptophyta; class Pinopsida; order Cupressales; family Cupressaceae; genus Cunninghamia; species Cunninghamia lanceolata. Next base: position 15,819,898 of record BSBN01001466.1, on the reverse strand, counting down.
TTATCTTCTCTGCCGATCACTACACAGAAGCTTCCATCGTTCTCTCTCTGTTGTTTCTCTCCTCAAGACAACGACAGACTCCCTCTTTATTCTCATCTCTCTCACTTCTATACTCTGCAAGACTACTCCCTCACTGCCCCTTAGCAACTTCTAAAACTCTCTTACGCAACTTCTAACATTCTCCACCCTTTCCAAGATGCAGGAGTAAGTAACTCGCCTCCCTCTCTCTCTGCCATTGTTTCTTCTTTTCTAAATAGCGTCAGCCATTCTTACCATCTCTACACAGCGACTGACTTCTCTTTTTCCTTCTGTCGATCGAGTCTCTCACACCTAACCCACGTTTTTCCTTCTGCTTCCTATAAACCACGACAGCCTCTAACTAAAACTCCTCTCTCCGCAGTTTTCTACACGACGGAGTATCCCACTTACTTGCCCACTACTCCTTCTAACTACCTTCTCTCTCTCTGATGAAGGCCTCCAACAATCAACAACTGTCGTTTCCTAAACTCTAGCAACGACAGATTCCTCCTTTTTTCCTCCACCTCGCAAAGGAATCTCTCCCAATTAAGTTCCTCTCTCCATTGTAACTACCACTCGCATAACTTCCATACCGCGCAGGAGAAACTCCTAACATTCTGCGGTTTAGTTTATGATTCTACACAATCACCCCCGATGCCTTTACACCCACCTTAATGATGGGGCATCAGTTATTAATTTACGGTTTCTCAAAGCTCAACCGCCCATCTTCCTCCCTCTCGCGCTATGGTGAGAGTAGTTAAAGCATTAAAAGACTACTGAAACATGCCTAAACTCCGGGAGGTCGACATAACTGGTTTTAAACCTGACTTCCCACTTATCACAACCATTCAAAAAGGTGGTGGCTCCTATGGCGACTTGGCTAGCTAAAGGACATAACAACTCTGTCCTCACTTGAACAAAAAGGCATCTAATCCTTCTAGAGTAGCTTAAAGCTGAGTTGGGAATTAAACACGACAAGGTAGCGGATAAAGCTAAAAGAAAAAGACCCATGCCAAACAATTATTACACACTATGGCTTCAAAATCGACATTTGTCAATCTCCAACAAGAATAATTCACAACACAAGTTCGACGCTTTTTACGACAATCACAACGGATTGATCGTAACGCAAACAAGTTTCCTACATCGTTAGACGCTCAAAACGACTTCTTGCATCTTTCGACTGTGAGACGAGATTCACGACTCCGCCACAAGTTGGTTCATTAAATACTTATAAACGAAAATAATAAACATCTAAATAAGTCGACTTGCTATGGTGGACATACGATGACATCGACGACTCCAAGATTCTATATGACGACTTATGAGAAGGGTGTTACACCTTATCTTCCGACGTCGACATCTAGTCTTAATTATCCCTAGTCGAAAAACAAGACTATAATAATGGCTTCAAGGTTATCTACCTGCTTGGCGTTCTCAATGACAAACACCCATGGTTAATTTCCAGAGTCTATACTATCTCTCAAAGATACTTTCTCTTCCCGTCGAACGCGGTCCACCTGTTCCTGCAACGACAATCTCACATACAATTTTGTGGTCAAAGCACCTATATTCCAAATCACATCATAATTTATCCAAAACATCATTTCACTTAACATAAAGGACATTTAGTCTACAATATCACATTGATCGTAATCAATAGATTCCAAAATTTCATATAACTAACTTTGTAAAATAAATCATCAGTTTCCAGGTCGTCCACAACATATTAAATTACTGAAATTTGCAAGAAAGTAAATAGCATAATTGTTTCCAAAAAGAGGGATGTAACAAGTTCATTGATCTTGGGAATGGGATACCGGTTCTTCATAGTCTTCTTATTAAGAGCTTAGTAATCAATACACATTCTCATAGCCCCATCCTTCTTCTTCACCAAAACAATAGAAGCAAATGGACTCTTGCTTGGTCTTATATGAACCATGTCAAGGAGTTCCTTTATTTCTTTCTCAATCTCTTCCTTATTTCTTCTATGATGGTGACAAGGAGTGGTAATAATAGGTTTGGCTCCTTCATCCAACTCAATAACATGCTCAATCCCTCTATTCAGTGGTCTCCCTAGAGGTATATCGCTGAAAATTTTCTATGCTTATCCAATAAAGATTGAACATCAACATGGTACTCTCTTTTACCTTCCAAAGAAGTGGTAGGCATAATCAAGTATTGGGTTTTCCAATCAACTTGACCATGACAGAACATCCTTTCCATTCGCTTAATTGAGACAAGTTTTGGAGTTGCATTTGAGATTCCTCTAAGCACTACCTTTTTCCCATTTAAATGGAGCTTGAGTTCCATTGTTTGGAAGTTATGAGTGATTTATGCCAAACAATGCAGCCACTAAACTCCCAATACTACATCATATCTCTTATGCTAACAATATAGAAGTCATCTTTAACCTCATAATTTCCCAACATAAGACTCATTTTGGGAATCCTTCTTGGACATTGGATGGTGAATCCATTGGCTACCATCACATTGAAGCCTTCAAACTCTTCAATTTTCAAGCCTCTTCTTGCAACTACCCCTTTATTAATAAAATTATGCATTATTCTAGAATCAATTTGAACATTAATTCTTTGGCCACAAAGAACTCCATGAATCCTAAAGGGATCATACTTAGGAGTACCTAAATTTTTTGCCAAAGTACTTCTGAAGCATTTTTCTTCTTGGTCTTTTGGCATAGGTTCTTCTTCTTCTTCTTCAACTTCAACTTGTTGCTCCAAACTTTCAACTTCTGATTTTTCATTAGAAACCACTTCAATATAGTGAACTTGTTCATTTCTGATACATATATGACAAGTGACCCAAGACTCTTTGCATGTGAAGCAAAGTTTCTTCCTCTTTAACTGATTCTTCGCCTCTTCATCAAGCAAAATAGGCTACCAAGGATGGAATCATGTCACTGGGACAAAAGTGCACCTACGATTTTGTCCTAACATTAAAAAAACTTAGGATTCGATCATCACAAGCCTCTAATCATTAATTGAATTCTAAATCTCAATTTGTAAATCATTTTCATAATATTTACAAGCGGCGTTCTATAATGGTAGCAATGTATGAAGTCTCATGTCATGATTGTGTACATAAAACCAAAACATAGCCCACATATATTTAAAAAACTAAAACTATAGTTGACATAATCAAATATAGAAATAAAACATATAAATATAAAACAAACATAAAACAAAACAAATATATATTTTTATTTTTACTTTGTCAACAATAAAAAAATAAATATATTATAAACTAATTAAGTTTTATTTAGTAGAAAAGTTATCATATATTTTTTAAATATAAAGACATCAAAATTTTAAAATATATATTAATGACTACAAATGAAACTATTAAAAAATAACATATAAGTATATAATATTTACTACATTTTTCACATATACGCTATGCAATAAATAAAATAGTTCTAAAGTATATTATATTTTCTACATAGATGTATTAAAAATTTATTGTATTTTGTTAGGGGTTAATCCCTATTTGGACTTCAGGTTGTCACTTCTTCCACTCACCTTTTTTTAATGTGTAATATTATTCTAGATAAATAGTAATAAGACACTTATTCATTTAAAAAAATATATACTAATTAAACATTCAAAACTAAATTCCAAATAAATCTTACTTTATAGCAATTATTTTAACATATTTTTATGTTAATCTACCTTAATTTATTAACTGTCAATTATCAACCTCAACTCATTAATTAATTCAAAATTTAATCATTAAATTGAACCATCTAGAACACCCTTTCGTTTCTTAGAGTTGGCGCGATCTTTCATAGGAATTTTCTTGCTCGTCAATTCACTGTCGGCCAACAGCTTCACTCTATGAATTCATTTTTTGAAGGGTGAACAAGTCTTATTGTGTAAGAACATGGTTTCCAAATGGAACAGATCCAATGCGTCTTTTTTTCTATATAAACAAAATGGGCATCTTGGATGTTTAATTATACCAAGCACAACAGGCAGATATCAACAGCTCTACAGATTGACTACCACTTCTTTCATCTTTTCTATCAAAGAAGTCCCAAAAGAAATAGAGCAGTGACAGAAGATGGCTTTATCCATGTTAATCAAGCTCACAGTCAGGCGTTTTGGGTAATTGCTATAGACTGTTTGATCATTTAAGTGGATGATGTTTAAGTAGAGTGATTTATAAGTTACCCAATTTACTTGAATGTTCAGTTTGTTTCTAATTTAGGATAAATTAATGCTTCAAAATCTAATCTATTCTGGATCTGCAGGTGTCCTGACTTGTGAGGAGTTGCCTATGGAGATCTGTGTATTTTCTGTTTCATCTTCAGGAGCACGTTGTGTTCTTGAGAAATCTATCCTCAGGGATGACAGTGCCCAATACCAATGTTTGTTATGCCAAAAAACCATATTATAAAACAAAAGGAGTATATTGCAGATTTGTATAGATTGCATAATTGAAGTGCTTGTAATTGAAAATCATTGTGCAGACATCAGAGGTCATGGCAAAAAAGATAAATGAATGGATTGAAATAGAAGAATGTGTAAACAACTGTGGGCTTCACAGAATGGTACCGGGATTGTCCAGTGATGGTCTCCACAGTGTTACAACAATTGCCACAACATCGTGAATCTTGCTACCGGAGAAGGTAAGCAAATTATTGTTGATTAAAAACGAAGAACAAAATGAAAGCAATTTGCAGAAAAAAGAGAACAGAAAAATTAAGAACATTACACGGAAATAAACACACACATAAAATTAAAGTGGTTCACTAGAATATATGGCTATGTCCACTATGAACAGGGGAAATCATTTATATTAATACTCTGTTTTTACATATACACCTAGCACCCACACTCTCTCCAAAATACCACTTCAAACTTCATCTATATCCTTCATCAAAGAAGATGCCAATAGTTTTCCCTTTACCATGGAAGAGAGTAACCGTTTTCAAGAAGCTATGGTTATACAAAGAACTGACTCTGCAGAGATATACCTAACAATATTCTCTGATGTTCTCCAATGGTTACAAAAGGAACTTGGCTTCACACGTAGCCAACAATCTCCCACTTGAAGACAAGTTATACTAGAAAGAGAGGTGCTCAAAGATTTCCCCTATTGCAGGTTTAGTCACATCGGGACAACACCGAGAGAAGCTCTACAAAACACAAACTTCTCTCGTGGTACAATCTTTGTTAATGCATCGACTAGGTTCATTTTACTATCAATTTTCTCCACCTGCATCTTACCGTCATCAAGAACATGACGAATAAAATGGTATCTCAGCTCTATATGCTTTGTCCGATTGTGGAAGGCAGAATTTTTGGCCAAGTGAATAGCACTATTGCTATCACAATACAAAGTGAAAACTGATTGCGAACACCCTAATTCGGCTAACAACCGCTGTAACCATATCATTTCTTTGGCTCTTTCAGTTAGAGCAATGTATTTTGCCTCCATAGATGAGAGTGCAACCACTTGTTGCAATTGTGAAACCCAACTAATGGCTGCTCCGACAAATGTAAACACATAACTGGTAGTAGATCACCGTTTGTCCAAATCTCCAGCCATATCCAAATCAACAAATCCTCTCAACTGAGTGTCCTTTACATCAAAACATAAAACATAATCTGAGGTACCTTTCAAGTATCGTAAAATCCACTGAACAGCCTGCCAATGCAATTTACTCGGATTACTTACAAATCTACTCACAACTCCCACTGCATGAGTAATATTCAGACGAGTACACACCATAGCATACATTAAACTCCCAACTGCGGATGAATATGGAACATTTTCATTTGTGCTTCCTCTTCCTGAGTTTTAGGACACATAGCTGAAGATAAGCGAAAATGATCAGCCAAAGGAGTAGAGACAAGCTTACCATTTGTCATATTAAATCTATCCAAAACTTTTGCAATATAGTTTTCTTGGGATAATCTGATTTCTTTCTTATTTCTATTCCTGAATATATTCATCCCAAGAATCCTCTTTGCTGGTCCAAAATCTTTCATTGCAAAACATTGAGACAATTGTTGCTTTAGCTCATGAATAATTTTCACACTAGTGCCAGTAACTAACATATCATCAACATAGAGTAGAAGAATGAAAAACTCACCACTAGCAAGCTACTTATAGTACACACAAGGATCTGATTCACAGCAAGTGAATTTGTGATCAGTCATGAAGCGATCAAACTTAAGATACCATTGCCTGGGGGCTTGCTTTAGCCCATACAAACTCCTCTTCAATCTACAAAATAGATGCTCCTGACCTTGCTGAGCAAAGCCCTCAGGCTGTTCCATGTAAAATTCTTCATCAACATCACCATGAAGAAAAGCAGTTTTGACATCAAGCTACTCCAGCTCAAGATCCCAAATAGCTACCATGCCTAAAATCGTACGAATGGTGTTCATTTTCACAACTAGTGAAAAAATTTCATTAAAATCAATTCCTTTTTGCTGATCAAAACCCTTCACAACCAGCCTGGCCTAGTAGCGTTTATGACCCCTGTCTTCCTCTTTCAGTCGGTAGACCCATTTATTTTTTAGAGGTTTACAATTTGGTGGAAGAGGAACCAAATCCCAAGTATCATTTTCTTTCAAAGACTCCATTTCATCTTTCATCGCCTCCATCCATTTCATTGAATTTGCATCTTTACAAGCTTGTTTAAAAGTGGAACATCATACTTAGATGGACGCCTCTTCTCCCAGGTAGATCTCCTCAATTGAGGACCCTGTTCTGGCTACAAATTTGTGTCCAGATGTAGTCTTTGTAATAGATTTTGGACATCATCAATATCAGATTGTAAATGAACTTGTTGCATACTCCCCTGTCTTGGCACACTGCTCTGCTTAGTTACACTGTCATGCCCTGCAGTTCCTATCTATGTTAAAGATTGACCTCTGTATTGCTTTGAAGACTCACCTTCTAAAGTTATTGAAACTTCACCTCCTATATGCATTGGAGATCTCCCTCCTATCTACTACATTTGATATGTAGGAGGCAACGTAGAATGCAAATAAGGCTGCGTTGGGTTTAATAAAGACGGCATATGACTAAAAGAGGGTTGTGTATGGTCCAAAATGGACTGTGTTTGACAAATCATAGGTTGTGTGGGAGTATGTGAAGGCAACATTATAGATTGAGATACTTCTAAATTATTTATTGAGAGCTGTGTAGCATTAGATAAAGGCAGTGTAGGAAAATATGATGACTGTGTTATATTTGGAGAAGGCAGCATTACAATATATGAAGATTGTAAAGAAACACATGAGGACGTCGATGCTGCAAGAGAAGGTAATGACTGTGTGACATCATAAACAGGGGTGCTAGTATTGGAAGTCAGAGAGTGGATATTAGATGGTTGTGAAGGAAGTATTAAAGGCTAGGAAAAAGACACAGTGGTTTGCCGGGCCATGCCATTGTCAAACAAATCAACATCAATACATTCTTTTGGAGATGAACTTTGTTTATGCAAACCTAGAAAGACTTTTTAGTTAAAAATGACATCCTAATTGTGAACAATCATTTTGGCGACGAAATCCCACAGCCTGAAAGCAAATTGATCCTCTCCATAGCCTAGAAATATGCACCTCTTGGATTTGAAATCAAGTTTTGTTCTTTTCTCCTTTGGAATATGTACAAATTCTTCACAGCCAAACACCCAAATATGATAATAAGAAATTATTTTTCTGAGCCATCACTCCTCCAGAATGTTGAAATCCAATTGAGACGAGGGAGCTTGATTAATCAGATAAACCATTATATTACAAGCCTCTGCCCAAAACTCTTTTCCCAATCTAGCATTCGAGAGCATACACCGAGCTCGCTCAAGAATTGTTCTATTTAACCTCTTTGCTGCACCATTATCCTAAGGAGTATAAGGAACTACCTTAATCTAACGAATACTGGATGATCTGCATAAAATGTGTCAAACTCCAAAGAGCAATATTCTCCACCATTATCTATTAGTAGACATTTAATTTTATGCCCAATCTGATTTTCAACCATAGCCTTGAAAATTTTAAATTTTGAAAACACCTCTGATTTTCTATGCATCATGTAAACCCATATTTTGCGAGTACAATCATCAAGAAATGTAAAAAAATAGTTAGCACCTCCGCTAGAAGCTAGCTCTGTGGGACCAAAAACATCTGAGTGAACAAGTTCCAAAGGAGTAGTCTTCTTGTCATGGCCCGTCCTCAAGAAGCTGGTCTGACACTATTTGCCATAAAGGAAATGCTCACATAACTCTAAGTCAATCGATTTTAGGCCTGGAAGTTGGTCCCTCTTAAGCATAACTTCAAGCCCCTTCTTGCTTATGTGCCCCAATCTCTGATGCCAAATTTTAGAACTGCTATCTATTGTTGCCATAGCAGCTCCCACTTCACCATGGCATTCTAAATATAAAGATTACCCAACTTCTTGCATTTTGCAAGTACTAAAACTCCCTTGGTTACTTTCCAGGTATCTAGAGAAAATTTAACATTACACCCACGAGCAATAAGCTGGCTGACATATATTAAATTTCATTTCAACAAAGGAACATATCTCACAATCTTCAAGATCCATTTACCTCCATTTTTCAAATGCAAAGTAACATCTCCCTTACCTAAAATTTCACATTCGTTATTATCACCAAGGAAAACCTTACCGAATGTACCTTCTTGGAAAGTAGTGAAAGCCTCCCGACATGAAGTAGCATGGAAGGAGGCACCAGAATCGAGGACCCACAAATCTGCATTTGTATTACTAGCTGATAAGACCAAAACAACATCACATGCAGTGTTTACTTCATTGTTATTACTCACTTTGTCTTGGGCCTTCTTGAAATTCTAGAAATTTTTCTTTGTGTGACTAGGTTTTCCACAAAACCAACAAGCATCGTTTCTGCCCCTGGATTTGGATCATGGAGCAGATTTAGATCTTCTTCAGTTATTATTTCTTCCTCTTTCTTGACTTCTTCCCCTATTGCTAGTACTTACAGTTGTTAAAGCATCACCAGAAGAGGGTTCCTAATTTTTTCCCCTCATATCTTCACTGAGAAGTGTGGCTGCTACGTCATCAAAAGATAATTTACTTTTGGCTACTACCAAAATGCTCACAACCATCACAACACCTTCCCAGCTATTTGGTAAGGAACACAACAACAAAATTACCTTAATTTCATCATCTAACTTTATACCCACCAAAGTCAATTGGGTAACTAAGGTATTAAATTCATTTAGGTGGTTTGACATAATCCCACCTTCTCTCATTTTCAATTTATATAACTTTTTCATAATAAATACCTTATTTGATGTTGATGCTATCTCATACATGCTGGAGAGTTTATCCCAAATCTCTTTCATAGTATTCTCAGAAGAAACATTGAATAGCACGTTGCTGGACAGTGAAAGAAAAATTGTTGCCCTCGCTTTCATATCCATTTTCTCCCAATCTTCATTTGACATTGAGCCTTTTTCTTTTTTTTTTCCCTAGTAATGCAAGTGAGAGGTCCTGCTTGATCAACAGTGACTTCATCTATACTTTCCACAAGCTGAAGTTCTACCCCGCGAACTTCTCTATCTTCTATTTGTCTGCGTCGTCCATGCTTTTGAAAAAACTTCACCAAGTTCAGTCAACTTCACAAACGATCTTCTAAACAGAGCTTCCAAACCAGAGCTCTGATACCAATTGTTGATTAAAAATGCAGAACAAAATGAAAGCAATTTGTAGAAAAACAGAACAGAAAAAATAAGAAAATTACACAGAAATAAACACACACAGAAAATTAAAGTGGTTCACTAGAATATATGACTGCATCCATTATGAATAGGGGAAATCATTTATATTAATACTCTATTTTTACATATACACCCAGCACCCACACTCTCTCCAAAATACCATTTCAAACTTCATCTATTTCCTTCATCAAAGAAGATGCCAATAGTTTTCCCTTTACCGTGGAAGAGAGTAACCATTTTCAAGAAGCTATGGTTATACAAAGAACTGACTCTGTAGAGATATACCTAACAATATTCTTTAATGTTCTCCAGTGGTTACAAAAGGAACTTGGCTTCACATGTAGCCAACAATTATGTCATTTGCTTTTAAGTTTGGTTGTTAGCTCTTGTAAGGTTGTTCAAATAATATTGTGTGTGTATATATATTATTCCAGGTTTGTACTTGCCTCACTTGTGCCAAGCTCAGAGAAGTGGATCCCGTCGCATGGTGAAGAAGTGTTGGGAGGTGCAAAAACAAGTATTGCAGTTAAATCATTCGAATTTGTTTCTCCTCCTTCCACTCTGGATATCACAACTGGCATGCCTGTGGCTTCTCCAATTCCATAGATGCTTTCAAATTTATATGATTGCTTTCTTGTCTGATGGCCCCCTATAGAATTGAATGCTTTGCGGATGGACATTTGCCCATAAATTATTATGGTCCCTACCGATTTTAATTGTTTGGAAGGATTTATACCTACCCTTGCGAAGATTATTTTTTTTGGAGGGGGAGGAGATTAAATAGTGGTCAACCCACCAACAATTTATGTAGGGGTGTGATTCTTTTCCCACATTCTTCTTAAATCAGTATTGCAGATTTTATGTCTTTAACATAGAAATGGGATCCTAATTTTTATGTTTCTCCTATACTTAATGGAACTTCTTTCCATTTTATTATTCAATTTAGAATGTAACTATGGAGATTTACTAGGTAATAAAATATTAAATGTTTGTGTGCCCAATCATGGGAGTATAAGCCACATCTAAAAGGAAATATGTCCTTTCAATTTGGAGTTTTCTAATGGTGAAACTAGCATACCCATGTGTCAATTTTCCATTTGATTTTGGATTCATTTAGATGGAATGTTTTAATATTATTATATATTTTGTCAAATGGCATCTTTTTATGTGAAGTTGAGCTTATTTTTCAAATTTTTATTCTTTTTTATTTACACATGCTTGGACATATTGACCTTATCCTATTTTTATTTGCACTTATTCCTATACATTTGCCATTAATATTCATTTATTATGCCTATCATTGCACTTACATTCATACATTCATTCTCAACCTCAATATTTATGCCTCCCTACCTAGATATCAATCCTATTGTGCTCGAGTTCGAATCCATGCCACATGGAATTGACCCTTGGAATTCAAAACTTCAAATTCATTTTCTTGTTGACTCATGCCTTTTTACTAGTTAGTATGAGCCCACTTGGTACATGTTTGCACAATTTAAGGCTATCTTAGTATTTAAAGACATTCATTTGTGCACTTAGACACATGAGAGAGGATTGCCTTAAAATCATAAGCATTACAAGAAGAATCATTCTAGGAACATTTTCACTTGGAGCACTAAAAGGAACCATAATTTGCATCATAATCATCTAGAACATCTACATGCATGAGAATAACATTGGTTCCAATATTCATCCATGTTAGTATTAAAATAAGTCTTATCAAGGGAGTTGACCTAGGAGAACATGTCCTTGCAATTTGACTGTGCACCCCCAGATATCAATGAACAAGGGAAAAAATGTTGTAGAAGTGTACAATCAACTAGTTCGACTTCATGGCCGATAAGGGCGTGGTTTGGTGGTTAAGTCGCTCAATTGTAGTGGTGGCCACCAAAGTTCAAACCCCCACTGGGCCAACGAGCTCGCAGGTTTTACACCTTCGCAGGGCCAATGAGCTTGCGGGTTTGAAGTGTTCTTGCTAGGGGATGAGGTCCCTCGTGTTGTGGCCTCACCGGTTCATTGCTCCAGGAAAAACCATTCACGTGGAGCTGGAGGGCATGTCGCACCAGCGTCGTCGATCATGTTAAAAAGTTTACCAGGTGCATTTAAAAAAAAAACTAGTTCGACTTCATGCGTTACAAATCAAATCCATGCAAAAGGTAATATTTGCTACACTCAAGAGAAACATGTGGTGGATAGGATCAATTTGCGAATTTCTAAGAGCAACCTAGTTTATACTTTATCATTTTACTTCCAACACATGTAAGAAGTTGTAATTCTAAGTTGTAGTTGAAAGTTATGATCAAAATAGTGGACTACTATTTATTAACTGTCAAAATCAACTAAGTGTTTTCATTTACATTTATTTCCAAATTTCAAGGTTTTGTTACATAATTTGTTACAACTCTAGATTAGGTTAATAGAATATCATATTTATTAGAACTTAATTTTAGTAAAGGGACCCATTTATATTTTTTACATTTTTGAACTTATCTACTTTTACACCAACCTAGGGTTTTGTTTTAGGGTTCATCCTTCTTTTAGGGTTTTAGATTTGTATTTTTCTAAATACTTTATCATTTTTTACATCTAGTTAGGGTTGATCCCCATTTCTTAATTTCATTCTCCATAACTTGATCTTTTTTCTAGGATTTGTGGTTTACAAAGCCATTTTTCTTTAACCCATTGATGCAGTCATGGGCAAAGGGTTCAATTAAGAACTCTTCAACCATGTAGCCAACACAACAACACACAAAATTCATACAACAAAATGAAAATACACAAGAGATATGTCAAACATTGATTTTATTGTCTCATAGTTTGAAATACATCAACAATCTTTATCACAAGGGACTAGAATTAGACTAAGACGTTAGCCTTGAATCATATTGAAATACAAGCACAATTAGTGTGTAATTCCTCAATATGATGTCTTCTAGAAGTTGATATACAATATGATGCTCTCCAGTCTTTTGAATTATGGATCTACTACAAAACTTGGAACTAAAACTGCATTCTTTATGTAGAATGAGTGATCTCTTTTATAACAAGTATTGATGAAATGTCATGGCATTAAAAAAATGTGGTGCAGTGCCATATACACATGTAATGGGAATATTGCCAGATCCAATCTTATTGATTTCACATTTATCTTCATAAGGAAATATGTACACATGATCCCCTTAAAATGAGCGCAATAGGATATGCATTAGAATTCAATCTGGATTTAACCATGAACTTTCTTGGAAATAACCTTATTTATGCTATTACAAATTAGTGAGAGATTTAAATATTTGATGCACAATTGAATTAGGGCTTATTTAGTTGAATTTGACAATTCATATATCATATTAGCCAATGAGAAAATGACTATTAATGATGTGATATTGTAGAATACACCTCCATGAAGCTCTACTATGAATTTGAAGTCTTATTGATACAAATGTGCTACCACATGGTGATATTACCATTTGAAACTTTGATGTGCTTGTAAAGACCCACACTAATTGTTTTTGAATTTTTTGCAATAAGAGGATGCAAATGCAACCTTTGCACTTTTTGATTACCAAGATCATAGTGTGGGCAAGGTTAGAGCGTATGGTGTTTGAACAACTATCTATTTGAATGAATGCACAATTGAAAGTAAAGGCAACAAGCTGACCAGAAGCATACAGACGACAAAGTTGACCCAAATCTACACCTCTTTGGAAACATGTATGCTTGAAAATGTAAATACATTGGTAGATTCCTACAAGTCTGATCAAGTCAAATTAGTTGATTGCTAAGTAGACTTGATCAATGCCAAAATGGGCTATGAGAACAACTGGATCTAGCAATGAACCTATCAAGACTTTATAGAGTAAAAGTTCAAAGTTGTGTCACACTTCAAGCCAACTTATCAACATAAATGAATTAAGTATTTCCAACTAAAAGTTAATTTTGGTGAAACATATGTTCTATCTAGATTCATTCTAGCTAAATTAGATTTAGGCCATAACTTTTTCAACTAGAACCATCCACTAAAAACATATGTAGCATCACTTTCTTGCTAATTTACCAAAAAAGTAAGTTATTTGAAAAACTTCTTGTTCTAATTTTCAACTCCTACTCATGAAAATAATCATTTTAAAAGAATATAAAAATACTCTTTTGTAGATCTATAAGTCTACTTTGTAAAAACAATTTTTTAAACATTTCAATTAGTGTTTATATTTTATTTTATATTTTTACTAAAAGTAGGTTATCAACACCAAAATATGATGTTGATTGTCCTCTCAAGAAAAATAACAATGTTTATAAAAAAAAATATAAAAAAATATGATGCATTAGAGGAGAGATTTCATGTCGAGATGATATATTTTTTTTTCCTATTTTGGATAAATAGTTAAGACTTGAAAGTTGGCGTCCCATTGAAATAGTTGTGTTTTCATTACAAACAACTTCCAAGATTTATTTAAAAGTATATATTTATCAAAATAAGAAAAAAATTAATCCATGCACTAAAGTTTCAAGTTATGAATACCCAAAAAAATAGAAGTAAAATAAATGAAATTTACTATATAAAGTGTAACATCCCATTCAACCTTATTTTTCAACATTTTATCAGCAACTAAATTATAGTGTCAATTTTATAAAATACTATATTTAAATAATTTTTAATATTTTTTAAAATACAAACATAAAATACACTAAAAAATCTGCATTTTATTAGTTTACATCATTTTAAAATTCAAAACATATACATCACTTTGTAGTGATTGAAGTTAAAAAGTTGGATCAGTGTTGGTCAAATTTCCTTTATAAAAGTGTTAAACAACTTTGAACTTTCACTCTACAATGTTGAAATGCACATAACTGACAAAATACCATCCAGTTTTATATGATAATCATTAAATGCCAACACTTTTTGGTAGTACTACCATCTAGAATCACAATGATATAAAGTATGAACTACTGACAATATATTGAAAAGGAAACTAAATATATAACATATTAATTTTTTATTTTAAATCAGTAACAGATTGCTGCAACACAAAGATTAGTCCAGATAATCAAAAAATAGATTATATTCAACCCCTGTAGACTGAGCAATCGAAGAAAAATGGAACCAACACTGAAGAATGATGAATTATGTTGATGAAGATATACAAAGAAGATTGGCAACTATCCAAATTGTAACTAAAATTGAAACATTGCACAAAACTGAAAGACTAAACTGTACAACCTCTAGAATGATTGTACGACCTGCACAAACACTATCAAAACTATTGCAAGAAATATACACACTAGAATTGTACGAAACAATATGCTAATGTTATGGCACCCAAAATTAGTCAAGAATCTACTCCAAAGAGGCTGCAACTAGAAGTTAGTATTCACATGCCTCATTTTCTCATGTATGACCTATATTGAGTGTATGGCATGTAGAAGGAATTAGTACGAACTCCAAAGGGTATGGAACTACTGCAAAAGATAATATGGATAGGAATATAATTATCAGCCAATAGGTAGGAATGTGATTCCAACAACAAGTATGGCCTAGTACTATGCTAGTACGACCCAACATAACATGCTAATGGTATGGCCAGATATATGCAGACTGGTATGACATCCTTTGGCATAATTAAAGGCTGCAATATGGATAAATCAACAAGATATAAAACTTAGAAACAATTAGGAACTCAAAATACATCAAAAACCTCCATGATCAATCAACAATTAGAAATTAAATTTCACACGATCAACTCAAACTGCAAAACTTCACTATCAACACATAGGTGATTCCTAGATGAAATTACTCAAGCTAGCTAGGAGGGTTTTCATCTTCAAAATTGGATTCACCAAAAAGTTTTCATCATTGGGAAAATGGAAGAACTCATGTTCATTCTCAGAGCAAATAGAAATGAATTAGTCAAGAGATTTATGAGGACAAATCTCCCTTTTATAACTTTTTCAAGAGAATAAAATAATATTTTCTCTTTTACTCACTTATCTCCTCAAAAACATAAAAGACATAATAAAGTGTCCTGATGACCACCTTTTTGCACCTTGGAGCTAATGACACTTTATCAACACAACTTAAACACAACCTTTTTAAATAATTAAATATAAGCTATTTTTTAAAGATATAACTCAAAAGTACTTTTGACAACTTAATTTAATTATTTAATCATTTTTCCCTTATTCCACCACCCCATTAGCCTACGGGAAAAATTTGGAAAATAGGCTAAGGGTCATCAACATCTTACACTTGAGAAGGTGACATTACAGTCCTCCCTTCCCAAAATTACTTTCCCTCAAGCAATTACAAATTTGGATGCTCCAAAATGTGCTTTACTTCCCAAGTAGCATCCTAAACTAGTAGATTCTTTCATTTGATCAAATACTCAAGATTTATGCTTTTGTTTCTCAATTTACACTCTTTGAAATCAATAACCTCTTCATGAATCAAAATCAATTTTTCTTCTTCATCCAAGGGAGGTAGCTCAACTAATGAAATACCATTATGGCCAAGTGTCTTCTTAAGGAAAGAAACATGAAACACATTATGCACCTTACTATTTTCTAGTAGTTCCAACTCATATGCCACTTCCTTAACTCTCTGTTTGACTCTGTATGGGCCATAAAAATGTGGCTTAAGCTTCTCTACTCCACTCTTTTTAAGAGATGACAACTTATAAGGTTGTAATCTCAAATAGATGATATCACCAACCTCAAAAGTATGCTCAATATGGTGTTAATCTACATACAAATTCTACTAACTTTGAGCATGTTAGAGGTTTTCTTTAAGAGATTTTAAAATATATTGGCTCTGCTGAAGTAAACATTTGGCCTCTGGTACCTTGTTGTCACAGAGAACAAGATCAATGAAACTTGGAGCCTCATAACCATACAGACCATAATTGGTGAAATTTTGATAGACATGTGATTTAAGTGGTGTTGTAGCAATGCTCCCCCAAGTGGGATCCATTTAATCCAAGCCTTTTGATGTCTAGAAACATAGTTTCTCAATTATCCTTCCACCCATTTATTAACAATCTCAGTTTGTCCATCAATTTGGGGGTGGCAACTTGTGCTTGGAGTAAGCTCAATCCCTAATAAATGAAATAACTCTTACCAAAATAAACTTAGGAACCTATTATCCCTATCACTTACAGTATTTTTTGGCAATTCATGAAGTCTAAACACTTATCTAAAAAAAAAATAGCAACTTGTGGAGCTCTGAAATCTAAATATATTGCAAAGAATGTGTAAATTTTGTAAGCCTATCAACAACAATATAGATGCAATATTTACCTTGAACCTTTGGCAACTTGGTGATGAAGTCTACATAAACACTCTCCCATTCTTGAGTTAGAATGGGTAGGGGCTGCAACAAACCAACTAGAAAAGAGTGCTCATTTTTGTTTTGTTGACATACTATACATTCTCTGATATGCTTAAGGTCATCATCCTTAAGCCCCTTCCATGTGAACCTCTCCTGAATTTTATTGTAATTCTTAAAATACCCTTGGTGACTAACTAAAGGAGTATCATGAACAACTCTTAAAATATTTTATTTTACCTTGGATTCAGGTATCAAAAAGATTCTATCTTTGTATAGAATCAACTCATTAAAACCACTACATACTTGTAATCCTACAAATTTCCTTCCAAGATGTTAGTGGAAAAGGTATTCTTGGCATATTTTGATAAAAATTTGGACCTTCCAATTTGTTGTAATCTCCATCATAGAACATAAAGTGGGTCTTCTGGACAACACATTAGCCACTATGTTCTTCTTTCCCTTCACATACTCAATATAAAAACCATAAGCTTGAAGCTTACTTACCCATTTTTGTTGTCTCTCATTGAGATCCCTTTGACTTCGGAAATATTTTAATCTATTATGATTAGTTTTGACCACAAACTTGCCCCAAATAAGATATTGCCTAAATTTGGCCAAGGTGTTACATATATTGTCATCGATGTCAACAGAGGTGTGGTGGAGAAGGCATATTGTTGTATATTGATGTCAGAAGTGTTGTGAGGTGGAAAGCATAGTGAGGTGTATATGATGTCAAGGAGTAATTATCAGAGGAGCAGACTAAAGAGGGATGATCAGAGAAGTTATGAGGTGAAGTCATGAGCATGTTGTTGGATCAATATCATCTGTACATAGGTGTACCTTATCTTTTGAAGTTCATGAACATGTGAAAGTTGTCAAGTTGTAGGATATGCTGACTTGGAGAAGTTGTGGTTTCTTGTTTTTAATGAAAAAAGTTGTGATTGTTGTCTATGGTGTTGTGAATGTTGTATTCATTGTCTCTTGTTGAAAATCAATGCATGAGATATGAAGGAAAGTGTATAAGGTTTCAGTTGTCAAAGGCATAGGAAGTTGCATTGAAGAAGCTCAGGAGAATGCTCTGCATTCCTCCACATTTGAAGATATGGCCATGCAGTTTGTAGGTTAGACAAAGATAGATGAGAAGTATGCATGATTTTGATTTCAAAGCATAAAATTTAACACAGAGCTTTTTAGAGCTAGCAAAGTGAAGACAATGATGATATAGTATTGTTGCAGTTTTAAGGAGACATTATAATGCTCCACATTTCTCTGCATTCGAAGATATGATCTTGCGGATTAGAGGATAGTTAGATATGGATGAGAGGTATGTTATACTCAAGTTTCAAAAGTTACAATGTACCGCAAATGTTCTCTGGAGTCAGAAAAGTAAGGACAATTCATGTTGCTGATTAGGATTGTCAAAGGGAGAAGGTAAAAGCTACTGCATTTCACCACATCTTGATATTTCACTTTACTATTTGAAAGTTAAGTTTAGATGGTCTGTATGTTTGTTCAATTTGATTTTCAAGTGTTGTAGAGTACCGCAAGTATGTTTTTCAATGATCTATTTCAAGACAGTGCATTCAAACTGTGTTAGAGATATCAGCTTTAGAGTTTGATTGTTTGCACCAGTTGGAAGTAGCATGAGTGGGTAGAAGGAATGTATGGGAATTTTCTTCAAGTCATGTAATACTTGTGACATGATCTAGATATTGTTTGTTTGTCTCTCCGGTACCACTTTAGGTCTGGAGATAATGTATGGAAGGATAAGTTGTTTTGATGTCGACTTGGTGAGAGTAAGTGATTGCGCCGTTTGTTTGGAAGTGTGCACCAGCTTTGAGATGGGTGTTAAGGTAAAGTAGGTCCTATTGATCACTTGATATGAACTTGTATAAAGGGATTTAATTCCTACATTACCACAGTTGATCTAGGCGCTGACTTGTGTGGTCATTGCACGTTTCATGTTACACATTTCATCTAGGCTGATGGATGTGAAGATTTGAAGACTTGCAGAGCATATAAATGAAAGATAAAGATTGTTGCAAGAAGGCATGAGTGTAAGCGAGAGTGTACGAGTGTGAGAGTGAATATATGTGAATGTACATAAAGATATATGATCTGAAAGGTTGAGAAGGAAATCTAGGGGCTATAATGCAAGATTCATAATAGAGGCAATATTGTGTTGTGCTGCGGAGGAAGTTGTGATGTTGTGATAGAGCAGAGGTGTGGAAGTAGGAGAATCTATCAAGTGTTTTGGTGCAAAGGTTGGACCCTCTTCTTATAAGTGTTGTATGACTTTAGGGAGTTGTAGCTTCCTTTGGGTTGGAGCCCATAAAACTATGTTTAGGGAGTTGCAGCTTCCTTTGGGTTGGAGCCCATAAAACAATGTTTTAGGGGGTTACATAGATTCCTTTGGGTTGGAGCCCATAAAACAATGTATTATGAATTTGTAGCTTCCTTTGGATTTTAGCCCATAAAACTTGTTGTAAACTTGTTTTTATTTGTGAGGTTGGATTTGGACAGTAGATCCAAGAAGCTTGCTCACCATGGTTTTTCCCTTCTATGGTTTTCCACATAAATCTGATGTTATGGTTGTATGGTTGTGTAATTGTGTTTTGAATTACCTCATTATCTATTTATCTGTTTAAGGAATTATTAAGT
Source organism: Cunninghamia lanceolata (assembly GCA_027924645.1). NCBI lineage: Eukaryota > Viridiplantae > Streptophyta > Pinopsida > Cupressales > Cupressaceae > Cunninghamia > Cunninghamia lanceolata. Next base: position 15,800,164 of record BSBN01001466.1, on the reverse strand, counting down.
TTTTTAAGATAAAGTTGAATTGAATTAAATTGTGGTATATACAGATTCAATCCCCCCCTTTCAGTATATCAGTGGTGCAGGAGCACCTACAAATTCATGTTTTCTTTTGTAATAAGGTCTATTGACCAATGCATTTTCATTTCAATTTGTATCTAGGTTCATTTTGTAAGTCCCAAGTGACTTAGGGGACATTTGTCAATTGTAATTGAATAATGCTAAAAATAACAATAATGCCAAAAACAGGAAGTAGTGTTTCCCAGCCGCTTGGATTGGTCTCCCAGCCGCTTGGAGTTAGTTCAGTACTACTCAGGGCGAGTTGATAAATGCCCAGAGAAATGGTCAAATGATCATCGAATGTAATTAGATCGAAGTAGTGTGATCGAATGTGATTGTATTGTGCTCAGGAGAAATAAAGCAATTCTGTTCTGTCCATTTGATTTCTGTTTCTTACAACTGTAAATCGTGTAACTGTAGATTTCCATTCATTTTGTATTTTCCATTGTTACCGTATGTCATCATGAAGCATTCCACTGGTGAGATTTCTATCGAAATCAGTGGAATGGCTTTGTTGTATGAATATTTGTTTTTCTCTTTGTTTTGTTTTTCCTATTTGGTGATGTAGAGGATCCTGATAGGGTGTTTCACGCAGTAAGAATGATCTAGCATCTTCATGTGCTAGGGTTCGTAGGAAGTAAACTATGCGATGGCGTATTGGTGCATTAGCCAAAGGTTACGAGTGTCCACCAACGGAACGAGTCTCACCAAGGGGAAATGCCATTGGGGCATTGGAGAAGGATGAGAGACTTGGCCGAGGAAGTTGAATCGGTGGCTCATCAGTTAGTTTGTCGACTATGAGAAATTAGGGCATTGGTTTGTGGTATCTGCTATGTGTTCCCCATCATATTGGTATCAAAGCTTGGAAAAAGATTTGGGCTGCAAGTCGAATTGAGGATTTGCAGGAGTATTGGTGTTTGGGTGCTATCTATGAATGTTTATGTCAGACAAAGAAAATGAGACAGAGGCAGAGAAGATGCCTCCCAAAAGTATGTCGCAGGACGCCGTTAAGAAGTTGATCAAGGAGATGCTTGCATCCAAGTTGGGAGAGTTCAAGCAGTCCAAAGGCAAAGATAGGGAAGATGAAAGTGACAGCGATGAAGGTGATACATAAATTGGGGAAACCAATAAAAAGATAGAGGAGATACCAGTAGACCAGAGGGCATTTTTAAATGCATTGAAGTCAGTCAATAGGGACACCATAGATGGGTTACCTATGTATAGTGGAAGTATGGAAGCTGAAGAGGTGATTGACTAGATTGAGGCATTGAATAGTCATTTCAAATATAAAGAAGTCCCTGATGATAAGAGGGTTAAGCTGGCAAAGGCAAGATTGAAGGGATCTACTCTTGCATGGTGGAATTATGAACAAGGGGAGAGAGTCAAGGAGGGGAAGAATATGATAACCTCCTAGGAAAGGATGAAGACCAAACTCAAGGCATAGTTCTTACCCTGGACTATGATGTACAGATGTATAAGAAATTGCAGAACCTTAGACAGAGAGACCTTGATGTGAATGCATACACACAAGAGTTTCATAAACTCAGTCTCAGATCAAAGAGACAAGAAGAAGAGTCAGAGAAGGTGGCCAGGTACTTGAATGGCCTAAGGATGAACATCCAAGATGAGATCAGCATTTTAGCACCAGAAATAGTGAACAAGTGTTTCCAAATGGACTTAAGGGCTGAAGAGAAGATAAGAGAAAGAGTGAGCAGAACAATAGAGGTAGGGGCAGAAGGAATTTTAGAGGCAGAGGCAGTTTTGGAGGAAGGAGTCCTAACCAGAGGCCTAGTGGTGAGTCTAGCCAAGAAGAGCTAGTTGGGGACTCCAATAGCAGAGGAGGCTACCAAGGAAGAAGGCCTAATGGAAGAGGTGGGACCAATGGATCAGGTAGAGGATCCAAGCTCTCCAATATGAGATGTTATAACTGCAATCAGATAGGGCACCCGGCATACAAGTGTCCAGAGAAGGCCTCAACTTCTCATGGTGTTGAGAAGAGAACCACTTTGATTCAAAAAGATGCAACGAGTGTGACATCTCCTGAAGTGAATCTAGCATCAGAAATGGGAGAAAGTCTAATGCTCAAGAGGACGCTGCTCAAGGAACAAGTGCAGGCTGAACCATCACAAAGAAGCGCTTTGTTTAGAATCAATTGCAAGATCCAAGGTAAGGTTTGTAAGGTCATTATTGACTCTGGTTCTACTGATAAAATTATATCTTTGGAAGTAGTGAATAAGTTGAAGTTAGAAAAGATACCCCATAGTAGTCCATACAAAGTCAGTTGGTTGAACAAGGGGCAGCACGTACTCATCAATGAACAAGCATGGGTAGAATTTAGTATTGGGGGGTATAGATACAAGATTTTGTGTGACATCCTTCCAATGGATGCTTGCCATCTTTTGTTAGGCAGACCATGGGAGTTTGACAAAAAGGCTCATCATGATGGAGAAAAGAATGCTTACTCATTCCAAAAGGATGGTATGACTTATTGGATACAGTCATTGGTAGAAGCGGATCCATAGCATGTAGGGTCTAGTGTAATGCTGGTAGGAGAAAAAGAATTCATGGATACACTAAAGGAAGGTGATGGAGTAGGTTTTGCTTTGATTGTAAAGCCTACGGAAAAAAAGAAGGAAAGTGAGAGAAGTAGGACCTAAGGAGGTCAGAGATTTGCTTGAGAGTTACAAAGGAGTGATTGCAAATGATATCCCTGATTCCCTACCACCAATCAGAGACATTAGCCATCAGATAGATCTCATACTAGGAGCAGTACTTCCTAATAAGGCAGCATATAAGATGACACCTCAACATAATGAAGAGATAGCAAAACAGATTCCAGAACTCCTAAACAAAGGGCTGATAAGGAAGAGTCTTAGTCCATGTGCAGAACCTATTGTTTTAGCCCCAAAGAAAGATGGGAAATGGAGACTGTGTACTGATTCTTGGGTAATAAATAGGATAACCATTAGGTATAGGTTTTATATTCCTAGAATAGAAGATCTAATGGATTGTTTGGGAGGTGCTACCTATTTCTCTAAGATAGACTTGAAGAGTGGGTACCATCAGATAAGGATAAGAGAAGGGGATGAGTGGAAGACAGCTTTCAAAACCAATGAAGGGTTGTATGAGTGGCTTGTGATGTCATTTGGTCTTTCAAATGCCCCTAGCACTTTTATAAGGCTGATGAATGAGATGTTGAAGGAATTCATAGGTAAATTTGTGGTAGTCTACCTTGATGATATTTTGGTGTTCAGTAAGAGCAAGGAAGAACATTTGAAACATTTGGAGATAGTCTTGAAGAGGCCACAAGATCAGAAGTTGATGATAAACTTGGAAAGTGTGACCTCATGAAACAAGAATTGGTGTACCTAGGTTTTTTCATCTCTAAGGGTGATTTGAAAATGTATCCTTCCAAGGTAGAAGCTATTTTGAATTGGCCTACACCCAAGACAACAGGAGAGGTCAGAAGTTTCCATGGTTTGGCCACATTTTACAAGAAATTCATTAAGAACTACAGTGACATCTGTGCACCTATGTTGGAGACCATCAAGGGTGGAGGTAAGATGAAGTTTGTGTAGACGAAAGAGGCAGATTAGAGTTTTGAAAGTCTAAAACAGACAGTTGCTAAATTCCCTATTTTAGTGTTGCTTGATTTCAATAAGGTTTTTACCATTGAATGTGATGCAAGTGGGTTGGCCATAGGAGCAGTGTTGACCCAAGAAGGCAGACCAGTAGCCTTCTTCAGTGAAAATTTAAATGAAGCCAAGAGGAAATACTCCTCTTATGACTTAGAGTTGTATGCTATGGTACAAGCTCTAAAAAAATGGAGGCACTACTTGCTTCCTAAGGAATTTATTGTATACACTGACAATCATGCTCTCAATTTTTTGAATGGACAAGAAAAGCTCAGCCATAGACACATGAAATAGGTGGAAAGTCTTCAAGCATACACCTTCATCATCAAACATAAGAAAGGAATAACCAATAAGGTTACTGATGCTCTAAGCAGAAGGGTGTTGACAGTGCAAGAAGTGTAGCTACAAAGTATGGGTGTTGAGTCACTCAAAAGATTGTATGAAGAGGACCATGATTTTAAGGAGATTTATAGGGTATGCAGTGAGTTTTCCAATGCTTTCCACAGTGACTTTTCAGCTTATACATTGCAGGATGGACTTTTGTTTAAAGGTAGTCAACTATGTATCCCTAAGTGTTCAATGAGGGATAATATTGTGAAGGAAAAATATAGTGGTGGTTTAGGAGGACATTTTGGGCTTAATAAGACCTTAGATCTTGTAAGAAGGTTTTACTTTTGGCCAAGGATGCAATCTAATATCAGAAGGTTTGTTGAGAGTTGTATGATTTGTCAGAGAGCAAAGGGAGTCTCAACCAATGCAGGACTGTACCAACCTTTGCCCATACCAAACAGACCTTGGGAAAGTTTGAGTATGGATTTTGTGATGGGATTGCCCAAGACAAGGATAGGTTATGATAGTGTTTTGTTGTGGTAGATAGATTCAGCAAAATGGCGCACTTTATTCCTTATAAGACCACCAATGATGCTAGTTACATTGCAGGTTTGTTCTTTAAAGAAATTGTTAGGATTCATGGGTTACCTTTGAGTATTGTATCTGACAGAGACAACAAATTTGTGGGACATTTCTGGAGAACCTTGTGGAAAAGATTGGGTACAAATTTGTCTTTTAGTTTAGCCTATCATCCTCAGACTGATGGTCAAACTGAGGTTGTGAATAGGTCATTAGGCAATCTGTTGAGATGTTTGACAAGAGAACATGGCAGTAGTTGGGATGTGGTACTCCCACAAGCAGAGTATGCCTATAATGATTCTACAAACAGAAGCACAGGTTTAAGTCCTTTTGAATTTGTTTATGGTAGTCATCCTAGAGGAATTTTTGAATTGCGAGATGTTCAAGGGATGGACAAAAGGAGTGGACATGCTGATACATTTGCAGAAGCTCTGCAAGAGATCCATCAACAAGTCAGAGCTACTCTACACTAGAATAGTAAGAAGATCAAGGCTAGAGTGGATCAAAGATGAAGGGATGTGCAGTGCCACATAGGAGATATGGTCATGGTTCATCTCAACAAGAATAGACTACCCAAGGGAAGCCACAGCAAGTTGATGATGAGAAAAATTGGACCTTGTTAGATTCTGGCAAAATATGGTCCTAATGCTTACAAAATTGAACTCCCTAATGATATTGCTATTTTACCGATCTTTAATTTTACTGATCTAAAATTATATAGGAGTCCTGATACACGAGAAGGGACAACAGATTCTGTCCAAGACAATATAGAGTGGGTGTAGTATTTACCACCTAAGGAACCATCGAAGATGCAGTGTATCTTGGATAGCAGGACAATAAAGAAGACCAGAAATCAGACATATTTTGAGTACTTAGTCAAATGGCAAGGACTTCTAGATTCAGAAGGCACATGGATGCTGGAAGCAGACATCAAAAAGCAGGGTGGTGATTTGCAACAGTTAGTCTCTAAGAGGACTTGACACAACTTTCACCCGCGGAGTATGGTGTAGGAGCACCTACAAAAGCATGTTTTCTTTTGTAATAAGGTCTATTGACCAATGCATTTTCATTTCAGTTTGTATCTAGGTTCATTTTGTAAGTCCCAAGTGACTTAGGGGACATTTGTCAATTGTAATTGAATAATGCTAAAAATAGCAATAATGCCAAAAATAGGTAGTAGTGTTTCCCAGCCGCTTGGATTGGTCTCCCAGCCGCTTGGAGTCAATTCGGTACTACTCAGGGCGAGTTGATAAGTGCCCAGAGAAATGGCCAAATGATCATCGAATGTAATCAGATAGAAGTAGTGTGATCGAATGTGATTGTATTGTGCTTAGGAGAAATAAAGCAATTCTGTTCTGTCCATTTGATTTATGTTTCTTACAACTATAAATTGTGTAACTGTAGATTTTCATTCATTTTGCATTTTCCATTGTTGTCGTATGTCGTTGTGAAGCATTCCACTGGTGAGATTTCTGTCGAAATCAATGGAATGGCTTCATTGTATGAATATTTGTTTTGCTCTTTGTTTTGTTTTTCCTGTTCGGTGATGCAGAGGATCCTAATAGGGTGTTTCGCATAGTAAGGACGATCTAGCATCTTCATGTGCTAGGGTTTGCAGGAAGTAAACTGTGCGATGGCGTATTGGTGCATCGACTAAAGGTTACAAGTGTCCACCAACGGAATGAGTCTCACCAAGGGGAAATGCCATCGGGGCATTGGAGAAGGATGAGAGACTTGGCCAATGGAGTTGAATTGGTGGCTCATCAATTAGTTTGTTGACTGTGAGAAATTAGGGCATTCGTTTGTGGTGTCCGTTGTGCATTCCCCATCAATCAGAGTGTTCTAACACAAGGCATGCATAATGGCCAACATTTCTTTATCATAGATTGAGAATCCTCTCTCAATCCCTCTTAATTTGTGGCTTTCAAATGTAATGGGGTGCTTCTTCTATGTTAGTAAAACACCAATCCCTTCCCCAAAAGCATCACATTCAAGTTCAAAAGGAACAAAAAAATTTGGAATGACTAAAATAGGGAAAGAACTCATTATTTTCTTGATCTAATCAAAAGCTTGTTGCATTATAGTAGACCATGAGAAAGACTCCTTTGTCAAATCTATTAGTGGGTCATCCAATTGAGAAAATCCTTTCACAAACCTCTTGTAGAAGTTACAAAGACCAAAAAAACCTCTCAATTTTGTGTTAAGGTTTTTGGTGGTGGCCAATCCAAAATGGCGTTGATAATTTTCTTGGTCAACTTGTACTCCATGTGAGTTGATTACATGTTCCAAATAAAACATTCCAGTCATGGAAAATTCACATTTGGACCTCTTTGCAAACAAAGATTGTGCCTCTAAAATACACACCTCATCCAAATGCCTAAAGTGCTCTTCCCAAGTTCTATTGTAGATGAGTATATCATCAAAAAGCACTAAAACAAACTTCCTTAACTGCTAATTGAAAACTTATTTCATACAGGACCAAAATGTCGCAGGAGCATTAGTCTTGAGCCAAATGGCATGACTGAGAATTCATAGTGCCCAAAATGACACCTGAAAGCTATCTTCTGGACATCAAGTCTTCACAAACTCTAATCTAATGGTATTTGGATTTAAGGTCTATTTTGGAAAAACAGACTACTCCATGTAACTCATCAATGAGTTCATTGATCTTGGGAATGGGATACTAGTTCTTGATGGTCTTCTAGTTAAGAGCTCAGTAATCAATACACATTCTCATAGTCCCATCCTTCTTCACCAAAACAATAGAAGAAGCAAATGGACTCTTACTTGGTCTTATATGACCCATGTCAAGGAGCTCATTTATTACCTTCTCAATCTCTTCCTTATGCCTTATATGATGGTGATAAGGAGTGGTAATCATAGGTTTGGCTCCTTCCTCCAACTCAATAACAAGCTCAATCCCTCTATCTGGTGGTCTCCTCAAAGGTATACCACTAAAAAAAATTTTGTGCTTGTCCAATAAAGATTGAACATCAACATGGTACTTTCTTTTAGCTTCCAAAGAAGTGGTAGGTATAATCAAGCATTGGGCTGCCCAATCAACTTGACCATGACATAACATCCTTTTCATTCACTTAGCTAAGACAACTTTTAGAGTTCCATTTGAGATTCCTCTAAGCACTACATTTTTCCCATCTAAATGGAACTTGAGTTCCATTGTTTGGAAGTTACGAGTGATTTATGCCAAAGAATGCAACCATTGATCTCCTAATACTACATCAATATCTCATATGCTAACAATATAGAAGTCATCTTTAACCTCATAATTTCCCAACATAAGACTCATTTTGGGAATCTTTCTTGTATATTGGATGGTGAAGCCATTGGCTACCATCACATTGAAGCCTTCAAACTCTTTAGTTTTCAAGCCTCTTCTTGCAACGACCCCTTTATCAATCAAATTATGCATTGTTCTAGAATCAATGAGCATAGTAATTCTTTGGCCACAAAGAACTCCATGAATCCTAAAAGGATCATACTTAGGAGTACCTAAAAGTTTTTCTTGAGTACTTCTTGAAGCATTCTTTTCTTCTTGGTCTTTTGGCATAGGCTTTTCTTATTCTTCCTCAACTTCAACTTGTTCGAAACTTTCAGCTTCCAACTTTTCATCAGAAACCACTTCAATATAGTGAACTTGTCACTTTCTAAGACATCTATGACCAGTGACCCAAGGCTCTTTGCATGTGAAGCAATGTTTCTACCTCTTTAACTCATTCTTCACCTCTTCATCAAACAAAATAGTGTTGCCAAGGATGGAATCATGTCACTTGGACAAAAGTGCAGTTACGATTTTGTCCTAACATCCAAAAAACTTAGGATTCGGTCATCACAAGCCTCTAATCAATAATTCAATTTCGAATCTCAATTTCTAAATCGTTTTCATGTATATATATTTAAAAAACTAAAACTATAAAATTAAAAATATAATCCACATAATCAAATATAGAAATAAAACATATAAATATAAAATAAACATAAAACAAAACAAATATATATTTTTTATTTTTACTTTGTTAACAATAAAAAAATAAATATATTATAAACTAATTAATTTTTTATTTATAGAAAAGTTATCATTTATTAGTTCCTTCCTTTGGCAGGATTACTTATGCATCCATATGATGCAATATCTTTTCCTCATTAACCAATCAATATTGAGTATTAAATTCATTTTACAAACATGCTATAGTTCATAATTAATTTTCTTATTTAAAAATTTGATAAATGCTATTTATCCATTTTCCTCTTAATTAATGCTGTGAATAGTAGTGTGAAAAATAGAATTATTATTTAATTTTTATTATATTTTTAAACATTCAATGCCAAGTACCATATTGGCACCGTGAAAAGCGTGTGATGGGAGCTGTCTTGTCTTCTTAAATAGTTTAAATTTGTGCCATGGGGCCGCTATGTACAGAGATAAGAGTAGAACATTAAATCCCCGTACAGGGTTAAAAGCAGCAGTGAAAGAAAAATAGGAGCGGCGAACTTGTTTGTCATTTGCAAAAGTAAAAAACTAACCTAAATTGTACAAAAAGACATGAAATTGAAAAAATAAATGCACCCATGTGTTCCCCATCTATTGACAAAGATTTTAATCCAACTCGTCCCAAATTTCATCAATCACAAGCGACAGGGTTTTTCAAGTTTTTTAATATTAAATTATTATTTATGAGTAGCTTATTATATACTATTAAATTTATTAGTATATAAATAAATATATATACCAATATACGTGGTTTATAATATAACAATATAATAATTTAATATTAATATAAATTATTTCTAAAATTGATTTTAATTTGTTGTTTTGTAATTGATTATAAATTAATATTAAAATTATATAATTAATATTTAGTTAACTATAATATATGCATTTAATATTAATATTTAATATTAATCTATACTTTGTTTAATTTTTTTCTCATAATATACTAAAACAATTTATTAGTACCACTGTGTAAATGTCATATAGATGTGAATGTGGAGAACATCATTTTTTGCATTGGATTGTTTAGGTACTACAAGGATCAACAAATTAAAATCAATCTTTACATTAATCAATTACAATGTCATTCATTTTATTCAACATTACAATAGTAGGAACCCAATACATCTCTTGTTTTCAATTATCAACCTCAACTCATTAATTAATTCAAAATTTAATCATTAAATTAAACCATCTAGAATACCCTTTCTCTTAGGAATTTTCTTGCACGTCAATTCACTGCCGGCCAACACGTGAAATTCATTTTTTGAAGGGTGAACAAGTCTTACTGTCTAAGAACACGGTTTCCACGAGGAACAGATCCAACGCGTCTTTTTTTTTCTCTATAAACAAAATGGGCATCTTGGATGATTAATTATACGAAGCACAGCAGGCACAGATCAACAGCTCTACAGATTGACTACCACTTCTTTCATCTTTTCTATCATAGAAATCCCAAAAGAAATAGAGCAGTCACATAAGATGGCTTTATCCATGTTAATTAAGCTCGCAGTCATTGTTTTTACATGTGTCATTAGTCTGCACAGTGTTTTGGGTAATTGTTATTGAATGTTTGATCATTAAAGTGGATGATATTTAAGTAGAGTGATTTATATGTTACCCAATTTATTTGGTTGTTAAGTCTCTTTCTAATTTAACATAAACCAATCCTTCAAAATCTAATCTATTCTGGAACTGCAGGCGCCCTGACTTGCGAGGAGTTGCCTATGGAGATCTGTGCATTTTCTGTTTCATCGTCAGGAGCACGTTGTGTTCTTGAGAAATCTATCCTCAGGGACGGCAGTGCCCAATACCAGTGTCTGGTATGTCAAAAAAAAACCATAGTATTAAAAAAATGGAGTATATTGCAGATTTGTATAGATTACATAATTAACGTGCTTGTAATTGAAAATCAATGTGCAAACATCAGAGGTCATAGCAGAAAAGATAAATGAATGGATTGAAACAGAAGAATGTGTAAACGACTGTGGGCTTGACAGAATGGTACTGGGATTGTCCAGTGATGGTCTAATGGAATATAGATTTACCAGCAAACTCTGCTCTCCACAGTGTTATAACAGATGCCACAACATCGTGAATCTCTACTTCAATCTTGCTGCCGGAGAAGGTAAGCAAATTATGTCATTTGCTTTTGAGTTTTGTTGTTAGCTCTTGTAAGGCTGTTCAAATAATATTGGGTGTGTATATATATTATTCCAGGTTTGTACTTGCCTCGGTTGTGCCAAGCTCACAGAAGTGGGTCCCGGCGCATGGTAGAAGAAGTGTTGGGAGGTGCAAAAACAAGTATAGCAGCTGAATCATTCGAATTTGCTTCTCCTCCTTCTTCCACTCTGGACATCACAACCACCATTCCTGTGGCTTCTCCAGTTCCATAGATGCTTTCAAAGTTGTTTGATTGCTTTCTTGTCCCATGTCCCTGTAGAATTGAATGCTTTGTGGATGGAGAATTTCCACATAAATTATTTTGGTCCCTACCGATTATAATTGTTTGGAAGGATTTATACTTAACCTTGGGAAGATTCTTTTTGTTTTTTGGGGAGGAAATTAAATAGTGGTCAACCCACCAACGATTTAGGTAGGGGTGAGATTCTTTTCCCACATTCTTCTTAAATCAGTATTGCAGATTTTATGTCTTTAACACAGAAATGGGATCCTGTGCTTTCCCTGAAATTAATTTTTATGTTTGTCCTATACTTAATGGAACTTCTTTCCATTTTATTATTCAATTTAGAATGTTGCTATGGAGATTTACTAGGTAATAAAATATTAAATATTTTTTTGCCTAATCATGGGAGTATAAGCCACATCTAAAAGGAAATATGTCCTTCCAATTTTGAGTTTCTAATGGTGAAACTAGCATACCCATGTGTCAATTTTCCATTTGATTTTGGATTCATTTAGATGGAATGTTTTAATATTATTATATATTTTGTCAAATGGCATCTTTTTATGTGAAGTTGAGCTTATTTTTCAAATTTTTGTTCTTTTTTATTTACACATGCTTGGACACATTGGCTTTATCCCATTTTTATTTGCACTTATTCCTATACATTTGCCATTAATATTCATTTATTATGCCTATCATTGCACTTACATTCACACATTCATTCATACCTCAAGATTTATGCCTCCCTACCTAGATCAATCCTATTGGGCTCAAGTTCGAATCCACGCCATATGGAATTGACCCATGAAATTCAAAACTACAAATTCATTTTTTTGTTGACTTGTGCGTTTTCACTAGTCATTATGAGATGACTTGGTACATGTTTGCACAATTTATTGCTATCTTAGTATTTAAAGACATTCATGTGTGCACTTAAACACATGAGAGAGGATCGCCTTAAAATGATAAGCATTACAAGAAGAGTCATTTTGGGAATCTTTTCACTTGGAGCACTAAAAGGAACCATAATTTGCATCAAAATCATCTAGAACATCTGCATGCATGAGAATCACATTGTCTCCAATATTCATCCATGATAGTATTAAAATAAGTCTTATCAATGTGGGTTGACCTAGGAGAACATGTCCTTGAAATCTAATACTACTTGTGCTTCCCCATATATCAATGAACAAGGCAAAAAATGATGCAGGAGTGTATAGTCAACTAGTTCAACTTCATGCATTATAAATTGAATCCATGCAGAAGGTAATATCTGCTAGACTCAAGAGAAAACATGTGGTAGACAGGATTGATTTGCCAAATTCTAAGAGAAACCTAGTTTATACTGTATCATTTTGCTTCCAACACATATAAGAAGTTGTGATTCTAAGTTGTAGTATAAAGTTATGATCGAAATAGTGGACTCCTATTTATTAATCGTCAAAATCATCTAAGTGTTTTCATTTACGTTTATTTTCAAATTTCAAGGTTTTGTTACATAATTTGTTACAACTCTAGATTAGGTTAATTGAATATCATATTTATTAGCTTAGTTTTAGTAAAGGAACCCATTTACTTTTTTACATTTTTGAACTTGTATACTTTTACACCAACCTAGGGTTTTGTTTTAGGGTTCATCCTTCTTTCAAGGTTTCAGATTTGTATTTTTCTAATTGCTTTATCAGTTTTTAGATCCGGTTAGGGTTGATCCCTATTTTTTATTTTCATGCCTCATAACTTAATCTTTTTCTAGGGTTTGTCATTTAGAATGCCATTTTTCTTTCATCCATTGATGCAATCATGGGAAAAGGGTTCAATTAAAAACTATCCAACCATGTAGCCAACACAACAACACATAAAATTCATACAATAGAATGAAAATATAGATCAGATATGTTAAACATTAATTTTATTGACTCATAATTTGAAATACATCAACAATTTTTATCACAAGGGCTTATAATTAGAATAAGACTTTAGCCTTGAATCATAATGAAATACAAGCACAATTAATGTGTAATTCCTCAATATGATGTCTTCTAAGTTGATATACATTATGATGCTCTGTACTCTTTTGAATTATGGAGCTACTACAACACTTGCAACTCAAACTACATTCTTTATGTGGAATGAGTGATCTCTTTTATAGACAGTATTAACGAAATGTCACAACATTCACAAAAAATGTGGTGCAGTGCCATATGCACATGATGTAATGAGAACATTGCCAGGTCTAATCTTAATGATTTCACATTTGATCTTCATAAGGAAACATGCAGATGATCCCATTCAGATGAGTGCAACAAGATATGTATTAGAATTCAATGTGGATTTAACCATGAACTTCCTTGGGACCAACAACCTTATTTATGATATTATGAATTGGTGAAAGAATCGAATATTTGATGCATAATTAAATTAGGGCTTACTTGGTTGAATTTGACAATTCATATTGTATTCCCGCTCCAATGAGAAAATGACTATTAATGATGTGATATTGTAGAATACACCTCCATGAAGCTCTAGGATGAATTTGAAGTTTTATTGATACAAATGCATTACCACATGGTGATATTACCATTTGAAACTTTGATGTGCTTGTAAAGACCCACACTATTTTTTTTATTTTTTTTGCAATAAGAAGATGCAAATGCAACCCTCACACTTTCTGATCACCAAGATCCCAATGTGGGCAAGGTGAGAGCATATGGTGTTTGGACAACTATCTATTTGAATGAATACACTACTAAAAGTAAATGCAACAAGTTGATTAGAAACATACAGGCAATGAAGCTGACCCAAATGTACACCTTTTCGATAGATAAGTATGCTTAAAATGCAAAGCCATTGGTAGATTCCTACAAGTCTAATCAAGCCAAATTAGTTGATTGCTAAGTAGACTTGATCAATATCAAAATGATCTATGAAAACAATTGGGTCTAGCAATGAGCCAACCAAGACCTTACAATGTTGAAATGCACATAACTAACAGAATACCATCTAGTTTTACAATTGATAATCATGAAATACTAACACTTTCTAGTGGTACTACCATCCAAAATTATAGTGATATGAAGTATGAACTATTGGATATATATTGAAAAGAAAACTAAATATGTAACATACTAAAATATTATTTCAAATCAGTAACACACTATTGCAACATAAAGATTAGTCTAGATAATTAGAAAATAGCTGATATTCAACCCCTATAGACTGAGCAACTGAAGAAAACTGGAAGCAACACTAAAGGATGATGAAGTATGTTGATGAAGATATGCAAAGAAGACTAAGAACTTATCCAAACTTTAACTAAAACTAAAACAATGCACAAAACCCAAAGACTGAACTATACAACCTTGAAAATGATTATACGACCTATACAAACACTAGCAAAACTACTACAATACACACTAGAACTATATGAACCAATATGCCAATGTTATGTTACCCAAAATCAAGCAAGAATTTTCTCCAAAGAGGTTGTGACTAGAAGTCAGCATTCACACGCCTCATTTCCTCATGTACAGTATGTATCGAGTATATGACCTATAGAAGGAATTAGTACGACTCCAAAGGGTACAAAACTACTGCAAAATATAGTATGGCCAAGAATATAATGCTCATCTAGTAGGTAGGAATGAGATTCCAATAGCAAGTATGGTTTGATACTATGCTAGTACAACCCAACATAATATGCTAATGGTATGGCCAGATATACTCATACTGGTATGACCTCCTTTGTCATCATTAAAGGTTGCGATATGGATATATTAGCAAGATATAAAACTTAGAAACAATTAGGAACTCAAAATACATCAAAAACCTCCATGATCAATTAGAAACTGGAAATTAAATTTCACACTATCAACTCAAACTATACAATTTCACTATCAACAAACATGTGATTCCTAGATGAAATCACTTAAGCTAGCTAGGAGGGTTTTTATCCTTGAAACTGGATTCACCAAACAGTTTTCATCCTTAGGAAAATGGAAGAACTCTCGTTCATTCTTAGAACAAATAGAAATGAAATAGCGAGAAGAGATTTCTGAGGACAAATCTCCCTTTTATAACTTTTTTGAGAGAATAAAGTAATATTCTCTTTTTGCTAACTTATCACCTCAAAAATATAAATAACATAATAAATTATCTTGATGACCACCTTTTTGCACCTTGGAGATAGCGACACTTTATCTACACAACTTAAACACAATCTTTTGAAATACTTAAATATAAGTTATCTTTTAAAATATAACTCAAAAGCACTTTGACAACTTAATTTAATTATTTAATCATTTTTCCCTTTTTCCACCACTCCATAAGCCTATGAAAAAAATCAAAAAATAGGCTAAGGGTCTATTGAACACAGAATCCTAAGAGGGGGGGGGGTGAATC
Source organism: Cunninghamia lanceolata (assembly GCA_027924645.1). Lineage (NCBI taxonomy): Eukaryota > Viridiplantae > Streptophyta > Pinopsida > Cupressales > Cupressaceae > Cunninghamia > Cunninghamia lanceolata. Next base: position 15,784,752 of record BSBN01001466.1, on the reverse strand, counting down.
AGTATTCTACAAAACCACTTCTTCACATGTTCATTAATCCAGTTGCCAAATTCAATACATGAAAGCAAAATAAACATAAGAATAGAAGCCATAAAGACATAACACATAGACACCAAGATTTTTACATGGAAAACCCAAAAAGGGAAAAACCATGGTGAGTGTTAGCTCACAATATATTATGATAACAATACCAGATTACACAAGGCTCATTGCCATGGGGCCCACTACCCAAGGACTCACTGTCCAAAGAAGTGCTCACTGCCAAGAAAAGAGAAGAGAAAATAGAAGAAAGATTGGCTCACTGCCAAAAGAGGACTGCTACAAATGCATCTATAGAATACTGGAATGTAGTTTTATTGATAGCTCAATATACAGACTCAAAAGTCTTCATCATATCTACCCTGATTTTTTGCCTTACTACATATACTTTGTTTTCTGCCCTTACTTTTCTTTTCTTCTTACAAATCTACTTCTAGATCACATGCATATCAAATTCACACTTTTTCCACATAACCACCACACATCAATACCGAAATCTATCAAGTATATATATCCGCAACATGATTTAACTCAAACTTGGTCAGCTTGCTAGTGATGAGGCATGTACACAAAAACTTCATACTCTGTCGGCTTGGATTCTTTACACGAAGATATACGGATCAATGTAAACCTTTAATAATCTTCATTATCCATCACCAATCATACCTTTATAACCGCAAATCATAATATTCTTATATGGTGACATGCAGATCTCTGAACAGTTCATAGAGAAATACTGTCTAACAGGAAGCTGATACTGGAGAACTTGTAGAATGTGATCCAATGAACTTCAAGCTCCACAAATCTAGATTTAGATGATTATGCCATGTATCTACATTGTTTCAAAACTGTAAATCAAAATATTAACCAACGGAGGAATGCGGACCAATTTACTCATATACTCTGCACTGTTCCTTACTCATCTCTATACACTCAGACTTAGACAAATCATAGTGTGACTTTTACAGGAAGTTAGGACTTGAACACTGGACCATAACGTCACCAAATAGTTGTGCATAACATACCAAAACCGCATACTGTGATATTCAATTGTGGAGGCATACCATCACAAATACGATCACTCACTCCTTGCTTTGTAGACTGTCCATACTTAGTCATTCTGACTAAGTTAGTCTTCCAAACCAAAATCCCTTTGTCATGCCTTTTTGCCATACTAAGTTAATCTTCTAGAGTAAAGTCTCTTTGCTATGCGTTGTTGCCATCAATGACAACATAATATTAGCAGTGTCTCTTGATTGATTTTCCAACATGGTCACCAGTAGTTTATGCTTGAGAAGGGGACATTACAGTCTACCCTCCCCAAAATTGCTTGCCCTCAAGCAATTACAAACATGGGTGCTCAAAAATATTCTCTCCTTCCCAAGAAGAATCCTCAATTGGTAGATTCTTCCATTTGATCAAATACTTTTTTATACTTTTGTTTCTCAATTTATGCTCTTTGAAATAAATAACCTCTTTAGGAATCAAAATCAATTTCCCTTCTTCATCCAAGGGAGGTAGCTCAATTTATGAAATAACATTATGGCCAAGTGCCTTCTTAAGGTGAGAAACATAAAACACATTATGCACCTTACTATTTTTTGGTAGTTCCAACTCATATGCCACTTCCCCAACTCTCTCTTTGACTTTGTATGGGCCATAAAAATGTGGCTTAAGCTTCTTTGCTCCACTCTTTTTAAGAGAGGATTTCTTGTAAGGCTATTATCTCAAATATACCATGTCACCAACCTCAAAAGTATGCTCAATATAGTGTTGATTTGCATACAACTTCTATTGATTTTCAGCATGTTGGAGGTTGTCTTTAAGAGATTTTAAAATATCTTGGCTCTACTGAAGTAAATCTTTGGCCCTTGGTACCCTACTACCACAAAGAATAAGATCAATGAAACTTGGAGCCTCATAACCATACAAATCCATAAATGGTGACATTCTAATAGACATGTGATAATTGGCATTATACCAATGCTCCCTAAAGTGGAGCCATTTAATCCAAGCCTTTTGTTGTCTAGAAAAATAGTTTCTCAAGTATCCTTCCACCCATTTGTTGAAAATCTATAAAGGAGGAAAAGTTACACCTTGATTAAAATGTATTAATCAAGGGAGCTTTTCATTACAACTACACTAGGGTCCTATTTAGTTTTTGCTATCTACTTTTCTAGATATATTAACATCAATAGACCCACTTTGCGCTAAGGAAAATGAAAAAAGACTAGACAAATTATTTTGAAGATGAAGAAAATTTGATAAAGTATTGGAAATAAGCTACTATAAACATAATTTAGAAAAATTAACTATAGAATAGGAAATGGAGAATACTGAGGAACATGATGCAAAAGAATGGGCTTACTATATCTAGGATTATAGTACATCATAGGGACGTCTACGTTATGCATTGGAGTCCAATCCGTATAGAAAAGTCAAATATCTAGCACATGAAGTTTACTGGTCTACAATATCAAATAAGGAAAATGATATCAAACTACCAAGTGATAACGTAGATGATAATAATGTAGATATTCTATCAAAATATAATGAAATAAGAAATTGACAAGAGAAGGGAAGAAATATTGGCAAAACCTCCATGCAGTTGAATATTCTTCCTTAAAATACTTGTTGCTAAGGATAAGAAAAATTTTTGGGGCTTCTTAGGAGCTTGCCTTCAGGTCAAGCCCTTGTTTTGGTCTTTCAACCTCCACAGGTAGCCAAGATAGATAGAAATGTGGATAAATGTGTGTGGTCTTACTTCTTAAGTGTGTCTAATAAATAACCAACAGTGACAAATAAATGAGAACTAAAAGTATTAACCCTAGTCTATGGAGAAGAATGCCTTAGTGCATGCAAGGAAAAGATAGTGGTGGTCTACATGACAAATTTTTCTAATGAATAAGTAAAACAATGTATATCAAAATGTATATGAAGTCTCAAGTCATGATTGTGTACATAAAAACCAAAACACAATCCACATATATTTAAAAACTAAAACACTATAAAATTAAAAATATAGCCAACATGTGAAAGGGGTTGTGTTCAAATGACAAGGCCATACGGTTCTCAAGTTGGAGATCCAAGTTCAAATCCCCCAAGTAACATCTGTGGTTCTTAAGTGGAATTGAGTTGAATAAGTGGCTTGTGGATGGGGAGGAGGTCCCCCTTGTGACTTTTGCTGGAGCGGGACAGCCTAGATATCCTTGCACTTACCGAGCAAAAAAAAACAAATAAATAAATAAATATTGCCAACATAATCAAATATAGACATAAAATATATAAATATAAAACAAAACAAATATATATTTTTATTTTTACTTTGTCAATGATAAAAAATAAATATATATTATAAACTAGTTAATTTTTATTTAGTAGAAAAGTTATCATTTGTTAAATTAGTACCTGCCTTAGCACTATTGTAATCAAAATCACTCAACTAGTGATTAGTAATTCTATTTATGCACCAATTAAATGTTAGATTTTTTTCACCTATAGTTTATGCTTATTTTTATAAACTAGACATGCAATTTTTTTAAGTAGAAATGTTTGCAAAAATATTGGCTTCTATGTTTTTGGGTAATTTTGATTGGTTTAAAACTTGAATTTTACAATAACTTTTTTATTGTATAATATCTTTTTTTTTTTTACTTTTGATTTTACTTTCTAAAATATATCTGGTTTGAACGTGGGCGGTCGCCATAACAATTGTGACTTGACCACCAAACCACACCTTTATCAACTTTAAAATAATATTTTAAATAAATATATATGTATTAAGTAGTTTTTGGTATATATACTTTTAATAATACCTAAAAACATATAAATTAAAAAACCCAAAAGATTTATAATAACATATATTTTTATTCAAATGGGTTGTGCTCAAATGGGAAGGCCATATTTTTTTACTTTTAAGAATTAGTTCACCCATCCATCATTAGGAAGACAAATATTATGGATTAGATCACTATACATGCATTGTTTTTTAAAGCTCTAGTTTGCAATCCAATCCATAATATTCCTCTTCATAAAGTAGATTTTAATTTTAATTTGATTATTTTATAGTTTTTAAATATATAAGACATTATTTTTTAATTAGAATTTAAAATTTTTATAGCATTAATAATTATATATTTTTAGTTTTATAAAATCAATAAATTATTTATAATTTTTTAATTATGATATTATTTTAATTTTTAAAATTTCATATAATTGGCCATCCATTTTTAATATTCGAGTTCTGTGAATCTAGTTTTAAGATAGCTTTGAGTGCAATTCAAATAAAATCTATTAATGACAAAGGGTTGAGCTTATAGTATTTCTTAGTATCTTCCAACATGATATGTGCTAGCTTCCAAATATCTTCACCATTTGTGGATACAACTTCATATGACAACTTGGATATTCCACAAAGTGGACACCTTGTTGTGAATGCAACTTCATATGACAACTTGGGTATTCCACAAAGTGGAGAACTTGTTAGTTGTTTTTGTTGGCTTAGTGTAGTAATGAAATTGCCCCATGGTTTGTATTATCAATCAATAAATATACTCATTAGAAATTTCACAATTTATTGTTCACTTTTGTTTATGCAAGTTTTGTTTTATATACTAATATTAAACCATTCTATAGAAGTACTTTCACAATTTTTTTTCTTCCTCAATATTTAACAAATATAATTTAATCAAAAATTTAAAATATATATATATTTTTGCTACGTAATAATATTGCTATATATTGATTATAAAAAAAAAAGTATAACAGTGTCTAAGAATTCAAAATGTAGCTAACTGCCTGCACCTCATCAACCCCTGAGAACACCTAAACCCTTGTAATTCAGCCACATAGGGCCAGACCCTTATATTGTCATATTAAAAAGTATTACATATCAGAGTAAATACACACACCCTAACATATTAGAGAAAACATATATTTCTTTTAACACCCTAATAGGACACTAAACTGTAAACCGACCCGACACTGTGACCAAAATTAGACTTCTGAAGTCATGCCTTGTTTCAAATTTGTGCAATTTTAGGTTGAATTCCTCAACCCAATCAAAGCCCTACATTTCTAGAATTTGACAAACCTTTAACAAGTAATTGGCCCCCATCCTTGCATTCTACCTAAACCAAACAAGTTCTTCACCTCTCAAATCCAAAAAGAAGGGGAAATATTTAACAACGCTACTTCGTTGTTGCAGTAAGTGAATGTCACTGGGCCGACGCAGTCCTGCTCTGTAGATTACCGCTGCTAACGCTTTGTCCAACTTGACGAGAATGCTGGAGATGAAGAGTCTACACATTACTGACTCCACCCATGTCTTAGCCAAATTCAGGTCCAACAATGTGGCTACAAACCAAGAACTAATATCAATGTCTACCTGGTAGCACTCACTCCTCTCCACAAAGGCCTTCCCCAGAACCATTTTAACCATCCCCAACACCAGCTCGTCCTGCAATTTGAGAATACATTTGAGGTAGAGGTATGTGATCCCTCCCAAAAATGCCATCTGTCGCTTGGAGCTTACCAAGTGAATGGGGGTATCCATCTCGCTGTACCTAATCCAATCTGCTAAGAATAATAGAAATTTTGGTTTTGCAGACATCTCTTGTGATGCAAAATTGTAAGGCCTGCCCTTGTCTCACCGGTGCGTACCAATTTATCTTATAATTCTAGATTAAACAATAAATGAGTTGGTTATTATATGATGTAATTTCAAGATAGGTATGTACCTAACTAGGTTATGCATCCTCATTGGACTATTGTTATTGCTTCGACTATGGTTGCATGTTGGATTTGATGTTTCAAATTGAGTGTGCAGGATATATGTATGCAATTGTTTGACCAATGGACGAATGTGGAGGAGAAGACAAGGGTTCGCTTGACCATCTCACATTTCCCAAGCCTAGGTGGAGTCTTGGCTATACATGTTGTGGAATGTAGTTCCATAGTTGTCCTAGCTAGTTTTGAATAGGAGGGTATTGTCGATGCCCTTCTAGTTGCCTCTAATCTGAATCATTTATGATTCAATATCCACGTGTGTTGTTTGACCTATTTATTATGTGTTACCTCTGTGTGTGTTTAGTCTATCTATTATTCTTTAAATTATGTTTCTTTTTATGGGTTTCCCATTGTTGTTTTGAAGTGCCTGGAAAGGACTCCATTTTATTGGGGAAATCAAATTAATCTACTTGTCGCCCTTGAGTAGTCTTGTAAATTTGAAATATGTTGTTTTTCAAATAATCTTGCTTTGAACTAATTAGACTGGGGAAAGGATTAATACTATTGTTTCTCTTGTTGTTTAATTTTTAGAAATAAGCTAAGTTTTCAATCTTATTGAATAGGAAGTGGAACAAATTGATATGGGGTAGGAAATGAATTAGCCTCTTTTATTTATTTATTTATTTTAAGTGATGCATTTGGGTGAAGGGCTTTTTGGTTAAGTTGTTGGTGGTTTGAGGGAACGAATTATCTTGCTTGGAACTTTCACATTTCTTTCAAAAAAAAAAACAATCTGAAGAAAGAATGGAAGAGAAAATAAATTAATGTTTGGGGTGTTGGCCACTTGAGTAGCTAGCCTTTAGGGGATGGTATAGCCACAATCTTACTTATCTTGATAGTTAATGTTATCATTGTTGATGGTAATTATTTCTTTTGTTGGTAAATCAACAATAATATTTGTTACTATGGTTCTCCAAGTTTGTGGCCATCGAGATCCTCTAAACCTTCATTCGAGCTATCTCAGTGAGGGCTTCTAGTACACCTTCTATGATTGGTCAATAATGGATATCGTGATGGAGAGGCAATGACTATGGTAACGACAGTGGCTACCATGTGTGATGATGGTGGAGGCGATAGTTGCAGTGGTAAATGGGGTGCCACATTTACACTTGTCACCTACAATTAAATACTAACTGAGCCGAGAGGAAAACGTCTTCCTTAAAATAGGCAAAGACATTTTCTGAAGGGGGGACCACCTTCTAGTTTTAGGTTGATTTCTTGGATAAGGAGTTGGTCGTGTAGGATGGAAAAAGACATCTCACTCCACTAACAATGGACTTTTCTCCCTCATCAAGCTTTTTAGGAAAAGGATGTTACGATTCATCTTTTGGGGGAGGTGAGTGCATTGCTAGTGGCAAGAAAATGTTCATGCCTCTCGATAACGAAAAAAAAGGGGATCCTACATCATCGAGATGGGAAAAAAAAACAATGTCACGACTTGGGGGGAGGGATCTCATTTCATAACTAGGGGGAGTGTCATTTCAGTGAGGGATTGATAACAGAATGAAGGTTTTGCTCTTCTCATGAAAAAGATGTCATGATAGTATATCCTCACCATTGGAGGACCAAATCCATCCACATTGCGAGAGAGGTCATTCGTTTCTTGACAGATTCTGGACACATTGATAAAAGCTCATCTATTCTTACACTGAAGAGGAATCATTCGAAGGTCAATATGGAATTCCTGAAAACATTTGAAAGCAAATAAAAAGGGCTAGATTCAGATGTTAAAGAAACGACAGTGTAGAGAAGAATCAATAAAAAGGTAGAGGGAACTATGGCGTGGGTAGGAGTGGCGATAGTCCATTTCATCCGTTAGTTCTCTCTCCTCTTGTGTTTTTTTTTCTCTTTCCTTCTTCTCTAAATAGAGAGAACAAAGGAGGGGGACGCTAGGGATGGGTACTACTGGATTGAGGGTTTAGAGGGAGTGAGGACAACAAAGAGGAGTGTTGGTGCAAGGGCAAACTCTGCATAGTGCAGTCGTTTGATAGTGGATTGCTGGGGAGGTAAATTTTTGTGTATTTGTTCTTCCTATATTTGTTCCTTAAAACTGTAAATCTCTAGCATAGTGATGTTTTGAACGGGTGAAGAGCATGCTTTATGGGTCTGTGTTTGGTCTTTTTTTTTAAAGAGAAAACAATAGGAAATAAACCACACGCTTTTAGAGAGATTAGAGCGCAATAAGTAGTATTAAATAAATTTAGAAGCTCTTTACGTTTAATGAGAGGCTCAGTGTGGGACTCATGGCCTATGTGAGGCGTGGCCCCAGCAGCAAGGTGCAAGCCCTTTCGATAAGCACAGTCGTATGTGGCTCAACCTCCTTGTGGCTGCCCTCTGTAGGAATCATGGCCTCCCAGCCAATCACGCCTCCCCTGGAGCCTCCTTTGCTATTTGAAACTGCAACATTTTGCCCAATAAATTGGACTTGCCGAGAGAGAAAGAAAATAATAGACCTTTTCGAGAATATTTCATTAAGCATTCTTTGTTTTTCTTTGATCTAAACTTGATCACATCATTACGGATGGTCATCCATAGTTCATCAATAATCTTGTACCGATATTTGTTTTCATGCTACTCTAGTTTATTTGACATTCATACTACAGTTTTCTTGCATCATATTTTTTTTTAGAAAATATGGGTGATGTTAACCTACTCTCTCGACATAGCCCTTCAATCGATATGCAAGCCTTATTTTATCTTACTTTGTTATCTAATAAGATGATAATGTATTAAGTAATTAAATGCCCTTTCTTACTAAGCTTTGGGTAGGAAAATAAATTAATTAATTAATAAATAAATAAATAAATAGAGAACTTTCTTTTAGAACTTATTTCTCTTGAATAGTTGACTTAGCAAAGAGATTCTTTTTGTTTGCATTAATAGTTACCAAAGAATGTCTTGGAGAGTTAGCTTGGTTACATGTATTGTTGTGTTATATTCATGATTATCTAAATACTTTTTGGTGTTATCTCCATGATAGTAAATTACTAATTACATACATCATGGTGTGATCTTTATGTTATTCAAGTATTAGTTAACATGTATTTGGCGTTAGTTAATCTACATTTTTGTGATATCGTCATGTTGTGTGAAAATTAGTCAACATTCATTTTGGTGTTATCCTCGTGTTGGTAAAATATCAGTTAACACGCATTTTGGTGTTATCTCCATGTTAGTAAATTATTAGTTAACATACATCGTTGTGTTATCTTCATGATATTCAAGTATTAGTTAACATGCATTTTGGCATTATCTCTATGTTAGTAACATATTAGTTGGTTTTGGAGTGTATTCCTTCCCTTGTCACTTGGTTTGTTCAAGAGTACTTCTTGTGGTATAATTTACTTTCGACCCTTGTTATGTGTTCTTGTATGTGGGGTGTATCAAACCCTTGTAACCTTAGTGGTTCCTTTGGCTTTTGTGTGGGATGGTGAACCTCTTATTCAACCCTTGTGTGGATTGTTTGAGTGTTGTACCTAGGATCCTGTTATATGTGAGTTTGGTCGCAGCAGGGGTACATCCTTGATCTTCTCTCTCCGTAGCTCGGGGGTTGCCTAGTGTGCAATGGACATCCATTGCGTTTGACAATGGCAACATGGTTGGGAGGTGAGCAACATCTTCCATTGGTCTCATTCTGGTGATCTCTTGGAGTCTCGATGAAACCTTTGTACTGTATCATGGCGATGTACTCTTTGTGATTCATTGTGCCATTGGAGCACCTCGATTGTACTTATTATTAGTTGTATATTTTTTAGTGTAAATTATTGACCTTTGTAATGTAATCTTGGAGCACGACTATACCATGTATTGGGAAGAAATCTCCACCTTGTAATAGTATTATATTATAATTAGATGTATAATCACTCTTGTTTGTAAAGGAGATTAATTCTTTTGGTTGTGTCGATAATTAAGTTATGTTCGATTATCCTGGTTGATGGAATCCTCATACTTCCATTTTGATGTTTGTTATGTTTTAAAAATGGATTCAAAGCATTTTGTCTAGATTTTCTCCTAATGTCCTTGTATGTTTGAAAGAACGAAATGGTATCTCATCTGCATTGAATGTATTGTGTTTTTATCCTATCTAGAGTTGAAAGGATGTTTGAATTCATTTCTTCTATTTTGATGTTTGTGATCGATGCTTTGGTTGTTCTTCCTTGTTTTGGTTCACCTGACAAGGTGTCACGATTATCATATCCTGCACCTTATTTGCCTTCCCCACCTTGTGTGACGGGGTTTTAGGGACAGGTGGAAATTTTTTGGTGGTTCATGTCATGACCACATGGGCAATGTGGGCATGACATGTGGTTTTCTCGTGTCATGACCACTTGATAAAAGTGGGCATGACAAAAATGAAGTGAAGAGATCAATAATAAAAGTCGAGGATCTCTCGCTAATCTAGAAGCAGTCTTGCTAATTATGGCAATGTCCTACACCCTATCAAAACAACCTATTTCCAGTCGTCTAAGCATCCATCCCCATGTGAGAGTCATCTCCTCCATCAAATCGTTGGCTTAGAAATGCTCGACATATCGAGAAATGATGAGTCATGAAAGTTTGTATTTATTGCCCTCGACATGATACAAGAGTCCCTTTTGGATGCTGACCTTTGTCTGCCACCGAGTCCCCATGAGCCATCGTGTCCTCCAGCCAACCTCACTCATGTTGAGTTGGCATCCTCAGTCCTTCCACACCCCTACGTGTGGAAGGACTCCCGCACAACCACCCCAAAATTTAAAATATATATTAATGACTACAAATGAAACTATTAAAAACTAACACATAAGTATATAATATTTACTAAAGTAAATAAAAATATATTGTATTTTCTCTAGATAGATGTATTTAAAATATATTGTATTTTGTTCTAAGTTTTATCTAGTGTGTGACTTCTTCCACTCACCTTTTTTTTGATGTGTAATATTATTCTATAAATAGTAATAAAATACACACATATTCAACACTAAATTCCAAATAAATCCTAATTTATATCAATTATTTTAACATATTTTATGTTAAACTACTTTAATATATTAATTCTCAATTATCAACTTAACTCATTAATTAACTCAAATTCTTCCACTTACCTTTTTAAACATTATATGTAATATTATTCTATAAATAATAATAAAACACTTATATATATATATCAAAACTAAATTCCAAATTTAAAAAAAATCATAAAAAAATTCCAAATAAATCCTAATTTATATCAATTATTTTAACATATTTTTATGTTAATCTACCTTAAATTATTAATTCTCAACTATCAACCTCAACTCGTTAATTAATTCAAAATTTAATCATTAAATCAAATCGTCTATAGAATACTCTTTCATGTCTTGAGTTGGCGCGGTCTTGCAGAGAAATTATCTTGCACGTCAATTCACTGCCGGCCAACACTTCAACGACTGAATTCATTTCAATTACATATTACTGAGACTTATTCAAATTAAGTTAAGCCTGTACTAGTTAGAGTGCATTCCAAGGGTAAACAATAGCCATATTAGGTAGAGCATTTGAAGGGTGAACAAGTCTTATTGTATAAGAACGTGGTTTCCAAATGGAACAGATCCAACGCATATTTTTTCTATATAAACAAAATGGGCATCTTGGATGATTAATTATAGGAAGCACAGCAGGCAGAGATCAACAGCTCTACAGACTGAGTACCACTTCTTTCATCTTTTCTATCAAAGAAATCCCAGAAGAAAGAAAGAAAGAAAGAAATAGAGCAGTGACAGAAGATGGCTTCATTCATGTTAATCAAGCTCGCAGTTATTGTCTTTACATGTGTCATCAGCCTACACAGCGTTTTGGGTAATTGCTATTGACTGTTTGATCATTAAAATAGATGATGTTTAAGTAGAGTGATTTATGCATTACCCAATTTACTTGCGTGTTAATTCTGTTTCTAATTTAAGATAAACCAATGCTTCAAAATCTAATCTATTCTGGAACTGCAGGTGCCCTGAGTTGCGAGGAGTTGCCTATGGAGATCTGTGCATTTTCTGTTTCATCGTCAGGAGCACGTTGTGTTCTTGAGAAATCTATCCTCAGGGACGGCAGTGCCCAATACCAATGTCTGGTATGTCAAAAACCCATATTATTAAACAAAAGGAGTTTATTGCAGAGTTGTATAGATTGCATAATTGAAGTGCTTGTAATTGAAAATCATTGTGCAGACATCAGAGGTCATGGCAGAAAAGATAAATGAATGGATTGAAACAGAAGAATGTGTAAACAACTGTGGGCTTGACAGAATGGTACTGGGATTGTCCAGTGATGGTCTCATGGAATATAGATTTACCAACAAACTGTGCTCTCCACAGTGTTACAACAATTGCCACAACATAGTGAATCTCTACTTCAATCTTGCTGCTGGAGAAGGTAAGCAAATTACATCATTTGCTTTTGAGTTTTATTGTTAGCTCTTGTAAGGCTGTTCAAATAATATTGTGTGTGTATATGTATTATTCCAGGTTTGTACTTGCCTCAGTTGTGCCAAGCTCACAGAAGTGGATCCCGCCGCATGGTAGAAGAAGTGTTGGGAGGTGCAAAAACAAGTATTGCCCCTGAATCATTCGAATTTGCTTCTCCTCCTTCTTCCACTTTGGACATCACAACCGGCATGCCTGTGGCTTCTCCAGTTCCATAGATGCTTTCAAATTTATATGATTGTTTTCTTGTCCCATGGCCCTGTAGAACTGAATGCCTTGTGTATGGACATTTCTTTTTGTTTTTGGGGAAGGAAATTAAATAGTGGTCAACCCACCAACGATTTAGGTAGGGGTGTGATTCTTTTCCCACATTCTTCTTAAATCGGTATTGCAGATTTTATGTCTTTAACACAGAAATGGGATCCTGTGCTTTCCTTGCAATTAATTTTTATGTTTGTCCTATACTTAATGGAACTTCTTTCCATTTTATTATTCAATTTAGAATGTTGCTATGGAGATTTACTAGGTAATAAAATATTAAATATGTTGCTATGGAGATTTACTAGGTAATAAAATATTAAATGTGTTGCTATGGAGATTTACTGGGTAATAAAATATTAAATATTTTTGTGTCCAATTATGGGAGTATAAGTCATCTTGGGAGTATAAGCCATTTAAAAGAAAATATGTCCTTTGAGTTTTGAGTTTTGTAATGGTGAAATGAGCATACCCATGTCAATTTTCCATTTGATTTTGGATTCATTTAGATGGAATCTTTTAATATGATTATATATTTTGACAAATGGCATCTTCTTATGTGAAGTTGGGTTCATTTTTCAAAATTTTATTCATTTTTATTGAGTAAAAGTTCAAAGTTGTGTCACACTTCAGGAACCATAAATAAATTTAATTATTTTTGATTAAAAATTAGTTTTGTTGAAACATATATTTTATTTCGATTCATTTTAGTTAAATTAGATCTAGGCCACAACTTTTGCAACTAAAATGATCCACTAAAAACATATGTAGCATCACTTTGGGGCTAATTTACCAAAAAAAAATTATTTGAAAAACTTGATGTTCTAGCTACTCGTGCGAATAATCATTTTAAAAGAATCTAAAAATAGCCTTTTGTAGATCTTTGTAAAAATATAAATTTTTAAACATTTCAATTAGTGTTTATATTTTGTTTTTTGTTTATACTAAAAGTAGGTCATCAGCACCAAAATATGATGTTGATTGTCCTCTCAAGAAAAATAGTAAAGTTTATCAAAAAAATTTGAAAAAATATGATGCACTAAGGAAAGATTTTATGTTGAGATGATATAATTTTTTTCCTATTTTGGATAAATAGTTAAGAGAAAAGTTGACATCCTGTCAAAATAGTTGTGTTTTCATTACACTCAACTTCCAAGATTTATTTAAAAATATATATTTATCAAAGTAAAAAAATAAAAAAAATTAATCCAATAGAAGGAAAATAAATGAAATTTACTATATAAAGTGCAACGTCTCATTCAACCTTATTTTTTAGCATTTTACTAAATTATAGTGTCAATTTTATAAAATACTACATTTAAATTTTTTTTAATTTTAAAAAATAGAAAAATAAAATACACTAAAAATTGTACATTTTATTAGTTTGCATCATTTTAAAATTCAAAGCATATACATCACTTTGTAGTTATTCAAGTTAAAAAGTTAGATCAATGTTGGTCATTTCCTTTATAAAAATGTGACACAACTTTGAATTTTCACACTATTTGCACATGCTTCCACACATTTGACCTTGTCACATTTTTATTTGCACTTATTTCTATACATTTTCCATTAATATTCATTTATTATGTCTATCATTGCACTTACTTTCATACATGTAAACCCCAACTCAATATTTATGCCTTCCTACCTCTAAGATCGATTCTATTGTGCTCGAGTTCAAATCCATGCCACATGGAATTGACCCCTAAAATTCAAAACTTCAAATTTATATTTTTGTTAACTCACACCTTTTCCCTAGTCATTTATTGCTATCTCAGTACTTAAAGACATTCATTTGTGCACTTAAACACATGAAAGTGGATTGCCTTAAAATCATAAGCATTACGAGAAGAATCATTCTAGGAAGATTTTCACTTGGAGCACTAAAAGGAACCATAATTTGCATCAGAATCATCTAGAACATCTACATGCATGAGAATAACATTGTCTTCAACATTCATCCATGATAGCATTAAAGTCAATCTAATCAAGGAGGTTGACCTAGGAGAACGTGTCCTTACAATTTGATAGTACTTGTGTATCCCTAGATATCAATGAACAAGGCAAAAAATGTTGTAGAAGTGTACAATCAACTAGTTCAACATCATGCATTACAAATCAAATTCATGTAGAAGGTAATATCTGCTACACTTAAGAGAAAACATGTGGTGGATAGGATTGATTTACCAAATTCTAAGTGCAACCTAGTTTATACTTTATCATTTTGTTTCCAATACATATAAGTTGTTATTCTAAGTTGCAGTTTAAAGTTACGATCAAAATAGTGGACTACTATTTATTAACTGTCAAAATCAACTAAGTGTTTTCATTTACGTTTATTTCTAAATTTCAAGGTTTTGTTACAACTCTAGATTAGGTTAATTGAATATCATATTTATTAGAACTTAGTTTTAGTAAAGGAACCCAAACTTATCTACTTTTACACCAACCTAGGTTTTGTTTTAGGGTTCATCCTTCTTTCAGGGTTTTAGATTTGTATTTTTCTAATTTCTTTATCATTTTTTAGATCTGGTTAGGGTCAATCCCTGTTTTTTATTTTCATGCTTCATAACTTAATCTTTTTCTAGGTTTGTGGTTTAGAATTCCATTTTTATTTCACCCATTGATGCAATCATGGGAAAAGGGTTTAGTTAAGAGCTCTCCAACCATGTAGCCAACACAACAACACACAACATTCATATAACAAAACAAAAATACACAAGAGATATGTTGAACATTGATTTTATTAACTCATAGTTTGAAATGCATCCACAATCTTTACCACAAGGGCTTATAATTTGACTAAGACTTTAACCTTGAATAATAATGAAATACAAGCACAATTAGTGTGTAATTCCTCAATATGATGTCTTCTGAGTTGATATACAATATGATGCTCTCTACTCTTCTAAATTATGGATCTACTACAAAACTTGGAACTAAAACTACATTCTTTATGTGGAATGAATGATCTCTTTTATAGCAAGTATTGATGAAATGTCATGGCATTAACAAAAAATGTGGTGCAGTGCCATATGCACATGTAATGGGAATATTTCCAAGTCCAATTTTAATGATTTCACATTTGATCTTCATAAGGAAACAAGTAGATGATCCCCTTAAGATGACATTTGAGCATGATAAGTGATATTTAAACATGTAACTGGAAGATAAACATGCAATTGTAAGCATAATCTTATAAGATGTAACATGATAAGATTATGGAATCATAAGATAAGCATATAAAAATAAGAATCATATAATTATCTGAGAAACATGTAAGTATGAGTCATAAGATAAAATCATGTAATATCCATGATAAATAAGCATAATGGGGAGGGCCCCAAGTGAGAAAGGATGACATGGATCGTAGACAAAAAAAATGTGAAAAACATAAAAATAGACAAAAGACATCATATAGAAGGTGAAATGAGAATGAAAATGATAACAAAGTACAAGTTCAACAATGTCACTATAGAAGATACAAGAAAGGAGGAGCACAATGAACATGACTCAATCAAAAAGAAAAAATTCCAAAAGGATATAATACACTAGAAAAATATGTTGGAGGGGAGCACATCAAACCTGGCTCAATCAAAATGGCCAGACCAAAAAACATAAAACACACAAATTATGTATTTGGTCAACATGATGAAAGTGGTTTCTAGCCATTACATTCTTTGCATCCCCCAAATCTATATGGATCAACATAGAAAAGAAGTGACATGAACCAAACAACACATGTTCAAAGTCATGTGCCAACATGCTTCACAAAAGGTTTGTGTGTGTGTGTGAAGCTCAAATGCTCAAACAATAATGTGGAAAGAGTCTAACCCCAAAAGATCATCCTTATTTCAATCATGAAACACAACATATTTGTCTCCTATCATAATATCCTCAAGTATATATCTCTTATCATGAAAACTAGTGCTCTTGGTAAACATGTTTGAAAGGGGTTTAATTTCTCATTTTTCTTTTCTTTTCCATCTCTCTTGATTTATTAAAGGTGGTTCCATGTGTATATTTTGAGCTTGCTTAACATTGGAATCTTTCTTTTGTACTCAATTAGTTGAACAACTCTTTAAAGATGAAGCAAATTTTAGTCTTAATGTTAACTTAGTCATAGTTATTCAACATCTGGTATACTCTATTTTGATCTTGTTAAATCAACCTTGAGGCTTGAATCTCATCATGGAAGTCAAAAACACTTCCCTCTATACATAGAAAGCTCCAAACAATATTCTTTAGCATCACACTTTCTCACACATAAGTACACTAAATGACAAACAATTTCTAGAGGTACAATTTTGTGTCGAACAAAATAGTGCCACCAAGGATGGAATTATGTCACGACAAAAGTACCCCTATGATTTTGTCCTAACATCCAAAAAACTTAGTATTCAACCATCACAAGTCTCTAATCATTAATTCAATTCTAAATTGTTTTCATAATATTTACACCAAGAGGTATTCTATAATGAGAGCCATATATGAAGTCTCATGTGTCATAATTGTGTACATAAAAACCATAACATAATTGACATATATTTAAAAAACTAAAACTATAAAATTAAAAATATAGTCCACACAATAAATATAAATATAAATAAAACAAAAAACAAAACAAATATACTTTTTTTATTTTTACTTTGTCAACAATTAAAAAATAAATATATTATAAACTAAGTATTTATTTTTAAATATAAAGACATCAAAATTTTAAAATATATATTAATGCGTACAAATGAAACTATTTGAAAAATAACATATAAGTATATAATATTTACTACACTTTATATGCATATTAATTTTAATATTAATATTTTAAATAAAATCACATAATTAGTGATTAAATTGATTTTGTAAATTTTATTTTTTATTAGTACTTGCCTTGCACATATTATACTATTGTATTCAAGAAATTTTAACTTGTAATTAATTTTTGTTAAACAAGCTAATTTTTTTTCTTATATAAATTTATATTAAATTTTGCTAAAAATGTAATTTTTCTAAACAAAAATCTTAAATAATTTTTTTTATCTACAATTTGTTTGGATTTAGGAGATACATTTCTATTGGTTAGTTGATTGAGGGTCATCTTCCTTGAATGTCTCCTCCACTCCCCCTATAATCATTCCCTATTTTATGGGAAAGTTTTTCATTTTGTATTAGTTTGTATTTACTTCCACTTATAGTATTATTATTTTAATGATCCATAATTAACTTAAACAAACTCCTAATTTTCTAGATAACATACACATACACCATCTTATATACATTTCAATATTCACTTCCATTATGACAATTTCTCATTCCCTTAAATACTAGTTTTATACTAATTTCTCATTACCTCTTTCATTATGTATCTTCGGAGCTGTCTGTAGTTCTCTAGAGCTATCTAGAGCTTTCTTTCAAGAACTAAAATCTGGAGCTGTCCACAATGCCCAAGCTATCTCTTAGGCATTCAAAGCTCTCTTTAAACAGTGCCTTAGTAAAAATATCAGCGAGCTGCTACTCTAACCTACAAAATTGTAGTTCAATCTCTCAATGCTCCACTAACTCCCTTATGAAATGATATCGGATCTCAATATGTTTGCTTCGCCCATGGAAGACTAAATTCTTTGTCAAGGCTATGGAGGAAACATTGTCACAAAATATGGTTGTACCATCTTCTTATTGTTCATTCAAATCTGTAAGGATTCTTCTCAGCCAAATAGCCTAACATGATGCTACATTTGTAGCTATATACTCAACTTTTGTTGAGGAGAGAAAAACAATGGGCTGCTTCTTTGATGCCCATGAAATGGGTCATAAACCCATGTGGAACACATATCTAGATGTGCTCATCCTGTCATCTACACTTCTTGCCCAATCACCGTCTATGTAACCAACTAGCTTAAACTCATTGGATGCAGTGTACAATATGTCATAGCCTTGTGTGCCATTGACATATCTCAGGATCCTCTTTCTTGCTTACAAGTGTGTGTCCTTAGGTTTCTCCATGAACCTAGATATCAAGATTATCACGTACATTAAATCATTCCTTGTAGCAGTCAAATACATCAGACTTCCAACCATACTCTTGTAGAGGTTTGGGTTCACTTCACTGTTGTTGTCCCCCTTGCTTAGTTTTAGACCTGTAGTTATTGGTGTTGGTGCAGGCTTGTTGCTCTGCATTTTAAATCTCTTCAAGATCTGTTTAGCATAGTTAGTTTGTGAAATAAATATGCCATGCCCTTATTGTTGTACCTCAATGCCAAGAAAATATTTCAGCAGACCTAAGTCTGTCATCTCAAACTCTTTCTTCATCACCTCTTTGAAATCAACAATGAAGAGGTCACTATTCCTAGTAAAAATCAAATCATCTACATACAAAACAACAATTAAAATCTCACCATTAGCTGCTTTGATGTAGAGTGTGGGCTCACTACTACTTTTACTAAAGCCATTACTCAGTAGATAGGAATCTATCATGTTGTACCATGCCTGATGTGCTTGCTTAAACACATAGAGAGATTTTCAAAGCCTATACACTTTATCTTCATGCCCTAGGCCTTCATAGCTAGGTGATTGCTCCACATACACCTCCTCTTTCAATACTCCATTCAAGAAGGCTGACTTCATGTCCATTTGATATACCTTCCACTTATGCTTGGCTACAATTACTATGACTACCCACATGGTTTCCAACCTTGCAATTGGTGCATAGGTCTCATCATAGTCTCTTCCAAGATACTATTTGTATTCCTTAACAACCAACCTTGATTTATGTCTTTCAATCTTTGCTTCAGCAATATTCTTAGTCTTATAGACCCACTTAACTCCAATAACCTTTTTACCCTTGGGTAAATCTATTAACTCCTATATCTCATTCCTTTCTATTGCATTCAACTCTTCATCCATGGCCTTACACCATTTTTATTCTTTCACATCCTATTCAAAATATGTTGGATCACCATGAGAGAACAAAGCAAAGTCCATAATTTCATCAAACTCATCATACCTTGTGTCTTCATAAATTTCCCTCACACTCCTTGTCTTTCTCAACATTAGAGAAGTGAGCATAAGATCTGAACTACTTCTAGAGTTACTACTGCTGGACTCCAGAGTGTTCTAGAGCTGATTTTGCTTATGCAGTCTTGAACTAACTCTGAAGTGCTCTAGGGATGTCTCTAGAGAGCTCTAGATTTGGATCCAGAGTGCTCAAGGGCTGGTTTAGCTTCACTGCTAGAAGTACCACCTTCATTTCCACCTTCTTCATCATCTATGGGTATAGTTGCTGAGATACCTATTGTGGTGTCAATCGTGTCATCCCATGATTCATTCTCAATAAATTCTACATCCTTGCTAATTATAACTTTCTTGGTGACAGGTTTGTATAACTTGTAGCCTTTTGATTCTTTGTTGTACTTAATGAAGATGCACTTTTCTCTTTTGTCATCAAACTTCTATCTTTTCTCTTTTGGCACTAATGCATATGCCATGCACCCAAAATTCATAGGTGCTCCACACTCCATTTGTCATTTGTCCACACTTCTTGTGGAATTATGTCCCTTATAGCCTTCGTGGGACTTCTATTTAGCGAATATACTGTTGTTGCTAATGCCTCATCCCAATAATCATTTGGCAGCCCCTTTTCCTTCAGCATGCTTGTTGCCATCTCTATGATGGTTTTGTTCTTCCTCTCAGCAACTCCATTTTGTCATGGAGTGTACCATGTTGTGAACTATTTCACAATGCCTTCATACTTGTAGAAATTTATAAATTCCTTGGAGATCTGCTCTCCCCCTCTGTCTGTTCTGAGGAACTTGATATAATGGCCACTTTGCTTCTTAGCCAAGGCCAAACTCCTTGAACTTTTCAAATGCTTCAGATTTATTCTTCAAGAAATAAACTCAAGTCTTTCTATTGTAGTCATTAATGAAGGTCATGAAATATACATTCCCACATAGGCTATGGGTCTTCATGGGGCCACACAAATCTAAATGCACCAGCTCAAATGGTGATCTTTCTCTCCTAGAATGCCCTGATTGAAAGGGCTGCATGTGCTGCTTTCCTAAAATGCAGGCTTCACATTTCCTATCAAGATCAAGAATTGTTGGAAGCCCTCTAACCATGCCTTTCTTAGATAAAAGACTTAACCAGAAAAACTTAAGTGCCCATACCTCAAATGCCAAAGCTTGGATGGGTCTTTGATGACTGTCTTGAAGACTGACTGCTGAGCCACTACTATAGACGCCATCTGGTTGACTCCAGAGCTCTTCGGAGCCATCTAGTATGCAGCTCTAGATAGCATCGAAGACTGTAATCTGAGGGGGAACATTCTATTCCTCGTCATTTGCACTGCTGCAATGACCTTCTTGCTACCATCCTTGTCATAGATGATGCATTTCCCTTTCTCATTAGGATTCTATAACCATTTTGGACCATCTATCCAATACTCGATAGGTTATATTTTATTCTTGGGGCATAATAGACATCTTGGGTCTACCTTTTCTCACCTTGCTTGGTTAGGACTATGATGATGCCTCTTCCTATGACAAGAACTTTTTGACTGTTCCTCATCATGATCTTAGACTTGACATTCTTGTCAATGGAGGCAAACAAATTTGCATTACCACTCATGTGGTTGCTACATCCACTGTCCAAATACCAGACTTCAGTGTTTCTATGCTCAGCAAGGTTGTATACAATAAACACCTTTGATTGTTTTTCATTTTCAATCTTATCCTCATTCTCTACATGAGCATTCTGACTCCCTTGGTCACATTGTTTCTTCTTGTAGTCATTTGCATAATGACCAAACTTGTGAAAGTAATAACACTGCACATTAGACTTATCATACCTCTGGTTGGAGATGCTACTCTTCTTGTTTTGGGAGTCATGCTATGAGGTGCTTGGTCCATCTTCTTGGTTATTTCAGCCTCCTTTTCTAGAGTTGTTTCTTCCTCTGCCTTTAATTCTATTGTTTCTTCCTCTTCCCCTACTCCTCACACTACTTTGAGATTTGAAGGCTTTCTCTAGGGAAGGAGTGGATTTGTTTAGTCATTGCTCATGGGTTTGAAGAGAGCCCATCAACTCATCTACTTTCATCTTTGAGAGGCCCTTGGCCTCTTCTATTGCTATGATAATTAGGTCAAATCTCAAGGGTAGACTCCTTTAAAGGATTTTCTCAATAATCCTTTCCTCCTCCATGGTTTCCCCATTTATCTTCAAGTAATTTATTAAGGTGGAAAGCCTTGTATGGAAGTCTCAAATAGACTCTCCATCCTTCATCTACAGGGTCTCAAAATCTTTCCTAAGGAGTTGGAGTTTCACCAACTTCACCTTGTTAGTTCCTTTGTAATTGTTTTCAAGAATCTATCAGGCCTCTTTTGCATAGTTAGTTGCTACTGCTCTAGGGAAAACAGCCTCTGTCAAGGCTGCCTTAATCAAAATGAGGGCTTTACATCATTCCTTAATGTTTCTTTCAGCTGGTTCTTCTGGGCATTTGTCATGGCTGTAAAGGCATTTGGGTCAGTCACATCTGTGAACCCATTGACCACAAGTTCCCACAAATAATTTGCAACCAAGATGGTCTTCATCTTCTTCGCCCAAACATCATAGTTTTTCTATCAAACATGGGTGGTTGATGCCAACTCTTGTTGTCACCTCTAGCCACATTTCTAAATTAGGGGAGATTGTTAATACCCAGAAAACTTAGGGCTTTTCACTCAATACCCAGAAAGCTAAAACTCTAGCTTTGCCAAACTTGGCTCTGGATTTGCTAACCTTAGCTCTGATACCACTTGTAGGAAGGAAGAATAAATAAATAGGAGAGAGAGGGGAAACAAAACAAAATACACAAACATAGATTTCTATTAATGATAAAAAGTATTTTACATTCAACAAATACAAACATCAGAGCTACAACTATGTTTCTTCTATCCCTACAAATACTACTCACTCTGGAGCTTTCTGGACATCATTATTGTCCTTTGTCTGGAGTTGTTCACTTCTCATTCCTCTAACCGATCATTGTGCATGTTTGGAGCTGCCTGGAGCTCTCTTCTCTGCACTCTCTTTGCAATATTCTTCCTATTTCTCCTACAACAAATCTTCTCTATTGTTCTGCACTATTGTGCTGCTACTGCATGTAATATTCTTCTTCTTCTAACATTCTTCATTCTCATTCTTCCTTTTTGTCTTCACCCAAAAATCTTCTGCTTAATTCCAAAGTCATGTACTTCATTCAATGGAAACCGACTAGCATTAACTGTTTTGACAGGCCAACAAAATGGCATTTACTATTTTGGTTAGGAGCGGTAGGAATGAGATCCCAAGAAGATCTCTGATAGGTAGGTGGCATAACTGCCTGCTCTAGATTAGAAATTTGAACAAGGTCATGGCAAAAAATATAAATAAATGGATTGAAATAGAAGAATGTGTTAACAACTGTGGGCTTGGCAGAATGGTACTGGGAATGTCTAGTGATTCTCTAATGGAATATAGATTTACCAGCAAACTGTGCTCTCCACAGTGTTATAACAATTGCCACAACATTGTGAATCTCTACTTCAATCTTGCTATAGGAGAAGATAACAAAATTACATCATTTTCTTTTGGGTTTTATTGTTATCTCTTTTGAGGTTGTTCAAATAATATTATGTGTATGTATGTATTATTCCAGGTTTGTACTTGCCTCACTTGTGCCAAGCTCACCAAAGTGGATCCCGCCGCATCGTAGAAGTGTTAGGAGGTGCAAAAACAAGTATTGCAGCTGAATCATTTGAATTTTCTTCTCCTACTCCTTCCACTCTAGACATCACAATCGGCATGCCTATGGCTTCTCCAATTCCATAGATGCTTTCAAATTTATATGGTTGCTTTCTAGTCCCATGGCCCTGTAGAACTGAATGCTTTGTGTATGGACGTTTCCCCATAAATTATTATGGTCACTACCAATTTTAATTTTTTGGAAGGATTTATACCTACCCTTGGGAAGATTTTTTTTGGGGGGGGAGGAGATTAAATAGTGGTCAACCCACCAACAATTTAAGTAGGGGTGTGATTCTTTTCCCACATTCTTCTTAAATCAGGATTGCAGATTTTATGTCTTTAACACAGAAATGGAATCTTGTGCTTTCCCTGCAATTAATTTTTATGTTTGCCCTGTACTTAATGGAACTTCTTTCCATTTTATTATTCAATTTAGAATGTTGCTATGGAGATTTACTAGGTAATAAAATATAAAATATTTTTTTGTGCCCAATCGTGGGAGTATAAGCTATCTAAAAGGAATTATGTCTTTTGATTTTTCTAATTGTGAAACTAGCATACTGAAAGGAATCAAGGTGTGCAAAAATGCTTCCTTCACCAATCTAATAAGGAAATTGTTGTGCAAATTTTTAATCTTTAGAGTTAAAATGAAGAAGATTTACACCATTAAAACATAAATAACAACAATGAGCAAATAATACCAAAACACTAGATATACGTGCAGAAAACCTTTTCGGGAGAAAAACCCCTCTCCAAAAGCCTGCTCAATGTATTACAAATCCAACACAAGATTACATACAATTGTAGAGCAAGTTAATTATAGGAGTTCGCCAGTATACGATTTCTAGAGTAATTCTGGCAGCATAATGGTACCTATAAAATTATCCTCTCACAAGTGACTCCTCAAGCATTCAATTTATAGGAGTTTGAATACAAGAAACCACCAAAATGGAAACTCAAAACCATGAGTTATAATGCCTAGTCATGGAGAATCAAATCCATTGCAATATAGAAAGTTACTCAAACCTGTCAGAACATAACTAACTCTCCAAAAATAAGGCACTCCATTTTTTGTTCCTAAAATCATGCTATCAAAATCTCCTAAAATTATACTTGTCATAATTTTCAAAATAACTCCCTCTCACTAGCTCTTTCCATTCTAGCAACTCTTAAACACATTCCAAGTTGTCATAGTTGCATTTAGCAACTTCAATGACACTAAGCGATAAAAAAAAATTCTAAAATACAAACAAAGAAACATTTCAAATATTAGAAATTGCAAGGTGTATGACACACCTAATCCCAACATTCACCCACTTGTTGTATACCTTGCAAGAAAGGCCCAGGGAATCTATACCATCATGAAGTCAACTGCTAGAGGCCAAGAGGCCCATAGACTTTGAACACCATCTGAACTTCTTTGTGCTCATGGGCTTTGTCAAGGAATTTGAAACATTCATCAAAGTATCAACTTTCTCCAAATTCACTCTTCCATCTTCTACCATGTCACGGACTAAATGGTACTAGACATCAATGTGCTTTGTCCTTACGTGGAAGGTCAGATTCTTTGCCAAACATATGGCACTCTAACTATCACAACAAATAGTAATCTTCCTTACATCAAACCCAACATCTAAACACAATCTCTTAAACCAAATGGCTTCCTTACAAGCATTAGTTACTGCCATGTACTCTACTTTTGTAGTGGATGAAGTGACTACAACTTGCTGCTTACTCATCCAACTAATAACACGACCAAACATCATGAAAACATGTCCACTGGTGGATCTTCTACTATTAATGTCACCTACCTAATCAGAATCCACATATCCACGAATACAAAATAAACATTGAGTCCCTGTAGGACAACCATGATAACATAAGGTATACTCAGAAGTACCTCGCAGATATCTAAACACTCTTCACTGCATCCCAATGTACTCGTCCAAGATTAGCCATAAAATGACTAAGGACTCCCACTGATTGGGAAGTGTCTGGCCTTGTATAGACCATATCATACATCAATCTGGTAACCACACTAGAATAAGGTACTCTAGTCATGTCCTCCATCTCAGTAGGAGACTTTGGACAATCCTCAACAAAAAACTTTGTCCCCCATCATAATAGGAACACTCAACAGTCTACAAGTTGTCATGTTGAATCTCTCCAACACTGAGTTCACATACTTTCTCTAGCCTAACCAAAGTTTTATGTTAGCTCTATCTCTTTTGATTTCCATCCCCAAAATCTACCTAGCTACTCCTAAATCTTTCATTTCAAACTATGCTGAAAGCTGAGACTTCAAATAAAAAATCAAACTTTTACCATTCCCAAAGAACAACATATCATCAACATATAACACAATAATGAGAATGCGATCACTATCCATTTTGAAATAAACACAATGATCTGATTTTGATCTCAGAAATCCCAAACTCAACACAAAGACATCAAAATTTTAGTACCACATTCTAGGAGACTGTTTTAGACCATACAAAGATTTCTTCAACTTGCAAACTAAATGTTCTCTACCTTTTTCAATGTAGTGCTCTAGTTGTGACATAATTATCTCTTCCTCCAACTCACCATGAAGGAAAGTTGTCTTCACATCTATCTACTCAACTTCAAGATCATACGTTGCAACAAGTGATAATAAAAATCTAATGGATGTCAACTTAGTAACAAGATAAAAAAATCTCACCATAATCAATTCCCTCAACTTGGGAGTACCCTTCACCACCAATCTCACCTTGTACTTCTCAACACTGCCATTTGAACCAATTTTCTTCTTGAACACCCATTTGCATCCAACCGGTTTATGTCCATTGGGCAAAGGTACCAGATCCCATGTATTATTTTTCTTTAATGCTGCCATCTCTTCTTCCATGGCCTCTTTCCAAGAATCTGCATCATTCATACCCATAGCCTCTTTTGCAGTCCTAGGCTCATCAATGTTAGTAATTAAAGATAAGATACAATTCCAATCATTGGGTGAATACCCATACCTTTTTTGTGGCTACATTTACCAAGTGAACCTCCTCATAGATGGAGGTTGATGTTCTTCTTCTTTTGAACTTTCAGAACTACTAGAGCTCACCTCTTCTTCAAGTCCATCATGGGATTTTGGTTTAAATTTCTCAGGTGTAGTGGGACGTTGAACCACATCCTCTTTCTTGTCTTTCTTTTTTGGTTG
The DNA here is from genome assembly GCA_027924645.1 of Cunninghamia lanceolata. Classification (NCBI taxonomy): domain Eukaryota; kingdom Viridiplantae; phylum Streptophyta; class Pinopsida; order Cupressales; family Cupressaceae; genus Cunninghamia; species Cunninghamia lanceolata. The sequence goes on along the minus strand of BSBN01001466.1, from coordinate 15,758,274 downwards.
TAGAACAATGGAAGAAGGATTCATCTCTCTGAAGATAACACTGAACTATTATACAGAACTCTTTCAGCAACATGATCCCAAATCTTGTACCCTTTCACACTAATACCATAACTGATGAAGATACACTTAACTACCTTGTTCTCCAATTTTGACCTCTTCTCCGTAGGCACATGTGCATATGCCTCGCAACCATATATTAAAAGATGTCTCAATGAGGTAATTTTATTTTAGCACACCTACATAGGTGTCTTCTCAACAAGTGTTGATGTAGGAGACCTATTAATCAGGTAGCAAGCAGTGGCTACAGCTTTTGCCCAAAATTTTTATTTTAGGCTAGCTCCACTAAGCATACTCCTAGCTCTCTCCATCAATGTTCTATTCATCCTATCTGCAACTCCATTCTTCTAAGGGGTATATGGAGTTGTCTTGTGCCTCTCAATCCCATGTTCTTTCCAAAACTTACCAAAATCTGCTAAACAAAACTCATCGCCATTATTAGTCCTTAAACACTTAATCTTTTTATTAGTTAGATTATCAACAAAATCTTTAATTTCTTTGAATCGACTAAAGACTTCAGATTTACTTCTAAGGAAATACACCAATGTCCTTCTACTATAATCATCAATGAATGATACAAAGTAAATAGATTTAGAAATTGAAATAACATTAACATGACCAAAAACATCAGAATATATCAAGTCCAATACCCTAGAAGATTTATGAGAACTAGAATAAAACTAAACACGATTTTGCTTTCCATTACACAATGTTCACAAAAATCAAAAGATTAAACAATCATTTATCCCCTCAAAAAGGGTTTTATTTTTTAGGGATCTAAGACCCTTCTCACCAATATGACCAAGTCTTTGGTGCCATAACATTATTTTCTCAGCAAGAAGTTTCATTTCCAAAGAATGAGCACCCTTAGGTACCTAAAAAGCACGTCCATTGGAAGTAGACACAACACACATCTTTGTTGTTGTTTCCAAAGGTGAGGATGAAGACTTTAAAATTATCTTATTAGTATCAAAAGAACTATTGTGTTGAACCGTGCATGCATCCATCTTAAACAAAGTTCCAACCTGAACACCCTTAGCAAGCACCATAGATCCTCTTGTCATCTTACATCCTCCATTCGAGAAAAAAATTGCACACCCACATCATTCGACTTACTCACAGATAACATGTTCCGTGCCAAACTAGGGATATGCAATACACCACTGATCCCCTTCATCCATCAAGGAATCTAATCAATACTCTTCCATGACCAACAATCTTCAGGTGAGAGTCATCACCCAAGTACACCTTCCCATCACCAAACTCTTCCTACTTTATAAACCAACCCCAATGTGAGGTCATGTGGAAAGATGCACCAGAAAGAAGCCACACATCCTCAAATGCATGAGTTGCCAAAGCAGCGAAAAAAGATTCACTATCATCTTGAGAGGATTTATCTAAATCTGAATCAGAAAATTTCTTCTTTTTTCTTTTCTTAGATCCTCCTTACACTCCTTTCAAAAATGTTTAGGTTTTCTATAGTTCCAACATAGTTCCTTGGACTTGCCAAGAGACTTAGATCTCCCATGAGATTTAGAACTTGACTTCTCTTGCTTCTTGTCCTTCTTCTCAAGCCTTTCTCTTTGGATCTACCATGAACTGCAAGAGCCTCCTTAGTTGTTTCAAAAGATTTTTTTCGTATCTCCTCAAAAGTATTGATGCAACCACCTCATCCATCTTGAAATTTGTGGTGGTACTCCTAAAGGCCATCACAAAGTGGTCCCAACAATCTAGCAAAGAACATAGCAAAGTCATGCAAGGGTAAGTGCAAGAAGATGGGGGGTCAAAAAGGGGTCTTAAGTGGCCACTTTTTTTCTGAAATTAGGAAATATTGGCCTTGGATGAGAAATTAAGCATAGTTACACTCAAAATTTTAAGATGCAACAAAAACAATGTTTGTAGTGCTCCGAGTCTACTTTCTAAACTTTTTTTTTTTTAAATGGTATAGATTAAGAGGTTCAAAAAAGGGAGCCACAGAAATTGGTGTTGTTTCTGTCAAAAAAACATAACATAGTGTGTTTTGTGGCTCCCTCAAAAAGTTAACTTATTTTTAGTATTTTTAAAATCGCTTCAATGAGAATTTAGCTAACAGCATGTAGTTTATGCCTGATTTTTCTGATAATTTTTTAATGAATATTTGATTTTTTACTAATTTTCAAAGTGGAAACATCCTAAAAAATAGAATATTGGTCGTGCTACCCCTATAAATTTTGAAAACTAATTGAAAATCATTTTTTTAAATATATGTACAATGAATTCTAGTTTATAAAAATGTAATTTATTTTAAATTTCAATGAACGGTTAATTTATAAAGAAAAAAAGACCAAACACTAGTTTTTATCAAAAAATGAACACACAAACAAAAGAAACTAAAGATGAAAGGCTTAACATTATCAAAATTTGAAAAAAATACATCATTAAATAGCTAAGAGAAAGCCTAACATTACCCAGGTATTTGATTTGTTCGACCTTGAAACATGTGCAAATTTGAGGGTTAGCATGAATGAAATTATGTGAAATCCTGTAGAATATGCAAAAAACACGTCTTTAGACGTTGGGAAGGCACTCCAAGCCTTTGGGTTGGAAATCCAAAGCAAATCTCGAGCCTAAGGCTTGGGATTCCCAAAGCAAGATATAACACGCTCGCGTTATGTTTTGTTTTGCATTTTTCTCTTTTTTGCAAAAGTTATGTATGTATGTATGTATGCCTATATGTATGTATGTATGTATATATGTATGCTTGTATGTATGTCTATATGTATGCTTGTATGTATGTATGTATGCATGCTTGTATGTATGTATATATGTATGCATGTTTGTATGTATGTATGCATGCATGTATGTATGTATGTATGTATGTATGTATGTATGATTGTATGTATGATTGTATGTATGTATGTAAGAATTTTGGGTTTAGGGGATATAAGGACCCGAGCCCGTATAGTTTTTAGGGTTGAGGGTTGAGGTTTTTGGGTTTAAGGTATAGGGTTGAGGGATTAGGGCTTAAGTAATAGGTTGAGGGTAGAGGGTTGAGGGTTATAGTTGAGGGATAATATTCAGCTTGTTGAATGTATAAGATTAATTGTGTAAGGTATGGGGATTAGGGTTTAGAATATTGGGTTTAGGGTTTACGATATGGATTGAGGGTATATAAGGCATAGGGTGACTTAGGTTGAGATTGTATGGTTTAGGTTTTACGTATAGGGTTGAGGCACAATATTCAGGGTTTAGGGTGTAAGGCTAGGGTTATAGGGTATAGGGATGATGGTTTATGGGTGTAGGTTTCAGAGTTTAAGGTATAGGGTTGAGGATTGAGAGATTAAGGCTTAAGTATATGGTTGAGGGTATAGGGTAGAGGGTTGACAATTTACAGTTGATGGATAATGTTCAATGTTGAGTGTCTAAGATATAGGGTATAGGTTTTAAGGTTGAGGGTATAAGGCATATGGATGAAGGTTGAGGGTATAGGGTATAGGGTAGAGGTTTGAAGGTTGAGGGATAATGTTCAAGGGTGAGTGTCCAAGGTTAAGTGTATAGGGTATATAGGGTTTAAGGGTTTAAGGGTATCTAGGGGTTGAGATTTTAGGGTTTAAGAGTTTAAGGTTTGAGGGATTAAGGGTTTAAGGGTTGAGGGATTAGGGTTTAAGGCATAGTGTTGAGGGTAGAGGGTTTAGGAATAGGGTTTAGGGTGGAAGGTTTAAGGGCTGAGGGTTAAGGATTTAGGGATAGGGTTAAGAGATTAGGGTTTAATGTATAGTGTCAAGGGTTGAGGGTTTAGGATTTAAGGTTTAAGGGTTGATGGTTGAGACTTTAGGCACAAGGTTTAGGGTTTAGGCTAAGGACGGATGGAGAGGCAGACAAGGAGTGATTGAGAGATGTAGAGAGGGGAGAGGTAGAGAGGTGAGGGGGAGATAGAGGTGAGAGATAGAGAGGTGAGGGGAGAGATAGAATAAAATGAGAGAGAAGTTGACAACTTGAGGGAAAGATGGGTAAGGAAGAGGGAGAGAGGTGGAGAGGAAGGGAAATATGTAGAGATATACAAGTGAGAGACCTACAACCTAGGAAGAGATGGGTGAGAGAGACAGGGGAGAGATGGGGGTGAGGTAGATAGGGGAGGAGAGGGGTGGATAAGGGTCAAGGTTTTAAGGCTTTAGGGTTTAAGGGTGAAGGGTTTAGGATTTAAGGGTTGAGGGATTAGGGTTTAGGATTGAAGGATTAGAGTTTAAGGTATAGTGTCTAGGGTTGAGGGTTTAGGGATAGGGTTTAGGATTTAAGGTTTAAGAGTTGAGGGTTGAGGCTTTAGGGATAGGGCTTAGGGTTTAGGTTCAAGGGATTAGGGTTTAAGGTATAGTGTCAAGGGTTGAGGGTTTAGGGTTAAGTGAGAGACCTAGATGGATAAGGATGGATGGAGGGGTAGACAAGGAGTGATTGAGAGACGTAGAGAGGGGAGAGGTAGAGAGGTGAGGGGGAGACAGAGGTGAGAGATAGAGAGGTGAAGGGAGAGATAGAATAAAATGAGAGAGTGAAGTTAACAACATGAGGGAAAGATGGGTGAGGAGGAGGGAGAGAAGTTGAGAGGAAGGGAAATATCTAGAGAGCCCTGAGAGATATACAAGTGAGAGACCTACAACCTAGGGAGAGAGGGGTGAGAGACATAGGGGACATAAGGACCTTAGCCCGTATAGTTTTTAGGGTTGAGGGTTGAGGTTTTTGGGTTTAGGGTTTAAGGTATAGGGTTGACAGTTGAGGGATTAAGGATTAAGTAATAAGTTGAGGGTAGAGGGTAGAGGGTAGAGTGTTGAGGGTTGAGGGTTACAATTGAGGGATAATATTCATCTTGTTGAGTGTATAAGATTAATTGTGTAAGGTATGGGGATTAGGGTTTAGGATATTGGGTTTAGGGTTTACAATATGGATTGAGGGTATATAAGGCATAGGGTGACATGGGTTAAGAGTGTATGGTTTAGGTTTTAAGTATAGGGTTGAGGCACAATATTCAGGGTTTAGGGTATAAGGGTGAGGTTATAGGGTATAGGGATGAGGGTTTATGGGTGTAGGTTTCAAAGTTGAGGGTTGAGGCTTTAGGGATAGGGTTTAGGGTTTAGGTTTAAGGGGATAGGGTTTAAGGTATAGTGTCGAGGGTTTAGGGTTTAGGGATAGTGTTTAGGATTTAAGGTTTAAGGGTTGAGGGTTGAGGCTTTAAGGATAGGGTTTAGGGTTTAGGGTTAAGTGAGAGACCTAGATGGATAAGGATGGATGGAGAGGCAGACAAGGAGTTTATGGGTTCAGGCTTTAGGGATAGGGTTTAGGGTTTAGGTTCAAGGGATTAGGGTTTAAGGTATAGTGTCAAGGGTTGAGGGTTTACGATTTAAGGTTTAAGGGTTGAGGGTTGAGGCTTTAGGGATAGGGTTTAGGGTTAAGTGAGAGACCTAGATGGATAAGGATGGATAGAGAGGCTGACAAGGAGTGACTGAGAGATGTAGAGAGGGGAGAGGTAGAGAGGTGAGGGGGAGATAGAGGTGAGAGATAGAGAGGTGACGGGAGAGATAGAATAAAATGAGAGAGTGAAGTTGACAACCTAAGGGAAATATGGGTAAGGAGGAGGGAGAGAGGTGGAGAGGAAGGGAAATATCTAGAGAGCCTTGAGAGATATACAAATGCGAGACCTACAACCTAGGGAGAGAGGGGTGAGCTACATAGGGGATATATAAGGACCTGATCCCGTATAGTTTTTAGGGTTGAGGGTTGAGGTTTTTGGGTTTAGGGTTTAAGGTATAGGGTTGATGGTTGAGGGATTAGGGATTAAGTAATAGGTTGAGGGTAGAGGGTTGAGGGTTGAGGGTTACAGTTGAGGGATAATATTCAGCTTGTTGAATGTATAAGATTAATTGCGTAAGGTATGGGGATTAGGGTTTAGGATATTGGGTTTAGGGTTTACAATATGGATTGAGGGTATATAAGGCATAGGGTGACTTGGGTTGAGAGTGTATGGTTTAGGTTTTAAGTATAGGTTTGAGGCATAATATTTAGGGTTTAGGGTATAAGGGTGAGGTTATAGGCTATAGAGATGAGGGTTTATGGGTCTAGGTTTCAGAGTTTAAGGTATAAGGTTGAGGATTGAGGGATTAGGGCTTAAGTATATGGTTGAGGGTATAGGGTAGGGGGTTGACAGTTCACAGTTGGGGGATAATGTTCAAGGTTGAGTGTCTAAGATATAGGGTTTAGGGTTTAGGGTCTAAGGTTGAGGGTATAAGGCATAGGGATGAGGGTTGAGGGTTTAGGGTATAAGTATATGGTTGAGGGTATAGGGTATAGGGTAGAGATTTGAAGGTTGAGGGATAATGTTCAAGGTTGAGTGTCCAAGGTTAAGTGTACATAGGGTATAGGGTTTAAGGGTTTAAGGTTTGAGGGATTAAGGGTTTAAGGGTTGAGGGATTAGGGTTTAAGGCACAATGTCAAGGGTATAGGGTTTAGGGATAGGGTTTAGGGTTGAAGGTTTAAGGGTTAAGGCTTGAGGATTTAGGGATAGGGTTAAGGGATTAGGGTTTAAAGTATAGTGTCAAGGGTTGAGGGTTGAGGGTTTAGGAATAGGGTTTAGGATTTAAGGTTTAAGGGTTGAGGGTTGAGGCTTTAGGCATAGGGTTTAGGGTTTAGGGTTTAGACTAAGGATGAATGGAGAGGCAGATAAGGAGTTATTGAGAGATGTAGAAGGGGAGAGGTAGAGAGGTGAGGGGGAGACAGAGGTGAGAGATAGAAAGGTGAGGGAGAGATAGAGTAAAATGAGAGAGTGAAGTTCACAACTTGAGGGAAAGATGGGTAAGGAGGAGGGAGAGAGGTGGAGAGGAACAGAAATATCTAGAGTTATACAAATGAGAGACCTACAACCTAGGGAGAGAGGGGTGAGAGAGATAGGGGGAGATGGGGGTGAGGCAAATAGGGGGGAGAGGGGTGGATAAGGGTCGATGGTTCAAGGATTTAGGGTTTAAGGGTCAAGGGTTTAGGGTTTAAGGGTTAAGGGATTAGGGTTTAAGGTATAGTGTCAAGGGTTGAGGGTTTAGGTATAGGGTTTAGGATTTAAGGTTTAAGGGTTGAGGCTTTAGGGATAGGGTTTTGGGTTTAGGATTAAGTGAGAGACCTAGATGGATAAGGACAGATGGAGAGGCAGACAAGGAGTGACTAAGAGACGTAGAGAGGGGAGAGGTAGAGAGGTGAGGGGGAGATAGAGGTGAGAGATAGAGAGGTGAGGGGAGAGATAGAATAAAATGAAAGAGTGAAGTTGATAACTTGAGGGAAAGATGGGTAAGGAGGAGGGAGAGAGGTGGAGAGGTAAGGAGTTTTGTATAGAAAGCTAAAATGCTTGTCTTTCTATTGAAACAGTAAAATAACCAGTATACCCGTGATCTAGGCCCACATACTCTATTTTCTACAGGTTATGCGCGTGTTTCGACAAATTTTTCATGCTGTTGGGAAGTGCACATGCATATTTTTCACATTCTACCACCTTTACATGAACTTTCCACCACCTTTTTCTAGTTTGCCAACTTAAGGAGGAAATAACATAGTTTTCACATCGAATTTGATATATATCAATTCAAGTTTCAATTTTTGTAGTGTTGCAATGTTAATTGTGATTGAACTATAGGAATTTAACATTATACATTGGTTAATTGTATTGTTGTTAGTAACTCTATTTGAGTGATATACAATTGAATGTTGAAAAGGAAGCAAGTTTGTGAAAAACTCAAATTGTTGAGGAGTTTGATGCAAGAAGGAAAAAAGACTACATAATTGGGTACTCTCTCCATTCAAAGCTCTGTTTCCTAGGTATGTCAATTCTTTACACATGTTATTTACATTTTCCTTAATTCTATTATGTTTCTTTATCATCCCTTATCATACATGCTTAATACAATACTTTGATTTTGTTATTATGCACATTCCATGTTCATCATTATTTTTTTCTCATTATAACTTTAGCCTTGTCAATGTTGTTTGGTAAAATGCTTTGATACACATGTATGTAAATTGTGGTAGCATAGACAAGGCAATGAGCTGTTTGAAAAAATGCCTCAAAGAAATGTCGTCTGAATTATTTTTGTTGTTCTATTCAAAATTTGTAACTATAACATTTGACAAAAATCCCCTTTCCATTATGCTTCAAGGGATCATGCCCATACCTTGTTTGAAATAGCCCATTTTTTAAAATGTAGGGGGATGCTATCAAAGGTTGTCAATTTTGGTTGTACACTTTCCAATTGCATTAGCTTGAAAGATTCTAAAAACTTTTTAACAAATCCATTTTCTACATATTCTACAATCATTATGCTCCATGAGACCATATATCTTTTAGGCATTTTTCCAAACAATCTACCTATCTTGTCTATGCTTCCACTCTAAATTTAAAAAATAACTCTATCCTTAATGCTTTGATGGATGCCCATATCCTATTCCAAAGATCCTTTCTTGGCATGGCTATGGAGGATCTTGACAAAGGTTGTAGAATTTGGCTTCACACCCACTGATTGCATTTGTTGGGAAGTTTCCAAAACCTTTTCAACAAATCCATTTTCTGCATATCCTGCAATCATTACAATCCATGACATATCTCTTTGATGCATTTTGTCAAACAATTCACATGTATTGTCAATGCTTCCACATTTCTCATACATTGATGCAAAGGGAGTTACAATTATAACATTTGACAAAAATCCCCCTTTCTTTCAATGATTTGATTGATGCCCATACCTTGTGAACCAAAGGTAGGATGTTGACAAAAGTTGTTGAATTTGGATTTATACTCAAGCCAATTGTATTTTCTTGAAATTTTGTAATGTCTTTTAAAAAATCCTTTTTGTGCTTAACTTGCAATCATGGCATTCCATGAGACCACATTTCTTTAAGGCATTCCGGCAAAAAATTCATGTGCTTTGTCTATGCTACCACATTTTGCATACATGCTTATTTGTGGACATTATATTGGCAGGTCATACGTTAGAAAATGGCTAGAGCAAAGTCACATGTTAAATTCTTGCAAGGTAGAAATACTTCAAAATATTTTGCTTTCCATTTTCCTTGTGTTTGTAGTGCACTTGTTTATTCATCATGGTTGAGTGACATTTACTCTTCTACATGATGATTGTATGTACATTTTGTATGAAGGATTGAATGACACATTTCATTTATTTGTATGGATTCATTTTTTAGAAAATAATATTTGTTCCATCATGCCACATATAAATTATCCATCATGCTAAGGAAATGATCAAGGATTAAACCAACATAGGAAGAGAAAGAAGCTAAGAATGCAAAGAAAGTAGTAGGTATGAGGGAACTTCGTGAGAAGAGGAAATTGGACATGATTGTCGAAGACATGCCAATTGAAGAGGAACCTCAACCATCAACAAGAGATATGGTATTGGTGGCATAAAGGGAACGAATGCAAAAACTTCATGCTATGAGAGATTTGAATATCATAGTTGGAGACACGTCCTCTACCGCAAGTCATGATGGAGGGACACCATCTACCACATCTCAAGTTGAGAGTACATCATCACTCACATGTGAGGAAGGAGGTACGCAATCATTCCCACCTCAACCTCAAGGTACGTCATCTACTCCATCTCCGATCGAAGGTATGCCATCTACCCCATCCCATTTAAATATTGATGAAATTCCTAATGTTGAGATAAATTTACCTTTCACAACACCACCTAGAATTTTGCATAGAAAGCTAAAGTATTCGATTGATATTGATGAGAATATTTTGTAGCCAATGGAAGGTAAGATTCCAAAATGTACTTGTAGAAGATATGCTCATAAGATTTGGAGAGTGTTCTTTGAAAAGTTAAATGAGACCGCAAGATGTCAACTATTCATTGAAATGATGCGAAGTATAAAGTATAGGTCCATCATGAAGATTCTTGGGTTGAGAACATTGGAGGCCTCAAGTGAAAAATCTATTGTCAAGAATCTAATGAGTGCATATGAGAGTGTGGGTAACACCTCACACACAAAAGATAATAATTTCACATGACGTCTCATTACATCAACAATAGTAAGTAATCAAATGAGGAAAGCTCATCTCATTAGAAAGACAAGTCAAGCATTGAGAATTAATAGAAAACATTTATCAAGAGTCGTTGGAAGGTGCCAAAGAATCAAGGACACAGATGCCAATGAATTATGGGTGTTCTCAGGGAGACTACCACGAAAATATAAACCAATTGTTGAAGCATTGATATCACTAATTGAAGACTTTTGAAAGAATTACACAAGAGTATCTCTGAATCAAAGGGATGTGGTAAGAAGGAGAATCGGTAGTTGAAACCGTGAGCCACATCTAAAGCATTTTTTGGATATGACTCAAACACATTTTTTTGGTAAATTTCTAGAGATGTATCCTCAATTAAAATTTCTCAAAGATATTTTGAAATGCTAAAACCTTTCTATGTCAAAATAAATCACACACGCACTACTTCTTGTTGTAGATTACATATTGAATTTTCTAACCATTTTGATGTTTATCAGTCTATATGTTTAGATTTTCATACTAACAATGTTTTGTAGGATTGTGGCATACATGCCCCACCAACATTTTCAAAAGAATTCATATCAACAATTTTATGTGAAAGAGAGTAAGGTCAAATATTCTATAGGAAATTGTGCTTGGATGGCACATGTCAACATTGCGGTGGCTTGCAACGTATGCCAATATGTGAACATATGGAAAGTGCACATGTGGTTGGAAATGAACTAGTAGAGTTTAGCAAGTATAAAATAGTGGCCTACAATACAAAAGATAGTAAATAAGCAAAAAGGTGTGATTTGGTTATTCAAAAGATTCCAGTGTATCAGTTTATGTCTACATTTCGTGATAGTATAGTTTATGAGTATGCCCATAGAGATCGATGGTTGGAATTGCAATTCAAGTTATACAAGGACACATTTCCACTTGGTAGCATTGTTTCAGTCATCAACTTTGTAGAGAACTACACTCTATAGCTACAGTGTGAGGTGCAATCACAATATTACAACTCCACACAGGTTTCTATATTTGTGCACATCACATTCATCCATGCAAATGATAGTATAGAGGATGACAAAAAGATCATAAGGGAGTATCATTTTTATATTAGTGATGATCCTACACATTCTACGGAGTTCATGCAAGGTTGCTTTCAAGTGTTCTACAATGATTTGGCTAGAAGGGGCATATCATTCAGTCAGCATATCATATGGTCAGATAATTGTGCATCACAATTCAAGAACTCGTGGATGTTCTATTGGTTGAGTAGGAGGCATAATATTACAGGCGTTCAGCATATGTGAAACTTTTGTGAGGCCAGGCATGGAAAGGGGGAGCGTGATGGTGCAGGAGCATGTATCAAAATAGCCATAGCATGAGAAGAGTTAAAGTATAAAGACAATGCAAAGTTGATAGATGAAAAATCAATCATTGAGTGGTGTAATGCTTCGATGGGTCTAGGTAATGAAGGTAAGTCTTCAGTTCGTAGTTTTTTTGATTAATAGATGATACTAACATTGCACCATATGAGGATTGTTGTACATTGACAAGATCAAGTGAGCTACACTCTTTCAGAAGCTCAATTGTAGGTTCATGGAGTATGTACAATTCAAGCCTGGAATGAGTGCGAGTCAAAGGAGTGGGTTGATGAATGGTGGTTATCTTAGCCCACTTGACACATATTAGCCCCCGATGACACTGGAACTAACATAGATAGAATCATCAATTGACTTTGACCACATATCAGATCTAGTTCAACCAAGTAATATATCTACTTGCATAGTTTTTGAAATTCCTAATGTTATCTTACTTTGTAGTGTTTTTGTAATGTTGACTAATTTCATCTAATTTGCTGTGCATATCAACGTAGGGCATGTTTATGTAGTTATTACAGATGAAAACAATGAAGAGGGAACGGATTATTACTCGTGTCATTGTGTTGAGGCCAAAAGAAATTAGAGGCCCCAGTTACAGATGGAGAAAACATCAAATACCCTACAGGCTCGGTGGTTGTTACTAGAACATGGCTTAGAAGGTACCCACATAAGAGTGTTAATGTTTGGTTGTTTTAGGACTTTGACACACATTAGAAGATTCTTCATTACTCGAACCTTATCATGGCATCCAATGTTTATTTGATACAATATCAAGGTAGACCTTTGAACAAGACCTTGTGGAAGGTGCGTGAATATGACCATGAGGCAATACTTGACACAATAAAGAGTAGAGCAAACCCGAATGGTTCATTGGATTAATTTGTAAGTATGCACATTGATTTTGTAAAGTCATGTTATTGATATTAATGTATTGTTGTTGATAGTTAGACCTTTCATTTCTATATTTCAATTTTACATATGTTTGTCTTTTTTTCTGCTGCATTTTTACACATATACAGTGAATATTAGGCAGATTATATGCATATTTATGGTTTCACCATTTGACCATCTAGAGACCTCAATTTGCAAACTTGACCTTTGCAGCCCTAGATACGACTTGGGAGACCCTTCCTCAACCATCATTTCACCTAAAACACGATCATGAAAAGGAATAACGGGGGGTATTAATAGGTAATAGTCCTCAAGAGTCCAAAGTGTAAAAAGGCAACAATCTTTGATGAGCTAAGCGGTGTAACTTTCATTCTGCTCCTCGTGCGACCAAACTGATAATTCCAACACATCCATATGGGTACGTTTAGGCTAGGCATGGTCTTGTTTCACACCCAAACATGTTGAAACAGTCAAAGCTACATTGTACCAGCGATATCTCTTAAGAGACCAAAGTGCAAAAAGGCAGCAATCTTTAATGAGAAACTCTTTGACGAGTTGTTACTCAAAAATTGTGTCACTTAGAAACATTTTGTCTGAGGCTACGGAATCATGTAGGACCCCTCTATAATAAGCTCTCTCGGTTTTGATATCTCTGAGGTCTTTTCCTGTGGTGAAAGTTTTTTTGCTACTCTAAAAATTGTCAGATGCATGTAGTGTAAAGTTGCAAAAAGGTGTAACTTTCGTTTTGCTCCTTGTGCGGCCAAACCAATAGTTCCAACACATACGAATGGGTACATTTAGGCTAGACATGGTCCTTTTTCCCACCCAAACATGTTGAAACAGTCCGAGCTACATTGTATCGGTGCTATCCCTTAAGAGACCAAAGTGCAAAAAGGAAGCAATCTTTGACGAGCTATTACTCAGAAATAGTGTCACTTAGAAACATTCAGTTTGAGTCTACAGGATCATGTGGGGCTTTTCTACAATAACCTCTCTCATTTTTTGATATCTTTGAGACGTTTGCCTATGGGAAAAGTTTTTCTACTGCTCCAAAAATCATCAGATGCATGCAATGTAAAGTTACAAAGGGGTGTAACTTTCGTTCTGTTCCTCATGTCACCAAACTAACAGTTCCAACTCATCTGGATGGGTATGTTTAGACTAGGCATGGTCCTGTTTCCCACCCAAACATGCTGAAACAATCTGAGCTACATTGTATCGGTGATATCCCTTAAGAGACCAAAGTACAAAAAGGCAGCAATCATAGATGAGCTATTACTCAGAAACCGTGTCACTTAGAAACATTTTGTCTAAGGATATATGATCATGTAGAGCCCCTCTACAATAACCTCTCTTAGTTTTTTATATCTCTGAAGTGTTTGCCCATGGTGAAAGTTTTTCTGCTACTCCAAAAAATATCAGATGCATGCAGTGTAAAGTTGCAAACGGGTGTAACTTTCGTTCTACTCCTCGTATGACCAAATTGATAGTTTCAACACATCTGGATGGGTACGTTTAGGATAGGCATTGTCCTTTTTCACACTCAAATATGCCGAAATAGTCTGAGCTACTTGTACCAGTGATATCCCTTAAGAGACCAAAGTGCAAAAAGGCAGCAATCGTTGATGAGTTGTTACTTGGAAACTTTGTCACTTAGAAACATTCTGTCTAAGGTTATAGGATCATGTAGGGCCCCTCTACAATAACCTCTCTCAATTTTTGATATCTCTAAGGCGTTTGCCCATGGTGAAAGTTTTTCTGCTGCTCCAAAAATCGTCAGATGCATGTAGTGTAAAGTTGCAAATGGGTGTAACTTTCATTCTACTCCTCGTACGGCCAAACTAACAGTTCCAACACATCTAGATGGTTATTTTTAGGCTAGACATGGTCTTGTTTCACACTCAAACATGCCAAAACAGTCTAAGCTACATTATACCGGTGATATCCCTTAATAAACCAAAGTGCAAAAAGGTAACAATCTTTGACGAGTTTTTACTGAGAAACTGTGTTAGTTAGAAATATGTAGTCTGAGGCTACAAGCTCATGTAGGGCCCCTCTATAATAACCTCTCTCATTTTTTGATATCTCTGATGCGTTTACCCGTGGTGAAAGTTTTTCTGCTACTCCTAAAATCGTCAGATGCATGCAATGTAAAGTTGCAAAGGGGTGTAACTTTTGTTCTTCTCCTCATGTGACCAAACCAATAGTTCCAACGCATCTGGATGGGTACATTTAGGCTAGGTATGGTCTTTTTTTGTACCCAAATATGTCAAAACAGTTCGAGCTACATTGTACAGGAAATATCCCTTAAGAGACCAAAGTGCAAAAAGGCAACAATCTTTGACAAGCTATTACTCAGAAACTATGTCACTTAGAAACATTCCATCTAAGGCTACGAGATCACATAGGGTCCCTCTACAATAACCTCTTAGTTTTTGATATCTTTGAGGCGTTTACCCATGGTGAAAGTTTTTCTGCTGCTCCAAAAATCGTCAAATGCATGCAGTGTAAAGTTGCAAGTTAGGCTACTTTTTGTTTTGTTCTTCATGGGGCCAAACCGTTAGCGCCAACACATCCATTTGGGCACATCTACACTAGCCATGGTCACTGCCCTTCATTATTAAAGAGTCATAGTATTTCCTATTCGAAGGGTCACAACTTTTTGCCTTTGAAATGTCAGAACCTAAATCATATCATCACTATTCGTGAGAACCTAAATTCATTTATTTGCAATATTGTCTAAGGTTGTACTCTTAATTGTATTCTTCAAGGAAGTTATAGATGTCTTTCTCAATGATAAATTGCTCTCCCTTTTATGTTAGTGCTTATCAACCTAATACACAAAGTATGAGGCGTACGCATGAATATACGTAATACGTGAGGTATACATAGGAAGCATGAAGCATACATGTGAATACACGTAATACATGAAGTCTACACAAGAAGCATGAAGCATACACATGAAAACATGAAGTATACATAGGAAGCATTAATCATACACGTGAACACGTGAAGTATACACAAGAAGCATGAAGCATACACGTGAATGGTAGTGTTGTCACATTGATGGGGAGAAACTACAATAATCTTAGTAAACAAGGCGAACTCCCATTAAAACCCACCAACCTAGGGGTTAGACTTCATTTTCTTTAACATTTGATACCATAGCACCATCGGCAAGACACCCATTGTCGGTGCAACTTCCTTTCTTTCGGCCAACACAATTTTCATGCCGATGAACCTTTTCAATTGAACCGTTGAACCGGTTCAATCCGGTGGTTCAACCTTCTCCTTCCATCGGCAAGACTTCTCAAATCTCACCCCGATTGGTGAGAGTTCCTTCCGTCGGTCCAAAGTAACTTTCCTGTGCCGATGGCATTACTCACACCGATGATCCCGCTCTGCACACACACTGCTTCATCATCAGCAAGATCACCCTCTATCGGTGAATCTAATTCTTCCTGGGCCGATACATCACCTCTTCCCGATGGTTAGCACCATCGGTCATACCGATACTATCAGACTGCCTGACATTGTTCTGGCGACATACTAACTCACGCCGATGACTTCTTGCATACATTTTTCGATTTGCTCTAACTATCTTCACCATTACCATTTTCAGTAACTAAACACACACAGATTTCTAATCTATGCTGCAACTACACAGATTTCTTACTATAACCATACAGACAGACAGATTTCTGGACTAAATCAAACGGAAGGAAATTAAAACCTAGGGAAGTCATTCCACTGGTTTTGGCAGAAGCCTCAACCAGTGGAATGGCCCCAAACCAAAAACACTACGATGAGACCAAACCAAAAATCTTTTGTTTTTCTACTCAGAAATTACAAACTGTTTCTTTTTTTTCCTTTTCTCATCTTCTCCCTCTCTCTTCTCTCTCTTCTGTCTGTCCTCTTCAAGCACACACGCTTATAAAGAACCTAGTCAAGGTAGTTACACTTCGGTGGAATCTGAATCGATTCATCACCTCTTCCATCCGTTACAAGACAGTTACAACTCGGACAGTTACTATACTTCCTATCTGTTTACAATAGGTGCCATGTGGCTTACAATATGGGACACATTGGTCTGAATCAGAACAATTGGCACTAGGCCTTACAATAATTAAAATGATAATAGGGGGCTTCTTGATGGAAATGGGGTGCTCCTGCACCATACTTCCAGACTTGAAAAATTTCCATGTCCCATGGAAATGCTCGGTGAGAACTGCAACAACTCTGTTCTCTTGGTGTCTTCAAACTTGATGCCTCTGCTACTTGTACCCTTCAACGGTGACTCCTCTCAACGGAGTTTAACTGGCTGCTCCTCTAGATGCTGCTATAAGTCCAACCTCAATGCTACACCAACACTTCTATCCCTCACCTAGGAGTCCTCTCTTGCCTCTCTCCCCAGGACTTCTGGCGACACTCACTGGACCTCCTTCTTAGGCCCTTGAACCATCTCCTGTGGTTCCATGACAAATCTCTTATCTGCCTGCTTGCAGCTAGTGGACATGCATCTGCAACCACAAATATTAGCAAAACCAAAACACCAATCTCTCACTTAGATTCCCAGAGCTTTCGCTGGCTCTGATACCAATTTGATGGGGAGAAACTGCAATAATCTTAGTAAACAAGGCAAACTCCCATTAAAACCCACCAACCTAGGGGTTAGACTTCATTTTCTTTAACATTTGATACCATAGCACCATCGGCAAGACACCCATTGTCGGTGCAACTTCCTTTCTTTCGGCTGACACAATTTTCATGCTGATGAACCTTTTCAATTGAACCTTTGAACTGGTTCAATCCGGTGGTTCAACCTTCTCCTTCCATTGGCAAGACTTCTCGAATCTCACCCCGATCGGTGAGAGTTCCTTCCATCGATCCAAAGTAACTTTCCTATGCCGATGGCATTACTCACACCGATGATCCCGCTCTGCACACACACTGCTTCATCATTGGCAAGATCACCCTCTATCAGTGAATCTAATTCTTCCCGGGCCGATACATCACCTCTTCCCGATGGTTAGTACCATCGGTTAGCTCGATACTATCAGACTGCCTGACATTGTTCTGGAGACATACTAACTCACGCCGATGACTTCTTGCATACATTTTCTGATTTGCTCTAACTGTCTTCACCGTTACCATTTTCAGTAACTAAACACACACAAATTTCTAATCTATGCTGCAACTATGCAGATTTCTTACTATAACCATACAGACAGATAGATTTCTGGACTAAATCAAATGGAAGGAAATTAAAACCTAGGGAAGTCATTCCACTGGTTTTGGCAGAAGCCTCAACCAGTGGAATGGCCCCAAACCAAAAACACTACGATGAGACCAAACCAAAAATCTTTTGTTTTTCTACTCAGAAATTACAAACTGTTTCTTTTTTTCCTTTTCTCGTCTTCTCCCTCTCTCTTCTCTCTCTTCTGTTTGTCCTCTTCAAGCACACACGCTTATAAAGAACCTAGCCAAGGCAGTTACACTTCAGTGGAATCTGAATCGATTCATCACCTCTGCCATCTGTTACAAGACAGTTACAACTCGGACAGTTACTATACTTCCTATCTGTTTACAATAGGTGCCATGTGGCTTACAATATGGGACACATTGGTCCGAATCAGAACAATTGGCACTAGGCCTTACAATAATTAAAATGATAATAGGGGGCTTCTTGACAGAAATGGGGTGCTCCTGCACCATACTTCTAGACTTGAAAAATTTCCATGTCCCATGGAAATGCTCGGTGAGAACTGCAACAACTCTGTTCTCTTGGTGTCTTCAAACTTGATGCCTCTGCTACTTGTACCCTTCAACGGTGACTCCTCTCAACAGAGTTTAACTGGCTGCTCCTCTAGATGCTGCTATAAGTCCAACCTCAATGCTGCACCAACACTTCTATCCCTCACCTAAGAGTCCTCTCTTGCCTTTCTCCCCAGGACTTTTGGTGACACTCACTGGACCTTCTTCTCAGGCCATTGAACCATCTCTTGTGGTTCCATGACAAATCTCTTATCTGCCTGCTTGCAGCTGGTGGACATGCATCTGCAACCACAAATATTAGCAAAACCAAAACACCAATCTCTCGCTTAGATTCCTAGAGCTTTCGCTGGCTCTGATACCAATTTGATGGGGAGAAACTGCAATAATCTTAGTAAACAAGGCGAACTCCCATTAAAACCCACCAACCTAGGGGTTAGACTTCATTTTCTTTAACATTTGATACCATAGCACCATCGGCAAGACACCCATTGTCGGTGCAACTTCCTTTCTTTCGGCCGACACAATTTTCATGCTGATGAACCTTTTCAATTGAATTGTTGAACCGGTTCAATCCGGTGGTTCAACCTTCTCCTTCCATCGGCAAGACTTCTCGAATCTCACCCCGATCGGTGAGAGTTCCTTCCATCGGTCCAAAGTAACTTTCCTATGTCGATGGCATTACTCACACCAATGATCCCGCTCTGCACACACACTGCTTCATCATTGGCAAGATCACCCTCTATCGGTGAATCTAATTCTTCCCGGGCCGATACATCACCTCTTCCTGATGGTTAGCACCATCGGTTAGATCGATACTATTGGACTGCCTGACATTGTTCTAGCGACATACTAACTCACGCCGATGACTTCTTGCATACATTTTCTGATTTGCTCTAACTGTCTTCACCGTTACCATTTTCAGTAACTAAACACACACAGATTTCTAATCTATGCTGCAACTATGCAGATTTCTTACTATAACCATACAGACAGACAGATTTCTGGACTAAATCAAATGGAAGGAAATTAAAACCTAGGGAAGTCATTCCACTAGTTTCGGTGGAAGCCTCAACCAGTGGAATGGCCCCAAACCAAAAACACTACGATGAGACCAAACCAAAAATCTTTTGTTTTTCTACTCAGAAGTTACAAACTAATTCTTTTTTTCCTTTTCTCGTCTTCTCCCTCTCTCTTCTCTCTCTTCTATCTGTCCTCTTCAAGCACACACACTTATAAAGAACCTAGCCAAGGCAGTTACACTTTGGTGGAATCTGAATCGATTCATCACCTCTGCCATCCGTTACAAGATAGTTACAACTCGGACAGTTACTATACTTCCTATCCATTTACAATAGGTGCCATGTGGCTTACAATATGGGACACATTGGTCCGAATCAGAACAATTGGCACTAGGCCTTACAATAATTAAAATGATAATAGGGGGCTTCTTGACGGAAATGGGGTGCTCCTGCACCACACATAGAATTGTACCCTGCTTGGAGAGAGTCCAAGCATTCTAATGATGCAATGGGAATGATCTCAAAAGTGTGGGACTTTGGAAATTGAGATCAGACCTCCAGAGAAGGCCAGTTCCTCATTCTAAGCTTAATGCTTAGAGAAATACATTTAAACCTAGTGCTAATGCTTGCAGGGGAAAAGGGATGAAAGGAAAAATGAAATAAAAGGGGGTACACCAGGTTTGAATAAAAGAGCCCTCACAGAACTGAGAAGATGCACAAAATAACTAGATACAACTAATAAACATACACAGATCAAACTGATTTTAATAGTGGCAAGGAGCAAGAAATGATTATGAGGAATTAAACATTCACAAACACATCATTCTTAGATCACACAGAGTCAAAAAAAGCATGAAGATGTAAAATAACCAGTATTTATTTAATCAAAAGGCAAGGTTACAGTAGAGGAATGCTCTGTTTGGAATCAAAAGCATAAGACTGCTAAATTTTCCAACCCTTTCTACATTTCATTTTATGCATATATAGAATTTTACACTTGACAGGTAATTAGGTTACAATGAATTTGCCCAGTGGGCTCCATTAGAAAAAATCTCAGCCAGAAGGGATGTCCATCTACAAGAAGTTATGGTAGGCAATATCTAGAATAGGGACGATGGAAGATATTTTGGGCCTTCAATGTGAGAAGTTAAATCATCTACCTGCAACAATGAATCCAGAAAATATTTGAAAGGGGTAGTTGAGAGGTGTAAAATTTGCATTGATGGCAGATGGGATAGATCACCCCTTGACAAAGCTTTTACAACACTTTAAATCCTCGAGCCTTTTGAATTCCTAGATTTCATCAATTCTGCATTTGAGGGATCTCTACAAAACTTAATTCAGCTGTTGAGATGTCCTATCGCCAAAACTACAAATTCACTCTCAGAGTCGGCGACCATTCCTGACTAAATGTAGACCGATCGTCAATTTTATCTTTGCTGTGATGAGAACCGTCATTTGTATGCATACAGACATACAAAACTGGATGCACCTTGAAAATCAACACGATGACGTCACCCTACTATAGAACTTGGTTAAAGAGGAGATCTGGATCATGTCACCTTCAAATCGAGTGTTTCAAATTATTCAAATTTGCATTTATACGATTTCTTCATTTTTTGCATTTTGCATATTAAATCCCTTGCATATGTCTTTGTATCTCTCCTCTTATATGCTTTTATATATGCAATATACATTTGCCAATATACAAAAGTGGACCTAAACTTTTGTATCTACCTTTGTACACATGTCATCAGTCCATTAAATCTCCATCTGTGGCCCTAACACTGCAAAATAGTCTGATGGAAATTGGGTCCTCCGCTGCAAACTAGACCAACAAACAACCCCCATTGGGTTTCATATCTGCTTTTGCGTATGCAATTGCATATACAATACATACAAATATAGAAAAGTGGATTTCAACATTTTATGAAGCAGATTTGAATTGAAATCGGATCCGGCTTTTATATCTCACCTTCTTTTGCATATCACATATACATGCACCTGACTTTGTATCTTGCCTTTGTATATGACTTTGTATGTATCACCTTTTGTATATCGCATATACAATGCAATATACATACAAAACCATATACAAACATTGAGTTTACCAAGATTTATTTTTCAGTCAAGTTCGCATTTGTATCTATGGTATGCACAAATGCACCTTGCTCTTTTGTATCCCGCCTTGTATATGCAATTGTATATGCAAAGATACATACAAATGTACATACAAGGATGCATACAAAGAACCTCATACAAACAAAAAATGCATACAAAGATACAAACAAATGAAAATACATACATGAGATACAAATTCAATCAAAACCCCCAAACAGAAGATGACCTCACCCTCAAATGCATAAAAATGACTAAGTATAAAACTGAGAAAACTCTGCAATGGAAGGCACTTGAAAACAAAGGGTTTCTGGGTTTTTCTGCAAGGATACTCCAAGTAAGATTTTGAGAAATTTTGCAAGGCAGAGCATAGGGAAATGTAGGATTTAAGCTTTTTCCTCCTTCTATTTAGGCTTTCTCTGATCAGATTTCTTTGATAGAAGGAGGGAAACAAGAAAATTTTGGGGCCACGCAAAATATGACAACATTTTTGGCGACCTCTCGGGGATGTTTGCCTGCTAAAAAATTGACTAGTAGTCTTAAGCATCCATTGGGCAAAGAGTCAAGTCTAAAAAAATGCTAGAAAACTAGGACTTGCCTCCAAAACATAGAAAGGGAAAAGGGTCTGCATTCTCCTAATGACAATGTAGCCTATGCAGAAGCACTTAGGAAAAAGGAAACCTAAAACTAAAAAAGACTAAAACAATATATACAAAATCTCATACCAGCCCTAATGGTAAGGTTTGAGATGGATCCCATTGACTGGGATAGGTAGAATTTCTCCATTCAGCCTGGAAAATTGAAATGCATTAGCTTGCTTGCAACCGATGATGTTGTAAGGGCCACTCCACAGAGAATCAAACTTTGAATGTCTTCCAACTTTGGCTCTATCTGCATCCCACTTCAGCACTATATCTCCTTCACTGAATGTTTTGTCAGCTCTTGACCTATCAAAAGTTTTCTCAACTTGAACCTGATGAGCCTCAAGAGTCCTTATAGCAGCATCTCTCTTCTCTGCAAGTTCCATGACCTCTGCAAGTCTGATCGTCATAGCATCACATTCCATTAATTCCAGCTAGTGTGCTAACTCAAGAGAAGGCAACTCCAGTGATAATGGAACTGTTGCTTCCCTTCCATATACCAGCATGAAAGGGGGATTGCCCATGGCTCTCTTGGGAGTGATTCTGTCAGCCCAAAGAGTAATCTTTAACTTAGAATGCCAAGTCCTTTGATTATCTTCCACGGTCTTCTTGATGATTCTGATCAAGTTTTTGTTAGTAGACTTAGCCAAACCATTTCCCTGAGGATAGTAATTAGATGAAGTTTTCATGTACACTCCATAATTTGATGCCCATTCACTGACCTTAATTCCTATGAAGGCCTTAGTGTTATAAAAAATGATGGTGGATGGCACACCAAACCTTGTGGCTATACCTTCAAGGAAGTCCACAATGGATGCCTCTGTGGCATCCCTCAATGCAATCGCCTCTATTCATTTGGTGAAATAATCAGTGGATGTAAGAATCCACTTATGGCCTGCACTAGAAGGAGGATTAATTATTCCAATGAAGTCTAAACCCCATTAAGCAAAAGGCTGATCTGTTTGGATTGGATGAAGGGGGAGAGCTGCCAGTCTCTGCTTCCCAACAAATAATGCACATTCTTTGCATTTTCTGATCCACTTATGCGCATCACTGAATAAATTAGGTCAATAATAACCAGCTCTCATAATCTTCATTGAAGTTGTTATGGGAGAATAATGGCCACTAGCAGGGCCACTATGAAATTATTCTAGTACCCTTGAAGTCTGATCTTGTGTCACACACCTAAGAAGAACTTCGTTGATGTCTTTTCTAAACAAGACACCATCAATAATAACATAGGGGATGGATTCGAGTCTAAAATACCTTCTTTAGCTTGATCCAATCCATCTGGACATCTACCTGATTGCAAAAATGTGATCATGTCATGATACCAGTCAGCTGGAGTGTGAGGCTCAACTAATTGTGCCTATCCTTGAACACATACATCATTACTTCTATCCTTGACGTATGCTACCATCTGTTTGCATAGGCCTTTGCCACGGACTAGCCTAGTAATGTTGATGTTGACGTCATACTCCATCACCTTGGTGATCCACCCAGCTCTTTTCTCATTAATATCCTTGCTTAGGAGGAATTATTTGACACTAGGGTGATTCACCATCAGTTGAACTTTGCTGTTAGAGATCACATGTCTAAACTTTTTTAGGGCTTTCAACACAACATACACTTGTTTCTTTATAAAATCATAATTTAGTTCATACTCTTTAAGAGGCTGGCTGAAGAAAGCAATTGGCTGCTCCAACTTCTCCTCATTTTGTTGTGTCAAGACAGCTGATATACCCTCTTTGCCTCCAAAGGCATAAAGGATGAAATCTTTCTCATAACTAGGGTTTATCAGTGTAGAAGCTTGTGCAATAGCTTGTTTGACAGCTTCAAAACTGTCCCTACCTTCTTTAGACCATGTGAAGGTAGAATTCTTCCTTAGCATAGCTGTGAGGGGTTTTTCTATTAAGGCAAAATTAGGTATAAACCTTCTCATGAAGTTGATCTTCCCCAAGAAACTCTATAGACCTTTCTTATGGTTGGGAAGAGGAAGTGCAAGAATGGCATTTATTCTTTCTGGATCAATGGCTAGTCCTTCCTTGGAGACTACATGCCCTAATATTTTACCTTCAGGGACAGCGAATATACACTTTTTGGGATTTAGTGATATCCCAAACTCTGCATCTTTCAAAGGCTTTTCTTAAATGACCCAAATGGTTAGCTGCATGCTTAGAATATACTGTTAGATCATCAAGATACACCAAGATAATATCATTTATTAGGCCTTTCAAAGCCAAATCCATTGCCCTTTGAAAGGTGGCTGTAACATTTGTCAATCTAAAAGGCATCTTCTGATAGGCCAAAGTACCCCACTTGGTGGTAAAGGCCGTTTTGTACTAGTCTAATTTTTTACAAGAATCTGATTGTAGCCTAAGTAGCCATCTAGGAGTGAAAACCTTTTTGCACTTGCTACAATTTGTAGGATCTGCTCCATGGAAGGGAGTGGATAGTGGTCTTTAAGTGAGGCCTTGTTCAAATCTCTAAAGTCTACACATAGTCTAATTTCTCCATTCTTCTTTCTAACTGGAACTAAGTTGGCTACCCAAGAGGAATATTTAATAGGATAAATGATCTTAGCCTCTATGAGTTTGGACAGCTCTAATCTCATTAATGGTTCTATTTTAGGATTGACATGCCTTTGCTTTTGGCGGACAGGCTTGGCATTAGGGTCTAGGTCAATAGTATGCTAGATTAAACCAGGATCAAAGCATTTCAAATCCCTATAATCCCAAGTAATTAGATCATTAAATTGATCACAAAGCTCAATGAAACCTTGTCTTTTAGCCTAACTATTTACCTTGCTATGTTTAAGAAATCTACCCTATGCAACCTCTACCTCTTGATAGTCCTATTTTTTGACTGTCATATTCATCTTTTCTTTATTTGACTAATCATTAGCACCAAATATGCTTTCTAGGGTGATTATTCCTTTGGGCAACTTGTTAGTCTTTAGCTGGACGATCTGATCACCATATTGTTTTTGTAATACTGACTAATTTTTGTCAGCAAATTCTGCCTCATCTTGCAAAAAGTTCACAATTTACTGGTCACTGTCGAACACTTGCTAGCTTACCACATTGTCAGGCACAACAGGCCTAAGCACAATCTTTACATGCTGATCTAAAATTTGTTTGACATTCTAAGGGATATCAAACTGGGTGCCAACTGTAGCTAACCTATCAGCATCCTTATTTTTCTGTCTAGGAACTGCCTAAATGTTGAAGGCATCGAAGTCCTCAATTGGGTCCCAGACTCTATGTTTATATGACTTTAGCGAGTCATTCTTTGAAGCACTTAACTTTCTAATTTGGTGAACAACAAGTTCACTGTCACCAATTACTTGCATCACTTTTATTCCTCTTTTTTGAGCTAATTGTATGCCCTAAATCAAGGATTTATACTCAGCCACATTGTTAGTATAGTTAAATTGCAATCTGAATGAAGAGAAATAACTCTCTTTTTGGGGTGAAATTAGTACAACCCCAGTACCTGCTCCATTTTTGCTTCTGGAGCCATCAAAATATATCTGCCATATCCCGCCTGGATCTAATTTTTTCTTTTCAAGATTGGGGATACTAGCATCTTCCTCATGGATACGATAAGTACCTAGCCCTGTATCCTCTATATAATCAGGAGTGTCAAATCGAAAACAATCAGCCCACTCATCAAGTAGGATATCTGGTACTTCATCCACATGTGTGGTAGCTTCATGTCTATTGTTATCTTTCTCCTCCAACTCATGTATTGTACAATTCACATGTGTTGTCAAGGTTTGGAGAATAGGGTTCTATATGATCGTTAGCAATTGGTTCAGCCCTAATGGTTACTTTGGTACCATATCTAGTCCTAAAAATCATGTGAGACTAGTCAGAAGACAAATACCCACCTATTTTTGCAGTGAAATCCCTAAACAAATAGATACCAAAGTACGCAGGGAGGTCAATAACAGATATGTCTTGTGAAACAGAGCAGCCAGGGCATGCATGTAGGGTAAGCTCTAAACCTTTTATAACACCTACTGTCTTGATAGCAATACCATCTAGTTGCACTATGCCCTTGTCTACAGGCTCATACTTTGTACCTAATCTTTCAGCAATAACCTTTGGCATGACAGAGGTACCCGCCCTTGAATCTATCATATAGTTATGCAACAATGTATCACCTATGATCAGGGAAACATAAAATGGGGGGGTTTGTTGGTTTTGCTTGTACTTAGCTCCTCCATGGGCTGACATAGATTAATTGGGGTAGTCATCCTTTTGTTTGCCAACTCTACACCAAAATGACCAAAATTTGTTAGAGCTTCTTGGAGAAGATTGCTTTGAGATGGACTCAACAATGCATCCCACATGCTAACACCTATATTTGTTTTCTTCATCTGTTCCACTATGTTGAAAGGTGGCTGCTCTTTTGAGTTGTTTTAGTGACTGCAGAGTCACTTTTCTTTTGTTGTTCATTGGACTGAGGCTATACAGTTGGCATTGTTTCTGCCCTTTCCACTATTTAATCTATTTTCTTTGAAGGAACCTCAAGTATCTTCTCTTTAACTGTGACTATTGGAGACACTTTAGGTGTGGTGGCATGAATAACTATGGGCACTGATGTGTCTTCAACAGTTCTTTTCTTTGATCTTGTATTGAATGCAACTGGACTAGCATTTTGATTAACACAACAACAATCGTCGTGAGTCTAGTTCATTAAAGTTGCATCATTTTGCCTCTATTCTTGACTATCTACCACTTCTTGGTTGACGTTAACTTGATGCTCTGAGCTTGATGGCTGATCTTGCACTGCCATAGCCTGACTGAAATGTCCTCCTTGGCACAAATTTTGGTTATGCGGCTGATTGCAAGGGTGACACTAGTCACTATCCTAAGATAGATTGTTCTGGATTGGCACAAGAGGCCCTGAAGTGGTAGCTACATTAGGGTCAATAGCATTGAGTGTTTGATGTAGCTAGGTTATCCTTGTCTTTGCATATTATTCTAGTATGATGGTATGTTCTATTGATAACCCTAATTGAAGGTTTGATAAGGTTGATTAGGCTGCTGATATGGTTGGCTTGGTTGTGCATTCTACCTCCTTATCAATGTCAATTCATTACTTAATCTTTTGATCAAAGCATCTCTCTCTTCTAAACGTTCAAGTGTAGGTGAAGATAGAGAAGGAGTGGGGTTTGTTGTATTGGGAATTGGGGCAATGGCAGCAGGTTACATGACAGGGCCTTCTAGAAAAAGAGGCATAGGTGGCCTTGGGGCAATCTTCCCTGCCCAAATTAAGCAATTTTCTGCCCTAATAGTTGTATCATAGGCATCAGGCAAGACAACTCCATCCATAGATTGAATCATAACTGTAATATCAGGATTTGAAGACCTCAAATAATATATAAATGCAGTGTTTGAAGAGGGCTTCACCAAATGAGGGACCCGGTCCCATGTCTTCTGAAAATGGTAGTTGAAATCTACCATATGCTCATGTGGAGCTCTCTTGATTGAAGCCAATTGCTCCATAAGTGACAAATGATCACTTCTATCTTCAAAGTGTTGGCATAATTTAGTGCCCAAATCATCCTAGTTGTGTATTGAATTAGGTTGGAGACCTTTATACCATTGTAAGGCCTTGCCTTTGAAAGAAGAGGCCAGCAACCTCACAGCCACGTTGTTAGCAGTGACATGGTGGACTGAACAAACACTAGCAACATCTTGTATATGCTCAGCAGGAGTGATAGAGTTCTCACCACTAAAAAATGGTATGGCCTTCAAGGCTGATGCAGGGATGTCATCATATTGGGTTAGCGCTAAAGGGTTGTCCCCTTGAAATGCAACAAATGGCAAATTCCTTGCCATGTTAAATATATTTAGGTTTATAACAAAGGGGATATGAAAAGTTCTAACTAAATGTTGAGACCTAACCTGAAAATCTAATGGAGGAGTGGACTGTGCCCTTGTATGAATTGAACATTTATTTGTGTTTTCCCTCACAGGGGATCTAGATAATCTTGTTCTTCTTCTTCTATCACCAAAGGAGAGTTCAACAAATTGGAAATTACCTCTAGAAGAAGACCTTGTCTGCACTCTAGGCATAAAATATTAAAGTTGATGAAGGAACAGGATTAGCAGAGTCGCCAGGTATCTGTTGGTGCTTTCACAGCAGTATGTAGACCAAGAGTGATACCAAATCCTCAGTCTATCTCTCACTCAGAGTAGAGTGGTCCCATCGGGCATGCCAGGAACTGTTGTCACATAGAATTGCACCCTGGTTGGAGAGAGGCCAAGCATTCTAATGATACAATGGGAATGATCTCAAAAGTGTGGGACTTTGTGAATTGAGATCAAACCTCCAAAGAAGGATGGTTCCTCATTCTAAGCCTAATGCTTAGAGAAATGCATCTAAACCTAGTACTAATGCTTGCAAGGGAAAAGGGATGGAAGGAAACATGAAATAAAAGGGGATACACCAGGTTTGAATAAAAGAGCCCTCACAGAACTGAGAAGATGCACAAAATAACTAGATACAACTAATAAACATACATAGATCAAACTAATTTTAATAGAGGCAAGGAGCAAGAAATGATTATGAGGAATTAAACATTCACAAACACATCATTCTTAGATCACACAGAGTCAAAAATAGCATGAAGAGGTAAAATAACCAGTATGTATTTAATCAGAAGGCGAGGTTATAGTAGAGGAATGCTTTGTTTGGAATCAGAAGCATAAGACTGCTAAATTTTCCAACCCTTTTTACATCTCATTTTATGCATATATAGCAATTTGCACTTGACCTAATTAGGTTACAATGAATTTGCCCAGTGGGCTCCGTCAGAAAAAATCTCAACCAGAAGGGATGTCCACCTACAAGAAGTTATGGTAGGAAATATCTAGAATAGGGGTGATGGAAGATATTTTGGGCCTTCAATGTGAGTAGCTGAATCATCTACCTGCAACAATGAATGCAGAAAATATTTGAAAGGGGCAATTGAGAGGCGTAAAATTTGTATTGATGGTAGATGGGATAGATCACCCCTTGACAAAGCTTTTACAACACTTTAAATCCCTGAGCCTTTTAAATTCCTAGATTTCATCGATTTTACATTTGAGGGATCTCTGCAAAACTTAATTCGGCTACTAAGATGTCCTATCGCCAAAACTACAAATTTGCACTCAGAGTCGGCAACCATTCCTGACTGAATGCAGACCAGCCGTCAATTTTATCTTTGTTGTGATGAGAACCGTCATTTGTATGCATACAGACATACAAAACTAGATACACCTTGAAAATCAACATGATGATGTCACCCTACTGTAGAACTTGGTCGAAGAGGAGATCTGGATGACATCACCTTCAAATCGGGTCTTCCAAACTGTTCAAATTTGCATTTATATGATTTCTTCATTTTTTGCATTTTGCATATTAAATCCCTTGCATATGTCTTTATATCTCTCCTCTTATATGCTTTTGTACATGCAAATGTATATGCAATATACATTTACCAATATACAAAAGCAGACCTAAAATTTTGTATCACCTTTTGTATCTACCTTTGTACATGTGTCGTCACTCCATTGGATCTCCATCTGTGGCCCTATCCCTGCAAAATAGTCTGATGGAAAACTGGGCCCTCCACTGCAAAATAGATCAGCAAACAACCCCCATCGGGTTTCGTATCTGCTTTTGCATATGCAATTGCATATACAATACATACAAATATACAAAAGCAGATTTCAACATTTTATGAAGTGGATTTGAATTGAAATTGGATCCAACTTTTGTATCTCACCTTCTTTTGCATATCGCATATACATGCACCTGACTTTGTATCTCACCTTTGTATATGACTTTGTATGTATCACCTTTTGTATATCGCATATACAATGCAATATACATACAAAATCGCATACAAACATTGAGTTTACCAAGATTTATTTTTCGGTCGGGTCCGCATTTGTATCTATGGTATGTGCAAATGCACCTTGCTCTTTTGTACCCTGCCTTGTATATGCAATTGTATATGCAAAGATACATACAAATGTACATACAAGGATGCATACAAAAAACCTAATATAGACAAAAAATCCATACAAAGATACAAACAAATGAAAATGCATACATGAGATACAAATTCAACCAAAACCACCAAACAAAAGATGACGTCACCCTCAAATGCATAAAAATGACTAAGTATAAAACTAAGAAAACTCTGCAATGGAAGGCACTTGAAAACAAAGGGTTTTTGGGTTTTTGGGTTTTTTTGGGTTTTCTACAAGGATACTCCAGGCAAGATTTTGGGAAATTTTGCAAGGCAGAGCATAGGGAAATGTAGGATTTAAGCTTTTTCCTCCTTCTATTCAGGGTTTCTCTAATTGGATTTCTTTGATAGAAGGAGGGAAATAGGAAAATTTTGGGGCTAGGCAAAATATGACAATAGGTAGCATGAAGCATACACATGGAATGGTAGATGTCTTCCAAGAATTATATAATTACATGAATTTCCTTACCATGCTACAATGATCCTACAGAGTATGGGCTTAGATGTGTAGTGGTACAGAGACCTAGGTGTTAGATTGCATCATGTATTATTATATTCATATGATTGATTTAATGCTCAATAATCTTAGAGGAGAATAATGTTCAAACTTTATATATTTACAATTATATAAAGGAAGAGTGCATGTAATACAATTGGAATTTAAATATTTGAAGTAAACCATCTACAAATATCCATTGAAGCGTGGATTTATAATGCAAATATGGACACCATCAACAAAAAAGATGTGTATTAACCAAATAGCCATATAGGCATACATCAATATCTTTCGATATAAGTATAACATATATACAAAATAGCCATATAGGCTTACAAGAATGCCATATAGGCATACAATGTCAACTATATGTAATACAAAATATATGTCCACAAATGCCATATATGCATACAAAAAAGGAACCCAATAAAAAGTCATTCCCCTCTGGGTGAAGAAAATAGATCATGGGCAGCCTTTGATCTTTGAGGGGATGGAGATGCATATGAGAGTGGTCTACTTCAAACCCGAGGGTTGCTCCTCCTATTTAGTTCATCATGGAACTGTAGTTGTTACAATAAAAAGTATAGATATTAATATATAGAAATTACATTATAAAAAATGAAACATTTACCAAAATAATCACTTATCGCTGCTAGATAATCTCTCTCCTCATTTGCCATAGTAGTAAGATTAGGCTATGGCATTGTAATGTCCTATAGAAAGCATCCAGATAGAAATTAAACTTCAAATCAATAATCATTTGATTTTTCAATAATAAACAACTATAACAACGAATGTAATTTGAAATTTACTAATCTACCTCATACCCCCATCAAAGGCATGGAGCTATCAATTGCGGAAGACACACCATGCTCCATTGCCATACAAACATTAGGAGGTGTCTCCACTTGCATCAATTAAAAATAAAACAACATTATTCAATTACGAAAACTAGAATAGTGATGTAGGTCATGGCTCCTAACATACACACATGTTCACCTAAACATGGAAGTACACACAATAAAGAACACAAGTCACATGCATATATACAAATTAGATGAAGATATAATGCCTACTCATTGAACTCCTCATCCAATAAGTCATCCTTATCCCAATCATTGTCATATGAGGATTCATGACTATTGTGTGGTATAAGGGTCAACAAAGGAGGGACCATAGTAGCATCAAGAGAAGTAGAAAGGGGACATTTTTTAGATGCAACAAGGTCAGTGCCCTCCTGAATGTCCATAGAAGGAATGATGGTCACTGAATGAGTGAATATTACTGATAACATGTGAAAATAAATAATTAAGTCAAAGAGACACCCACAAACTACATGGGTTGATGGCTCAGCTAGAGAATATTCCACTAATCTCTGATCCTCTATGATTCCAGTAGACATGAACATACTAGGATAATGAGGCTTTAGAAGAGGAGCCACCTCAATTAGAGAGATAGTAGATGTAGAAGAAGTCAGAGAGGGAGTGAAGGTGTTAGTTAAGGTTTAGGTTGGTGGTAGGGTGGGGTAGGGTAGTGCTCAAATTTTTGTTTGTTTGGTAGTGATGGAGGTAGGACAATGCATAAGCTAGAGGGTTTTAATATGTCAGGAAAAGATTGGTGATGGAAATGAGGGGTAGAACAAGGGATACAAGAATGGCACTAGAAATCACATAGACATTAGGTAAGTTTATGGGTTTATGGGAAGGAGGAATATCAAGAGTTTGTGGGATAATAGGAGGGAGGAAAGATAGGACAAGAAAAACCTTATTTTAAAAATTTCTTATCATTTTCTTTGTCTTGAGGTTTGTCAAGGGGTGGGTTAGAAGCAAACTAGGTCTGGGACGTCTGGTAGGGGTAGATTAGGAAATAGGTAGGGTAGATATGGGTTGGTTAGTAGGTTAGGTGTAGTGTTGGGGAAGTTTCTTAGGCCTACTTTTAGAAGTGGATGGGGAAAGGTCCTACACATTTTCTTTTGCTTTATCTTGCAGGAATGTTAGAGGGGAGATAGAATTCAATGAGGAAAGTGAAGTAGTAATAGGTGGATATATGGTAGGGAAGATAGGGGCATAGCTAGTGGAGTAGGTGAAGTAATAGAAAGGGGTTGTGGGGTGGGGGGAGAAATGTGTTTAGAGGCATAAGATAGGTATAGGTGAAAGAGGGAATTGGTATGAGGTTGAGGTGGACCAGAAGGGGTTGACAAAAAATAATCTAAGGAGAAGTGTCTTAAGGTAACAACTAGTTGGTATGGGCTATGAGAAATGGTATAGACATGACCATCATGGGGAATTTAAGGCACTAGTGGGTGATAGTTCAGGGACAACCCACATTGCAATGAGCCAAGGATGACCTAAGAAAATAGATAGTGGTCTGAGGTGGGGATGATATGACATGAGACATCTAGGCATTTAGGTCCTACCTAGATTAGTAGGGTGAGGGAGCCAAAAGTAGGTACAGAAGTGTCATTATGTGTACACTAGGAGATATATGAGGGGGATAAGAATCTCTTTGCAACCTAGTGATGTATAAGTGTTCCTTTTTAACTGCATTAATAAGGCTCAAAAGATCCAACTTGATTCAACTATCATTTTATAGTGTACTTGTGCCTCAATCTACAGAAGATTGTTATAATCATAAGTAGGCACATTGTCAAGCAAGAAGGTGATGGCAGGTGTAGGAGTGGGTTCAACAATGAAATTATAAGGTTGAATGTCTCATGTGCCTATTGTTGGTTTTTTTCCCAGTCTGGAAGCTTATTCCTAGTTATCCCTACAAGGTAGCCATCATTGATCAATAGGATTCCCAGGCCAGGGGCCAACAGTATAGGCGATAGACTCTATAAATATCTCCTCTTCTTCTTTAGGCTCTGCAAAACCAAGGGGGGTATTCCCTACTCAACATCCATGAAATATAACTGTGCAAAGACTGGGATGCTGACACAAAGCAGATAAATCCTCTTTTATGTAGACCAAAACTATGAGATAAGTACAAAGGGGCTAGCTTTGGGCCTATATTTAGTTGTAGACAAAGGATTTTGGATCCTAAAACTACTTCTAAAGTCCTAATGGTTTGATTTAAAGTTTAAGTTTGATTTTATGTTTGGATGTAAAACTGAGACTTTGGGTTGCAACCTCAATACAAGACTGGATCGGTGCCTATCCAGGGCTCGGAATCAATAGACATACACATGTGAATGGCCAGCATAAACATATACCAAAGACTGAATATCAAGAGGATCTTTAGTATCTGCCTTATAGATACTTCCCAAAACAGAGTATCCTATTATCTCTACTTACTGATATCCCTATTGCAATGTCTTCTTCCCAACACTTGATTTGAAATGTTTAATCTACTCCTTAAGCAAAAGTAAGAAATCAAGCATTCAACATAGCAAACCTATATTCTAGAATCATAAACACCCCTCAAATGCTTAGATTCATAAGAAGAACACACTCAATTTGGAGACAGATAATAGAACACATGCAATATAGCATTACTCATTTAAATCAGCATGATATCAGTAGATTTATGCAGAAAAACATACAACATGAGACTCATAAACTCACAAGATAGCCAAGACAGGGCCACCAATGAAGTCATATCTTATTACAGCACCAAATTTTTTGTCCAGTTTTCAACAACACAATGAGTAACACAGTTCAACCTTTATACCAAGACTGTGTATGGGTAGCAAAATTAATTACATGGCAGGTTAAAAAGTTGCCAGATTCAATGCATTAGAAATGGTGCTCAAAATCAGTAAAGGCAACAGAGGAAAAATAGAGGCGAGGGCAGGTAGGCTCAGGATTTGCACTGCCGTCTGAAGATCATCCTCATAAAATCAGGTAGTTGGCCCATCCATCATCGACCCATACCGCTGCAACTCCACCATTAATGCTTCAACTACCCGCAACCCCTTCCTAGAATGCAGCAGCGGACCCATGGAGTTTTTCCGGTCAAAAAGTGAACGCAGACACAAGGAAAAATCCATCGCTGAAGGTTTAAAACCTAACCGTCGATCATAACACCATCGCTGAGATCTAATGGCCCAAAAACCTACAAAAAAGCTAAGAGCCACTGATATCGTGCCACGTAGGTAGCCTTTTTCATCTATCATTGACTTTTCCATTCGCCATTTTGCCATTTTCACCCTTGTATATGCAAAAATAGATGCATATACAATCGTCACTGTTTACCTTTCAAAATCCCCTTGTATATGCAAAATGCATATACATACAACAACTTAATATACAAGGCGGACCCTAAATATTCATGAAGAAGATTGGAAATTTATTTGGGTCCGGCTTGTATCCTTTTCATTGCTCATCGACTTGTATATCAACATATACAAGCGCTTTATACAATCCACGGACCTCAAATTATTATTCGTTGCATATTATTCCTCCATCACGTCCGGGATGTATGTCCTTTTGCTTGCATATCTCAATGTATAACTGTGTATACAAATGCCTCATACATACAAGGTGGATCTCAAAAATTTATCCGCCGCATCTAACTTCTCCTTCAGGTCCAGAATGCATATTTCTTCATTATATGTATTGAATGTATGTCGGCATACATACAACTGCCTTTGTATACAACTGGTGGGCCCGACCCATTTTCTATCTCCTTTGCACATTTCGCTGCACATTGTATATACAAATGCAATGTACAAATCGCAGATGCCACTACTGCTCACAGCCTGATTTGAATCCCTTTGGAATCCGCAATGCATCTTTGGCATTGTATATTGAACATACAAAAAAATAAACATATAACCCACCTACTCAATACAACAGCGGCATCTTCAAGGAATATTCAATGTATATTTTGCTATTGTACATTTTTCGCTTGTATATAGCCTTTGTATGTTAGGACATACAACAAAACATGTATAAGAAAAACCTGATATACATGCAGAGAATATTCTAGGAATCTTGTGGAAGATTCCCCCAATGTACATGCATCCTTGAACCCGATATGCATTTGGAAATGCATACAATTCTAGAATATTCCTGAGGAATTTGCGAAAGATTTCCCCTTGTATATGCAACTCGATATGCATTTGGAAATGCATACAATTGCAATTTTTTCACCATTTTTGGAAGCCGATTGAGATTTTCAAGCCCGCCAACATACATTTACACTTGCATATACAAACACTTAACATTTTTCATGAGTGTGACAGGAAAAGGTAGTAAAACATTACATGGGGGCTGGGACTTAATAAACAGGGACCCACCATAAAAGGTCCACACTAGAATATACAAAACAATGCAAGACCCCATGACTCAGAAAAATTACGATTTGAATGGGAAAATCTACAAATGTATGAACCTAAAACCCTAAACATAAATGAGTACTAATACAGGCTCCAATTGGGGACGTGCAGGCGCAAGACTACAGCGAGGACCAGACTACTCCGGGGCAGACCAGACAAAACCCAAAACTCAAAACACGACCGACTATACAAGGCATGTACAAAATATTTACACCTAGTTTACAATGTGTACACAAGGTACTCATTTATGAGAAAAAAGATTTAAGGAATTTACTATGCACAGGTAATTCCAGTAGTTCACCATTGAGGACCTGGAGAAAATAAGAATCATCTCTATGAATAGTACTAATTTGGTATGGGCTAGTCCATAAGGGTTCAAATTTACCGTGTTTGCCCTTAGCCTGGCTCTTTGCTTTCCACATAAGGACCAGGTCACCTATCTGAAACCTTCTCTCTGTAGCCCTTCTATCAAACAAATATTTCACTTTTTGTTGTGTCTTGATGTTTGTGTTCTGTGCTTCCCTTCTCATTTCATCTAGTGCAACTAGCTGATTTACTTTTTCAGTCATTGGGTCTCCAATCTCCTCATTGTTCCCTTAGATGAATTTATAAACTGGTAGGAGGTTGTTCACAGGCAATCTAGCTACTGCACCATATACTAATTCATATGGTGACCTTCTAGTTGCTCTTTTTACTGTCACCCTATCAGCCCATAATGTCATTTTTAGCTTTGAATCCCAAGACCTCTTGTTCTTATCTATCGTCCTTTTGATGATTTTCATGAGACTTTTGTTGCTTGACTCTGCCTGACCATTCCCTTGTGGATGATATGGTGATGTATGAGATAAATCAATTCCATAATTGCTGCAAAAATCAATAAACTCACCAGACCTGAAGCACATAGCATTATCTGCGACCAATTTGGCTGGTACTCCAAATTTGATAATAATATTTTCCAAAATAAAATCCATCACCACTTTGCTTGTATCTTTTTTAGTTGGAATGGCCTCAATCCATTTAGTGAAGTAATCAGTGGCAACTAGAATCTAAGTGTGCCCTCCACTTGATTTTTCTGAGATTTCCCCTATAAAATCAATCCCCCATTGCTGAAATGGAGCTTCTACAGTTATAGTCCTAAGGGGTAATGCACCTTGATACCTTAGCTTACCTGAGAACCTTTGACAAGACTCACATTTTCTTACCATTTTGTGTGCGTCTGAGAAGAGAGTTGGCCACCAATAGCCTGCTCTGAGAATTTTGTGGGCTGTTGTCTGGGCAGCATAGTGCCCACCACACTCTCCATTGTGCATGTCACTTAGAATATCCCTAGCCTGATCCTCATTCACACATCTGAGTAATACACCATTAGGTTTTTTCCAATATAGCTCTCCTTGAACAATGATGTATTTAATATCCTGTAGCTTCAAGGTCCTCATCTGATTATCACTGAGGTGGGTAGGACAATTCAAATTTTGTAGATAATATACAATGTCCTTGTACCATCTAGACTCTGACATATTTATAATTTCATTATGCACCACATTCACTTGGCATGCCTCTAGATTTGACTATGTCATTAGTTTTGCCAAACCTTGTCCTCTTACCAGTTTAGTGATCTGTATTTCAATGTTGAACTCTTGCAATTTGTTTATCCATCTGCATCTTCTTCCAGCTACCTCTTGATGAGTAAAGATATCTTTGACTGCTGCATGAGGCACATATGCAACTATGTGAGAACCCACCAAATATGGCCTAAAGCTCTTGACTGCTCTAACCAGTGCATATGTCTGTTTCTCCATGATGTCATACTTCAATTCAACAGCCTGCAATGACCTGCTAAAGAAAGCTATAGGTTGTTCAAAACCTTCTATATTCTTCTGTAGTAAGCATGCAGCAATAGTATGGAAAGAAGCAATTGAGAATAACTGAAATGGCTTAGAAAAATCAGGAGATTTTAACACAAAAGCCATCTTTATAGCCTCTTTTATATTTTGAAATGATTTAGTCATTTCCTCCTCCCATTTGATAGTTGCACCTTTCTTCAGAATCTTAGAGATATCTTTGGTAGTCTCTACAAAGTTAGGCACAAATCTTCTAACAAAATTAATTTATCTAAAGAAGGACTGAACACCTTTCACTGTTCTAGGGATCTAGATTTTATCAATTGCAACCACCCTTTCAGGATCAATCCTGACTCCATCCTTGGAAACAATGTGTCTAAGCAATTTTCCTTCTACCACCCCAAAAGCACATTTCTTTGGGTTGAGCGAGATGCCATACTCTAATGCTCTAATAAAGATCTACTCCAAGTGCATACAGTCTTGCTCCTTTTTGGAATAAGCAGTTAAGTCATCTTGATACACAGCCAAGATTGAATCAATTAATCCTGCAAAAGCAACATCCATTGCCCTTTGAAACGTGGCACCTGCATTTGTTAGTCCAAATGGCATTCTCACATATACATAGGTCCCCCATGGAGTGGTGAAAGCAGTCTTGAATTGGTCTGATTCTTTCACTTTCACTTGATTGTACCCTGAAAATCCGTCCATCATGGATACAAGCTCACAACCAGTCACCTTCTGTAACATGGCCTCCATGTTTGGTAATGGATAATTGTCCTTCAAAGAAGATATATTCAAATTTCTAAAGTCCACACAAAGTCTTATGTCACCATTCTTTTTTCTAACTGGGACAAGGTTAGACACCCAAGTTGAGTGCCTAATAGACATGATTATTCCAGCCTCCCTAAGCTTCATAAGTTCTTCTTGCATTTTAGGAGCTAAAGTTGGGTTGATAGGCCTTTGTTTTTGTCTAAATGGTTTAGCTCCATGCTTCAAAGGGATTTCATGCTGGAATAAATCTTCCCTATAAGCTTTCAGGTCCTCATATGACCAGGCAAAAACATGCTTATACTTTCTTAGTAATGCAATCAGCATAGTTCTGATATGTGGCTTGAGCTGTTTGCCAATGTATACCTTTTTGGGAGCATGAGATGTCCCCAAGTTTATCTCTTCCAAATCATTCTTGTTTGTTGGAGATGCCTTTGTAACAAATTGGTGCCTATTGTCAAAAGCTCTCTCTAAAGCAACCAACCCTCTAGGGATTTTATTTGTTTTGAGTTGAATTATTTCTTTCCCTAAGAGAGTTTCTTTCCCACCTACAACCTCTACAAAGTTCTAAAAATCAATTTCTTGGTTCTCATATTCATCAATGCAATATAAAAATCTCAGCAAATCCTTATCATCATCAAACACTTGCCAGCTACATACATTGTCTGGCACTGCAGGTCTAAGTTTGACCTCAACATTTGTAACATCTGATAGAGTTATATCATCTGGCTTTATGGCTACATTAGCTAGAAAATCTGCCCTGACATTTTTTGATCTCTCTATCCAGCTTATTGAAAAAGCATCAAACAATTCAATTGTATCCCACGCAGCATGCTTATACTGTTTTAATCTCTTATTTTTTTATGCATACTTATCTCTTACTTGGGAAACAACTAACTCTGAATCCCCAAATACTTTGAGCATCTTGATTCCATGCTTCAAAGCTACATTCAATCCTAATAACAGAGCTTCATATTGTGCAATATTATTTGTACAGGCAAACTTCAGCAAGAATGAGAATTTTAGAAGCTTACCAGCTGGAGACAGAAACACAATTCCAGCACCAGAGCCTTCCTTTGAACAAGCTCCATCAAAGTACATGGTCCAGAGACCCTATTGGTCAGGCTCCTGAATGCACATATCTCTCTCTTTACCCTCTTTATCATCTGAGACAACTCTGAAATTATCACAGTCAGTGTCCACAAAACATATATGCTCCTCTGATTCTTGATCCTCAACTGTTTCTGATGATCTTTCTTCTCTAATCAGTTTAACATCCTTGCCATTCATTGGGATCATAGCATATGACAGGTCCAATTGCATACTTCTACCCATCTTCTTGACAACAACATGCCATACTGTGGCTTGATATCAACAAGTGTTATATTCATTTTGTAGGCCTTTTCAGGATATGCTGCCAGTCTGAAATCTACATCTTTCATAATCTCGATGATAGGTACTTCTCTAGCATCCATGGCATAGCATTTCCCACATGCCTTATCTATTTTAAATCCAGCTTGCTATATGATAGCCAAAGGCATGATATTCGTTGATGCTCCTAAGTCAAGCATACAATTCTTAATCATTTTTCCATTTATGACCAAGGAGACATAAAATGGTTCAACCTGTGAAGGACATTTCGTTATGGTCACCCCCAAATATACCTCAAGGACTTCATCTTCATCGATACACAAGGCCTGTTTCTTACCGTGAGGTTCATCATTCAATTTGGCTTGACAAGGTACTCCTGAAATCAAGGACAATGTTTTATTTCTGAACTCTTCAACTTTCATCAATTCCATTAATGGAACAGAGACTTTCATCTGAGACAAGACCTGAGTTATGTCAAATGGGGCATAATTTTGTATAACAGTTGTAGCTTGATCCACAGTTTTATTTTTATCCTGAGATGATCCAGCTTTAATTTGTATGGCTCCCTGACTGTCATTCTTGATCTAAAAATTTTTGTTTTGAT
The DNA here is from genome assembly GCA_027924645.1 of Cunninghamia lanceolata. Lineage (NCBI taxonomy): Eukaryota > Viridiplantae > Streptophyta > Pinopsida > Cupressales > Cupressaceae > Cunninghamia > Cunninghamia lanceolata. The sequence continues at coordinate 15,717,980 of BSBN01001466.1, read as the reverse complement.
CCTCAACCTGAGGAATTCTATTTTCTAGTCCTTGAGGATCATGACCTATTTTTTGCTTAAAGTTTTGCCTATTGTTACTCCATTACTTCTTTTGTGGTTCACCTCGTTTATGGTTATGCATTGGTTGGCCTACAAAAGTACTCTCTGGTTGGTGTGAGTTGCCTACCTGAGCTTTACCTCTTAGGTTATAATTGCTTTTGACTTGAGCCATTGCTGCAGTTGTGAGGGCTCTAATTTCTTCGTCAGAAGGTCTCCTCAAATTATTCAGAAAATTGTGTGAATCTTGAGCATAGGCATAGTTGTCTTCGTCATCTTCATCATATGGAAATTGCTGATAGGACTGAATCTCATCATTTGCACTTGCATCAGCATCATGAGAGGGATACTCCATGTTTGTAGACATCATATTGACATTATCATCTTCCATGCAATGCAGCTCATTGCATTCATCACAAGCAACAGCATTATTGTATAAGGACTGAGCAATCAGACATTGCGACTGTGAATGAGGCATTTGACATATTATGCACCATGGGGTGTCATTAATAATATTAACAGTTTTCTTCAAAGGGTCAGGTGTTTCCTTAGCATTTTGAGCTCTTTGATTTGTATTGTTGTGTGGAAGGATGGGTTTACCATTATGCCAATTAGTGTTATATGGCATGTTATGTAATGATGGTCTTCTTTCTTGCCTTTGGTAAACATGTCTGTCAGGACTAACTCCCTTTTCATTTTTAGCCATTCTATAGCTCAGTTCTTTGACAATAGTTGTCAATTTATCTAATTTATCCTTAGAAGTAGATGCACTGCCTTGAACACTTTGAGATTTAATATTTGGATTTTGCAGAATTTTTACATCATCTCTTCTATTTGTCTTACAGACGCTTTTCTGTTATTTTCAATATTTGTTGCTATTTTGAAAGCATCTTTGAGGTTGTGAGGACCCTTGTCTCTTAATCCATAGGTTGTTTTGGCATCAAAAGCATTTATGTACAACACTATGCACATTGGTTCATTAGGCCTCAGGTGATGTGGCAATTTGTTTAACACCTTAGTGAATCTAGTGTTGAAATCAGCAACTTGTTCATTCGATCCTTTGGTGATTCCAGTGAATTCATTAATAAAGAAACTTGGATCAGTTTTGTCACCATACTGTTCTTTGAATATTCTCCTGAAGTCCTCCCATGATGAAACACCTCTGTCAGGCAAACCCTTGTACCATTCTCTAGCCTGATCAACTAAGGATTGCATAAATAATTTCATGAAAACATCCTCATGCTCAACCTCAAAATTGTCCATGATATTCTAGAAAGCTTTTAAATGGTCTTCCCCTAACACAGTATTATTTCCTAAAAATTTAGGCACTTGCAACCTCACATGTTTGTCAATAGGATTCAGGTTAACCAGGAATGCCATAAAAAACAAGCTGTCGGAATTTGTCCAGCTACATCGGCTATCTACCAAACTGATTATCATTGGCATTTCTATTTGCATTCTGATTTCTTACATTATTTAATGGAGCTCTCATATTATTTATGTTCTGTCTCTGATCATTATGTTGATCCTGGACTTCATTTCTTTGCTGATTTCTTACATTATTTAACGGTATTCTAGCATTATTTGCATTATGTCTTTGATCATTATGTTGATCCTAGACTTCATTTCTGTGTTGGTTTCTTAGCACATTTGCATTTTCAAGGGTAGGAATTGAATCATTATGAGCAACTCTCAAAACTTGCACTTTCTGTCTCATGTCATCTCTAATTTTTACTGCTTGCAAATATTCTAATTCTGCCCTCAGGCTCTTGATTTCTTCAACTAATTCCTCCTCTCTAGGCATAGAAGAGGAGGGTTTCATTATATTCTGATCAACATTATCATCTCTTGGGGATTTGGCTTCTTCAAATGTATCAGGGGAGTCATGGAAAGGGCGTTCTTGAAACACCTCTGACCTCATTCTCAATCCACTACCCTATTGTCTTTCATATACGTTCTGGATTTCAACCTCAGTGTTTGAAAAATAAGGTATTATCCGATCTGAAGATCCGGGATTGTCTTGAATATTATCATTACTTATGGGAGAACCCTCTTGACTGGCTTGAGCAGTCCCCCTTTTCCTGTACATCATGTTTCTGGGTAATTCTATAGACAGAGAATTACGCAGGGATCTTCTCCCTTGCATACAAATCTTTAGTTTACCGGTTAGGAGATTGGTTCGGAGTCGCCACCAGTAACTAGGAAATATTTTCTTTTAAAATTAGGGTTCTTTCACAAAGCATTCCCTAGTAGAGTCGCCAAAATCTGTTGCGACTCAGATGGGCAATAATTTACCAGGGATGAAAAGATAATACTTTCACTTCACCTCCTCGGCAGAGTCACCAAAATGTGTTGGTATTTTTCCTAGATTGATGCTTATTACCAATTATCCCTACAAGGTAGCCATCATTGATCAATAGGATTCCCAGGCTAGGGGCCAACAGTATAGGAGATAGACTCTATAAATACCTCCTCTTCTTCTTTAGGCTCTGCAGAACCAAGGGGGGTATTTCCTACTCAACATCCATGAAATATAACTGTACAAAGACTGGGATGCTGACACAAAGCAGATAAATCCTCTCTTATGTAGACCAAAACTGTGAGATAAGTACAAAGGGGCTAGCTTTGGGCCTATATTCAGTTGTAGACAGAGGATTTTGGATCCTAAAACTACTTCTAAAGTCCTAATGGTTTGATTTAAAGTTTAAGTTTGATTTTATGTTTGGATGCAAAACTGAGACTTTGGGTTGCAACCTCAATACAAGACTGGATCAGTGCTTATCCAGGGCTCGGAGTCAATAGACATACACATGTGAATGACCAACATAAACATATACCAAAGACTGAATATCAAGAGGATCTTTAGTATCTGCCTTATAGATACTTCCCAAAATAGAGTATCCTGTTATCTCTACTTACTGATATCCCTATTGCAATGTCTTCTTCCCAACACTTGATCTAAAACGTTTAATCTACTCCTTAAGCAAAAGTAAGAAATCAAGCATTCAACACAACAAACCTATATTCTAGAATCATAAACACCCCTCAAATGCTTAGATTCATAAGAAGAACACACTCAATTTGGAGACGGATAACAAAACACATGCAATATAGCATTACTCATTTAAATCAGCATGATATCAGTAGATTTATGCAGAAAAAACATACAACATGAGACTCATAAACTCACAAGATAGCCAAGACAGAGCCACCAATGAAGTCGTATCTTATTACAACACCCAAATTTTTGTCCAGTTTTTAACAACACAATGAGTAACACAGTTCAGCCTTTATACCAAGACTGTGTACCCAGCAAAATTAATTACATAGCAGATCAAAAAGTCACCAGATTCAATGCATTAGAAATGGCGCTCAAAATCAGTAAAGGTAGCAGAGGAAAAATAGAGGCGAGGGCATGTAGGCTCGAGATCTGCACCGCCGTCTAAAGATCATCCTCATAAAATTGGGTAGTTAGCCCATCCATCAGTGACCCATACCGCTGCAACTCCACCATTAATGCTTCAACTACTCGCAACCCCTTCTTGGAATGCAGCAGCGGACCCATGGAGTTTTCCCACTCAAAAAGTGAACGCAGACACAAGAAAAATCCATCGCTGAAGGTTTAAAACCTGACCATCGATCATAACACCATCGCTAAGATCCAATGGCCCAAAAACCTACAGAAAAGCTAAGAGCCAATGATATCGTGCCACGTAGGTAGCCTTTTTCATCTATCGTTGACTTTTCCATTCACCATTTTGCCATTTTCGCCCTTGTATATGCAAAAACAGATGCATATACAATCATCACTGTTTACCTTTCAAAATCCCCTTGTATATGCAAAATGCATATACATACAACAACTTAATATACAAGGCAGACCCTAAATATTCATGAAGAAGATTGGAAATTTATTTAGGTCTGGCTTGTATCCTTTTCATTGCACATCGGCTTGTATATCAGCATATACAAGCACTTTATACAATCCACGGACCTCAAATTATAATTTGTTGCATATTATTCCTCCATCGCGTCTGGGTTGTATGTCCGTTTGCTTGCATATCTCAATGTATAACTACATATACAAATGCCTCATACATACAAGGTGGATCTCAAAAATTTATCCGCCGCATCTGACTTCTCCTTTAGGTCCAGAATGCATATTTCTTCATTGTATGTATTGAATGTATGTCGGAATACATACAACTGCCTTTGTATACAATTGGTGGGCCCAACCCATTTTCTCTCTCCTTTGCACATTTCGCTGCACATCATATACACAAATGTAATGTACAAATTGCGAACGCCACTACTGCTCACAGCCTGATTTGAATCCCTTTGGAATCCGCAATGCATCTTTGGCGTTGTATGTCAAACATACAACAAAATAAACATACAACCCACCTACTCAATACAACGGTGGCATCTTCAAGGAATCTTCAATGTATATTCTGTCGTTGCACATTTTTCGCTTGTATATAGCCTTTGTATGTTAGGACATACAACAAAACATGTACAAGAAAAACCCGATATACATGCAGAGAATATTCCAAGAATCTTGCAGAAGATTCCCTCAATGTACATGCATCCTTGAACCTGATATGCATTTGGAAATGCATACAATTGCATAATATTCCTAGGGAATCTACGAAAGATTCCCCCTTGTATATGTAACTTGATATGTATTTAGAAATGCATACAATTGCAGTTTTTTCACCATTTTTGGAAGCCGATTGAGATTTTCAAGCTCGCCAACATACATTTACACTTGCATATACAAAAACTTAACATTTTTCATGAGTGCGATAGGAAAAGGCAGTAAAACATTACATGGGGGCTGGGACTTAATAACCAGGGACCCGCCACAAAAGGTCCACACTAGAATATACAAAACAATGCAAGACCCCATGACTCAGAAAAATTAGGATTTGAATGAGAAAATCTACAAATGTATGAACTTAAAACCCTAAACATAAATGCGTACTAACACCTATCATATCAAAGAATATAGTAGTATTAAAGGAAGGGTCCTCATTAGACGTAGGTGGGTTAGATGTAGGATCAAAAGTAGGGATGGAAGAAATTGAAGCAATAGGATTGACATAGTTTGTAGGGGAATGGGTTAGTGTAGATTTGAAGATTTTGGTTAGGGGTAACTTGTTGCCCCCATAATTAATACCTAAAACCTAGATGATGTTGGAGTCAATCATATGCTATATAAGATGTCATAGGCTCGTGCCCCTTTGGTGTCCTGTCATGGGGCATGGTGATACTAGAAAAAACCTTTCGGATCATATGTATTTAAAAGGGGAAGATTTGTTTCAAGGGGTCTAATTGGTGGTAATTGGATGAGTTTATTAGAGAGAATTTGTCGAAGAATAGTGTGGAGGGGATCAACAAGCTTTGTTATCTAACATGTATGGAAAATGTGTAGCATAGACAAGGCAGTGAGTTGTTTGAAAAGATGCCTCAAAGAAATGTGATCTCATGGTGATGTTCTTGTCTATGCATTTACTTGTCATGGCATTCCATGAGATCACATTTCTTTGAGGCATTTTTTCAAAAAAACTATATTGTAATTGAAAATTTGTCATCTATCAACATCTAGTTATTAGTTATGCAATGTGTTGTAATGCTTTGAGTTTGAAAGATGTGCAATGCAATGTAATCAACAATATGAATATAAACTACAAAAATCTAGTAAGTATAATTCATTAGTTAAACTATTTATTTTATTACCTAAGTGAAGCTTTGAACTCCACCTCCACTGGGAGGTGTTGCCGTGAAATCTCCAAGATTAACCTATTCAACATCCAAAATCAGATATTAGAATACCATTATACCATTCATATAACAATGCTATTCACATGTAATATTTATAATTTTTTACTAGTTACATACCTCAGTAGTACTTGTCATAGTGTAATACAGAGGTGGAGAACTGCTGAAAATTGAATGAACGCTATGACCCTAAAATTTCATTACAATCATTAAATTAAATTAGTTAATCTTGTATTTCAAAAATGAAATTTAATAAATTAAATTCAATGAACTTGTTAACATTTACCTGAGTATCAAGGCCGAAAGTCTCACTCAGGAGGGCATCTATCATCATCATCTGCTCAGCTGCCGATGTAGCCTACGCACTTGCATCCTGACTATGCGTGGGGTCATAACCACAAGCTGACTTGCAATCCTGACAAGTATGGGGTGGAACCCTACTCCTTGAAGTCTCCCCTGGTCCATGCTGTGCTACAAGACTAGCATGCTCTATGATGCTCTGTGTTAAGGAACTAATGGACTATAATGTCTCGACCTCAGCACTCTCCTTCACAATAGAAGGGATAGACACATGCTCATGGGCTGGTCTGGCGAGTGCTTGTCTCATTGGCCACTGTGGGTCAAGATGTGCCCCTGGTCTATCCTGTGTTGACCCCCCACCTCTACCCTAGAAGTCCTGCATATCAAAATAGTTTGGCACTTTATTGAGGACAAACTCACAATAGAGTTTCCTCAAAAAATATTACAGGACCTCATTATTGTTGCATGGAGGATGGTCAAAAACCATCCACCACCTCTGCCCAAAATGGTCCTTTATTGCTTGGTTGTTGCACCAATGGATAGGGAACCTCTTGCATGTAAGGGGTAAAGGTCGATTTGTTCGTGGGTCTATGAAAAGGGAACACAAGTCCAATTTTGTAATTTGTTCTTTTTTGACTTGTTTGTAGGATAACTTATCTGCATAAAATTCTCTACATTCTCTCCTTCTATCTGACCAACTAGAGATTTGCTTGCTAATTGAATCTACATTTGATAATATAGATTCAAGAGATTGAGCAAGCGCGACTCTATGCGAGGTTGAAGTTGCAGAATCTTTCAACCTTGCAATTATCTCCTCAATTTATTTTTTATTATTTTCAATTTGCCCCATTAAATTTTCTTGTGTTCCAGGGGCATATTGAGGAATGAATGGAGGTGTTTATTGTTGGGGTTGTTCTTCAGCAGGTATTTGTTGTTCAGGTGATGGAGGATTTTGAGGATTTTAAGGAGGAGGAGGTGCATTATGAATTCCTATAAATTAAATAAATTTACATGAAAAAACCACTACAATAAACCTATTTAATAACAAATTCACACAAAAAAACAAATATAACATACTTCTTTGGCCTCCCCAATGGCGTGGCAGCATTTTGATGACGAATTGGTGAATTTTTTGTGACAATTTCGCCTCTAGTAACGCGGGGGCACTCTCCCCTGTTTGTAGGCCACGGGTTTGCGGAAAATATAGAAATGGAAGAATTAAAAACTTTGCCCTTTTTTTGTTTATACTAATTTATAACACGCTCGCGTTATTTCTTTCTAAAAACTTTTTTAAAAGTTGGCCACTTTTTGGCCTCCCATCTTATTGCACTGACCCACAACGATCCTCCCCCTCCATCTTCACTCTAATAGAGCTCAACTGAGCAACAAGCATATTAAATGCATTCAGGTGATCAACTACAGATCCTCCATCTTCCATGTTTAGAGAGTACAACTTCTTTCTCAGGAATAACTTATTTACCAGTGATTTAGCTTGATAAATTCCACCAAGTTTTTCTATAGACTTGCCACTATAGCCTCTTCATGAACATTTAACAAGATAGATTCAGCCAAATAGAGTCTCACAAGACCCTTAGCTTTCTAATCCATCAAATCCCAGCATTCTTGTTTCATGGTTGTAGGTTTGGTACCAGATATTACAACCCATAGATCTCTATCTACAAACATATCCTCCATCTTAAGTTTCCACAACTAAAAATTGCCACCATTAAACTTCTCTGTCTCTATTCTTCTAGATGTGCTAGCCATCTCCTTCCTGCAACAAGATCACAAACTTATCTGTGCAAGCTCCCACTCAAACAAAGATCAATACAGAAAACCCTCTACCCAACAACTAGGATCAAAACTGGTCAAGCTCTGATACCAAATGAAAGGAAGCAAGGAGTGCGGAAATGCTTCCTACACCATCTAATGAGGAAAGTGTTGTGTAAATTTTTAATCCTTATAGTTATAATAGATTCACACCATTAAAACATAAATAACAACAATAAGAAAATAATACCAAAACACCAAATATACATGGGGAAAACCCTTTTGAGAAAAAAACCCACATTCCAAAAGCCTGCTCAATGTATTACAAATCCAACACAAGATTACATACACTTGCAGAGAAAGTTTATTATAGGAGTTCACCAACATACTATAATGTTGAAAATTGTGTACCCTCTCAATTTCACACTATGTTTAACAACCACCTTAGTACTTGCATCCTCCTTTCTGCATTTTAGGCTCAAGTGTTTGCTTCATTTCAGCTCTTTTTCTTAATTTCTCAAAATTTTGCTTTATGGTTTTATGATTCTCCTAGCCCAAGGAAGATTCATGAGATTCCAAGGTAGATTCACTCAGACGCTAGCGCCTAGTGCAGACATCTGTGCGTCATGCTAGTGTCCCGCAAAAGTAAAACAGTTAATAAAGCTATTTTTGGACATGATGAACAAATTTTGTAGCTAGCAAGATTCTCGTAACACCTCTCGAGATTTGAACGACTCTTTCCTTTTACATGTGTTTCATTCTTCCCCCTCATTTTTTTGAGATAATCATATTTTTGAACTCTCTCATTCTCTCAAGCTCACACATTTTTCTTGGCTCTACCCTACAAATTTGAAACTCTTGGTGAATTCAATCTCCATAGCAACTACATAGATTTTTGCACTCTCTTATGGCATGGCATCATCTTCAATAGCTCTTGGAGGTTTTGGCTTACTTTGTGCTCATTAAGAAGGCTCTCTCTTATTGGGGTTTTGAAGTTGTACACTATATTTGAGCTCTTGAGAGTTTGTAACTTTCTCTCTATCATCCAAACTGGTAAGATTATTTCATTGTATTGTTTAATGCTTATATTTGAATTTGGTTTGCATTATATAGTTATTTGCATGGTGTAGACCACCATTTTTGTTTGAGTTATTGGGTGTAGAACACCATTATAATTTTTCTATTACATTGGTTGCTTATTTAAGGGTTTCTTCCTCATAGACCAAGGAAGTAAATCTCTTTAGTTTACTTGTTTTTTTATTGCTCTCAATTCCTAGGCACACATAGGATAGGAGCACACACATTTTTTTGCTTTCTAATCATCTATATCAATTTGTTTCTCATGGACCTGTAGAAATACCAAAACTAGGGCTTGACTGAGGCAAGCTCCTTAGTAGCACAACCCCTCTCTTCTCTCCTTTTGGAGATATTCTTGGAGTGAAGGCTTGTCAACTACACAAAGGTTTTGTTGGCCATTTCTCTTCCTTTTTTTGTTTCATTTCCATATCATAGTTGTGTTATTTTGACTTTTGTGTTACCTGGATAATGCTGGGTATGTTTTGTATTTGAAACTGTGTTGTGTAGGTGTCCTAGGTCCATACAGACTTGGACAATTTTATTTTTGCAAGTTTTAGGATGCCATTGCTTAGCACAGACATCCCTATGGTGCGCTATCATCTAGGGCAATGATCTCCTCCCCTTGGTGGTAGGTTCCTCTCTTTTCCATCTTTTCACTTCTACAATTCATTTTTCATAATTTTGTACACATTCATTTATTTTTATCATTTTGTTCTTCTTCTCTGTTGCAAGTATGGGTCTAACCGGTGTTGTCATTGATGTCAACATACTCATGTTGCATTAATGAGAAGGATTGGATGAGCTGTGTGCTGAGGATATTGAGAAAATTAGTCTCAATCTAGAATAGTGAAGAATAGTGATGACAACAAGGTAAAAGTCCAAGATTGGATTAGAGGATACGGTTTAAAGGGTTTGTAGATATAAGTCTTGAGATGCTCTAGTCAAGTTTTCAGAGGTCCGCATGAAGATCTGAAGAAGTTATGGTCGTTCAAGTAGAACTGGTTCTGACAGGTGTTCAGAGGTGACAGAGTGGCACAGATAGGTCCGGTGAGATCCAGAAATGCATTATCCCATTCTACAGATTTGAGGAAGTGTTCAGGACATCCTTGTGAAGTGTCAAGTAGATTGGTTCGTGGTTTTAAGGTCTGGAAGAACCTATTCCTTTGTAATAGTGATGACAGACTGTGTTCTTGAGGTTCCAGATGAAGGAGAGAAGAATTCCAGTAAGCAGATGAAGTGTGGATGTTCTTGGTGATTCAGGAAAGCTTGTGTGATCTGTGGATAGTGTCCAGTTCATGTGGGAGGTCCGCATTGAAGTTAAAGTTTGTATTTGAAGAATAACCACCGAATGTTGGTGTTCTTCCTGAGACTGGCCGATCGGATGTATTACACGTCTTGCAGATGTTCTTATAGGTGTTTGCCGAGTTAGATGATTGTTCCTAAGTCGATGCTTTGTATAAATAAGGGATTGTGAAGTCATTCCTTAGTGTTTCTTGTGGAGATAAGAGTGTGGTAGCGAAGAGCAGAGCAAAAGGTAGAGCAGAAGTATTGAGCTTAATGGAATTGATTCAAGCATGGTGAAGATGCTATTCTCTAGTTCATGTATGTGATACTTATTTCTTTGTAGACAGTGTATCTCTTGTAGGCAGTGAGCCTCTTGTGAGCAGTGCGCTCGGGCAGTGAGCCCTAATTTGAATGTGCCATTTTGTTCTTTCTATTCTTCTAACAGAGAATACATTCTTGGGTTAATCACCCCGTGGTTTTTTCCTTAACTAGGTTTTCCACGTTAAAATCTTGGTGTCTTATGTGTTGATGAGTTTCTTCTTTTGATTTGAATGCATTATGTTTCATGTTTAATACTGCTAATCACCAAGAAGATTTAAGTGTGTAAATTGGAGAAAGTTTTGCACAACTGATTCACCCCCCCTCTCAGTTGTGTGCCCTAAGTCTAACAATTGGTATTAGAGCCAAGTTCCTCTAAAAGGAGCTTAATCGCTTGAGGAGATCTAGGATGTCGTCTTACAAGAAGGATAGTCTGAAGTTTGATGGAACCAACTTTGCTCTTTGGAAAGGTCGCATGAAATGTCACTTGTAGTGTATGGGAATGGCGTACTGGTCCATGGTTACAAAAGCATATGTACCTCCACAGGGTGGTCCGACAACCCTAAATGAAATCATAGATGCTGAAAACAATCTGCAGACCAAAGAGGCTCTTCTAAGCGCATTATCTGACTCAGAGCTCTCAAATGTTATTGACCTACCAACTGTTTTTGAGATTTGGAATAAACTAGAACTTTTGGATGAAGGAGACCAGTATGTCAAATGTGCAAGGTTACAGAGTCTAAAAGGGAAATTTGAAAAATTGAAGATGAGAGATGATGAAAATATTACTACTTTTATGCCAAGAGTAAATGAGCTAGTTTGTGGAATTAGAAATGCTGGTGGAGTCTTGGATGAAAATGAGATTGTTGGCAAAATTCTCAGATCCCTTCCTGCCTCTTACAAAATTAAGGTTGCTGCCATTGATGAATTCAGAGCCCATACAACTGTCACAAGAGACCAATTGGCTGGCAAACTAGCTGCATTTGAAATGACCGAGTTTGAAGATGATCCCCCCAAGACTGAATCTGCATTCAAAGCCAGTGCCTCTGTGAAAGGTAAACAAAGATTTGATCTGGGAGAGAACTCATCAAGGAAACTGTCATGGTATGAAAAAGCAAGAAAAGACCTGGAAGAAGAAGAAGTAGAAACTGCTCAACTTGAAGCCCTCATTACAAAGAGACTACCAAGAGGATCCGGTAAGTATGAAGGAAAATTCTCTTTTAAGTGTTTTAACTGCAATAAGATTAGTCATTTTGCCTCAAGATGTCTGGAAAGATTTTCAAAGCCAAGTCCTAACAGATCAAGGTTCCAAAAGAATTGTTACTATGTTCATGAAGAAGATGATAATGAAGGAGTAACAGATGATGAATCAGAAACTAGAAATAAATCAAGAAATGAATGGGTGTTTATTGCCATCAAGGAAGAAGAACCAATATCCTCTGTATGTGTCAATCATAAAGTTGTAGAAAGAGCCCTGGCTGCCCAAGTTGAAGAAAAGGATGATTGGGTCATTGACAGTGGTTGCTCTCACCACATGACAGGTGATAAAAATAAGTTCATAGATTTGGAAAGGTATGAAGGAGGAGTGGTAAAGTTTGGTGATAATTCTGCTAGTAGAATCAGAGGAAGAGGAACTATTTCTTTTGATAGAAGAAACAAAACTGGTAATGTACTGTATGTTGAAGGTTTGAAGCACAATCTTCTCAATGTTGGACAGTTGGTGGACAAAGGCTATGATCTCCGATTCAAGGATGGAAAATGCAAAATCTTTGAAAGTTCTGAAACAAAGATTGCATCCAGTGCTCAAACTAAAGGTAATATCTTCCACTTGGTTGGTACTGGTAAAAGCTGCTTCTTTGTTCAAGTTGATCAGAGTTGGTTATCGCATAGAAGGATGTGTCATGTAAATTTTGATAATATCATCAAGATAAGCAATACTCAGGCTGTAAGAGATCTTCCAAAATTGGTAAAACCTACTAACATCTTGTGCAAGGAATGTCAGTTGGGTAAGCTGAACAGAGTCACATTCAAAAGCAAGGAACTGTCTTCTACCAGATTATTGGACTTAGTTCACACTAATCTTTGTGGTCCGGTAAGAACCAGGAGTATTCAAGGTGATAGATACTTCATGCTGCTAATTGATGACTATTCCTAGATGATGTGGGTAACTTTTCTGAAAGAGAAATCAGAAGCTTTTGAGAAATTCAAAATATTCAAGGCTATGGTAGAGAATGAAACTGGATTGAAGTTGAAATGTCTGAGGTCTGATAGAGGTGGACAATTCACATCCAGTGAGTTCATAGAGTTCTATGAGAAACATGGAATACAGAGACAGTTGTCTGCTCCTAGGACTCCACAGTAGAATGGAGTAGTGGAAAGAAAGAATCGGACCATACAGGAAGCTTCTAGGACCATGATGATGGAAGCTAATGTTCCTCATATCTATTGGAGAGAAGCTATCAGCACTACAGTCTATACCCTCAATCGAGTTCAAATCAGAAGGAATACTGGTAAGACTCCTTATGAACTTTGGTTTGGCATCACTCCTACTGTATGGTATTTCAGAGTTTTTGGTAGCAAATGTTACATTAAAAGAGATGAAGATCTAGGAAAGTTTGATGCTAGAAGTGATGAAGGAATATTCTTGGGTTACTCCACTCAAAGCAAAGCATACCGGTGTTACAATAAGAGACTGAGAAAGATGATAGAAAATACAAATGTGAAGGTTGATGAAGGAATTGAGAAACCTTCAAGGTTTTATGAATATGATGAAGATGATCAGAATGGTGCACAGATTCAAGGAGCCCAAATTCCTTCCGGTACTCTGAATCAAACCACTCCGGTAATTCAGGAAGAAGAGATGAGTCATAATGAGCCTGAGCAAGAATTAGAAGTGCAAGAAACTTCCAAAGTTCCCAGGTATGTAAGACTGAACCACTCTGAAGATCAGATTATAGGTGATAAAAGCAAAGGAATTCTAACAAGAAGGAGAATTGCTCAAGATTCAAAAGAGTATTGTTTGATTTCAAAGTTTGAACCTAAGTCAGTGAATGAAGCCTGCAATGATGAAAACTGGACTAAAGCAATGGAAGAAGAGCTGGTGCAAATAGAGAAAAATCACACATGGGATCTTATTCCCAGACCTAGAAACAAGAATGTGATTGGAACCAAATGGGTCTTCCGAAACAAACTAAATGAAGATGGTGAAGTAATTAGAAATAAAGCCAGATTGGTCTGCAAAGGCTACTCTCAAATAGAAGGAATTGATTTTGAAGAAACTTTTGCTCTGGTGGCAAGAATTGAAGCAGTCAGATTATTTCTTGCCTTTGCTACCTTCAAGGATTTCAAGGTATATCAAATGGATGTCAAGTCTGCCTTTCTAAACGGTGACTTGGAAGAAGAAGTGTATATAGAGAAACCAGATGGATTTCAATTGTCTGATTATGGTGATATGGTCTGCAAGTTGAAGAAGGCACTGTATGGATTGAAGCAAGCCCCAAGAGCTTGGTATGAAAGATTGGATAAGCACCTTTTGAAGATTGGTTTCAACAAAGGTACTGCTGACAGTAACTTATATTTCAAAATTGATCATGAAAACATCTTGATTGTTGAAATATTTGTTGATGATATCATTTTTGGAGGAAGAGATAGTATGTGTAAAACTTTTGCAAGTCAAATGAAAAGTGAGTTTGAGATGTCTATGCTTGGTGAAATGAATTTCTTCTTGGGTCTGCAAATTACTCAAACAAAGAAAGGAATATTTATTTCTCAGACCAAATATGTGAAAGAATTGTTGAGGAAATTTGGGATGGAAGATTCAAAGCCAATGAATACTCCCATGGCAACTGGATGTAAGTTGAGCAAAGATGATGACTCTCCTAAGGCAGACTAGACAAAGTACAGATCAATGATTGGAGGATTGTTGTATCTCACTCAAACTAGACCAGATATAATGCAGGCTGTTGGTCTTGTTGTTAGATTCCAAGCTGATCCCAGAGAATCTCATGTCATGGCAATCAAGAGGATTTTTAGATATCTAAAAGGGACAATTGAGTATGGGTTGTGGTATCCTAGAGATCATGATTTCTCTCTTCATGCATATACAGATGCAGATTGGGTAGGAGATGTAGATGACCGAAAGAGTACTAGTGGTGGAGCATTCTTTTTGGGAAAAAGATTAGTTTCTTGGCTAAGCAAGAAACAAGAGGCAATATCTCTGTCTACAACTAAAGCAGAATACATTGCAACAGTAGGTAGTTGCACTCAAGTTTTGTGGATGAATCAGATGCTAAGAGATATTAAAGTAGAGTATGAGGAGCCTATCACAATCTTCTGTGATAATTCAAGTGCAACAAATATTTCTAAGAATCCGGTGTTGCATTCTAAGACTAAGCATATATCTATCAAGTTTCACTTTCTAAGAGAGCAAGTGAACAAGGATGAAGTCAGACTGGAGTTTGTGCCCTTCAAGGATCAGATTGTAGATATCTTTACTAAACCTCTTCCCAAGGACTCTTTTGAGTATCTCAGGGAGAAGTTAGGGGTTATTGCCCCTCCGGTGATGAACTAGGATGCACTGTTGTGCATCAGTCCAGTGGATATCATAGTCATATCTTGTGATCCAGATTGATGATGGGGAGCTGCTACTCAGGGGGAGCAGCTAGTATGTTCTGAAGTGATGGAGTTGCAAGTATGAGCCCTTTGCCATTGATGTAAAAGGGGGAGAAAAGGACATGTGAAAAACAAGTGGTTGATGATCAAAGGGGGAGCAGTAAAGGAAGAGAAGACATGTGAAAAGTTGTTGCTAATAGGGGGAGTTGTGACAATAAGGAGAAGTTCTTGTCTTGATGGTTTTTCACATCATATGTTGCCATCAATGACAAAGGGGGAGATTGTTGCAAGTATGGGTCTAATCGGTGTTGTCATTGATGTCAACATACTCATGTTGCATTAATGAGAAGGATTGGATGAGCTGTGTGCTAAGAATATTGAGAAAATTAGTCTCAATCTGGAACAATGAAGAATAGTGATGACAACAAGGTAAAAGTCCAAGATAGGATCAGAGGATGTGGTTTAAAGGGTTTGTAGATATAAGTCTTGAGATACTCCAGTCAAGTTTTCAGAGGTCCGCATGAAGATCTGAAGAAGTTATGGTCACTCAAGTAGAACAGGTTCTGGCAGGTGTTTAGAGGTGACAGAGTGGCACAGATAGGTCCGGTGAGATCCGAAAATGCATTATCCCATTCTACGGATTTGAGGAAGTGTTGAGGATGTCCTTGTGAAGTGTCAAGTAGATTGGTTCATGGTTTTAAGGTCTAGAAGAACCTATTCCTTTGTAACAGTGATGACAGACTGTGTTCTTGAGGTTCTAGATGAAGGAGAGAAGAATTCCAGTAAGCAAATGAAGTGCGGATGTTCTTGGTCATTCAGGAAAGCTTGTGGTGATCTGTGGATAGTGTTCATTTCATGTGGGAGGTCCGCATTGAAGTTAAATTTCGTATTTGAAGAATAACCACTGGATGTTGGTGTTCTTCCTGAGACTGGTCGACCGGATGTATTACATGTCTTGCGGATGTTCTTGTAGGTGTTTTCTGACTTAGATGATTGTTCCTAAGTTGATGCCTTGTATAAATAAGGGATTGTGAAGTCATTCCTTAGTGTGTCTTGTGGAGATAAGAGTGTGGTAGCGAAGAGCAGAGCGAAAGGCAGAGCAGAAGTATTGAGCTTAATGGAACTGATCCAAGCATGATGAAGATGCTATTCTCCAGTTCATGTATGTGATACTTATTTCTTTGTAGATAGTGTGTCTCTTGTAGGTAGTGAGCCTCTTGTGAGCAGTATGCTCGGGCAGTGAGCCCTAATTGGCATGTGCCATTTTATTCTTTCTATTCTTCTAACAGAGAATACATTCTTGGGTTAATCACCCTGTGGTTTTTCCCTTAACTGGGTTTTCCACGTCAAAATCTTGGTGTCTTATGTGTTGATGAGTTTCTGCTTTTGATTTGAATGCATTATGTTTCATGTTTAATATACTGCTAATCACCAAGAAGATTTAAGTGTGTAAATTGGAGAAGTTTTGAACAACTGATTCACCCCCCCATCTTAGTTGTGTGCCCTAAGTCTAACATTCTCTTCATTGTCAAGCATCAAGTCTAGTTGTTTACTTTGATTGGAACATGTATTAGTTTTTTAAGACCTAGAGTAGGTTATATACATCTAAACATTAGATAGCAGAGCTTGAGTGTAGCATTAGTGAAGAACTCCCTTGATTGAAGACATTTGATCAAGGAGTAGTTTTTCCTACACTACTTTTTTTGTGAACCTGTCATGTTTCACACATTTGCACTTACCTTGTTTCTTTGGTTGTAGTTCATCATCTCTCTTTGGTGAACCCACTATCCTAAAAATAAAACAAATAGAACTTCTAGCTCTTCATCACTTTGTACTATGTGTTGTGTAGCCTATGAGCTTCATGATCCAGTCCTCTAGTCCTAAATACATTATGCGTAGGAGTCTAAGAAGTCATTACATGGCCTCTTCTACTAATCTAACCACACCTATTCACTTTGCTCTTGATTTTACACATTTCTCTTCTAAACAAGTTAACACCTCTATTTCTTCTCCTTCTTCTAGAACAGTGTCAATGACTACTTTTCATGATGTGGAGCAAGCCTTTGATCATGAGAAAACCCTTACCTATGGCCCATTGGAAAGAACTAATGACCTAGATCACCAGTTGGCTAATTCTCAAAAATTTATGAGTCATGAGGACATATCTAGTTCTACTGTCTCTTTGATCAATGTTTTTCATGTTATGCTAACTAATCACCCTCAGGGTATCACTTTCCTTCATGGGATTGCTCACATAGTGCATAGTGATACACCGCCTTTGGTGAGCTATGATTTGGATGCTCAGGACTCTAAGTCTAACATTACTAGAAATCAACTATCTCTTCCTCTACCTACTATAGGTGTTTATACTTTCACTTCTCTTCAGATGGCTACCAGTTCTGTCCAATTTGGTAGTGCAAGATTTGGTTTGTCTGTTGGTGCGATGAATCCTATTAATAAATATGGGTTCATTCTTCCCAAGAGGCCATTATAGTTTTCTTTTCCTCCCAATGCCTCCAGAGTTTCACAACCACTTTTACAACCTCTTGCTTCCACTCCACTTGCTCCACCCACACATAATGTTGATCCTATGATTAATCAACTATTACAAAATGTTGGTTCCGTGCAGCAACAACTTACTATGCTTTCCACCTCCACATCACAATGACGTGTCCCCACATACTACAAGTGTAACTTGCTTTCACTCACTATCCTGGCTACCCTATTTTCCAAAGCTTTGAGGCACCGAGATTTGAGAAGTACATTGGTAAAGATGACCTGCACACCCACATCTCTGCCTTCACTACTTTATGCAATGATTTTTTGTTTTAGGATGCCTTGTTAGCAAGACTTTTCCCACGATCCTTAAAGGATATTATGTTGGATTGGTTTTTCTCATTGCCTGACCATTCAATTGTTTCTTTTGATCAACTTGTTAATTATTTTCTCTAACACTTCCAAGATAATATTGGATTACATAGGTCACATTCATTGACCTTGTTCATTGTAAGCAAGGAAGTGGCAAGAAGGTAACTGACTTTATTTATTGTTATCAGTCTCTATTTTCATAGATACCCTATGCCCTTCCTAATTCTAATGTGCAAAGGGTTTTTCTAGGAAACCTTTAGCCTCAGATCCAAGATAGGACTTTGCCCATGAAATATTCTTCCTTTGCACACCTATGCACAACACTTAGGGATTATCAGGAGTCACTCAACTGGTTTGAGGGATCTTCCTCACCAAATCCTGATGTTCAATTCGGTGCTTCATCATCATTCTCAAATTATAAGAAAAATAATTTTTTTATAAGAATAATTCTTCAAATGTGATCAACACAATAGTAGTTGAAGCACCTTCTAAGGCTACTTTATACCTCTATGCTCTAAAGTTAGCATGAAATCACAAATTTACTCCTTTAAAGGAGTCTCTCTATACCATCATGCAATAGCTCTTAAATAATAATTTAGTGCAATTGCCCCTATTAGACCTCTCGACATGAGTAAGCCTCTACCACCTTCGTATGACCTGAAGGCCTTCTACCAATTTCATATTAGGGTACCTAGACACAACATTGAGCGATGCTTGCATCTTAAGCACATTGTGTAGGACCTCATTGATCAGAACATGATCCAAGTCTCTACTACGAATGATGGGAGGGATAAGTCAATGGCTCCCCCTAACTAGCACTTGTTGATTTACACTGATCCTATGCCCTGTTATTCTTTCAATTTTGTTGACCTCATTTCTCCTTCTGTGGTGCTAGGGTCAACCTCTGATGCTCCCTCAATTTCTTCTTCTTCAAAGATGATCAGCATGGTGGATGTTCTTTCTTTCTCTACTCGAGAACGTCCCATTCCTGATCCTATTATCTCCTTATCTTTTTTTGATATCCTAACTAACGTACTTGAAGGACCTCTTTACATTTCCGCAGAGGTAAATGCAAAACCTATTAAAGGTGTCCTCATTGATCCTGTCTACGTAGTCAATATTATTACTAAGGAATTTTTATACATTCATGAATTGTATAAAGATGTTTACGAGAAATTTAATGTGTTTATATTATGCCATGATGGGATGTCTCAACCTACCTTGGTATCGATCACCCTTTCTGTCCAAGTGGGACCTAAAACCCTAGACGTTCCTTTTTCTATCATCCCCACTTCAGATTGCTTCCATTTCAAGTTGGTCCAACAATGGTTAACTTCTATGAAAGTGATCCCCTCTATGGTTCATCAATGCTTGAAATTTACCCTTGATGGTATCATGCATACAATCCACCATAGCGGATTTATGTCATTATTCATGCATGAAAGTTTCTCTCTTGACTACTTTTGGCTAGCTCTGACTGAGCCACTTTGACCTCGCAATGACTTTCTTTTTATTTCATATCAGAAGTTTAAGGTGAGTCAGATAGCATAGTTGTATGCTATCTCTTCTCCTTCCTATTCTGTGGCTACTTCCCCTATGGTACCTTTGTCTTTAGAGGCTACTTTTGTTCCTTCCACCACCCCATGACAGATAAAGGAAAGTAACTTGCACAGAGTACACCTCCCTGCTCCCGTGCCTCTGGCCTATATTTAGTGGTGTCACATCTAGTTTCTTACATGAGACCTCAAGGTCCACCTCCTATACAACCTTGTTCGTCATGTGCTCCTAGAACTTCTCAACCTTTGCTGGTTGGTTTTGTTCCTCCTAGCTCCTCAGAGGCATTAGGAAACCCACCTTTGTTGAGAACTCCTCCTCCCCCTTTGGTGGTTCCTTGACCTTCAATGGCTGCTCCTGTTCCTCCTACCCCTCTAGTGGTACGAGGAAAGAAACCTGAGTTGCGGGAACCTTCCCTTGTGGTCTCTCCACCTCTAGTGTCCTGTCTATCTCTCCACCTATCCTTGTGATGGTGGATGACACAGAACCCATGATGGAAGACCCTCATCTCCCTCATTAGAGTCATCAGCCCATACTAGGAAAAATTAGCTTGCGAGAGATCGCAAGCATCACTATCGTGTTGGGGCTTGAGCACGTGCTGTTGAGGCACAACCTCCTTCTGGGGATCCTTCTCCTTTACAACCGCTTCCTAATCTTGTTCCTCCTATGGACCCCCAGCTTCTTTCTTCCCCTCCCTCCTCCCTTCCATCCCCAACCCTTTCTCTTATCCTCAGTATCACTTCTAGCACTACTTTTTCCTTTCCTCCACCTTCCCATTCACATAAGCATAAGCCTAACTGTTCTCCCACCCCACCATTCCACTGACCTAAGCACATCCTCTCATCTTCACTATTGCTCAACCCAGGTTCTGCATCTTCTCTTCTAGCTATGGAGTTTGTTCCTCCACCTGAGGTTCCTAATGCTCATGTTACTACTGATAGCACTATGGAGCCCCAATTAATTCATTACTCTAATAGTGATTCTTCTTATTCCCCTCCTAGAGAGTGAATCACTGAGTCCATTGTTGACATACCTATATTGTCCATGATCTTCACACAATCGTTGACCCTTATTATTCCTAGTGAGTTGAATGCTCCAACTCCTACTGTTGCTCCTCCATACTTGGAACCAAGGGAGTCTCCCATTATCACTCTGGATGTGGTCCCATTGTCAGCTCTTCCCCCATCCCCTTATGTTTACCAATATTGGGACTAGGATGATTTGATGTTGCCTAACCCGTGATAGCTTTACGTGTGTTGTATGTTTGCTTGATCATGATGTTTCTCCTCTATTGTGATTTTATGTTTGTTAGTTCTGCTTGGAGGACCCACGATGTCCTTGTAGACATGTGGATACAGGAGGAATGCACTTGTTGTGCCATTCTTCTATTTGTCCCTTAGTTCTTCTCTATGTCATAATTTTGTTTGATGTTGTGACATTTTGGGGATGATGCAAAGCGTTGAAAGATTTATCTTCCTTCCATGTTGACCAATTTTTTTTATTTGATTTCTTTTGCAATTCTTTCGTTGTTCTTGTAGTTCTACATGATTCAAAATGATGACGATTCATTTAGTTGTCCCTTATTGATTACCCTTTCCCATGTATACTGAACCCAAAGTACATAGATCCCTTAGTGTTTTTGGTGTTGTTGCTTGTTTTTATGTGGCAGTTGTTAGTGTTGCTTGATGTCATACCATGTTTACACAAGCTCATTGTGTATCATGCTTGCAACATCGCCTTTGTTGTCTCTTTTTGGGGCAACCCTGTTTTTCATTTTCAAGATGCATATTTGAGAACATATCTACTTATATAGGTTTCCTCATATTCTCCTCTTATCCCTTAAAATTAATTGTATATTGATGCTTTATACAATCATTTAAAGGTGGGGGCATAATTTCCCACTTTACACCTTTTTGCACACACCATGTGGATGGTTCGCTGTTGGTAGCCTTTTCTATAGTAGCATTTGTAGCTTTTGGTCCTAAGTAGATGCACTTGCTTGGCCTGACCACGCTTTTTAGTTACTCTTTTGGCACTCTCTCTGAGTCACCAAACAATGCAATTTATTATTCCTAGTGGCCTACATGAGTTTGGTATGGTTCCTAGCTCTTGTAGTGTGCTAGTCCTAGAACCATACTTGGCATCCTTCTAGCTCTAGTAGTGTGCTATAAATGCCTCTAGATGTTGTTTTTCTTTCCTTTGTTTACTTGTGTGTGTGTGTGTTTTGTTGTAGATAGTAGTAGATGGTATATTAGATTATATGATTTGCTAAACCTTGATGTTTGAGCAAACCATATTCAATGTAATCCTATATATATATATATATATATATATATATATATATATATATATATATATATATATATATATATATATATATATCTGTGTGTGTGTGTGGTTCTAACATTTCCTTTTGTGTAGGTTTATTATCTAACAATGTGGTTTTGTAGGTTCTCAGCCTAAGGGCTTCATACCTCTGCTCAAAGAACCTTGCATCCTCTATACTATCCTTTTTGGAGGTATAAATGTGTTATGTTAGTTTCTTTCTACTTTAGATTGCATATGCACATAGTGTCATATGCCCACTAACGTGGGGACTGAATATAACATCAAAAATTGTGTACCCTCACAATTTCATGCTACGTTTAACAACCACCTTACTGCTTGCATCCTCCTTTCTGCATTTTAGGATTGTGTTTGCTTCATTTTGGCTCTTTTTCTTAATTTCTCAAAATTCTATTTTATGGTTTTATGATTCTCCTAACCTGGGGAAGATTCATGGGATTTTGAGGTAGATTCACTCAAACGCTAGCGCCTAGTGCGGATGTTTACGTGTCGTGTTGGCATCCCGTGAAATTAAAATAGTTAGTGAAGCTATTTTTGGACATGATGAACAACTTTTGTGGCTGGTAAGATTCTTGTAATGCCTCTCAAGCTCTAAATGGCTCTTTCCTTTTGCACATGTGTTTCATTTTTCCCCTTCATTTTTTTTGGGATAATCAATTTTTTTGAATTCTCTCTCATTCTCTCAAGCTCACACATTTTTCTTGGATCTACCTTGCAACTTTGAAACTCTAGGTGAAGTCAATCTCCATAGCAACTACATAGATTTTTTCACTCTCTTATGGTGTGGAATCATCTTCAATAGCTCTAGGAGGTTTTGGCTTGCTTTGTGTTCATTGAGAAGGCTCTCTCTTGTTGGGGTTTTGAAGTTGTACACCATATTTGAGCTCTTGAGAGTTTCTAGCTTTCTCTCTATCATCCAAACTAGTAAGATTGTTTCATTGTATTGTTCAATGCTTTATACTTGAATTTGGGTTGCATTATATAGTTATTGGCATGGTGTAGACCACCATTTTTGTTTGATTTATTGGGTGTAGATCACCATTATAATTTTTCTGTTGCACTGGTTGCATGTTCAAGGGTTTCTTCCTCATAGACCAGGGAAGTAAATCTCTTTAGTTTACTTTCTTTGTTATTGCTCTCAATTCCTACACGCACATAGGATAGGAGCACACACATTTTCTTGCTTTACATTCATCTATATCAATCTACTACTCGTGGAAGTATAAATATTGAACCAAGGCTTGACTTAGGCAAGCTCCTTAGTAGCACAACCCCTCTCTTCTCTCCTTTTGTAGCTATTCTTGGAGTGAAGGCTTGTCAATTTCACAGAGGTTTTGTTGGCCTTTTTCTCTTCCTTGTTTTGTTTCATTTCCATAGCATAGTTCTATTATTTTTAATTCTGTGTTACCTGGATAAAGTTGGGTATGTTTTGTATTTGAGACTGTGTTGTGCAAGTGTCCTACGTCCATACAGACTTGGACATTTTTAGTTTTGCAAGTTTTAGGATGGTAGCGCTTATCTCAAACATCCCTATGGTGCACTATCATTCAGGGTAGTGAGATCCTCCCCTCAGTGATAGGTTCCTCTCTTTTCCCTCTTTTCGCTTCTATAATTCATTTTTCATAATTCTATACATAATCATTTATTTCCAGCATTTTGTTCTTCTTTCCTTCAATGTCAAGCATCTAGTCTAGTTGTTTGCTTTGATTGGAATGTGTATTGGCTTTGTTAAGACCTAGAGTAGGTTTTATACATCTAAACATTAGATAGCAGAGCCCGAGTGTAGCATAAGTGAAGAACTCCCTTGATTGAAGACATTCAATCAAGGAGTAGTTTTTCCTACACTACACATGATTTCTAAAATAATTCTGGCAGCATAATGGTACCTATAAATTATCCTGTCTCACAAATGACTCCTCAAGCATTCAATTTATAGGAGTTCAAGTACAAGAAACCACCAAAATGGAAATTCAAAACCATGAGAACTTACAATGCCTAGTCATGGAGAATCAAATCCACCATAATATAGAAAGTTACTCAAACCTGTCAGAACATAACTAACTCTCCATAAATATGGTACTCCATTTTTGGTTCCTAAAATCATGCTTTCACAATCTCCTAAAATCATACTTGTCATAATTTCCAAAATAACTCTCTCACTAGCTCTTTCCATTCTAGAAACTCTTACATATACTCCAAGTTTTCATAGTTGCATTTAGAAACTTCCATGACACTAAGTGATAAAAATAAATTGCTAAAATACAAACAAAGAAATATTTCAAATATTAGAAATTGCAAGGTGTATGACACACCTAGTCCCAACATATACCCATGTTGACTTTCCATTTAATTTTGGATTTATTAGATGGAAAGTTTTGATATGATTATATATTTTGACAAATGACATCTTCTTATGTGAAGTTGTGTTCATTTTTCAAAATTTTATTCATTTTTATTTACACATGTTTCCACACATTTGACCTTATCCCATTTTTATTTGCAGTGAATCCTATACATTTTCCATTAATATTCATTTATTATGCCTATCATTGCACTTACATTCATATATTCATTCGTGACCTCAAGATTGATGCATCCCTACCTATATCAATCCTATTGTGCTCGAGTTCAAATCCATGCCACATGGAATTGACCCCTAGAATTCAAAACTTCAAATTCATTTTCTTGTTGACTCATGCCTTTTCAATAGTTAGTATGAGCAGACTTGGTACATGTTTGCACCATTTATTGCTATCTTAGTATTTAAATACATTCATTTGTGCACTTAAAAACATGAGAGAGAATTGTCTTAAAATCATTAGAATTACAAGAAGAATCATTCTAGGAATATTTTCACTTGGAGCACTAAAAGGAAGCATAATTTGCATCAGAATCATCTAGAACATCTACATGCATGAGAATAACATTGTGTCCAATATTCATCCATGGTAGTATTAAAATAAGTCTTATCAAGGGGGTTGACCTAGGAGAACATGTCCTTGCAATATGATACTACTTGTGCATCCCCCCAGATATCAATGACTAAGGGAAAAAATGTTGCAGAAGTGTATAGTCAACTAGTTTGACTTCATGCATTACAAATCAAATCCATGGAGAAGGTAATATCTGCTACACTCAAGAAAACAGGTGGTGGATAGGATCGATTTGCCAAATTCTAAGAGCAACCTAGTTATACTTTATCATTTTGTTTCCAACACATTTAAGAAGTTGTGATTCTAAGTTACAGTTTAAAGTTATGATTGAAATAGTGGATTGTTATTTATTAACCGTCAAAATCAATAAAAGTGTTTTCATTTACGTTTATTTCCAAATTTCAAGGTTTTGTTACATAATTTGTTACAACTCTAGATTAGGTTAATTGAATATCATATTTATTAGATATAGTTTTAGTAAAGGAACCCTTTTACTTTTTTACATTTTGAACTTATCTACTTTTACACCAACCTAGGGTTTTGTTTTAGGTTTTATCCTTCTTTCAGGGTTTCAAATTTATATTTTTCTAATCACTTTATCATTTTTTACATCTAGTTAGGGTTGGTCCCCGTTTCTTATTTTTATGCTTCATAACTTCATCTTTTTCTAGGATTTGTGGTTTACAATGTCATTTTTCTTTCACCCATTGATGCAATCATGGGCAAAGGGTTCAATTAAGAACTCTTCAACCATGTAACCAACACAACAACACACAAAATTCATATAACATAACAAAAATGCTCAAGGGATATGTTGAACATTGATTTTATTGACTCAGTTTGAAATACATCAACAATCTTTATCAATAGGGCATATAATTAGACTAAGACTTTAGCCTTGTATCATATTGAAATACAAGCACAATTAGTGTGTAATTCCTCAATATGATGTATTCTAAGTTGATATACAATATGATGCTCTCTACTCTTCGAAATTATGGATCTACTACAAAACTTGGAACTAAAACTACATTCTCTATGTGGAATGAGTGATCTCTTTTATAGCTAGTATTGATCTGAAATGTCATGGCATTAACAAAAATTGTAGTGCAGTGCTATATACACATGTAATGGGAATAGTGCCAGGTCCAATCTTAATGATTTCACATTTGACCTTCATAAGGAAACATGTAGATGATCCCCTTAAGATGAGTGCAACAAGATATGCATTAGAAGTCAATGTGGATTTAACCATGGACTTCCTTGGGACCAACAACCTTATTTATGATATTATAAATTGGTGAGAGATCTAAATATTTGGTGCACAATTGAATTAGGGCTTAGTTGAATTTGACAATTCATATCATATTAGCCAATGAGAAAATGACTATTAATGATGTGATATTGTAGAATACACCTCCATGAAGCTCTAGTATGAATTTGAAGTCTTATTGATACAAATGTGTTACCACATGGTGATATTACCATTTGAAACTTTGATGTGCTTGTAAAGAGTCACACTAATTTTTATTTTATTTTTTGCAATAAGAGGGTGCAAATGCAACCCTTACACTTTCTAATCACCAAAATCCTAGTGTAGGCAAGGTTAGAGCATACGATGTTTGGAAAACCATCTATTTGAGTGAATGCACTATTGAAAGTTGAGGCGACAAGCCAACCAAAAGCATACAGGCGGTAGAATCAACCCAAATCTACACCTCTTCGACAGACAAGTATGCTTAAAAATGTAAAGCCATTGGTAGATTCCTACAAGTCTAATAAAGCCAAATTAGCCAATTGCTAAGTAGACTTGATCAATGCCAAAATAGGCAATGAAAATAATTGGGTCTAGTGGTGAACCAACCAAGACCTTACAATGTTGAAATGAACATACTTGACAGAATACCATCAAGTTTTATAATTGATAATCATGATATGCCAAAACTTTCTGGTGGTAGTACCATCTAGAATTACAATGATATGAAGTATGAACTATTGGAAATATATTGAAAAGGAAACTAAATATGTAACATATTAAACCTTTTATTTCAAATCAGTAACACACTACTACAACATAGAGATTTGTCCAAATAATTAGAAAATAGATGATATTCAACCCCTATAGACTAAGCAACTGAAGCAAATTGGAACCAACACTAAATCATGATGAAGTATGTTGATGAAGATATGCAAAGAAGACTGACAACTTATCCAAACTATAACTAAAATTGAAACACTGCACAAAACCCAAAGATTGAACTGTACGACCTCTGGAATGATTATAAGGCCTGCACAAACACTATCAAGACTACTACAAGAAATGTACACATTAGAACTGTACAAACCAATATGTCAATGTTATGGCACCCCAAATTAGGCAAGAATCTACTCCAAAGAGGCTACGATTGGAAGTCAGTATTCACATGCCTCATTTCCTCATGTACAACCTGTATTGAGTGTATGACATGTAGAATGAATTAGTATGGCCTCCAAAGGGTATGGAAATACTGCAAAAGATAATATGGATAGGAATATAATTCTCAGCCAGTAAGTAGGAATGAGATTCTAGCAACAACTGGGTAAAAGCACAAAGTTGTGTTACACTTTCAACTGACTTATCAACACAAGTGAATTTAAGTATTTCTAACTAAAAATCAATTTTTGTCAAGCATATGATCTTGTAAGATTCATTCTAGCTAAGTTAGATATGTCCACAACTTTTCCAACTAAAATTGTTGGCTAAATGCATATGTAGCACCACAATGAGGCCAATTTACCAAAAAATAAAATTATTTGAAAAACTTGATATTTCAACAACTTCTACTCGTGTAAATAACATTTTTTTAAAAATATAAAAATACCATTTTGTAGATCTATAAGTTTAGTTTTCAAATATATATATTTTAATAGTTTAATTATTATTTATATTTTCCTTTTTATTTTTACTAAAAGTAGGTTATCAACACAAAACATTAGGTTGATTACCATGTCAAGGAAAAATAGTAAAACTTATTAAAAAAATTGAAAAAAATATGATACACTAGATAAAAGAATCTATATCAAGATGGTATAATTTTTTTCTATTTTAGATAAATAGTTAATATGAAAGTTGGCGTCGAATGGAAACACCTACATTTTAATACACACACATTTTAATATTTATTTAAAAATATACATTTATCAAAATTGAAAAAAAAAAAATCCATGCACTAAAGTTTCAAGTTATAAATATAGACAAACTAATTGAAGAAAAAAAAATTACTATATAAAGATTGACGTCTCATGTAACTTCATTTTTCAGCATTTTATCAACAACTAAATTATAGTTTCAATTTATTAAAAACTATATTCAAATAATTTTTTAAATTTTTCAAAAAAATACAAACATAAAATATACTAAAAAATAAATATTTTATTAGTTTACATCATTTCAAAATTCAAAACATATATGTTTCTTTTTAGTGATTCAAGTTTAAAAGGTGGATCAGTGTTGGTCATTTCCTTTATAAAAGTGTGACACATCTTTGTACTTTTACCCAAGTATGGCCTAGTACTATGCTAGTATGGCCCAACACAATTTGCTAATGGTATGGCCAGATATACTTAGACTAGTATGTGTTGACTTCACCCTCAGTTGTTTGTCCTTGATGACAATCCACAACTTGATCATGTTTGATACAGTTTGGCACATCATGTTTGACATCCTTGATGATCATGTTTAGTTGGCATTTTTGACACAATTTCAGTTCGACATACATTTGGCACAGTTGACTGGGTTGATTGATTTCTCTATGATGACAATATGACAGTTAATATTCTTGATATCTTTCAGTTGATATGATGTGGTTCTCTATTTGGTGCTAAGGCATACAATCTTGATTTCATTTTCAGTTAAGACAACGGTCATATTTCTACTATACATTTCAAAGGTTATAAGCTTTACTTATGTTAAAGTGTTGACCACAATATACATTTGTTTTCTCTCCTAGTGGGCATATTCTAGTGAGCACATTCTATATTGCAAATATGGTGTTCATTGGCATGTTAAGTTGTGTACTCCCTGAATAGGTCACTGCCAATTGGACAAGGTAAAAGTATTGGTTTCTCATTCATAAGCCACCAGCCTTTCTAGGGTTTACCAAGAGCACAGGTTACATGAGATAAGCTTGGGCAAAAAGGCATTTTTGTTTTTCATGTTACTAAGTCAGAGCTTTGAATATGATGGTTTCAACTTAGGGTTTCATTTCCATTTTTCATTTTGCTGTAATCATTAAAAACATGGAAACAGCCATATGAATCTTTGAAGGAGATTTTCTGAAGTATCTTCTAGATGTGACAAAGCTGGCTGGACCCAAGTGAACTATGTTGACTCTCAGCACAGTTTTCTTTTCAGTTTTCTCTGTCGGGTTCTCAGGTGATTCATTCTTGTTTTCCTTCTTTATTCTTAGTTTCAAACTGCATAAAAGTATTGAAGATCCTTTGTATGATTTCAAGTTTGGAATGGAACAGTTACAAAAAAAAAAAAAGGAGAGATCTTGTGGTTTAAAATAAGCATTGATATTTTTTAGTTAATCTGTATATTGTTTACCCGACCAGAAATCTTTACGTTTGGTGATATTGTTTTCTACTCTTCTCTCAGTTTTCAATTTCTAATCTTGGGTGTAGAGCATGAAATTGTTTATATTCTTTGAGTAGCGACAGTTATAAACTTTTCCTGTCTTCAAATGAACATTCAGTTGGAAATGTTTTCACATGGCATTGTGAAACAATTTTGGGTTTGTAACCTTGGTTAGGGTTTTAACAAATACTCTGTTTAACTCACCATACAGTTGATGAAGATTCTACACTATGGTATTTTATGGTATTTCAAATAAACCACATGGTCATTCGACCTTAACTGCATTGACAGTTGGGAACTACTTGAATCAGTTTTATGGAAATAGTTATCTCTTCAAACTGTTTCATGAGAAGAGGAAGATATTATGAAATGTATAAAAAGGCTTTGAACAGGAATTGTAATGTGGTTTTGTATACACCTGATGTAATGTTGAGAATGCATTATCATTGATATTAAATCAGAGATTAAGGATCAGTGAAACAGAATGTCCCTCTGTATATATATTTTTTTTAATGTTTGAAGCATGTATTGAAAGGTCAAGTCAGTGAGACAAGAAATGACCTTTTCCAGTGAGGCAACTGTACCCAGTGATGCTTTGCTAGTGAGGCATTTTGTAGCCAATAAGGCCTGTAATTAGTGAGATTCATTAAATAAGCCAGTGAGACATTTTTTTGAGTGGTTTTTATGCCTCAAAGGGTTTTCCACTCAGGACAATCTCTATGTTATGGTTACCTGTTCTACTCATGAGTTTTTGTTTATTATTTCATAATTTAACTATTATATGATGCTCTTAGTAAAACAGTACAATTGCATAATACTTTGATGCTTATCTCAGTCCAATGAAGTAACAATCTGCCTCTATTGTTTGTCTTGATGAACTATTCAAATGATTCCTCATAGTTCACAAACAATTGTTATGTCTTTTCATGCTCACAAGTTGGTTTGATAGTTCATCCTGGTTCTTAAATGAATGTCTTTCTTTCACCATTCAAGGTTGAAGTTCATAGTTGGTAAAAGTTAATTAGGTGTTGCCAAAAACAAGTTTGTTTTATAAGACACTGATTCACCCCCCCTCTCAGTGTCTTGCGTACTCCAACAGTATGACCTCCTCTGGCATAATTAAAGGTTGTAATATGGATAAATCAACAAGATATGAAACTTAGAAACAATTAGGAAATCAAAATACATCAAAAACCTCTATGATCAATCAAAAATTAGAAATTGAACTTTACATGATCAACTCAAACTGCAAAACTTCACTATCAGAACACAAGCGATTCCTGAATGAAATCATTCAAGTCAACTAGGAGGGTTTTCATTCTCAGGCAAATGGAAGAACCAATGTTCATTCTTGGAGAAAATAGAAATGAATTAGTCAAGAGATTTCTGAGGAGAAATCTCCCTTTTATAACTTTTTCAAGAGAATAAAAATATATTCTCTTTTTTTCTCACTTATCTCCTCAAAAATATAAAAAACATAATAAAGTGTCTTGATGAGTCCCACCTTTTTGCACCTTGGAGCTAGTGGTCCACTTTATCCGCACAACTTAAATACAACTTGTTTAAATAATTAAATATAAGCTATTTTTTAAAAATATAACTCAAAAGTTCTTTTGACAACTTAATTTAATTATTAATCATTTTTCCCTTATTCCACCACCCCATTAGCCTACAAGAAAAATTTGGAAAATAGCTTAAGGGTCACTAACATCTTACACTTGAGAAGGGGACATTATAGTCCTCCCTTCACAAAATTGCTTGCCCTCAAGAAATTACAAATTTGGATGCTCCAAAATCTATTTTCCTTCCCAAGTAGCATCCTCATCTATTAGATTCTTCCATTTGATCAAATACTCTTGTATTCTTCTATTTCTCAATTTATGCTCTTTGAAATCAATAACCTCTTCAAAAATCAAAATCAATTTCCATTCTTCATTTAAGGGAGGTATCTCAACTAATGAAATAACATTATGGCCAAGTACCTTCTTAAGGCGAGAAACATGAAACACATAATGCACCCTACTATTTTCTGGTGGTTCCAACTCATATGCCACTTCCCAAACTCTTTTTTTGACGTTGTATGGGCCATAAAAATGTGTCTTAAGCTTCTCTACTCCACTCTTTTTAAGAGAGGACAACTTATAAGGCTGTAATCTCAAATAGACCATGTCACCAACCTCAAAAGTACGCTTAATATGATGTTGGTTTGCATACAACTTCTGTTGATTTTGAGCATGTTGGAGGTTGTCTTTAAGAGATTTTAGAATATCTTGGCTCTACTAAAGTAGATCTTTGGCCTCCGGTACCTTGCTATCACAAAGAACAAGATCAATGAAAATTGGATCCTCAAAACCATACAAAGCCATAAA
The DNA here is from genome assembly GCA_027924645.1 of Cunninghamia lanceolata. Taxonomy (NCBI): domain Eukaryota; kingdom Viridiplantae; phylum Streptophyta; class Pinopsida; order Cupressales; family Cupressaceae; genus Cunninghamia; species Cunninghamia lanceolata. The sequence continues at coordinate 15,686,115 of BSBN01001466.1, read as the reverse complement.
TGGTGACATTCTAATAGACATGTGATAAGTGGTGTTATAGCAATGCTCCCTCAAGTGGGAGACATTTAATCCAATCCTTTTGCTATCTAGAAACATAGTTTCTTAAGTATCCTTCCACTCATTTATTGACAATCTTGATGTAGTTTGTCCATCAGTTTGGGGGTGGTAACCTGTGCTTGGAGTAAGCTCAATCCCTAATAAATGAAACAACTCTTACCATAATAAACTTAGGAGCCTACTATCCCTATCACTTACAATATTTTTTGGCAATTTGTGAAGTCTAAACACTTTGTTGTAAATATGTGCCTAATCGGTGTTGTCATTGATGTCAACATATCCTTGTTGTCATTGGTGTCAACTGTATCTTATTCTATTACTTGTTTAGAAGGCTTGTCTGTTGAGGATATTGATAAAATTAGCCCCTCTGAAAGAGACAAGTGAGTTACATATCTCTATGTTAGAAACAGTGAAGACAGTGTAGTTCAGTGAAGTAGATTGCTCTGCATTTCTGGTGAGAAGAAGATCAGAGTCTACAAACTAAAGGGTTTTGTAGAGGATTGTCTAAAGTTGCTCCAGTTAAGATTTGAGAGGTCCACATGGAGAATTGGTGAAGTTATGGCCATCTGAGTAGAACTGGGTTTTGCAGTTGTTCAGAGGTGACAAGAATTTGGTCTGGATTGCTCTACATTTGAATATTATGGTCTGCAGATCTAGAGGTATGTTTAGGATGTTGGTGTGTGTCCTTAATGCAAGTGGTTCATGGTTTGAAGGTCCGCAAGCAATCTTTCTAGTGTGATAATCATGATAGTTAGTGTTCTTAAGTTTTCAGATGAAGATGCAAGTGTTTCTAGTGATTTGAGGTGATGCAGTCATTCTTGTTGATTTCATTGTGCTTGTGGTGGTCTCTGGATTGTGTGCCTATTGTGCTGGTGGTCCGCATTGAGGATTGAGCTCGTAGTTGAAGATTTCTCCTTGAGTGTTGTTGTTCTTTCCAGTCTTGGCCGACCAGATGCTTTGCAGATGATCTAAGAAGAGTTCTATGGAGCGTGGCATGTTGTTCAAGGGAGATTCAAGTCTCAGCTATGTTTAGCTGACAGTGTGATGGTTCACATGAAGCATTTTAAGTCTTATGATTGTAATTTCTTGTAATGCCTATCTTGGAGAATGTTCCAGATAGATGATTGTAAGGCTAACTTTGATGTTCATTCCAAAGTTGATGTCATGTATAAATAAGGGTTTTGAATTCATGGAAATGTGGGGAAGTAAGAGAAGATGTGGATGTAGCAAGGAAGTGAGTGGGAGCATAGTAGAGGTGTTGTATGTTTCAATGGAACTGAACCTTACATGAAGAAGATGTTGTTTCTCAGTTCAATCTTTCAATGTTAACATTGTGAATGTTCTTGTAGGCAATGAGCCTCCTTTGAGCAATGAGCTCTGGGCAGTGCACCCAAAGGCAAGTGCCTTCCCATTTTTCTATTCTTTCAACAAAGAATAAATCCTGTGGGTTAACCCCCACCATGGTTTTTCCCTTAACAGGGTTTCCACGTAAAAATCTTGGTGTTATGTGTGTTGATTATGTTTCTGCTCATGTGTTGTTGATTCATGCTTTCATGGTTATATCATTAATATGATAATAAGTGGTAAAGAAGATTAAATGCAGCAAAAGATAAAAGTTTTGTGACAACTGATTCACCCCCCTCTCAGTTGTCTGCCCTAATTTCAACACACTTATCTAAACAAAATTAGCAACTTATGGAGCTCTAAAATCTAAATATATCTCAAAGAAGTGTGCAAATTTTTTAAGCCTATCAACAATAATATAGATGCAATATTTACCTTGAACCTTTGGCAACTTGGTGATGAAGTCTATAGAAATACTCTCCCATTTTTTATTTGGAATGGGTAGGGGCTGCAAAAAACTAGCTAGAAAAGAGTGTTCATTTTTGTTTTATTGGCATACTATACATTCTCTAATATGCTTAAGGACATCATCCTTAATCCCCTTCCATGTGAACCTCTACCGAATTTTCTTGTAAGTCTTAAAATACCCTTGGTGACCAGTTAAAGGAGTATCATGAACATCTCTTAAAATTTTTTCTTTTACGTTAGATTCAGGTACAAAAAAGATTCTATCTTTGTATAGAATTAGCTCATTAACCACTACATACTTGTCATCCTACAAATTTCCTTCCATGATATTAGTGGAAAAGGTATTATTGGCATATTCTGATAAAATTTGGACCTTCTAATTTGTTGTAATCTCCATCACATAACATAAAGTGAGTCTTCTTGATGTCCAACACATTAGCCACTATGTTCTTCTTTCCCTTCACATACTCAATATCAAAATCATAATCTTAAAGCTTACTTACCTATTTTTGTTGTCTCTCATTGAGATCCCTTTGACTATGCAAATATTTTAATCTATTATGATTAGTTTTGACCACAAACTTGCCCCCAAATAATTTCAGTCATGCCAAATTCACATTTGGACCTCTTTGCAAACAAAGATTGTGCCTCAAAATACCCAACACCTCATCCAAATGCCTCAAGTGCTCTTCCCAAGTTCTACTGTAGATGAGTATATCTTCGAAAACACTAAAACAAACATCCTTAACTGCTAATTAAAAACTTGGTTCATATAGGACTGAAATGTAGTAAGAGCATTAGTCAAGCCAAATGGCATGACTAAGAATTCGTAGTGCTCAAAATGACACCTAAAGATTTCTTCTAGACATCCTCTTCACGAACTCTAATCTGATGGTATCTAGATCTAAGGTCTATTTTAGAAAAATAGATTGCTCCATGTAACTCATCAATGAAATCATTGATCTTGGGAATGGGATACCAGTTCTTGATGGTCTTCTTGTTAAGAGCTCAGTACACATTCTGATAGTTCCATCCTTCTTCTTCACCAAAACAATATAAGAATCAAATGGACTCTTACTTGGTCTTATATGACCCATTTCAAGGAGCTTCTTTATTGCCTTCTCAATCTCTTCCTTATGCCTTCTTTGATGGTGATAAGGAGTGGTAATCATAGGTTTGGCTCCTTCCTCCAACTCAATAACATGCTCAACCCCTCTATCCAATGGTCTCCCCGGAGGTATACTGCTAAAAATTTTTCTATGCTTGTCCAATAAAGATTGAACATCAACATGGTACTCTCTTTTACCTTTCAAAGAAGTGGTAGGCATAATCAAGCATTGGGTTGCCCAATCAACTTGACTATGGTGGAACATCATTTCCATTTTCTTAGGTGAGACAACTTTTGGAGTTCCATTTGAGATTCCTCTAAGCACTACCTTTTTCCCATCTATATGGAACTTGAGTTCTGTCATAACCCCTATTCTCAATAATTAATTTTTAAATTTAATATTACTAATCTAATGATCATTGACTAAATTTGACTCATGTGTGTGACAGGAATATACTCTTAACAGAGAGTGTATCATCGAGGAGGGGGTGTCTAGCCGACTGATAGTGACTGTGGTGAAAGAAATCTGCACACACATGCACTTAGATGGCATATAGTTGCATTATCATTGCATAAATAAACTAAGTTGATAAATTGCTTTCTTATTTTGGTAGAAAGAAAATCATCTTATGTTTTATAGTTGTCATTTAATTAATTTGTTTGTTAGTTATTAATATGCTCTTTTTGGAATGAAATTAGATTTAATTTAATTATATAAATTGGTTTCTTTTATTAAAATTATATGTGAAGGAAGGAATTATATTTATTATTTTTAGAAATAATTGTGTTGCAAATTTAATTAATAAAATCATGTTAGTTATTAAATATATGTTTTTCAAAAATAGAATATGTGTTTTTATTTGATAAATTAGAGATAATTCATAAAAAAGAAAACAAACTTAGAAAAAAACAAAACAAAAGATAGAAATAAATAAAACAATAGAAAAAGACTTAAATTTAGAAAAAAACACAAAAACAAAGAAAAAATAAAAATAGAAAAAGATAGAAAGAAAGAGGTGAGAAGAAAAAAAAGTTATTAAAAAGGAGAAAACCCTCTCATTCTCACACACAATATTCATTCTGAAAAACCAAGACATAGAGGCAAGAGGAATTGGAGATTTGGCTAAGGAAGCAAAAGAAGAACAAGAAGGAGTGGAGAACCAAAAGGGATTCAACCATTGGGAAGCGTATTAAAACAAGTTTTTATTCCCTTCGTAATGTTATAGTCTTATTTTCTCAATTGGTGTGAACAAAGTGATTGTATGGTCATTCTATGTTTCTATATGAACTGAGAAATTTATTGATAATATTTTGTTATTGTAAATATCATAATGTCATTATTATAATTGTGTGTTTGATGTTATCATTATACTGATAAAATCAATATTATTATCATTATTTTCCTTATGATATATATATATATATATATATATATATATATGTTGTTCTATAAATGTATATTCTGTATAATGGATATATATATATATATATATATATATATATATATATATATATATATATATATTTATTGTTATTAATATTCATATTATGGTACTATTACTATTTTTGTTTTAATATTATTACCAGCATTGAGAATTATATTACTGATTATTATACCCGTTAATATTTTCATTTTGAGATTAATATATTTTATTTCTGATGATATCTTAATTATGTATTATTACCAGTATAAATTTGATTTCAAAAATATTGTAAAAATCATGTTCAATTATTAAATTCATTGTTTTGTATACAGTAAATAATATAGAAAAAAATATATATAAGTAAGTTTGGGCCTGTAGCCCAGCGGCATCCCTTAAGAAGGGAGTCATGAGAGTGCTACAATAACTCCCACAGGCTACGGCCTGTGGGAGGGGCCGCAGCGCCTCCCATGGAGGCCTCCTTAAGGAGTTCACAGCCACCAAAGCAGGTTGCGGCGCTCCTTAAGGGAGGCTGACGCCCCTTTAAGACTACATTAAAAACCATTTAAATCTTTAAAAATTGCTTTAAAACTTGCAAAATATAAAATTTTATATTTATTTTCATTTGTTGAGCGATGCCCTAACATAAGGCAGTTTTCTTCGCTGAAATTACTCTGTATAATATATATATATACATTTGTTGTATATAACACTTGTTGTATGCAAATTCTTCATTTTGGAATTATGGTAGTTCAGTTTATTGTGACTGTCAATCAAAATTATGTGTTCATTTGTATTTTCTTGTTATATATATATATATATATATATATATATATATATATATATATATATATATATATATTGTCACTGCTATAATTTATTTCATTTTGAGAATAATATATTTTATTTCTGATGATATCTTAATTATGTATTATTACCAGTATAAATTTGATTTCAGAAATATTATAAAAACCGTGTTCAATTATTAAATTCATTGTTTTGTATATAGTAAATAATATAGAAAAAAATATAAATATAAGTAAGTTTGGGCTTGTAGCCCAGCGGCATCCCTTAAGAAGGGAGTTGTGAGAGTGCTACGGTAACTCCCACATGCCACGACCTGTGGGAGGGGCTGTAGCGCCTCCCATGGAGGCCTCCTTAAGGAGGTCACAACCACCAAAGCAGGCTACGGTACTCCTTAAGGGAGGTCGACCTCCCTTTGAGACTACATTAAAAACCATTTAAATCTTTAAAAATTGCTTTAAAACTTGCAAAATATAAAATTTTATATTTATTTTCATTTGTTGAGTGATGCCCTAACATAAGGTAGTTTTCTTCACTGAAATTACTCTGTATAATATATATATATACACTTGTTGTATATAACACTTGCTGTATGTAAATTCTTCATTTTGGAATTATGGCAGTTCGGTTTATTGTGACAGTCAATCAAAATTATGTGTTCATTTGTATTTTCTTGTAATATATATATATATATATATATATATATATATATATATATATATATATATATTTTGTCACTGCTATAATTCAGATGTATATATATTGCTATAACTATCACAGTTAGACTTACTATGGAAATTTAATGCTTTAAGTATTCTTGTGTAAATTTTATTTTTCCTATCCCAAAAAGGAAATGTATATACTATTGCTATATTTTCATTCTGAGTGTAACTATAGAATATACCGACACTTTGAATGAAAATAAACCAGAAATGTTAGAAATTTTGTTGTTTAAATAAAATGATATTTGTTATAACTAAATGTTAACCATACTGAGAAGAATGATTTCTTCAAAATGATGTTATAGGAAAACTAATAGATTAAGTTATTTCAAACAAGTAATTTCATCACAAACTAGTGAACAATTTTCTTTTGATAGATTATTACTTATCACTAGAATTGTAAATTTAGACAAAAACATGCAAACCAGAATAATGAAACTTTTGATCAAAGTCTATTTTTCTGAAAAAAAACACATTGTTAGTAAATATTTTAAATCTTAAACAAACTATTCCTTTTGTTCTATGAGAAATGGCATCTCTGGGAAGAACCAGTGGAAGTAATTGTCAATATCTTCAAACAAGGATGACCTTCCTAATTTTGTTTATAAAATATAATCTAGGAGATATATTTATCTTAAAACAATCATAAGTTTAAGAAGATTGTAGGTTTGTTACACATAACCTTGTGTTTGGTAAAATGCATAGATATCAATTATTTCCTAAAAGCTTGGTCCTAAAATCAAAATAATAGTATGTCTAAGACATAGACTCTCAGACTATGGTATTCAATCAATTGCACATGCTTGAGTCATGCTTGTAAGTCCATCATGGTATTAATGTGTGTTATGTTTTACGAAGTGATGTCCTATGATTTGGGGTTATGTATATACTCCTTTTTATGCGTTATGGGGAAAGAAACCTAATTTGACTTTGATAAATAAATGAATTCAACTTCTATTCATTAATTATGTCCATGGTATATGATCATGATATCAATAACAAATGACTGTTCTTTGATAAGGATAACGTTTCCTTGCATATGTATTTTACCTTACTTGAAAAGTATGTATAAATTGTGGGTGCATTTTTCCAATCTTGCATTTATGTATAATGAGTTAAGTAGAGCACTAGATTCTTTCACCTATGTTGGTTCTAGTATGCTAGACCCCTCGTGATGGGTCAAGTTTCCTAGTAGGGAAGCATGGGGAAGCTTTATGCTTCGTGGCAGGGGATATCACCACGATGATACTCTCTCTCGTGTTCCATGGTGCACTTGCAAGAAGATATTATATACAATGTTATTAAGTTATTCATGTATAAGCCTTAATGGCTAAATCTTGTAAAGGCACGACCTTGTTTGATGTCCTTATTGATTCATTGGTGCATGCAATACCATTTGAAATAATGATGAAGTTATTTAATTTTGTCTCTTTTACCTCTCTATTCTATAAATAATTTATTCTATTTTAATATTTTGGGATTGAAATGCTTTTTCGAAGGTTATTTTTAGTAAGTGAGTTTTACTATCCTTACAAGTTCCATTGTTCGGAAGTTATGAGTGATTTTTGCCAAAGAATGAAACCATTGAACTCCTACTACTACATTAGTATCTCCTATGCTAACAATATAGAAGTAATCTTTAACCTCATAATTTCCCAACATAAGACTCATTTTGGGAATCCTTCTTGTACATTGGATAGTGAAGCCATTGGCTACCATCACATTGAAGCCTTCAAACTCTTCAGTTTTCAAGCCTCTTCTTGCAACTACCCCTTTATCAATAAAATTATGCACTGCTTTAGAATAAATGAGCACAACAATTCTTTGGCCACAAAGGACTCCATGAATCTTGTGTTGGTGTATATTAATCTTACTTAGGTGTGCACATTAGTCTATATTTAGCCTCGGGCTATACTTGGCGTGCCTAGATTAGCTTTGTCTAAGTTAAGTGGTTGCTTTTCCTATTCTTGGAGCACCACTATTATTAGTGAGCTTTTCCTATTCTTGGAGCACCACTATTATTAGTGAGCTTTTCCTATTATTGGCTCGACTATTCTTAGTCAATTATGTCCTATATCTACTACATCTTGGAAGATAATTCATCATCCCATATTCTGCATTCCAATTGTCCATTATTCGCAATACTTGTTTTCTTGCAGGTTGAGCATGCTCTTGTTTGTCTCAAGTGGCTAGATTCAATGCTTGCATTCACTCAATGTTCCTGATTTCTACATGGTATCAGAGTGGTATTATGTGGATGTTTGTTCGAATTCTGTGAGAGTTGAAGGACAAATTTTCAAGGAGGTTGTGGGATCCCTTCTTCATTGCCCTTGGTAGAGCCAATTCGATTTGCAATTTAAGGGTCATCCCACAATAATGGGTTACACTTTTTGGCCAAACTTGACATTGAAATCAACATTTTGAACTAAATCTTCACTTTCTGACACTTATCGCCGCTAAACCATTAGGAATTTGAAGATGATGCAAACTAGTGATTTGTGAGATTTTGTTTGTAGATTATAAATATATTTTTTTAAAAAAAATTGGAGTTAAATTGTAAAATTTTTTGCGTCTCCTTTGATAACTAGTTTTTAATAGTAAACAACATTTTTTTAAAGTGATGTGTATTCTATAGCACATAACGTTTTTTCTACAAAGGATAAAATTCTGATTTTTTTGAATTTAGATTGGTAACATCGATATATAGGGCATGCATTTGGTATTATATTGTTTTGTTGAATTTTTTTTTTTAATTAAGTTTTGAAGTCAAACTAATTATAATTTAGACATAGTTGTATTCCATAAAACATAACTTTTTCTGTATGTATTGAAATTCAAATTTTTTTTGTTGAAACAAGGACATCAATACCTAGGGCATAGATATTTTTCAAAAAAAAAATTCACTAATTTACTAATTTTCTATGTGTGTAGAACAAAGAACTTGATGTTTGGTGAAAAACCTACATTCACAAGAAATACAAATTAAATATAATAATCAAATTAAATATATTTAAAATTATACTTTTTGGGAAGCTTATAATAAGGACTACATACTTACAAAACATAAATTTTAAATGAATTCATTTGATTTCCCAAAAGGTAAATCAAAAGTGGTTTTTTATCAGCATTTTGATAGGTGTAGAGGAGACTACATTACAGGTATGGTTTAAAACTAGCGGGGTTCTATCCAAGGGGGTTTGAATCTAAGGGGGTTTGATCAAACCCTCTTTAATTAAAATCCTTTAAATGGAACCTTTCAAGGCTTAAATCATTATATTTTCTAAAATATGTGATTTCAGCAAAAAAACAGGATGTCCCAGAAAGTGTAACCCATTATTGTGGCAACATCTAGAAGAGGGTGATGAAGATTGATAAAAATCAAGTTATGCAACCTCCATCTCATTCCAAGCAGATCAAGTTTGAAAAGAAGTGTTGCAGGTGACTAAGGTTATCAAAATTGTAAAAGGTGGATTCCTGTGTTAGAGGCTTGGGGCCTTCCTTTTAACAACAAGGAATCTTCCAAAGATTGTGGCCTCTCTTGGTCAACCACCACAGCTTGTTTGCAAGTTCAATTCTTCTCTAATTGCAGGTTGGAAGATGTTTTACTGTAGGTTAGAAGGTAGAGAGGCGATAGAAATCTCCAATCTCTGACTCAGGTTATTGTTGTTTTTGGCATCTTTGAGGCGCAGAGCAGCTGGGCATTAAAACAGACACAGACTCAATTCAAGGCATTAAAATCTTGATACAAAGCACAGGTAGGCACATGGAGTTTGATATCCCTATGATCTGTGTAAATATTTGTCCCTACTATAAAGATTTGCACCCAGTAGCAAGTAGCACCTGAACCCCTATTTGAAAGGGGCGTGCAAAAGCATATGTGAGTGTGTAAAGGACACGAAAGGGCCCTAAAACTCAAGGAATTGACCTCAATTCCATCAACTCCTAGGTACCCACAACCTGCATAAAAAAGGTGTGTTTAATCGGCCTCAAACCATCCCTCTATCAGCTCCAAACCGGTTTGTGAAGTTTGCAAAGAGGGGATGCCTCAAATTAACCCCTAATTTGCACCCTTGCTTCGCCCAGGTTGCAACTTTTTTTGGCTTATATGCCCAAATTTAGCCTTTGACAATATTTTTTTAGAAAAGGCTTTTTTAAAATTAAATTATAATAATTTTTTTTAAAAAGAAAAAAAGGCTAAATTTAGATACTCAAAGAGCATTTAAATTAGAGTGTTTTTTTGGCAACAATTTGTGACTTGTTTGAGTATCATTTTTAAACACATTGTAACCAATTTGGATTATATTGCACTAATTTTATAAAGTGCCACTACACAACCCAAAATTGGATTTTTTGCCTACACACTCAATTATAAAGTGTCAGACTGAGGGGGGATCTGGACTTTTAAATCAAGGGGGGTGTACTGGTGTCATGCCTTTTGCACTTCCGGATCTTCTCTATAATTTTCCTTTCCGCACTTAATTTTTGCAAAAATACTTCAACAATATGGATTCACAACAGGCAATCAAGTCACTGACCCCATTTAATTATCATGAGTGGAAATCTACAATTCAAATTGTGTTAAAGAATAAAGGGTTACATAGGGTAACTATGGGCGCTGAAAAGAACTCGTTGTTGATACAGAGAAGGATAAATGGTTTAACAAGTGTGATCAAGCCTTTGGTTTTATATGTCTAAATATAGCTCCTGAACTATTGTTTCACGTAGAAGCCTTGAAAACACCCAATGAAGTTTGGCTAGCATTAGAAAAACTCTTTGGGAAGTTATGAGTGACTTTTGTCAAAGAATGCAACCACTAAACTCCTAATACTACATCAATATCTCCTATGCTAACAATATAGAAGTCATCTTTAACCTCATAATTTCCCAACATAAGACTCATTTTGGGAATCCTTCTTGTACATTGGATGGTGAAGCCATCAGCTACCATCACATTGAAGCCTTCAAACTCTTCAGTTTTCAAGCCTCTTCTTGCAACTACCCCTTTATCAATAAAATTATGCATTGCTTTAGAATCAATGAGCACAATAATTCTTTGGCCACAAAGGACTCCATGAATCCTATGTTGGTGTATATTAATCTTACTTAGGTGTGCACATTAGTCTATATTTAGCCTCGGGCTATACTTGGCGTGCCTAGATCAGCTTTGTCTAAGTTAAGTGGTTGCTTTTCCTATTCTTGGAGCACCACTATTATTAGTGAGCTTTTCCTATTATTGGCTCGACTATTCTTAGTCAATTATGCCCTATATCTACTACATCTTGGAAGATAATTCATCATCCCATATTTTGCATTCCAATTGTCCATTATTTGCAATACTTGTTTTCTTGTAGGTTGAGCGTGCTCTTGTTTGTCTCAAGTGGCTAGATTTGATGCTTGCATTCACTCAATGTTCCTAATTTCTACATGGTATCAGAGTGGTATTGTGTGGATGTTTGTTCAAATTCTATGAGAGTTCACTACAACAAATCCTTGTGATTAGCTCCCTTTTTTGCTCCATTTTTTGCTTCCACCCACTATTTTAATGTATTTTTCTCCATTTTTTTGAAAAATTCGATGCTATTTATCAGGATGGTGCTATTTTTGGCATTTTTTGCGTCGACCAGAACGAGTCGATGCTAAATTAGGTGCAAATTAGTGCCTCAATTAGCACCTACTTTAGCTCCTACTGTAGCACCTAATTTAGCACCACATTTAACACCTGGTTTAGCGCCTATTTTAGCGCTTGTTGTAGCGCCCACGTTAACACCTTATTTAGTGCCTTATGTAGCGCCTAAATTTAGCGCCTGATGTAGCTCCTATTTTAGCACCTAATTAAGTGCCTAATTTATGGTTACTTGGGTTTAGGAGTATTATTTAGGGTTTAGGGTTTATAGTTTTGGGATTAGGGGTTAAGGTTTAGAGGTTTAGGGGTTTGGGGTTAGAGAGAGATAGAGGACCAATAGGGAGATATAGAGGAGACCGAGGGGAGAGATAGGGAGATAGAGAGTGAGGGACATGGCCAAAGATGTAGGGAGAGAGATTCAGAGGTAGAGGGACAAAGGCAATAGGGAGAGAGGGGAGAGATAGGGAGATATAGGTTTAGGGTTTAGGGGTTAGGGGTTAGGGTTTAGGGTTTATTGTTTAGGGTTTATGGGGTTCAGGTTTAGAGGTTTAGGGTTTAGGGTTTATAGAGAGAGAGGAATAATAGGGAGATATAGAGGAGACTGTGGAGAGAGATAGGGAGATAGAGAGTGAGGCACATGCACATGGCCAGGAACATAGGGAGAGAGATTGAGAGGTAGATGGATGATAGAGATAGGGAGATAGGGGATAGATCATAGGGAGATAGATGTTTAGAGTTGCTTGGATTTAGGGTTTAGGGGTTTGGGGTTTAGGGTTGCTCAGGTTTGGAGATAGCTACAGAGAGAGAGAGAGAGCAGAGAGATAGGGAGATAGACTACTAGAGTGAGTGAGATATATATCCTATAGAGAGATAGGGAGAAGAATTTAGAGCTGGTAGAGGGACAATATTAGAGATAGGGAGATATATAGGGGTTTAGGGTTTCTTAGGTTTAGGGTTTAGGAGTTAAGGTTTAGGAGCATTATTTAGGGCTTACGGTTTAGGGTTTAGAGGTTTAGGGTTTAGTGTTTAGAGAGAGGACCAATAGCTGGGAGATATAGAGAGTGAGGTGCAAGGCTAGAGACAACTGAAAGAGATTATAGGGATATATATGGAGAGTGAGGGACATGGCCAGAGACACAAGGAGAGAGATTGAGATGTATAGGAATGATAGAGATAGAGAGATAGCTAGGGAGATAGAGGTTTAGGGTTGCTTGGGTTTAGTGTTTAGGGTTTAGGGGTTTGGGGTTTAGGATTAATTAGGGGTTTAGGGTTTCTCAGGTTTAGGGTTTATGGGTTAGGGGTTAGGGGTTAGGGGCATTATTTAAGGTTTATATATGTTTTAGGGGTTAGGGTTTAGGGTTTAGGGGCATTATTTAAGGTTTAGAGGTTTAGGGTTGCTCAGGTTTAGGGGCATCATTTAGGGTTTACGGTTGCATGTCAAAAGAAGTCTCTCTCTCTCTAAATCCCTCAACCCTAAATAATGCCCCTAATCCCTAACCCCTAACCCATAACCCCTAAACCCTAAACCTAAGAAACATGTTGGAACAAGAATTTTCATAAAAGTTCTGAGTGTTTTATTTGTGTATCCATGACTCCTACTCTTATTTTTCCATAATAAATCATGTTATTACCATTCATAAAGTCATCTTTGCCTTTTATCACAATATCGCTATCACAGTGGCTAGCCTTCATAATACCCATATCATACCTCCTTACCGTAGAACATTCTCAAACAACCTGCGGTATGATAGTAAGAAGAGTTAATACTATACACTACGCACTATACCACTATACCTCAGGGGGCCAAAACCTAACCTTTGGTAGTGCGGTAATCAAGTCGTTGGGTTATTTAAAGCATACCAATCACATCAACATCAAAATATGAATATTTAAGCTCAACACGAAGATTTGAATTGTGCAAATTTATGAGCCAGAAGTAAATGCATCTTGGTATTGAAAATACACAAAACAAATTAAGATTTCTCACTCATAGTAGTGGAAGAAAAATTACACAGGAGCTCAAACTGCGAGAGTAAAGAGAATTCTTCAAGGCAATTTTTCTGGGTAAGATCTGCTCATCATTTCTTGTGAATTTCATAAAATGGCACCTAAAAGGATTGAGGTAGGAGCTAAGAAGGATGAAGCCTTGAAACCAGTAAGTCTTCATTGCAATCCCCTCTGCTTTCATTGTTGCCTCGCTCAACTGACAAAGGTTCTAAAAAGGTTTTTAGAGACTTAGCTCAAGGCTGTAGGGACCCCTATGTACCTCTGTTGGGATGGAACCTCTATTGGTACTTTTATCTAAAAAGGAATGACTAGGAACCAACATCAAACCCATGGGCTGTAGATTTGGCTAAATTAATTATTCCCAACATTTTCATTGATGTTGCGCTGATTAAATCCCTTGCCCACAATTACCATGCCCCAACCAAAACTGTGAGGCTTCCAAATTGTGAGTGCTTAGTGGATATCAATAGAGATTTCATTATCAAATGTTTCAACCTCAATAAACAAGTTGTAACAGAGGTGAACTTAGTGAAACTTGAGCAAGAATATAAGAGGTTGAGGAGAACATATCAAAGTGATGAGCCCCCCTTACACATGAAGAGGGGTGATGATAACAGAAGGCTCTCTATTCCTTCTTCCAAAATGAAACCTTTCCAAGTTTCTGAATTCCAAGTTTATTTCAAGAATACCTATTATGTGTTGTGTCAAGTTTTGGGAATAGATACAGAGGAGCAAATGCAAATAGGGTTGATGAGATGGCTATGATAATTCAACATTCTAAGTTAAATGTATAATTTGATTTTGCATATGTGATTGAAGAACAAGTGCATGAAGGTTTGCTACAAGTTAGGGAAGCCAAGGCCCCTATTACTTTCAGAAAATATTCTTTATTGTGTCACTTAATTATGTATCAGAATAAAATAAAGTGGCCTACAGGGATGCAATTGTGTACACAAGAAAGATGAGTTAGACTCCCTGTGCAAAACTGGTGCTACATTTGGGATAGCAGGTATACAAAAAGTGATTTTGTAGTGTTTCGAGATGATTTTGCTGTCAGATTGATTGTTGCTCTTGGTTACCCAACACCAAGAATGCCTGAGTCATTGATGAAGGTAATGAGATCTATGCAGTATGGGCCAGACCAAGGCTATACTCATAATTATACTAATTGGTTCCTTATGCCACAACACACTATTATTAGAGTATATGGGTGTAACCAAGCACCACACATTTTACCTAAGTTTGTACCTAAAAGAGTGTGTTTCCTGGAGTTTATGTGGTAGATGCTCTAGATGGAATATGACTTGATGAGAAATCAGAGGAAAGGCACATTTTTGCCTAACTTGACTATGTTTGAAGAGCTGGCCATTGGATCAGGCATGCTCGAAGAAGTGCAAAGGTTTATAAGGGTCAATTACTCCCTTAAACCTGGAACAGAAAGAGTATGTGACCCAGAGGGTCACATCAATATGATCATAAGAACCCTATTGATGAAGAAAGCTATTCACATGAATTTTATTCTAGAGAGAATGTTATAAGGAATTTGGTGTATTTTTCTGATGTAATGCAGGCTAGAAAAAGGTGGAAGACAATGATGAGGTGGGAAAATCAGAAGAAGGAAAAAGATAGAAGCTTCAAAGGCTTTTTTGCAGATGAACCCAACCTTCTAAAAAGAATGCAAATGATTTTGAGTAAATTTGATGAATTATACAAAATGGCCCAAGATGAGGGACTCATTCCATTGCCCACACCCCACCGACCACCACATGAAACATCAACATCTCAGATATCACCTCCATCACCTACACGTCCATCCCCTCCATTTCCCACTCATGAGCCACAGGCCAAAAAATAGAAGATGGAGCCATTAGTGGAATATGATTCAAGTGATGATGAAGAACAAGAAGCAGTCTTGGCCTTGACTGAATTGAAAGAGGCAGGGGAACAACAAAAAGTCAAAAGCCTCATGATCCAAAGGTCAGGCTTCAAAGGAGGGAACTGATGAGATTCAAGAGGGTGAGAGGGTAGTGGCCTCTCTGAGATTCATAGAGGATGATAATTTTATACACAACAATGAGTTCAGAGATTTCTGGATCAAAATGAAAATGAAACAATTTGATGAAAAGTTGAAGATTAATCTTATAGGAACTTATGAGTCAAAACAGACTGAGATCCAGGCTCAGACATTTGTAGAATTGAATATTGATAATATTAATGTAAATCCCCAAGAGGCAAGAGAAATGGTGTTGAAAAGTGATATGTTGATTATACCAGGGATGGAGTTGTCCAAAATGTTTCTTTTAGATCAGATCATAGCACAAGATGACCCCATGTTAGCTGCAGAATTTGATTCAGAGGAAGGTGTCTCTGGAGTAGGGTATAACCCTACTACCCAAACACTTGCCCTATGGACAAAGCAGAAGAACACAAGGAAGCCTCAACTCCTTGATGTAGTACAAGAAATGAGGGGGTCATCCATGATTAGAACTATGAGAGACACAACTCCTACTAAAGCTGCCACCATAACCATGCATTTTGTAATGTTCACCAGAGATGTGGTAGAAAACATGGAAAAGAAAATTAATGAATATGAGAAAAGGTTAAAGCTATCTAATGATGAGGTGAATAAATTGTTCATTGAGAATAAAAAGTTGAAACAACAGTTGTAACAAGCCACCACAATAAGGGGAGATGAATTAATTGTCTATCACCCACCACTCCATACAGAGGATCCCCAAATCCAACAAATGAAAGAGGAAATTGATAAGCTAAAAAAACATAATGAGGAAGAGGTCAAAAATCACATCATAGAGATCCTGAGTAGGATATTAAAGCACATAGTTGATATATTGATAGACAAAATAGATGGGGTACATGAACAATTCAGCAATCTGATCAAAATACTAGAATAGATAAACACTAATTCTTCCATTCTTGAAAAGCTTCAAAAGAGATGGCAACCTACCTTCCACATGCTGATTACTTTATGCAAAGCCACACATGGAGATCTAGATGCCCCATCAAGGCTCAAGCCTACACAAGAAATGGTGAAAAGCATAATTGAGGAGTATTGGTATTTGGTAGATACAAAAAAGAAAGTGGAAGGTAAGAGGAGTACATTTGACTCCATCAAATGCCATTTCAGCCCATCAATCCTCAAAGATGATAACCAATTGAAGGGTGTAGATGAATGGAGAGAAGAGTTTGATCAGGTGATTCCTAAATGTTTGGCACATGTACAGAATGATGGGGAAATTAAATTCACTGAGTTCCATACTCTGCTCGATGGAATTATCATGTTGGACAATGGATACACAAAGTTTATGGTGGACATCAGGAACCTCTTGGACACCAGATGGAAAAGCCATCTTGTAAGCTTTGCAGCCGCATAGGAATTTAAGTGGCCTAGTGATCTGAAAATAAGTGAATGGTAGGAAAAATATTTGGGTTCTCAAGAGGATTGAATGTGAAGAGGAGATACCACATCAGAAAATAGAATGCCTTGCTCAGGCCTTGATTGGTCACGGGTTTCTATTCGGTGAATAACAGATTGGTCTTTCTAATTAAAAATATTTTCTTAAATCTTGTTAGTTTAAAAGTGTTTTCTTAACAGTTATGAATAGTTATGTCTTTTCTGTTGTGACGGGTCTGAAGCTTGTTTGCCTCTCCTATAAAAAGAGAGACCAAGACCTGATAAAAAGGGAGGAGAGGAGAAGGGAGTAGTGGTAGATAGTAGAAAAGTTCCATAATATTTACAAACTCAAAGACCATATTGCAAGCATAATTTTGAAGAAGTTAATGGAAAATCTTTGATTCTGTGGCACCATATTGGTATCAATTGTTTGTTGAAGTTATTCAATTATTTGGTTGTCTCCATTTTAGTGCTTCCTTATTATTAAAATTGATATATCAAGTCTATACCCAGTTTATCAATGCACATTTGTTGTATTTGTGTGATATGATTAATTGGTTTCCTCAAAGGAATTAAATCCTTCTAGTCAATCATAGTAATCTGAGAGTATTAATTGGATCAGTAAGAAGAACCACATAATTAGGGTTGGCATTCTGTCTCCAAGTTGATATCATCTATTGTTCTTGTTTGATTTATTCATGTGGTTCCTTCAAGTAGGGATTAAAAATCCTTTTGATAAATTACAAGTAACCTAGTTGTGTCAGTTGGATTATTAAGAAGAGTCTATCAATTATTTCCTTGCACGTTTATACAAGTTATTAACCAATATTAGTGTGCCAAATAGTTAAAATTACTACCAAATATAAGCCACTCATCTTAGATTTTCATTTGACTCCATTTACCCAACAAGGCACTGGTCTCACCCGTTTCATTTTACTTAAAACTTTCTATCAATTAAACATAGGATTTACCTTGATATTGCTTATACAATTTATACCAAATTAGAACTATATGTTTCCATTTCCAATTGCCATTGTGGATAGATTGCTAGATTAGGAAACACACAGTTTAAGTCTACCTCATTTACATAGGTATACCCACCTAGGTCTGGCAGAGCCAAAAGAGAAGGGGGTCCTATCACACAAACCCTGTCTTGTTGACCAAAAATGTATCAAGAGATTGGCAACCTCTTGTGGCCTGAAGCCTGCATTTTTAAGAACCAACACAACCCTAAACCTCTATCTCCCTCTAATCTCTCCCTTTTCTCCCTCTCTCTAGATATCATCCCTCTACCTCTCAATCTATCTCCCTATCTCTCTAGACATCTCACTCACTCTCTATCTCCCTGTCTCTCGCTCAACTGTGATCTCCTCTATCTCTCCCAATCTATCTCCTCTCTCTCGACTCTACGTACCTATCTATCTCTCCCTATCTCTTGCCTTTCTCTCTATCTCCCTATCTCTCTAGACATCTCTCTAGTGATCACTCTCTGTCTCCTTTATCTCTCCCTATGATATGTCTCCTCTCTATCTCTCTCTACCTATCTATCTCTCCCTATCTCTCTATCTCTTGCCTCTCTTAGCCCCCTATCATTCCTATATATATCATTAATGAACAAGCATGGAAAACTTATAGGACTTTCTCTCTCTCTTGCTTTGTCTTTGTCTCTATCCATCTCCCTTATCAACAAAGTAAATGGAAACAAGAAAACTAGGACATGAAAAGAGGGATGAGGATATAAATTGGCAGCCAGATGAAATGGAAACAAGCTGATAAAACTAAAGTTCATTGGATGGGAAGATTGAATGATGAGAGGAGAGGTGGAAAATAATAAAATAGGGAAAAATTGGTGGGATCTAAACGGAAATAGAAAAGGAAAAGGAAAGCTAGGAAAGCTGGGAAAAGGATTTAACTAGCTAGGAGCTGGTAGATAATATATAGGTCAGAGAGATAGAGATAGAGAGTTTCTTGGGGTTAGTGATCAGGGTTTAGGGGCATTATTTAGCGTTTATGAGTTTAGCATTGCTCAAGTTTAGGGTTTAGAGTTTACTAGGGTTTAGGGTTTATGGTTTAGGGGCATTATTTAGGGTACTTTAGGGTTTATAGTTTAGGGGTTAAGGTTTAGAGGTTTAGGGTTTAGTGTTTAGAGAGAGAGGACCAATAGGGAGATATAGAGAGTGAGGGACATGGCCAGAGACATAGAGAGAGATATTGAGAGCTAGAGGAATGATAGAGATAGGGCTAGATAGGGAGATAGGGAGATAGAGGTTTAGGGTTGCTTGGGTTTAGTACTATTTAGGGTTTAGGGGTTTGTAGTTTACGATTTAGGGGTTTAGGGTTTATGGCAGATCAGGGCCAGGTAAGGCTTATAAGGGGCATTATTTAGGGTTTATGGTTTAGGGGTTAGGGTTTAGGGTTATTCGGGGCATTATTCAGGGTTTACAGATCTTAATGGTCGATCTAGATAGTGTGGCTATACACATTGCTACACATGTTGGTGGCTAGTTAGACACATGGAACATCAACAACCACATGTTATGCTTCCATACACATGTGCCACCTAATGACATTTGTACTGCAAAACATGATCATATAATTGGCACTGTATGCATCTGACACATGGTCATGATGTCCACGTGTGCCATGATATGCCACAATGATCTACTAGTTGGCATGACCATACAAGTTTGAGTACATTTGTTCTCATCCCATCCATATAAGAAATGCACCATACAATATGTTGGATATTTGTCAACATCTACATGTAAAATAACTGATGGTATTCTTGAACAAATGCCTACTTTGTACATTTTGTAGAGTAAAAGTGAGGTATATATAACAAATTTTCATCTTATCTCTGTGTATATTTCCTTTGTTCATTTTGAATAGAAGTGACATATATGTTAGAACCCTTCTATATTTGAATGTGTTTTGGTTTACATATTTATTTTCCTTTATGTATTCTATGATCTTATTAATTACATTAATAGATAATATAAGATTGTCCCTCACTAGTTCACCTTGGGAATTAGATGAAATAACATCTGAAGTTGACTGTAAATTAACAACATGGTGAGCATTTTGTTGATTTTCTTGCTTATTTTCATCCTTCTGAAAACTAAATTTTCCTATTGAAAATTTGAAGGATGAGATCGATATTTAAGTGCATTAGACTTCAGAATTTGATAATGTATCAAAATCATCATTAGGAATTTGATAGTGTATCTTTGTTGACAAAGTTTGAAATCCAATAACATAATCATGATTGCACTCATTAATTTGATCCTTGTTTGATGCTCTCCTATTCCTAATTCAATCTATCTTAATAGTGAAGGAAAATAAATACATGGGCAACCCATAGAGAAATTTGTCATCAATTTTGTTCCTCAAAATTGTCTCATGATATGGTGAAGGAAAAAATTACCAAAGATAAATTGTGATCATTATTCATCGACCCAAAAACTAATGCACTGTTAGAAATGTAGACACCTAAATCTTACCATGGCCTAACATCACACCAGATCTATCCCACATCTCCTCTTACAATGTTAATTAAATAAATCATATTTATTTAATTAACCACTTTGATCATTCCTCCTAATATTAGTTTAATAAGTCACGCTATTTAATTAATAAATCTAACCGTTATTCTGACATTAATTAAATATTAAGCCTTCCTCTAAAGTCTCATCCTCAATTAAATAAATCCACATTTATTTAATTAAATCAATCACCCCCAACATTCTCCCACAACTAAATAAATACATATATATCATGGCCATTGTGAAACAATCTTGACTATTTTTTACTATATGAGTGTTTTTGTTTATTACCACTGTCCCACAGGTTAATTGATTATCTTTTGCGGTTATGTGGGAACAAGAGGAATGAAATATGGCACATACCACATTCTCGCAAAGCATAAAAGAATAGTTTGCAACTTGGCGGCATGAAGTGATTGATATGAAGAAACTACCGCTACCTCATGGACGGTTCATTTGACGCTTGCAGCTTGGCGGTGTTCATCTCATGCTTGGCGGTGTTAGTCTCTTCCTGCGGTCCCGCAGAGGTTTGAAAAGTAACTGGCGACATTGCGGTAATAACACTTACCGCGTCCCCGCAAGGGTTTCAACCAAGGCCTGCGGTAGAGTGGCAAGAGGAGAATGTTAGAGATTTGCTTGATAAAAGATGGAAAGATCACTAGGAGAACTTACTTTAGATTCAGGCTTACCAATGGCCT
The DNA here is from genome assembly GCA_027924645.1 of Cunninghamia lanceolata. Classification (NCBI taxonomy): domain Eukaryota; kingdom Viridiplantae; phylum Streptophyta; class Pinopsida; order Cupressales; family Cupressaceae; genus Cunninghamia; species Cunninghamia lanceolata. The sequence goes on along the minus strand of BSBN01001466.1, from coordinate 15,664,909 downwards.
GGTGATTTTACAATATATAAACGAGAGGAGAAATATCTTAGAGATGAATCATCAGCAACACAGGTTGATTGCAGAAGAGTAATGAGCCATATGATGGCGTTAAATAGCACCACCACATCTTGAATGCTCTCTTTTTGTCTCTTTATGTTTTCTTCATGTTTTCAAAATGTATTCAAATATATTTGAAAATCTAAATTGGACTTATAAAGGATAAATATTGTAATATCAAGGGTTAGGAATACAAAGAGCCATTTTGAATGTGAAAGGCCTGAAGCTTGTTGCTTCCTTTATAAAAGGAAACTAAGACCTTATGGCTCGGAATCTATTTGGGATTTTGATTTTTTGAAAGAGACATTACACTGCCTGTACTTTGAAAAAAATCAATATAAAAGTTGCTATTCTCTGGTGGTCAACTTTTGGTTATCATTTCTTTGTTGAATTGGATTGCTAATATTTTATCTGGTTGTCTCCAATTTACTTTTTCTTTGTTATTCAAATCAAAAGAGACTACAAAAGAGGATAGGTGATATTTATTGAACTAAAATTATAAAGTAATAAGTTATATCTCAAAAGATGTTTATATTATTTAAAAATGAAGGTAGGATATTCTACTGTAGAACATTTTGACACCTTTAATATGATTTTGAGTCAAATAGGTTCAATAAATGTTAAACTTGATGAGGAAGACAAATGTATCTTCTCACTTTTTTATTTACCTGAAAATTAGGAGAACATAATGCTTGTTATAAATGGTAGTGTTGCAAAGGTGACTATAAAATCCTTTATTGTTACAAGGCTCAATGGAGATATGAGGAGAAAGTTCAATGATGAAGGTTCTAAGGATGCCTTGCATGTTTTGCAAAGGCCCAAGGACAAAAGTGGATCTAAAGGGGAATGGTATAAATATCAATCCAAGTCGAGGAAAATTTAGAATCCCTAGGAAGATAAGAGTAAAGTTTTGGAAATATGGAAAAAGAGGACAAGTGAAGAAGGAATGCAAAAAATTAGTTAATCACTGCCACAATCTCATGATCATTATTCTAGTAGAAAATCCTAATTTTCATTCTTTTTTCATAATGCATTGGTTAATCACACACTTCACATTTGACATCATGCTAAAAAGATCAAATAAGTTTTGTATTTCTTCTCAACTATTTTATTTTTCTATCTTAATTACTTAATATCTCAATATTTTATTTTACTCTCAACTCCTTGTACTTTAAAGTTTAATTAAATATAGGATTGGACTTAAATATTCTATTATAGGGTATGATTTATTTCCCTACATTTTTTTGAACTCGCAATTTCCATGCCTATGTTTAGGATAAAAAAAGATTGATTTTTTGTTTTGAGACTTTTGTGGTTTGCATTTGTTGGAAACAACCCAATGCCTTTAATTTTGCATTTCTAAGAAACATCTATGATCCTTATGTCCCCTTCAACAAAGTACTAGGTCAAACCCTCACCTTGCAAACATGACTACCTCTTTCTCCTACTTCCTATGACAATCACATGTTGCATTCTAATGATGAAGAAGAATATTATGATCATGATGTCTTTATTAAAAGTGTTGAAAATGAATAGAAACATCAGATCGTTGATAAATTGAAATATTTGTGCAATCAATTAGCTAATATAGATGATAATATGTCCACTTCATATTTCATTGATGGTCTTACTCAAGTACTTATCACAAGATAACATGGCATAGATACAATTAAGGATATATATGAAAAATAATTAAAGATAAACAAATTCCTCATGTGGTAGGCACCGGTCTCTCTCTTTTGAAAATCATTCCCTTGTATATATTTTCAAAATCCAAATTTGTTTTTCTGTTTTAGGAGCGGGGTTTAAAGATTTATAGAAAACATTAATCCAAATCATATGCCTAATTGGGTTAAGTGAAGTGGATGATTTAATTGACAAAATTACATAAGCTCCTTAATATGTTCTGAAGTCACTAGCAAACTTGAAAGTAAATTGTCATTGGTGAAACAAGGTAACGCCCACTATTTAAGGAACTTGATGAGCTTTTCCTTTCACCTATATCACTTAATACTTCCATCACATAAGGATTATCCATTAACAAGTTATGAAGAACATCAATCAATCCATTTAATTAACATTATTGCGAACAATTCATACCAAAGATTGAACAATTTAAGGATATTGCATTAGGTAATTTGTCAACAATTGAACAATCTATTTAATTAACATTATTGCCAACAATTTAATCATCCTTTTTTAAACATGGATTGCAAATAATTCTGAAAATTTAGAAGTCTTGGTCATTAACTTTATTGTCTGCTACAATGTCATCCAGTGTATCATTGTCAATGTTCATATGTTCTTTCAAGTATTTAATATTATCATCATCCTCATCTTGACCTCCATCATCTTCATCATCATTGAAATCTGACTGTAGACCATCTATATTGTTACCAGATGTATTTGAATCATCATTTTGTATACCATCCATATTGTTGTCTTCTATAACATCATCCAACTCTGGATTGTTGTCTTCTTGTTCTTGAACATAACCATCTTCAACATCATCATGGATGTCAATTTCTTTGATGTTCTCTAATCCCTCTCTCTCATTTTGTTGGTCATCATTGTTTTACTCAGTATCCACTAATGCATCATCAAATACATGCCTTAATCTTGGATCATAATGTATGACAAATATCCATTTTGGGTCCAAAATATCTTCATAGAAAAATACTTGCATATGAACAACATACATATATTAGACGTATGGTATAACAATTTTATTGATTAATAAACACATGTATATATTCACAATAAACTATGAATTAATAGATTAATGATCACTACCGCTTCTTGTTTGAGTTAAAGAAATACCTGCTCACAATGAATTGGTAGAACATAAGGCTCTTTACCCTCCAATAGGAAACATGAGGAATCTATAGAAAACAATCCACTATGGGTATCATGTCTTCGTGTCCTCTCAAATGCTTCATACCATCTACACTTAAAAATACAACATTTAAAAGAGCGGTAATCCAACTCAATAATTTCTTGTATTTTCCCAACATATTTTAGATTCCCTTCAATTATATTCTTATCTTTTGAGCTTGATCGACTCGATTGCTTGAAGTCAACCATGATGCCACAATTGAAGGATCGTCTCTTTACATCTACACTTTCTACATGATAATGTCAACCATATGCCCACATTGCTGGATATTTCCTCACCTGAGAAAGACCATTTATTTCAATGAAAACAAATATAATGACGATTATTAAAATAGTTAATAGTGTCAAAGTTGTAAGGAAACAACATTTTGTAAAATTCCAACTGTACCTTTCTTTCACATCCTCTAGACATGTTGATTTCATCTTCTGTTATGTTTGAATCTATACCTGTATCTTCTATTTGATTTTGAATTTGTTCAGTAACCCATTCTAGTGTGCAATCTTTGCCCCATTCCCCAAGCAAATCAGTGGGAAGTGGAGTATTCCTTGGGTTCGATCTCTTAAATTGTCTCCTTGCTTCTAACACTTCTTCTCTCTTTTTATCATACAGATCAATCCATTTGTTTATAAAGTCCATGTGGTACAGAATGAACTTGTCGAGTATAGCAGTTTCATCTACACCTATTACATGTCAACATGTTTATTTCAAACTCCAAATGTCATGTTGTTAATTTGACAAATAAATTACAGAGTAAATTAATGATTGCAAGAAAAAAAACCACACTGATCATGAATTTACTTACTAATTTCTACTTGAACACCATTAGATTGTGGTTTTTCTCCATCAATAATATCTAATGCTCGTTCTTCATCCCAGAAGTGTGGCCCATCTTCAAAATCCTTACCAAGGAATTCACGTAGGAAGAAAAATGCTTCATTCAATACATACCCTTCAGCCATGCAACCCTCTGGATGTGCCTTTTGTTGGACAATTGACTTATAGCATTCCTTAAGTCAACTGTAAGACAGGAATCCCCCCTAATTGCCAATGGCATGATATGCTATGAAACACATTTATGAAAAGGTCATTAGTAATTTTTTCTCACACAACATAATGATATCAAAATATATTTAGTACTTAATCAATTAACCAGTAAATGTTAAATGATGATATATAATACCTTCATAAAATTATGAAAATCATGTGTTTTAAATCCTGTGATATGTCCATCAACTATAAAAGCTTTAGCCAATGATGACCCATAGCCAGTAGGTGTCCTTATTGAATGGATGACATTTTTTAGTTGGTCTAACTCTTTTTTTTTCAAAATCCATGGAGCTTCTGCATATGTTTCATTTTCCCTGTTTGGCCACAAATGTTTTCTATCAATTTTGGTACGCAAAAGAGCAATATCTCTCCTCGAAGACAAGGTGTCCTTCTCTTTGCTTGATATATGTCGAAATATAGAATCTGGGACATTTTTGAAGACATGCATAGGATCTAATAGGTGAGATATTAATAGATCCTTCCAGTAAGGGAGCTCATAAAATATGAATTTCCTTTTCATTCCTTCTGGCATATTAACTACAACTTGTTCTAGTTCTTCAATTGAATCACCCCGATCAAAAAAATCCTCCCAACCTTTCAATTCAGCATCTTCATACTTCTTAAGCCAATCAACTGGACCCATAATCATGGGAGGGCCTCTATTTTCAACTTTTCCATCAAATTGATTCTTCAGGCAATTTCTAAACTTATGATCTAGTGGTAGAAAAACCCAGTTGTTTGCGTAAATAAATTTATGTAGATCTTTAGAATACCACCCTTGAAATTGTTCTACACATCTTGAACATGCAAATATCCCCTTTGTTTGAAGCCCTATAATTCAATAAGTAATGTTAATAACATCAAAAAAAATAGTATAAAACTAAGTATGAAAGTTGGATGAAAATAAATTATGTGTAAATATGTAAATATTTTATCTTACCAGAACAAACACCAAGTCCTAGGAAATCATGAATAGTCCAACATAGCACACCGTACAACATGAAGGACCTATTTGATGGGGGATATGATATGTCATACATTCTTATGCCTTTCCATAGCAGTTGCATCTCATCAATAAAAGGCGCAAGATAAACATCCATGTTTTTAACTTGATGTTTTCTTGGAACAATGAGAGTCAGCATAAGGTGCTCCTTTCTAACACTCATCCACGGGGGAATATTGTATACTATCAATCCAACTGGCCAAACACTATAATTTGAGCTCAAGAAAGAGAATGGGCACACTCCATCAATTGCAAGACCAAACCTGATACTACGGGGTTCATCTTTGAATTTTCTTGGCCATTTTTCCTTTGTGTTTCATTGCTTTAGAGTCAGCCAGAATTCACATGAATCCATCTTTACTCCTATTCTTTGCATGCCAGTCCATCAATTGTGCAAGTGATTTGCAACGAAACATTCGTTGAAGTCTAGGTATAATTGGCATGTGACGTAAAACCTTCTTTGGAACTGTAGGACCTTGTACATCTGTACGATATCTCTTCTCTTTGCATATAGGGTATTCTACCTTGTTTTGAAATTCATCTCTGTATTAAATGCAATCATTTTTACATGAATGAATTTGCTTATATTCAATCCCCAACTCAACCAACAACAGACGTGCCTCTCTGTAAGTTGATGGGAACACATTATCTTCAGGGAATATTTTAGTTTTTAGTGCCCTGTAAGATTGCTACAGATTAAATCAATTGAATGTTTGACTTATGATGAACATGTTTGATATTTCAATCTATACTAAGACTATTTATATACAATATATGGTTTTAAAATCCCCTTAAAGAAATGTAAACGAAGTTGATGAATATTTATGAATTATGTACACCAATTGACAATTGCAAAGTAAGAAATAGATTTCAACTCACTTTAGTAGGGTAGTGAATCCTTTGTCTGACCAACCAAATAGTGACTTGATTTCTAATAATATTAATGTACATGCCAGTTTTGAGGTTCTACTTGCACCCGATTTGAACATGGGTGTCTTCACTGCTTGCTTGATGGAGTCTTTCAGGTTGTTATCATCAACATTACATTGGTGGTAATTACCCCTGCTATCATTGTTACTGTCAACCATATGATCATTATTGTCATCATTGTTTTCATCCCCAAAGAAATATGTAAGCATGTGATTCAATCCTTCTTCATACACTGCATTTTCACTATCATGATAATCATCATTAAGGCTAAGTGGCATGTCATCAGTGTATGCAAATCTCATCAGCTCTTCAAATTTCTTAGCTGATAATATTCTCTTCAATAATGCTCTTTTTTCCCTGGTATTGTTTAAAGGATGGTTTGGATCATCCCGTCCAAATCTTAATAACCCAATCGGATCTTGGGTATTAGTATGTGTTTCATCAACATCTTCTACCTATCAACAAATGCAAGCATTATTTAATATTTGGAAACAATTGGATAAATCATAAATGTATCAATTTCAAAGAAATGTAGTCAAATATGGCTTAAAAAATAAATATATTGGTTGTATGAACATATATACATCAATTGAATAATGGAACATTATTTTATAGACTGCCTTTTTTATACAATAATTTAAATAAAACATAATTTGGACAACATAGTTTATAAAACATCAATCCACACTCATTTATTATTCTTTGGTTTTTTGCCCTTAAGAACATCCTTAGGGAGACCTTGTTCTTCCCTCTTCTTTCACGTAGGTGTGCATTTTAAGAAGGGGTAATCAATCAATAACTCATCCCCAATGGTAAGGTCCATAATAGCCTCAACCATTATCAATCTATCAACCTCTCTTTCCATATCTCCATCTTTATCATTTATAACCTCAACAAATTGAGAATTCAGTCTTACAGTAGGGTCTCTTCCCTTACTACTATTTATAAATCTTGCAATATTTTTGTGTGTATGCACATCCATCTATATACATAAGATGACCTCTATTCATTTCTTTTCCACTTTCCAATTGGAGACGATCTATATACATATTCAAATTTAGACCATATGCTAACATGCTAGGCTTATATTCTGCTAGCCTTCTCCATTTACCATTGTAATATGATGGACCATAATATGGCATTAATCTCCTAGTGGTTTGTTCTGAATTGTTTATATGTTTAGATCCCACATGTACATTTTGGACAATAAAGAGGCCTAGATTCACTCCATGAATATTGGAGGGTCGTATCATGTAGCTGTATCCCAAAAATTGAAACACCTCGTACACTCTAGGTAGTTGTTGATCACTAGGCCAAGCGCAATATAGTCGACGATCAAATGTCTCTTTGTAAATTGATCTCAAACTTAGGGGCAAGACATCATCTCCATCACATTCATTCTCATAGGGTATGTAGTCCACCTTCCCCTTGTTTTTAAGAAAATTATGCATCTTTAAACGGGTTCTTGTTCTATTGCTTGTTTTCATCAATTCCTCATCTTCTGAGTTGGTGTATTAGCACATATTTTTGTTAGATGTATCATCTAATAAATGATCATTGCCCTCTAGGCTAGAAGTCGGTGATCCAGGAAACTTTAAACCAAGAACTTTATCCTGCAAGTATCCATTAAGAAAAAAATTAGTTATTTAAATAATATAAAACAATGTTTAAACGAAGTATACATGTTATTTATATCAATTTGAAAAATTCCTTACCACAATTCCTATTGGATTTGAATCGATTATAGGAGGCATACTACCGACTAGAAGCTCATCATATATGTAATGTCTTTATATAATCACTCGTTTGAATTGTTTCTTTCCATGACATACAGAACATCCACAAACAACAATTTTCTCAAAGTATTCATTCCATACTTATATCAATTTGGAAAATTCCTTACCACAATTCCTATTGGATTTAAATTGATTGTAGGAGGCATACTACCGACTGGAAGCTCATCATATATGTAATGTCTTTGTACATTCGCTCGTTTGAATTGTTTCTTTCCATGACATATAGAACATCCACAAACAACAATTTTCTCAAAGTATTCATCCCATGTACTATAGTCCTGACCAACCTCTTGTTCAGTGCAATCATTTATTGTGTCTGTAGGATCCATTGTCATATCCTCTTCCACCCACTATTGTCTACGTGATTTAACAGTTTTAGGTCCACGTCCACGCAAATATATTTTTCATTTCTAGTTGAATGCTCAGGCTCTACATTTGCTCCAATCTCCATCTAAAATAATCAACAACATGCATTAATTTATGTCAAGATTGGATAATACATTATAAATTTCAATAATACTATGAAAAAAGATGGACGTATCACAAAATGCCATCAGATCATTTTTTCCTAAGGAAATTAGATTTGAGTACCTGATTTCCCGCTTCATCCATTGTTTCCTCATTTGATATGACATGATCTATTGTCATGGCCTCGTCTAGCCCCTATGATACACAACATAGTAAATAATGTTTAGTACACCAATTATATCATTTCAACGAATATGCTATCCAACACAAAACCTCACTTTAGACATATATTTGACATATTGATATCATGTTTTGGCCATCCTAATTTTCAAACTTTTCCCTTGATCATAGAATCACATTTAATCACAATTCCTGTGCATTTTTAACCAATAAGTTTGACCTCAGAGGCCTCGTGGACAAAAAAATGACTTTATCTCCTCTATGTTGTAGCATTTGTGAATTCATAAATGCCTTCCTCCTTTGGTTGAAGTTGCTTTCTCTTCTTACCTCTATTGTATTTGCAAATTCCGTTGTCATATATATTTCCACCCACTTTCCTCTCTATGATTTAGTAGTTCTATGCCGTCCACGTCCTCTCTCCATGGCCTCCTTTGGATCCTACAATACACAACAATGACAACAGTCACATAACAGCTATGCACCAAGAGAATATTCTTGAATTTATCTTGTTAATACACTCTCTTTTCATTAAGACGCACTATGAAAAACAAAATAGGACATTGCAACATTTTGCTCTTCAGAAAACGTTTACACACGGAATCTTGACAACTAGAGCTCAAATCTTATGATTACAAGATGACTACAAATTCACATCAAAAAGACATTTATTTCATATTTGACTCTCCTTTTTCTTTTATGGGTCATTTTAAGGCAATCTATATCTCTCCAAGTGGCCATAAAACCCTCAAAACTATCATAGAACCCTCAAAATAGTCTCAAAGAGTCTTTGGCACCAAAATTTTAAATTCTTGATGGAGGGAAGGATAATTTGGATGTTAATTTTGAAATCACATCATTAGATCTTTGTTAGGTTAATCCTAGCCATTGGATATTCTTTAATTATAGGGATATTATGTTATATTTCACCATTACCTTTCACTCCAGAATTAATGGTTTCCTTTGAAAAGAAAACCCTCCATTAGCTATAATAACCCCAAATATCTGTTGAAGTGAACTTAAACATTATGCACAATTGTCATTGCTCATATTAAGCACCTACCTCCCTTCTTAGTGGTCCCACATGTGTGATGTATGCGAATGAGTCATATGGTACCTGTGCTACATGTTTAAAGTTTGAATTTTGCTCATATTGTTGGAAAAAGGCCCAAAAAGACCTTTGATTTTTGAATTTTATACTCTATAACATGCATCTCCTTGATCTTTTCATCTAATCTATGACATGTTGTATATGTATTTCAATGAGATCAATTCTTGAAAAATCACAATCCAGAGGTTAAAGAGACAAGTTGATACCTTACCTAAGTCGTCATGTTCTTGAAACCTTGTCACTATAAAGAGGAGATATCTAGAGAGTAATGTCACAAGGACATAACCAAGGCATGCACTATCATGAGCCATAGGGACAACTTACTACACCATCCAAAACTCCATTTGAACTAGCTACTATCAATAATTCACATTATTTGGGACTGTCATGAAGAAAACACCATGCATAGGACTATCATAGTCAAAGTGGAGAGGATTGTCTAGTCATTGTATGACTGTCATAATAGCTAGTGGGTTAGTTACCATGCTTCAACCTAAAATAGGTTAATGAAAAAATAGAAATGAAAATCGTAATACCATAAGCACACTCCATAAGCTACCAATATAGTCCCAATATCATGTCATCATGATAGTAAGAGAAGAGTTGTTTGGTTTTTCTAAAGCCATATCACTTGCATAAGGATTGTCACCAACCATCTGTGTAAGGTCATGAAAGAGTGAGTCATTATTGAGCTAATCATAAGAGAAGCATGAAGTCAAAATGCTATCATGGAAACAAGATATAGTTACTTATTATAAGGACAATCCAAATTTGGTGAGGTTACGTTTTTATCAACTTCCAAGCAAAATACATCATTTTTCATTGATTGGCACTAAATTAGGTGCACTTTGCACCGCCTTTGGCACCCCGAACATATTACATTTTTGTCCTAAAAGTCAGCGCTAAAGTCAACGTTAACTGCTCCGACTATAGCGCCGACTACTAGATCAAAAAAAATTTAAAAATTCCCGCCTGCACATACCCCAAAACAAAAAAAAAAACAAAACAAAACTTTATTGATTTTTGGTGTTCATTTTTTGTTTGGAGATCGAGCATTTGGGTTGAAGTCCCACCTGAATTAATATATGAGATATTCGATAATTACAGGAGAAAAACGCCGCGCGAAGAGATGAGAAATTTGATTTAGTTTTCGACACCATAGGTAAGGTTACAATTACAATAAAAAAATTTTGTTCTCAAATATATTTTTGTTTTGATTAAATGGAGAAGATTGTGAAGAAAGGGTTGTAAATATTGTTTTATTTACAGGTGAATCATTCAAGTCTCATGTGGTTGCAAAGGAGGAGGGTAAAATTGTAGACATTGCATTATTTCCTCTACATCTGAGAGCAGTGAACGCATTTTTCAAACCCCAATGCCCAGGTTCACTTATCATTACCATCAATACCTTTCTCGGAACACAACTTTCTTGCTTCCTTCCTAAAAAAGTAGTCGAGTGCTTTAAGACAACTTGATTGTGAGCAAACTAAAATTAGGGCTTTTAAGACGAGGGTGAGCAAACTAAAATAGAGGTTGGTCGAGACAATACGAGGAGATAGGGATTTTGAGATGAGGGTGAGCAAACTAAAATTAGGCCAAGAACTATAGATTCCCTCCCAAGGCACCAATTGATTCATAGGAAAACAACTTCATGATTTGCTCTACAAAGCAAAGGTCAAAAACCTTGAGGAATACAAAAAAACTAGATGAAAACTTTCATACTTGGCAATGTGTGCTTCGTTTGCCTCCACAAACTAAATGAAAATAATTTGCCCTAGGTCACCTCAAAATGTCAAGCAATAGAGGGAAGAGAGCAAAGGGAGCATACTTTGGCCACAATGAGATAATTCATTGTTAATTTATAGATTTGTAAATGTTTCCATTGTTTCTTTGATTTTTAGTTTTTAGTTTTTTATTTGTAAATTTAAAAGAAGAAATTTATTTTATAAGAACATGATACTGACAAAGATAAAGAGGCATTGGCTTCCATATTGGGGGTAGAGGCAGTGAACAACTTAGATGGTGTGGACTTGACAATGCTTGCCAGATACATAGAAAAATGATGTGGTAAAGCCCCTAAAACATTACAACAAAATCAACAGTGTCAAAGGGAATCAATTGATTCCCCAACCAGTCATGGATCAAGCAAAAGATCCAGGAGGAAATCAATAACAATAACCTCTAAGAATGTGGAACAGGGAACAGAGGCTTCCAATGTCCCACCCACTCCTGGGACACAGACTTCTTCGACCACCACGCCATGTTTTGCATCTTGCATTGGTACCTACGATACCAAGATAGAATACGATGTGGTTTCAGGGGACGTCTAAATGATGGATGCTAGAAAAACATTTGTGAATAGGTTGAAGGAATCATGCCTTCAACGGTTCAAAGACCATCTACATTTGCCATTCTCAAAGATACCCATGCACCTGCAAAAAGTAGTTATCCAAGAAATGGAGACTGAATTTGGCACAGGTTGGTCTGTAAAGAAGATAAAGCTATGAATGTCTCAAACCTGCAAGAGATTTCAGTGCAACCAAACAAAGAAGATAAAAAACTGCCTCCCGAGCAAAGGATCAAAAAAGGCCAATTGATGTAAGTTTGAAAGTATGGAAAGAACTTGTAAAAGCATATGAGAAGTTTGATGCACGGAGGAAGTTCGGTGAGGAGAGTACACAGGTATTTGAATTTGCTCATAAGATTATATCAAATTTATTAAATGATGTTTAAATTTTATTTGTCCATAGTTAAATTGAATTAGTATATGTTTCAAGACAAGGCCTCCAAGGATAGGCTTGACAAACTTCGTGCCACGCATCATAATGGCCAGAAAGGTTTACAGGCCTTGATCTATACATTTGTAAGTATATTTAATAAGTTAAATGATTTTTTTAAATTTCCTAGGAAAAAGTAAATGATTGCATATTAATTAGTTTAACTAGTCCATGTGCTATGTTTTGACAGGAGGAGAAATATGGCCGGCATCCAAGCCAATTTGAAAAGGAATTGTTACAAAGCAAAAAGTGGACCGATTTTGTAATCTGGATGGAGAACAAGGTATCAATAGTTGACTTTCAATAACTTAGTTGGATATTGTTGTGTTAATATGTCAATTTGAATTTCTTGTGTTGAGTTGTTTATTGATGCGTAGGATGAGTTCTAAAGTGCTTCTTTGTTGGCCCTAACGCCCTTAAATGTAAGATTTCTCTTAGATGACAAATGATTACTCTTATATCTTTGGGGACTCTTCTTGGTGCCATTAGGATCATAATGAGTATACTAGTCTTGTGCTTGCTTACAAAATGTGGTCGCAATTAACCTAATCTTGTAGTCATTATCCACAACATTTTGTGTGTGCCATTTATCTCATATGCTTAAGTTTAATAGGATAATAATGAACAGAAAACCCTTGTTTGCCTGCCTCCAACTAATGGACTTGTTGGAACCTAAAATTTCCTACCATTTTTTGCAAAAATTTTAGGTTCCCATGATGAAAAATCTAACTGCAGCACTCAGAAATGCACCTATACAATATACTTCAATGGCCTAATTTGAAGGGTTATAATTCGAAGCATATTCATTTTTATGTCAAACCACTTGGTAGGCATACTTATCTATCATATGTGAGTGTACATGCTTGATTTTGGCTTCCCACGATCAGATTGGACAAGGCTTTGCAATGCCATGTTAAAGGGTTCTAGTGGTATCTAGTGGTACCCACCTAGGGTTAGGGTTTTAAGTCAAGTCTGCAAACCTATATTTTTATTCCTTTAAACCCCTTAAGGCCTTAATTTTTCTTGTCCTTTGGCCTCTTGTACTTTATCTTTTAAAATTGCATTGACTTCCTGTATTAAAGGGTAATTGTCTTGAAGTCTTCTTAGAGGGGTGATATGTGACTAGGGTATTGAGACTAGGACTTTGTATGTAATCTTAAGCCCTCCTTTCTAATTTGTTGGAAGCCTTCTTGACTAATACATAAGGACTGTTAAGACTCCTATGATAGTGCATTAGAGAGGCATTGAAATCACAAAGGAGATAAATGTTATTAGGCCATCACCCAATGGAGAAGGGATTGTCATAAAGAGCATGACAGTGTTACCTTTTCATAGTCACAAAGGGGATAGTCTTTGTGGTGGTAATTAAAGTCACTAAGTTTACATCCACCTTCCTAGGGTCTGCAGAAATGCCTGAAGTTGAATATGCCTATTTTAAAGATCTTACCATGAGTATTTTCCATGTTTTTACAAATGGAGATGTCCCCAATCCTCATCTCAAGTTTCAAATGCACAATGAAATGATGGAGGACAATCATAACTGTCATAATAGTACATTAGCATTTTTTGTCTCAAGGTGGCCCTTGAGACTGCCAAGGAGATGGATATAGAGTTGGGATTATGGTTTTTGTTTAAAATCCTTGTGTCATTGACCTAATATTTATTTGTGGCAAGTATCCCAATAGTCTAAAGATTACAAATTGTTGTCAAGAAAGGACTATCATAGTTAAGTGTGTTACAGTGATACAATTTCATCTTGGTTGAGTATTGTATAAATCTCAAGCTATTTAGAATACAAGGGGTATTAAGGTGTGTTATCACCATATAGGTAACCATCAAGTGATTTCTTCAACCCAATCTTGGCCTATATAGTACCCAGTGTGAAGAGCAAGATAGTGTTGTCCAAGAACCTTATTATGGTCACAAATGAGGGTAGTCTTAGCTATTGTAACCATAGTTGGAATCCCTTGTTGTTACCATAACATACGTGACCTAAAACCATGACTCTATGGGTATGAGTTGTTTGAAAGACAAATTCCACAACCTTTTCCACCATCCTCCCTGCCTGTGTCAAAATGGGAGTTTTGGAATAGGGTATGGACATCCATCAATACATAAAGTATAGAGGAATTTTGTTAGATGTTGTAGTTGCAACTACCCTGTTAGACATGTATGCAAAATGTGGAAGCATTGACAAGGCACGTGAACTATTTGACAGAATGCCTCAAAGAAATGTGGTCTCATGGACTGCAATGACTGCATGATATGCACAAAATGGATTTGTTGAAAAGCCTTCAGAAATTTTAAAGCAAATGCAATTGGTTGGTGTAAAGCCAAATTCCACAACCTTTGCCAACATCCTCCCTACCTGTGTCAAAATGGGAGCTTTGGAATAGGGTATGGACATCCATCAATACATAAAGGATAGAGGAATTTTGTCAGATGTTGTAGTTGCAACTGCCCTGTTAGACATGTATGCAAAATGTGGAAGCATAGACAAGGCACGTGCACTGTTTGACATAATGCCTCAAACAAATGTGGTCTCATGGACCGCAATGACTACAAGATATGCACAAAATGGATTTGTTGAAAAGGCTTCAGAAATTTTAAAGCAAATGCAATTGGCCGGTGTAAAGCCAAATTCCACAACTTTTGCCACCATCTTCCCTACCTATGTCAAAATGGGAGCTTTGGAATAGGGTATGTACATCCATCAATACATAAAGGATAGAGGAATTTTGTTAGATGTTGCAGTTGCAACTGCCTTGTTAAACATGTATGCAAAATGTGGAAGCATAGACAAGGCACGTGAACTGTTTGACATAATGCCTCAAAGAAATGTGGTCTCATGGACTCCAATGACTGCAGGATATGCACAAAATGGATTTGTTGAAAAGGCTTCAGAAATTTTAAAGAAAATGCAATTGGCTGGTGTAAAGCCAAATTCCACAGCATTTTCCAACATCCTCCTTGCCTATGTCAAAATGGGAGCTTTGGAATAGGGTATGGACATCTATCAATACATAAAGGATAGAGGAATTTTGTTAGATGTTGTAGTTGCAACTACCCTGTTAGACATGTATGCAAAATGTGGAAACATAGACAAGGCACATGAACTATTTGACAAAATGCCTCAAAGAAATGTGGTCTCATGGACTGCAATGACTGCAGGATATGCACAAAATGGATTTGTTGAAAAGGCTTCAGAAATTTTAAAGAAAAATGCAATTGGCTGGTGTAAAGCCAAATTCCACAACCTTTGCTAGCATCCTCCCTGCCTATGTCAAAATGGGAACTTTGGAATAGGGTATGGACATCCATCAATACATACAGGATAGAGGAATTTTGTCAGATGTTGTAGTTACAACTGCCCTGTTAGACATGTATGCAAAATGTGGAACCATAAACAAGGCACGGAAACTGTTTGACAGAATGCCTCAAAGAAATGTAGTCTCATGGACTGCAATGACTGCAGGATATGCACAAAATGGATTTGTTGAAAAGGCTTCAGAAATTTTAAAGCAAATGCAATTGGTTGGTGTAAAGCCAAATTCCACAACTTTTGCCACCATCCTCCCTGCTTGTGTCAAAATGGGAGCTTTCGACCAAGCAATTTGTAGCACTTAAGGTAATGTAATAGAATTTACAGTTGATAGTTAAATTTATAACAATATTTTTTATGATCTTTACTAATGTTTATTAGAATTGTTGCATGTTTTATATCATTGGAATGACATATTAGCTATAACTTTTTTGAAATTTTATTATGGTATGTGCACTTTGATATGATGTAATATGATTATGGTTTCGTTTCATATGTTGTAATATTAGATATATAACAGAAAAATAAATTATTGCATGAAATAAATAATAACTTTTCATTTTAAATGTTTTCTTTTGCAGAACATGGGTCTTCCAAAAGATCAAGATGATCCTCATGATAGAGATCCAAATTATGTTGGTTCTGGTATAGATCACATGGCAGAGGATGATGATGATGCAGATACAGAAGACACTGAGGTTGATGACGATGATGATGACGATGATGATGGTGATGATGATGATGACCACGATGGTGATGATGATCATGATCATGATGGTGATGATGATTATGAGGCAGTTGCTCATAGTAGCTAGTGACATTCATGATCATATAGACTACATCATGGATCATTGTTGATATATCATTATGATGCCTCTTTTCATAGTCACTAGCTATCATATGTATCATTTTCACAGCCTACAGTGCCATATTAATGAGTTGTATCATAAATTTATGTATCATTTTGACTTATATCATTTGGACATGTATCATCTTGACTTGTATCATTTTGAGTTACGTAATTTATCATTTTTACTTATATCATTTGTACATGTATCATTTAGACATGTTATTGATCTACTGGCATATTTGACTTTCACTTGTTTTAGTTGATGATGATCTTATCCGTATTGACTTGTCAATTTATATATATTGAAAGTGGTTGATGATTTTTGGATGGATATTTATTATGTATGATGATTTTAATTTACTGCTCAGGATGGATGTTGTCAAATTCAATTAAATTATAGATATTTGACTCACTTGTTTTAATTATAGATGATGATCATGTTATAAAAAGTATCTTGTTATTTAATCATATGAGTTAAATAATTAAATTACTCACTTTATAATCATATGAGTTATTTAAGAGGCATGATATATTTAACTAGTTAAATTGAAATAAAACATATTAAATTAATAAATGTAAGCAAAACAATAAGCATTTTTAGAAGCAACAAAACACAAAAATGGAAGCAAAATTGGAAGCAACAAGCGACGTTATATCGGAACCAAAATTGGAAGCAAAACTGGAAGCAAAATTGGAAGCAACAGTGGAAGCAAAACTGGAAGCAAAATTGGAAGAAAAATCAGACGCAAAATTGGGAGCCAAACTGGAAGTAAAACCAGAAGCAAAATTGGAAGAGAAACTAGAAGCAAAATTTGAAGAAAAACCGGAAGCAAAATTGGAAGAAAAAGTGGAAACAAAACTAGAAGCAAAACTAGAAGAAAACCTGGAAACAAAACTGGAAGCAAAACTAGAAGCAAAATTGGAAGCAAAACTGAAACTAAAACTGAAAGCAAAACTAGAAGCAAAACCAAAAGCAAAATTGGAAGCAAAACTAGAAGCAAAACTAGAAGCAAAACTGGAAGCAAAACTAGAAGCAAAATTGGAAGCAAAATTAGAAGCACACCTGGAAGCAAAACTAGAAGCAAAACCAGAAGAAAAACTAGAAGCAAAAGCGGAAGCCAACCTGGAAGCAAAACCAGAAGCAACAGTGGAAGCAAAATTGGAACCAAAATTGAAAGCAAAACTAGAAGCAAAACTGGAAGCAAAACCGGAAGCAAAACTGGAAGCAACAAAATTTAGTGCTAAATCTGGCATTAATCCTAGCACTAAAATCCGGCTATAAACCCAGTGCAAAACCTGGCGTTATAATCGGCGCTAAACTTGGTGCAATAGTGAGATGCTATTGGGTGCCGAGTTTTGCGTCGGTAGAAGTGTCCAATTCATGGACTCAAATGCATTAAATTCCAATGCTATTTTAGGCGCTAATTGCCTCTTCTATTGTAGTGGTTGAAGGACAAATTTTCAAGGAGGTTGTGGGATCCCTCCTTCATTGCCCTTGGTAGAGCCAATTCAATTTGTAGAAGAGGGTGATTGAAGATTGATAAAAATCAAGTTGTACAACCTCCATCTCATTCCAAGCAGATCAAGTTTGAAAAGAAGTGTTGCAGGTGACTGAGGTGATCAAAATTGTAAAAGGTGGATTCCTATGTTAGAGGCTTGGGGCCTTCCTTTTAACAACAAGGAATCTTCCAAAGATTGCAGCCTCTCTTGGTTAGCCACCACAGCTTGTTTGCAGGTTTAATTCTTCTCTGATTGTAGGTTGGAAGATGTTTTATTGCAAGTTAGAAGGCAGAGGGGCGATAGAAATCTCCAATCTCTGACTCATGTTATTGTTGTTTTTGGTATCTCTGAGGTGCAGAGCAGCTGGGCATTAAACCAAAGGCATACTCAATTCAAGGCATTAAAATCTTGATCCAAAGCACAGGTAGGCATGTGGAGTTTGATATCCCTGTGATTTGTGTAAATGTTTGTCCCTACTGTGAAGATTTGCACCCGGTGGCAAGTAGCACCCGAACCCCTATCTGAAAGAGGTGTGCAAAAGCATGTGTGAGTGTGTAAAGGACACGAAAGGGCCCTAAAACTCCAAGAATCGACCTTAATTCCATCAACTCCCAGCTACCCACAACCTGCATAAAAAAGGTGTGTTTAATCGGCCTCAAACCATCCCTCTATCAGCTCCAAACCAGTTTGTGAAGTCTACAAAGAGGGGACGCCTCAAATTAAACCCTAATTTGCACCCGTGCTTCACCCAGGCTACATCTTTTTTTGGTTTATATGCCCAAATTTAGCCTTTGACAATATTTTTTAGAAAAAGCTTTTATAAAATTAAATTATAATAAAATTTTTAAAAAAGAAAAAAAGGCTAAATTTAGATACTCAAAGAGCATTTAAATTAGAGTGTTTTTTTGGCAACAATTTGTGACTCGTTTGAGTATCATTTTTAAACACATTGTAACCAATTTGGACTCTATTGCACTAATTTTATAATGTGCCACTACACAACACAAAATTGGATTTTTTGCCTACGCACTCAATTATAAATTGTCGAACTGAGGGGGGATCTAGATAATTTGAATCAAGGGGGGTGTATTGATGTCGTGCCTTTTGCACTTCTGGATCTTCTCTATAATTTTCCTTTCTGCACTTAATTTTTGCAAAACTACTTCAACAACATGGATTCACAACAAGCAATCAAGTCACTGACCCCGTTTAATTATCATGAGTGGAAATCTACAATTCAACTTGTGTTAAAGAATAAAGGGTTACACAAGGTAACTATGGGCACTGAAAAGAACCCACTGTTGATACAGAGAAGGATAAATGGTTTAACAAGCGTGATCAAGCTTTTGGTTTTCTATGTCTAAATATAGCTCCTGAACTATTGTTTCACGTAGAAGCCTTGAAAACACCCAATGAAGTTTGGCTAGCATTAGAAAAACTCTTTGGGAAGGTTGATGAGATGAGAGCTCATGAGTTGGAGAATGAGCTAATTAGTCTGAGTCTGAGTACATTTGACACCTTAGAAGACTTCTTCACCAAGTTTAAATTTGTAAGGTTGAAATTAAAAGAGTGTGGAATCGACAAGAAAGATGATCAACTTGCGCTTTTAGTTATCTCCAAGTTAGGCCCTGAGTATTCTATATTTGTATCTACTTTCTACTTCACTAAAAGAGATCTTGGAGCCACATGGAAAATGCCATCCTTAGATGACTTCATTACAGACTTAACTAAGGAGTAAGATAAGTTAATACACATGGGTACTATGATATCCTGATGTTAAGGCATTGTTTAAATTAAAGATTTAAATAGTGAAATTACTTTTTTTTAATATCATAAAGTTCTTTGGGTACAAATTGTGTATTAATATTTAATGAACATATATAATATTAATATATAACAAATAATGTTAAATATTATTATTATATAAATATTTTCTAATATAAATATATTAAATACAAACTAAACAAGATATATTATATACAATAAAAATCTCAATGACAAGTGGGCCAACTCTCCCATACATCTAAGATAGACGAATATTAAAGAAGTAATGTTTGTGGTTTGTGAAAATATTAATATGAGATGAGGGATGGTCGATATTAATATGTTAATACAATTTGCAATGAAACAAACGGTGAATTAATACATGGAGAAGACTAGACCCCAAATCCTGAGTACCCACATTGAAAGATTTAAAATTAAAATAAGACAAAGTCAAAGGGATGCAATGTGTAATATACAACAAATGCTTAGAAAGGAGTCAGTGATCAATAAGATAAAATCCCTTATTAAATTCGTGAAGGGAAGAAGCTATTAAGAGGTGTGATCCAATAATACTAAGAGGAGCGATTTGCATAATAGAAGAAGCAACGATTATATTAAAAGGCTGTGAATAAGCTTGAAGGTGCAACGATTAAGATAACTTACTAAATAAAGATAGCAGTGGTCAAGTCTCATATTTTTAGCCAACGATTCATATGGATTTACTAAGGCTGCGATTATCCATAGAGAAGGATATTATTAATAAACAAAGGCAATATTAGTCAAAGGCAAATCGTGGACTTCAATAAGTGTGACTTATCATATGCAGTGATTAGTAAAATAGGCAGCAACACTTGCATTAGTAAGGTTGCGATCAGTCTGAAGGGATATGTCTATTCAAAAGGTGGTGGTCATTATGAATATGTATGCCCCTTAATTTATTGAGAAGGATATAAATATATGTTTTGAAGGGGGCATCTAGACATGAAAAGGAGGATAGATATTTCTGATGGATAAGCAGAGAAAACATAAATATAGATTTGAATACATATATATAGGGAGAGAAGAGGAAATATGAATACATCTCATGAGATAAAATATATATTACAATTTTTGATATTTCTTGATAGAGATAACAATGAGAAAGAGTATATTTGGGAGTCGACCTAAAAGAGGATTGTGAGTTCATATAATTGTGGTAGAGTGTTTATATAGGATGTTGTCTAAATCTGATTAATAGTTTATGAATATCATCATCAATAGTTCATGCACATTATCATTTATATGTCACCCTCATAATTCATTATGCATTACTGATATGATTGTTTGCAACTATTAGTTTGATTAGTTTATTATGCATTAATGTGGATTCTTGCATGGATTTTATAATTACCATGATAGAAGGAGTGGAGAGACTACAGGAGGAGTACAGTGATGGGGCACTCTTCTAGGTATGCCACCCCAAGGAGAGGATTGGATAATACCAAAGGGGCCAAGGGGGTACAAAGGGTATTGCCCTTGGGCTTAGAAGATATGGCTTCCAGGGCACCCTTTTGTGATCTCATTCTCCTATCATAGACATGCAAATTCAAAGGAACCAATCATAAGAGGAAGGGTTGGTGTGATGGAGGGGAACAACGTAAAGCTCTCACTAGGTATGCCATCTCATGATGATGGTTAAGGACCATCAGTTAGGGACCACATGAGGCCAACGGGGGGTAAGGTCCTGTTGTTGGGCCTAGGGTAGAAGAAACTTGGGACACCTCATCATGACTTCTCCCCTCTTTAAGGTTGAACCCACATAATCCTTGAGACTTGTCACATTGTTATATATTTAATCTTTCTTAGACTTATAATTAGATGTATTACATATCTCTTACATGATTTGAATAGATAAGTTATTATACATGTTTTGATCATATGAAGTGTATTTTCAATGTTATCTAACATGATTGCAGGGCCTAAACCAGGATTTATTTTGCTTACAACACTTAATTGGTAAGTTGTAACCCTAACTTGTGATTCTAGGGCAAGATTTAGGGAAATCCCAAAAGGGGACAAAACCTCAAGCTCTCTTTTCTAGGAATGGGGAACATAATGCTTCAAATAGAAAAGGGGAGAAGAATAAAAAAGACAAGGAGATCAAGAAGGAACAAAAACCTAAGCCCAACACTGAATCTTCTTCAAATCAAGGGAAATCTAAGAAAGAGAAAGTCAAGCATGCCTATTGTAAGAAACTTGGGCATGATGAGCACATATGTATGAAGAAACAAATAGACCACCTCACTCATCTTCTTAAGAAGCATAACATAGGGGTCCCTGATTCTATCAAAGACTCCTCATCAACCCAAGAAACTTCTAAAACAAAGGAAAAAGGTAAAGAGAAATATAAGGGCAAGGCACTAGTTGTAGTAGAATCATCATCATCTCCATCTTAAGTTATTGACTTAGACACTTTGCACCATATGGCATCTTCATGGGTTGAGTTTTCTTCCATAAAGCCTTATAACATGTCTAGCATCACCTTGGGTAATGACACACTAGCAACAGTTGCAGGGAGAGGATATGTTGAAGTTGAATGTGGAACATTCACAAATGTTCTGTGTACCTTCACTTTCAACTAATCTCCTATCAATGTGTTAGATTGTTCACATAGGGAAGGGCATGCAAGTTGAGTTTACTCCAGATTCAGTTGAGATTAGAGAGTAGCATAGAAACAACTTGGTGGCTTTGGGAAGGGCAGATCACCATGCTAGGTTATACACCTTCTCACACTTTGCCCCTAATATTTCCCCTTTTGACCATCCACAACAGATACTTGAGGTAGAGTTTTCTTCTTCTTCCAGTTTTGACAGCAAGGATAGTGATGGGGTGCCATCTCCATCCATCTCGAGACTCGTTTTGGAGGATGAGGACTCAGCATCTGACTCACCCACATTTAGCTCTCTTTGGGCTAGACAACCACTTCAGAGTGTAGGTACTAGGGTACATAATCTAGTTGGTGGCTGACTTACATTGTCACATTATAGGGCACATGATTTCTATGCCTCTGATTTTGATTTTAGTATTTCTCCTTCGAGAGTTTCCAACGATTCATTACAATGGGGTCATATTCAGGATTCACTTCATTGGGACACATTTCTACCAAACATCTTGGTTGTTTGTAGAGTCTCACATAAATCAGATCTTGATGACACCTTGGAGGATCTCATCTTACTGTTTGATGATAGTACTCATACACCTGCCAGTACTATAGAGTTTAGAGAGGCTTCACCAAAGGCTTCTGGTGATTCTTCATAGGACATCTCATGGGATTTGCATTGTATCCACATGGCATGCATTGACATTCCACATCCATACATTAGTTCTTTGGATCCTATTCTTCATCAGTTTTAACATGATTTTGAGAGGTCACTTGTTTCAGTTAGGCCCGAGCCTCCTAATTTGATTGTGACTCATTTCGACATCAGCGTGACAACATTTGAGCAGTGTTTTGAGACATGATGCTTCATGAGACTTACCACCTCACCTTGCTTCTTTGAGCATTCACCATTGGAGTTATTTTTTCCTAAGGAGAGAAATGTCATTTGCAACAAATGGATCATTTTCAATATTCATACACGAGCATTCTCTTTTGGCATAGGGGCTACTTCATTGTTGGGGGGCTACATAATCTCTTTTACTCTCCTATGGGGTGTCATATCTGCATCATCACAGTTAGAGAGACATGGTTTTAGGCTTGGTGCAGAGTTATCATCTTTGATGAGGCTTCCTAGTCCTCTTCTTTTATCTTTTTCTCTCCTTTTGGAGGGAAGTTTTTTTCCCACGGGGTTTTCTTCCTTTCTCCGCTTTATGAGAGATTGCATTGCATTGCATTGTACATGGGTACCTGATTAGGTCTAGTTGTCGGGACCCATCTTCATTTAACCCACCTAAGCTATGCTTAAGGGGGGGTGTTAGTGTATATTAAGCTTACTTAGGTGTGCACATCAGTCTATTTTTAGCCTTGAGCTATAATTAGCATGCCTAGATTAGCTTTGTCTAAGTTAAGTGGTTGCTTTTCCTATTCTTGGAGCACCAAGTGCTATTCTTAGTGCATTTTTCCTATTATTGGCTTGACTATTTTTAGTCAATTATTCTCTATATGTACTACATCTTGGAATCTAATTCATCATCCCATATTTTGCATTCCAATTGTCCATTGTTTGCAATACTTGTTTTCTTGTAGGTTAAGCATGCTCTTGTTTGTCTCAAGTGGCTAGATTCGATGCTTGCATTCACTCAATGTTCCTAATTTCTACATCCTGAAGGGATCATACTTAGGAGTGCCTAAAAGTTTTGCTAGAGTAATTCTTGAAGCATTATTTTCTTCTTGGTCTTTTGGCATAGGCTCTTCCTATTCTTATTCAACTTTAACTTGTTGTTCCAAACTTTCAGCTTCTATTTTTTCATCAGAAACCACTTCAATATAGTGAACTTGTCCCTTTCTAAGACATCTATGACCAGTGACCCAAGGATCTTTGCATGTGAAGCAAAGTTTCTTCCTTCTTAACTCATTCTTCACCTCTTCATCAAACAAAACAGTGCTGCCAAGGATGGAATCATGTCATTTGGACAAAAATAAACCTACGATTTTGTCCAAACATCCAAAAAACTTAGGATTTAGTCATCACAAGCCTCTAATCATTAATTCAAATCTAAATTTGAATTTCTAAATTGTTTTCATAGCATTTATGCCAAGCAACATTCTATAATGGTAGCAATGCATGAAGTCTCATGTCATGATCAAGTGTACATAAAAATCAAAACATAGTTGACATATATTTAAAAAACTAAAACTATAAAATTAAAAATATAGTCGACATAATCAAATATAGAAATAAAACATATAAATATAAAATAAATATAAAACAAACAAATATATTTTTATTTTTACTTTGTCAACAATGAAAAAAATATTATAAACTAATTAATTTTTATTTAGTAGAAAAGTTATCATTTATTTTTTAAATATAAAGACATCAAAATTTTAAAATATATATTAATGACTAAAAATGAAACTATTAAAATATAACATCTAAGTATATAATATTTACTACACTTTTCACATATATATATGCAGTAAATAAAATAGTTCTAAACTAAAATAAAACAACTCTTTAAATAAATAAAATAATTCAAAATTGTTATTACATTTTCTCTAAATAGATTTAAAATATATTGTATTTTGTTCTAGGTTTTATTCCCTATGTGACTTCTTCCACCAAGGATTAAATGTGATAGTCAACCTTGACTTTGCAATTCTTTTATGACATTATCTATTCAATAATGCCTTTAAAATACTATGACATACTTTAGTATAAGTAAATTATAATCATCATAATCTTATATGAATTTTGACAGTTTGTCCAAAATCTCTCCTTTCATATGATACGGTCTTTTCAAAATTTCAGTTGTACTTTACAGCTAAAATGTCTAAATACAGCTATACAACTGTCAAATTTAAACCGTGTCTTCCACTCACCTTTTTTTCTAAATATGTGTAATATTATTCCATAATTAATAATCTCTCATAAGCCCCCACACACACCAAAACTAAATTCCAAATAAATCTTAATTTATATCAATTATTTTAACATATTTTTATGTTAATCTACCTAATTTATTAATTCTCAACTGTCAATCTCAACTCATTAATTAATTCAAAATTTAATCATTAAATTAAACCATCTAGAATACCCTTTATGTCTTAAGTTGGCACCGTTTTCGTAGAAATTTTCTTGCACGTCAATTCATTGCCGGCCAACACTTCACCGAGTGAATTCATTTCTGAGACTTATTCAAATTAAGTTAGAGTGCATTCCAAGGGTCAACAATGCCCATATTAGGTAGAGCATTTGAAGGGTGAACAAGTCTTATTGTATATGAACGCGGTTTTCAAATGGAACAGATCCAACGCGTCTTTTTTTTCTATATAAACAAAATGGGCATCTTGGATGATTAATTATTCGAAGCACAGCAGGCAGAGATCAACAGCTCTACAGATTGAGTACCACTTCTTTCATCTTTTCTCTCAAAGAAATCCCAGAAGAAAGAAAGAAAGAAATAGAGCAGTGACAGAAGATGGCTTCATCCATGTTAATCAAGCTCGCAGTCATTACCTTTACCTGTATCATCAGTCTGCACAGCGTTCTAGGTAATTCTTATTGACTGTTTGATAATTAAAGTGGATGATGTTTAAGTAGAACGATTATACATTACCCAAATTATTTGGGTGTTAAGTATGTTTGTAATTTAGGATAAACCAATGCTTCAAAATCTAATCTATTCTGGATCTGCAGGCGCCCTGACTTGTGAAGAGTTGCCTATGGAGGTCTGTGCATTTTCTGTTTCATCGTCAGGAGCACGTTGTGTTCTTGAGAAATCTATCCTCAGGGACGGCAGTGCCCAATACCAATGTCTGGTATGTAAAAAACCCATATTATTAAACAAAAGGAGTATATTGCAGATTTGTATAGATTGCATAATTAACATGCTTGTAATTGAAAATCACTGTGCAGACATCAGAGGTCATGGCAGAAAAGATAAATGAATGGATTGAAACAGAAGAATGTCTAAACAACTGTGGGCTTGACAGAATGGTACTGGGATTGTCCAGTGATGGTCTAATGGAATATAGATTTACCAGCAAACTCTGCTCTCCACAGTGTTACAACAATTGCCACAACATAGTGAATCTCTACTTCAATCTTGCTGCCGGAGAGGGTAAGCAAATTATGTCATTTGCTTTTGAGTTTGGTTGTTAGCTCTTGTAAGGCTGTTCAAATAATATTGTGTGTGTATATATATTATTCCAGGTTTGTACTTGCCTCAGTTATGCCAAGCTCACAGAAGTGGATCCCGGCGCATGGTAGAAGAAGTGTTGGGAGGTGCAAAAACAAGCATTGCCCCTGAATCATTCGAATTTGCTTCTCCTCCTTCTTCCACTCTGGACATCACAACCGGCATGCCTGTGGCTTCTCCAGTTCCATAGATGCTTTCAAATTTATATGATTGATTTCTCGTCCCATGGCCCTGTAGAATTGAATGCTTTGCGGATGGACATTTCCCCATTAATTATTATGGTCCCTCGAGATTTTAATTGTCTGGAAGGATTTATACCTACCCTTGGGAAGATTCTTTTTTGTTTTTTGGGGAGGAGATTAAATAGTGGTCAACCCACCAACGATTTAGGCAGGGGTGTGATTCTTTTCCCATATTCTTCTTAAATCAGTATTGCAAATTTTATGTATTTAACACGGAAATGGGATCCTGTGCTTTCCCTGGAATTAATTTTTATGTTTGTCCTGTATTTAATGGAACTTCTTTCCATTTTATTATTATTCAATTTAGAATTTTGCTATGGAGATTTACTAGGTAATAAAATATCAAATATTTTTGTGTCCAATCATGGGAGTATAAACAGTTATTCTTCAACATCATCCAATTCAACAGTCAAAGGTCAATTTTGGCTAATAAAAGTAGGACAAATATTTACCACCTCTTTGTTGTAGATGAGGTGTAAAATTTCTATTGATTGTTTGAAAATTGAAATGGATGACATTTAAGTAGAGTGAGTATAAACCATCTAAAAGGAAATATGTTCTTTGAGTTTTCTAATGGTGAAAGTAGCAATACCCATGTCAATTTTTCATTTGATTTTGGATTCATTTAGACATAATGTTTTAATATGATTATATATTTTGACAAATGACATCTTCTTATGTGAAGTTGGACTCATTTTTCAAATTTTTACTCATTTTTATTTACTCATGCTTCCACACATTTGATCTTTGTCTCATTTTTATTTGCATTTATTCCTATACATTTGCCATTAATATTCATTTATTATGCCTATCATTGCACTTACATTCATACATTCATTCTCAACCTCAAGATTTATGCCTCCCTACCTAGATCAATCATATTGTGCTCGAGTTTGAATCCATGCCACATGGAATTCAAAACCTCAATTTTTTTTTTACTCATGCCTTTTCACTAGTCATTATGAGTTGAATTGGTACATGTTTGCACAATTTATTGCTATCTTAGTATTTAAAGACATTTATTTGTGCACTTAAACACATGAGAGAGGATCACCTTAAAATCATAAGCATTACAAGAATAATCATTCTAGGAATATTTTCACTTGGAGCACTAAAAGAAACCATAATTTGCATTAGAATCATGTAGAACATCTACATGCATGAGAATAACATTGTGTCCAATAGTCATACATGATAGCATTAAAATAAGCCTTACCAAGGGGGTTGACTTAGGAAGGGCCAAGCTTGAAACAGGCTAAGTATGTCTTTTGACAGAGCACTTTGACATGCTAGCTTTGCACATGACCATCACCAACATTCTTGTGAGTATGGATAGTTAAGTAGCAGGTGGTTCCCTGTTTCCTCTGCTCCTTTGCATAAAATGCATTTGGAGGGGCCTTGAAACCCCATCTTCTAAAATCTGTCTACTGTTAGAATTATTTTTTGTATTTCTGCCCAAGCAAAGGTCCCTGCCTTTGGTATACAATTCTTGTTCCAACATACATTTCCTTGAATTAGTGAAGAAGATATCTCTGCTCTTGTCAAATCTCTATAACCATCTTTAACTATGTAATCCCCACTTTTGGCTCCGTTCCATCTAAGACTGTCATAGCTCTCTGTAAAGTACAGATTTTCCACATACATACATAACCGAAGTAAAGCTAAATTAACTGCAAGTAAAGTAAAGTAACCACAATTACATCATCAAGTAAAAGAAATAAATTTAACATTTATTGTCCATGAAGATTCCATTCATAAATTTGATATACAATCATGATACAAGTCATTTATCTAAAGTACAATTATAGAGCTTTTTGAAATAACAATATACATATGTTTCAATCATGGCATTACACAGGTTACATAACATTTTGATTTCAATGAAGATATACATCTGTCGACAAGATAAAGTAAAATCTAACACAATCAATCCTCAATCGCCATTGACCATCTGGCCATCTATTGCGTCGAAGGACAAGAACATGGTCTAGGCACTTTTCCGCCCAACCACGAAGTTTGCACCTCCCCGATATTCCTCAAACTGAGGAATGCTCGACCTTGCTTGAAGGGCCTAGCAACTTGTAAACAAGCGCAGGGTAGAATCTGGTGCATACCTATTAACCTACATGCATCCCTAACTAGAATGCAACATCTCATTAATAGGATATAGTAGGGAAAATAAATGCATAAACTAGGCAATCAAACCATCTATTTCAATGGTACACACATCTATTTCAACGTCAAATTTACTTTGGTCAAAGGATAAACTGATTAATGGTGTGTAAGTTTTGAAAAGAAAACCTACTTCCTTGTTCCCCCCATATTCGGCACCCGTCCTGAAAGGCAACTCTCCATAAGGATCATATAAGCACAAAAAACAAGAAAGAAAATAAGCCTATGCACTTTCAAACACATTTTACAAAAAAATAAAACCCCCATCACGCACACATGAATACCAGAGAAGAGAATTTGTTTATGAGGAACATGGTAGTTGTTTGATTCACATGAAATTAATTCTCTATGCAGGTAACACGGAGTATTTTATACAAAAGTATCCATTTGGTTTAGGTATTCAATCAGTGTCTTGTTGGTGTAGGTGCCCTGGAAGGCAACTTTCCACAAGGATCATATAAGCACATAAAACAAGAAAGAAAATAAGCCTATGCACTTTCAAACACATTTTACAGAAAAATAAAACACCCATCATGCATGCATGAATACAAGAGAAGAGAATTCATTTGTGAGGAACATGGTAGTTGTTTGATTCACATGAAATTAATTCTCTATGTAGGTAACGCGGAGTATTTTATACAAAAGTATCTGTTCAGTTTAGGTATTCAATCAGTGCCTTGTTGGTGTAGGTGAATTACAAGTATTTCATTCGTAGTGTAAAGTAAAATTTACATAGTTTAACCTATATATCTAGTTCAGTTAAATGACACATAAGGTTCTATATATAAAAAGGTCTTTATTTATAAGGATATGGTAACGTTCCCCTAGCATGTGTGAGTTTATTCAATTCATTTAAAAGATAACATGCAAAGCAATTAAGTGTTATGCTATTTGCATGTTAGTTTTGTTTTATTCGCATATAAAAGTAAAAGAACCTAATTACATAGTAGTATATTTGATATATATATAATTGAGAAAAAGGCGACTAAGATTAAGTCTATTTCTATGAGGTCGATAATAAGGATGACAAGTCGAATAACAACACAGGTCATTCCAATACATCATTAAAAGAGACTTGGATAAATAAGATCATGTAGGTTGGAATCAATAGGGTGGATTCTCAAAGGAGATTTCAAGTATAAAATAAAGGACCGATTTAAAAATCCAAGAGACTGAAGCACAAAGGCCGATAGTTTGAAGGTAAGTTTGAATGGTAAAACCAAAAGTACATAGATCACAGTCCATAAGGACAATTCATAAGACATTTTAATAGAAAAAGAAAAGAGCAAATAAAAACAATATGGTATTTCTATGGAAAACAAAAATTTAGAGGTCACTCAATGGTCGATTAACCTATACCGGCCAACTCTATAATAACAGAAAGGTTGTTTAAGGATTAAGATAGGCCGAAATAGTAGATAAAGAAATTATAGTTTTGAAACAGAAAGAAGAGCGACTAGTTAATGAGAGGCACAAAGGACGATTGCAGTTAGTATTTAGGCGTTCTAAATAAGAAAAGACTGGTAGAGCAATGAACATGATATTAAAAGAGTAAGGAGGCTGGTTTC
The DNA here is from genome assembly GCA_027924645.1 of Cunninghamia lanceolata. Lineage (NCBI taxonomy): Eukaryota > Viridiplantae > Streptophyta > Pinopsida > Cupressales > Cupressaceae > Cunninghamia > Cunninghamia lanceolata. The sequence goes on along the minus strand of BSBN01001466.1, from coordinate 15,634,398 downwards.
AATTATGAGAAGGCTGATTAGGATAGAACATATCTATGATGTCCAAACAAAGCTAAAATTGTTAGGAGCAATAACAAAAATGGTTTAAAAGTTTGATCACCAAAATCGCTTGCAAGATGAGGACTGAAGGTAACTCTGATCTGACACTTCATATAACTGATGCATATTGGAAGTAATCTTAGATCGATGGCAACGGTAATGACTGTTGTTGCAATTCAGAGGTCGATTTAGTATTAAATAACAGAGCAACAAGGAAAACAAAACACAAAGGTCTATTGAAAAAACTACAAATCGCTGCAAGGAGGCCGAAAGACTTGTATGAGTCAAATTTCATCAGAATAGACGTTGATTTATAATACATTGAGAGGTTGATATGAATAGAAAAACTGAAACTAATTGCTTGCAGGTTCATGTAAAAGGTAAAAGACGGATGTTTAATTACAATACAAGAGATCTGTTGTTTAAGACTAGGAATAGGCGTCAACTCTCTAACACGGAGACTACTAAGCACACGCCAAAAAGGGCGTTCTAGAATCAGCAACAACAAGGTAAATCTATTTCTAAATCTTACTATGATCCTATATTTATTTATATATGATAACTCGTTAAATTTCCTAAGTCGTTACAACATAGAAAATCACAGAAATAAGAGGAAAACTTGAATTATCTGATGCTAACATGAACCTCTCAATCATCCCCTCTTGTGCAAAGTCCTTAATCCTCTACTTTTTACCCTATTGCCTTAATCCTCCCTGTTCTCTATGAGATCTTCCTCTTTTTTTCTTTTCCTGTGTCCCCATTTTAATCATCTCCTTTTTTTTTATTACTCTACCAAACCCTATTTTTCCCATCAATCACTCCCATGCAAATTTCTTTTCTTTGTTCTAAATAAATCTTGCTTTTGCATGCTGCGCATGCTTTCCCTTTTCTTGTTTTGTTTTTCTTTTATTATTTTTTTAACAAAGCTAAAATATATATTCTATATTAAAAATAAGAATATATCTAAATATTAGAGCTTTTCTTTCCTTTTAAACATAATTATTTTATTGTTATAAAAGACAATTTAAGCTTTATCTAATTTGAGTAATTCCCAATCACTATTTTTATATAGCTGTAAAATAAGCAATGTAATTTTTATTTAAATTTAATACTTTTTATTTATATATATGATTTCAAAAATAGATGAAATAGAATCAACCATCAATATTTTTACATAAAAAGAGGTATTTTTTTATGCAATATATTTTAATTCCACATATCTATATATTAAATTACCCAACTAACTTATTTTCTTTGACAAAAAAGGCATCAAAGTTGAGCATAGAGGCAATACAAGTTAACGACATTATCAAACAAGAGCAATAGGCAAACATTCATTGACACAATAATGTAAATCTACGTGAGTGTGTGTGATACCAGATAAAACCCATCGATTGTTGCCAAGTGGCTAGGTCCCCTCTACTTGACACATATTCTTGCCTTTGACAATACATGCGGTCAATCCACTCATTTCCCACTATCAATAGGTTAGTTCTAAAAATATAGCCGAAGCGACATAATCATAAGACAAATATATATATCCCTATCAAATATCATCAATTAGTGTCCAATAGTTCTATGCATTAATGTAATGAAATCAAACACAAGGTTTGAGATGTGACATCCTTCCCCACTTGGAAGAGACATCGTCTCGATGTCTTATTAGATTCAACAAAACAATAGTATTATTATCAAGTATCAAAGTATCTCTAATATGCATGAAATAAAAACATCTATGCTATTTCCCCAAATGCAAGAATGATTTATCAATCTCTACAGCATCCTCCCAAGTGGCACTATCCACTGAATACTGGTCCTCCTAAACCTTATACTACACTGTGTCTCTATTACACAAATTAACGTTGTGCTTCTCCAAGACTCGAATGGGCTCCACTAGCATCACCCCTGGATCCTACACCTACAGAGCATGTAAATCAAGAATATGCAATGCATCAGGATGATAAGGTTTGAGTAACGACACATGAAAAATATTATGGATCTTGGTGAGAGGTGGTGGCAAAGCAAGTCTGTATGCAACTGCATTGATCACTTCAAGAATGTCGAAAGGTCCTACAAATCTGGGAGTGAGTTTGGATGCTTTGCCAAATGAAATCGAATTCTTGTGTGGCCTGACTTTTAGCAAAACCTTGTCACCTACTGAGAATTTCCTGAAAGTCATGTTTCTATCTGCATAACTTTTCTTTCTATCTGAGGCTTGCTTCAATTTCTCTTTAATTAGCCTCATCTGATCTTCCATTTCTTTTAACATGTTAGGCCCAACCACTATCCTATCTTCAACCTTGTCCCAACTAATGGGAGTCCTACACTTGTGCCCATAAAGAGCCTCAAATGGTGCCATTCCTAAGGATGCATGGTATGAAATATTATATGCGAACTCTACCAATGGCAGATATTCCTCCCATTTATATTACTGATCCATACAATACATCCTCAGAAGATCCTCCACTACATGGTTGACTTTCTCTATTTGACCATCGGTTTGAGGATGATAAGCTATACTAAAGTTCAACTTAGTCCCCAATGCTGCATTAAGTGTGGTCCAGAACCTAGAGGTCATGCGAGTGTCACGATTTGAGATGATAATCTCAGGCACTCCATGTAATCGAAAGATCTCTTGAACAATTTCCTCGCTAAGGTCAATGACCCATCTGAGACATTTCTGGGAATGAAATGAGCCACTTTTGTCAGTTTGTCCACCACTACTAAGATGATATCATGCCAGTTCTTTGACATAGGTAATCCTTGAATAAAGTCCATGCTAATCACTTGCTACTTATACTCTAGAATACTGTGTGGATAAAGTAGTCCTGCAGGATGGACATGTTTGGCCTTGACGCATTGACACTCTAAACATCGAGCAACAAACTCAGTTACGTCCTTCTTAAGCTTAGGCCAAAAGTATAATGGTCTTAACCCTTCCATTGTCTTGGTCACTCTGGGGTGTCCTAAATATGGCGCACTATGGATCTCCTCAAGGACCAATTTCCTCAACTCACCTAAATCTAGGATATACATTCTCCTTTGGCATCTCAAAAGCCAATCTGACTCTATCACATAACCATTAAATTGATGACTTGAGGGGTCTGCTTCTAATGCTTGTTTAACTCGTTCATAATGTTCATCCCCTTACAAGTTTTAGATTACCTGTAGTCTCAGATTGGATCTAGTAGTCACCATGGCAGCTAGATGTCATCTCCTACTAAGAGCATCTGCGACTCTATTCTCTTTTCCCTTTATATACTCAATTCCAAAGTCATACCCACTAAGGAATTCTAACCACCTTTCTATTGTGCATTAAGGTTCGGTTGGGTGAAGATGTACTTGAGCCCTAGATGATCTATCTTTAATTCAAAGGGCTTACCCAAGAGGTAGTGCCTCCACATCTGGAGTGCGTGAACAATGGCAGCTAACTCGAGATCATGAGGTGCATAGTTTAACTCATGCTACTTTAACTTCCTGGATTCATATGCCACCACTTTCCTGTTCGGCATCAACACTCCTCCCACACCTTCACCAGAAGCATCTGTTATCACTGTGAAATGACTATTTGGATCAGGTATGGTCAAAATAGGTGATGTCATGAGTTTCTCCTTTAAGAGCTAAAAATCTTGCTCACATTTATTTGTCCAGTTAAACTTCTTACCTTTCTTCTGTAATGAGGTTATGGGTGCTGCAATTGTCGAGAATCCTTCTACAATTTTTTTGTAATATCCTTCTAGCCCCATAAAGCTTCTAACCTTAGTCACAATTTGTGGTGTGGTTCATTCCATTATTGCTTTGATCTTTTCAGGATCTACCACTATCCCATCTGCTGAAATTACGTGGCCAAGATAGTGCACTTTACTCTAGCAGAATGTGCACTTAGATAACTTGCCAAAAAGTTTTCACTCTCTCAAGCATTGCAAGACTAACCTCAAGTGCCTCTCATGCTCCTCTACTGACTTAGAATAAATCAAAATGTCATCTAAGAAGACCAACACAAATTCGTCTAGACAATCCCTAAACTGTTGGGAATTAAGGTGTCTCAACCTTTGCAAATTCCTAATGTTGTATTATATTTATCCCATGTTGAGTTAGCATTGTCAGCACTTTGTGTATATGTAGCAAGGTAAATTTTGGTGACTTTGGTAGCCGCGGTTTCCCCCTTGAATAATTAATGAGGGTTTGGGGGCAGTGCTCCCAAGACAGGGTCAAGGGGCATAGCCCCTTGCGGGGTTTTTTAATTAATGACAAGTGTCGGTGAGTATCTCTGCACGAGAGAAAGGCATCTTTGGGCAGTCAAGAGAGGTTATGACATGTAAGAGGAATATGATATTTTTAGTCAATGTATGACGGATTCTATGACAGCTGTAAGATGCGTAAGAGCATCTGTCGTAACCTATCTTGGGACCAGGCGCCCACTTCAAGATGGGATGTTGGACAAGTGTCCTTAGGTGTGGGTTTTGGGGCATGAATCCAAGATTGACACCCATCTCTAGAAGGTTCCATATTTGCCTTGTAAACTCTATATAAACAGGGGCTTGGATGGGAGATAGATAACTTTGGTACAAGTACTGTTATACTACTGGAATATCTCTAGATTCAACATTTGAAGACTCCTTAAAGAGCATTGGCTCTGAAACTGTATTGTAATCTGTTATTGTTTACTGTAATGCATTTGAGCTGTGTTTTGGAGTGTGGGGTTTTTCACCCGTAAGGGTTTTCCCCACGTATATCTTGTCTCTCTCTCTTCTATCTACTTTCTGTGTGTATGTGTATTGCTGCAATATCTCATGTTAATGGTTTAACATTGCTATAATAGTTAGGATAAAGTTGAATTTGCATAGCCCTCTCCTCATTAGATTAGTGTAGGAAGCGTTTTCTTCACACCTAGCTTCCTTTCATAAACACACTGTTCATGAAGTTCATAAAAGCTACTAGTGCATTAGTTTTAACCCGAATGGTACTACTATGAACTCATAGTGACCATATCATGTTCTAAATGCTATCTTAGAGATATCCTCATTGTTAATCCGTAACTAATGGTAATTAGATCTAAGGTCTATTTTGGAGAATACCTATGCACCTTTCATCTGGTCGAACAACTCATCTATCCTTGGAAGTGGATATTTGTTCTTTATAGTTGCCTTGTTGAGCATCCTGTAATCAATACACAACTACAACATTCCATCCTTCTTCTTTATGAACATGACTGGTGCGCCCCAAGGTGACACACAAGGTCTGATAAACCCTTGTTTCAATAATTCTTCTAATTATGCCTTAAGCTCATATAGTTCTGTTGTGTTCATTTTGTAGGGTGCTTTAGACTGTGGTTCTGTACCTAGCATTAGATCTATAGAGAAATCAAATTCTCTTTTTGGCAGTAGTTCTATCAATTCATCAAGGAAGACATCTTGGAACTCTCTAAGGATAGGATACTTATCAAAGGACAGTTCCTGATTATCTAGATCTCTTATTTTGACTGCATAGATTGAACAACCCTTTCTTTTAGCTTTCTTCAATTGCATGGCTGATATATGTCTTAGCTTAAGGGGTGTTGTAGAACCAAGATTCTCCACCCAATTCCCATATTCATCAAGGCATTTCACTACTTTCTCTTCACAATCTCCAATGGACTTGTGCTCAAATAGCCAATTGATTCCTAGAATCATGTCATATGACCCTAGAGGTGAAACATAAAGGATGACTTGCATTTGAAATGATGGAAGTTCTAGTTCACTGCATACTAGACATGAATCCACTCTTTTCTCTGCATTGTTACCATACTGCACCACCCAAGAATTTTCCATGTGTCCCAGTTTTATAGATAACTTAGCTACAATCTTAGGATTAACAAAATATTTTGTAGCTCCGGTATCAATTAAAATAGAAACTAGAAGGCCAAAGAGCTTACCAGACATCTGAATGGGTGTAGATTGAAAATCCTCTTGACAATGGTCTACAACCACATGAATTTGATGTTGAGGAGCTCCTTGTTGATTTCCATCTCTCTGATTCATGATTTGATGAGGACATGCACTAGCATAGTACTCTCTTCCACAATTATAGCATCCATCTCGGGGTCCTTTATGTCTAGCTGGCATGTCCCTCCTGTTATTGTTACCATTGTTGCCATAGTTACCTCTCTTATTGTTTCCACCTTGGTTCCCATTGTTCTTTTTCTGATAGTTATTGCCTCTTTTAAGATTCCTTATCTGACGCTTACTATTTCCTTGATTGTTGTTACTTTGATTGCAATTGTCATTCTGAAACCTTTTATTTCCATTCTTCACATCTCAACTCTTACGGTAATTAGCAATCTACTACAATTTCTGCTCTTGTTTAGTGGCTTTTTCAAACACTTCATCCATGGTCAAGGGGTTATGAATATCCACCTCTGACCCAATCTGTGGCCTTAACCCCAAGATAAACTTACGGATCCTGAACCTTTCGTCTAGCTGATACTGTGGGACATACTTCAACAAATGAGAGAATCTCTTCCAATATTGAGTCACTGTCAAACCTCCTTGAGTTAGGTTTTGGAATTCTATCATCTTTTTGTCAAAATAGAGTTGTGGCAACCACCTCTTCCTAAAGAGCTCGAGAAAGTGGTCCCATGTGACTTCCCCAGGTAACAGTTTCTTTTCATCCTTTTCATTATCCCACCAGGTCACTACTTCCCCAGTAAGCTGGTAAGATCCCCATATAGCTTTAGTTTCATCTGAAAAGTTTCAGAGATCAAAATATTTTTCCATATCAATTATCCATGCCTCTGCTCCGTCACCTATAGTCTTACCATCAAACTTAGGAGGGGTAACCTTTTTAAGATCCTTTCCCAACTCCTCAGCAATTTTATTTTGATTGTTCACATTTGCTTCACCTTCGGGAGACCAAGCTTCTTCCAGGTATGTTCCTCATTCTGATTTCCTCTTATCTCCTAGGAAGATAAGGGGTAGGAATACTCCTCCCTAAATAACCTGTGTGTGGAGTCAAAATATTAGTTGTTTACGTGTGGGACCTATTCCCACTATAAAGAACTAGTGCATTGACTACAATGCATGTGGAGTCAAGATATTAGTTGTTTATGTGTGGGACCTATTCCCACCATAAACTGGTGCATTGATTACAATGCACTAGTTTACAATGTACTAGTTGTTTGAGTTCAACCATAGGAATACCTATCATTAGAATTCCACTACCTATTATTAGTATTCCCTATCACATAGGAATACCTATTATTAGAATTTCCTATCACATAGGAATACCTATCATTAGAATTCCCTATCATTTTCTTCGTGTAGGTTTCACTGAATTACCAAATAGACTTTCTCCTTTTTTTTGTAAACCATATTCATAAACCAAAAGAAAAAATCACTATTAAGTATAGTACAGTATGTTGTGTTATATGAGTTAACTATGTTTTAGTTGCTTACAGTTTGATTGTGGTGTTGTTTGGATGTACTTATGTATATTATTAATTCCAATACCTATTATTAGCATTCCCTATCACATAGGAATACCTATTATTAGAATTCCCTATCACATAGGAATACCTATTATTAGAACTCCCTATCACATAGGAATACCTATCATTAGAATTCCCTATCATTTTCTTCATGTAAGAGAAAAGGTTCCATTGACCTACCAAATAGGCTTTCTCATTTTTTTTGTAAAACATATTCATAACCAAAAAAAAAATCACTATTAAGTATAGTACAGTATGTTGTGTTATATGAGTTAACTATGTTTTAGTTGCTTGTTTTTTTATTGTGGTGTTGTTTGGATGTACTTATGTATATTATTATGACTCTTTTGCTAATGGTTGTACCTTGCATGTGAACTTGTGTATATATTTATGGGTATGTGCAGGATCATCGCGGGCCAAACAGTGGCAATATGAAAAAAATCGCGTTTTTACTTAGCCAAATTCGCGACTTGGCAAAGTTTGACTTTGAAACGGATACCTGTTTTGGTTTGGATACCAAACCAAAACAAATATCCATTTTGAAAACGGATATCCATTTTGAAAATGGATATCCGTTATCAAAACGGATATCCGTTATCAAAACGGATATCCGTTTTCTTTTTCTCTATTGTTTTCATTGTTTTTTATTTTATTATTTTAGCATTTTTAGCATTTTACTATTTAGGCATTTTAGCTATAAAATATAATCTAAATTTTAGAAAGACTATATCATATGAAAGGGGCAACCTTGTCATCTTTTGGAATGCATGATTTCTTTTAGTTCCAACCATTTTGGCATCATTTATTCTTGTGACTGAGAGTTCTCTCCACCCCTGATTGAACCATTACTTCCCCTAACTAATTCTCCTATCCTCTTGACTCTCAATCAATTCTTTAGTCCACTCCCAATAAGTCTTCTATAATCTCTCAATCAATTATTTAGTCCACTCCCAATTAGTCTTCTATAATCTCTCAATCAATTCTTTAGTCCACTCCCAACCAACCCCACCATTCATGTTGCTTCTTCTACTATTAATACATCTCTCGCCATCATTTTTAGGGGAGACTATCCATTTCTTCCATTTATGTCAAATTCTTGTTAATATCTCTTATTCCATTTTCCATTGATCCCAACACATCATGGATAGTGAGTCACCTCAAAAGAGTTAAGCCATATTTTCATTACAACCCCCACAATAATTATTATACTTTTACAGTCCTAACTTTGTGAGCCTTTTCCATTTCAATTTTAAGGATTTGAAGGTTCTTGCACTCTCCATAAAATCTCCAAGTTCTCAAGGCATCCTTATTCTTCCCATTGTCATCAAGAGGATGTTCTAATTTCTACAAAGGAGGATACCAAAATGTTGGATCCTTGAGGACAAAAGCTAGCACAGGTGCCATAAAAAGATTCCTTGAAGCTTCGTATGTTCTTTACATTATTTTAAAAAGATTTCAGTAGTAATTAGAAAACTTAAATTTGCCTAAGAAAAGTAACAATTTGTTGCCTCTTCTTGGTTATTTTAAAAAGAAACAAGGTGAAGTGACACATCCTTATGACCAGCATCAAGAAGAACAACAGGAAGTGTATTTGGATCTTGGAAAAGATCAGGAAACATAGGAACATCCAGTTGATGAGAATAAAGAGCAAGATAAAGAACAACCGGATGACTGAGATAAAGAGCTCAATGTGGAACATTATATGACATAGAACCAACAAGATGAACATCAAGTTGAATAATGAAAAAGTGGTATTAGTTGCACCTATATAGAGAAGTGGTTTAGAGGTTGGTTAGGGGAATTATTTAGGATTTAGAGGTTTAGGGTTGCTCAGGTTTAGGGGTTTAGGGTTTACAGTTTAAAGAGAGATAGAGAGAGGGGACTAAAAGAGTTTGGGAGAGATAGAGGAGACATAGGGGAGAGATAGGGAGATAGATAGTGAGAGGCATGTCCAAAGACATAGAGAGAGAGAGAGAGATTGAGAGGTAGAGGGATGTTAGAGATAGGGAGATAGAGGTTTAGGGTTGCTTGGGTTTAGGGGCATTATTTAGGGTTTAGGGTTTAGGGTCTTGGGGTTAGGGGTTAAGGTTTAGAGGTCTAGGGTTTAGGGTTTAGAGAGAGATAAAGGAGCAATAGGGAGATATAGAGGAGTCCAAGGGGAGAGATAGGGAGATAAAGAGTGAGGGACATGGCAAGAGACATAGCGAGAGAGATTGAGAGGTAGAGGGACAAAGGTGATAGGGAGATAGGGGAGAGATAGGGAGATAGTGGTTTATGGTTACTTGGGTTTAGGGTTTCTCAGGTTTAGGGGTTAGGGTTTAGGGGCATTATAATTTAGGGTTTAGGATTTATTGTTTAGGGGTTAGGGGTTAGGTTTAGAGGTTTACGGTTTTGGATTTAGGGTTTATAGAGAGAGAGGAATGATAGGGAGATATAGAAGAGTCTGAGGGGAGAGATAGGGAGAAAAAGAGTGAGGGACATGGCCAGAGACATAGGGAGAGAGATTGAGAGGTAGAGGGACAAAGGTGGTAGGGAAATAGGGGAGAGATAGGGAGATAGTGGTTTAGGGTTACTTGGGTTTAGGGTTTAGGGGTTTAGGGTTTCTCAGGTTTAGGGGTTAGGGGTTAGGGTTTAGGGACATTATTTAGGGTTTAGGATTTAAATTGTTTAGGGGTTTGGGGTTACGTTTAGAGGTTTAGGGATTTGGATTTAGGGTTTATATAGAGAGAGGAATGATAGGGAGATAGAGAGAGGAGATCAAGGAGAGAGATAAGGAGATAGAGAGTGAGGCACATGGCCAGGGACATAGGGAGAGAGATCAAGAGAGGTAGAGGGATGATAGAGATAGGGAGATAGGGGAGAGATAGGGAGATATAGGTTTAGAGTTGATTGGATTTAGGGTGTACCTGGGTTTAGGGTTTCTCAGATTTGTAGATAGCTAGATAGAAAGAGAGAGGAGACAGATAGGGAGAGATGGAGGTGACAAAGGGGAGAGATAAGGAGATAGAGAGTGAGCGAGATGTCCAGAGAAATAGGGAGAAGGATTGAGAGGTAGAGCTCAATGATAGAGATAGGGAGATAAGGGAGAGATAGGAGATAGGGTTTAGGGTTGCTCGCATTTAGGGTTTAGGGTTTAGGGGTTCGGGGTTAAGGTTTAGGGGCATTATTTAGGGTTTAGGGTTTATGGTTTAGGGGTTAAGGTTTAGAGGTTTAGGGTTTAGTGTTTAGAGAGAGAGGACAATTAGGGAGATATAGAGTGAGGGACATGGCCAAAGCATAGGGAGAGAGATTGAGAGGTAGAGGAATGATAGTGATGGGGAGATAGTGAGATAGGGAGATAGAGAGATAGAGGTTTAGGGTTTCTTGGGTTTAGTGTTTAGGATTTAGGGGTTTATGGTTTCTCAAGTTTAGGGTTTAGGGGTTAGGAAATAGGGGTTAGGGGTTAGGGGTTAGGTTTAATCATGTGTTAATACAGGTTGTGGAGTGAGAAATGGGTGGTATGGGAGATCAGAAGACTAGTTTAAAGTTGGGCTGATGGATATATGTCACAATGAAAGGTTCAAAGGCTCATCAAAAGTGGAGTGATCGGAGCATCGGTATAAGAATTTTTGAGTTGGCCGATAGTGTTTATCTTGCCAATAGGAAGAATGTATATGATTTGATGTTATTTGGGACTTTGAGAAGGTTTCTTAAAGCTGATTAAGCTTTAATCTATTTGAACTATGGGTTTTGATGGGTATTTCACCGTGTTTTGAGAGCTTCCACTGTGTGCTCTACATCAGACCAATAGGGAGATATAGAGGAGTCCGAGGGGAGAGATAGGGAGATAAAGAGTGAGGGACATGGCAAGAGACATAGAGAGAGAGAGATTGAAAGGTAGAGGGACAAAAGTGATAGGGAGATAGGGGAGAGATAGGGAGATAGTGGTTTATGGTTACTTCGGTTTAGGGTTTAGGGGTTTGTAGTTTACGGTTTAGGGGATTAGGGTTTCTCAAGTTTAGGGTTTAGGGGCATTATTTAGGGTTTAGGATTTAAATTGTTTAGGGGTTAGTTTTAGAGGTTTAGGGTTTTGGATTTAGGGTTTATAGAGTGAGAGGAATGATAGGGAGATAGAGAGATGAGACTGAGGAGAGAGATAAGGAGATAGAGAGTGAGGCACATGGCCAGGGACATAGGGAGAGAGATCAAGAGAGGTAGAGGGATGATAGAGATAGGGAGATAAGGGAGAGATAGGGAGATATAGGTTTAGAGTTGATTGGATTTAGGGTGTACCTGGGTTTAGGGTTTCTCAGTTTTGGAGATAGCTAGATAGAGAGAGGAGATAGATAGGGAGAGATAGAGGTGACAAAGGGGAGATAAGGAGATAGAGAGTGAGCGAGAGAGATTGAGAGGTAGAGGGACAAAGGTGATAGGGAGATAGGGGAGAGATAGGGAGATAGTGGTTTATGGTTACTTGGGTTTAGGGTTTCTCAGGTTTAGGGGTTAGGGGTTAGGGTTTAGGGGCATTATAATTTAGGGTTTAGGATTTATTGTTTAGGGGTTAGGGGTTAGGTTTAGAGGTTTAGGGTTTTGGATTTAGGGTTTATAGAGAGAGAGGAATGATAGGGAGATATAGAGGAGTCTAAGGGGAGGGATAGGGAGATAGAGAGTGAGGGACATGGCTAGAGACATAGGGAGAGAGATTGAGAGGTAGAGGGACACAGGTGGTAGGGAGATAGGGGAGAGATAGGCAGATAGTGGTTTAGGGTTACTTGGGTTTAGGGTTTAGGGGTTTGGGGTTTAAGGTTTAGGGGTTTAGGGTTTCTTAGGTTTAGGGGTCAGGGGTTAGGGTTTAGGGGCATTATTTAGGGTTTAGGATTTAAATTATTTAGGGGTTAGGGGTTAGGTTTAGAGGTTTAGGGCTTTGGATTTAGGGTTTATAGAGAGAGGAATTATAGGGAGATGGAGAGAGGAGATGGAGGAGAGAGATAAGGAGATAGAGAGTGAGGCACATGGCCAGGGACACAGGGAGAGAGATCAAGAGAGGTAGAGGGATGATAGAGATAGGGAGATAGGGGAGAGATAGGGAGATATAGGATTAGAGTTGATTGGATTTAGGGTGTACCTGGGTTTAGGGTTTCTCAATTTTGGAGATAGCTAGATAGAAAGAGAGAGGAGACAGATAGGGAGAGATAGAGGTGAGAAAGGGGAGAGATAGGGAGATAGAGAGTGAGCGATATGTCTAGAGAAATAGGGAGAAGGATTGATAGGTAGAAGGATGATAGAGATAGGGAGATAAGGGAGAGATAGAGTTTAGGGTTGCTCATGTTTAGGGTTTAGGGGTTAAGGTTTAGAGGTTTAGGGTTTAGTGTTTAGAGAGAGAGGACCAATAGGGAGATATAGAGTGAGGGACATGGCTAAAGCATAGGGAGAGAGATTGAGAGGTAGAGGAATGATAGTGATGGGGAGATAGTGAGATAGGGAGATAGAGCTCGATAGAGGTTTAGGGTTTCTTGGGTTTAGTGTTTAGGATTTAGGGGTTTATGGTTTCTCAAGTTTAGGGTTTAGGAGTTAGGAAATAGGGGTTAGGGGTTAGGGGTTAGGTTTAATCATGCATCCCACTCATTCCCCTATCATTCCTATATATCCTATCTCTCCCCTCTATCTTTCCCTCTCCCTTATCTACGAAGCAAATGGAAACAAGAAAACTAGGACTCCCTTTCTCAGGTTTAGGGTTTAGGGCTTAGGGGAATTATTTAGGGTTTATGTTTTAGGGGTTAGGGTTTAGTATTTGGAAGAATTATTTAGGGTTACTTGGGTTTAGGGTTTAGGGGCATTATTTAGGGTTTACGGTTGCATGTCAAAAGTAGTCTCTCTCTCTCTCTAAATCTGTAAACCCTAAATAATGGCCCTAATCCCTAACCCCTAACCCGCATCTACCTCTCTCCTATATCTACCTCTCTCCTGTATCTATTCAAAAGTGCCTTTAAAATACTATGAGATACCTTAGCATAAGTAAATCATATAAAAATCAAATATATATATCATCATAATCCTATATAAATTTTGATAGTATTTTATAGCTAAAATGCCTAAATATCATCATAATCCTTTATAAATTTGCTTGTATTTTATAGCTAAAATACCTAAATACTTAAAATGTATGCAATGCTAAAATAATAAAATAAAAAAAATGAATACAATAAGGAAAAGGAAAATGGATATCCATTTTCGAGATCATAAAAAGCAAAAAAGACTGCATTTTTGCAAACCCGCAGCTTGCAAAATCACAGTCTCATCTTCAAAAAAATGGATATTAGAGCAGAGGAACGGATATCCGATCCAAAGAGGTAAGATTTCATGCATTTTTTTTGTTTGTTTTGTATTTTCAAGCAATTTTTTTGGTTTTTATGCTAAGTGGGTATGTTTTATAATTTAATTAGGTAAAATGGATGCACAAAATGAAAACCCAAACCCTCCACCACCAAACCCTCCCCCTCCAATAGTAGAAGAGAATATTCAAAGAAATATTGATCATATAAGCAAGATCATAGAAATGTATCACCGCCACCCTCGACTGTCTATAATGACATCAAATTTAGAGGGAATCATTAATCATATTCAAACCTTGTCCACCCAACATGAATCATTTCAGCAATGGCGAGAAGCCAAGAAGGCCGAATATGCTGACGGTTTGTCATATGAGGAAGTCAAAGATTTAAAGATTACAAAAACTATGTTGGCCCAACACTTTGTCAATCCTAAAACCGGATTGCATGTTGATGTCCGTAAGCCCAAATTTTCAATCAAATGGTGTATTCATGAGGGCATTAGTCAAAACTTTTGGGATCATTGGTGGATGGTTTTTGATAAACCACCCAACAACAATTTAGATGTGCCTTTGTATTTCCTCCGTAAACTCTATGCAGAGTTCGTCATGGGTCAACATGTTAATTATTTTGATTTTAGAGAGTTTCAAGGAGTGGGCAGAGGAATGCCTCAAGATAGACCTGGGGCAATTAGACAAGTACAAGGTCCCTATATTCCCCCTCCTGCTATCCCTTCACCCCAATGCAGCACCTAGACGTTGTTGCAAGTGCAACACAACAGGGCCTTAGTGCCATACACTCTTTGACCGAGCATTTGATTATACAGACATCTCAGTTTGCACAAGCACATGATGAAGGTGATGATATTGGATCACCTGGTACCACTAGACCGTTGTCGTCCAGACATATATGTGTGCCCCATCATTGCATTTCTTGCAATCATTTATGCTTGGGTCCTATTATGGAGAGTAGTGAGCCACCGTTGAACACATCAGAGTATGATCTCCATTCACGAGATGAGGCAATGGGGTCCAAAACTCAAGCTGAGGGGTCAGGGACAAGAGTAGAAGCTACCGAATCAGTAAAGATTAGAGAAGGAGAAATGCATGAGTAATCTTTTGTGCAGGTAAAATTTAAAGTTAAATTTTATGGTCTATTCCATTTGAATATATAAACAACTTTATTAGTACTAATGTATCTAAGTGGGATAGCCGTTGATGACAGAGGAGGAGTTGACAGAAGTTCATCATGCAACTTTGTCTGCCATCCAATTTGGCTTGGACTTGCCGGTATAATTTGTTGTACACATTAACTTTTTTTTTATGCATTTATTTCTTTGTGAGTAATTATATATTAATTTATATCTTGATGTTAATTTTATTTTATAGCAAATCAAAAATGTGAATGATGTGGCATCTTTGCCAATAGTCTTTTCTCGAACTCCTGATCAACCCAAGGGACTATCATTTGCAGAACGGATTTCTCAACACCAACAAAGGGTGGAGGTAATTTGATTGAATTGTACTTTAATTGATAATTTAGAAAACTTAAATATTTGATTATAGTCATTTAGAGTCTTACATTCTTCTCTTTTTTAATTGATGCAGGAGGCCTCGATGGTGGTATGTGCTTGTTTTCTAGTAGATAAGTTTTTGTGTAGTGCATTTCCTATTTTGTTTAATAATTATATATTAATTTATTTCAATGTTACTTTGCTTTTATGTAGTCTGTTGAGAATGTGAGTGATGTGCCACCTTTGCCATCATGCTTCACTAGGACACCTGATCGTCTTAAGAGAAAATTATTTGCAGAACGATTGTCCGAACAACAACATAGAGTCGAGGTAATTGAATTGAATTTTTCTAAATAATTGATAGTTTATCTAGCGGTCTTATAGTTGATTGTAGTGATTTAGATGTATGTTAATAAATGAAAGTTCTTAATTCTAGTAGATAAGAATCTATTTACTAACTTTAACTTGTGTTTTGACTTGTTAATGCAGGAAACTTCACCTCCATCAATTACTAGACATTTTGGTACAAAGAGGACACTTTTTCAGGATCCATCACAGATTGTGGATCCATCATAGATTGAGGGTCAAGTGGACTTGTAGTATTTGATGTAGCTATTTGGCATGTAGATTGTATATAGATTTTGAGACATGGCATATGCCACATTTTGTAAAAAATATTTTGAGTTGGCATATTTGGCAAATTTTTGTATATGTCTACCATTATGGACTAGATTTTAATGCATATACACCTTGATATACAATATAATTTAAATTCCTTATGTGCAAGTCATGATACTTCCCATGATGCCATACATTATGATGATAGTTCTTTAGTCCATTGATGATATGTTTAGCATTGAGAATGGTTTTAGATCAAGAGAATGGTTTTAGATCAATAGAATCAATATGAAAAAATTCCTTATATATGCCCTAATCAAATAAGGTCATGATAAACCATTTCATCATGTATTTAGTCTTCATCTTGTCAAATTTTGTAAATATGTCAAAGTTGTCATATGAAAAATGTAAAAAAAATGCAAAAGTATGGAAGATGAATAGTCAAGTACTCAAGAGTCAGTTGGAGACTATTGGTTTCCCTCAAATCATGTATAAATATGCATAAACCTTCGTGGAAAAGGCATTGGAGATGTATTGAAAACATTTTGAAGATGAATTGAAGACATGTTTGAATGAAATTAATGTCAAGAAACTCTATGTCAAGGACACTGGGGGCACATTACAAACATAAAAAACTTACATCTTGGGGGGAGGTGCCAATAAGGCCAATAAGGATACTATTTTAGTTTGGTGTGTGTGTCTATGCAAATCCCATTTATGGCCGAGAAGCTCTCTATTTACTATTATTTACACATCAGAGTATGACTATCCTAAAACAACATCATGTATATGCTCATAAAAGTCATCAAACTCTGAGAATAAACTCGTCATTAGATAAGGAGTGGAAGGCTAAAGTCACATTCCCAAAAACCTCTTAAAATCACATGTCTCCTCTTATGAAAACTAGGGTCTTTGCCAATACATTGTTCTGTAAGAGCAAAGTCACTTAAGATCCTAAGAGCAAAAACCTTGCCAGTGCCATATTTATTGTTTTGCTCATCATGGGGTCGAATGGACTGCGCTAGCGCGTCGAGGTGGGTGGGTAAATGCTAGGGGAAGTCTCGTTTCATGCGCCAAGCATCCCAGTCATTCCGGGCAAGAGGTTACCGGCAAAGTCCCTTAAGATCCCTGAGACCAAAAAATTGCCAAACTTTGACCGAGCAGTTCTTGAAATTTGTGACAGTTGGGAATACTATGTTTGGACCTACAGGTGCACGTGATATCCTTCCACAATAACCTCTCTCATTTTTGGTCAACTCCATTCTGTTTGACCGTGCCGAAATCAAACGCATTGGCACAAAATGCTTCAATTTGATGTAGTGGAAAGGTGCTAGGTGCGACATTTTTCATTCCATAGCTCGTGCGATCGAACGGACTACGCCAATGCGTCGGGGTGGGGGGGTAAATGCTAGGGGAGGTCTCGTTTCATGCACCAAACGTCCCAATCATTCCGGGCAAGAGGCTACCGGCAAAGTCCCTTAAGATCCGTGAGACCAAAAAACTGCCAAAATTTGACCGGGCAGTTCTCAAAATTCATGACAGTTGGGAATGCTCTGTTTGGACCTATAGGTGCACGTGACATCCTTCCACAATAACCTCTCTCGTTTTTGGTCAACTCCATTCCGTTTGACTGTGCCGAAATCAAACGCATTGGTGCAAAATGCTTCAATTTGATGTAGTGGAAAGGTGCTAGGTGTGACATTTTTCATTCCATAGCTCGTGCGGTCAAACGGACTGCGCCAACGCGTCGAGGTGGGGGGATAAATGCTAGGGGATGTCTCGTTTCGTGCACCAAGAGTCCCAGTCATTCCAGGCAAGAGGCTACCGGCAAAGTCCCTTAAGATCCCTAAGACCAAAAAATTGCCAAACTTTGACCGGGCAGTTCTCAAAATTCGTGAAAGTTGGGAATGTTCTGTTTGGACCTACAGGTGCATGTGACATCCTTCCACAATAACCTCTCTCATTTTTTGTCAACTCCATTCCGTTTGACCGTGCCAAAATCAAACGCATTGTTGCAAAATGCTTCAATTTGATGTAGTGGAAAGGTGCTAGGTCCGACATTTTTCATTCCATAGTTCGTGCGGTCGAATGGACTACGCCAACGTGTCGGGGTGGGGGGGTAAATGCTAGGGGAGGTCTCGTTTCGTGCGCTAAGCGTCCCAGTCATTCCGGGCAAGAGGCTACCGGCAAAGTCCCTTAAGATCCCTGAGACCAAAAAACTGTCAAACTTTGACCGGGCAGTTCTTGGAATTCGTGATAGTTGGGAATGCTCTGTTTGGACCTACAGGTGTACGTGACATCCTTCCATAATAACCTCTCTCATTTTTGGTCAACTCCATTCCGTTTGACCGTGCCGAAATCAAACGCATTGGCGCAAAATGCTTCAATTTGATGTAGTGGAAAGGTGCTAGGTGCGACATTTTTCATTCCATAGCTCGTGTGGTCGAACAGACTGCACCAACGCGTCGGGGTGGGGGGATAAATGCTAGGGGAGGTCTCGTTTTGTGCGCCAAGCGTCCCAGTCATTCTGGGCAAGAGGCTACCGGCAAAGTCCCTTAAGATCCCTGAGACCAAAAAACTGCCAAACTTTGACCAGACAGTTCTCAAAATTTGTGATAGTTGGGAATGCTCTGTTTGGACCTACAGGTGCACGTGACATCCTTCCACAATAACCTCTCTTTTTTTTGGTCAACTCCATTCCGTTTGACCGTGTTGAAATCAAACGCATTGGCGCAAAATGCTTCAATTTGATGCAGTGGAAAGGTGCTAGGTGCGACATTTTTCATTCCATAGCTCATGGGGTCGAACGGACTACGCCAACGTGTTGGGGTGGGCGGGTAAATGCTAGTGGAGGTCTTGTTTCATGCGCCAAGCGTCCCAGTCGTTCTGAGCTATAAGCTACCGATAAAGTCAAAAGTTGCTAGGATTGAAATTTTGCATTCCACAGGTCCTGGGGCCGAACGGTTTGCGCCAACACGTCGGGGTGGGCGATTAAATGCTAGGGGAGGTCTCGTTTTGTGTGCAAAGCATCCCAGTCCTTCCTGCACACAAAACGAGACCTCCCCTAGCATTTACTCACCCACCCCGACGTGTTGGCAAAAACCGTTCAGCCCCAGGACCTGTGGAATGCAAAATTTCAATCCTAGCAACTTTTGACTTTGCCAGTAGCTTACAGCTCGGAACGACTAGGATGCTTGGTGCACAAAACAAGACCTCCACTAGCATTTACCCGCCCACCCCGATGCGTTGGCGCAAACCATTCGGCCCCAGGACCTGTGGAATGCAAAATTTCAATCCTAGCAACTTTTGACTTTGACGGTAGCTTACAGCTCAGAACGACTAGCATGCTTTGCACACAAAACAAGACCTCCCCTAGCATTTACTCGCCCACCCCGATGTTTTGGAGCAAACCGTTTGGCCCCAGGACCTGTGGAATGCAAAATTTCAATCCTAGCAACTTTTGACTTTGTCGGTAGCTTACAGCTCGGAACGACTGGGACGCTTTGCACACAAAACAAGACCTCCCCTAGCATTTACTCGCCCACCCCGATGTGTTGGAGCAAACCGTTCAGCCCCACGAGCTATGGAATGAAAAATGTCGCACCTAGCACCTTTCCATTGCATCAAATTGAAGCATTTTGCGCCAATGCGTTTGATTTCAACACGGTCAAACAGAATGGAGTTGACCAAAAATGAGAGAGGTTATTGTGGAAGGATGCCACATGCACCTGTAGGTCCAAACAGAGCATTCCCAATTGTCATGAATTCTGAGAACTGCCCGGTCAAAGTTTGGCAATTTTTTGGTCTCAGGGATTTTAAGGGACTTTGCCGGTAGCCTCTTGCCCGGAATGACTGGGACGCTTGGCGCACGAAACGAGACCTCCACTAGTATTTACCCACCCACCCCGATGCGTTGGCAGAGTCCGTTCGACTCCACGAGCTATGGAATGAAAAATGTCGCACCTAGCACCTTTCCACTACATCAAATTGAAGCATTTTGCGCTAATGCATTTGATTTCAACACGGTCAAACATAATGGAGTTGACCAAAAATGAGAGAGGTTATTGTGGAAGGATGCCACATGCACCTGTAGGTCCAAACAAAACATTCCCAACTGTCATGAATTCTGAGAACTGCCTGGTCAAAGTTTGGCAGTTTTTTGGTCTCAGGGATCTTAAGGGACTTTACCGGTAGCCTCTTGCCTGGAATGACTGGGACGCTTGGCACATGAAACGAGACCTCCCATATCATTTACCCCCCCACCCCGACACATTGGCACAGTTCGTTCGACCGCACGAGCTATGGAATGAAAAATGTCGCACCTAGCACCTTTCCACTACATCAAATTGAAGCATTTTGCGCCAATGCGTTTGATTTCAACACGGTCAAACAGAATGGAGTTGACCAAAAATGAGAGAGGTTATTGTGGAAGGATGCCACGTGCACCTGTAGGTCCAAACAAAGCATTCCCAACTGTCATGAATTCTGAGAACTGCCCGGTCAAAGTTTGGCAGTTTTTTGGTCTCACGGATCTTAAGGGACTTTGTCGGTAGCCTCTTGCCCGGAATGACTGGGATGCTTGGCGCACGAAACGAGACCTCCACTAGCATTTACCCGCCCACCCCGACGCGTTGGCAAAGTCCGTTCGACCCCACGAGCTATGGAATGAAAAATGTCGCACCTAGCACCTTTCCACTACATCAAATTGAAGCATTTTGTGCCAATGTGTTTGATTTCAACATGGTCAAATGGAATGGAGTTGACCAAAAATGAGAGAGGTTATTGTGGAAGGATGTCATGTGCACCTGTAGGTCCAAACAGAGCATTCCCAACTATCACAAATTTTGAGAACTACCCGGTCAAAGTTTGGCAGTTTTTTGGTCTCAGGGATCTTAAGGGACTTTGTCGGTAGCCTCTTGCCTGGAATGACTAGGATGCTTGGTGCACGAAATGAGACCTCCCCTAACATTTACCCCCCCACCCTAATGCGTTGGCACAGTCCGTTCAACTGCACGAGCTATGGAATGAAAAATGTCGCACCTAGCACCTTTCCACTACATCAAATTGAAGCATTTTGCGCCAATGCGTTTGATTTCGGCACGGTCAAACGGAATGGAGTTGACCAAAAATGAGAGAGGTTATTGTGGAAGGATGCCATGTGCACCTGTAGGTCCAAACAGAGCATTCCCAACTATCACGAATTCTGAGAACTACCTGGTCAAAGTTTGGCAGTTTTTTGGTTTCAGGGAGCTTAAGGGACTTTGCCGGTAGCCTCTTGCCCAGAATGACTGGGACGCTTGACGCATGAAACGAGACCTCCCCTAGCATTTACCCCCCACCCCGACGCATTGGCGCAGTCCGTTCAACCCCACGAGCTATGGAATGAAAAATGTCGCACCTAGCACCTTTCCACTACATCAAATTGAAGCATTTTGCAACAATGCGTTTGATTTCGGCACGGTCAAACAGAATGGAGTTGACCAAAAATGAGAGGTTATTGTGGAAGGATGTCACGTGCACCTATAGGTCCAAAGAGAACATTCCCAACTTTCACGAATTCTGAGAACTGCCCGGTCAAAGTTTGGCAATTTTTTGGTCTCAGGGATCTTAAGGGACTTTGCCAGTAGCCTCTTGCCTGGAATGACTGGGACGCTTGGCGCACGAAATGAGACCTCTCCTAGCATTTACCACCCACCCCGACGTGTTGGCGCAGTCCGTTCGACCCCACAATGAGCAGAACAAAAAATATTGTTCTAATTGACACATTCTCAATCATTGACATGGATGATATCTCAGTACTATTCCTTTAGGCACAATATGAGCTTCCAATGGAAGGTGCAATTGTGAGGTTAAGATGATGAAAAGTGTGCCTCATTCACAGTCATGTTTTACTTGTCTTCAATGATGATTCCTTGATTCAACTTAATCCTTTGATAATACATTTTAACCTCCTTGTGAAAGCGCACTTTCAAGGTTGCTTAAGCAAGAGCTAGTGCCTCAACATCGAGGCGCACTTTTGGTGTTCTAGAAACATGAACTAGCACCTCAAATAGTAAGGCACTCATTCTAGGTTGTTTATTCAATAATTGGCACTAGTCACATATGGTGTAGAGAGGTAGATGTGCGCCCAAGTCATCATTTGATGCCTTCAATAACTATAAACTCCTTTGATGATGCATTTTATCCTTCCTATTCACTATCTAGCCTTAGGCACACATTTTAGGTTGATCAATCATAATCTAGTGCCCTAAGTACCAAGGCACACTTTTAGATTAGTTTCATAAAGGATTAGTGCCTTCATTTCTAGGCAGAAGTTTGGAGTTGAAATACATCAAAATAACAAGTTTCTTCATCACTTCAAACATATTTAACACTTTGAAGATCTCCAATGCATGATTGAATATCAAGAAACCAATGTATCATTTCATGAAGGTCTTAAGTGTTGTAAATATGCATCTTCTTATTTAATCATGTGTTGTAAATGAAGGAATGCAATGATTGCAATATGTGCACAAAACGGAATTTTTGATAAGGATTGAAAGGAAATGTTAAGAAAATGCAATTGGCGGGTGTAAATCCAAAGTGTGGAAGCATAGACAAGGCATGTGAATAGTTTGGCATGACACCTCAAAGAGATGCTATCTCATGGAATGCAATGATTGCAAGATATGCACAAAATGGATTTTTTGAAAAGGCTTTAGAAACTTTGAAGCAAATACAATTGGAACGTTTAAAACCAAATTCCATAACCTGTGCAAGCATTCTCCCTACTTGTGCAAAATTAGGATCTTATATATACATATATGCACATAATGTCATGAAAATAATGTATAGTGTATATATCAAGCCATATAGGCATGTACAAATAAAACCATATGGGTATATATAATGATATACATCGATAACATACAAAAGTATGTTTACAAAGCCAAATACACATATGTAACAAAATGTCCCAAAATCAAATCTCCTATGGATTGCTATCAAATAATCTATGGCTCTTGCTAGGCCATGAAGATGGTGAACCGGTCAATGACTCATCTTCCATCGCTCATCGACTAGACCTCCTCGATAGAGATTTTTGAATTTCCACCTATTAATACAATCAAACAACGTGCACATCAATATAGAATTTAATATTCAAAATATATAACATGACATAAGTAATCAATCACTTACCACCAATTGGTGATCCCTTTTGATCATTTGTTGTCTCTTTTCTTCTATAGAGCTGGATGGGTAGGGGAGGTGACGTCCTGTGAGAAGCATGAACAAGCAGATTTAAAAGTGAACATGAATATCATAAATATGTACATTAAATGTTGTGCTTATTATAGGACTGTTCTAGTACTATTTTAGGACTGTTGTAGGACTGTTGTAGTTAAAACTATCCTAGTAGACATGTATACGACTGTTATAGGACTATCATCTCATGGAATACAATGATGGCAAGATTACTATCAAGATTAGTATGAAGATTAATTATGACTATTATAGGACTTTTATAAGAATGCAAAGTAAGGAAGCATAGGCAAGGCACATGAACTGTTTGGTGGAATACCTCAAAGAAATGAGAATTTTGTCAGATGTTGTAGTTGTAATTGCCATGTGACACATGTATGTAATATGTGAAAGCATAGACAAGGCACATGAACTATTTGGCAAAAGACATCAAATACATGTCACCTCATGGAATGCCTTATGTAAAAAAAGGTACAAATGTACAATATTAAGAAATACAAATGAGAACTAAAAATCATACCTCGAGTATAGTCAAAATAACCTACGATGCCATACAAAATAATTTATGATGCCATGCAAAATAATCTACGATGCCATCTAAAATAACTTTATTCGCTGTCCTGTATAGTCAAAAGCATGCATTATAGTTATTAAAGTAACAAGATTTTTAATAAAACAATTCTAAAAAATAGAAAAAACAAGAACAAGTTAAGATAAAAAAATGTCATACCTGTCCATCTGGAAGTATAAATGCTAGTCAAGCGTACCTAAGGGGTCATCTCTTACCTTCAAAGTATCCAATATTGCTTCATGATCAGCATTACTAATTGTCCATAGTTCTTTTGATTTTGGTCTTCCATAATGCTTTAGTAACTTGACATTTGTTGCTACAACTAGGTGAGAATACATCAATATGGTTTTATGCTTCTCAAAGTCTTCAAAGGCCGGGATGCCATTCTTTTTAACCATATATGTTCGTAACCAAGTCCCAGCAATAACAACTGATCATGTAGGATATGTGAACCCATCATCATCTATCATAGGTTGTGTTAGCTTTTGTTTTCCCTGTACACATCGTGCCAACCAATAGTCTGACCTCTCTTCATTTCCATGCGGTGCAACAACTGCATAAACATGACCTGGCTGTACAAGGTCTGAAAGATGTTCATAGTCAAATGAGCTCTCCATGTCATTGACGGAAGATGATTGACCTTCATATAAAGGGACTAAATATTGTGGAATCCATGCATCTACCCACTCACTTGACTCACAATTGTTCCAATTACATTTAATACAACTCTGACAAAAACAAGCTAATTCTCATGTCCAAATAGTCCATGTACTTGCATTTGAGCTTTGAAATGAATGCATCTTTGATGATTCACTGATTCTCTGACATTCCAATTTCTCTATCGCTATCCCATCATCAACCAACCAAAAGAACCTGTGCACTTCAGAATCAAGAGCCACTCCTCATGACAATGCATAGTTACACCACTTAACAATGGAATCTGCATCGCTGAATGTAGCACTACCTCTAATCTTTAGTTGTTCTTTAAAAAGAGCTCTCTTCACGCATGCACCTGCTCCATCATGTTCACCTTTTCCGTGCCCGGCTTCAACAAAATTCCAAATATGAGGTATACCCTTCTCTACATGCATTTTGCTCAACCAATAGAAATTACGAGCATTCTTGAATTGACCAGTGCAATTATCTGACCAAATGAGATGTTGATCTATTCTAATATCTTTTTCTTGCAAGAACCCATAAAATTGTTGAAAACAATATTGCACAAACTCTATTGAATGAGATCGATCATCACTCATGTAAAAATGGTATTCTCTGACAATCTTCTTGTTCTCTTCTGTACTCTCAGGGGCATGTTTGTATGTGATGTGAACAAAAATAACAATCTGAATAGAATTGTAGTACTGGGATTGAACTTCGTTTTGGGGTTGCAATGTACAGTTTTTTGCAAAATCAACTACAGAGACAATAGTTCCAATTGGGAAAGAGTCTTTACACATCCTGAACTGTTGATCTAACCATTGAGACCTGTGGCTATGTCTGACATACTTGTAGAAAAGATTTTTCTTAAAATCATCAATAAAATCAGCAATACTTACCTCTCTTACAATCAACTTACATCTAGAACCTTCACCTCCACTTTTCAAATTGTATTTCACTGTCTCATATCTCTTTTTCTCAACCATTCTCTTTCCAAAATCATGCTCGTTGCCCTCATGAAAACATGATACAAACTTTGATAACCCACCACATTGTAAACACTTTTCATTTAAACAATCATTCTTGTAGAACATGCAACCATCATCTCTAATACATAGAAATAAATCCAATAAGTCAATAGATGACTTTGGTAGTTGAATTGCACCACACTCCTGTAACATTTCGTTAGTGTGCAAAGTAGAACGAATATTGCATAATAATTCATGGTACATAGAAAATTCTACATGGTATTTGCAACAACATGTATTACGAACTTTAAGAGGAACACAATAAAATGGCTTAAGGGATTCAAATGCTCTTTGTGAGATTGTCATACCTGGGTGAGTTTCACAATATTGTTTGTACAATGTTGTTTGGCTACATTCCAAGTAATGTTTAGGATGTGGTGTGTGGTCTTTATCACCAATTCTTAACTTTACAACATCTTTTGCATTCAGTGATACCCTAGAGTTAGTGTGCCAAAATCGTTCAATTTCTTCCTTTGTGCTATCAATTAGCTTCTTGTCAACTCATGGAAGCCTACCACTGAAAGCCCAAGTATCATTGGCAATAGGACTATCTAGCCTTGATCTTAATGCTAGTGCTTTTGACAACGTTTTACAATTCAATCTTAAGTCAACACAAGTTTGCCTCATTAATCAAACATTTCTTAATTGTTTGCTTACTATTGAGGTTGTTATTACTCTACAGGCAGCTCTTTTATCTTTCTCCTTGCTAGTCTTTCCAATAGAATTGAGTGCATTGAAAAGGCTTCTTACATTAATTTTATTCTGATCGGACACTTTGTTTAACTGAATCTTTAATTTCTTTAGTAAAGGTCTCATTTTGTACATCTTTAATAATTGCACAAAAAGTTGGCATTGTTCGGTTAATGTTTTCTTCTCAAAGTATTCATTGAAGAGTTTTGTAGCCCACAACCGAACCGTTCGTGATGACCTCTTGCCTTCAAGTTTTTCCATTATGTTCTCATCAATTTCAAGTAGCCATTTTGGGGTTTTTGGGTGTTTTCCAATTTCATCACGGTTATTCTCTTCTTGACAAATGTCCTCTCTTCTTATGAAATTTGGAGATACATTGATTGTTCTTGTTTCATCCATGTTTTCAACCTCATCAATTTTATCAACAAATGGATTATGGAGTGCAATTTCAATATCATGATGTTCATATCCACTTTCTTCAAGTGCATGTCTTCGTTTTTCTTCTTCTTCTTTGTCCATGGTATTGCTATTATGAATAGGTGTTTCATAACATTTTTCAATATTTTCATTTGCAATATCATAGTGAATTTCATTCTTATCTAACATTTCATTATAATCAAAATTAACATCTTCAATTTGCATGTCATTAGATGGTAAAGAAGAAGATTCACCTTGATAAGCATCCACCAAACCCACCCTTCCAATCCTCTTCCTTTCCCTATCTTTTTTCCTAATTGCTTCAATTTCCTCCAATGTAACTTTCCTCCTCCTTTTTGCTTTATGACGACTGTTGCTCCCCATTAGGGGAACAAAAATATCACCCTTATGATTGTAACAAGAAAATTGTGTCTCCAAAAGTGCATAAAAATATTCCTTTCACTGTCATAGCCAGAAATCATGAGTATTTCGACAGCAGATGGTCTCTGGTTGCAGAAGTCGGGCCCAGAAATATTCCTTTTGTCTTTTTTTTGCTTTTGAAAACGGATATCCGTTTCAGAAATGGATATCTGTTTCGGAAACGTTTCCGAAACGGATATCCGTTTTCAACCCAATTCTTTGCAACGGACACTTGCAACGTCCATATGCCTACTACAAAATAGATATCCGGTTTATTATGTACATTTGGATTCTATACTAGGGATTCATTGTATTATTCAATAAACTTGTGAATTACCATCTAATTTCAATGTTTACACACTAATCCACCTAGGTATCAACTTAATAAAGCTCTGGATATAAGCCATTATTTGATTTTAGGCTATCATCAAATGAGGAGCTTCTAAAGGCAAAAATTTTGTCCCAAAAGAAGACTCAATGTTATTCGTAAAGACATTAGATTGTTAAAATACAAATTCGAGGTTAGATATTCCTTGGGCTATTTTAGTATAGAGAAGCAAAATTGCAATATATGACTATCCTAGGAATTAGAATGGTTGATCATAGGATATTCATGGCATTTTGATATTAATGGATGGATTGATGGATGTTTAGGGAGTTTAAGTTTAAATGTAATGTATGAGAATTCTTATTTATGAAGGATCTAATATGTCTTATGTCTTATTTGCAGGCCATTCAAGAAAGAAATGAAAAGATACCAAGGACTATCATAACACCTATTATAATTAGGTGCATCAAAGGATTGTCATCCAGGACCTTACCAATATGGGAAGTTATCAAAACCATGTCATGTTTAAAATTAAAGGCTTTATCACCTCTTTGTCCCTATAGGCCTATTAGAACAATAGGTCACATTTTATTCATATACCAGGGTTGAGAATAAACACTAAGCATTTGTAGTTATGGCAAGTGTAAATGGAAATAGATCACAACTTTAGACAATCTATCCTCTCCTAGATTGCACTGACTGAGTGGAAATTACAAATTCCCTATTAATGTCCTTTATATACTGAAGGTATGGGTGAGAAAGGTAAACTTTGTATGTTGTAGACAAGTGATGCAGAGCAACACAGCAAAAGCTTACAAACAAGGTGTAAAATACCCATTAACCCACCAATTACTCAAATAGCTTTTAAAATATCCTTCCCAAGGTCCAAACGAGACCGAAATACACTCTTTCTTTACTATCGACAAGACATTTCTAATGTCTCATCGAGCTATGCTTCATATGTTCTTCCTTTCTCTATTATCGGCCAGACTTATCATTATTAGTAATCTTCAAATTTGTTAGCCCGATGTGGGACCTCTCGCCGATGTGTAGAATCCATCGCTCAGGCTTATGCTGTCGGTGTGACTCCTCCGTTGTTCTTCGATATGTATAAGAGGATGGATCAAAGTAATTAGCATGCTCCCTTCAAAGTAAAGACATGAGAATAGAGCACCTGTGAGATGGTTATTGTAAAGGGACAAATTAATTAGAGACATGCAGTTTCCTAGAGAATTTGGAATGCTTCCGCTCAGGCGATTGTAGGACAAACAAAGATGTTCTAACTTCCCAAGACCACCAAATTCTGCAAGTATACTCCCCTTCAAGTTGTTGTGTGAAATTCTTTTCCAGTGAAGTTGTGAGTAATTGGCAAGAGATTTGGGAATAGAACCCTCTAGTCCATTAATTCTTAAGTCAAGTAACTTCAATGCTTTCAACTGCTCAAACCAAGGTGGAATCCTTCCCTTGAAAGAACTAAAAGAGAGATTTAAAGTGCATAACAAGGAGAGACCTCCTTCAGATGGAAAAAGGGTACCTTTTAATTCCAATTGAGGGAGAATTATGGCCACCACTCTATTGGTATGTTTCTTGTACCAAACACTGGTCCAGAAGCACACATTTTCTGAATTGGTAGAAGTCTAGTTGGAGAAATGTGGTCTCCTCGACTACTATTATTGTAGGATATGCACAAATGGGTTTGTTGAAAAGGCTTTAGAAATTTTCAAGCAAATGCAATTGGCAAGTGTAAAGCTAGATTCTGCAACCTTTGTCAGCATCCTCTCTACCTCTACCAAAATGGGAGCTTTGGAATAGGGTATGGACATTCATCAAAGCATAATGGAAGTGGGATTTTTGTAGATATTCTAGTTGGAAATGCTCTGGTAGACATGTATGGAAAGTGTGGAAGCATAGACAAGACACATGAACTGTTTGAAAAAATGCCTCAAAGAAATGTGGTCTCATGGAATAAGATGATTGCAGGATATATACACACTTACTCTGATGTGAGATTCACCACCCTTGTCTATCAGTAAGACCAATACCCTCAGTGAGACTTTTTACTTGCATTCCGACGTTATAACTCTCCCTCATGTGTTTACCGTCCATTAGTCATCGATAAGACTTCTACATCAGTCAAACATTCTCTTTGATTTCTGATATCGTATCTCACACCGAAACAATAAACACCAAACTACACCATCGGCCAGACCGCCTCTATCGGTGACACTTTTCTCCTCGCCTCCGAGAGTCCATCTCTTGCTGATGTTCCTTCTGTCGGTGTGACTCCCTCTCATCGGTGTAGTTCTCAACCGTTCTTCTGATGTGCCGATAAATAACCCATCGGTGACACTTAATGATTGTCACCCCGATATGACTTGATCTGTGAGATCAATGTTGTCGGCTCAATGGAACTTTGTCTCTCCGATAACTATTGTCAGTCCGATGTCTTCGATTTAGCCTATACATAACATGACTTGTTATCACCGATCAACTAACGTATCTTTTCCCAATTTTCCTGATATGGCCGGTCAACCTTTGTATCCTTTGACATGTACATTCACCATTTACAACCACGATAAACGATAGCAGGATATACACGAAATGTCCATGCATACATAAACGATATACCCATGGATTGTATCTTCGGTGAAACAATACCAATGGTACAAAATATGTTGCTTCTCTTCATCCAAAACCAATGGCACAAAAATTTTCATAGATCAACAAAACGGATATCCGTTTTCAGAATGGATATCTGTTTCCATAACGGATATCCATTTCTAATTTCTTTTACCAAAGCAAAACGGATATCCATCTTGCTTTGGTACAAAGCAAGACGGATATCCATTTTGATTGTTGACTTTTTATGGATTGTAACGTGTTTTAATGTTTCAGTCTCTTCTTCGAACTTCACCCTTCGTGCTAATGACTTTTTTTTATGCAAAATTGATAAAACGAAAAGGGTTTATAGAAAAAATTGTTATCTTTCTAAAAATATAATATTTATTTGGTTATCATTTTATTAAATAATTATTAATAATTTTCAATATACCGTGTCTCTGAAATCCTGATGGACACACTGATTGAAAAACATCCATAACTTTCAAACCATTTCACCTTTTTGAGATCTGAAACCTATGTCACACTCTATGCTTTTCTAGCTATAGGTTAAAAAAAAAAAATTGAATTTTGATTTTTTTTTATCGAGTTAGGTTGGCTGGAAAATTACTTTTTATTTTTAAAAAAAAGTCACAGTAAAAAAATCATAACTAATTATTTTATTAGAAAAAAATTTCAAATAAATATGCATCACATCCGGACATGAGTCCTTTACTTATTTTGAAAGTTTCAAAAAAATATATATATTTTTACTCATAGTTAGGTTGGCTGGACAGACACCCACTTTTTATTTTTTTCTGAAAAATTTAATAGTTGTTCATTGAAATATTCAATTTTCACTAAGTAAATTTAGTTTTTTTTTTTTTTAAAATAGTAGCCTATAAACTAGATTCAATTCTCTACAAATTTCATTCTTACATCTTTTTCAAATTGTATAGATAATCCATTCAAAATTTCACATGAACTTGATAAAGTCTGATTTTTTGTATTTTCATTGCCACTTAGAGGTATAGTTTGGCCCATCATGATCCTGCACTTGTTCTTCTAGCTTTTTAGTGTATGTAGTCCTTTGTGTCTGCCTTCATTCTTGTAATTTCCACCTTTGTTCAATTCAAAAAAAAAGAAAAAAAACTGATAAGATCGTCAATACAATATAATTAGCGAAAAGTAGTAGTCAACATAATAATAGACCACAAAAAGTTTACAACAATTTAATTAAAAATGAAAGAGATGTAACAATGTTATTTAGGATACAAGGAGTATCTAAATAGTTTTTATTCTTCATTTTTACATGTTATTCTTAAATGTTATGAGGTTATAAATAGGATAACTATTTACCAATTTTTGATGTAGGTGAGGTGTAAAATTGTTACTGATTGTTTGATCTTTGAATGAGACGTTATCTTAGTAGAACTTTTTGTGTAAATATTCTTAAACATCATCTCAAAATAAATAAATAGTCTAATGTTAAAATATCTAGTTTATATTTTAGATAAAGTTTTCATCTACGACCTGACTACCTATAGTTAGTTAACTAAAAAAATTGTTTTATAAAAATATATATTCTTAAATCAAATTCAAATAATATAAGAGGAATTAATTAGGATGTACATTATAATTATTTCAAGGTAAGCATTAGAAATCCATTTACAATGCAACCTAAATATATTAGGTAGCTAGTACATGAATTCATAAAAGATCCTATACTTGTCAAAAATCATTTTGGAATGATCATCCATACATCCTCATGGCTAGATAGATAATCACAGTGCACCATCAAATCATGCTTTTTATTGCTTTGATATCAACAACCTATTTAAATCAGGGTTTTGTGTTATTGTTTCTAACTATGCCAAGGGAAGGTAAATCATGGTTATGTAATGACTTTTGTAAAGGGCATATATTTTGGACTTTAATATATAACTGATGTATTTTTTTTGGTGCTCTTTTGTTTTCAAAGAAAAAGTGTCCTCCTATATCTCTTCTAAGGCCTTTAATCTCAGTTTGTCTAAGTACGATACGAAATGATCATCTACTTTATGTTTAGAAATATTGTGTCAAATATTATACTTCAAACATGTTTTTTTTTTGGCATGCTTAAAGTGAATGAGGGTAGGGAAACTTGGCAATAATGTACAATTTATAGTAAAATATGAAGAAAGGAAATAAATATTTTATATGTGTTAAGTTTAGTTAGTCTAGTAATATTTAAGTATATAAGTATAATTAATTTAGACTAAGTAATAATGATGATCTCGAGCTAGATAGATTGTTGATACAAACATTTATTGTTTTTAGTAAGGTAAATGGGTCTAACTTTGCATAAAATTGTGCCATTTATCATCAAGTACATATATCAAGATATTGCTTCAAAATATATAGGTATTTTAAATTCAAATATATGAAGTTATGCTAGTTGGAAATAGAAATAAAATAGAGAAAAATGAATAGGATACATAATTTAGAATTTTGGAGTGATGTATTAGGAGTTATGGTTTCAAAAGGGCTGGTAACTTTGTCCAAATTGTGTAGTAGATTTAAAATTTCATTCCCATGTATTCACATACATTAAATCATTTTCCTAGTAGCATTGTATGGTTCAAATAATAGAGTAAAGAAACAAAGATACATCAAACTAGCTATATAGGCAAAGGGGCCTCATGAGGTGTAGTTTTTGACATTTTTTTCATAGCCTATGCCTCAAATATATGATCACAATCTAATTTGATTCCATGCTTGTAGCTCCAAATACCCTATTTTGAACTTGAAGAGATCTAGAGTGATTGAATTAGACAGGTCATCAATTAATTGTAGCTCTGAATACTATTTCTAGTGATATTTTCCCTATGATCAAGAATATAATGAATGTCTTACAAGGCTGGCTATGAGCCACAAACTTGAACATGAATAGAGAAATGAAGGAGTTGTATTAGAATTATCATACCATGTTTTTTTATGATGAAGAACCAAATTTGCAAAAGACATGAATTGGAATCACAAAGCACATAACAATTATTCAGAAAGAGATTTTTGGTCTTATTGACCAAAAAAGAAGAAACTTTTATTTTCTTATTTAAATAAAATTATTGCTCCCTCTTATCTAGTTGCCATAAGTGGACATATTTTTTAATTACTTGTAGAACAATAATTTTATCTTTTCCAATTATTTATTTTTAAATCTAACGTATTTCTTGGCATGCAAGGCTTCATTTTAAAAATAAAAAAATTGGATTAAATGAATCATTTATGATTTTCTCATGATGGGAATTTTTTGCCACTATATATAAGAATACCTTGATAGATTAATGTACATCTAATATAAATTAAACTTCGAATCTTAGAAATTGGTTTCAAGAGTTGATGAGTTAAGTGAGGAGTACATCCAAGACATGTTGGTTTCAAATCCTAATGTAGTGATGTCTAATTAGAGTAATGATTCCCTATTTGCTTCTAAATTGCACCAATTAGATCTTGTTGTAGTAGAGACTATGATTGCATACTTTCATTCAAATTTACCTTATTTTTAAATATAATACAATTCAAGGAGAATGTCTTGATATGAGAAAAAAATATAAAAAGGTTGTTTAAAGAGGACTTGTGTAACCAATTTGAAATGAAAATCCTTGAGGGACTAAGTGCCTATAGAATTGAATGTTACCACATTGCCTAAGGGATTCTTGATCTCATTGCCTAAAAGATCTTATTTGCCTTAAATTGATTTACACCTAAGGGGGCATCTATGTATTAATTATATGTTCACCAACCCTGCATATAGAATTAAATGAGGGAGTTTGCTATGTTCTTGAACAAGGGAGATCTATATACTAGACTTCTTTACATTTGTGAGGGATGTAGACTCTAGACCTATTTTAGTCTTTAATAGCTTAATGTTAGTGATATATATTGTTATACTTAGATATTTCTTTTATCTAAATATCCATATTCAATGTAATTGTGTCTATACAAGTGAATGATATTTTATTGAGTTTCAATATCATTCCTTAGTTTAGTTATATGCTTGATATGATCTTTTTTTGCATAACTTGAATAGTAGTGACAAGTAAACATTAGGTTCTATTATGCATAATCCCCCTAAATGATTGGATTGTTATTAGTTATAATGTTACTGCATGTTTGGTTATCTATTACTAGTTATTTTTTATTATAGAATGATAGTGACTTGTCAATTCTTGTAGTTGTAGATCATAGTGAATTGAATTGAGTTATATTGTTGGTAGATAATTCAAGATATTATGATTCCTAGATTAGTATTAGCTATTAACTAGTCATGCATTTCCTTTCATCAACTAGCAATGCACTATATATGTGATATCTTTTTTGTATGTTTTTCTTAAATTTGATTATGAACATTAAATTAACTCAATTTTTTATATAGATTTAAAGTGAGAAAGAATATTATTTAGATTCCCAACTCAAAACCCTTATTAGCTTCAAGAATTTCTATATATTTCTATATTAAGTTGTATCCAAAAAATGAGACAAAAAATGTTATCTATTTTAATTCTAGAGAGATCATTAAAGAAATCATATTCAAACCATGATACATGACAAATCACAATTTAAGAACCATAATATGAAACCATAATGTAAAATGTATATAATATGAAACCATAATGTATATACTAAAAACATAATAATACATGAACCATAATGTTCAAAACCATAATATAAAATGTATATAATGTGAAACCATAATGTAAAATGTATATATTGTAAAACATAATAAGACATGAACCATAACGTGAAAGGACATAACATGTGAAACCATAACAAGTCAGAGAGTAGGGTGTCTAATATGACTACATATGTATAGATCTATCTCCCAATCCATGTGTGGATCCATGTCTTGATCTCTCTCTAGATCCTGATCCCTATTTTGATGCACCTCCCTACACAAGAAAGTACATAATTTAATTTAATGTACATGTGTATATACATGTAAATTCATCTTAAAGTTAAATTGTACTTTCAACATGTTTGAATTTATCAAGTAATTTATATATTATAAATGTACCTCAAACGTATCATGCACGGGATCCTCTGCATGCTCCAAATCTCTTAAGTGCAACAAATTATCCCCTTGTTGCTAGAAATTTTCAAATACAAGATTTCAATGAATAGTGAGAACTACTTTTAAGTCAAGTTTATTTAATATATACACATGTGGTTTTGTAGATTGCAAAATATAGAAATTATTCAAGTACCTGCACATCTTGGAGCACTCTACCAATCCCACTAATGTTAGAAGAATGAATGGTAACATAAGGGACACCTATATCTGAAGGTAAAGGACTAGTGCCAAAGAGAAGTGTGCTATATGTGCCATGTACATGAGGTGCAGCCTGATGTTGTGTGGGGCCTGTAGGCTGGTCTGGAATATTCTAGTCCTCTGAAGCTGACTCACCCTGACCTGACTGTCTACCATTACATCATCTAATATGAGTCGGTACAACATCCAAAGGAATCCCATACTCGTCATTGATATACTAGTATGTTGATAGTGAATCAATAATGGAAGCTAAACACACATTACATACAGTGGTGTCACTCATATGGGTCACATATGATGGGGATGGTATATCTGCATGAATGTGGGGGTCATAATTCGTGGATGTAGCCTCAG
The DNA here is from genome assembly GCA_027924645.1 of Cunninghamia lanceolata. NCBI lineage: Eukaryota > Viridiplantae > Streptophyta > Pinopsida > Cupressales > Cupressaceae > Cunninghamia > Cunninghamia lanceolata. The sequence goes on along the minus strand of BSBN01001466.1, from coordinate 15,598,839 downwards.
TGGGAGGACGGCTAATCCATGGACATAATAAGTGTCTCCCTACACGATTAGATGACATCTGATCAACCTGAGTAGCAATCATGGTCATACTATCAAAAAGCATGGATCTAGTCAGTGCAACTACTGCATCTCCTACTGCTTCTAGTTCCAAATGTTTTGGAAGAAGCAAAAGGTTTGGACCAACTAATGCCCTCTTATTTTTGGGCGGTGGAAAATTTGGACGTCTAAATTGAGGTTTATCGGCAAACCTCCCCTTGCCATGTCCAGCATGTGCGGGCATAGATGTGTAATCCACAGATAATCCTAAATGGAACTTAGCATATAACTGTTTGCAAAAATATAGTGGCAACTCGTCATTATGAGGCCATCTATGATTGGCTGCCAAAAATATGGGATATATAAATGGACCAACAAGTGGATCTGTAGACTTGGTAATAGTATATCCTCTAACTTTGTCTTTCCCAACATAAAAAAGGAACATATTATGCACATTATGTAATGAAACTCTATTAGAAATAGATTTGATATTCTCAGTGCGAGTAACAAACCTAGAAAGGGACCTATAAAACTCCTCAGTGCTAATATCATCATATGGATTGTATGATTTTATCGTCTCAATCATATGTCTAATCTCACATTGAATATTGACTAATCTATCTCTATTAGCCAAATTTGGGGAGTTGTGTATAGTTTGGTCCAAACATTTCAAGGAATTCTTTAATCTAGAAATGCTAGATCATTATAAAAATTATTCCTAGCCTCAACTTCGTGCTGAGACTACGTGGAATGATGAGATCCCTGATCATCAACCATATCTAGATATAAATATGTAAAGAGATCTGCATTTAATTAAAACAAAAAAAAATATGTACAAGCATTTTTATTTTAAGCATATGAAAATATAAAAATGCAACCTGTAGATCATCTAAATAAACATAGAGTTTAGATTTGCATGCAAAGGAAAAAGATTCAAAGATTTTTTTTTTATATTGAAATAATTGAAAAAAAATTTATACAAGGGATAAAGGCAATAAAGAGCTGCCAAAATAACAAGTGACAACATTACATAAGATAGAAAATTTGTGTGACCATAGAAGATGCATCTTGGTCCATGGCTGAACATAATCAGACAAAACTGTTAAAGTCCATATGACTACCATAAGATGGTAAACATTGTCCATAGAGAAAGAATCACCAATCCACTAAACAATCATCATTGTCACAATCTCATCAATAATCCCAAGGAAGTGTAGACCAACAGGAGTGACTGCATAGCATATAAATAAACTTTTTGTTCATATTTCTCATATGTCAAAGGCTAAGAAAATCTAGTGGTAGACTCAAAGGAAAAAGCCACACTTTTGTTAGAAAATCTGATTAATGACCATATAATTGATAGACACCAAGTGGAAAACATTCCCATTGAAGACAACCATATGAAATAAGATTGTTGTTAACAAAAAGGATATCCAGACTAGGTTGGGCAATGTACAAGATTCAACTTTTCATAACTACATAATGGAAGAAATCTAATGCATTATCATATGCTTGCTGATACAAACACATTTCTCATTACTATGGCAAGAAGAATCATACATATTTTGTAGATTTTGTAAGGGGTATGCATGGTCATAGACACAAATTCAATTTTTCATAACTACATAATGGAAGAAATCTAATGCATTATCATATGCTTGTTGTTACAAACACATTTATCATTATTATGGCAAGAAGAATCATACAGATTTTGCAGATTTTGAAAGGGGTATGCATGGTCATAGACACAAATTCTACGAAAGTTTGTTGGTATAGACATATAATTGAGATTTATCATATGATTCTTTTTTCTCATGTTGGTGTTCTTCTGGTTGGGTTCATATTCCTAACAATAGTCCCTTGGTAAATGTAGAGGCTCTTCCTTTTGCTGTAATTATTTTCCCACTTGGACATATAGATTTGAGTTAGCTACTGTAGATTAAGGATAGCTTCAAATATATCTTTGGCTTAAAGATTAACTTCACATAATTCAAGTAAAGTTTTGGACTCAAACTTGGATCCTCGAGTGTTGTAGTTCCTTTCTTTTCATCTTCTGTTAAATTCTCGATGAGATTTTATATTCTTATTGAACTTGAGAGGCTTGGATGCCTCTTGACTTAAGATATGGATTGAGGAGGCGTTTTTCGAGTGAAGATGCTAGACATCCTATCAAAATCTTCCCTCCTTCTTTCCTCTCTTCTTCTTGGGTCACCTTCCCATCCTGCACAATTTTTCTCTTATTGGCCTAGTTTTTCTTTTAAATGTTGAACTTATTTTTCTGGTTGTTAACATCCACTTGGATGCCTTTAATTTCATCTATTCAAGTTTTAGGTTCTCTCCAAATTTTGTTCACTTTTTGGGAGTTTCTTATTTGTCTTTTCCATGTCACTGTTCACATTTTTTTTCATTGTTTGTGGTGTTGGACCTTTATTTTATTTGAGGTCCCTCTAAAGTATATGGAAGTCACAAAATTATTGTTACAATAGAGAGGCCAAGTGTTGATTAAGGACATGACAATAAATGAATTATGATTTCATGATCTAAATGGTACATAACATAGACCAAGAATAATGTGCCTTGAGCTAATGATGTGGGATGCTAAAGAACTATTGTGTGCTTGGGAGAAGGTGAAATTCCCCACTTGAATGCATTAAAAAGAGAAATAGCCAATCAAGTGAAGCCAAGAGTTTGCATGGCATGAAGAGTCTAAGGAATGAAAAAAATCAACATAGGGAAATCTTGAATGATCATTTTAAGGAATTAATGTATTACCCTAATAGGCTACTGAGATTTGTAAGGGGAGATATCATAAAAATTGTATGATTACTAGAAGCATTCAACAGGTAAAGGTTGTTGAAATTGTAACACACAAGTGCGGAAGTTGCAAAAGGTAAAGGGAATAATAAAAAAAAGGAAGGAAATTGCAAAGGCTTTAATTAGGTGTATGTTTGTGATTGCGCCAAGTAATGTTAATCTTGTGAAAATGAGTCCTATGTGTGTAATCATGTGTGATTGATCTACTACGTTGCGGACCTACATGGCTCAAGGGAAGATAATGAATTGTTGTATAGATTAATTGTGTAAAGTGGGAAAACTTAGAAAAACTAAGTGAAAAGGAAAAGCTAATCGACAGTAAAGCCAAAATTACTCTTGACCCATCTCAGACAAGGCATGAAAATGTGCCAAAGTGAAATCTAAAAATGAAATTTGATTGCACTAAACTCACTGTCAACCTCATCATAAGTAAACAAATAACTTTAACATTTATGCCCTAATAGAGATAACCAATAATTTTAAGGGTCAGTGCAAGAAGTTGGGTCCACTTTTTGGCCAAAAAGTGGAAGTGTTTTCCCTGATTTTTAGAATTTGTGACATTTGACCTTAAAATTTGAAGCACTTAGAAATGGAATCTTTAAAAAAGTCACTAAATATAAAATGTAGTACTCGGAGTCTAGTTTCTAAATATGTAATTTTTTTCAATACCCAGATGATACAAATTAATTTTCAATAGGCATTTCTAAAAACCACTATTTAAAAGTCACTTTTTTTTTACCATACCATGCACGTGTACGGCCAACATAATTTGACCTAAATAAAATTATTTTTTAAAATCCTTTTGGGAAAAAATGTGTAGTACAGTAAAGTTTGATGAGGATATTTTTTTATAATTTTTTTTCAATTAATTATTTTTTTATTAATTTTTTATTAGGCCTAATTGCTACTTTTGAAAACCCCTTGTGTACGGCCAACATAATTTAAGCAAAAAAAATCATAAAATTAAAAAAAAAATTCATTGTGTAAAAAATGATGTGAAGATTGATGAAATATAATTTTTTTTTTAAATTTAAAAATTAAAAGTTATTAAAAAAATACAAACACCTGTCATTTCAAGTTTTTGGACTAGTTTTCTTATAAATTAAATAATAAATAGAAGAACATGTCCAATAACAAAAAAAATTATATATTTGAAAACTAAACAATGTCATCTATAATGGGTTTTCATTTCGTAAAAAATTTTTAAAAAAAAGGCCCTCAGCCATACAGGTAAACTCAGTGTTTCTTCTTGTTTTGTACTTAGAAAAAAACTTGCAGGTCCAAGGCTCAAGGTCGATCAACCATGCCTATCCCGAGCCTAAAACCCAAGCAAAGGGAAGGGAAAAGGCAGGCAGAGATTTCTAATTTCAAATAACAGGTACCCGTTATAAAACAGGGACGCGTTACGTAATGGGTACCCGTTATAAAATGGGTACCAGTTATGTTTTCAATAATAGGTACCTATTTTATAACGAGTACCCACTTCTATTATACCTGTTATTTCCCATATTAGCGAAAAACATTCTTTTACTGTATCCCTGCAACTTGCAAGTTTGATCAGTACGGTGCGACAGCGACAATTTCTACATTTTTTTACTTACAAGTGTTTTGTGGAATCTCTTGACAGGTCATATTCTATTCAGATTTTGAAAGGAGTCAATCATATGAACAATTCTGAAGTGAAATCAAGTGCATGAGCTATTTTCAAAAGGAATAAAGAAAGAAGGTTTTTAATTTTACATCTACCTTTTACTTCAAAATCTATGGAACAAAGGATCTACATCTAATTCTACTTCAAAAGTTCAAATAAGGACATCAATTATGAAATTAGATTAAGTATCAATTGTTATTTTATTAAGAGGGTTTGGTAATCATGGGATCAAATCAACGTCAAAGAAAAAAACAAAGGAGGGTAATGACACCTCAAGAAATTGAAGCAAATAGAGAGAAGGAAGCCAAAAGGCAAAGAGATAGAAGAGCAAGGATTCAAGAGATGAAGAATATTGAAGCATCTAGTTCCATGAGTATTGAAGAGAAAGACATTCAAGAGAGTATAAATGATGGCATGAATGTAGATGATGAAAATGTAGAAATGGTGAATTTGGAAGAAAATGTGTCTATAGAAACAAATGCATGTATGTCTTCAAACCCAACTTTCAAAGATATGGAAAATGCGACTATACAAACAAATCCAGGTATGTCTTCAGAGCCAACTTTCAATGTTATGGAAAACAGGACTATAGAAACAAATCCAGGTGTGTCTTTGGAACCAAATTTCAATGATATACAAAACATGACTATAGAAACAAATCCAGGTGTGTCTTCGGAGCCAACTTTCAATGATATGGAAAACACGACTATAGAAACAAATCCAAGTATGTCTTCAAACCCACCTATTGATGATATGAATGCGAATGATATCCCTTTTGGGAGTGAAAATAAAAATGTTTTATTTGAGATTGAAAGAAATGTCTTAGATAATCTTCCTGGCAAGATTTCTTGGAGGCAAATGAGAACTCATGCAAATAGATTATATAAAAAAAAAATTTATAGAAAAAGTCTTGGATTTCAATGTCAACTTATGATGCAATTGATGAAGATGTAGAAATTGCGAAAAGTAATGAAAAAGTTAGGCATCTTTGTAAAACCTAAAAAAAAATGAATCAATGAAACAAGTTTTATCTAGTGTTGCTAATGCTATTGATTCTATTGGTAAAAAAAGTCGATCTAAAGATAGCAATGCAGCACGAAGAGCTATAACAACTACTTTAGTCAATAAATCATCTTCTAATAAAACAATGATAAGTAAGACAAGTGAAATTCTAAAGATAAATCCTAAAACTTTGAGAAGAGCAGTAAAGAGAAGAGAATCTATTGAAAAAGATCCAATTAACCAATGTTTGAGTTTTAGTGGTGGACTCCCAAGGTATGACATGAAATTAAATAGTGAAATCAAATCTTAAATTGAAAAATATTGGCATGATAATACAAGGGTATCATCTAATGTTAGAGATGTTTTAAAATTATGAGTGGGGTCTAAAATTCATGATCCTCATCCAAAACATCTATTAGACATGACTCAAACTGAATTATATAAAAAATTATTAGATGATTTAGTGTTAGAACCTTTTAATATTACCATAAGCCAAAGATCTTTTGAGAAATGTAAACCTTGGTATGTGAAAATTAATAAACAACGAATCTCTTGTTGTTGTAAAACTCATGTGCAATTTCGTTATTATTATGATATTTTTTGATATATATGTTCTACTTTGCATACTGACAAAATTATGTAGGAATGTGGTATTAATATGCCACCTCAAACAATTAAGGAGTTTGTAGTAGGTTTGTTTTGTGAAACATCTACTGGATACTTATTTTATTCAAAAGCATGTATTTCTGGACAATGCAATAGATGTGGCAACTTTTCATTGTTAGGAAAATGTATGCATGAAAATATTTCACATGAATTTGGACAACAATTAGTGGATGTGAAAATATTCAAGAATGTTGAATATTCTTTAAAAGATGGAAAAATTGGAAAGCGTTGTGAGTTAGTCACTGAAAAAATTTGTGTGCATACATTCATCAAAGATTTTAAGGATAATATTGTATCCAAATATGTCAAACACTCCCAATATGCTCGATGGCTTGATGGACAATTCCGTTCATGTAAAAACACATTTCCAATTGGAACTATCCTATCAGTGGTTGACTTTGCAGAAAACTATACTCTTGCTCCACAAGAGGAAATTCAATCTCAGTATTATAATTCAGTGCAAGTGGCCATATTTGTTCATATTGTATACAGACATGCAGATGATAGTACAGAAGATAATAGAAAAATTTTGAGGGAGTATCATTTCTATTTGAGTGATAACCGGTTACACTCTTCAGAGTTTGTGCAATATTATTTCACAAAATTTTATGAAAGTTTAAAAGAAAGAGGAATCCAGATGACACAACATTTCATATGGTCAGATAATTGTACAGGGCAATTCAAAAATGCAAGAATGTTTTATTGGCTATGTAGGGCTCACAAAGAAATCAATATCCAACATATGTGGAGTTTTTTTGAAGCTGGACATGGTAAAGGAGAACATGATGGAGCTGGAGCATGTGTGAAAAGAGCTCTTGCTAGAGAGCAACTAAAATTTGAGGATAAAGCCAAATTTAGAGATGCACGTGCAATTGTGGATTGGTGTAATAAAAATTTATCTACGGGATCAAGTCAAAACTCTACAATTCGATGATTCTTTTGGTTAGTTGAAGAGGAGAATATTCCTACTCGACTTGATTGTGAGACAATAACTGGATCAACAAAATGGCATTCATTTAAGAGTTCAAATGCAAGCACATGGACTATATGGACTAAGGAGCTTGCATGTTTTTGTCAATTTTGTATTACAAGTGATTGGGGAGCATGTGAAAATACAGAATGGGTTGAAGAATGGAAACAAAGATCCTTGACACCTATAGAAACACAAGATCAACTTGAAACAACAATTGAAGATGATAATCAAATGTTTGCATTAGATGACTATGATCGTGTTTCAGACCTTGTACAAGAAGGTACTTTTATTTTCAATTTTTTTTATTGTCATTTTTTTGTACATCCATATATAATTAATTATATATGTATGCATGCACAAATTTATGTGATTTAGATACATGTCACACTTTATTGAATTACATATTTTTTTTGTAGGACATGTGTATGTTGTTATTGCACCTGAGGGCAATGAAGAGGAAACCGAGTATTGGTTGGCTCGATGTGTTGAGACAAAACAAAAGTTGTTACATCCTAGAGTAGATGATGATAACATAGAGTATCCAACAGGTTCTGTGGTTGTTGTTGGCACTTGGCTACGAAAATATCTAATAAGAAGGAATGGTGTGCCTGCATTTGAAGATTATGAAACACATAAGAAGATCATACACTACTCACATTTGGTTGTGGCAACAAATATAAAACTAATTAGATATCAAAGCAAACCTTCTAATAAACAGTTATGGACACTTTCGATGGAAGAACATGAGTCAATTATAGATGCATTACAAAAAAATGAGGATGCAGATGGTACAATGGAATAAATTTTCAGGTATGTAAACCATACTCTTACATCCCCAAGTTAAATTCTTTCATTCTCACTTCAGCTTCTATATTATTCCCCTTGTCTTAAATTTTGTATCGACTCATGTAAATATATAGTTAATTTACTTGTACATTTGAACATTACTTTTTGCAGGTGTACCCTAGACAAGTAGTCAAATTTGCATGATTGACAATAGAAGTTTTCACCATATAGGTATGTGAGGTCAATTTTGTAGTCTTCAACTAAAAGTGAACGCAAATTAGGTAATTGTATATATACTTGCATTATGGCTTTCACATTCAACATGTTATCTAGAACTACATAATGCATCAATATTTTATCTTTTTGGTATATAAATTCTTTCTTCTCATTTCAGCTTCTATATTATTCTCCTTGTCTTAAATTTTGTATCGACTCATGTAAATATATAGTTAATTTACTTGAACATTTGAACATTACTTTTGCAGGTGTACCTTAGACAAGTAGTGAAATTTGTATGATTGTCAATAGAAGTTTTCACCATACAAGTATGTGAGGTCAATTTTGTAGTCTTCAACTAAAAGTGAACACAAATTAGGTAATTACATATATATATATACTCAAATATTTATCATCCATCCTCTAAAGACACCTGCTTGTACATCCCCTTAATTCATCTTCTTAGCTCCCCTTAAGCCATCCTCTTACATCCCCTTAAGCCATCAAGTTTTATCTTATACTTTGTAAATTGACTAGTGTACATCTCTCCAAGTAACCTATCCTCTTTTCTATCCCCTTAAGACATCCTCTTCTAGCTCCCCTTGTAATTAATCCTCTTATACATCCCCTAAAGCCATCCTCTTATGTATCCCCTTAAGACATCCTCTTAGCTCCCCTTAAGCCATCGTCTTTGTATCTTCTTTTGTGTTATTTAGTTATATATTGCATTAATATTTTGTGTTTTTGGTACATATTCTTTCATTCTCATTTACATTCATTATTTCTTGCAGGTGTATCCTACAAGTAGATTTTTCCATGATTGCCACTCAAGATTTCATCATAATGTAAATGGTAGATCAATTTTGTAGTCATGTCAAACTAATAACATGGACCTATAAGCTAATTGTATAGATATACTCATATGTTTAATAATGGACCTATTTTTTGTTTTGAGACTCTTTTATGATCTATGCATTTAATTTTCATGGATTGAATATTATTTTATGATCTATGCTATTAGTGTAGAGGTTCAATAAGTATATATAGTTTGTATTTTTCCTATCATTTTTGTACCCACTTTAGCTATGTTTTGAGATGTGTTGATTTAGCATTTATTTTAAATATTATTTAAATGAACAAATGTTGAAAAGTAGTGTCATGATAGTTAAAGGGAAATAGTCCTAGGATAGTTTGCATATTTGAAACATGGTTTAATATCACCTCTATGAATGCCTAGGTGTAGTCATTGGTGTTGTAGAACTTTATTTACGACTGCTAAGGTAATAATAAGGGTTATCATGCATAGGTAAGGTATTAAATAGTCATTATTTCAAACTAAATGACTACCATAAAGGTTACTCATTGTCATAGTAAATAGAAGATTATTGTCATGCATGAAGATTATTGCCATGTATCCAATCTAGACTGTCATAAATCATTGAGATGTTCTCATAAGAGCAATTCAAATCTAAAAATCAGTCATAATGAGATTATATCATCTAAATTCCATTGCAAAAATCCATATGACAATAATATTTAAACAAATTTAGGATAGTCATGAAACAAATAGGACACTCATGAAACAAATAGGACAATCATGTTAGTCAAGACGTTTTCACAGTGATTGATGATCAAGTATATCATTCTAAATGGTCATTTGCTAGAGTTAGATAGACATGTATTTATGGCAACAAGTGGCCTTCATGAAATTCATAAGTGGTCATCCAAACACCTATATGATTGTCATAACAATCCCTTTAATAGCCACTTGCCTTCATGACCAATCAAAGATGTTATTAAGAACCTGAAGATAATCCCTAATACCCACTCAATAGAACTACTAAGAGAATGGCCAATCAAATGAAGACAAGAATCTACATATAGCAAAAGGAATCTCAAAAATCTAATAATTCCCTAGCACTAGAAACATTATGAGTAATCATTATAAGCCCAATTAATGCACCAACATTGTCAACCAATAAGGTATAAAAGAGAAGATCTTAAAAGATTTTTTTGTAGCTTATATTGTGTGGATAAGAAATTTGAATTTCCTTGTAGTTTCTTCTTTAAAAGAGTTAGTTTCTCTACAAGAATTGAATACTACTTCTTGAATAATTTCAAAATGTGATAAATTTTTTTGTAGCTTATATTGTGTGGATAAGATTCAAATGAATTTCCTTAGATAGTTTCTTCTTTAAAAGAGTTAGTTTCTCTACAAGAATTGTTCATGCTACTTCTTGAATAATTTCAAATTGTGATAAATTTTTTTGTAGCTTATATTGTGTGGATAAGAAATTTGAATTTCCTTGTAGTTTCTTCTTTAAAAGATTTAGTTTCTCTACAAGAATTGAATACTACTTCTTGAATAATTTCAAAATGTGATAAAATTTTTTGTAGCTTATATTGTGTGGATAAGATTCAAATGAATTTCCTTAGATAGTTTCTTCTTTAAAAGAGTTAGTTTCTCTACAAGAATTGTTCATGCTACTTCTTGAATAATTTCAAATTGTGATAATTTTTTTTGTAGCTTATATTGTGTGGATAAGAAATTTGAATTTCCTTGTAGTTTCTTCTTTAAAAGAGTTAGTTTCTCTACAAGAATTGAATACTACTTCTTGAATAATTTCAAAATGTGATAAATTTTTTTGTAGCTTATATTGTGTGGATAAGATTCAAATGAATTTCCTTAGATAGTTTCTTTTTTAAAAGAGTTAGTTTCTCTACAAGAATTGAATGCTACTTCTTGAATAATTTCAAATTGTGATAAATTTTTTTGTAGCTTATATTGTGTGGATAAGATTTGAATTGAACCTTCTAGTTTCTTCTTTAAAAGAGTTAGAATTGAATACTACTTCTTGAATAATTTCAAATTGTGATAAAAAATTTTGTAGCTTATATTGTGTGGATAAGATTCAAATGAATTTTCGTAGATAGTTTCTTCTTTAAAAGAGTTAGTTTCTCTACAAGAATTGAATGCTACTTCTTGAATAATTTTAAATTGTGATAAAAATTTTTGTAGCTTATATTGTGTGGATAAGATTTGAATTGAACCTTCTAGTTTCTTCTTTAAAAGAGTTAGAATTGAATACTACTTCTTGAATAATTTCAAATTGTGATAAAAAAATTTTGTAGCTTATATTGTGTGGATAAGATTCTATAAAATATCTAGGTAGGACCCATGAAATGTGTACTTTAAAACATCTACTCATCATCAACATATAAATAAATACAAATCACAGTTCATGAAATACTGAAATATATCTAGAAGTACATGTAATAGCAAGTTCAACATATATAGTCAAAGTCCTGGAACGACATATATAAAAATAATGTGCACATCATACAGTTCAGTCTATGAAATAAAACTTTATGTCAGGGATGATCATCACTCAAGTTCAAATCTTAAAGAGGCCTCTTTCTTCCTCGTGAAATAGATGGATCTACCTCATGCTGTACACAAGAGAAAGAACTTGCAATCAGATTTAAAAATTTTTAAAATGACATATGAAATTAAATATTTAAATGTAGGCTTTAAAGTGTGCATTTAAATTATTGTACAATCATGCTCATGTAGTCCCACATTTTGTTGTGCAGGTGGTATAATTGTTTCATCTTCGTGACCAAAAGTTTGACTTGCTAATTGCTAGAATTTCAAATAAAGCAAGTTTGAAATAAGTTAGAATTTAAATATAGCATATAAAGACCTAGAAATTGCACATATAGAAAATTTAGTAAAGTTTAGGACCTCAAAATGTGTAGATGGCTCATGAATTTGTCCCTGAGTACCAACCTGACCAATAGTCTCACTCCTATCTGTTGGCAAGAGACACTATATGGATTCATGATTGTTGTCATTGATGGAAACAAAGTTCATCCCACACATCCGCAGGACATGGTGTGTCTCTACCGAAAGTTAGAGTGAAGAATGTTGTGGTCCGATAAACAAGAATAGAACATATGGCAAGGTCTGACAGACAGGTCCAGATCTCTTAGAGGAAGTATCTTGGTGAAGTACAGATTTGGGGAAGTCAAGAGGACTACCTTAAGTGATAGATTCCAAGGATTTAGCCTCCAATGACAGATGAGGAAAAAGATATGAATACTTGAGTATCAGGTTCCTAAGTGATAGTGTGAACAGAGGAAGAACTGATTGACAGAACATCAAACTATTTTCTGGATGTGTTATGGATGATTGAAAAGGTTCTTAAGGCATGAATTATGTTTGGTTGACATGATTAATGATTTCTACAAGTATATGCTTGATCCGCATTACTTGATGTGCAAGGATTCAGCCGACAGATCAGAGTTTGTGAAAAGATTGACTATTCCGGGTGCCGACTTGAAAGGTGATGAAATCACTTGTGTGGATATATATACACGATGGATTTAGTTGTGAGAGGTGTTGTGGAAGTTAGTGATGTGCGAATAAAAGCAGAAGAGTAGAGTTGAAGCAGTAAAGAAGGTCCGCTATGTGAAAGAAAGTAGCATAAGAAAAGAGGAAAGATGAAGTGCAGTAGATCAGTGTACTGAGCCTAACTGGAATTGAACTCCAACATTTGTAGATGCTCCCAATCAATTCAAGTATTGTATAACACTCTTTTTGTAGACAGTGAGTCTCTTGTAGGTAGTGTGCCTCTTATGAGTAGTTTGCTCAGGCAGTGAGCCCTAATTGGCAAGTGCCATTTTGTTTTTCCTTATTCTTCTAACAGAGAATAATCTTTGGGTTAATCACCCTGTGGTTTTCTCCCTGAATAGGGTTTCCACGTCAAAAATATTGTGTCATGTGTATCTCCATTTCATGGTTATGTTTGCTTATTTGAATTAATGCTGCATTGATTAATAAGAAAGTTCAGAAAGAAGAAATAATTAGGATAACTGATTCACCCCCCTCTTAGTTATCAACAATTGGTATCAGAGCTAAGTTCCTCCTAACAGAGTCTAACAACTCGAGGATGATCTGGGAATCCAAATGGATGCATATGGTTTAAGGGAGTAACTCAAGACTGCCCTTGAGGATCTTGAACAGTCAAACTCTGAAGTCAATGAATTAAAGGAAAGACTCAAACAGGATGATGATTTCATGAGAGAACTAAAAGACAAATTAAGTCTCTCTATGAAAAAGAGAAAAGAGTTGCTTCAACAATTGGCAAGACAAGGTGAAGCAAATGATGCAAATGAAGAGCTGAATGAGAAAACCAAGTTATGTGAAAAGTTATCAAAAGAAATCATTATGGTAAGACTTGAAATGGAATCAGGAGTTATGAAGTTTACCCAAGAAGTTGAAGAGAAAAGAAAAACTAAAGATAATCTAAGACAATCTCTCAAGGAGAAATCAGAAGATTGCCACCAGATGGATAGAATTATCAGGCATCTTGAATCTGATCTTGAAGATGTTAAAGATAATGAAGAAAAACTTGAGGATCAAATTGTCTCTCTCAAAAGGGATCTTCAAACAGCAAATGAATATAAAGAGAAATTCAAGATAAGTTCTGCTCAACTTGAAGTTCTTCTTGGAAGTCAAAAGAAGGTAGATGACAAGTGTGGCTTGGGATATGAGAAAAGAGAAAGCTCTGGATCTGATCAGAAGAATTTTGGATCAGAAAATCTAAGGAACAGGCCTAGAAGACCTCCGGTAAGACAGCCTAATGCTCAAAGATATCCATCCTTCAATGGATACTACCACAACTGCAACAACTTTGGTCATAAAGCTAATCAGTGCAGAAAGAGAATGAATCAGAATAATTCATCCTTCTCCGGACAGTGTTTTAACTACAAAAGGTATGGTCACAAATCTCTTGAATGTAGAAATATGCAAATGAACAAATCATTCAATGGTAGATGCTTTGCATGCAATAGAATAGGTCATATGGCTAATCAATGCAGATCAAGAGGATATCAGTCAAATATGCAAAGAAATGTTGTTTGCCAAATCTGCAATAGATCCGGTCATATTGCAAAATTCTGTAGAAGCAGGAATCAGGACAAAAGAGGTCTGGTATATCATAATCAAAATCAAGATAAGGGTAAACAAAAGGTGAATGCGGATGAAGTCAAAAGTGAGATGAACAAGATTTGGGTAAAGAAAAGTACAGAGAATGTAGAGGTTGGATCCACACCAGACTCTGGTGCTGATATTCCTTCCAGGAATTAAAAAGTGAGCTCTAGCTCAAGAGGAGACACAAAGAAAACCTTCTTCCCCCAGCCAGTCAATTGGTGCCGGAACTAGCACAAGAAGAGTTGCAGATTGAAGGATTCATAAGGGAAGCATCCAAACAAACTATGGTTAAGACTTGGAGGATCCGCAAGATGTTTAAAGATCAGGATTGATTCAGTTCCTTAAGTCATCCGAATAAGGCAAACCAGAATAACTTAGATCGAGCATTTATTGCAACCTGACATTAGGGTTTGCAGAGCAATATAAGGGTTTTCTCATTAATCACTTGTTCATTCTGCATTCAAGAAGAAATGAAAAGTGGAGCTCTGCAACAAAATTTCTCAAGTTCATCAAAGATCATTTGCAGAAGTCATTACATCCAGATAACAATCCGACCAACTCCGTGAAACCGAAAGGCGCAAAAGGTATTTTTCGTTTTCAATATCTCATTGCAAATCTTTTGAAAAATGGATACTCTGAATATAGTAAAGATTTCAGATAGGCCCCGCCTTGAATTTAAGAAACATCCTTACAAATCATTGGAGGTAGATCCCTTAGGAGCATTCTCTAGTGTTTCGCATGGTGTTTTGCACACAGAAGACATTAGGGTTTATATACATGTAAATATTGAAGAGTTTGGGGAATTCAAACTAAGAGATATCTATCACAAACAACTGATAGATGATGCCTTTGAGCTTAAACCAGAATATAAGGGTATCCAAGAGAAACATTTTGATCAATTCATTCATTTCCCCTACTTTGAAGAAGATGAATGGGTCCGGTATGTATTGAGTAGGGTGCATGATAACTTCCTATGGCTGAACAGACCTTGTAAGATCACAAAGGAGGCAATTAGGGCAGTAACTAGTCTATACTCTTCTGGAGGGATACCTGTCCTCAAATCTGTCAAAAACAACATTGTAACTGAGGCCACCGGATCAAAATTTGATAAGAGGGCAATGACCATTGAGGATATTACTGACCCGGATATCAAGTTTGTATCTATGATAATAGGATACAAGATATATCACTCCAGTAGGGAGAATTCAGTATCCAGAACTATAGTATATACTACCTATGAGATGCTGAGAAAGAATGTAGAATATGATCTCTGTGAACTTCTTTTGAGCCAATTAATGGAAAACATACAAAAGATCAAAAAGGACAAGAAGAACTCCTTCAAATATGGTGCACTAATATTATGTCTATTTTTCTACTTCATGAATGAGCTGCCCAGATCAAATGGATGGGTATGGCAGAATGACAAACCGGTAGCAGTCCAGATCAGAGATTACTTGCATGAACTTGGGGATGCTAAGGCAAGAAATACAGCTTTGTGGGGTTACTTCAAAAACTTTCAAAATATAATGCAAATCAGAGAAAGAATCCCTAAATCAGTAGTTGAGAAATACAAAGATATAGTGTGTTTCATGGTAGACACTGATCAATGCCTAATGGAGGCAGTAGAGCCAAGGACAGTCTAGATCATGCCTATGGGGTATGAAGTTGATGAACAAATTGTAGAACTACATGTCCAACACATGCTCAGTCAACCAAAGGACCCAAAAGAAGAAAGATTTGGAACCTTTGAAGAACTAAGTGTGAAAATTCACACTGAGCTATGGCAGCCAAAAATCAAAAGGAAGGTAAGAAAAGAAGTTGAGGAAGTTGCAAAAAGCTTTGGCATCTCAAAGGAGGCACTTGATGCCAACAGGGAAAAGAGACAAAAGGCTGAGGAAGAGAAGAAAGAGGTAGAAAAGGGAAGCAAGGAAAGTGCTCCGGTAGAAACCTCAACCTGGACCAGATTATCAAAAAGATCTGCACCTATCACAGCCAAAAGCTCAAAAACATCAAAACTGGAAGTTTAGGCATCCAACAAAGGAGAGAAAAGATCAAAGACAAAAGCCACAAGGGCTTATGCCAGTCAAAGAGATGAAGAGGAAACTGAATCAGACGAGGGGTTAAAGGAAATAAAGAAGCAGAAGAAGAAAGGATCCGGTAAACCTTCCACAGGACAAGACAAGGAAGAAATGGCAGAGGAATTTGTTGAAAAGCCCACCCTGTCTTTAGAAAGTGTAATCAAATCAGTCACTGTGGATGGAAACCTTCAACCAATGGCCAAATTTTATGATGATTACAATGAGGCTGACCAAAAGATCCTGCAGGAAGCTACAGTCAAGTACCTGAACATATACAATAGGGCCTTCATTGAAATTATATCTCTTATTCCTAAGAGCCTAGAAAAGGAGTTAGAAATGAGAAAGACCAATGCATGGCAAAAGACCTTGAGATCCAGGAACAGATAGCTATTCAACTATATCCTTCAATCGATCCCAAAACAATGAATATGGTATTCAAAGACTGCAAGGATGAGTTTAGGAGCAAAGCAAGGATGAATCAACTTATGCTTGGTGAGACCGACAAGGTAGCCAAGGGCACTGAAGAGATTCTCTGGAAAGCCTTCAAAACATTCAATATTCCTATCATAGAGGACTTGGGTGCTGACCCCTCGACCACAAGTGTTGCAAGAGAGCCTTCTGAGAAAATGACACAAGAAGCTATGAATACCGGTACTGAAACAGCTAAGGACTTGGAATCCTCTGCTCTGGAAGAAGTGGCACATGAACAAACAAACATCTCTCCTTTGGTTTCCCCTGCTGACTTCGGATCCAAAGGAGAAGAAAGAGTAAAGGAGAAAGAAGTAGAGGTGAAGGGAAAAGAAGACATTAGTGCCAAGGTTGTGCAAGGAGAAGAAGCTCCAAAAGGTAGTTCAGTGACTGCAGAAGAAAAGAAAAATCTGTCTCTGGCAAGAGACACTGCAGAATCAGTCAAAGACTTTTTGACAAAAGCAGCTATGGAGATTGATGAACCGGATCTATTAAAAGGGCCTCTGGACTTTGATTCTCTATCTCTAGTGCAAACAATGAAGATAGCCTCATTTGCCAATGCGAAGGCCAAAGAGAAGCTACTGAAATCTCACATGGAAGACTGTGAGCTTATAGAGGTAGCATCCAGAGTTTTGGAAAAGATCATGCCAACTTTTTAGAATGATCCCACAGCATCCTCTTCTAGTAATCTCAAAACTCTAGTCAGCAATGTTAATACACATTTTGATTCTCTAGAGAAATCTGTTGAAGAAAAGGTCTGAAAGGAATTTTTGGATAAAAGATTCTCAGAGGTACAAGGTTTGATCATTAATGATAGGAGAAATATGAATATTGGGATAAAGAGCTTAGAAAATGCTCTTAAGGATGGCGGTGAAGTATACAAATTTTGTATTTCCTGGTCCAAAGCAACAGTGGAAATTGAGAAGAAAATAAAAGAGCAAGAGGATAAACTACTAAGTTTGTCTCAAAGTTTTGATCCTCTCTCTTCATCCATAGTAAATCAAGAGTGTCAGACTATTGCAATCACAAATACAATAAAGAATTTTGAGAAGGAAAAGAAGAACATAATTAGCCGGATGGGTGAACTCAGAAGAATCATTATCCCTAAGTTAGAGGCCATGCATGAGGCCATAATGTAGATGCTCCCAATCAGTTCAAGTATTGTATAACACTCTTTTTGTAGACAGTGAGTCTCTTGTAGGTAGTGTGCCTCTTGTGAGCAGTGTGCTCAGGCAATGAGCCCTAATTGGCAAGTGCCATTTTGTTTTTCCTTATTCTTCTAACAGAGAATAATCTTTGGGTTAATCACCCCATGGTTTTCTCCCTTAGCAGGGTTTCCACGTCAAAAATATTGTGTCATGTGTATCTCCATTTCATGGTTATGTTTGCTTATTTGAATTAATGCTGCATTGATTAATAAGAAAGTTCAAAAAGAAGAAATAATTAGGATAACTGATTCACCCCCCCTCTTAGTTATCAACACTATCATCCTACACTTACATATATATGGGTGCATATATAAATTTATATAAACTCAAAAAAGAAACTTAGTTCAAATTTAGTACAATTTTTTAAAACACACACCAAGGAATACTCAGGCATAATAGCTGATGATGGAGGATGAATGGAAGAAACACCTGAGCCATGTGGTCGGTCAGACATGGGAACTACCACATGACCTGAGCCTCACTGCAATAGTAGTGTTTCACATACATGTACATATAGTTATTTATTTAATTATACACTTGTTAATTTAAAATATAATATTGATAAGTTTCAAAAGAAAATTTAAACTAGAATTAGATACATATGGTTTTAGGGTTAAGATATATTGGTTTACCCCATAAGGTGTGCCAATCTCTATAGTTGTCAATGCAAAACTCAATGTATCAAATCGTGATGTGGCCCTAGAGCGACTTGAGATCTGTACAAAAAATAGTTCACAATTATATATTAATTCATTAAATTATTAATTTAAATTTTGATCTACGTTCAAATTATGCACTTGAAATATTTAATAAAATGTGGTCAATGTACCTGTGTAGGATTATCATCTGAATATAGTAGATCCAAGTATGACTCCACTCTGGCTGTAGCTGCATCTGATGTGGATGTAGGAGCAGGACCATAACATGGTTTATTGCAATTTGTACACAAGTGTGCCTCTGACATCCCTGAGGCTCTATGCTGAGATGCATCGACTCCTCCATGATGCTCTCCACCATTGAATTCAGCTACCATATGGGCAGCTTGTTTAGTGAGATTGCCTGAGAGTCTACTCAATGCTCCTAATGTCGACAAAACTGCCTGCTACTGAATAGGTGCAGGAATCATGGGCAAAACAGGAGCAACCATAGGAGCAAGAGGAACAAGTCGATTGGGGTCAACTCGTGCCCCTGGTCTGTGTTGTGGCATGCCACGACCAACACCCTGAAATTCTCTCATATCAAAATAATTGGGTTTTTGACCTAATTGAAACTCCACCCATAATTTTCTCAAAAAATATAGCGGCACCTCACAATTAGCATGTGGTGGGTGATCAAACACCATCCACCACCGATCCCAAAAATGTCTCGAAATCCCCTCATGTGTACACCACTTAATTGATATTCTTTTTTTTGTTGCAGCTATAGGTTGATTAGTTTTTGGGTGACGAAAAAATGGGGCTAATGTTTCTTTTGTAATGTGGAGGTCATGGATGTCTTTATATGAAAGACCATCTGCATAGAATTGCCTCCTCTCCTCCCACCAAAGCTGAAATCTATTTAGGTCTACATCGATATACCTAACATAATCAATAATGGTTTGCATCAAAGATGCAAACTGAACCACATGAGAAGGCATCAAGTGAGGTTGATTATTAATCAAATTAATGTTCTCCTTAATTGCATTAATATTTTCATTAATGTTTTTCCGCAATTAGGCCTCATCAAATGGAGGGGGTGGGGGGTTTTGAGGTGGAGGGGATGGGGGATTTTGAGGTGGAGGGGGTGGGGGGTTTTCAGGTGGATCACGGGGTGGGGGGTTTTCATAAAGAATGTCATGTATTAAAAATTCATCTAGACTCTGGTCATCCATTAGATGTCTCCTGCAAATTTCCAAATATGTAAATTCATATAAAAAACTTACAAATGTATAATTTCACAAATATATATACATATTGAAAACTTACAAACAAATATCTATAAATTTAAACTTAATCTAGAATAGATCTATAAATGATTTAGTTTAAAATATCCATGAATTTAGAGAGCAAGTAATACTTGAAAATTAAACATGCACAAATTTATCATATAATATGATCAAATGATGATGCCTCATACCAATGTCTCCTTAAATTAATCCAACATTTCCCTAAAATATTATATTCTCCTTCCTACTTCATTCCTCTTTAACCATTTTTTAGAGGGTTTCTGAACTATAGAATTGGTATTTATAGATAAAATATGGAATAATTAGAAAAAATATCACAAATTACCAAGAGAAAGTTATGCAAAAAATCACAAGATGAAGCTATGTCTAAATTTTTAGATCATTTTCACATAGTGGACAAGGTTGCAAGTTCTAGGTCCTAGTCATACACCAAGGTGTCCCTCTACCTAACAACCTTGTCCTATCATCATTTTTCTCAAAATTATAATGGAAGTTACATTTTGACACCTTATATAGTCCAAATTTAAAAGTGCATGATAGCCCATGCCAAGTGTATTAGATTCCCATTTCTCTATTAATCAGGCTACTTCTAGCTTCTAAGTTAAGCTCAATTGTGACATATTTTACTATTTTGCACCATCTTCTACTTTTTGTCTTGATTGGTTTAGATAGATAGAGAAGTTAAATTAGTAAAAGTTATTCTAAACACACCCAAAAATTTATTAGTTAATGTTTATTTTGAGTCCATTTGTAGTGGTAACCATCTCCTACAAGTGCATGTAAACCCTTATATTTATAGTTTACTTTTTCCTAATCCAGTGTCAATTTCTATTTCCATTGTCTTGTTTGTTTAACTATCATTGATTATTTCCTCTGATCATTTATCACATTATTTGGACTTCTATTTTTGTATGAAAATATATAAAATCGGCCTGGAGCTCTTTCTAAACCATTTTCTTTCCTCAATTTTTCATTGTAGATTCTCATTTCTATTTTATTTTTCATCACTTGTATCTTTCATATTATTTCTTTTCTTCTCCCATATTAGTCCTCTCTATATCCATATTATTCCCCTTTACTTTTTTTCATTGAGTCTTATTTTTCCATCTCCTAAATTCCCTCTTTCTCCTTCAAACCTTGGTTTAAACCTAGCTTTAGTTTTTCATACCAATGTCTCCTTAAATGAATCCAACATTTCCCTGAAATATATTATATTCTCCTTCCTACTTCAAATGTCCTCTTTAACCATTTTTTAGAGGGTTTCTAAACTATAGAATTGGTATTTATAGATAAAATATGGAATAATTAAAAAAAAGATCTCACAAATTACCAAGAGGAAGTTATGCAAAAAATTACAAGATAAAGCTATGTCTAAATTTTTAGATCATTTTCACATAGTGGACAAGGTTGCAGGTTCTAGGTCCTAGTCATACACCAAGGTATTAGGAGAGGGCCATGTGACACCCAAGACCTGTCACTCTACCTAACAACCTTGTCCTATCATCATTTTTCTCAAAATTATAATGGAAACATTTTGACACCTTATATAGTCCAAATTTAAAAGTGCATGATAGCCCATGCCAAGTGTAAATTAGATTTTCATTTCTCTATTAATCAGGCTACTTCTAGCTTCTAATTTAATCTAAATTGTGACATATTTTACTATTTTGCACCATCTTCTACTTTTTGTCTTGATTCCAGTTTCTAGATAGAGAAGTTATTAGTAAACTATTCTAAACACACCCAAAAATTTATTAGTTAATGTTTATTTTGAGTCCATTTGTAGTGGTAACCATCTCCCACAAGTGCATCTAAACCCTTGTATTTATAGTTTACTTTTTCCTAATCCGGTGTCAATTTCTATTTCCATTGTCTTGTTTGTTTAACTATCATTGATTATTTCCTTTGATCATTTATCACATTATTTGTCATAATTTAAAAGTGCATGATAGCCAATGCCAAGTGTATTCTTCCCATTTCTCTATTATAATATTTTCAATCACTTGTCAATGTAGGGTTTACCAGAGCAATAAGGCACATAAGAAACATAAAAATTTGCACTTTGGGGCATGGGCCAACAACCTCCTAGGTCTAACCCCATGCAACTAGAGTAATATACAAGGACTCATCACTAAAGATTGGACTAGGCTAGTAATGACATGATAGATGGGTATGCATGCAGATGAGTTAATAACTTTTGAAGAATGTATTTCTTTTCAATGTGGCTCATGGTAAGCTAACTCTTTGGAACTCAACACTTGATGAATGAAAACATGAAAGATCCACCTACAAGCCTATAGGAATCAAAAGTGGGATTTGATATTAGGAAAGTGAGATGAGAAATACAAGCATGGACAAATCATGGAATTCTACATAGCATAAGGTAATAAATACAAATAATGCTAGTAAGAATAATGATAATAGAAACGTGGATAATGAAAGTGGTTGCAATGGAATTAATAGGAGTAAAAGAATGCTTAAAGCAAAGAGAATCTAAACGATGGAGAACTGTGTAGTCAATGGGCATGGCATGGGATTCAAATGAAACTATGGGATCCTCAAAAGCAATAACAGTTACTTAGTGGTCATAAATGGAATACTAGTAAATGATGATGAAGATATATATATAGTAAAGTAATTATAAGATATTTTTATTAGTAGTTTGCATTTTTAGGAGGATGGAAGAGTGGCTTGTTTGGAATTTCAATTCAATTCAATATAAAATTTTTGTTTGACCACAACAATTCAATTCATAAAGCTTCTTTTGAATGCTATTACGTTCCCATTAGAAGTCATTGAAAAGTCGAATGCATTCGAATCATACCCACACAAAATTAAATCTTTATAATTTGGTTTTTTAAGGTTTATAGTTTAGGTTTTTAGGGTTTGCAGTACAACATGGTTTTAGGGTTTATAATTTGGTTTTTTAGGGTTTATAGTTTAGGTTTTTATAGTTTGCAGTACAACATGGTTTCAGGGTTTATAATTTAGTTTTTGAGGGTTTATAGTCTAGGTTTTTAGGGTTTGTAGTACAACATGGTTTTAGGGTTTATAATTTGGTTTTTTACGGTTTATAGTTTAAGTTTTTTAGGGTTTATAGTTTAAGTTTTTTAGGGTTTGCAGTAACATGGTTTTAGGGTTTGCAGTATCATAGTTTTAAGGTTTACAGTAACAGACAATCACAAAAAAATCATAAAACTCTAATAACAAGTAAAACCCTAATAACAAATAAAACCCTAATTTTCATTTTAATCCTACAATTAGAAAGAAAAACATCTAAAACAAGCTAAAAATAGGCAGAGAACCAGCCTGGAGGAGCTCAGTGGTGACGAGGTGGTGGGAGGAGGTGAGAGGGAAAAAAAATCTCTGTTGTTGTGCTTGTTTAGTCTTCAGCAACGCGTACCCATTCTGAAGCGTCCGTTGTCACTGTCGGCCTGAGTGGGAGAAAATGAGCCCGCAGGGCTCTTTTTTAAAAATATATAATTTTTTGAAAATAGGTACCCGTTTAGTAACGTGCACCCGAAGCTAAACAAGTACCCGTTTAGGCTCGGGTGCACGTTACTAAATGGGTACCCGTTTAGGTTCGGGCGCCCATTCCTGGTGGCATTATTTTTACCCGCGTGACTTCCTCTATATGTGGATCGAGTTTCTTACTTTAGCCCTTAACAAATGCCCTAATCATGGCCGCTATGGTTTCAGTTGGACATTACATTTGCCCTAGCTAGGGTTTTAAAAAATCTAATAAAATTATAATTGTTTCACTCAACAGAAATTATGAATGAACAACAATAATACACAGTGTGCATCATGTACAAAAACAATAATACATAAAGACAAACAAACATCATAACCTCTGAACAAAAACAATTCTTGTTGGAGTTTATCATTGAAATCATTCAAACTTGATCTAATGGGTCAAATGAATTTGTAGGCTGGGTTGTCGGGTGAACACTATCTAGACGCAAGCTTTTCGGCCGAAAACGCAAAATACAAAGCATCCACTATTTTTTTTCTTTTATTTTAGATAGACTCGGCTGAAACAAACTCGGTCGATCACTACTCGACCGAAACTATAAGCACCGCATAGGTGCCACATTGGCGCCAAAAGGTGTAATGCCCAACCATGCAACCCTAGAGATAAGTTCAACTAAAGCAATAAAAGGGCAGAATTTTTTTTTTAACTAAAATAGACGTAACTAAAACATAACATAATCTATCAACAACCAGTTAAACTAACATCTCTAAGGATTACATAGCTGCATTATTGAAAATTAAACATTAATCAACAACATACATAGTTTATTCAAATAACTCAAACTAACAACTTGATTATCTCATCAGATACATACATCATCTTTGTAATAATGTTTACAAATGCAGAATAGTTTATCTTACAAGAGGAATTACATAATTTCTATGATACAAAAGCACTTCCTTTCTGATTACATCAGCTTTAAAAATTGAGTTCCACTAATACACAGATTTAGATGGGAATAGTATAAATATCTATCTTCAAATACAGGGACAAATCTAGAAACATGAGATACAACTTCTTTACACACGAGCCACAGTGCCAGAAAACCAATGGAAGGATGCATAACCACTTGACCATGTGGAACCCTAAGGTCCACCCCCCATGATAGGAGATAAAAATAAGGTCCCACAACATGAATAGTCAGGTAGACAATAACTATGGTGAACAAGAACTACACATGACCACAACAACACAGGGCAATACACAAACATCACTTCCAGAGGCAACCACACAATGAATGGGAAGAGTACAACTAGGAAATGCTAGACTGCAGTAAGGAAGAGTGTCATCACATGGTCCTAGCATGGGTTATCCAATCTATCTCTCTCTAGAAACTGGCCCCCATCTATGGTTATCCTGGTAGCCTCTCTCTAGGCACCGGCCCCATAGGGTGACACATGTGGAACCAGCTTTCCTTTCGTGAGGACAAGGAAGTTAATCTTGCCAACCATGGCCTTCTCATCTCATCTCAAACCTAAATGAGCACTTGAGCCATGAGTGAGGCATACTTTATCTTGATTAATGTGAAAGCCCCCCCAACCCTCTAAATTTATTATTAAGTTATCACTGGATTAACAACTTCTAATGGGTTATCCTGGCAACCACTTTGGGCACCAGCCCCACATTGGAAGCCACTTTCCCACCTACATCTAGAAGATCCTATTCATCAAGCAAGACATAACGACAAGTATCCATATACCATGCAAGGCATTTACCTTCTTGCATACAAATCTCAACAAAATGTATCCAGAGCAAGGCATGGGTCCTCTTGCTCCAAAAATCTTAACCATAAACAAAATGTATCCAGAGCATGGCATGGGTCCTCTTGCTCCAAAAATATCAACCAATTACATAAACCAACACAATACTTTATTACATGCTCAAAACAATAATGAACCCCAACATTCAAGAAGAACTCTACCACCACATCTTGAAAAAGACATCAACATGAGTTCAAGGCAAAACCACAAGAATAGGTACACTGAGCAAGGCACAAACCATCTTGCACATGCATCATTTCAACATGAATAAGAAACCATATTTCAAGAATACATTTCATTCAGCTCACACGATGGACACATAGCCAACCCCCACACAATCACACCCTCTTAGGCCTCTGGAAACCACTTTCCCCAAATAACACAATGCATGACACCATTAAAACGCAATGGTCACACATCACAATCACTTCCAAAACACATCATAAACCAAAATTCCTCATCAATACTTCAAAAGAAAAACCACATATGCAACACATGATCTGATGCACTAATAATGGGTCTTGAAGAATGCAACATTAATTCCAATCATGGTTAATCATCCAACAAACATAAAGTGAATCTATCTGAATAATGTAGAACAATATTATTCTAACTACTAGTAATAGTTACTAATATGATCAAATGATATAAGTGCCATAAGTAACAATATTCAATCCATTCCTATGTTATTGGCAATAGACAATTAAGAGTCTTACTTAGACTAATTGAAAGGTTAACATTTAGTAGTTGAAAGTCATGGACTATTATCAACGACTCATCATTAAATGATTTCTAATTAAAACCTAAAATTGATACTTGTACTTTAAATTAGAACTAGGTTGATTCTATTGCATTCAAACACAATAAGTCTCAAAATTATCCTCCAATTTAATTCATTTTCCTTCTACCATTATTTAATTTTTAGGTAAAAGATATAACTTGATAAACATTATGTTATTTCTATCGCATTTAAGAGAATATAATTCAATTCCAACATAAATATTTTCATAATCACTACCCCATGTATGATTTCCAAAATCTTTTAAGTTATGTTTCTATTATTAAATCCAAATTAGACTATATTGCTAATTTGAAATCCTAAGAAAAGAATCTTAAAAAAAAGAATCAATCCTTAGATAACCAAATATTATGTTCAAAAGCACTAAAATAAACCACTAAGAAAGAAACATACTAATATGATCAATTAAGATATGCAAGAACAGATACTATATTAGAAAGAATATAGATATAGAATGTTTTGATAATGATAAGAGACTTCGAAAAGGAAATGCTCTAGTAGACATGTATGCAAAAGTGAGAGCACAGACAAAGTGCATTAAATGTTCAGCAAATTGCCTTAAAGAGATGTCAAATTATGGAATGCAATGATTAAAGGATATGCATAGAATGGATTTGTAGATTTAATAACAACAATCAAGATGGCATAGGAATGTCTGTCACTAATTGATACATATCTCTAAATTGACAAATTGAGTAACACTAACTCTTTTGGATATAGTTTTCATAGGTAAGAGCTGAATCATATATAAAAATTTCAGAGAAACCCAATTTGAAAATATAGAGTTATTGGTGACGCAACTAACTGTTTTAATAAAGATGAAATGGGTGAAAGGTAGACAGTCACAAAATATTCATATCTCCAAATTGACACACTGGGTATGGATAATTTTTGGATATAATTTAGGAAACTAGGTCTTGTACCATATATCAAAAACTTAGAGGAACCCGGTTCATAAAACTAAAGTTATAGCTAACGCAATAGACTACTAAAATAGAGACGCAATGGCTGAGAGGTAGATATTCACAAAACATTCATATCTCTAAAAAATAAACTGGGTATGAACTATTTTTCGATATGATTTAGGTAACTAGGTCTTACACCATATATCAAAAACTTAGAGGAACCCAATTCATAAAACTAAAGTTATGGCTAACGCAACAAACTATTGAAACAGAGACGAAATGGCTAAGAGGTAGACAGTCACAAAACATTCATATCTCCAAAACGACAAATTGGGTATAGATGATTTTTTGATATGATTTAGATAACTAGGTCATACACCATATATAAAAAATTTAGAGGAACCCAGTTCATAAAACTAAAGTTATGGCTAATGCAATAGACTATTAAAACATAGATGAAATGGGCGAGATATAGACAATCACATCAATCAATGATTCCCAAAAATGCAATGATACAGACATGCACAATTGGATCTGATAACAAGGCTTCTAACCTCTTAAGAAAATTACCATCAACAGAAAAAATTATAAATCAAACATTT
Source organism: Cunninghamia lanceolata (assembly GCA_027924645.1). Classification (NCBI taxonomy): domain Eukaryota; kingdom Viridiplantae; phylum Streptophyta; class Pinopsida; order Cupressales; family Cupressaceae; genus Cunninghamia; species Cunninghamia lanceolata. The sequence goes on along the minus strand of BSBN01001466.1, from coordinate 15,571,400 downwards.
GCTTCAACAGAAAAATGAGACAGAAATTAGAACCAAAGGAACCTGATTTCGCTTGCTTGATTGGGCTGAAGATTCGATGTCGAGTTCAACTACTGCAGCCACAAACTAGTCTCCCCCCAAAAGTTCCATCTAAATCTCCCCCCCTAAATACAGCCCAAAAACTCCCTATTTTTAGCGAAAGAAATCCCCTAAAATCTTCTAGAAGATTCCCCCCACAAGAGGCAATAACTCTTGCATGAACAATATCTTACAGTTTACTATTTTAAACATTTTACAACCAGACCAAGATAAATATATTTTATGGTAACACATAAATATTAGTTATTTATTTATCTCTAGTTGCAATTACATTTATTACTATTACTATTATTATTTATTAACTTAACTTCTAGAATAATATATTTTTCATAAACTAAATTTACATAAGGACATTTATATATTTATTTATTTAACAAAAATGTTTCATAACTAATTATTTTATTTTAAGGCAACAATAACCAAAACAATACCAACAAAATAACCCAATTGTCAAACCATACCTGACTACTATGCAAGATCAGAAAACAAGACCACCACAACAATGACTGACTATCATGACCAAATTGACAACACTGACAGGGTACACAACCAGATACTCATCCTCTTCAAGGATGATGGCTAGGCTAGGGGACCGTATGTTATCTCCATTCAACAACTTCTATTGGTATAAAGGCACGTTCAGACCTGCCAATTTAGGTGGAGTCGATGTCTGATACCTACAACCTGCAGCAAACAAAAGTGTCAAATACATACATATAATCATCCAAGCAGGCACATAGTGACAAGGAATCACAGCATAGTAGGGTACTCATTATGAGTAATACTACACTGTCCCTTCACAAAACACATCACAAGTATCCACATTAAACAAATTCATTAGTAAATAAACAACCAGATAACACATAGACAAATAATCACATTAATCACGTAGTAAAACTAATCTACATAATTAATTAACCTATAATTGATCACAACATAAGCATAATGTACTAATCATAAAGTATCAATAGTGTCATCATAATAAACATCAATGAGTGTCATCAACTACATCATAATAGTAAGCCTACCATCAACATGTCTATCATACCCTAAGTATTCTGAGTATTTTACCTTCTTCTTCATGCTCCTTAGCCCAACCACCTTCTCATCCAAAGTGAGAATGGAGGGGCAATACAAAAGGCGCCACATCGATTCGACCGAATACCACTCAGTTGACACAAACTCGGGCTAATCCTACTCGGCTGAAATTATTCAGTTAGCCCAGAGTATGACACAAATTTATACTTTTACCTAGCAGTCCTCCTAAGGCTCCTTCCACAATTACAACTTCAATCTTCCACTTCCATAATTTGACTCTAAATTGTTCCACCTTGTTTTGGTTTAACTTTGATTCTTGAATAAGGAATAAGTTAGGCTACAAATCCTCCATCTGGTATTTCACCAAACGCTTCTTGTTAGGGGCATTTATACCCCTAACATTCCAGGATATTATCTTCATTGATCCCCAGGAAGGGATTCTCCCTTCCCTATTTTTATCATTTCAAAAAATTTCTTTTGACCCGCTGCTTCTCCATCCTGGTTTCTTTTTTCTTGATTGGAGGTCCTTCCTCTTTTTCTGTTGGATCCACAATCAGGACTATTCCTTATCGCCTATGTTTGAGAGAGACCTAGGTTGATCCCCTCCTCTTGATAATTTGAGAGATTCTGCTTGAAGGACATCTCATTGATGCAATCTTCTCCCTCCTTTGTTTTCTCTTCTATCCCCTATTCCTGAACAGCTTCCCATTCTTCCTCCATATCTTCTATTTCAAGAGAATCAATCCTTAAATTCTCTTTGGCTGCTTTTGCCAGATCAACCAATTCACTCCCAATAGCTATTATTGAGTTAATATCATCTTCTCTAAATGTGTTTCCAAGTATGTTAATGGCCTTTGTTATCTTCTCCTCTAGATCCTCATTGTTCCTAATAGGATCATCCTTTCCCTACTCCAGCCCATCTTTTATAAAGTTTTCTTCCGTGCAATTCTGTGGAATCTCCATCTCTACTTGTGTTGATTTTTGTCTTTCATCTTTTTTTCCTGTTTGCTCTTGATTTGCTTCTTCCCTTGAAGGATCTTCCTTTTCCCATTTTTCACTTGCCTTCTTTTTTGGCTGTCCTCTAATTCCCATAACCCTAATTTTCCTCCCCTTAGGGTTCAAATCAAATTCTAATTTTTGATTCCATATCTTAGAGGTTGAAACTATCTCTATTTCTTTCCAATGGGTGCTACTTGGGTTATTCTCCACACAGATCCTAACATATGATCCTTCTCCATTTGTATTTTCCTTTTCCTCTGCATAAATGAATTTCCCTAACTGGTTACCTATTACTTCTAAGGCTTCAAGCTCCCAGTACTCCAGCTAGAGGTTTGGGAGTTTTATCCAATCTTGGATAATTTCCATCTTGTGACTGATTGGATCAAAGTTTGTTTCCCACTTCTTCATGTAAAATCTGAATTCATCCATTATCCATACTCTTTTTATTTTCTCTTTAATTTTTTCTGAAGGACATACAACTGTGAAGTAACTGTTTGCCATTTCTTTGAATTGAAGATCTTCCCACCATCTTTTGCTCCAATAATTAATTAAAAATTCCCAATTCAAATTCCTACTGAGCCACTTGATAATCAAACCATACCTTTTCAAATGTAGTGTGATTGGCTACAAGATTTTTTCCTCCAAGACCATTGTGGTGACACCTCTTCTTCTGTTTGATACTTCAAGTCTTCTAGATCTCTTCGATCCTCTAAACCCTAATTGTTGTTTGCTCACTTCTTCATTGGTCTCCTAGGGGGTCAAATTCCTCCTCCATCCCATTGGAATTGCATTTGCTCCTGTGGCAAAGGTATACTTTGGCTCGCAGAAGAATGCCCTTTTATCTAGATTCCATCCATACTATCTTCCTCTCCTGAAAGATGTCTCCTTCATTCTATTCAAGTTGTCATGCACCCAAGATTTGAATCTCTATTTTGATTCAAACCTCGACCTCCTACTCCATTCTTCCGCTTTAGTCCATCTTCCATCTATTGATCTCCTCTACCCGTTGAACCATTCTTCACTAGCATCTCGATTCCTGATCTGCTCCATGGGGAACGTGGCCTCTGCTTCCATCGTCCAATCCTCCCTTTCTGCCCTAGCTCCTTCACCTGCTCCCACTCACGACATTTTTTCTCATTGATAATGGAGGGGAATATTGTTCTATAGAATTTTATGAATTTTCTAGACATATATTAGTTTATTTTAATTTAATTTTACCATATAATTTAATTTAAAATTTCCTTTCCTATTATTATTAAATTGTTTATTATTATTTTAATCACTTGTTGAATTATCACTCTATAAATATGTATTTATTTTAATTTCCAGTATGGAATAGAAAATTTAAATTACAATTTTCGTTACTATCTATTCCAAATAATTAGTCATTTTATATAAATTTATATTCAATTAAATTAACACTTATACATGTTGGTCTATACATGCTACAACTTGCACATACATTCAACTGTCATGTTTCATGTTTTGATTCCCTTCATAGTACAATAGAGACTATAATGAGGAACCATACATTGTACAATGCATTGTCATTGCCATTACTCTTTGCAAGATCTTCAACTAGTTAATTTAGTTAATTGGAATTCAATTTGTCAAGAGCAACCCCTCCCTTGGTCTCCCTCCTCCATAGCCACTCACTATTCACTCCATTGTAGTGTATGTTAACCAAACAAATATTAAATCAAGCTCAAAATCAACTAATCAATTTATGAAGACTATTACTAATAAATCATTTCCTCATCAATATTAAACAAATATTTAATCTAAGAAACCAATTTCAACTACAAAACACATACTATTATTACAACACTAGAAGGCAGGTACTAGCCACTACTTGGCACTTCTTGTATTTTGTTCCCAGTTTAATTCCCATTTAAACTTCACATTGTGACTTCTTCCACTCACCTTTTTAAAAAAAATGTGTAATATTATTCTATAAATAATAATAAGACACTTATTATTCATATGGTTGCAGGGCTCAAATGGGTTAAAGGTTACACAAAGAGAGAGTTTTGAATTACTCTGACGTTGTCTCTCACATTCTCTTTAACGTCATGCACCTGGTTCAAGACGTAGAGTATATGCATAAGGTGACCTCCGATCTATTCTCCAATTTCTTATATACAATTGCAAGGTGGTCGGAAGCCATCAATGGCTATCATATGGATCAAGGGGAAGCCCATATAGGTGGATTGTTTGAAAGAAATACTTTGTGTCGCTCGGCCCCTCACCAAGTAGTTTACTGGGCTTTGCAGAGATCTCTCCACTCCCTTTCCAGTGACCCAATTGACCAGGAGCTCGTTGCCTTCCTGTTTGTGTTTACAGATAGGGATGTGAAAAGAATTAAGGATGTTTTCACAGGGATACAGTATCTTAGAATTGTGGCACTTGACCTAGCTCCCCGCATCCCCAGAGACGCATTTGAAGATCCAGAGGACGAGGGAGATTTGGCTGAGGTCGGTTTTCTTGGTGACCATATGGATCTCGATGTTATTCCGGCGGCAAGTCCGGCTGCATAGGGTGGTGGGTTGATCGTTTTTTGCTTTGTTTTGCACCAGGCTTTCTCTCCTGTTACGGGAAGCGATGGTTTCTTAGGCCATGGGTTCTCTTCGCTGTCTGGTGTCATGGGCAGTTTGGTTTTGGTTGCCGCTCGATGTTATTGGTTTTTTTATGCAATGCCCCTGGGTGGTGTAGTTTATTTTATATTCTACTGCACAACATTGGTGGCTTTCCAGTTTCTGCTTTGTTTTAGGCGGTCATGGACTTATTTTTTTGTAAGTTTGATAAACTGTTTAAGTTTTTTGTTTGAACTTCAAAGCTCCTTTTGACCGTTTGAGGGCCTTTTCATATTGACTGTAAACTCTTTTAATTATTAATATTATGGTATGGGTGGCTAGCCACCTTTCTATTTTAAAAAAAAAAACATTCAAAACTAAATTCCAAATAAATCCTCATTTAAATCAATTACTTTTAACATATTTTTATGTTAATCTACCTTAATTTATTAACTGTCAATTATCAACCTCAACTCATTAATTAATTCAAAATTTAATCATTAAATTAAACCATCTAGAATACCCTTTCATTTCCTAGAGTTGGCGCGATCTTTCATAGGAATTTTCTTGCACGTCAATTCACTGCCGGCCAACAGCTCGCCGCGTGAATTCATTTTTTGAAGGGCGAACAAGTCTTATTGTGTAAGAACACGGTTTCCACATGGAACATATCCAACGCGTATTTTTTTTTCTATATAAACAAAATGGGCATCTTGGATGATTAATTATACGAAGCACAGCAGGCAGAGATCAAACAGCTCTACAGATTGAGTACTACTTCTTTCATCTTTTCTATCAAAGAAATCCCAAAAGAAATAGAGCAGTGACAGAATATGGCTTCATCCATGTTAATCAAGCTTGCAGTCGTTGCCTTTACATGTGTCATCAGTCTGCACAGCGTTTTGGGTAATTGTTATTGACTGTTTGATCAATAAAGTGGACGATGTTTAAATAGAGTGATTTATGCCCAATTTACTTTACTTGAGTATTAAGTCTGTTTCTAATTTCAGATAAACCAATGTTTCAAAATCTAATCTATTCTGGATCTGCAGGTGCCCTGACTTGTGAGGAGTTGCCTATGGAGGTCTGTGCATTTTCTGTTTCATCGTCAGGAGCACGTTGTGTTCTTGAGAAATCTATCCTCAGGGACGGCAGTGCCCAATACCAATGTCTGGTATGTCAAAAAAACCATATTACAAAACAAAAGGAGTATATTCCAGATTTGTATAGATTGCAAAATTGACTCGCTTTTAATTGAAAATCATTGTGCAGACATCAGAGGTGATGGCAGAAAAGATAAATGAATGGATTGAAACAGAAGAATGTGTAAACGACTGTGGGCTTGACAGAATGGTACTGGGATTGTCCAGTGATGCTCTAATGGAATATAGATTTACCAGCAAACTGTGCTCTCCACAGTGTTATAACAATTGCCACAACATAGTGAATCTCTACTTCAATCTTGCTGCAGGAGAAGGTAAGCAAATTACATCATTTGCTTTTGGGTTTTATTGTTATCTCTTGTAAGGCTATTCAAATAATATTGTGTGTGTGTATATATTATTCCAGGTTTGTACTTGCCTCGGTTGTGCCAAGCTCACAGAAGTGGATACCGGCGCATGGTAGAAGAAGTGTTGGGAGGCGCAAAAACAAGTATTGCAGCTGAATCATTCGAATTTGCTTCTCCTCCTTCTTCCACTCTGGATATCACAACCGCCATTCCTGTGGCTTCTCCAGTTCCATAGATGCTTTCAAATTTATATGGTTGCTTTCTAGTTCCATGGCCCTGTAGATCTGAATGTTTTGTGTATGGACATTTCCCCATGAATTATTATGGCCCCTACCGATTTTAATTGTTTGAAAGGATTTATACTTACCCTCGGGAAGATTTTTTTGTTTTTTGGGGAGGAGATTAAATAGTGGTCAACCCACCAACGATTTAGGTAGGGGTGTGATTCTTTTCCCACAATCTTCTTAGATCAGTATTGCAGATTTTATGTCTTTAACACAGAAATGGGATCCTGTGCTTTCCCTGCAATTAATTTTTATGTTTTGTCCTGTACTTAATGGAACTTCTTTCCATTGTATTATTCAATTTAGAATGTTGCTATGGAGATTTACTAGGTAATAAATTATAAAATATTTTTGTACCGAATCGTTGGAGTATAAGCCATATAAAAGGAAATATGTCCTTTGAGTTTATACCCATGTCAATTTTCTATTTGATTTTGGATTCATTTAGATGGAATGTTTTAATATGATTATATATTTTGACAAATGACATCTTCTTATGTGAATTTGGGCTCATTTTTCAAAATTTTCTTCTTTTTTATTTACACATGCTTCCACACATTGACCTTATCCCATTTTTATTTGCACTTATTCCTATACATTTGCCATTAATCGTCATTTATTATCCTATCATTGCACTTACATTCATACATGCATTCCCTACCTAGATCAATCCTATTGTGCTCGAGTTCAAATCCATGCCACATGGAATTGAACCCTAGAATTCAAAACGTCAAATTCATTTTTTTGTTGACTCATGTCTTTTCACTAGTCATTATGAGATGACTTGGTACATGTTTGCACAATTTATTGCTATCTTGGTATTTAAAGACATTCATTTGTGCACTTAAACACATGAGAGAGGATCGCCTTAAAATCATAAGCATTACAAGAAGAATCATTATGGGAATCTTTTCACTTGAAGCACTAAAAGGAACCATAATTTGCATCAGAATCATCTAGAACATTTGCATGCATGAGAATAACATTGTCTCCAATATTCATCCATGGTAGTATTAAAATAAGTCTTATCAAGGGGGTTGACCTAGGAGAATATGTCCTTGAAATCTAATACTACTTGTGCATCCCCAGATATCAATGAACAAGGCAAAAGATGTTGTAGGAGTGTATAGTCAACTAGTTCAACTTCATGCATTATAAATCAAATCCATGCAGAAGGTAATATCTGCTACATGCAAGAGAAAACATGTGGTGGATAGGATTGATTTGCCAAATTCTAAGAGCAACCTAGTTTATACTTTATCATTTTGCTTCCAACACATATAAGAAGTTGTGATTCTAAGTTGCAGCTTAAAGTTATGATCGAAATAGTAGACTATTATTTATTAATTGTCAAAATCATCTAAGTGTTTTCATTTACATTTATTTCCAAATTTCAAGGTTTTGTTACATAATTTATTACACCTCTAGATTAGGTTAATTGAATATCATATTTATTAGAACTTCATTTTAGTAAAGGAACCCATTTACTTTTTAATATTTTTGAACTTATCTACTTTTACACCAACATAGGGTTTTGTTTTAGGGTTCATACTTCTTTTAGGGTTTTAGATTTGTATTTTTCTAAATACTTTATCATTTTTTAGATCTGGTTAGGGTTGATCCCCATTTCTTATTTTCATACTTTACAACTTGATATTTTTCTAGGGTTTGTGGTTTACAATTCCATTTTTCTTTCACCCATTGATGCAGTCATGGGCAAAGGGTTTAGTTAAGAACTCTTCAACCATGTAGCCAACACAACAACACACAAAATTCATACAACAAAATGAAAATACACAAGAGAGATGTCAAACATTGATTTTACTGACTAATAGTTTGAAATACATCATAAATCTTTATCACAAGGGCTTAGAATTAGACTAAGACTTTAGCCTTGAATCATATTGAAATACAAGCACAATTAGTGTGTAATTCCTTAATATGATGTCTTCTAAGTTGATATACAATATGATGCTCTCCACTCTTTTGAATTATGGATCTACTACAAAACTTGGAACTAAAACTACATTCTTTATGTGGAATGAGTGATCTCTTTTATTGCAAGTATTGATGAAATTTCATGGAACTAAAAAAAATGTGGTACAGTGCCATATACACACATGTAATGGGGATATTGCCAGATCCAATCTTAATAATTTCACATTTATCTTCATAAGGAAACATGTAGATGATCCCCTTAAGATGAGTGCAATAGGATATGCATTAGAATTCAATGTGGATTTAACCATGAACTTTCTTGGGACCAACAAACTTATTTATGATATTATGAATTGGTAAGAGATTTAAATATTTGGTGCACAATTGAATTAGGGCTTATTTAGTTGAATTTGACAATTCATATATCATATTAGCCAATGAGAAAATGACTATTAATGATGTGATATTGTAGAATACACCTCCATGAAGCTCTACTATGATTTTGAAGTCTTATTGATACAAATGTGTTACCACATGGTGATATTACTATTTCAAACTTTGATGTGGTTGTAAAGACCCACACTAATTGTTTTTGAAATTTTTGCAATAAGAGGATGAAAATGCAACCCTTAACTTTTTGATCACTAAGATCCCAGTGTGGGAAAGGTTAGAGCATATGGTGTTTGAACAACTATCTATCTGAATGAATGCAATATTGAAAGTAAAGGCAACAAGCCGACTAGAAGCATACAGATGACAGATTCAACCCAAATCTACACCTCTTTAGAAAACACGTGTGCTTGAAAATGTAAAGCCATTGGTAGATTCCTACAAGTCTAATCAAGCCAAATTAGCTAATTGCTAAGTAGACTTGATCAATGCCAAAACAAGCTATGTGAACAACTGAGTCTAGCAGTGAACCGACCAAGACCTTATGTTGTCAACAAAACAAAAAGGAGAACTCTTTTTTAGTTGGTTTGTTGCAACCCCTGCCCATTCCAAATTAGAAATGGGAGAGTATTTCTGTAGACTTCATCACCAAGTTGCCAAAGGTTCAAGGTAAATATTGCATCTATATTGTTGTTGATAGGCCTACAAACTTTACACACTTCTTTGCAATGTATTGAGATTTCAGGGCTCCACGATTTGCTAATTTGTTTTCAGAGAAGTGTTTAGACTTCATGAATTGCCAAAAAATACTATAAGTGATAGGGATAGTAGGTTCCTAAGTTTATTTTGGTAAGAGTTGTTTCATTTATTAGGGATTGAGCTTACTCCAAGCACAAGTTACCACCCCCAAATCGATGGACAAACTAAGATTGTCAATAAATGGGTGGAAGGATACTTGAGAAACTATGTTTCTAGACAGCAAAAAGCTTGGATTAAATGGCTCCCACTTGGGGGAGCATTGCTACAAGACCACTTATCACATGTCTATCAAAATGTCACCATTTATGGCTTTGTATGGTTATGAGGCTCCAAGTTTCATTGATCTTGTTCTCTGTGACAACAAGGTACCAGAGGCCACATATTTACTTCAGCAGAGCCAAGATATTTTAAAATATCTTAAAGACAACCACTAACATGCTTAAAATTATTAGAAGTTGTATGTAGATCAACACCATATTGAGCATACTTTTGAGGTTGGTGATATGGTCTATTTGAGATTACAACCTTATAAGTTGTCCTCTCTTAAAAAGAGTGGAGTAGAAACTCTTAAGACACATTTTTATGGCCCATACAGAGTCAAACAGAGAGTTGGGGAAGTGGCATATGAGTTGGAACTACTAGAAAATAGTAAGATGCATAATGTGTTTCATGTTTCTTGCCTTAAGAAGACACTTGGCCATGATGTTATTTCATCAATTGAGCTAACTCCCTTGGATGAAGAAGAAAAATTGATTTTGATTCTTGAAGATGTTATTGATTTCATAGAGTGTAAATTGAGGAACAAAAGCATAAATCTTGAGTATTTAATCAGATGGAAGAATCTACCAGTTGAGGATGCTACTTGGGAAGGAGGGCACATTTTGGAGCATCTATACTTGTAATTGCTTGAGGGAAAGCAATTTTGGGAAGGGAGGACTATAATGTCACCTTCTCAAGTGTAAGATGTTGATGACCCTTAGCCTATTTTCTAAATTTTTCTCGTAGGCTAATGGGGTGGTGGAATAAGGGAAAAATGATTAAATATTTAAATTAAGTTGTCAAAAGTATTTTTGAGTTATATTTTTAAAGAAATAGCTTATATTTAATTATTTAAAAAGGTTATGTTTAAGCTATGTTGATAAAGTGTCATTAGCTCCAAGGTGCAAAAAGGTGGTCATCAGGATACTAAATATTATGTTTTTTATGTTTTCAAGGAGATAAGTGAGTAAAAGAGAAAATATTATTTTATTCTCTTGAAAATTTTATAAAAGGGAGATTTGTCCTCATAAATCTCTTGAATAATTCATTTCTATTTGCTCTGAGAATGAACATGAGTTATTCCACTTTTCTAAGGATGAAAACCTTTTGGTGAATCCAATTTTGAAGATGAAAACCCTCCTAGCTAACTTAAGTAATTTCATCTAGGAATCACCTATGTGTTGATAGTGAAGTTTTGCAGTTTTGAGTTGATTGTGTGAAATTTAATTTCTAATTGGTGATTGATCATGGAGATTTTTGATGTATTTTGAGTTCCTAATTGTTTCTAAGTTTTATATCTTGTTGATTTATCCATATTGCAGCCTTTAGTGATGCCAAAGGATGTCATACCAATCTGAGTATATCTGGCCATACCATTAGCATATTGTGTTGGGTCATACTAGCATAGTACTAGGCCATACTTGTTGTTGGAATCTCATTCCTACCTATTGGCTAAGAATTATATTCCTGGCCATATTATCTTTTGCAATAACTTTCCATACCCTTTGGAGGTCATACTAATTCCTTCTACATGTCATAAACTCAATATAGGTCATACATGAGGAAATGAGGCATGCGAATACTAACTTCCAGTTGTAGCCTCTTTGGAGTAGATTCTTGCCTAATTTTGGGTGCCATAACATTAGCATATTGGTTTGAGTACAGTTCTAGTGTGTATATTTCTGGCAATAGTTTTTATGGTGTTTGTGCAGGTCATACAATCATTCTAGAGGTCGTACAATTTAGTCTTTGGGTTTTGTGCAATGTTTCAATTTTAGTTACAATTTGGATAAGTTGTTAGTCTTCTTTGCAAATCTTCATCAACATACTTCATCATCCTTCAGTGTTGGTTCCATTTTTATTCAATTGCTCGGTCTATAGGGGTTGAATAGCATCTATTTTTTTATTAACTAGACTAATCATTGTGTTGCAGCAATGTGTTACTGGTTTGATATACAAAATTTAATATGTTACATATTTAGTTTCCTTTTCAATATATTGCCAGTAGTTCATACTTCATATCATTGTAATTTTGGATGGTAGTACTACTAAAAAGTGTTGGCATTTCATGATTATCAAGTGTAAAACTGGATGGTACTCTGTCAGTTATGTGCATTTCAACATTGTAGGGCGAAAGTTTAAAGTTGTGTAACACTTTTATAAAGGGAATGACCAACACTGATCTAACTTTTTAACTTGAATCACTACAAAGTGATGTATATGTTTTTAATTTTAAAATGATGTAAACTAATAAAATGTAGATTTTTTAGTGTATTTTATGTTTGTATTTTAAGAAAATTAAAAAATTATTTAAATATAGTATTTTATAAAATTGACACTATAATTTAGTTGTTGATAAAATGCCAAAAAATAAGGTTGAATGGGACGTTACACTTTATATAGTAAATTTCATTTATTTTCCTTCTATTTTTTTGTGTATTCATAACTTGAAGCTTTAGTGCATGGATTAATTTCTTCTTATTTTGATAAATATATAATTTTAAATAAATATTGGAAGTTGTGAGTAATAAAAACACAACTATTTCAATGGGGTGCCAACTTTTGTCTTAACTATTTATCCAAAATAGGAAAAAAATATATCATCTTGACATGAAATATCTCCTCTAGTGCATCATATTTTTTTTTAAATATTTTGATAAATATTACTATTTTTTCTTGAGAGGACAAGGAACATCATATTTTGGTGTTGATAACCTACTTTCAGTAAAAATAAAAAATAAATTATAAACACTAATTGAAATATTTAAAAAATTATATTTTTACAAAGTAGATTTATAGATCTACAAAAGAGTATTTTTAGATTTTTTTTAAATGATTATTTACATGAGTAGGAGTTGTTAGAACATCAAGTTTTTCAAATAATTTCATTTTTTTGGTAAATTAGCGAGAAAGTGATGTTACATATGTTTTTAATGGATGGTTCCAGTTGGAAAAGTTGTGGCCTAAATCTAATTTAGCTAGAATGATTCTCGAATAGAACATATGTTTCACCAAAATTAACTTTTAGTTAGAAATACTTAAATTCATTTATGTTGATAAGTTGGCTTGAAGTGTGACACAACTTTGAACTTTTACTCTTTGGGTAAAAGCACAAACCTGTGTCACACTTTATAAAGGAATAGGCCAACAGCAAAAAAAAATTCTAAACTTCGACCACATAAAAGTGGTCTTTATGTTTTGAATTTTAAAAATGATGTAAACTAATGAAATGTAGAACTTTTGATGAAGTTTATTCCTGTAATTTTTATATTTTTTAAAAATTGTTTTAATTATTTTTTAATCAATTTAAGAACAAATTTTGGAATGTTGAAATTTTAAAAAAAAAGTGACGTTCACGGGACGTCAAGAAACAAATTAAAAAAAAACTTCATTTCTCCCTAATTTTTTTTTCCAAATAGGTAACTTCAATATCTAGTGCATGGAAAAAAAATCAAATTTTGATGTATATTTTTTTTGTAATAACGTTTTAAAGTCAAATTTGTCACAATTTGACAGTTTTCATGGGACGTCAACTATTGTCAATTTTTTTAACGATTTTCAAAAAATAAATTATACCCTTTTGAAGAGGACTCTCTCATCTAGTGCACCATATATTTTTTTAATATATATTTTTTTTTAATTTCTAATCAGCCTCTTTTTTTAACTTTAAGAACCTATTTGCATTATTTTAAAAATAAAATATATTAAAACTAATCAAAATATGAAAAAAATTACATATTTGGATTCACCACTCTGAGCTCTACAAAAGGGTATTTTTCTTTATTGCAGAAAATTCATTCTAACAGGGGAAATACCCTGTTAAAGTTCAATGTTTCATAAATTTGTGAAAAAAGGTGAGTTGGCTGCCAAGTAGGTAGCCAACTAGACATACTCAGTCGAGCAAGTTACGACCGACAAGGTTTCAGGCATAACTTAATCGGTCAGTACGTAGTCGGTCGATAACTTATCAGCCGAAAAAAATTGATATATATGCAAAAAAAATTAAAATTTTCAACTCAAGAAAATTTGATTAAATACAAAAGAAGGCAAAGGAAGCCTTATTTCAACAAAAGAAGGTTTATTTCATATCATGTTTTCTCTCTTTCACATCATATAAGTCTTTTATTATGATATATTTAAATTAGAGGCATCATGCTTTTCCCTCCTCATGAGTAAATCATTATATATACTATTCTACCCATCTAGGAAAAACTAGCTTTATGCATGTGTACAATCATGTTTTCCCTTGTACCTCTTCTCTTCTCTACTTTTCATTTATTTCTCATGTGTGGGTTCCATCCCTTGTTACAAATTAGTATTTAACAAATGAAATCAATTACATTAGCATTTAACAAATGAAATCAATTACATGGTGTGATTTTATTTGTCACATCCTTGCATTTAAGGAATCATAGGTTTTCCCCTTTGTAATCTTATCATTTCATTGCTATATACCTTTTCATAGGAGATATATCATGTTTTCTCTCTTTCACATCATATAAGTCTTTTATTACGATATATTTGAATTAGAGGCATCACGATATACCAAATATGGTCATGATACCAAATTTGCTCATGATATGTTTGTAATTTGAATGTGTTTTTTTTTTACTTTGGCTTTAACAAATGAATAATTTATAATTTAGTGTTCTATTTATGCAATATTAATTGTGCATTCATTGAAAGCACTTGTGTGTACATTTGTATATAGGTGAATTCAAATTTGAGTATAATTTCTGATGGGGAATCCAAGGACTAGATCGAGGAAGTATGATTAAACAAGAGAGAGGAAGAGAAAAGTGGGTCAAGGAACATCTACTGAAGAACAACCCATGGAAAATATTGATGACCAAGGTGACGTACAGGTACAAGAACAAACTAAACCTAGTAATAGAAATTTTTTCTATGGTATGGAAAATGTGATGGAGATGGATGAGGATTCTCTTTTCAATAATATTTCATTTGAAGATATGTTACCTAAAAGCACAGTTAAATTACACTCTAAAAAAATATGGGATGAATTTTTTGAAGAAAAATCTCTAATTGGAAGAGCACAGTTAGTTGCAAAATTATTTAGATGAAAAGAAATGACCCTTGTTTTGGAGTTGTTAGGGGTTGATAATAGAAAAAAGTCATCAGGTTCATTAAAACAAACAATTGTTGAAAACTTGCAAGAAGCATTGAATTGTTTTAATAACAAGAGTCGAGCTAGTGATCCAAGTACTGCACATAGAGCATTGATGACTATAATTTCTAGTAATAAATTATCACATAAAAGACAAGTTCAAGCAATTTCTGAATTACTAAATGTTTCTAAGAGAACTATTCAAAGGTATATTGAAAAGAGAAATGAAATCGATGAAAAAATTAAGAAAAATTGGGCAAATATTTGTAGGGTTCCCCAAAAAGATAGAATTTCAGAAGATGTAAAGAAATAAGTGGTTGAATATTGGACCAATCACTCTTGTGTTTCTTCCAATAAAAGGGATACTATACAAATAATAGGTGAAGATGGTACAAAAATTTCTCATCCAAAACATTTTATAGATACAATACAGTGAACTTTTTGAAGCATTCAAGCAAAAATTTTCAAACGTGAAGATTTGTCAAAGGATGTTTGAGACACTACGACCATCATTTGTATGTATAAATAAAGTACGTGAAACTTGTTGTTGAAATCATATTGAATTTGATCTACATCTACAATCTTATAAAAAAGCTATGGTAGTAATTGATCGAAATATAGCCATCCCTGGAAGCACAACACAATTTGTGATCTCTTTTATGCAAAAAATTAGAAGATTCAGATGAATTCAATGTTCAGTGTATAAAAAATATATGTAATGATTGTGGAAATTTGAAGAATCTTTTACAAGTTGACAACATTGAAATGCAAGTTATTTGGAAGAGATTTGAATATGAGACATACTTAACGAAGTCAGGAGTTGAGGCCAAAAAAATGTTCTCAAAGAGAGTGGATTGCCTTACAATGAATTTATCAATAAATTTTGCAATATCATATTGTAGACACCCAAATTTGTCCCAACTTTGTCCATGTCTTGCAACACCTTGACAAAAACATTATCCTAGACATCATGTAGCATTTTGTCCTAAATCCCACTCTTAATCCCACTTAATCCATTAAGCCAATTAATTAAATAAATTTTATTTATTTAATTAAAATCTCATTCAATCCCATCCTTATCCTACTTAGCCAATTAATTAAATAAATTTTATTTATTTAATTAATTTCCACATCATATCTTATCCCATCCTATTCATTTAGCCAATTAATTAAATAAATTTTATTTATTTAATTAATATCCAACTCATATCCCAACTAATTCAAATATTTTATTTGAATTAAGTTTTCATCATAAGCTGACTTTCCAATTAATTAAATAAATTTTATTTATTTAATTAATTTATCTTATCATTTAGCTGACATGTGTGCCTCTTTCATTTAAAAAGATAAGTGGTACTACAGCCTTTTATTTAATATCTTTTATATGTAGTACTTTTTATGTACACAAGCACACATGAGCCCTATCCTCCTTGACACTTGTCAAATGACTACAACTCCTTTGAAGAGTGGGATAACTGAATCAATCCTAGCCGTCCACATCAATCAATTAGCTTTTTAAGCTCAACCGTCCATTTTAACCAAGCCTTTGTTATAAATCAACCCTCTCATAAGCCATTAGCATGCATTGAGCTTCAAGTACCCTTATTCTGCCAAATTTTCTAAAATACATGGACCTTCAAGTAACATTATTCTGTTGAAATATCATTAGAGCCTTTGCATCCTTCATCTATCAATCATCCTCATAGCATCTTCATCTTAATGTTATGTTGCAGAAGTGAGCACCCAACATTCTTCCAACAATAATCCTTCAAAATCTTGCATGCTCATGCGAGGTGGAGAAGAGCAATGGAGATAAATCAAGCATAGCATGGAGATCGGTTTGCATTTGCATTTGTTATTTTGATTTTCATGTTGTCTTGTGCTTCATTGTGCATTGCTAGGGTTTTATCATTGCTATTTATTTATTTGCCCTAATTTGCAATTTTACCCTAACTACACATATATCCACATATCTAGCATTGTCATGGTACAAGATGGCAAGCTAAGCAATTTTGTGATTCAAATAATTGCTTTCCACTAGGTTGTATTCTCTCTATTGTAGATTTCTCTGAGAACTGTACATTTAGTCCTCAAACTGAGATTCAAAGTCAATATTATCATTCAGAGCAAGTTGCAATCTTTGTGCAAGTTTGCTATAGACATGCCAAGTTTCAGGTAGATGGTATACAAAGTAGCAAAGATGATCGAATTATCATCAAAGAGGTTCACTTTTATATTAGTGATGGTATGGGTCATGATAGAAGTTATGTAGCTCATTGTTTGAAAATATTTTTTGAAGACCTGAGATGACGTGGCATAAATCAAGAACAACACTGGATATGGTCTGATGGATGTGCTGGTAAGTACATTGTTTAGGGTTTAATTTTAAATTTTTATTTACTATTAACTTTGAGACTTAAATTGTTCAATTACTTATAATATATAATATGTCATGTTTTTTGAAGCTAATTTAGTTTGAGTGTAATTATTGGTAACTTCATAGGACAATTTAAGTCTGCAAAAGCTTTTGTTTGGTTAAGCCATCAACATGCTAGATGCAACACCAAAATCTTGTGGAATTTTTATGAGAGTGGACATGGAAAAGGAAAGCATGATGGAGCAGGAGCATGTGTGAAGTGTGAACTTCGTCAACATGAACTTGCAGGTAGTTTGTGCCATATATATAATCTAGATCTATATTTTTTAAAAAATTAGACCTATATTTAAACTTTAAATTTTAAATTCTTAAATAAACATTGAAACTACAATAGGTGACAAATTTTGCCAATATGTGTACTTGTAGATAATGCCATATAGAATGCAAATGAAATTGTTGAATGGTGCAAAAGTCATTTTCCCACTTACGATTCAACATACAACACACAGTATTTTTGGGAAGTTACAAGTACATCTAGTCAAAATTTATTAAATTTGAATTTTAAAATGTGTGTACACATGATTTAATTGAATTTTTAAATATATATATATCACTTGGATGTTTACATAATTTACAAATATTGATCAATCAAATGCTATTAATTGTCAAACAATTAATGGTATTAGAAGCATGCATCAAATCATGACAACAGGAGGTAGCAAGCCTTATGTAATTAATGTGAGAAAAATCATGTTTTTGTGTTGATTGCATCAAGGACAATGAAAATATTGTTCAATGTGAGAATATTAGAGATGGGTATGTTTTACGATGGGAAATGAAACAATTAATATCAATGCTTGGGTAAGTGCAAAAAGATGGGGGGCCAAAAAGTGGCCAAATTGTTTTCAAAAAAATTTAATACAAAATATGAGCACATTATAATGCGCTCGCGTTATAGTTTGGTAATGATGAGCCTAAGGATCGTCAAAACTAAACCATAATGCGCTCGCGTTATAACGCGAGTGTGTTATGAACTATTATAAATAATTAAAAAAAACTTATCTCATTTCATTTCTATTTTTCTCCTCTATACCCGCGACCTACAAACCCTAGGAAGCGCGCTCGCGTTTTACAAAAGATAATTCAACACCAAAATCTTGTTGATTTGTCACCAAAATGCTGCCACGACGTTGAGCATGCCAAAGGAGTGAGTTTTTTTTTATTTGTTTGAATTTGTTTCTAAATAGGTAGGTTTGAGTTGATTTTTGATGTATATTTCGTTAATTGTCAAAAAATGTTAATGCACCTCCTCCTCCTCCTCCTCCTCAAAATCCACAAAATCTTGAGGAGGAAATATCTACCGACCAACAACCTCCTCCATCCATTCCTCAACATGCCCCTAGAACACAAGAAAATATAATGGGGCAAATTGAAAACAACAAAAAAGAAATTGAAGATATAATCTCAAGGTTGAAAGATTCTTCCACTTCAACCTTGCATAGGTCCACACTTGCTGAAACTCTTGAATCTATGTTATCAAATGTAGATTCAATTAGCAAAAAAATATCTAGTTGGACGGATAAAAGGAGAGAGTTTAGAGACTATTATGTAGACAAGCTATCGTACCAAGATGTGAAAAAATTACAAATTACAAAATTAGACTTGTGTTCGATTTTCACAAACCCACAAACAAATCAACCTCCACCCATTACATGCAAGAGGTTTCATATCCATTGGTGCAACAATCAAGCGATAAGGGACAATTTTGGGTAGAGGTGGTGGATGGTTTTTGACCATCTTCCATGCAATAATAATGAGGTCCCACAATACTTTTTGAGGAAACTCTACTGCGAGTTTGTCCTCAATAAAGTGCCAAACTAGTTTGATATGTGGGACTTCCACGGTAGAGGTGGAGGGTCAGCACAAGATAGACCAATGGCACGTGTTGACCCACAGCGGGCAGTGAGATGAGTAATCAGTAGACCAGCAACCCATGAGCATGTGAGCATGTTTCCATTTTGAAGGAGAGTGTTGAGGTCGATACACTTCAGCCCATTAGTGCCTTGACCCAGAGCATCATAGAGCATGTCAGTCCTGCAACACAGAGTGGGTTGGGAGATAGTACTAGGAGTAGGGTCCCATCCCATACTTATCAGACTTGCAAGTCAGCCTGTGGTTATGACCCCATGGATAGTCAAGACCCAGGTGCACAGGCTACATCTGCACCTGAGCAGATGGTGATGACAGATACCCTCCTAAGTGAGACTTTCAGCCTTGATACTCAGGTAAATATTAGCAAGTTTATTGAATTTAATTTATTAAATTTTATTTTTGAAATGCAAGATTAACTAATTTAGTTTGATGATTTTAATAAAATTTCAAGGTCATGGCGTTGATGTAGTTTTCAGTGGTTCTCCACCTGCATATTACACTAGATCATCTACTGTCAGGGTATGTAACTAGTAAACAATTATAAATATTATATGTGAATAGCATCGTTATATGAATGGTATTCTAATATCTAATTTTAGATGTTGAATAGGTTAATATTGGAGATTTCACGGCAACACCTGCCAGCGGTGGTGGACTTCAAAGCTTCATGGAGGTAATAAAATAAATAGTTTAATGAATGAATTATACTTACTAGATTTTTGTATGTGACTTGTGTGCTTTATTGTGTGTACTTCCATGTTTAGATGAACATGTGTGTATGTTAGAAGCCATGATTTGTATTACTATTATAGTTTTTGTAATTGAATAATGTTGTTTTATTTCCAGATGAGGCAGGCTGCAGAGACACCTCCTGATGTTCATAGAGCAATGGAGCATGGTGTGACCTCTGCAATTCATAGCTCCATGGCATTGACAGGGCAGATTAGTAAATTTTAATTTACATTCATTGTTATAGTTGTTTATTTTTGAAAAATCAAAAGATTATTGATTTAAAGTTTAATTTCTATCTGGATGGTTTCTATAGGACATGACATCACCACGGCCTATTCCTGCTACTGAGGCAAGTGAGGAGATAGATTATATGGTAGTGGTAAGTGATTATTTTGTTAAATGTTTTATTTTTTATAATATGTAATTTCTATATATTAATGTCTATACTTTTTATTGTAACAGCTAAAGATGTAGGAAGAACTAAATAGGAGGAGCAACCCTCAGGTTCGTAGTAAACCACCCACATGCGTGTCTCCATCCCCTAGAAGATCAAAGGTTGCCCATGATCTATTCTCTTCACCAGCTAGAGGGGAAT
The DNA here is from genome assembly GCA_027924645.1 of Cunninghamia lanceolata. Lineage (NCBI taxonomy): Eukaryota > Viridiplantae > Streptophyta > Pinopsida > Cupressales > Cupressaceae > Cunninghamia > Cunninghamia lanceolata. The sequence goes on along the minus strand of BSBN01001466.1, from coordinate 15,550,812 downwards.
GACTTTTTATTGTGTTCCTTTGTTGTATGCCTATATGGCATTTGTGGACATATATTTTGTATTGTATATAGTTGACATTGTATGCCTATATGGCATTCTTGTAAGCCTACATGGCTATTTTGTATATATGTTATACTGATATCGACAGATATTGATGTATGCCTATATGGATATTTGGTTAATACAAATATTTTTTTATTTATGGCGTCCATACTTGCATTATAAATCCACATTTGAATGGATATTTGTAGATGGCTACTTCAAATATTTAAAGTCCAATTGTATTACATAGGATGTTTGTTGATCTAATAAGCTAGCTATTGTTATTCAAGTATCACCTAAACCTCATTTTGGAACTAAAAGATAAAAGTTGTATTTAAAAAAAAAAGAATCATCATGTTGAACAGAAAATATTAATATTCTTTATGAGTTGCTCAAGTGAGAATATTCAAATGAGTATGTTGATCCATATTCTTTATGAGTTGGTCAATTAAAAATATTTCTTAATTTCTTGTTATTATACCATATTGGGATGCAAAGAGTATGTTTGTTGTTTTGAATAAGATAGTCAAAATCATATGCTTATGAGCACCTGATGACCATTGTGGTTATTAAATGGAGATTACATTGAGTCTTACCTAATTTTAGTATGCAACATAACATTGGCACTATAGGCTTCCATAAGCCATACCTCGGGGATTTTTAGTTTTAGGCGCAAATTTGCTTTAAGACCTTAGGCGCATTTCTCTACTTGCACAACCTCAAAACTCTGCCTAGAACTCAAGGCACCTTTCATCATCCAAACAACCTCAAAATTGTGCCTTGATATTGAAAGGATGTTTCAAAGTATAAAGGAGGGTGCCTTAAGGGAGGTAATTCATCTTTATTATCAAAGTTGATCAAACACATCAAACTAAGCATCATACCTCTAGGCGCATTTTTGCCTCTCTCTAAACTATCCATTTTGGCACCTTGATGTAAATTGAAGTCTAAACTTAGTGAAGATTGGGCCTAGAAAGATATCACCTTGGATATACGCCTAGAGTCATCCTAGATCATCCATTTGTGCCTAAGAGTCAATATAACATAATATAACTTAGGAAGACTCTGAAAATAGTCAAAAGAAGCCTAGGCACCTTTTCTATCTCCACCATCCATTTTGGGCACCTAGAGGAAAATGAACTTCAAATCACTTCCAACTATAGTGCCTAGTGTTAGAACCTTCAAAATGACTAAATCTTACCAAAGAAAGTCTAAGCACCTATTGTCACTTGGATCATCATGAATGAGTACCTAAGTGGAAGGAGAATAAGCATCTTGTATGGAGGTACACTTTTGTGTCTAAATAACCTCATTTTGGCACCTTGAAGGAAGATGTTCTAAATCTTAAGATCTAGCGCCTAAGTGTAAAATGGTCTCCTATAGGTTTGAACAAGTGATTGAAGCCATCGAATTGCCAAGAAATGAGCTAAGTATACTAAGGCGCCTTTTCTTGTCTAAACTATCCATTTTGGCGCCTAGGAGGAAGGAGATTCAACATCATGAATCAAGGTGCCATTTGCCATCAAAACAACCTTACATTGGCACCTTGGAGGAAATCAACTTAAAACTTGCATCGTGGAGTAGGACGAAAGTTACACCCCTTTGCAACTTTACACTGCCTCCTTCTGATGATTTTTGGGGCAACAGAAAACCTTTCACTATGGGCAAATGCCTCAGAGATATAAAAAACTAAGAGAGGTTATTGTAGGGGCACTCTACATGATCGTGTTGCTTCAGATAGAATATTTCTAAGTAACACAATTTTCAAGTAACATCTCGTCAAAGATTGCTGCCTTTTTGCACTTTGGACTCTTCAGAGATATCGTCGGTACAATGTAGCTTGGACTATTTCGACATGTTTGGGTGAAAAAAAAGACCATGCCTAGCGTAAATGTACCCATCTGGACTTGTTGGAATAGTCAGTTTGGTCGCATTAGGAGCGGGATGAAAGTTACGCCCCTTTGCAACTTTACACTACCTCCTTCTGACGATTTTTGGGGCAGCAGAAAACCTTTCACCACGGGCAAATGCCTTAAAGATATAAAAAACTAAGAGAGGTTATTGTAGAGGCACTCTACGTGATCATGTTGCCTCATATGGAATGTTTCTAAGTGACACAATTTTCAAGTAACATCTTGTCAAAGATTGTTTCCTTTTTGCACTTTGGACTCTTAGGGATATCATCGGTACAATGTAGCTCATATTATTTCAACATGTTTGGGTGAAAAATAGGACCATGCCTAGCATAAATGTACCCATCTAGACACGTTGAAATAGTCAGTTTGGTCGCATCAGGAGCAGGACGAAAGTTACACCCCATTGCAACTTTACACTACCTCCTTTTGTTGACTTTTGGGGCAGCAAAAAAACTTTCACCACAGGCAAATGCCTTAGAGATATAAAAAACTAAGAGAGGTTATTGTAGGGGTACTCTATGTGATCGTGTTGCCTTAGAGAGAATGTTTCTAAGTGGCACATTTTTTGAATAACATCTCGTCAAAGATTGCTGTCTTTTTGCACTTTAGACTCTTTAGGGATATCATCGGTACAATGTAGCTCAGACTGTTTCAACATGTTTGGGTGAAAAAAAGGACCATGCCTAGTGTAAATGTACCCATTCAGACATGTTGGCACTGTTAGTTTGGTCGCATCAGAAGCAGGACGAAAGTTAAACCCCTTTGCAACTTTACACTGCCTCCTTTTGATGATTTTTGGGGCAGTAGAAAACCTTTCACCACTGGCAAATGCCTTAGAGATATAAAAAACTGAGAGAGGTTGTTGTAGAGGCACTCTACATGATCATGTTTCCTTAGACAGAATATTTCTAAGTGACATGATTTTTGAGTAACATCTCGTCAAAGATTGCTGTCTTTTTGCACTTTGGACTCTTCGAGGATATCATCAGTACAATGCCGCTCGGATTGTTTTGACATGTTTGGGTGAAAAAAAGGATCATACCTAGCATAAATGTATCCATCCGGATACGTTGAAATAGTCAGTTTGGTTGCATCAGGAGCAGGACACCAAAAATATAAAAGTTGCTTTGTGCAACTTAACAACATTGACACTTTTTTGCAACATGACTCAAAGACTCAAACTAACCCCAAATGACTCAAAATGACTTAAAAAGAAATAAAATAGTCTTAGAAGACCTTATTGCATACAATTGACTCAATCAAAACAAAATTTTATTTTTTGACCCCTCTTGGAGGCATGACAACCTAGGTGCCCCTACACCATTAGTGCAACTGAAGGACTATGGTGGTGGCATGAAACTAGAGTGAGTTGACATTCATTTGCATCTAATTTGGCATCTTGAAACAATTCTAGAGTAGAGTAAGACTCATTTTCCTAAAAATAGTTTAAGAAACCTTTATCTAGGGTTTTGGTAAGAATCATGCATTTTTTGGCCATTCTACTGATTTGATTCACTTTTGATCAGTGGAATGGGTTGTAGTAGGTCTGTTCTAGTATGCTATGATGAGTTTTTGGCAGGAAATCTAAGGAGAAGAAGTTTTCTTTGAGGAAACCTAACAAAACCATGTGTTAGGTGATGTTTAGAGACAGAGAAGGAACCATAGAGGCATGTTTGGGAACAACAAATTGTAGGAGGACAAAACCCACAAAATTCATAGTTTTGGCATGAATACTAAGTGCTCAAGTCATTGGTTGAGTTTTGTGTGTGAATTTAAGGGGGGTCTCTTTATATTTTAGGTCTAATTAGGGCTCTAGGTTATTGAGAGGAGTTATAGGTTAAGGTATATCATCCAAAACAACCTATACCCAGTTTTAGATATGTGATAGGGAATCCAAATGGGTATCTACTAATTGTCCAAGTTCTATGTTTGAAGATCTGTATCAAAAGTTATTAGGACTATTCTCCTTTTTTAGGGCTACAAGCCATTTCTTGGGTTTGTGAAGGAAGTGTTAATCCTGAGTTTGGTCTACCTTTGGAAATGATTGGAATGGGTCCCATAGTATCTAAAATCACCTTTTCTATGAAGAATTCAGAGTCTAACTGTTGTTCCCACTTTCATATAATGATCATGAAATTTGAGCTTTAGAGGATAAGGAAACCTTGTCTAGTTTGTCATCCTTCAACTATCCCATTGCCTCTACATCACAATTAGAGACACCTATTATCTAGTTAGAAACCAAGACACCTAGAGACACCTATATTTTATACATTACCTAGATTTTATACATTATTCTCAGGATCAACTTCATCCATCACTTAGGTCTAACCCCATGAAGCATAACATGATGATGTAAAAATGTGTATGTGTAAAAGTGCAGCAAGAAATAAATAAAGACAAACCTTACAAATTAATGTGCATACTTACAACTCAATGTAACATGACTTTACAAAATCAATGTGAATACTTACAAATTAATCCAATGAACCATCCGGGTCTGCTCTACTCTTTATTGTGTCAAATATTGCTTCATGGTCAGACTCACGCACCTTCCACAAGATTTTGTTCAAAGGTCTACCCTGATACTGTATCAAATGAACATTGGATGCCACAAAAAGGTTCAAGTAATAAAGAATCTTCTGATGCATATCAAAGTCCTGAAACAACTAAACATTAACACTCTTATGTGGGTACCTTCTAAGCCATGTTCCAGTAATAACCACTGAGCCTGTAGGGTATTCAATGTTTTCTCCATCTGGAACTAGGGCCTCCAATTTCTTTTTGGCCTCAACACAACGACATAAGTAATAATATGTTCCCTCTTCATTATCTTCATTTGCAATAACTGCATATACGTGCCCTACATTGATATAGCTAGAAAATTAGATAAAATTAGTCAACATTACAAAAACACTACAAAGTAAGATGACATTAGGAATTTCAAAAACTATACAAATAGATATATTACCTGGTTGAACTAGATCTGATATGTGGTTAAAGTCAACTGATGATTCCATCTGTGTTAGTTATAGTGTCGTCGGGGGTCGATATGTGTCAAGTGGGCTAAGATAACTTAACTGCCATTCGTCAACCCACTCCTTTGACTCTCACTCATCCTAGGATTGAATTGTACAGGAAGAACAAAAGCATGACATCTTTCACGTATGGATACTCCATGAACTTGCAATTGAGCTTCTGAAAGAGTGCATCTCATTTGATCCTATCAGTGTACAATAGTCCTCATATGGTGCAATGTTAGTATCATCTATCAACCAAAAAAATATAGGAACTGAAGACTTACCTTCATTACCTGGACCCATGAAAGCATTACACCACTCGACAATCAATTTTGCATCTGTCAACTTTGCATTGTCTTTATACTTTAACTCTTCTTGTGCTATGGCTCTTTTGATACATGCTCCTGCACCATCATGCTCCCCCTTTCCATGCCCAGCCTCACAAAAGTTCCACATATGTTGAATACCTATAAAATTATGCCTCCTACTCAACCAATAGAAATTCTGTAAGTTCTTGAATTGTGACGCACAGTTATCCAACCATATGATATGCTGACTTAACGATATACCCCTTCTAGCCAAATCATTGTAGAACACCTGAAAGCAACCTTGCACGAACTCTGTAGAATGCGTGCGATCATCACTAATATAGAAATTATACTCCCTTATGATCTTTCTATCATCCTCTGTACTATCATTCACGTGGATGAATGTGATGTGCACAAATATAGAAACCTATGTGGAGTTGTAATATTGTGATTGCACCTCACACAGTGGCTGTAGACTGTAGTTCTCTACAAAGTCAATGACTGAAACAATGCTACCAACCAGAAATGTGTCCTTGCATAACTTGAATTGCAAGTCCAACTATCAAGCTCTATGGGCATGTCTTGCATACTCATACACTATGCTATCATGAAATATAGGCATAAACTGATACACTAGAATCTTTTCAATAACCAATTCACACCTCTTTGCTTCTTTACCATCTTTTGTATTGTATGCCACTATTTTATACTTGCCAAACTCTACTAGTTCATTTCCAACCGCATGTGTTCTTTCTATATGTTCACATATTGGCAAATGTTGCAAGCCACCGCAATGATGACATGTGCCATCCAAGCATAATTTCTTATAGAATATTTGACCTTCCTCTCTTTCACATAAAATTATTGATATGAAGTCTCTTGAAGATGTTGGTGGGCCATGTATGGCACAACCCTGCAAAACATTGTTAGTATACATATCTAAACATATAGACCTATAAACATCAAAATGGTTAGAAAATTCAATATGTAATCTACAACAAGTAGTGCATGTGTGATTTATCTTGACATAGAAGGTTTTAGTATTTCAAAATATCTTTGACAAATTTTAATTTGAGGATACTTCTCTAGAAATTTACCATAAAACTGTGTTTGAGTCTCATCCAAAAAATGCTTTAGATGTGGCTCACGGTTCTGACTACCGATTCTCCTTCTTACCACATCCCTTTGATTTGGAGATACCCTTGTGTTATTCTTCCAAAGGTCTTCAATTAGTGATCTCAATGCTTCAACAATTAGTTTATCTTTTCGTGGTAGTCTCCCTGAGAAGGCCCATAATTCATTGGCATTAGTGTCCTTAATTCTTTTATGTCTTCCAACGGCTCTTGATAAAGTTTTCCTATTAATTATCAATTCTTGGCTCGTCTTTCTAATGAGATAAGCTTTCCTTGTTTGACTACTTACTATAGTTGATGTAATCACACGCCATGTTGCATTACTATCTTTTGTGCATGAGGTGTTACCCACACTCTCACACACACTCATTAGATTCTTGACAATAGATTTTTCACTTGAAGCCTCTGATGTTCTCAACCCAAGAATCTTCATGATGGACCTATACTTTATACTTCACATTATTTCAAGGAATAGTTGACATCTTGCAGTCTCATTTAACTTTTCAAAGAACAATCTCCAAATCTTATTAGCATATCTTCTACAAGTGCATTTTAGAATCTTACCTTCCATTGGCTGTAAAATATTCTCATCAATATCAATCAAATACTTTGACTTTCTATGCAAAATTCTAGGTGATGTTAAGTTAGATAAATTCATCTCAACATTAGGAATTTCATCAATATTTAAATGAGATGGGCTATATGGCATACCTTCGATCGAAGATGGAATAGATGACATACCTTGAGGTTGAGGTGGGAACAATGGCGTACCTCCTTCATCACATGTGAGTGATGATGTACTCTCAACTTGAGATGTGGTATATGGTGTCACTACATGTTGACTTGCGGTAGAGGACGTGTCTCCAACTATTGTATTTGTTACCTATTGAGTCGCCATAAATTTATTTATTGGTTGGTAATATTTCTTGATCCTTCAAATTTGACCCGTTTGTCATCTTTGTAGACAAAGTTGCTTAAGGTTTGAACCTTTGAATCTGAACCATTCTCAAAAAGTTCAAAGTTCAATGGTTCATTATGTCTGAAGTGTCTCATAAAGCAAGTTTTCATTTTGTTTGTCTTAAACGTCTTTGAACTTTCAGGTTGAACTTGAACCTTCTGCTTGTACCCTGTAGTGAGGTTCAAGGTTCAATGGTTCAACGGTCTTAAGGTTCAAAATTCACTGTCTTCTTGTAAGTCGGGTCACACAGTTACCTTGCGTAATTATTGAACTTGAACCTTCCGCTTGTACCCTATAGCGAGGTTTAAGGTTCAATGGTTCAACAGTTCATTGTTTCATAGTTGAAAACCTTTTAACCAAGCCGCGTAACTTTTTGTTGGTCTACATAACACTTGCGTCTTTGAACCTTCGTATTGAACCATATCTTTACAAGTTCAACGGTTCATAAGTTAAGTCCATGTTTCCGTAAGTCAATCTTTTGCTTATCTATAAGGTCCAGTTGGCATGTTTGAACCATCATATTGAACCACCACGTTGAACCATGTCCTCAAGGTTCAATGGTTCAATAGTTCAAAGATTTGGTGATTTTGGTCCCGTTTGCTCCCGCGGCTTTCTAAGTCAAACTTAGCGGCAAAGTTGGAGGAAATTATATCAGAAACTCATTATGAAACCGAGAGCTCTAATTTAGCGGAGACTACAGATAATCATTATACTTCATGATGGCGCGTGAATACTACTTGCTATTAATGAAGAAATCAGAGTTCACGTCTTTTCAAATATTTTTGGCACGTTTTGTTCCGAGCAATAATTATTCATTCTGGTAAGTGCCATTATTAACCAAGAACAAGCCAAGTTTAGCAAGTAAACATATTGTGCAACGCGGAGAAGGATAGCGCCGGAAGTGTAAGGCTCTTTTTGCTCAAGTTTTCGTAGTGAATTCAGATATCCTGAAGGTGAGTTATGTTTCCCCTGTGCTATTCCTATTTCTTACGATAGAAAGAGGAATCTCTGGAATTTCTATTGTTTTCAAAATTCCAAGTGTTTTATTGTAATCTTCCAACCATGTCTTTGAAATCTACGTGTTTGGGAGATGAACATGGCCCTGGCCTTACTTATTCTCACTCAGAATCTGGAGATACTGCATTGGTTCAATATGATTTAGAGGAATTTAAAGAAAGAGCTAGAAGCCCTATTCAAACCCCTACAATGAAGAAAATTGTAGATAGTGGCTTAATTGAAGCTACAGCCTTTCCTCAGGCTATATTCTGTCTAGAGTTAGTTCAAGAGTGTATGAACAGATACGACCCCCAGGATAGGTGCGTCAGAAAAACAAACGGGGATGTGTTATTTCATGTCGACAGACAAACCCTCATGTTTGTGATGAAGATACCGCCTAAGGAGGCGTATTCCAGCCTTGACATTACTACCTCCAATGGGTATTTCTCAGAGAAGAGACCAACTTACAAAAGTGTAATAGCAAGGAACTGGCTGCTAAAATTTCAAAAGGGCAGTTCAAGGCTACCCAGGCCACTTACTAGAGATCATTTGATAAACGAAGTAAGGGATATTGTGGTGTTGTTACACAGACTGAGAGGCAATCAGCATGCCTATTACTAGGAGGATTAGATGTACTTTTTCATACAAGTCATCCTTCAAGGCAAACAATATTTGGATTAGGCTAAAATAGTGGCTGACTGTCTACATCAGGTTTAAGCAATTGTCTGGGCAACAGAAATTTCTATATGTCTTCGTACCTGTTCTATTGTATAGGATCCAAAAGAGATTGGTTCGACCTGCCCCATACGCCCTTGGCTGAGAACAATAAGATTTACGAATATTATTCACAGTTACAGAGAAAGAATTGTTATGAAAATTATAAAAGGGTCAATGATGTCTTCACTGGAAAGATGACCTATGAACTGGCAGGCATTTCAGGTAAGAGAATGACCAATGAAGCAATGCAACTGATCAGTATCTATGGTAGCTTCTTCATCCAATTTTTTGAGTTCACGTACATACGAGTTGGAGGATTTGATGGTGAACCTGTGAAGTTACCTAGATATGTATTTGATTGTTTTGTGCTAATGGAGGTATGTAGGCAGCTGGCACATGTTGACAAGAAATTTTCATCAAAAAAGGGTTTTGGTATTGCTTTTCCTATTGAACTTGGGCATTATTCATGCCATTCAAAATATGATGCCTTGAATCTGGAGGTGAACCTCAAAAGGTTCAATTTTCAATTCTTCACTGCTAGGGCTCAATTAGATAGTAAACGGTTTGTCAAAGATAACCTAGATTCTGGAACAGGGCACTCACACCTTCCTAAGCTAGAAGATTATTGGGAAGACTGTCCAGATGAATTTGAGGTTAGGAGAAGGCTGTGGTGTAGACTTTCTTTGGGGCAGATAATTACCCTTAATTTAAACATGGACGTTTCTAGAATTTTTAATGATGATGAACAAGTGGTTGATCCATAATTTGAGAGAGTAGAACACTTACCCATTCTAGAGGTGGACTGGAGCAAGAAAGAGGAAGACAGAATTGAAATTAAAACCCTTCCTGTGATAAGGAGGACTGAGAAATGGTTGAGAGAAAAGAGACAGGAAGGGCTTCAGAATAAAACTGTCCAACAATTCTCTTCAATGGTCACATCATTGCTTCCCATGGACTTTTCTAATCAACCTCTTGCTATCTGTGGTGCAGGTGCTTCCAAGCCATCAACTGAGAGAAGCCCTGTCACCAAGAGATCTAGAAGAGTCCTCACGAATATTCTGCCATCTCGTGTTACCATGTTGAGGACAAAAGGGAAAAGAAAGAAGCAGACTTCTGAAACAATAATTGTTGATTTAAATTCAGAGGAAGAATCAGAAGAGCCTATGGGTGACAAAGAGGCAAGCCCAAACAGAACAGAGGTAGTTGACACTGGGTTACAGTCAGGGGCCATTCTGGAGACCCCTGAGATGTTAATGATTTCAAATGAACCCTCTGATGGAGAGAACCCCAGGAAGACAACCTCAGCCCCTGCACCAAAATGGCTAGAAAGTTCTATTTCTGATAAGAAGAAAGTGGTTCCTTTTGTTATACCATTAGAGGACATGGTAAGTAAGTGTTTGGGGAAAACCCCCAAGTCCAAGAAACTCAAGACAGCATCCAGGATAAATATTGATCCAAGCACTGGTAACTGGAGTGCTGAAATTGCTAGGCCTGTGACAGAGGAAGAGGTGCAGGACCCAACGGTGCATGATTTCATTGTGGAGAAAGTGGATCTCGGTACTGCCTCTAGAGCTGCAGATGTCCACCACCTCGAAGTTTCTACTAAGAGGATGGTCAGTCGAAGATGGAAAGATGAAAAGGACAAGAAGGAGCTGAAACAAACTCTCCATTCAATGGAAGAATACATAGAGGCCATTAATAACCCTAACCCGCAGCTGATCTCATAGCTTCCCCTATCTTTTGATCCGAAGTCACCTGTCAACCAAAAGATGTTAGACCAGGTTCATAAAAGCAAAATGGTGACAAAAACATTTAACATTTGGTTGGATTACATCGAGCAGAAAGGAACTGAATACATCCGTGAGCTCAAGGGTATATATGACCTGACTACTGCCACCGTTGAAGATTTCAAAGCACAGGTCACTGTTTGGGCAAAATATGAGGGCAAGTGGACAAATGTAATAAATTAGATGGATGAGGTTCAAAAATATGGGCTGGAGAAGTTTTTGGCAGAAAAGAATCTGACTGGTGTGGATGAGGATTTGTTATATGTGAACAAGAAAAATATTGAGTGGAGTAACTCCATATCTCAACAAGGGTGCTTTGAACTCACAAAGCTAATTAAGGAGATAACAGAATTCACTCAATCACTGCAACATGATTTGCAATGTATCAATGTTAAATACTTAAAAGATGATGGAAAGCCTGTGGAAGATGTTGAAGCAGTGGTCTAGTCTTTTAGAGATAAAATCAACTTTGTTAAAGAAAATGATAATATTTTAATTGAAGATTTCTCCAGAATTTCTAAAGTTGAGTCACTGCTTTATCTCTGCATCGACGCACTCCCAGAACACAAAGAAAAATTTGGGAAAATGCGAAGGGAAAAGGAAGTTTGGAAATCAAGAATGAAGCATATAGGTATACCAAACTTCCCTAAAATTCAGGAGTTCATTGCTGCCTTTCAGGAGTGGAAGACCCAACGTACTTCCCAAGCTACCGATAGCAAATCAGGGGATGCTGATTCGTCGCCCCAGTCATAATCTCATTGGTTTTTCTCTTTTCAGTTCCTCTTTATGTTATTTTCAGCAAAACTTGTTTCTTTAAAATCAGTTGTTTAAACTAAATCCCGTACGGGTCAAAGTTATGTTAACTCTAGATTTAATTTACTCAAGGACATGATTAAGACATTGGTATTTATAGGTTTTTAAAAAAATCTTGGAAAGGGATAGAAAAATTTAGGAAAAGAAAAGGAGGAGAAAATTTTTAGCGAACTGTTCAAAGTTTTACATTATGTGATAATTGTCTGAGTAATTTTCATCTGTGAATGGGAAGAAGAAACAATTATTTCCTATTTGGATCTGTGCGTCTGAATGTGTGGAATTAGATTTTCTGTGTGAAATCTTCTTTCATCTGGTAATTGTTCTTTATTTGGACACTTGTCATATATGTTTTATTCTTTATTGGTTCAGCAAGTTCGAATGAATGTTTTCATGTATTTCAATGTACCAAAGTAGAATTTGTGCATTCTATCCTGTTACTGTATAAATTTATCACATTCATGACATGGCTATGTATGAATGTTAGTCTGCCTTAAGCATTTTCTGGTTAAAAATGCATTTGGATAATTAAATAGATTGAATTCATTGAAAATTTTAAAGGGAGCTGTACCTAAATTCAGAGGGGAACTGAGTTAAAAGGTTCACCCATTTGTTGTTTAACTCATTTGTTCTTCAAATGAGGGGTATAGAGTCAGAATAAATTATTTTGAGAATAAGGACAAATCTGTTAACCAACAGTTTTTGGCGACTCTGCTGGGGATATATAGATAAAATCATTAATTAAAGATTGGTCGCCTGAATATGAAACAACAATGGTGCTTCCACACGAAAACATAATTCCTGTTCTGCAACCAAATCTTGGATTTCAAGACAAGCAGGAAGACATTATTGGCCAGTTGAATACCCTTGCTTGGCGTACTCGATGGAATAGTGAAGATTACAGAAGAGCAAGCAAAGTGTTAGAACAAGAAGAGGAATTGGCCGATAACCTGAGATTGCTGTTACTCAGGGAGAGAAGAAGGTAGGCACGAAACGCAGCAAGAAACCAAGCCCTTGAAGCACAAAGAAATCAAGAACAGCAAAGAAATCAAGAACAACAAAGAAATCAATAACTGCCTATCTAGTTTCAATATTTTAAGCTGGATTCTAGACCGTATACCAGGTCTTCCAGAAGAGAGGGAGTTGAGGACCCTACCTTTCAAGCACCGCAAAATCTTAATTTTCCTTATATCCCTACTCGTGCAAGAAGAGCTAGGAGTAGACCCCCTAGTCCCCCTAAATCTTCTACCTCCCCTGTTTTTCAAGCTTTAATTCTTTCAGGCACCGTTATCCCCTTAGCTATAAATTTTCTACCCATGGCTCAACCTTGGGGAGCTGCCATAGGTCCTCTGAACCTAGGGGCTAACCTAAACCCATTACCTAAAAATGCAAGAGAAAATTTGCCTAGATTTAATGGAGACGGCAAACAATCACCAGAAGAACATTTGTGTGCTTTTGCAGCAGCATGTAGTGTCTTAGGTGTACAACACCAAGATGTCGCCATAAGGCTCTTTGTGCAGACTTTGACTGACACTGTGGCACAATGGTTTTACCACCTAACTGATTCCTCAATTACAAATTGGAACGAAATGAAGACTGCTTTTGAAAATAGGTTCAAAAGTGCAGAGGATGAACATTACCTCCTTGCATAGCTGACTCAGCTTAAAAAAGAGATTCATGAACCTATGAGGGAGTTCATGGCTAAGTTTAATAGAATTGTGAACAAAATCCCTGCTACTAAAAGACCGTCTGGCGAAAATCAAAAATGTTTCTTTATTAATTCTATGCCTCCTGATATTAGCTTCCATCTCAGGAGAGGTGTAATTGCTGACTTACCAACTGCACAAGCTTTAGCAGTCGGGTTGGAAGATGACCTCATTATGGCTGGTAAATGGAAGAAAGAGGTCCAGGTGCCAAATGCCCAGCCCTCATCATCTACGGATCTTGTAGTGCAAAGGTTGGTTAATGATATGATTGCCTTGAAAAGGCAACTACCTAAAGCTGGTGCCCCCTTTCAACAATCGTATCAAGATATAAGTAGAAGGAATTTGAATCAACAAGCAAATACTGGTAGAGCTTTACCCCTAACATCAGCACAGCCAAGACTAACTATTGAAGCTCCTCCTGGGAGAGGAAACATGTGTATTTTTCACTTGACTACCGACCATGATGGAAATTCTTGCCCAGAAATGCTCAGGTACACTCAGATGACTGCTACTCAAGATATGCTAGGGGAAGCCACAGAAGAAGAGAGGAACTTTGGGGAACCTGGCGGCTCTGAATTACACTTCCTAGAATACGAGTCTGATTCAGAAAGGGGAGGTCAAATATTGGTAACCCTTGAAGATCCTTCATGCGCTGTGCTCACTAGGAGTCAAAGGAATATGAGACCCTCTAATACTCAAGAAGTACCTGGCAAAGGTAAGGAGCCTTTAACTAGAACTCATGATGCTAATATGAAGGCTCAGGAAAATAGATTGCTACATAGAACTGATCTAGATGCTTCTTTTGATATTGTAGATTACTGTAAGTCTGCAAAAATTCAAATTTCTCCTATTGAGTATCTCAAGTTGAAACCTACTGAACTTGACAAATTAGTCAAACATGTTAAAGGTAGTCCTGCACAAACTAAATTTGAGAATCAATTAGAGGTTGATACTGAATCCCCCATTGCCAGACTATTTGCTTCCTCATCTGAGTCATCCTTGTCCGCCCCTAAAACAACTCCCAATTCATCAACCAATGCTCCTTGTACCGATTTCAAACCCAATCCTTTCTATGTGTCTTTGTTTATCAATGGCCATAAACTTAGTAACTGCATTATAGATTCAGGAGCCTCTGATAACATTATGCCTTCCTCTGTGGCTAAAGCCCTAGGGTTATCACTCACAAAAACATTTGGTAGATGTCATTCTATGGATGGAAAACAGGTTTCCTTGCTTGGGAAGATTAAAGATGCATGAGTTGCTGTTGCAGCCAACCCTAACAAAATAGTCAAATTGACTATTTTGGTAGCAGATATTCCTGCCAGTTATGGAATGCTTTTGAGCAAGACATTTTGCAAGGATTTGGGTGGACAAATCAAACTGGATTGGTTAGAGGCCACAATCCTAGTGGGGAAGCAGAAAGTGAAGCTGGAACCTGAGCCCAAGTGCAAGTTCACTGTCTGCCCCTCTGATGATCCCAAGGCCCAGATTTTGTTTGAGGAATGTGAATTTGGCAACTATTTTCTCTCCTCTGAATAGAGCTGTGAGTTAGATCCCAAAGAAGAATTAATGCAAAGGTCTGTACATTCTGATGATTTATGGGTTATGGAATTTGATGGCAGTTGTGCTACTGCTGGTTCAGGGGCTGGAGTTGTGTTGATCTCACCTGAAGGTGAATTTTTTTCTTATTCTTTTAAGCTAGAGTTTAAAAACACCAATAATACTGCAGAATATGAAGCTTTAGTGCTTGGATTATCTGAAGCTAAAGGAAAGGGTGTGAAGGTACTTAAGGTGAAGGGTGATGCTGAACTAATTGTGAAACAGGTAAGGGGGATCTTTTCTGTTAAGAATGAAAGACTAAGGCATTACAGAAACAAGGTATGGGATGAGATTGAATATTTTGATGCCTTCTCTATTGAAACAATCCCCAGAGATCAAAACTCCCTAGTAGATTCTTTAGCAGTGTCAGCTTCTCTCCTTTTGCCACATCCGGATTTCAAAAAAGATTCTTATAGAATAGAAATGATATATCGTCCTAATGTCCCTGACAATGCCGAGAGCTGGCAAGTTTTTGAAAGTGATAATCAGATCAGAAAGTTTTTAGAAAATGCTGAAATGTTCCTGGGGACCTATTTTGAAGGTTCTGAAACAGAGTGTAAAGAATTTAGTCCTGACCCTGGGATTAATCCAAGAGATAACATGATTCAGTTAAAGGGAAACAAAATCCCTAAAGGGCTAGTCTCTTTAGAACATCTATTTTCTCAAAGGGATGAATATGTTAAAGGCAAACCTCCCTGTGTTACTGATAAAGCAGAGGATTATGAGAAGATAAATATTGGGGATGAAACTAATGCTAAACGGGTATCCATTGGTAAGTGTTGCTCTTCGGAGGAGAAAAACAAATTGATCAAATTGCTAATCAAATATAAGGATGTTTTTGCCTGGTGTTATGATGATCTCAAAAATTTTAGACATGGGCAGTTTCAACATCATATTCCTTTGAAAGCAAATGCAGCTCCATTCAGACAAAAGCTGAGAAATTATAACCCCAAAGTTGCTGAAGCCATTTTTAAGGAGATTGATAAGATGTTGAAAGCTAGAATTATCTATCCAATCCATCACTCCACTTGGGTGGCAAATATTGTTCCAGTATGAAAGAAGAATGGAGAAATAAGGATCTGTGTTGACTTCAGAAACTTAAACCAAGATAGCCTAAAAGATAACTATCCCTTGCCTGTGATGGACCACATCTTGCAGACAGTTGCCGGATCTGAAATGATGTCTATGCTAAATGGTTTCTCAGGTTACAATCAGATAGGTGTAGCTGCAGAAGATCAACATAAGACTGCTTTCACCACACCTCGAGGAACTTTTGCCTATAGTCGAATGCCCTTTGGCTTGATTAATGTGGGAGCAACTTTTCAGAGGGTAATGGATTCATCTTTTAGAGACCTGAAGAACAGGATTATTGTTATTTACCTTGATGATTTAACTATCTTTTCCAAGAATAGAGAAGATCACTTGAGAGATCTGGAGTCTGTCTTGCAAAGGTGTCGAAGCCATGGCATCTCACTCAACCCTAAGAAGTCAGTTTTCTGTGTGACTGAGGGAAAATTGTTGGGACACCTAGTCTCAAAAGACGGAATCAGAATTGATCCAGAGAGGGTTAGGGCAATTCAACAGCTTAGTCTCCCTTCAAATAGGACTGGAGTCAAGTCCTTCTTTGGTCAAATCAATTTTCTCAGGAGGTTCATTCCTGACTTTGCTGAGATTACAAAACATATTGTTGGGATGATGAGCAAGAAACAACCTTTCAAGTGGAATGAAGTTGCTAAGAAGGCATTTGAAGACATTAAGCAAGCAATTGCAAACACTCCCACTTTGGTAAATCCTAACTTTCAAAAAGATTTTATTATCTACTATTATGCTTCAGAACACACTATGTCAGGTATTTTGTTGCAGAAAAATGAATTGGATGAAGAGGTTCCCATAGCTTTTATGAGCATTCCCCTTAAAAAGCATGAGCTGAAATATTCTTTCGTTGAAAAACAAGCTTTTGCTGTGGTTAAAGCTGTTAAGCAATTTAGGTATTATATACTTCATTCCCATTCAGTTGTTTTTGTTCCAAATTTAGCTGTGAAAAGTATTTTGACTCAACAAGAAGTAGGACTAAACAATAGAGCAACGTGGGTTGCCAAAATTCAAGAATATGATCTGGAAGTTAAGCCTACTAAGTTGATCAGGGGTCAAGGTTTATGTAAGTTGATTGCTGAGAACAAAGAACAAGAAGGAGAAGGAACCCCCACAGTTTTATTGGTAAGCTTGCAGGACCCATGGTTTCTGGATGTGGCACATTATCTTACATATGGGGATTGTCCTAATCACCTGACTCCTAAAGAGAAAAGAAACCTGAAGCTAAAAGCTGCAAAATATGTTATTTGGGGGGATGTCCTTTATAAGAAAGGATTAGATGTTTTCCATAATGAAGCATGTGGTGGACATTTTTCTTCTTCAGTTACAACTTTCAAGATTCTCAGAAATTATTACTACTGGCCAGGGATGTTTAAGGATGCATATAGATGGGTGGCCAATTGTGAAAAATGTAAAATGTTCTCAGGGAGGCCACAACTTGCAGCTCTACCTCTGAGGCCTATTGTTATTGAAGAACCCTTTAAACAATGGGGATTGGATTTTATTGGGCCTATCTCACCCCCTTCAAGTGCAGGGCATACTCACATCTTAACAGCAACAGATTATTTCACAAAATGGGTTGAGGCAGCCCCTGTAAGAAGAACAACTTCAGAGGTGGTTTGTAATTTTCTCAAGGAAAATATTTTGGTACGATTTGGTGTGCCCCAGAAGATCGTAGCAGACAATGCTACCAGTTTCTCTTCAGTTGAAATGACTTCTTTCTGTTATGAACATAGTATTTCTCTCTCCCATTCGTCAGATTATTATCCCCAAGGGAATGGACAAGCTGAGTCCAGTAACAAAAACTTGATTGCTATCATGAAGAAATTGGTGAATGACAACCCCAGAGATTGGCATAAGAGGTTGTATGAAGCACTCTGGGCCGACAAAATAACTCCTAAAAGAGCAATTAGGATGGCACCTTTTGAATTAGTTTATGGGATAGGTGCCCAATTATCTTTACCTCTGGAGCTATCTACAGCCAAGTTGCAAAGTGTGATTGAGGATCAGTATTTCCAAGATTCCCTGGAGAAGAGGACTATGTATTTAACCAAAATTGAAGAAGAGAGAAACGAGTTGGTTGACCGAATTACTGTGCATCAGGCCAGAGTCAAAGAAATTTTTGACAGGAAGATGAGACCCAGGAAGTTCATGGAAAGAGATGAAGTATTACTGTGGGATAGAAGGAGAGAACCCAAAGGTGCACATAGGAAATTCGACTTGCTCTGGAGTGGGCCTTTCAAGATTCACCAAGTATTGGGTCCAAATTCTTTTAAATTGGAATATCCTGATGGAACTATTTTACCCCTGTCCTATAATGGACAGGATCTCAAGTTGTATCGTCTGTGAACAGTTCCCCCTGTTTTGTACATAGTTTCCCCTTCTATTTGGTTTTGCGCTTTCCTTTCCCGGTTTTGTTTTGCCCATTCTGTTTCCTTTCTTCTCTATTTTCCTTTTTCTGCGAAACTGGAGCTTCTGAGTTCTCTGCATTTTGCCATAAAATGTTACCTGTTGAGTCGCCATAAATTTATTTATTGGTTGGTAATATTTCTTGATCCTTCAAATTTGACCCGTTTGTCATCTTTGTAGACAAAGTTGCTTAAGGTTTGAACCTTTGAATCTGAACCATTCTCAAAAAGTTCAAAGTTCAATGGTTCATTATGTCTGAAGTGTCTCATAAAGCAAGTTCTCGTTTTGTTTGTCTTAAACGTCTTTGAACTTTCGGGTTGAACTTGAACCTTCTGCTTGTACCCTGTAGTGAGGTTCAAGGTTCAATGGTTCAACGGTCTTAAGGTTCAACATTCACTGTCCTCTTGTAAGTCAGGTCACACAACTACCTTGCGTAATTATTGAACTTGAACCTTCCACTTGTACCCTGTAGCGAGGTTCAATGGTTCAACAGTTCACTGTTTCATAGTTGAAAACCTTTTACCAAAGCCGCATAACTTTTTGTTGGTCTACATAACACTTGCGTCTTTGAACCTTTGTATTGAACCATATCTTTACAAGTTCAACGATTCATAAGTTAAGTCCCTGTTTCCGTAAGTCAATCTTTTGCTTATCTATAAGGTCCAGCTGGCATGTTTGAACCATCATATTGAATCACCACGTTGAACCATGTCCTTAAGGTTCAATGGTTCAATAGTTCGAAGATTTGGTGATTTTGGTCCCGTTTGCTCCCGCGGCTTTCTAAGTCAAACTTAGCAGCAAAGTTGGAGGAAATTATATCAAAAACTCATTATGAGACCGAGAGCTCTAATTTAGCGGAGACTACAGATAATCATTATACTTCGTGATGGCGCGTGAATACTACTTGCTATTAATGAAGAAATCAGAGTTCACATCTTTTCAAATATTTTTGGCATGTTTTGTTCTGAGCAATAATTATTCATTCTGGTAAGTGCCATTATTAACCAAGAACAAGCCAAGTTTAGCAAGTAAACATACTGTGCAATGCGGAGAAGGATAGCGCCAGAAGTGTAAGGCTCTTTTTGCTCAAGTTTTCGTAGTGAATTCAGATATCCTGAAGGTGAGTTATGTTTCCCCTGTGCTATTCCTATTTCTTACGCTGGAAAGAGGAATCTCTGGAATTTCTATTGTTTTCAAAATTCCAAGTGTTTTATTGTAATCTTCCAACCATGTCTTTGAAATCTACATGTTTGGGAGATGAACATGGCCCTGGCCTTACTTATTCTCACTCAGAATCTGGAGATACTGCATTGGTTCAATATGATTTAGAGAATTTAAAGAAAGAGCTAGAAGCCCTGTTCAAACCCCTACAATGAAGAAAATTGTAGATAGTGGCTTAATTGAAGCTACAGCCTTTCCTCAGGCTATATTCTGTCTAGAGTTAGTTCAAGAGTGTATGAACAGATACGACCCCCAGGACAGGTGCGTCAAAAAAACAAATGAGGATGTGTTATTTCATGTCGATAGACAAACCCTCATGTCTGTGATGAAGATACCGCCTAAGGAGGCGTATTCCAGCCTTGACATTACTGCCTCCAATGGGTATTCTCAAAGAAGAGACCAACTTACAAAAGTGTAATAGCAAGGAACTGTCTGCTAAAATTTCAAAAGGGCGGTTCAAGGCTGCCCAGGCCACTTACTAGAGATCATTTGATAAAGGAAGTAAGGGATATTGTGGTGTTGTTACACAGACTGAGAGGCAATCAGCATGCCTATTACTAGGAGGATTGGATGTACTTTTTCATACAAGTCATCCTTCAAGGCGAACAATATTTGGATTGGGCTGAAATAGTGGCTGACTGTCTACATCAGGGTTTAAGCAATTGTCTGGGCAACAGAAATTTCTATATGTCTTCGTACCTATTCTATTGTATAGCATCCACAAGAGATTGGTTCGACCTGCCCCATATGCCCTTGGCTGAGAACGGTAAGATTTATGAATATTATTCACAGTTACAGAGAAAGAATTGTTATGAAAATTATAAAAGGGTCAATGATGTCTTCACTGGAAAGATGACCTATGAACTGGCAGGCATTTTGAGTAAGAGAATGACCAATGAAGCAATGCAACTGATCAGTATCTACGGATCTTCTTCATCCAATTTTCTGAGTTCATGTACATACGAGTTGGAGGATTTGATGGTGAACCTGTGAAGTTACCTAGATATGTATTTGATCATTTTGTGCTAATGGAGGTATGTAGGCAGCTGGCACATGTTGACAAGAAATTTTCATCAAAAAAGGGTTTTGGTATTGCTTTTCCTATTGAACTTGGGTATTATTCATGCCATTCAAAATTTGATGCCTTGAATATGGAGGTGAACCTCAAAAGGTTCAATTTTCAATTCTTCACTACCAAGGTTCAATTCGACAGTAAACGGTTTTTCAAAGATAACCTAGATTCTCGAACAGGGCACTCACACCTTCCTAATCTGGAAGATTATTGGGAAGACTGTCCAGATGAATTTGAGGTTAGGAGAAGGCTATGGTGTAGACTTTCTTTAGGGCAGATAATTACCCTTAATTTAAACATGGACATTTTTGGAATTTTTAATGATGATGAACAAGTGGTTGATCCACAATTTGAGAGAGTAGAACACTTACCCATTCCAAAGGTGGACTGGAGCAAGAAAGAGGAAGACAGAATTGAAATTAAAACCCTTCCTGTGATAAGGAGGACTGAGAAATGGTTGAGAGAAAAGAGACAGGAAGGGCTTCAGAATAAAACTGTCCAACAATTCTCTTCAATGGTCGCATCATCACTTCCCATGGACTTTTCTAATCAACCTCTTGCTATCTGTGGTGTAGGTGCTTCCAAGCCATCAACTGAGAGAAACCCCGTCAGCAAGAGATCCAGAAGAGTCCTCACAGATATTCTGCCATCTCGTGTTACCAAGTTGAGGACAAAAGGGAAAAGAAAGAAGCAGACTTCTGAAATAATAATTGTTGATTTAAATTCAAAGGAAGAATCAGAAGAGCCTATGGGTGACAAAGAGGAAAGCCCAAACAGAACAGAGGTAGTTGACACTAGGTTACAGTCAGGGGCCATTCTGGAGACCCCTGAGATGTTAATGATTTCAAATGAACCCTCTGATGGAGAGAACCCCAGGAAGACAACCTCAGCCCCTACACCAAAATGGCTAGAAAGTTCGATTTCTGATAAGAATAAAGTGGTTCGTTTTGTTATACCATTGGAGGACATGGTAAGCAAGTGTTTGGGGAAAACCCCCAAGTCCAAGAAACTCAAGACGGCATCCAGGATAAATATTGATCCAAGCACTGGTAACTGGAGTGCTGAAATTGCTAGGCTTGTGACAGAGGAAGAGGTGCAGGACCCAACGGTGCATGATTTCATTGTGGAGAAAGTGGATCTCGGTACTGCCTCCAGAGCTGCAGATGTCCACCACCTCGAAGCTTCTACTAAGAGGATGGTCAGTCGAAGATGGAAAGATGAAAAGGACAAGAAGGAGCTGAAACAAACTCTCCATTCAATGGCAGAATACATAGACGCCATTAACAACCCTAACTCGTAGCCGATCTCACAGCTTCCCCTATCTTTTGACCCGAAGTACCTATCAACCAAAAGATGTTAAACCAGGTTCATAAAAGCAAAATGGTGACAAAAATGTTTAACAGTTGGTTGGATAACATCGAGCAGAAAGGAATTGAATACATCCGTGAGCTCAAGGGTATATATGACCTGACTACTGCCACCGTTGAAGATTTCAAAGCACAGGTCGCTATTTGGGTGAAAGATAAGGGCAAGTGGACGAATGTAATAAATTAGATGGATGAGGTTCAAAAATATGGGCTGGAGAAGTTTTTGGCAAAAAAGAATCTGACTGGTGTGGATGAGGATTTGTTATATGTGAACAAGAAAAATATTGAGTGGAGGAACTCCATATCTCGACAAGGGCGCTTTGAACTCACAAAGCTAATTAAGGAGATAACGGAATTCAGTCAATCACTGCAACATGATTTGCAATGTATCAATGTTAAATACTTAAAAGATGATGGAAAGCCTGTGGAAGATGTTGAAGCAGTGGTCCACTCTTTCAGAGATAAAATCAACTTTGTTAAAGAAAATGATAATATTTTAATTGAAGATTTCTCCAGAATTTCTAAAGTTGAGTCACTGCTTTATCTCTGCATCGACGCACTCCCAGAACACAAAGAAAAATTTGGGAAAATGCGAAGGGAAAAGGAAGTTTGGAAATCAAGAATGAAGCAGATAGGTATACCAAACTTCCCTAAAATTCAGGAGTTCGTTGCTGCCTTTCAGGAGTGGAAGACCCAACGTACTTCCCAGGCTACCGATAGTAAATCAAGAGATGCTGATTCATCGCCCCAGTCATAATCTCATTGGCTTGTTCTCTTTTCAGTTCCTCTTTATGTTATTTTCAGCAAAACGTGTTTCTTTAAAATTAGTTGTTTAAACTAAATCCTGTACGGGTCAGAGTTATGTTAACTCTGGATTTAATTTACTCAAGGACATGATTAAGACATTGGTATTTATAGGTTTTTAAAAAAATCTTGGAAAGGGATAGAAAAATTTAGGAAAATAAAAGGAGAAGGAAATTTTTAGTGAACTGTTCAGAGTTTTACATTATGTGATAATTGTCTGAGTAATTTTCATCTGTGAATGGGAAGAAGAAACAATTATTGCCTATTTGGATCTGTGCGTTTGAATGTGTGGAATTAGATTTTCTGTGTGAAATCTTCTTTCATCTGGTAATTGTTCTTTATTTGGATACTTGTCATATATGTTTTATTCTTTATTGGTTTAGCAAGTTTGAATGAATGTTTTCATGTATTTCAATGTACCAAAGTAGAATCTGTGCATTCTATCCTGTTACTGTATAAATTTATCGCAGTCATGACATGGCTATGTATGAATGTTAGTCTGCCTTAAGCATTTTCTGGATAAAAATGCATTTGGATAATTAATTAGATTGAATTCATTGAAAATTTTAAAGGGAGCTGTACCTAAATTCAGAGGGGAACTGAGTTAAAAGGTTCACCCATTTGTTGTTTAACTCATTTTTTCTTCAAAAGAGGGGTATAGAGTCAGAATAAATTATTTTTAGAATAAGGACAAATCTGTTAACCAATAGTATTCAAATCTCTCGTAGCATGAAATTTTGGCATTCGTTCTCTTTGTGCCGCTAATACCATATCTCTTTGTGATGGTTGTGGTTCCTCTTCAATTGGCATGTCTTCATTTATCGTGTCCAATTTCCTCTTCTCATGAAGTTCCCTCATAGCCACTGCTTTCTTTGCATTCTTAGCTTCTATCTCTTCCTATGTTGGTTTAATTCTTGATCATTTCCTCGGCATGATGGAGAATTTGTCTGTAGCATGATAAAGAGACCAATATTAGTTCCTAAGAAATGAATCCATACAAATAACTAAAATATATGTCATTCAACCCTTCATAGTAAATGTACATACAATCATCATGTAAAAGAGTAAATGTCACTCAACCAAAATAGGTACAAAGCATACAAAGCATTATTGCAGCCATACAAAGCATTATTGCACAATGTTATTACAGGCATACAAAGCATTATGGTACAAAGTTCACTTCAATCCTATGAGGATATGGACTAAGGAGAGTCACCTATTGAGGCTACAAGTGAAGAGTACATGGGACTTCATGTTGACTACAAGGTTGAAGATGTGGTGGAGGCCTTGGTGCTAGTGGCATCAAACTACCTACACTTACTTGTGGATAGAGATCATCTCCTCACACATGAAGATTCATCTTGCAACCATGGGACAAAATTTAGGACACATGATACACTTGATTTTCACTTGGAGATGTCTCGTGGCCCAACACTTGTTGATAACCATCTAGTCATGAAATAAGAGATGATTGAGATTGTGGGAGACATCACACTAGGCCATGAGGTAAGGACTAATTTTATGATGTGTGACAGTAGTCCCTTATCTTCACATTATCATGTTATGACAACCAAAAGGATCATCCTTAAGGCTTATGATTTTCATGGAGACACTCATATTGAACTTTGCACTTTGTTGTGACTAAACTATCTTAAGACCTTATATCAATTCCATGGCAATGTGACTGATTTGTAATATTTAACTTAGCACATTGTCATAGATATGGGAATGGAAACATTTGGTATAAAAGGTTTGTATGAACTATCAACATGAAGAAAAATGTAGCATAGCATGGATCATGATTGAATTAAACCTATTGGGATTTACTTGTATGATCTTGGCACCTATTCATCTATTTTAACTTGTTATGATAAGATAATAGTATTTAATTATGCTTAAGGGATTGTATATTTATATATTGTAAGGATTTATTCTTATATAGTTTGACATCACGATATGTTAAGGTCTATTTAATTCATTATTGCACATAATTATTAAAGAGCCCAAGTGTAGAAAATATACATGGCATCATGTGAGATTGTAGGCTACTTTCTTGATTGGGAATGTGTCTATTTCAAACATGTATGATAAAGCATGATAAAGTAATTCAATTAGAATTAAGGAAAATGTAAAGAACATGCATGTAAAGACTTGACATACCTAAAAAATGAAGATTCGAATGGAGAGAGTACCCAATTATGTAGTGTTTTTTCTTCTTGCATCAAACTCCTCAACAATTTGAGTTTTTCACCACTTGCTTCCTTTTCAATGTTAAATTGAATAAAACTCAAATATAATTACTCACAACAATACTATTAACCAATCTATAATGTTAAATTCCTAAAATTGAATCACAATTAACATTGCAACACTACAAAAATTGAAACTTGAATAGATATATATCAAACTTGGTGTGAAAACTATGTTATTTCCTCCTTCTCAAGTTGGCAAAGAAGAAAAGGTGGTGGAAAGATCATGCAAAGGTGGTAGAATGTGTAAAATGTGCATGTGAACTTCCCAACAGCATGAAAGCACTTCTTTTTTGTCGGATCATGCGCATAATCAGCATTAAAATAGAACATGTGGGCCTAGAACACAGGGGTCAACACTTTTTTTACCATTTCTATAATAGGACAAAACGTGAGCACATTATAATGCGCTCGCATTTTGTCCTGCTATAGATTGATCCATAAATATTTGTGCCTATCTCACCTTTGATAGCACCTTTACAATATCTCACCTCTAGTTCCATTAGCTCATGTTCTATATCTCACTTATCTCTCCCCCTCACCTCTCTACCTCTCCCCTCTCTATGTCTCTCAGTCGCTCCTTGTCTACCTAAACCCTAAACCTTATCCCTAAACCCTAATCCCTCATCCCTAAACCCTAAACACTATCCCTATTCCTAAACCCTCAACGGGCTCGATATTATACCTTAAACCCTAATCCCTTATCCCTAAACCCTCCAACCCTATCCCTAATCCTTATACCCTCGACACTCTACTTTAACCCTAATCCCTCAACCCTCGAACCTTATGTACTCAACCCTCAATATCAAACCCTAATCCCTCAACCCTTATATCTGATCCCTCAACCCTCAACCCCATCCCTAAACCCTAAAGCCTAAAGCCTTGACCCTCAACCCTCAATGTCAAATCCTAATCCCTCAACCCTTAACTCTAATCCCCAAACCCTGAACCCTATCCCTAAACCCTAAACACTATCCCTATTCCTAAACCCTCAACGAGCTCGATACTATACCTTAAACCCTAATCCCATATCCCTAAAACCTCCAACCCTATCCCTAATCCTTATACCCTCGACACTCTACTTTAACACTAATCCCTTGACCCTCAACCCTATTCCTAAACCCTCGACCCTCGAACCTCAACCATCAACCCTCAACGTCAAACTATAATCCCTCAACCCTTAACTCTAATCCCTCGACCCTCAACCCTATCCCTAAACCCTAAAGCCTTAACCCTCAACCCTCATTTCAAATCCTAATCCCTCAACCCTTCACTCTAATCCCTCAACCCTAAACCCTATCCCTAAACCCTCAACACTATACCTTAAACCCTAATCCCTCAACCCTCAACCCTCAACCCTAATCTGTCATCCCTCAACTCTAATCTCTTATCCCTAAACCCTAAATGCTATCCCTATTCATAAACCCTCAATGGGCTCAATACTATACCTTAAACCCTAATCCCTTATCCTAAACCTTCCAACCCTATCCCTAATCCTTATACCCTTGATGTCAAACCCTAATCCCTCAACCCTTAACTTTGATCCCTCGACCCTTAACCCTTAAAACTTGAACCCTAAAACCTATCCCTACATGCTCGACACTCAACACTATATCTTAAACCCTAATCCCTTAACCCTCATCCCTAAAGCCTCAACCCTAAATCCTTAAACCTTCAACCCTAAACCCTATCCCTAATCCCTCTACCCTCGGTACTCTTCTTTAACCCTAATCCCTTAACCATCAACCCTATCTCTAAACTCTAAACCCTCAACCCTCAACCCTCAACTCTCAACATTAAACCCTAATTGATCAACCCTAAACCCTAATCCCTCAAACCTAAATCCTATCCCTTAGCCATCAACCCTCAACACTGTACCTTAAACCCTAATCCCTATCCCTTAACCCTTAACCCTTAAAACTTAAACCCTATCCTTGCACCCTCAACACTTGACACTATATCTTAAGCCTTAAACCCTCATCCCTAAAGTCTCAACCCTCAATCCTTAAACTTTCAACCCTAAACCCTATCCCTAATCCCTCTACCCTCGATACTCTAACCCTAACCTTGACATTAAATGTTAATCTGTCAACCCTAAACCCTATCCCTAAACCCTCAACCCTCAACACTATACCTTAAACCCTAATCCATCAACCCTAAAACCTAATCCCTCAACCCTCAACCCTAAACACTATCAATAAACCCTCAACCCTCGACACTATATCTTAAACCTTAATCCCTCAACCCTTAACCCTAATCCCTCAACCCTCGAACCTCAATGTACTCAACCCTCAATGTCAAACCCTAATCCCTCAACCCTTAACTCTAATCCCTCGACCCTCAACCCTATCCGTAAACCCTAAACCCTAAAGCCTCAACCCTCAACCCTCAATGTCAAATCCTAATCCCTCAACCCTTCACTCTAATCCCTCAACCCTAAACCCTATCCCTAAACCCTCAACAATATACCTAAAACCCTAATCCCTCAACCCTCAACCCTCAACCCTAATCCGTCATCCCTCAACTCTAATCTCTTATCCCTAAACTCTAAACACTATCCCTATTCCTAAACCCTCAATGGGCTCGATATTATACCTTAAACCCTAATCCCTTATCCCTAAACCATCCAACATTATCCCTAATCTTATACCCTTGATGTCAAACCCTAATCCCTCAACCCTTAACTCTGATCCCTCGACCCTTAACCCTTAAAACTTGAACCCTAAAACCTATCCCTACACACTCGACACTTGACACTATATCTTAAACCCTAATCCCTTAACCCTCATCCCTAAGGCCTCAACCCTAAATCCTTAAACCTTCAAACCTAAACCCTATCCCTAATCCCTCTATCCTCGGCACTCTTCTTTAATCCTAATCCCTTGACCATCAACCCTATCCCTAAACCCTCAACCCTCAACCCTTAACCCTCAACTCTCAACATTAAACCCTAATTCATCAACCCTAAACGCTAATCCCTCAAACCTAAACCCTACCCCTAAACCATCAACCCTCAACACTATACCTTAAACCCTAATCCCTATCCCTCAACCCTTAACCCTTAAAACTTAAACCCTATCCCTACACCCTCAACACTTGACACTATATCTTAAGCCTTAAACCCTCATCCCTAAAGCCTCAACTCTCAATCCTTAAACCTTCAACCCTAAACCCTATCCCTAATCCCTCTACCCTTGACAATCTAACCCTAACCTCAACATTAAATTCTAAACCCTAATCCATCAACCCTAAAACCTAATCCCTCAACCCTAAACACTATCAATAAACCCTCAACCCTCGACACTATACCTTAAACCCTAATCCCTCAACCCTCAACCCTCAACCCTCAATGTCAAACCCTAGTCCCTCAACCCTTAACTCTAATCCCTTGACCCTCAACCCTATCCCTAAATCTTAAACCCTAAACCCTAAAGCCTCAACCCTCAACCCTCATCCCTAAAGCCTCAACTCTCAATCCTTAAACCTTCAACCCTAAACCCTATCCCTAATCCCTCTACCCTTGACAATCTAACCCTAACCTCAACATTAAATTCTAAACCCTAATCCATCAACCCTAAAACCTAATTCCTCAACCCTAAACACTATCAATAAACCCTCAACCCTCGACACTATACCTTAAACCCTAATCCCTCAACCCTCAACCCTCAATGTCAAACCCTAGTCCCTCAACCCTTAACTCTAATCCCTTGACCCTCAACCCTATCCCTAAATCTTAAACCCTAAACCTTAAAGCCTCAACCCTCAACCCTCAACATCAAATCCTAATCCCTCAACCCTTAACGTCAAATCCTAATCCCTCAACCCTTCACTCTAATCCCTCAACCCTAAACCCTCAACAATATACCTTAAACCCTAATCCCTCAACCCTCAACCCTCAACCCTAATCTATCATCCCTCAACTCTAATCTCTTATCCCTAAACCCTAAACACTATCCCTATTCCTAAACCCTCAACAGGCTCGATACTATACCTTAAACCCTAATCCCTTATCCCTAAACCCTCCAACCCTATCTCTAATCCTTATACCATCGATATCAAACCCTAATCCCTCAACCCTTAACTCTGATCCCTCAACCCTTAACCTTTAAAACTTGAACCCTAAAACCTATCCCTACATGCGTGACACTCGACACTATATCTTAAACCCTGATCCCTTAACCCTCATCCCTAAAACCTCAACCCTAAATCCTTAAACCTTTAACCCTAAACCCTATCCCTAATCCCTCTACCCTCGACACTCTTCTTTAACCTTAATCCCTTGACCATCAACCCTATCCCTCAACCCTCAACCCTCAACTCTCAACATTAAACCCTAATTCATCAACCCTAAACCCTAATCCATCAAACCTAAACCCTATCCCTAAACCATCAACCCTCAACACTATACCTTAAACCCTAATCCCTATCCCTCAACCCTTAAAACTTAAACCCTATCCCTACACCCTCAACACTTGACACTATATCTTAAGCCTTAAACCCTCATCCCTAAAGCCTCAACCCTCAATCCTTAAACTTTCAACCCTAAACCCTATCCCTAATCCCTCTACCCTTAACACTCTAACCCTAACCTCGACATTAAACACTAATCCGTCAACCCTAAAGCCTAATCCGTCAACCCTAAACCCTATCCCTAAACCCTCAACCCTCAACACTATACCTTAAACCCTAATCCATCAACCCTAAAACCTAATCCCTCAACCCTCAACCCTAAACACTATCAATAAACCCTCAACCCTCGACACTATACCTTAAACCCTAATCCCTCAACCCTCAACATCAAACCCTAATCCCTCAACCATTAACTCGAATCCCTCAACCCTCAACCCTATCCCTAAACCCTAAACCCTAAAGCCTCAACCCTCAACGTCAAATCCTAATCCCTCAACCCTAAACCCTATCCCTAAACCCTCAACAATATACCTTAAACCCTAATCCCTCAACCCTAAACCTTATCCCTAAACCCTAATCCCTCAACCCTCAACCCTAATCTGTCATCTCCCAACTCTAATCTCTTATCCCTAAACCCTAAATGCTATCCCTATTCCTAAACCCTCAATAGGCTCGATACTATACCTTAAACCCTAATCCCTTATCCCTAAACCCTCGAACCCTATCCCTAATCCTTATACCCGCAACGTCAAACCCTAATCCCTCAACCCTTAACTCTGATCCCTTGACCCTTAACCCTTAAAACTTGAACCCTAAAACCATCCCTACATGCTCGACACTCGACACTATATCTTAAACCCTAATCCCTTAACCCTCATCCCTAAAGTCTCAACCCTAAATCCTTAAACCTTCAACCCTAAACCCTATCCCTAATCCCTCTACCCTCGACACTCTTCTTTAACCCTAATCCCTTGACCATCAACCCTATCCCTCAACCCTCAACCCTCAACTCTCAACATTAAACCCTAGTTCATCAACCCTAAACCCTAATCCCTCAAACCTAAACCATCATCCCTCAACACTATACCTTAAATCCTCAACCCTCAACACTTAAACCTTAAATCCTAAACCCTATTCCTAAACCCTCAACCCTCAAAACTATACCTTAAACCCTAATCCCTCAACCCTAAACCCTATCCCTAATCCCTCAACCCTAAACTTTCAACCCTAAACCCTATCCCTAATCCCTCTACCCTCAACACTCTATCTTAACCCTAATCCCTTGACCCTTAACCCTAAACACTATCCCTAAAGCCTCAACCCTAAACTCTAATCCCTCAAGGTCCTAAACTCTAATCCCTTATCCCTAAACTCTAAATCCTATCCCTAAACCCTCAACCCTCAACCTTAAACCTTAATCACTCAATCCTTATCCACCCCTCTCCTCCCCTATTTGGCTTACTCCCATCTGTACCCTCCTCTACCCTCGACACTATACATACATACATACATGATTAATAACCTTGAACATAAAAAAATTCAAGGGGAACATAACGCGAGCGCGTTATAATGCGCTTGCATTATTTAAAACATGACAAACAACACAAACTTTTGCGAAGAAGGGAAAATGCAAAGAAAACAATAACGCGAGTGCCGTATAACATGCTCGTGTTATATTTTTCTTTGGGAATCCCAAGCCTTGGGCTTGGGATTTGCTTTGGATTTCCAACCCAAAGGCTTGGAGTGCCTTGTCAACATCCACAGACGTGTTTTTCCATATTCTTCAAGATTTCACATAATTTTGTTTGTGCTAACCCTCATATTTGCATGTGTTTCAAGGTCAAACAAATCAAACACCTGGGTAATGTTAGGCTTTCTCTTAGCTATTTGACAATGTGATTTTTTTCACATTTTAACAATGTTAAGCCTTTCATCTTTAATTTCTTTTGTTTGTGTGTCTGTTTTTGGGCAAAAACCACTGTTTGGTCTTTTTTTCGTTATAAATTAATTATTCATTGAAATTTCAAATAAATTACATATTTAGAAACTAGACTCCATTCTACACATATTAAAAAAAGAAAAAAATGATTTTCAATTAGTTTTCAAAATTTATAGGGGTAGCACGGCCAAAATTCTATTTTTTAGGATGTGTCCACTTTAAAAATTAGTAAAAAATCAAATATTCATCAAAAAATTATCATAAAAATCGTGCATAAACTACATACTATTAGCTAATTTCTCACTAAAGCGATTTTAAAAATACCAGAAAAAAGTTGACCTTTTGAGGGAGCCACAAAACATGCTATGTTATATTTTTTTGATAGAAACAACACCAATTTCTGTGGCTCCCTCTTTTGAACCCCTTAATCTATGCCAATTTCAAAAAAAATAGTAGTTTAGAAAGTAGACTCGGAGCACTATGAACATTGTTTTGGTTGCATCTCCAAATTTTGAATGTAACTATCCTTAATTTCTCATCCAAGGCCAGCATTTCCTAATTTCAGAAAAAAGTGACCACTTAAGACCCCTTTTTGGCCCCCCATCTTCTTGCACTTACCCGCCTCCTTTTGAAGAAAATGATAATGTTGATGTCTATGATCCTCTATATTTAGTTGATTACAAAGGTGTATATGATTTAGTTGTTACAGGTATGTATTTAATTGATTAATTTAAAATTGATTTATATATTCTATGTACAAGTAAGTTTGATTCAAGCATGTTTATATATATTTAAATTTATATATATTAAAAATATATTTACAACTTTCGTAAACTTTGCATGGTGTGTGTACAGGAGATATTTTTGATGTTGTTGCAGATCCTAACAATGTGGAAGGTGTAGATTATTACCTACTAAGATGTATGCAACCAAAAAGCAAATTGGTGGAATCAATGGCAGATGGTGATGGACAAGAGTATCCCATTAGATCAGTCATTATTGAAGGCACATATTATCAACAAATAAAGATAGATAGACATGGTATTATATTTGTTGATTATATGCCAGGACAAAAGGTTCTACATTATAGTCACTTAGTTATAGTAACAAAAATAAATTTAGAAACTTTACCTAAAAGAGGACGTGCCAAACAAAAGTGGAGGTTGCCTATTAAAGATCATGAAAAGATTTTAGAGATAATTAAAGATAGAGAGGATCCAAATTATATGTACATGAGATTTAAGTTGTTTTTTGAATATATGTACATACATATGACTGGATATATATATATATATATATATATATATATATATACTCAAACTTTTTATAGATCTATCTAGATATCTATATTGATTGGACACATTCTTTTAAGTTCACTTGAATCTTTGATTTCATTTGTTGAATCATAGATCTCATATATATATAATTTACAAAACCTAGAGTGACTTTTGAAAAGTTCACATTTTGCCTAAATTCCTTTAAACCATCTATTCCAATTGCATTTTTATGTTTGATGTATGGATTTGTTAAGTTCACTTTCATTTAATCTTCGATTTCATTTGTTCAACTAGACACTTATATGCTAGATCATGTATATATGCAATTTACAAAACCTAGTTTATGTTCCAATTTTGCATAATTCTATATCCCCAAACTCTCATGATGTAATCTCTCTACCTACACAATAATTGAGGCAAAAACCCTAACAAAATACAAGCAAACAAAATAAACTCAAACCTGGCATGACATTTATAAGAGAATTGCAGCAGCTAACTCTTTATAGTTTAAAAAATAGTATCACTCATACCTAAATACTGACAAAAATTAAATCTAATCTTCATCTTCTACCTCATTTTCAACAATGTTGAAATAGCGTAGCTCGTATACATTGTGATCCTTATTGGAAGCTATTACTCGCAGCCAATCCCTGAGATTATCCTTATTGGAATGTGCTCGAGTGACCTTCATAGTGGAGACTTGTGTTCAAAAAACCAAGAGATGTGTTACATGTTTATATGTACAAATCTTGAATGTTTAATATAGTAAAATAAATGTAAATAACCAATGTAATATGCAATTTACAAAACATCTAGTACAACTTTAAAAATTTATTTGGTGTTTGAGTGGTGAAGAATAGATACATGTTGTCTCTAGTTTTCTTTATTTTTTATGTTAGTAATTTGTGACATTCAATTTTTTTATTATATTATCCAAGATCTATAGGGACGTTGTAATTTCTTTTCTTTCATTTAAAGTAGCAACCATGATTTTCTATAACCTTTGGTATGTTACTTATGTGTATCATTTTGTGAATTGTTCTTGTATGGGTTCTCTAAATAGTGGGGGAGTTTGTTATATCTCACTCAAGTAATACTTGACCTAATGTCTCTTTTGTCATTAGATTGGTGGCCAAGTTTATGCAAGAGCCATATTATAGTCACATAAAAGTTGCAAAGTGTATCTTGAGATATGTGAAGGGCACTTTGAATTTTGGAATTGAGTTCAAAGAGAAGTTGAGTGCAATTTATACTATTTATACATGTGTTGAAAGTGATTCATATGAATTTATATTATTGTTATTAGTATGATAGTGATATTTAAGGATATTGATTGTTATTTTCATCTAGGTTTTTTTCTTGGTATGTGGATAGGAGACTTGTGTGTGCAAGTCTGGTGATTTTGTTTTGAGTAGCCCGATGAACATTTATGTTGGTTTCTGGCTTGTTGAGTTTTATGAGGTCTATTATTTGGTAATGTAACCAATACTTTTTAGGTTGTATGAAATGTGTTTACTTAAACTTTTGAAGGGTTGTATTGGATAATGCATTATTGGCATAAAGTTGTATGGTTGTGTATGGGTTAATCTTAGGAAAAGTCTATGCTCAAGTTGCTGCCAAGAATTATTCTATGTATTAAGTTTTTTAACCTATTGCTCATTATTGAGCTAATGGACTTTGTGTTTAGTAAAACATTAAAAAGATAACCCTTGTATGTAAATTCTAGGTTATCAACTAGGTTATGCATTGATAAATCATCAATAAAAGGAAGAGGACTTGTATGTATGTGTCAATTGTGAATGTTGTAATAATGTGAAAGGAATAATCCATAAAAGTAGTTACATAATATGAGTTTTAAAGACCATAATATGATTGGTCTTTCTTGTTCACCTTGGTGCATTGGAATATTCATAATCATGTATAGGTTGAGACCACATGTAATGGGATCTTTGGTTACAATTATGTGGATTGATCACTTTTTTAATATATAGTTGTCATGGGAAGATCTCTAGATACTTATATATTATATGCATAGTGAGATTTTATCAATATCCCTCCCTCTATATACATCTAATTAAATTAATCAAAATTAATATATAGAGATCATACATATTCAATTAACATTCATTATATGCTAGAACTGGCATATAGAATTCAAATAACATACATAAAGTTCCATAATGCAAAGATTACTTTAAAAATTGTCCCCAAACTCTCATGTAAGCTCTAGATACCTACACAGTAATTGAGGCAAAAACCCTACCAAAATACAAGAAAACAAAATAAACTCAAACCTAGCATGACATTTATAAGAGAATTGCAGCAGCTAACTCTTTATAGTTTAAAAAATTAGTATCACTCATACCTAAATACTGACAAAACTTAAATCTAATCTTCATCTTCTGCCTCATTCTTAGCAATGTTGAAATAGTGTAGCTCGTACATACATTGTGATACTTATTGGAAGCTATCACTCGCAGCCAATCCCTGACATTATGCTTTTTCAAATACTTCTTTGTCAAGTAAGTTTAAGTGGTGAAGAATAGATACATGTTGTTTCTAATTTTCTTTATTTTTTATTTACTAATTTGTGACATTCAATTTTTTTATTATATTATCCAAGATCTATCTAGGCATGTTTAATTTCTTTTCTTTCATTTAGAGTAGCAACCATGATATTCTATAACCTTTGGTATGTTACTTGCGTGTATCATTTTGTGAATTGTTCTTGTATGGGTTCTCTTGGATTGGTCTTTCTTGTTCACCTTGGTGCATTGGAATATCATAATGATGTATAGCTTGAGATCACATGTAATGGTATCTTTGGTACAATTATGTGGATTGATCACTTTTTAATATATAGTTGTCATGGGAAGATCTCTAGATACATATATATTATGTGAATAGTGAGATTTTATCAATTTCCAATTGCATATAAATGTTCCATCTAGAATTCTTAAGTTCAAGAATAGATTTGATTTCATTTACATTCAACTAGACACAAGTATAGCTCATCATCTAGTTTGAGTTCTTTGCATGCATAATCAAATTCATGTGTATTAGATTATATGGAGTTCTTAAGTTCAAGAATAGATTTGATTTCATTTACATTCAACTAGACACAATTATAGTTCATCATCTAGTTTGAATTCTTTGCATGCACAATCAAATTCATGTGTAATATAATATATGGAATTCTTAAGTTCATATAGCATCATATATATGCACAATTTATAGAGTTTTTAACTTTATTCACCACCACTTAATTTCAATTACATACTTTCAATATTAAACACTTTACCTATGATATAGTGATTTGGACCTATGAATCCTTCTATTGTCCTCTAGATAGGTGTTTATACATGTTATATAGCCAAGTGAACAATCTTGTCAATGATAGTAGAAGTCATTATAAACCAAAAAAAAAGAATAATTTAAAGTTTTCTTAAATTTTATTAGCCATATAAAAACATGTGACAAAACTATCAATAGTGGACACATCCAATAAGAGACTAATTTGAAATACAAATATTGTATAAAAACTATATTTTAATTCACAAGATTCAATAGATATAAATTAATTTAAATTATTCATCATTTTTAAAAGTTATAACACAACATAATTTATCTATTTTTCCATACATTCCCACATATGTTATAAAAACTATTCCTATCAATGCCTAGGGTGTTGACATCATTTCTCAATCATCAATAACATCACATCTACAAGAAACATTTCAAAAACAAATTGATATTTTTCCATAAAATGCAATTTAAATTTAACATATAATTTATACATACATAGCATGTTTCAACTATATGTATATATGTGCAAGTGAATATATATACACAAGTATAAGTAAATTTATATGCATCTACAAGTAAACATATATACACATTTAAACTATAAGTTAAAACTTGATTTTATACAAATTAAGACTCGTATATTCAAAGGAAAACATCCATACAGATCTATATAACTAAACATCTAAATGTGCATATATACTTGTATCATATATATATAACAAAATAACATAAAGTCTAACTGCAACATGTAAACTCAATAACGTAAAGTCTACTACAACATGTAAACTCAACAACATCTAAACTCAATATGACATCAAGTCTAACTACAACATGTCATGAGAGTTCAGGAAAACATAACAAAGAACATGAATACATCTAACTGCAACATCATCACTCATGCCTCCTATGGGCGGAACGGTCCTCACTCAACCCAAGACTAGAATGATGAGTTGAGCCCTATACTAATCCCCATCCCGAGCCCTATCTTGAGCCCTGTCCTAAACCCTGTGTATCTAATCCCATCCATCTATGAATATATGAGTGATGTGTAGATCCCTAAACATAAAAATTATCTCTATTAAATTAAATTTATATATAAATTAAAAAATATGGGATCTCAAGTACATGTTCAAATTTTATACAATTAAATACTAAATACCTCGCATCCAGCCTCAACCACATCTGTTGTCTATTGCACAATGTCATGTCATAGCACCTCTCTCGTCGGTCCCTAATGTAAGGTTGATTAAAAATAAGAGTCAACACGTGCATGATGCACAAGACTAAATTTTATAATTTAAATATATATTATTTATTTAACAAATAAATTGTACACTAGAGATTAAACACAAAATTTAAAATGTGTACATCGTCATTAGCATCTTGTGTAGCTCCATGGATGACCCTCCCAATCCCACTAAGTTCTGATGAATCGAGGGTCATCGCAATGTTATCCTCAAACAAAAGTCCATGGAATGATCCTGGTGTGTAAGGTCGCACAATACCAACATCAGGTTGTGATGGAATCTACTGTGAAGGCACTATGTCAGTCATATGTGTAGCTCGGTGATCACTGCATTGACTGACAAATGTGGACACAGTCTCGAGAGGGATCCCATACTCTGAACTAACAAATTGATAGACAAAAAGTAGATCATGCGCCAAACATGTACTCAATCTACATAAGGCACCCTCTCCAGAAGTCTAGGTGCAACATCACGTGGTGAAACTGTGTCAGCACGTATGTAAGGATCATAACTGGTGGAAGTCGAATCATTTGATCCTATGTTGGTGCATGGACGCAACATATATCTACCAATGCGATCTGATGCCAAGCGGTCAACGTCACTAGCAATAGAACCTAAACTCTCAAAAATGAATTGTCTTGATGATGCAACTGCCACCTCAGCTGATTGTCCTAGATTCAACCTTTTGGGAAGTACCAAAAGGTTGGGACCCACTAATGCCCTCTTATCAACCGGCGGATCCTAATTAGGACATCAAAATTTCTCTGAAAACTTCTGAAAACCCTATCCCACATGTCGAGGGATAGATGTGAAATCAACATCAAGTCATAAATGAACTACATCATATAATTGTTTGCAAAAATATAATGGTAAATCATCATTGTGAGGCCATATATGATGTTCTTCTAACCACTTGGGATATATAAGTGGTGCAACAACAACATTTGTACACCTGGTGACAAAATAGCCTTGAACTCTGTCCAGTCCCTGATAATGTGGAGACATACTATGCACCATATCCAATGAAACAACCCTATTAACTGCTGGCCATTTCACTATCCCAATAACAGTACTACAAGTGACACATAAAAATCCTCAATACTCAAATCATCATAGGGATTATATGATTTGACTATGTCAATCATACAAGGAAACTTTGCTCTAATCCCCACCACCCTGTCTCTATTAGACAAGTTTGGTGTACTATGGATCATCTGATCTAAATGTGTCAAAGCATTATTTAGTCTATCGAGAGTGGCATCATATAAGTTGCTCCTAACACTATGTGCATCAGCACTATTATGCTCACTAGTATGTTCACTATTATGAGCATCACTATGATGAGACGCCATATCAAATGCCATGTATGCAAATTTCTACATTTTAAAAAAATTAAACATGTACATTTAATTTATAAAATGAATTTATACATTCAATTTTTACATTTAAATTAACAATACTAAAAACATTTAAATTCTAAGAATTAAATACACATGAACAATATAGACAAATTTAAATTAGTTACAAAACTATATAAACATTTAAATTTAAAAAATTAAATACATTCAATCTAAACACTTATATTAAATCAAGACACAACAAGGAGTATTTAAAACACGAAACAACCTACATGTTCTTAAATAATAAATTAGTTATTGTGGGTCACATACACCAAGGCAAGGAGGTTTCAAGTATGTGCACATACTTCAAATACATAGCCAAGTTCAGATCAATGTTTACATCAAGATTAGTTTTGTAACCTAAAGGCAAAATCTAACTCCCACAACCCACTCTCTAGATCAATTTGTGTACACAACATAAGTTAGATTGCCATAAAGCAAGGAAATTACTTGGATTTTACATAGGTGTATGAATGTGTTAGGAAGTGTATTCTAATTGCCTAAATGTTTTTTTTTTTAATTTTCTACTTTAAAGAAAATTCTATGTTAATACATAAAATAGAAAATAAATACCAAATGCAACTAAATTTTATATCTTCTTAGTTCAATATGTAGATTTTGAGATGAATGCAACTAAGATGCAAGCAAAAATGCATATTTTTACAAATGATAAAAATTCAATACAACTTTTCACAATGATAAAAATGCAACTAAGATACAAATGTTTGCAATTTGACAAGTTTCCATTTTATTAGTATTAGGATTTTAATTTTAAAATTCAATATAAGATAAATTATAATTTCTCTTCAATGTCTTTCCCTAAAATGCAATCTAGGTTTTTTAAAATTTTCAAACTAATAATGTAGTTAGATTTCAGATCTTGAATAAAAATGCAAGTTTTATTGAAATAAATGTAAATACAAAACTCACTAATCTATTTCTATAATGGCAAAGCTATCCTTTTGAATTGAAATACATTAAAGTTCAAATTTCCCATTTTCAACAAATAGATTTTTCCTATTGAAATGAATGTAAATTTGAGAAGACCAAGTAAATGCAAATGACTATATTTGGGGTTTTCAATGGTTTTTGGATAGACAAAAGTGCAATCCTATCACACATATAATGTTGTTAGGAAAATGACAAATAATTCAACAATGAATGACCTAGTTTTCTACTGAGTTTAAACTATTTTTTCCAAGTGAAGATCAAAACAGGGGCCTTTAGCAACCAAAATAGTGGAGGCAAATAGGATTTTAAATATTGGTAATGGGTTGGAATAACTTTTGAATGAGGGCTTACATGATATATAACAACCATTTGCAATCCAAAGACTAGTAGAATAATTTTTTTTGAAATGTTTAGGCAAGAAAACCATAAAAAGAGATGACTTTTCAAGCAAGGTTTCTAGATAGAAATCCCAATTTGACAAGAATGGATTCAACATAGTTATAAAGTTAAATAATCTACTCCAACCATGAAGAAATGCAATCTAAATTTAATCGATCTCATTCAAGATCTATGTTAAACTAATTTACTCTAATTTTAATTGAAGATAAGAAAAAAATAAAATTTAATCTAATCTACTTGCAAAATAAATGGAAAAATTTAAACCTAGAGTGAAGTGATGTAGTTGTGGAGTTAAATGAAGTAAATTTGGTCCTCAAATTGAGCTCTTTCTCTAATTCTAGAGAAAATAATAACTCCAAAAGGTTCCTAAAGTTGAGCAAGGATGAGAAATCAACAAATAAAGGTTGTAGATGAAGTCAAATGGTTTGGGATGTCTTCCTCTAGTTTTCACGTACTAAAAAATGGGAAAAACGATGAAGATTTATAAGAGAAGAAGATGGTAGATTAAGGGTTTAGGGTTAATAAGGCTTGGGAAGCAACATTACAATATCTAATGAAATTCAAGGTTTGAATCCTAGCATTACATGTTTTGCCCCTTTGAAATTTTGACAATTTGTCCAAAATCTCTCCTTTCATATGATACAGGCTTTCTAAAATTTTAATTGTATTTTACAGTAAAAGTGCCTAAATACAACTATATAGTTCTTTAAAAAGACCAGGTATAGCTGTATGTAGTCATTTTTAAAAAGACCATGTATCATAGCGAAGGAGAAAAGACTGTATCATATGAAACGAGAGATTTTGAACTATTGCAAAATTGTTCAAAGACTATATCATATGAAAGGAGGGATTTTGAACTATTGGGTATAGTTTATATATCCATTTTAGCAACTGACAATCTTGAAACCTTTACAACTATTGCGAAATTGATTTTATTGCATTTAAACCAAATCGGTTGCATATTCTTTGTAGTCATGTCTTTGTGCATAACCATGCTTCTAGTTTTGATTATGTCCATCCCTCAACAACATTCTTTTGTTACCTATCCTTTATCCTATATGAATTTTGACAGTTTGTCCATAATCTCTCCTTTCATATGATACAGTCTTTTTAAAATTTCAATTGTATTTTACAGTAAAAATGCCTAAATACAGCTATACAATTCTTTAAAAAGACTAGATATAGTTGTATGTAGTCATTTTTAAAAAGACCAGGTATAGCTGTATGTAGTCATTTTTAAAAAGACCAGGTATAGATGTATGTAGTCATTTTTAAAAAGACCAACTTTATCATATCAAAGGAGAAAAGACTGTATCATATGAAAGGAGAGATTTTGAACAAACTGTAAAATTCATATAGGATTTTGCAGTCGGCAAAATATCGTAGTAGAATTAGGGTTTTCCGTTCTTCCTCTGTGGGATGGAAACTAAAATCATTCTCTACACGTTCACAAAAAGATTTCATTTCTGTGACACATTCCCAGCATGCATAGAAGATTAGGATTAGGGTATATGCACATCTGTGCAAGTGGGTATAGTTTATATATTCATTTGTACATGTGGGTGTTGCGGAGTTGCAGTGATGGAATAGTGTAGTACCTGGAGGTGGCACAGTGCAGTCGAATAAAGGGGCTCGCTGGTTGTTGTGGGCTCCAGGAAGAACACTTCAAAACTACATCAATCCGACGAAAATGACATTTTTGCATTTTTTTTTTTCTATGGTTACACCCGAAACCTAACCGGACGTAAACGTACCACCTGATAGAGTCCCGCCAAGAAATGTACAACCACGTAGGTGCCACATAGGTGCAACGTGGTTTCAAGCATAACAAAATTGGGCATAAATAAATCATGAGTAAATGATCCGCTCGGAACTATTTATTTAGCCGAAAGTGTGACACACTATTGTTCTTTTACCCTCTTATATGACCCGTGTCAAGGAGCTCCTTTATTGCCTTCTCAATCTCTTCCTTATGCCTTCTATGATGGTGATAAGGAGTGGTAATCATAGGTTTGACTCCTTGCTCCAACTCAATAACATGCTCAATCCCTCTATCCAGTGGTCTCCTTGGAGGTATACCACTAAAAACTTTTCTAGATGCTTGTCCAATAAAGATTGAACGTCAACGTGGTACTCTCTTTTACCTTCCAAAGAAGTGGTAGGTATAATCAAGGATTGAGCTGCCCAATCAACTTGGCCATGGTAGAACATCCTTTCCATTCACTTAGCTGAGACAACTTTTGGAGTTTCATTGGAGATTTCTCTAAGCACTACCTTTTTCCCATCTAAATGGAACTTGAGTTCCATTATTTGGAAGTTATGAGTGATTTATGCCAAAGAATGCAACCATTGAATTCCTAATACTACATCAGTATCTCCTATGCTAACAATATAGAAGTCATCTTTAACCTCATGATTTCCCAACATAAGACTCATTTTGGGAATCCTTCTTATACATTGGATGGTGAAGCCATCGGCTGCCATCACATTGAAGCCTTAAAACTCTTTAGTTATGAAACCTCTTCTTGCAACTGCCCCTTTATCAATAAAATTATGCATTGTTCTAGAATCAATGAGCATAGTAATTCTTTGGCCACAAAGGACTCCATGAATCGTCAAGGGATCATACTTAGGAATACCTAAAAAAATTTCTTGAGTACTTCTTGAAGCATTCTTTTCTTCTTGGTCTTTTGGCATAGACTCTTCTTCTTCTTATTCAACTTCAACTTGTTGTTCCAAACTTTTAGCTTCTAATTTTTCATCAGAAACCACTTTGATATAGTGAACTTGTCCTTTTCTAAGACATCTATGACCAGTGACCCAAGGATCTTTGCATGTGAAGCAAAGTGTCTTCCTCCTTAACTCATTCTTCACCTCTTCATCAAACAAAATAGTGTTGCCAAGGATGGAATCATGTCACTTGGACAAAAGTGCACCTACGATTTTGTCCTAACATCCAAAAAACTTAGGATTTAGTCATCACAAGCCTCTAATCATTAATTCAATTCTGAATTTAAATTTCTAAATCATTTTCATAGTATTTTTGCCAAGCAACATTCTATAATGGTAGAAATGTATGAAGTCTCATGTCATGATTGTGTACATAAAAACCAAAACATAGTCGACATATATTTAAAAAACTAAAACTATAAAATTAAAAATATAGTCGACATAATCAAATATAGAAATAAAACATATAAATATAAAATAAACATAAAACAACATAAATATACATTTTTATTTTTACTTTGTCAACAACAAAAAATAAATATATTATAAACTAATTAATTTTTATTATCATTTATTTTTTAATATAAAGACATCAAAATTTTAAAATATATATTAATGATTACAAATGAAACTATTAAAAAATAACATCTAAGTATATAATAATTACTACACTTTTCACATATGTGTATGCAATAAATAAAATAGTTCTAAAGTAAAATAAAACTACTCTTTAAATAAATAAAATAATTCAAAACTGTTATTATAGTTTCTAAATATATTTTCTAAATAGAAGAAGTGTTGGCAGCTATTCTTTCTATTCGAGATGGTTTGGTCAGTGATTCTCTCAAATATGCCTTGGATTCTCTGGACAGTCTGAAGTCGAAGTTGGATGGTTATGTTCACACTTTCTTGGTTGATATGGTGAATGCTTTTCATTTGTTGAT
Organism: Cunninghamia lanceolata; assembly: GCA_027924645.1. Lineage (NCBI taxonomy): Eukaryota > Viridiplantae > Streptophyta > Pinopsida > Cupressales > Cupressaceae > Cunninghamia > Cunninghamia lanceolata. Next base: position 15,507,006 of record BSBN01001466.1, on the reverse strand, counting down.
TACTCATGCCTCTAAAGATCTGCATAAGGTTACAACTCCTCCAACAAATTCTAATCTAGAGGTGGCGAGCTTAAGTGGGAGTTGTCCTTCTCCTTTACAAGATGTTTAATTTGTGACAAGTTCTTGTTCATGTTTGTTGGATGTATCTCAGTTTCTTCTTCATGTTATCATTTTTGAGTTAGTTGGTCTGAGTTTAAAATGGACTCTTTATCTCTGTTTTGTATTCGGCCTTTTTGTTTTAAGGTTGTTGTTTGCTTCATGGATCCTTTTGGTTTTGGACCGGGACTCCTATTTGTAGAAATCTTTTTATTAATATATATAGTGGCATCCTTGCCACCTTAATCGATCAAAAGAAAAAATTTATTGTATTTTGTTCCCAGTTTAATCCTCATTTAGACTTCATCTTGTGACTTCTTCCACTCACCTTTTTTTTTTTATGTGTAATATTATTTTATAAATAATAATAAGATACTTATTCATTAAAAATATATATATACTACTTTAACATTCAAAACTAAATTCCAAATAAATCCTAATTTATTAATTAATTCAAAATTTAATCATTAAATTAAACCATCTAGAATACCCTTTCATTTCTTAGAGTTGGCGCGATCTTTCATAGGAATTTTCTTGCACGTCAATTCACTGCCGGCCAACACCTTCACCGAGTGAACCATTTTTTGAAGGGTGAACAAGTCTTATTGCGTAAGAACACGGTTTCCAAATGGAACAGATCCAACGCGTCTTTTTTTTCTATATAAACAAAATGGGCATCTTGGATGATTAATTATAGGAAGCACAGCAGGCAGAGATCAACAGCTCTATAGATTGAGTACTACTTCTTTCATCTTTTCTATCAAAGAAATCCCAAAAGAAATAGAGCAGTGACAGAAGAAAGAAAGAAAGAAAGAAAGAAATAGAGCAGTGACAGAAGAAAGAAATCCCAGAAGAAAGAAAGAAAGAAAGAAATAGACGAGCAGTGACAGAAGATGGCTTCATCCATGTTAATCAAGCTTGCAGTCATTGCCTTTACCTGTGTCATCAGCCTGCACAGCGTTCTGGGTATATTTATGCATACCCAATTAACTTGCCTGTTAAGTCTGTTTCTAATTTAGGATAAACCAATGCTTCAAAATCTAATCTTGTATGGAATTGCAGGTGCCCTGACTTGTGAGGAGTTGCCTATGGAGGTCTGTGCATTTTCTGTTTCATCGTCAGGAGCACGTTGTGTTCTTGAGAAATCTATCCTCAGGGACGGCAGTGCCCAATACCAGTGTCTGGTATGTCAAAAAACCTTATTATTAAACAGGAGTATATTCCAGATTTGTATAGATTGCATAATTGACTTGCCTGTAATTGAAAATCATTGTGCAGACATCAGAGGTCATGGCAGAAAAGATAAATGAATGGATTGAAACAGAAGAATGTGTAAACAACTGTGGGCTTGACAGAATGGTACTGGGATTGTCCAGTGATGGTCTCATGGAATATAGATTTACCAACAAACTGTGCTCTCCACAGTGTTACAACAATTGCCACAACATAGTGAATCTCTACTTCAATCTTGCTGCCGGAGAAGGTAAGCAAATTACATCATTTGCTATTGAGTTTTATTGTTAGCTCTTGTAAGGCTGTTCAAATAATATTGTGTGTGTATGTATATGTTATTCCAGGCTTGTACTTGCCTCGGTTGTGCCAAGCTCACAGAAGTGGATCCCGGCGCATGGTAGAAGAAGTGTTGGGAGGTGCAAAAACAAGTATTGCAGCTGAATCATTCGAATTTGCTTCTCCTCCTTCTTCCACTCTAGACATCACAACCGCCATTCCTGTGGCTTCTCCAGTTCCATAGATGCATTCAAAGTTATTTGATTGCTTTCTTGTCCCATGTCCCTGTAGAATTGAATTCTTTGTGGATGGAGAATTTCCACATAAATTATTTTGGTCCCTACCGATTTTAATTGTTTGGAAGGATTTATACCTAACCTTAGGAAGATTCTTTTTGTTTTTTGGGGAGGAGATTAAATAGTGATCAACCCACCAACGATTTAGGTAGGAGTGTGATTCTTTTCCCACATTCTTCTTAAATCAGTATTGCAGATTTTATGTCTTTAACACAGAAATGAGATCGTGTGCTTTCCCTGCAATTAACTTCTATGTTTGTCCCGTACTTAATGGAACTTCTTTCCATTTTACTATTCAATTTAGAACGCTGCTATGGAGATTTACTAGGTAATAAAATATTGAATATTTTTGTGCCCAATCATGGGAGTATAAGCCACGTATAAAAGGAAATATGTCCTTTGAGTTTGAGTTTTCTAATGGTGAAACTAGCATACCCATGTCAATTTTCCATTTGATTTTGGATTTATTTAGATGGAATGTTTTTATTTTGGATTTATTTAGATGGAATGTTTTAATATGATTATGTATTTTGACAAATGACATCTTTTTATGTGAAGTTGGGTTCATTTTTTAAATTTTAATCATTTTTATTTACACATACTTCCACATATTTGACCTTGTCCCTTTTTCATTTTACACTTATTTCTATACATTTGCCAATAATATTCATTTATTATGCCTATCATTGCACTTACATTCATACATTCATTCCTAACCTCAAAATTTATGCCTCCCTACCTAGATCAATCCTATTGTGCTCGATTTCAAATCCATGCCACATGGAATTGACCCCTAAAATTCAAAACTTCAAATTCATTTTTTTGTTAACTCATGCCTTTTCACTAGTCATTATGAACTGACTTGGTACACTTTGCACAATTTATTGTTATCTTAGTGTTTAAAGACATTCATTTGTGCCCTTAAACACATGAGAGAGGATCACCTTAAAATCATAAGCATTACAAGAAGAATCATTCTAGGAATATTTGCACTTGGAGCACTAAAAGGAACCATAATTTGCATCAGAATCATCTAGAACATCTACATGCATGAGAATAACATTGTCTTCAATATTCATCCATGATAACTAGTATTAAAGTCAATCTAATCAAGGAGGTTAACCTAGGAGAACATGTCCTTGCGATTTGATAGTACTTGTGCATCCCTAGATATCAATGAAGAAGGCAGAAAATGTTGTACAGTCAACTAGTTCAACTTCATGCATTACAAATGAAATCCATGCAGAAGGTAATATCTTCTACACTCTAGAAAACATGTGGTGGATAGGATCGATTTGCCAAATTCTTAGAGCAACCTAGTTTACACTTTATCATTTTTCTTCCAACACATGTAAGAAGTTGTGATTCTAAGTTATAGTTTAAAGTTATGATTGAAATAGTGGACTGTTATTTATTAACCGTCTAAATCAACTAAGTGTTTTCATTTGAGTTTACTTCCAAATTTCAAGGTTTTGTTACATAATTTGTTACAACTCTAGATTAGGTTAATTGAATATCATATTTATTAGATATAGTTTTAGTAAAGGAACCCATTTACTTTTTTACATTTTTAAACTTATCTACTTTTACACCAACCTAGGGTTTTGTTTTAGGGTTCATCCTTCTTTCAGGTTTTCAAATTTGTATTTTTCTAATTGCTTTATCACTTTTTAGATCTGGTTAGGGTTGATCCCTGTTTTTAATTTTCATGAACACTTCATAACTTAATCTTTTTCTAGGGTTTGTGGTTTGATAGAATGTCATTTTTCTTTCATCAATTGATGCAGTCATGGGCAAAGGGTTCAGTTAAGAATTGTCCAACCATGTAGCCAACACAACACACAAAATTCATACAACATAATGAAAATACACAAGAGATATGTTAAACATTGATTTTATTGACTCGTAGTTTGAAATACATCAACAATCTTTATCACAAGGGCTTATAATTAGACTAAGACTTTAGCCTTGAATCATAATGAAATACAAGCACAATTAGTGTGTAATTCCTCAATATGATGTCTTCCGAGTTGATATATATTATGATGCTCTCTACTCTTTTGAATTATGGATCTACTAAAAAACTTGGAACTAAAACTACATTCTTTATGTGGAATGAGTGATCTCTTTTATAGCAAGTATTGATGAAATGTCACGGCATTAACAAAAAATATGGTGTAGTGCCATATGCACTTGTAATGGGAATATTGTCAGGTCCAATCTTAATGATTTCACATTTGATTTTCATAAGGAAACATGTAGATGATCCCATTAAGATGAGTGCAAAAAGATATGCATTATAATTCAATGTGGATTTGACCACGAACTTCCTTGGGACCAACAACCTTATTTATGAAATTATGAATTGGTGAAAGAATCAAATATTTGGTGCATATTTAAATTAGGGTTTACTTAGTTGAATTTGACAATTCATATCGTATTCCTGCTCCAATGAGAAATGACTATTAATGATGTGATATTGTATCTAGAATACACCTCCATGAAGCTCTAGTATGAATTTGAAGTCTTATTGATACAAATATACTACTACTTGGTGATATTACCATTTGAAACTTTGATGTGCTTGTAAAGACCCACACTAATTTTTTTATTTTTTGCAATAAGAAGATGCAAATGCAACCCTCGCACTTTCTGATCACCAAGATCCCAGTGTGGACAAGGTGAGAGCATATGGTGTTTGGACAACTATCTATTTTAATGAATACACTGCTAAATGTAAAGCCGACAAGTTGATCAAAAATATACAGGCAAAAGAGACGACCCAAATGTACACCTCTTTGGGGGACAAGCATGCTTAAAATGCAAAGCCATTGCTAGATTCCTACAAGTCTGATTAAGCCAAATTAGTTGATTGCTAAGTAGACTTGATCAATACCAAACGAGCTATGAAAACAATTGGGTCTAGCAATGAACCGACCAAGACCTTACAATGTTGAAATGCACATAACTAGCAAAATACCATCCAATTTTACAATTGATAATCATGAAATGCTAACACTTTCTAACGGTACTACCATCCAAAATTATAGTGATATGAAGTATCAACTACTGGATATATTGAAAAGAAAAGTAAATATGTAACATACTAATATATTATTTCAAATCAGTAACACACTGTTGCAACATAAAGATTAGTCTAGATAATTAGAAAATAGATGATATTCAACCCCTATAGATTGAGCCACCGAAGCAAACTGGAACCAACACTAAAGGATGATGAAATATGTTGATGAAGATATGCAAAGAAGACTAAGAACTTATCCAAATTGTAAATAAAACTGAAACAATGTACAAAACCCAAAGACTAAACTATACGACCTCTAAAATGATTATACGGCCTACACAAACACTATCAAAACTACTACAATACACACTAGAACTATACAAACGAATATGTCAATGTTATGGTACCCAAAATCAGGCAAGAATCTTCTCCAAAGAGGTTGTGACTAGAAGTCAGCATTCACACGCCTCATTTCCTCATGTATAGTCTATATCGAGTATATGACCTATAGAAGGAATTAGTACGACTCCAAAGGGTGTGAAACTATTGCAAAAGATAGTATGGCCAGGAATATAATTCTCATCTAGTAGGTAGGAATGAGATTCCAATAGCAAGTATGGCCTGATACTATGCTAGTACGACCCAACATAATATGTTAATGGTATGGCCAGATATACTCATACTAGTATGACCTCCTTTGGCATCATTAAAGATTGCAATATGGATATATCAGCAAGATATAAAACTTAGAAACAATTAGGAACTCAAAATACATCAAAAGCCTCCATTATCAATTGAAACTAGAAATTAAACTTTACACGATCAACTCAAACTATAAAATTTCACTATCAACACACAAGTGATTCCTAGATGAAATCACTTAAGCTACTTAGGAGGGTTTTCATCCTTGAAATTGGATTCACAAAAGGGTTTTCATCATCAAGCAAATGGAAGAACTCTCATTCATTCTTAGAGCAAATAGAAATGAATTAGCGAGAAGAGATTTCTGAGGACAAATCTCCCTTTTATAACTTTTTTCAGAGAATAAAGTAAAATTCTCTTTTTACTCACTTATCACCTCAAAAATATAAATAACATAATAAATTATCTTGATGACCACCTTTTTGCACCTTGGAGCTAGAGACACTTTATATGTGCAACTTAAACACAATCTTTTTAAATAATTAAATATAATCTATCTTTTAAAAATATAACTCAAAAGCACTTTGACAACTTAATTTAATTATTTAATCATTTTTCCCTTTTTCCACCACCCCATAAGCCTATGGGAAAAATTCAAAAAATAGGCTGAGGGTCACCAATAGCTTATGCTTGAGAAGGGGACATTACAGTCCTCCCTCCCCAAAATTGCTTGCCCTCAAGCAATTACAAACTTGGGTGCTTAAAAATCTTCTCTCATTCCCAAGTAGCATCCTCAACTGGTAGATTCTTTCATTTGATCAAATACTTTTTTATGCTTTTGTTTCTCAATTTATGCTCTTTGAAATCAATAAGCACTTTAGGAATCAAAATCAATTTCCCTTCTTCATCCAAGGGAGGTAGCTCAATTGATGAAATAACATTATGGCCAAGTGTCTTCTTAAGGTGAGAAACATAAAACACATTATGCACCTTACTATTTTTTGGTAGTTCCAACTCATATGCCACTTCCCCAACTCTTTGTTTGACTTTGTATGGGCCATAAAAATGTGACTTAAGCTTCTTTGCTCCACTCTTTTTAAGAGAGGTTTGCTTGTAAGGCTATAATTTCAAATATACCATGTCACCAACCTCAAAAGTATGCTCAATACGGTGTTGATCTACATACAACTTCTGCTGATTTTGAGCATGTTAGAGGTTGTCTTTAAGAGATTTTAAAATATCTTGGCCTTGTTTAAGTAAATCTTTGGCCCTTGGTACCCTACTGTCACAAAGAATAAGATCAATGAAACTTGGAGCCTCATAACCATACAAATCCATAAATGGTGACATTCTGATAGACATGTAATAAGTGGTGTTATACCAATGTTCCCCAAAGTGGAGCCATTTAATCCAAGCCTTCTGTTGTCCATAAAAATAGTTTCTCAAGTATCCTTCCACCCATTTGTTGAAAATCTATAAAGGAGGAAAAGTTACACCTTGATTAAAATGTATTAATCAAGGGAGCTTTTCATTACAACTACACTAGTATCCTATTTATTTTTTACTATCTACTTTTCTAGACAAATTAACATCAATAGACCCACTTTGCGCTAAGGAAAATGAAAAGAGACTAGACAAATTGTTTTGAAGATGAAGAAAAATTGATAAAGTATTGGAAATAAGCTACTCTAAATAGAATTTAGAAAAATTAAATATAGAATAGGAAATGGATAATACTAAGGAATCTGATGCAGAAGAATGGGGCTTACTATCCAAGATGATAGTATGTCACAGGGACATCTTCACTACGCATTGGAGTCCAATCTGTATAGAAAAGTTAAATATCCAGCACAAGAAGTTTACCGGTCTGTAATATCAAACAAGAAAAATGATATCAAACTACCAAGTGATAACAGAGATGATAATAATGTAGATATTCTATAAAAATCTTAATGAAATAAAAAATACACAAGAGAAGCGAAGAAATATTGACAAAACCTCCATGTGGCTGAATATTCTTCCTCAAAATACTTGTTGCTAATGATAACAAAAATTGTTGGGGCTACTTAGGAGCTTGCCTTCAAGTCAAGCCCTATTTTGGTATTTCGACCTTCACGAGCAGCCATGATAGATAGAAATGTGGATAAATGTGTGTGGTCTTACTTCTTAAGTATGTCTAAGAAATAACTAGCAGTGACAAATAAATGAAAACTAAAAGTATCAACCCTAGTCTATGGAGAAGAATGCCTTAGTGCATGCAGGGAAAAGAGAGTGGTGGGCTACACGACAAATTTTGCTAATGAATAAGTAAAACAATGTATATCAAAATCTATTAACAAAATTTATTTCTTAATGTTGAAACAATATTACCAGCTCAAACAACAATGGAGAAGGTTGCAAGCTCCTTGAGGGAAATATATGTATGAAGATAACCTCAAACCCTTGAAAAAGAGCCCCCTACAATGCTCAATCTGAAAATAGAGACTTCACAAGGATAGAAAAGATGGTATTGCTACTTAGAAGAGCATTAGTATCTTCAGAAGATGCTATGATGAGAGCCACAAAAGTGTATCCTTCAATATTTTTCTAGAAAATCAAAAGAGAAGAATAGAGACAAAGAACCAACAAGAGATCCATTCAAAAAAATAGAGATTGAGAGAGAAAAGATAGACACGCAAGTTAGGAAAAGAGTCATTCAAAGTCGGAGGAGTGTTACAAGAATCTCTTACACCACAAAAGATGTTTAGCTCATCCTAAAAATAGATCACTTAATGCCACACATATGTGGGATGCTAACGTGATGTGCAGACGTCTGTGCTAAGTGTTAGTGTCCAAGTGATTTTATTTCTTGGTCATATGAAATAGCTTCGAGCTAAGAGAACTACAAGGTATTGAAACATTTTTTTGTAAATATGAGCACAAAGAACTAAGAATGGGATAAAAATGATTTTGAAAACACACAAGGGGAGTGAGCACCAAAGTGAGTGAAAAATGCAACATGAAATTACAACGGTGTGCAATTTTCAACGTTACATCTAGCCCCCCACTTTAGCAGGCTTATGACACTATGTGAATGTGCATACAAAAGTACAAAAGGAAATATCATCATAACTTTTACCTCAAAAAGGATATTATAGAGGCCACAAAGGATTCTTCAAATGGAGAAGTGAAGACCCCAGGTTGAGAACCTACAAAACTATAGTATTAGACAATAAAACTTGCACAAGAGGCAATATTAGAACCATATATATAAAATCTATGCTAAAAAAGATTAGATTGGATATGATTTGCCTAAACATGAAGGTTAGCAAATCATATAATCTAATGCACATTCTACTTGTAACAACACCTCATACAATACACAAATATCATAATAAAAAGATATGAATTACCATAGTGCACACAATAGATCATGATTTACATCAACACATGACCATCAAACATAAGGATATCAAAGAAAGTATTTCTTATTCACTGACTCTATACAAGTGATACACTATGGAATCAATTAATTACATAATGCATCCTTGAAATAGTATTGTCATTGTAGAGCAAAAGGCCCTACATTTTGTTGTGTTCTTTGTTTTTCTTAAGAGATGAGTCAGGATTCAATTTTTGTAGTATACATGTTGATACGCATCAGGAGGCATCAATAGAAACAATGGATACAATCAAACAAGAGCCTCAACGTAATGGAATCTGTGAATGTTCCTTTTCCCGTCAAAGTTTCTATCAAAAGTCAAGGGGAGAAGAGAACTCCACATGTCATAGCGGCACATTCCCTAGACATTTTGATAGTTGTAGTTGTTTCTTGTTGGGTCATTGGTTAGAACTTTCCATGTAGCATCACCATGTCACGCATCATTCTGGACTAACAGGTGATGATAGAGTTTCCTATTGTGCTATTTGTTGGAACCATGAAAGTGGAATCCACGTGTCTGTCTCCCGCACATTTGTGAGGTTAATAGTTCTGACATAGTTTCTTGTTGTGCCATCGGTCCAAAGTAAACACACATCATCACCGCACATAAAATAAATTTTAAGAATTAAAGCAATGTACATTTTGGTGGGTCCTATTACAATCTGCGACGTGTCAAACTTTTAGAGTCATTTGATAGGACCCGATGGAGGAAATAAGGAGGTAGACACGCAACATCACCGCACATCTCTACAAGAAGGATTTCCGATAGATGCTTCATGTTGCACTATTGGTGGACCCTCTTTTTCATGTGGGGCCTTCTTCTTCAAGAAGATTCTTGTTTTTAATGTAAAGCTAGAGAGTCTCTAAGCTGCAGTTCAAATTTAATCAGCATTTTCTATGCTTTTGATGTTTTAGTTAGTTGTTGGTTATCTTTTGCAATATCCTATGGGAGATGGGGTTAAATAGATCTGCAATTGTTGTTATTAGAGGATGAGAAATATTCAATAGAATAGTAGAGGGCCTTGATGGGCATTTCTTAGAGAGAATCAAATATTGTATGTCTATGCAAACTTTAGCCTTGTATACTTTGTTCTCCAATCAATAATGAAGAGAAATGACATTATGTGCCAGTTTATTTAGATTCTTATTTATCATATATGAAGTATTGTGGCTTATGTGATCTATTATTGACTGATAACATTTAGAAACTGTTGTGAAATCATGCATGTATGCTCTTTGAAAGCCACGATTCATTTGTTGTTATTAATAATTGAAAGCATTGAGTCTTTTCATTTCCAAAGACTGAAATCTATTTTGGCAAATCGCCATAGTTTAGATTTTGTTCGTGGCTATTTAAATTTAGTATCTCTTTCTCTTTTCCCACATATTGAAGATTCAAAGAAGAGCCAACTTCTATAAAATCCTGAAGGTCATCTCATAAATCAAGTCCCACATTTTGAGATTTCCCATTGTTGTTGGTTATATGTAAATTTAATCTCAACAGTTTTTGGCATCGCTGGTGGGACCTCTTTAGTTTTTTGAATTGGAGGCCTGATTGCATGAACCAAGGGCCTACTATGAGGACTCATTCAGCAAGTAACTAGGGACTTCTAGTTCTGCCATTAGTGATTGTCACTTGAAGAAGAACAACCAGAGCAGGTACATCAATAGCACAGATGGTTGTGCTGACACCCCCTAGAAACTTTGTTAATTGGAATAATGATAGCCCACTTATTCCCCCAACACCCCCAGATATGTGGGATCCTATCCCGACTAATGCTCTAAAGGCACTCCCAAAATTCACGGGAGAAGATTTTAAGACTCTGGCTGAGCATTTGTAGGATGTGGCAAATGTATGCACTATACATCATGTGATGGTGAAAAATGTGGCTTTACGATTACTCATGGCATCTTTCAAAGGAAAATCTCTAAAATGGTATCGATCTCTCCAACCAAATTCTATCGACGCCTAGGATCAATTGGGAGACCTATTTTTTAATAGATTCAATGAGAAGGGAGACAAGTCATCCCTATTGCAACAATTGATTACTATCAAGAGAGCTCCCTAGGAGGCTATAACAGATTTCAACACAAGATTCCAAAAGACATGGCAAAGGATTCCAGTAGTGGTCTGACCCCCTGCAGGTATGGCAATTGTCTTCTGTCTAAAGTCCTTTAATTCTGATATAGCAGTTATGATTTAATCATTGGGAAACCCTTCTAGTTGCTTATGATTTAGCTATAAGGGTTGAGAACAGTTTGATCAATGCCGGGAAACTTCCTCCAAGACCCCCTATGCCTGTATTTCCTGAATTGTCCATACCTGCTCAAGCAGAATTTCCTAATCTGCCACAATCTAGCCCTTCCATGTATATATATCCTACATCTCAAGCCCCAATAGCCTCAGTATTGACGCCTTAGGCATCTGAAATGGAGGATATGAAGAACATCCTGCGGAGTTTCTCAAACAAGATTATAAAACTAAAAAGGTAACAGGCCACTTATTTAAGGCCCCCCTACCAAGGTTTCCAAGGAGCCAAGCATCCTTACCAATCCAATCATTACTAGGGAAACTGAAGGTTAGGTCTGTCGCAACTACCAAATCAAATTGTCGTGGTTCCAATGCCATTGCAAGTTGTTGCACCTAACTCTCATCAAAAATTTGTTGCGGGCCAGAACAATTTGGTAGAAGAATCAAACGCTTGGTGTTTTCCTTGCAATAACACTCATATGCCCAAAGATTGCCCCAAGGGAAACTTATAGCAGAAAGTGGTAGAGAAAAGAAGACAAGCAATGCAAATAGAAATGCAACTGGTACAGTATCAATACTAGTAGCCTAGCATGCAAAACACAGTCCTAGTAGCTTAGATGTAAGGAATGTATATAGAGAAAGAGGTAGAAATTGCTCTAGAACATGCACTCTTTTCATGGGTTGAGGAAGAAGAGGTGGTGTTTGCAAATGAAGCTTCCACTTCAAAGGCTCCACAGGTACAATCTAATTACTATACTTAGTTTAAAATGGAAGATGGTTGAGGTTCCAAAAAGCACACCAGGTCCTGAAGTTACTTTCAAAAAGAGTCTAGTGATTCAGGCCACTCACCCACAAATGCAAAAGCAAGATACTACCATAATAGTACCAAGTAATGGTGTTGTGAATCAATCAGCGGAAAGGATGAAATATCCTAGTTTTCTCTAGAGATCATAACTGTCGAGTCCATTGAACATAGTGGAGCAATTAAAAAGGGCGCTTGCTAATCTCTCACTATGGGACGTTTTGTCAATCCCAGAATAGAAGACTCTGATTCAAGAGGCACTAAATGAGCAAAAAAAATAATGACCATAGTTCACACAGGATGTACTGGCAAAAATAAAGGGTTGACCGAAGAACAGCCAAAGACTCCTCAGCAAAATCCGATAGCTTCTCTGGTGATTTTGAAGGTAGAAGGAGGTAAAACTAAACCTACTCTCTTTTATTTGACTCTCATAGTAGTGAATAAATTACTGCACAATTCTATGATAGACTCAGGCACAAGCGCCACTGTGATGCCCAAACAAATAGCAAATGCTCTTCAAATAAAGTATGAACCCATGGAAAAGGGAGAAATGCAATTGGATGGGAAGAAAGTACAAATAGTGGGGTTCCTCAAGGAACTTCCACTTACATTGTATGCATGCCCAAATATCACTGTGCTACAAGAGGTTTGGTAATAGATATTCCCCCAATCTTTGGCTTATGCTTATCTAGAGATTTTACAGCCAAAATTGGGGGTTATCTTTCTTTAGATTGGTCCCATCTAATTCTGAGAACCAAATATGGTTCCAAGATGAAAGTATTGTTGGAACCATTACATAAAGAGCATATTACTAAGGAGGTGATGGAAAATTTTGAAGTGACACATACTGTGATCACTAAATATGAGAGGCTCAATATGGAAATATTCGATGAGGAGGATGTACTAAGTAGCATAAATGAAGAAGAAGAGGTGCTTCTGTTGGAAGCCATGCAAAATAATCCTTTTGGGAATTACGATTCCACTGGGTTGGGAACATATGTGATTATTGAAGAGGATTTCTCAATTCTAGAAGTGACTAAGATACCCAAGAAAGAAGAGCAAGCCTCAAAAGGAGATTCTAGTCTCTAGACCTTACATTTTGATGGTGCCAAATGCATAAATGGTTCAAGTCATGGCGTATGTCTTGTGTCACCCGAAGGAGAAAAGATTCTCAGAGATTTCTGATTCTAGTTTAGTTGTACGAATAATGATGTGGAATGTGAAGCTCTAGTCCGTGCATGGATTAATCCTTTCTGAGAAACTGGGAATCAAACAGTTGAAGGTGTTTGGAGATTCCAAATTAGTAATCAAGTAGGTCCGGGGAAAGGCAGCGGCTAAAAATGTAAGGATGAGGTCTTATCACCTTGTTTGATGTGGGTCTCACAAGGAGTGCATATTCACAAAGAATGGATTATATTAAGGCAAAACAACAAGATGTGACATTACTACTATCTATAACAGTCTACACAAATCACATACAAGAAAGCAAAGAAAGTAATGCAAAAGAGGCATTTCTAGCATACTATGAGAGCACATATTACCTTGTTTGACATGGGTCTCACAAGGAGTGCACATTCACAAAGAACGGATTAGATTAAGGTGAAACAACTAGATGTGACACTACTACTATCTATAACAGTCTAATAGAAATCACATAGAAGAAAGCAAAGAAAGTAATGCAAAAGAGGCATTTCTAGCACACTATGAGAACTAGGAACCATACCAAACTCTTGTGGGCCACAAGGACTAACAAACTACATTGTTAGGTGACTCACAAAGAATGTTAAAAGGGTAGCTGAAGAGGGTGGTCAAGCTAAGCAAGTGTGTCTAGTTAGGACCACAAGCTACAAATGCTTTAGGGAGGGTACCATCAATGTGATGTATGTGAGAGTGGAAAAGAATAAAAGTATGCCCCCACCTTAAAATAATTGCATAAAGCAATAGTATACAATTAATTTTAAGGTAGAATAAGGGGAAGAGAGCTTTAGAATTGAACATACGTATATGGGAAGATATGTTCGCAAATTTGTATTTATAGAGAAGAATGCCCCAAAGAGACGCAACAAAAACGATGTTGCATGCATGATACACAAAATATTTGTGTAATCATGGTATGATACTGAGCAACACAAACATATGTCACATAGAACAAGAAAAAACACCAAAAATCACAAAGGGATCTACATGCTTTGGGGTTAGTATGCATTTTTAAGAATGGAATCATCAAGGGACAACTAAAACAATTGTCATCATTCCCTAAGAACATAGAACTATGAGCACAAAGGAAGAATGTCACAAGAAATCAAAAGAAAATATTTTTTTGGGTTGGAAGGAAGCTAAATCTTCCAATGCTTTGCATTGTCCCCAAAATGTGGAAATAGGCAAGTAGATGAAACAGAGAAGAAAGTAGAAACAAATAGAATAATGTCACAACATTTTCATTCCTCATGTATCCACGTATCTATAATGGCATCATGGGTCATCTAGCCATAACTAACAAACATATAACACACATTTTTATAGGGAAAAGCATGACAATAAAGCATGCAAACACATGAAATGAAGGTATAGCCCTCATGGGTTGAGCATCATCAGCTCATCCATGTCCCAATATTGACTATCATAAGGGCTCAGAGGAATAGTTGACAAAGGGACCACACTAAGAGTGGTACAAGTGAACTCCCTTGGAATCAAGTGCAAAGGATTAGTAGTAGGAAGAAGATCCTCTTGAGCAGTGGTAGAAGCTCAATTATCAACAATTTTGTGAAAATCATGGACAATGAGGGGATATCCAGGACAGACTCAAAGATTTGCTCAACAGGGGAGAAATTAGCAAAGCCACTATTAGAGTAGTGAACCAAATATGGCTCATCAGTGTTATCGGCATAAATGCAAGTATGGAGAGTAACGGGTTGAGGAACATCCTCCATGGCCAGAAGAAGTGATACATAAGGGATCAAAGGTGACAGAGAAGACGACATGCACTTTGGCTTGTAGAATGGAGGGGTGGGGTAATGTTGGGATTATGCTCGGGTGGCAAGCAAAGAATGTCGATGTCTATGGTAGCAGGGCAGAGGATAATAGGAAAGACTACATGGCAGGTACACTGGAATGGAACAAGAGCAGAGAGGGTGGTGCTAGAAATAACACTAATGTTAGGAAGGTCCCAGGGCTTAGACAAAGGTGGCATGTTAGAAATGGAAGGGAGGATAGAAGGAGCAATGACTACTTGCACCCTTTTGGGACATTGTTTGTCTACGTCTGACTGAGGAGGAGCGGGGGTCAGGGAGGGGCAAGATCAGGTGGTAGTTGCATAGGAGGAGGATGCTCAGGGAGAGACTGCACATTAGTAGCATTCTCTTGAATTGTGGCACGTCAGTGACATTTGCGATCTCTCGCAAGCTTTGTGTGTCGAGTATGAGCCAAGGCCTATGTTGATGGATTTGATGGGTCTTCCAACATGGGTTTCATTTCATCCCTTGTCTAAGAGAATAGGAGGAGGAACAAACGTAACCACACAAGGTTGGGAAACCATAGGGGAAGGAAAGGATGCTACGACACAAGTTGCTTTCCTCGTGTCTCTGAAGAGACACAAGGAACATGAGTAGCCACCAAATGTCAAGGAACCTAAGAAGGAAAAGGAGTAGGAGGAGTGCTCAGCATGAGTTTCTTTCCTCACGTTGTCAAAGTAGTAGGAATAAAAGCAACCCCCGAAGGATGAGAAATCCTAGGAGCATGCGGTGCATGAGGTTGTGCTAGTAGTTGACCTTTGGGCCTTGAGTATGAGGCTAGAGGTGGGACCATTGAGTACAAACTAAGAGTGCAGAAATGGGGAGGTACACTCTACATGGGCTACTTTCCTTTAACTGTTGATGGGGTAGTAGAAGAAACATGAGAAGCCTCCGAAGGCGGAGACACCGAGGAAGTAGTTACAGGAGACTAAGAGGAAGGTCCACCAGATAATTGCACTATCCAATTGGATTTTAACTCATGGTACGATAGAAATAAGAAGTCATTACGCAGTTGGAGAGGCTCTGTCAGAGCCAGCTAGAAGTAGTCCAAGGAAAATTTACCACACATGGTGAGAGGCTTAAATTTGTTGTCATGGATTGTGTGCACTACACTTTCATGGAGGAACTTTAGACACTTGTGCACTATAGACGAGATCACTCTCATAGAAGCGAGCCATGGATGGCCCAACTTCAAATGAAAATGATCCGACCTAGGAATGATCGAGAAAGACACATCCAAGGTCTTGGGTCCAACCTGGATAGTAAGGGTAAGCAAACCCATGGTGGGACAGGACATCCCATCATGATACCATATATAGACCTCTGATTGTTCATACATGTCCTTATACAGCTCATGGATATATAGAAATTCCTCCGTAATAACATTTACCATGCAAGCGAGGTCAATTAGGGCACCCTTTATGGGTTTCCTATTGACCTCGGTGGAAATGTAAAGAAGACCATCATATATATTTGTAGGGACATAAGAGGGGGAGAAACAAATGACAGGTTTGAGAACAAGATTCTCTCAAGCCAGGTGAGAGAGAACATCCACCATCCCTACCATTTTAGCATAGGAAGAAGAAGGAACGTCAACAATCCTATCTAGCACCACAAATGAGGGCAGAAGGTTTATGAAGTTAGATGATTGATGTGGTAAGACCCGGTTGTTAGAGATTTGTAGGTGTTGGTTGGGTGGAACAACAAACTTATTTCCTTTGGCATTCATGTCAGATCATACCTGGATGATATTATGATCGATGAGATCTTGCACTATATGTTTAAGATGCAAACATCTTTTGATATCATAGCCAAGGACTCTATGGAATTGGCAAAAGGCCTTCGGGTTATAAGAAGGTGGTTACAAGGGTTTGTGAGTATCAAGTGGACAAATGAGAAACAAATGCACTAAATTGTTGTTTAGGATCTACTATAAGATTGAATAGAGAGACTCAGTGAGAGGAGTGAATTTATGATTATTCTATGTTTTTAGAGAAAAGAGGGCTAAAGTAGCTTGTGAGGGTGTTGTAGCTGCTACATTGTTTATAACCATTGATGCATTATTTATGAAACAGTTTTTTTTTTTTTATAGTTAGTGAAAGAAGAAGAAGCACTCGATTTCCCAATAGGAGCCGATGAGGTAGGCACCTCAAATTGGTAACATATTGTTGGTAGTCATGGAGTCATGCATAACTGTGTGAATAATTGATACTTCATCAACAAAATCATATCCCTAATCAAATGCTATAGGTTTCCAATGAAAAATTTCTACACATATGACTCTGGAGGGTATAAGGGATTTAAAAGAAGAGTGCTTGGTAGTGATAGATGAAATCAATGACTTTCTCATTAATTCCCTAATGATAGTGGACAAGGTCATTAAAGGTGACCTACAGCCCAATGTTGGCTTAAAAGTGCTACAAGAACTGATTTACCATTTGTTCAAAAGAAACAATAGAATGATCAAGAAGTGAGCAAAACCAATCCAACAGGGTGTCTTTCAATGACCACGAGAATAGCTTTGTTAACAAATAATCTAACAAATGAAGTCAATGCATAAGGCAGTGAAAGCATATACGTGTGTCTGAGTGTCTCGAAGCCCTGAGGGAAGGGGGTAGAATGAATAGTAAGTGATAAGGGCCTATATCTATAATAGGTAGGAATAGGTGATTGTACGAATAAGGTGGACAGTGAAGCAAGTTGCTATTGTAGGGAACCAACGGTCTGAAGAATTTGGTTGACAACAGGATCAATAGTGTGCATAGGCATAAAAAAGGAGCAAAAGCAAGGGGAAGGGATAGCTACTAAAAATATCTGAGAGCACCAGTAGGGAAATTAAATTGTAAGGGACACAAACTAGCACCTACACTGGCATGTTGTGAAGCGCTGGTAGCCATATGTGAAGATTTACGAGTTTGTATGCATGATGTTGCCAGAGGAACATAAAGTTGAGTACCTATAATATTTGAATGTGAGTCATGAGGTCCCAAACATTAGCTTGCCAATGGTGGTGCATTGTTGTGCATGATATGTGCAATACCATGTAGGAAATGAAGACTGTTATGGTGATTAGTTAACATTGCATTAAGAGCATCGACCAGAGGAATATCAAACCTAGGCAAGTCCTCATGACATAGATAATCTTGGAAATCTACTAAAAGATAGTCTAACTCGTGGATTTTCTCTGGTGGGACATTGTCTAAGAACCCTCGTGGTCAAAAGATACCTTGATATCATGGTAACTAGTCATGGGAACTGTCATGAAAGAAGACAAAGAAGGAAGAGTGATAATACTAGTGTCATAATAGAATCTTGTAAAATCGGGTGCTGACCTAATTGGAGTGCTAGGAACACTAGAATTGCCCATGTTAGTAGCACCAGAATGGGCCATGTTAGCATGGTCTAAACTTCTAGGAATGATATACTGTGAATTAGATGACTAGGTTGTAAAGCTCATAAACCAAGTGTTTTGACCTCGCAATGCATAGAAGAATGTGATGAAGAAAAATTATTTGGTGTTTAAATGTAGATGAAAGAGTTGGGTTCACCAAAATGTATAGGAGGAAAAGTTACACCTTGATTAAAATGTATTAATCAAGGGAGTTTTTCACTACAACTACACTAGGGTCATGTTTAGTTTTTGCTATCTACTTTTCTAGACAGACTAACATCAATAGACCCACTTTGTGCTAAGGAAAATGAAAAGAGATTAGACTAACTATTTTGAAGATGAAGAAAAACTGATAAAGCATTGGAAATAAGCTATTGTAGATGAATTTAGAAAATTTAAATATAGAACAAGAAATAGAGAATACTAAGGAACTTGATATAGAAGAATGGGGCTTACCAAGATGACAGAGCATCACAAGGACGTCTACACTATGCGCTGGAGTCTAATCCGTACGAAAAAGTCAAATATCTAGCACAAGAAGTTTACCAGTCTTATATCAAAGTACCAAGTGATAACAAGGATAAAAATAATAAACATATTCTATCAGAAATTAGAAACTAAACTTCACACAATCATCTCAAACTACAAAACTTCACTATCAGCACATAGGTGATTCTTGGATGAAATCACTCAAGCTAGCTAGAAGGGTTTTCATCCTTGAAACTAGATTCACCAAAGGGTTTTCATCCTCAAAAAAATGTAAGAACTTGTGTTCATTCTCAATAAAAATAGAAATGAATTATCCAAAAGAGATTTTTAAGGACAAATCTCCCTTTTATAAGTTTTTCGAGATAATAAAATAATATTTTTCTTTTTGGTCCCTTATCTCCTCAAAAATATAAAAAACATAATAAAGTTTCATGATGACCACCTTTTTACACCTTGGATCTAGCAACACTTTATTCATACAACTTAAACACAACCTTTTTAAATAATTAAATATAAGTTGTCTTTTAAAAATATAACTCAAACACACTTTTGACAACTTAATTTAATTATTTAATCATTTTTCTCTTATTCCACCACCCCATTAGCCTATGGGAAATTTTTGAAAAATAAACTAAGGGTCACCAACAACCTATGCTTGAGAAGAGGACATTGCAGTGCTCAAATGATAGTTGTAGTAAGAATGAACCATTGTGGTAAGAATATGATGAATGTGAAACTTGTAGGTACTTGCAAAAGAAAACAAACATGAAAGAACATATTTTTGGTTGATGCAAGATTGCTCTTATACCCTAAATGCTCCTACATTACCTATGCTACCCACCCTTGACTTGACACTTAGGGTTTCATTTTTAAACTTGATCCTTTAATCATACCTTTTTATTTTAGATTCATTGCCTTATCATGGATATCTTCTTCCCCTTTCTTACCAAGCTCACTTCTTATGTCACTATACTTTATGATGATACTTCTTTTATAATAGTGACTTCACTCCCACTTCATCCTTACATACACTTGATAAATCTAAGGATCTTGATTCATATGACATCTATTATACATACAAAATGTATCCCTTCCCTTATTTATGGCATTGACACACCTCACAATGATACCTCTCTTACACATCTTGGTAGCTCTATATCTATTGAAGACCTAGTGATGGTAATGGGTCAAATGAACAACCAATTACCACATGTACAGAGTACACAATGAAAGACACAAGAGAGAATGTTCAAATAATTAGTTCCATGATTATCACAAAATATATGTCATTACAAAAATTCTTGGCTACTCATTACAATAAGTAGCAACATAGATGTACAAATACTCTCTACACCATGAAGCTAGTAGTGGTTAGTAATCACCAATAACTAGTTCAATCCACATATGAACAACTTTCTCCTCAAATGCAATGTATGTATGAACAATCTACTCAATACATATTATGCTTTAAGTCTAATTATCCTCTGCTAGTATCTAGTACCAACAACCTCTTGTCCTTTGATTTTTTGCACCTATATAGACTCATAACCATGCAACATCTTCACCCAGTACAACTTCCAAGAGAAATCCCATTATGAGATGGTTTGCCTTCCAAAACAACTAATTTAACTTCCCATTAACCATTTGAATAACCAATTGATAAATGTCATTGTTTAACACATTAACAAGTCAAAAGTTATTATATTTTTCAAACACATCATGAAAGATATACATAACCACAAAGCATAGAAGCTCAAAAGCAAATTTTTCCCTTAAGGAATGTGCATGTGGGGAACAATCTATATGTGTTCAAGAACTTGTGCACATAATGTCAAAACTAATTAATGCACCTAAAAAATCATATTAAAAGTCTCCTAATAGAGCAACCAATGTGCAGATCAAGAACTTGTACACAAAAAACAACAAAAAACAATGCGCATAACCAAAAGTTGTGCACCGAATATATTTTTAGGTGATGTAAGATTGCATGACCCCTGGAATGTTCCTACATTAGACACCCTAGTAATAGAAATTTGAGTTGTGTCCTCAAATTTAAGATTGAACAAAAGCATAATTAGGACACCCAAGTTGGCTTAGTTCTACTTTACAAAAAATGAGATATTCCTTGTACTTGTTTTGATATGCTTTATTTGCAATGCACATGTCCAAAATCTACAAATTTTTATCTCATTGATTTTCTAGAATGTGTACCTTCCAATTCACCTATTACTTCTCTTGTTTACTTTCTTTAGGATCAAGGGCATGCTACGAATGTAGATAAAGAAAACATTTAAATCAAGGACATATCCATCCCTTTAGGAAATTTAATTTTGTATGCATTTTCAAAAACTTGGGCAAAATATTACATGGAACAATCTTCTTGGGTTTCAATTTGTTATAAATTCCACATGGGAACCTTCCTTTTGAAAATTCACCATGAGCAACTTTCTCTCAAAGTAATCATTTTCCATTTGATGCTCATCCACATGCAATTTATATTTTGTAGTGCTCTTCTCTAGTTGTCTCTTAACTTGTGTGTGAACTTCTTTCATGTGTTGTTTAAAGTCTTCTACTTCTACACTGATGTTCTTATCACCTTAGACCTTCAACAAGTCCATGACATCCTTTCGATATGTTCCATGGACCATTTGGAATGATGTTTTCCTAGTAGACCTATTTATTAAATTATTATACACAAACTTGGTCTATGCCAATATAAGTCCCACTATATGGGTTTATCTTCCACCAAACATATCAAGTGATTACCTCAATTTAACCATCTATTTAAGGATAGTATGCAAAACTAGAGTTCAACAAGGTGCCCAACTTCTTCAACAATGTGCACCAAAATGAATAAAAAACTTAAATATCCAAGCTATCAAAAGTGACACTTTGTGGAAACCCATATAATCTGAACATCTAATTGAAAAATAAATCAATATCTTGAATGCATCATTCAACTTTTATCAAGGAATAAAATGTGTCAATTTTGAAAATATGTCAATAACTACGAAGATAAAATCATTACCTCTCTAGGTGCACAATAATCCAAGTACAAAATTTTGATAACTGAGAGGGGGGTGAATCAGTTATCTTAATTATTTCATCTTTCTGAATTTCCTTATCAATTAGTGCAGCATCAAATCAAATAAGCAAACATAACCATGAAATGGAAATAACATCAATACACATGACACAATGATTTTGACATGGAAAACCCTATTAAGGGAAAAACCACGGGGTGATTAACCCAAGATTGTATTCTCTGTTAGAAGAATAAGATAGTACAAAATGGCACTTGCCAATTAGGGCTCACTACCCGAGCACACTGCTCACAAGATGCTCACTACCTACAATAGTTTATACAAGTAAACTAGATACTTGAACTGATGAGAAGCATCCACATATGTTGAGGTTTAGTTCCGATTAAGCCCAATATACTGATCTGCTGCACTTCATTCTTACTCTCCTTAGGTGCTACTATCCTGTTACATTTCGGACCTATCTTACTGCCTTCACACTGCTCTTCTACTATCCTGTTTAAAATGGAAGATGGTTGAGGTTCCAAAAAGCACACCAGGTCCTGAAGTTACTTTCAAAAAGAGTCTAGTGATTCAGGCCACTCACCCACAAATGCAAAAGCAAGATACTACCATAATAGTACCAAGTAATGGTGTTGTGAATCAATCAGCGGAAAGGATGAAATATCCTAGTTTTCTCTAGAGATCATAACTATCGATTCCATTGAACATAGTGGAGCAATTAAAAAGGGCGCTTGCTAATCTCTCACTATGGGACGTTTTGTCAATCCCAGAATAGAAGACTCTGATTCAAGAGGCACTAAATGAGCAAAAAAAATAATGACCATAGTTCACACAGGATGTACTGGCAAAAATAAAGGGTTGACCGAAGAACAGCCAAAGACTCCTCAGCAAAATCCGATAGCTTCTCTGGTGATTTTGAAGGTAGAAGGAGGTAAAACTAAACCTACTCTCTTTTATTTGACTCTCATAGTAGTGAATAAATTACTGCACAATTCTATGATAGACTCAGGCACAAGCGCCACTGTGATGCCCAAACAAATAGCAAATGCTCTTCAAATAAAGTATGAACCCATGGAAAAGGGAGAAATGCAATTGGATGGGAAGAAAGTACAAATAGTGGGGTTCCTCAAGGAACTTCCACTTACATTGTATGCATGCCCAAATATCACTGTGCTACAAGAGGTTTTGGTAATAGATATTCCCCCAATCTTTGGCTTATGCTTATCTAGAGATTTTACAGCCAAAATTGGGGGTTATCTTTCTTTAGATTGGTCCCATCTAATTCTGAGAACCAAATATGGTTCCAAGATGAAAGTATTGTTGGAACCATTACATAAAGAGCATATTACTAAGGAGGTGATGGAAAATTTTGAAGTGACACATACTGTGATCACTAAATATGAGAGGCTCAATATGGAAATATTCGATGAGGAGGATGTACTAAGTAGCATAAATGAAGAAGAAGAGGTGCTTCTGTTGGAAGCCATGCAAAATAATCCTTTTGGGAATTACGATTCCACTGGGTTGGGAACATATGTGATTATTGAAGAGGATTTCTCAATTCTAGAAGTGACTAAGATACCCAAGAAAGAAGAGCAAGCCTCAAAAGGAGATTCTAGTCTCTAGACCTTACATTTTGATGGTGCCAAATGCATAAATGGTTCAAGTCATGGCGTATGTCTTGTGTCACCCGAAGGAGAAAAGATTCTCAGAGATTTCTGATTCTAGTTTAGTTGTACGAATAATGATGTGGAATGTGAAGCTCTAGTCCGTGCATGGATTAATCCTTTCTGAGAAACTGGGAATCAAACAGTTGAAGGTGTTTGGAGATTCCAAATTAGTAATCAAGTAGGTCCGGGGAAAGGCAGCGGCTAAAAATGTAAGGATGAGGTCTTATCACCTTGTTTGATGTGGGTCTCACAAGGAGTGCATATTCACAAAGAATGGATTATATTAAGGCAAAACAACAAGATGTGACATTACTACTATCTATAACAGTCTACACAAATCACATACAAGAAAGCAAAGAAAGTAATGCAAAAGAGGCATTTCTAGCATACTATGAGAGCACATATTACCTTGTTTGACATGGGTCTCACAAGGAGTGCACATTCACAAAGAACGGATTAGATTAAGGTGAAACAACTAGATGTGACACTACTACTATCTATAACAGTCTAATAGAAATCACATAGAAGAAAGCAAAGAAAGTAATGCAAAAGAGGCATTTCTAGCACACTATGAGAACTAGGAACCATACCAAACTCTTGTGGGCCACAAGGACTAACAAACTACATTGTTAGGTGACTCACAAAGAATGTTAAAAGGGTAGCTGAAGAGGGTGGTCAAGCTAAGCAAGTGTGTCTAGTTAGGACCACAAGCTACAAATGCTTTAGGGAGGGTACCATCAATGTGATGTATGTGAGAGTGGAAAAGAATAAAAGTATGCCCCCACCTTAAAATAATTGCATAAAGCAATAGTATACAATTAATTTTAAGGTAGAATAAGGGGAAGAGAGCTTTAGAATTGAACATACGTATATGGGAAGATATGTTCGCAAATTTGTATTTATAGAGAAGAATGCCCCAAAGAGACGCAACAAAAACGATGTTGCATGCATGATACACAAAATATTTGTGTAATCATGGTATGATACTGAGCAACACAAACATATGTCACATAGAACAAGAAAAAACACCAAAAATCACAAAGGGATCTACATGCTTTGGGGTTAGTATGCATTTTTAAGAATGGAATCATCAAGGGACAACTAAAACAATTGTCATCATTCCCTAAGAACATAGAACTATGAGCACAAAGGAAGAATGTCACAAGAAATCAAAAGAAAATATTTTTTTGGGTTGGAAGGAAGCTAAATCTTCCAATGCTTTGCATTGTCCCCAAAATGTGGAAATAGGCAAGTAGATGAAACAGAGAAGAAAGTAGAAACAAATAGAATAATGTCACAACATTTTCATTCCTCATGTATCCACGTATCTATAATGGCATCATGGGTCATCTAGCCATAACTAACAAACATATAACACACATTTTTATAGGGAAAAGCATGACAATAAAGCATGCAAACACATGAAATGAAGGTATAGCCCTCATGGGTTGAGCATCATCAGCTCATCCATGTCCCAATATTGACTATCATAAGGGCTCAGAGGAATAGTTGACAAAGGGACCACACTAAGAGTGGTACAAGTGAACTCCCTTGGAATCAAGTGCAAAGGATTAGTAGTAGGAAGAAGATCCTCTTGAGCAGTGGTAGAAGCTCAATTATCAACAATTTTGTGAAAATCATGGACAATGAGGGGATATCCAGGACAGACTCAAAGATTTGCTCAACAGGGGAGAAATTAGCAAAGCCACTATTAGAGTAGTGAACCAAATATGGCTCATCAGTGTTATCGGCATAAATGCAAGTATGGAGAGTAACGGGTTGAGGAACATCCTCCATGGCCAGAAGAAGTGATACATAAGGGATCAAAGGTGACAGAGAAGACGACATGCACTTTGGCTTGTAGAATGGAGGGGTGGGGTAATGTTGGGATTATGCTCGGGTGGCAAGCAAAGAATGTCGATGTCTATGGTAGCAGGGCAGAGGATAATAGGAAAGACTACATGGCAGGTACACTGGAATGGAACAAGAGCAGAGAGGGTGGTGCTAGAAATAACACTAATGTTAGGAAGGTCCCAGGGCTTAGACAAAGGTGGCATGTTAGAAATGGAAGGGAGGATAGAAGGAGCAATGACTACTTGCACCCTTTTGGGACATTGTTTGTCTACGTCTGACTGAGGAGGAGCGGGGGTCAGGGAGGGGCAAGATCAGGTGGTAGTTGCATAGGAGGAGGATGCTCAGGGAGAGACTGCACATTAGTAGCATTCTCTTGAATTGTGGCACGTCAGTGACATTTGCGATCTCTCGCAAGCTTTGTGTGTCGAGTATGAGCCAAGGCCTATGTTGATGGATTTGATGGGTCTTCCAACATGGGTTTCATTTCATCCCTTGTCTAAGAGAATAGGAGGAGGAACAAACGTAACCACACAAGGTTGGGAAACCATAGGGGAAGGAAAGGATGCTACGACACAAGTTGCTTTCCTCGTGTCTCTGAAGAGACACAAGGAACATGAGTAGCCACCAAATGTCAAGGAACCTAAGAAGGAAAAGGAGTAGGAGGAGTGCTCAGCATGAGTTTCTTTCCTCACGTTGTCAAAGTAGTAGGAATAAAAGCAACCCCCGAAGGATGAGAAATCCTAGGAGCATGCGGTGCATGAGGTTGTGCTAGTAGTTGACCTTTGGGCCTTGAGTATGAGGCTAGAGGTGGGACCATTGAGTACAAACTAAGAGTGCAGAAATGGGGAGGTACACTCTACATGGGCTACTTTCCTTTAACTGTTGATGGGGTAGTAGAAGAAACATGAGAAGCCTCCGAAGGCGGAGACACCGAGGAAGTAGTTACAGGAGACTAAGAGGAAGGTCCACCAGATAATTGCACTATCCAATTGGATTTTAACTCATGGTACGATAGAAATAAGAAGTCATTACGCAGTTGGAGAGGCTCTGTCAGAGCCAGCTAGAAGTAGTCCAAGGAAAATTTACCACACATGGTGAGAGGCTTAAATTTGTTGTCATGGATTGTGTGCACTACACTTTCATGGAGGAACTTTAGACACTTGTGCACTATAGACGAGATCACTCTCATAGAAGCGAGCCATGGATGGCCCAACTTCAAATGAAAATGATCCGACCTAGGAATGATCGAGAAAGACACATCCAAGGTCTTGGGTCCAACCTGGATAGTAAGGGTAAGCAAACCCATGGTGGGACAGGACATCCCATCATGATACCATATATAGACCTCTGATTGTTCATACATGTCCTTATACAGCTCATGGATATATAGAAATTCCTCCGTAATAACATTTACCATGCAAGCGAGGTCAATTAGGGCACCCTTTATGGGTTTCCTATTGACCTCGGTGGAAATGTAAAGAAGACCATCATATATATTTGTAGGGACATAAGAGGGGGAGAAACAAATGACAGGTTTGAGAACAAGATTCTCTCAAGCCAGGTGAGAGAGAACATCCACCATCCCTACCATTTTAGCATAGGAAGAAGAAGGAACGTCAACAATCCTATCTAGCACCACAAATGAGGGCAGAAGGTTTATGAAGTTAGATGATTGATGTGGTAAGACCCGGTTGTTAGAGATTTGTAGGTGTTGGTTGGGTGGAACAACAAACTTATTTCCTTTGGCATTCATGTCAGATCATACCTGGATGATATTATGATCGATGAGATCTTGCACTATATGTTTAAGATGCAAACATCTTTTGATATCATAGCCAAGGACTCTATGGAATTGGCAAAAGGCCTTCGGGTTATAAGAAGGTGGTTACAAGGGTTTGTGAGTATCAAGTGGACAAATGAGAAACAAATGCACTAAATTGTTGTTTAGGATCTACTATAAGATTGAATAGAGAGACTCAGTGAGAGGAGTGAATTTATGATTATTCTATGTTTTTAGAGAAAAGAGGGCTAAAGTAGCTTGTGAGGGTGTTGTAGCTGCTACATTGTTTATAACCATTGATGCATTATTTATGAAACAGTTTTTTTTTTTTTATAGTTAGTGAAAGAAGAAGAAGCACTCGATTTCCCAATAGGAGCCGATGAGGTAGGCACCTCAAATTGGTAACATATTGTTGGTAGTCATGGAGTCATGCATAACTGTGTGAATAATTGATACTTCATCAACAAAATCATATCCCTAATCAAATGCTATAGGTTTCCAATGAAAAATTTCTACACATATGACTCTGGAGGGTATAAGGGATTTAAAAGAAGAGTGCTTGGTAGTGATAGATGAAATCAATGACTTTCTCATTAATTCCCTAATGATAGTGGACAAGGTCATTAAAGGTGACCTACAGCCCAATGTTGGCTTAAAAGTGCTACAAGAACTGATTTACCATTTGTTCAAAAGAAACAATAGAATGATCAAGAAGTGAGCAAAACCAATCCAACAGGGTGTCTTTCAATGACCACGAGAATAGCTTTGTTAACAAATAATCTAACAAATGAAGTCAATGCATAAGGCAGTGAAAGCATATACGTGTGTCTGAGTGTCTCGAAGCCCTGAGGGAAGGGGGTAGAATGAATAGTAAGTGATAAGGGCCTATATCTATAATAGGTAGGAATAGGTGATTGTACGAATAAGGTGGACAGTGAAGCAAGTTGCTATTGTAGGGAACCAACGGTCTGAAGAATTTGGTTGACAACAGGATCAATAGTGTGCATAGGCATAAAAAAGGAGCAAAAGCAAGGGGAAGGGATAGCTACTAAAAATATCTGAGAGCACCAGTAGGGAAATTAAATTGTAAGGGACACAAACTAGCACCTACACTGGCATGTTGTGAAGCGCTGGTAGCCATATGTGAAGATTTACGAGTTTGTATGCATGATGTTGCCAGAGGAACATAAAGTTGAGTACCTATAATATTTGAATGTGAGTCATGAGGTCCCAAACATTAGCTTGCCAATGGTGGTGCATTGTTGTGCATGATATGTGCAATACCATGTAGGAAATGAAGACTGTTATGGTGATTAGTTAACATTGCATTAAGAGCATCGACCAGAGGAATATCAAACCTAGGCAAGTCCTCATGACATAGATAATCTTGGAAATCTACTAAAAGATAGTCTAACTCGTGGATTTTCTCTGGTGGGACATTGTCTAAGAACCCTCGTGGTCAAAAGATACCTTGATATCATGGTAACTAGTCATGGGAACTGTCATGAAAGAAGACAAAGAAGGAAGAGTGATAATACTAGTGTCATAATAGAATCTTGTAAAATCGGGTGCTGACCTAATTGGAGTGCTAGGAACACTAGAATTGCCCATGTTAGTAGCACCAGAATGGGCCATGTTAGCATGGTCTAAACTTCTAGGAATGATATACTGTGAATTAGATGACTAGGTTGTAAAGCTCATAAACCAAGTGTTTTGACCTCGCAATGCATAGAAGAATGTGATGAAGAAAAATTATTTGGTGTTTAAATGTAGATGAAAGAGTTGGGTTCACCAAAATGTATAGGAGGAAAAGTTACACCTTGATTAAAATGTATTAATCAAGGGAGTTTTTCACTACAACTACACTAGGGTCATGTTTAGTTTTTGCTATCTACTTTTCTAGACAGACTAACATCAATAGACCCACTTTGTGCTAAGGAAAATGAAAAGAGATTAGACTAACTATTTTGAAGATGAAGAAAAACTGATAAAGCATTGGAAATAAGCTATTGTAGATGAATTTAGAAAATTTAAATATAGAACAAGAAATAGAGAATACTAAGGAACTTGATACAGAAGAATGGGGCTTACCAAGATGACAGAGCATCACAAGGACGTCTACACTATGCGCTGGAGTCTAATCCGTACGAAAAAGTCAAATATCTAGCACAAGAAGTTTACCAGTCTTATATCAAAGTACCAAGTGATAACAAGGATAAAAATAATAAACATATTCTATCAGAAATTAGAAACTAAACTTCACACAATCATCTCAAACTACAAAACTTCACTATCAGCACATAGGTGATTCTTGGATGAAATCACTCAAGCTAGCTAGAAGGGTTTTCATCCTTGAAACTAGATTCACCAAAGGGTTTTCATCCTCAAAAAAATGTAAGAACTTGTGTTCATTCTCAATAAAAATAGAAATGAATTATCCAAAAGAGATTTTTAAGGACAAATCTCCCTTTTATAAGTTTTTCGAGATAATAAAATAATATTTTTCTTTTTGGTCCCTTATCTCCTCAAAAATATAAAAAACATAATAAAGTTTCATGATGACCACCTTTTTACACCTTGGATCTAGCAACACTTTATTCATACAACTTAAACACAACCTTTTTAAATAATTAAATATAAGTTGTCTTTTAAAAATATAACTCAAACGCACTTTTGACAACTTAATTTAATTATTTAATCATTTTTCTCTTATTCCACCACCCCATTAGCCTATGGGAAATTTTTGAAAAATAAACTAAGGGTCACCAACAACCTATGCTTGAGAAGAGGACATTGCAGTGCTCAAATGATAGTTGTAGTAAGAATGAACCATTGTGGTAAGAATATGATGAATGTGAAACTTGTAGGTACTTGCAAAAGAAAACAAACATGAAAGAACATATTTTTGGTTGATGCAAGATTGCTCTTATACCCTAAATGCTCCTACATTACCTATGCTACCCACCCTTGACTTGACACTTAGGGTTTCATTTTTAAACTTGATCCTTTAATCATACCTTTTTATTTTAGATTCATTGCCTTATCATGGATATCTTCTTCCCCTTTCTTACCAAGCTCACTTCTTATGTCACTATACTTTATGATGATACTTCTTTTATAATAGTGACTTCACTCCCACTTCATCCTTACATACACTTGATAAATCTAAGGATCTTGATTCATATGACATCTATTATACATACAAAATGTATCCCTTCCCTTATTTATGGCATTGACACACCTCACAATGATACCTCTCTTACACATCTTGGTAGCTCTATATCTATTGAAGACCTAGTGATGGTAATGGGTCAAATGAACAACCAATTACCACATGTACAGAGTACACAATGAAAGACACAAGAGAGAATGTTCAAATAATTAGTTCCATGATTATCACAAAATATATGTCATTACAAAAATTCTTGGCTACTCATTACAATAAGTAGCAACATAGATGTACAAATACTCTCTACACCATGAAGCTAGTAGTGGTTAGTAATCACCAATAACTAGTTCAATCCACATATGAACAACTTTCTCCTCAAATGCAATGTATGTATGAACAATCTACTCAATACATATTATGCTTTAAGTCTAATTATCCTCTGCTAGTATCTAGTACCAACAACCTCTTGTCCTTTGATTTTTTGCACCTATATAGACTCATAACCATGCAACATCTTCACCCAGTACAACTTCCAAGAGAAATCCCATTATGAGATGGTTTGCCTTCCAAAACAACTAATTTAACTTCCCATTAACCATTTGAATAACCAATTGATAAATGTCATTGTTTAACACATTAACAAGTCAAAAGTTATTATATTTTTCAAACACATCATGAAAGATATACATAACCACAAAGCATAGAAGCTCAAAAGCAAATTTTTCCCTTAAGGAATGTGCATGTGGGGAACAATCTATATGTGTTCAAGAACTTGTGCACATAATGTCAAAACTAATTAATGCACCTAAAAAATCATATTAAAAGTCTCCTAATAGAGCAACCAATGTGCAGATCAAGAACTTGTACACAAAAAACAACAAAAAACAATGCGCATAACCAAAAGTTGTGCACCGAATATATTTTTAGGTGATGTAAGATTGCATGACCCCTGGAATGTTCCTACATTAGACACCCTAGTAATAGAAATTTGAGTTGTGTCCTCAAATTTAAGATTGAACAAAAGCATAATTAGGACACCCAAGTTGGCTTAGTTCTACTTTACAAAAAATGAGATATTCCTTGTACTTGTTTTGATATGCTTTATTTGCAATGCACATGTCCAAAATCTACAAATTTTTATCTCATTGATTTTCTAGAATGTGTACCTTCCAATTCACCTATTACTTCTCTTGTTTACTTTCTTTAGGATCAAGGGCATGCTACGAATGTAGATAAAGAAAACATTTAAATCAAGGACATATCCATCCCTTTAGGAAATTTAATTTTGTATGCATTTTCAAAAACTTGGGCAAAATATTACATGGAACAATCTTCTTGGGTTTCAATTTGTTATAAATTCCACATGGGAACCTTCCTTTTGAAAATTCACCATGAGCAACTTTCTCTCAAAGTAATCATTTTCCATTTGATGCTCATCCACATGCAATTTATATTTTGTAGTGCTCTTCTCTAGTTGTCTCTTAACTTGTGTGTGAACTTCTTTCATGTGTTGTTTAAAGTCTTCTACTTCTACACTGATGTTCTTATCACCTTAGACCTTCAACAAGTCCATGACATCCTTTCGATATGTTCCATGGACCATTTGGAATGATGTTTTCCTAGTAGACCTATTTATTAAATTATTATACACAAACTTGGTCTATGCCAATATAAGTCCCACTATATGGGTTTATCTTCCACCAAACATATCAAGTGATTACCTCAATTTAACCATCTATTTAAGGATAGTATGCAAAACTAGAGTTCAACAAGGTGCCCAACTTCTTCAACAATGTGCACCAAAATGAATAAAAAACTTAAATATCCAAGCTATCAAAAGTGACACTTTGTGGAAACCCATATAATCTGAACATCTAATTGAAAAATAAATCAATATCTTGAATGCATCATTCAACTTTTATCAAGGAATAAAATGTGTCAATTTTGAAAATATGTCAATAACTACGAAGATAAAATCATTACCTCTCTAGGTGCACAATAATCCAAGTACAAAATTTTGATAACTGAGAGGGGGGTGAATCAGTTATCTTAATTATTTCATCTTTCTGAATTTCCTTATCAATTAGTGCAGCATCAAATCAAATAAGCAAACATAACCATGAAATGGAAATAACATCAATACACATGACACAATGATTTTGACATGGAAAACCCTATTAAGGGAAAAACCACGGGGTGATTAACCCAAGATTGTATTCTCTGTTAGAAGAATAAGATAGTACAAAATGGCACTTGCCAATTAGGGCTCACTACCCGAGCACACTGCTCACAAGATGCTCACTACCTACAATAGTTTATACAAGTAAACTAGATACTTGAACTGATGAGAAGCATCCACATATGTTGAGGTTTAGTTCCGATTAAGCCCAATATACTGATCTGCTGCACTTCATTCTTACTCTCCTTAGGTGCTACTATCCTGTTACATTTCGGACCTATCTTACTGCCTTCACACTGCTCTTCTACTATCCTGTTTAAAATGGAAGATGGTTGAGGTTCCAAAAAGCACACCAGGTCCTGAAGTTACTTTCAAAAAGAGTCTAGTGATTCAGGCCACTCACCCACAAATGCAAAAGCAAGATACTACCATAATAGTACCAAGTAATGGTGTTGTGAATCAATCAGCGGAAAGGATGAAATATCCTAGTTTTCTCTAGAGATCATAACTATCGATTCCATTGAACATAGTGGAGCAATTAAAAAGGGCGCTTGCTAATCTCTCACTATGGGACGTTTTGTCAATCCCAGAATAGAAGACTCTGATTCAAGAGGCACTAAATGAGCAAAAAAAATAATGACCATAGTTCACACAGGATGTACTGGCAAAAATAAAGGGTTGACCGAAGAACAGCCAAAGACTCCTCAGCAAAATCCGATAGCTTCTCTGGTGATTTTGAAGGTAGAAGGAGGTAAAACTAAACCTACTCTCTTTTATTTGACTCTCATAGTAGTGAATAAATTACTGCACAATTCTATGATAGACTCAGGCACAAGCGCCACTGTGATGCCCAAACAAATAGCAAATGCTCTTCAAATAAAGTATGAACCCATGGAAAAGGGAGAAATGCAATTGGATGGGAAGAAAGTACAAATAGTGGGGTTCCTCAAGGAACTTCCACTTACATTGTATGCATGCCCAAATATCACTGTGCTACAAGAGGTTTTGGTAATAGATATTCCCCCAATCTTTGGCTTATGCTTATCTAGAGATTTTACAGCCAAAATTGGGGGTTATCTTTCTTTAGATTGGTCCCATCTAATTCTGAGAACCAAATATGGTTCCAAGATGAAAGTATTGTTGGAACCATTACATAAAGAGCATATTACTAAGGAGGTGATGGAAAATTTTGAAGTGACACATACTGTGATCACTAAATATGAGAGGCTCAATATGGAAATATTCGATGAGGAGGATGTACTAAGTAGCATAAATGAAGAAGAAGAGGTGCTTCTGTTGGAAGCCATGCAAAATAATCCTTTTGGGAATTACGATTCCACTGGGTTGGGAACATATGTGATTATTGAAGAGGATTTCTCAATTCTAGAAGTGACTAAGATACCCAAGAAAGAAGAGCAAGCCTCAAAAGGAGATTCTAGTCTCTAGACCTTACATTTTGGTGGTGCCAAATGCATAAATGGTTCAAGTCATGGCGTATGTCTTGTGTCACCCGAAGGAGAAAAGATTCTCAGAGATTTCTGATTCTAGTTTAGTTGTACGAATAATGATGTGGAATGTGAAGCTCTAGTCCGTGCATGGATTAATGCTTTCTGAGAAACTGGGAATCAAACAGTTGAAGGTGTTTGGAGATTCCAAATTAGTAATCAAGTAGGTCCGGGGAAAGGCAGCGGCTAAAAATGTAAGGATGAGGTCTTATCACCTTGTTTGATGTGGGTCTCACAAGGAGTGCATATTCACAAAGAATGGATTATATTAAGGCAAAACAACAAGATGTGACATTACTACTATCTATAACAGTCTACACAAATCACATACAAGAAAGCAAAGAAAGTAATGCAAAAGAGGCATTTCTAGCATACTATGAGAGCACATATTACCTTGTTTGACATGGGTCTCACAAGGAGTGCACATTCACAAAGAACGGATTAGATTAAGGTGAAACAACTAGATGTGACACTACTACTATCTATAACAGTCTAATAGAAATCACATAGAAGAAAGCAAAGAAAGTAATGCAAAAGAGGCATTTCTAGCACACTATGAGAACTAGGAACCATACCAAACTCTTGTGGGCCACAAGGACTAACAAACTACATTGTTAGGTGACTCACAAAGAATGTTAAAAGGGTAGCTGAAGAGGGTGGTCAAGCTAAGCAAGTGTGTCTAGTTAGGACCACAAGCTACAAATGCTTTAGGGAGGGTACCATCAATGTGATGTATGTGAGAGTGGAAAAGAATAAAAGTATGCCCCCACCTTAAAATAATTGCATAAAGCAATAGTATACAATTAATTTTAAGGTAGAATAAGGGGAAGAGAGCTTTAGAATTGAACATACGTATATGGGAAGATATGTTCGCAAATTTGTATTTATAGAGAAGAATGCCCCAAAGAGACGCAACAAAAACGATGTTGCATGCATGATACACAAAATATTTGTGTAATCATGGTATGATACTGAGCAACACAAACATATGTCACATAGAACAAGAAAAAACACCAAAAATCACAAAGGGATCTACATGCTTTGGGGTTAGTATGCATTTTTAAGAATGGAATCATCAAGGGACAACTAAAACAATTGTCATCATTCCCTAAGAACATAGAACTATGAGCACAAAGGAAGAATGTCACAAGAAATCAAAAGAAAATATTTTTTTGGGTTGGAAGGAAGCTAAATCTTCCAATGCTTTGCATTGTCCCCAAAATGTGGAAATAGGCAAGTAGATGAAACAGAGAAGAAAGTAGAAACAAATAGAATAATGTCACAACATTTTCATTCCTCATGTATCCACGTATCTATAATGGCATCATGGGTCATCTAGCCATAACTAACAAACATATAACACACATTTTTATAGGGAAAAGCATGACAATAAAGCATGCAAACACATGAAATGAAGGTATAGCCCTCATGGGTTGAGCATCATCAGCTCATCCATGTCCCAATATTGACTATCATAAGGGCTCAGAGGAATAGTTGACAAAGGGACCACACTAAGAGTGGTACAAGTGAACTCCCTTGGAATCAAGTGCAAAGGATTAGTAGTAGGAAGAAGATCCTCTTGAGCAGTGGTAGAAGCTCAATTATCAACAATTTTGTGAAAATCATGGACAATGAGGGGATATCCAGGACAGACTCAAAGATTTGCTCAACAGGGGAGAAATTAGCAAAGCCACTATTAGAGTAGTGAACCAAATATGGCTCATCAGTGTTATCGGCATAAATGCAAGTATGGAGAGTAACGGGTTGAGGAACATCCTCCATGGCCAGAAGAAGTGATACATAAGGGATCAAAGGTGACAGAGAAGACGACATGCACTTTGGCTTGTAGAATGGAGGGGTGGGGTAATGTTGGGATTATGCTCGGGTGGCAAGCAAAGAATGTCGATGTCTATGGTAGCAGGGCAGAGGATAATAGGAAAGACTACATGGCAGGTACACTGGAATGGAACAAGAGCAGAGAGGGTGGTGCTAGAAATAACACTAATGTTAGGAAGGTCCCAGGGCTTAGACAAAGGTGGCATGTTAGAAATGGAAGGGAGGATAGAAGGAGCAATGACTACTTGCACCCTTTTGGGACATTGTTTGTCTACGTCTGACTGAGGAGGAGCGGGGGTCAGGGAGGGGCAAGATCAGGTGGTAGTTGCATAGGAGGAGGATGCTCAGGGAGAGACTGCACATTAGTAGCATTCTCTTGAATTGTGGCACGTCAGTGACATTTGCGATCTCTCGCAAGCTTTGTGTGTCGAGTATGAGCCAAGGAGCATGTGTCCAAGAACTTATGCACACAACATTAGAAACCAATGTTCCCAAATAAATCATACCAAAATTCTTCAAACAAAGCAATCAATTCATGGATCAAGAACTTGCACACAAAACACAACAAAGAAAACAAAATAATGAACACAACTAAAACATGCACATTAAACATAGTTTTGAGTGATGGAAGATTATACCTAGTAATGCCTTCTCATGACCTATCTCTTGATGTTTGTCCATCCTCTACTCCTAATAAACATATATCATGCTATACTTCATTGTTCACTTATGGATTCCCATATATGTTCCTCTCTTGCTTCATCTCATGTTAAGGATCAAGGATCATAGTAATATTGACAAACATATCCAACCTTCACATGAGGTTGCTAGTCCTTATCTATCTTGTGGCTCATGGTCTATTAATGATATGTTTAATGATAAGCGCAATGATAGTTATTTATCTTCTCATGATGGAGATGATGTCTCTTTGTCTTGTAATGATTTGGTTCCTCACACATATCCTAATTCCCTTCCTTAGCGAATCTTATGCATTTCTCTATCCATCATATGATGATATACAACCTTTTGATGGAAACTTACATTTGGATCCTCTCATGTTTTCTTCTAATGTATCTATGAGTGATGATGGAGTATATTCTTCCACAACCACTATTGACAAACATGTGATTTAGACATACCTAAGGATGAAGAACATGAGGATCTCTTACAATTTTTACTTGGTTTATGTGAGGATAATGTCTTATTAGTTGATGATACATCTTTCACATCCTCCACCTCTATTACTCATGGCATGAGGCATGCACATACAAATATTGGACATGGGAAGCATGATTGATAGTTGATCTTATGTGAACTACCTCATCAATTGGATTGACTATTTAGAATGGTATGTTGATACTTATGCACATAGATTCCAACTATAAATGATACTATTGAAATATCCCATAATCTTTTGGCATATGAAATTTTAACTTATCCTTCATTAAGTTGATTTAGGGCACCTTTTTTTAAAAATTCTGATGGTAGAGGTGATCTATTACAACATTTACAATACTTCCAAGTAATGTGTCTCCCTTAGTTTTATCAGGATCAATTGCTCACTAAGGTGTTCCCATCAAGCTTAAGTGACCATGCACTTACATGGTTTTATTCATTGTTTAATCCTTCTATAAATTCCTTCAAGGATTTGACTAATGCTTTTATAAAACATTTTCATTACAATATTAATCCTAAAACATCCATTTCTCAACTCATGCAATGCAAACAAAAGGAACATGAGACAATTAAGTATCATGTTTTCAAATTCTAAGCTTTAGCTACTAATATGAGGTCTACATTAAGGGATGATGATATTCAACATATATTTATAAATAGTATAATTCCAATCTTTGAGAGCCAAGTGTATTACATGCTTCGTCACTCATTTTCAAATTTGTGTCAATATTGTAAGTGTGAGTGTGCCTTATTAGAAGACCCCCTTTTATAATAATATATTTATAGTACTTATTGTAAGTTGTAGCATGTTTCCATTATAAAAGGTTACCTTAATTGGATTGTGCACCAAAAGATTTGAATCTCACACCAAAATATAAGGTTACCTATTTAATCACTAGTCTTAGTAGGGTTTATGTTCAAAGCCACATCATGTTTTAAGATCCACATCTTGAGGTACATCAAAGGTGGTCATTTTACATGTTTTAAGAAGATGCAACAATTCCAAGGCAAATTCAAGGTTGAAATTATTTAATGAGGGGCCATTAATCTTTATCTCATGTGCCTAGGGTGGTGAACTACATTTTTTCTTGGTGTCATCCTACTATTTACCTACTTATATTCAGCTAACATCCTTGATTGAGAATTGTTTTGATCTTGAATATATCGATCATGCCTATCAAAAATATTTTCTAAAGACAGTGAGCCTTTTAGAATCTTGTTAAACCTTTTAACTAAATGACTCCAAACCCTACAATAATTTAAGTTTTGCATTCTTATAGAACTTGAATTATTGATCACAATAGGTAGAACTTCCTTTAAAGAACAAACCATCAAAATGATCATTAATTTCTAGGAAATTAACAATGTGAAGATCATCATTGAAAACTTATGATTTATCTAAATTATCCAACATTACCAACTGATAGATCAATTCAATAGTGAATGTGCTATGTTAAAATCTGAAGTGCGGAATGAACATATATATTCGAACAACAAGAGATTCAACTCTACTATTCTCTACACATGGAATGCATTCAATAATAAAAGCATCAAACCATTCTATAGCATCCCACATTTGATCTCTATAGTGTTAAAGGCAATCTTTTTTTATTTGGAATTGCTCTTTTATTTATTTAATAATCAATTATGCATCTTCTTCCACTTTTGATAACTTGATTTGCATGTCATGAGCAATCTTAAGGCCCAACAAATGAACTTCATACTCTGCAATATTATTAGTATAATCAAATTGCAAGTGGTAAACAAAAGGATATAACTTACCTTTTCGAGATATTAGAACAACATCGACTCCTAAACCCACTATAGAACAATTTCTATGAAAATACATAGTCCATAAGCCCATCTCTTCTTAATATTTATTGAGACAAACTAATGCTTATTGATTTTCTTCATCAACCATCATCATGTAAGTATTGAAACCCATTTCTTGATATAGAATTTTGGCTTTAGGATACTACAACATCACAATCATAGCGTGAGACTTATGCTCTAGCTCCAACTTGTCTTTTCTCCTTTTGAAAAGAATGGTTTCCAAAGACCAATCCAATTGGATTTCTCTGCCTAAATCTTTGCAAAAATTACAACTCAGCAACATATCATAACTAGTTGGAATATCTACTACCAACATAGTCATCATGATGTGCTTATCTAGATGTGTAGCAAGAGCTACCTAAGTATCTTTCAGTTGTCTGACTAGCGACACCGATTTGGATTCAAGGGATTAACATTCCCAAAAGTTTTGGTAGAAGAAAATCATAAAGCATTCATCACCTAAAGTTGCATGACATTATCTAAATTTATGATACAATTACTCAGTTTGTAACCACCAATGTACAAAGATATGTAGAAGGGCTTGGGATTGTCTCCTACTATCACAGAAGACAAGTAGATTTGGTTGTACAAGAGTGGTATCTTTTCTCATATATTTAACAATTCTACAAGCTGATCTAAATGATCTTGAAAATACTCAAGTTGAGAAATTTGTACCTTTGTCTTCATCACGTAGTCTACAATGTCAAATTTGGCCAAAGGCTTATCTAAGTAGTTTGCATTGGCTTGATAACCTATTGATGAACTACTTTGGAAGTAGAAACCACAAAGGTTGCATGCTACTCTATAATTTTCTCTTTACCTTTCATCTTCTTTTTTTCCTCTCAAGTGCTACACGAGTGATAACAAACATTGAATGACTATCAAGATTAAAAAGAAATGAATGTCTATTGAGGTCATTCATTATTTCTTCATATTCAATGAATCTGATTGCAAAGTCATTATCAAGGTCATTAGTTTGCCATTGAGCAACACCTGAATTTTTTGTTTTAGGGTCTACAAATCCCATAATTTGATTAAGTCTTTGCATCTCTAGACACATATTATTGTTATGGACATTTGTATCATGAAAAGAACAATAATTGTTAGCTAGTAGAGGACCTCCAATAGACGGCCTATTAGGTGGCGCTATCAACCATGACCTATTACTATTGTTGAATGGATGAAGTTATTCCTTCTTGAAGAAGGCTAATTCTACTGAATGAGCTAAAGTTATTGCGGCATTTGTATCTTAATAATTGTAATATCATTGACTATTCCTGTTGTAGGTAAGGTCACGAGGTCTGGTCTTCCCCGTCCGCGTGGAACCGGAGGGCGTGTCGCGCCAGCATCACCGATCACGTTAAAAAGTTTACCATGCGCATAAAAAAAAATTGTAATATCATTGACCACCTTTTGCAATAACAAATCAACTAAACTCTTCAAAAGAGGTTTAACTAGATCCTTCTACATTTTTCTAGTAGTGTTCACATGATCATCTAATTCAATGGCATGTTGTGTATATTTTAATTTTGTTCCATGTCATGTCTTGAGGAAGAAAGTGATCTTTGATGGTGTTGTACCCAATCAAAATTTTTGCTTCATTAAGGCATTTTATGCAAGTCTAGAAAAAATTTCGTCGAAAAAGTCAAAAAGTCAAAATCTCTAAAAATAAAAATTTCTATTTTTAGAAAGTTTCTAAAAATAGATGCCAAATTAGGTTTTTTGGGTTTCTTGAAATACAGATGCTGGCAAAATTTTCTAAAAATAGAAAGTTTCTAAAAATAGAATCTCTGATTCAGGTGTCGTGCCTAATTCTCATTCGCTGATTTCGCTTCACGATCTAGGTGGTCCAGACGAAATCTATTAAAGGTCAAGTTTTCTCTACTGGGTCACTTCTACTTTTTTAGATGGCGAAGCATGAGCTCCGAAGTCATCAATAGAGGAAGTTCATCTGCTAGAGCTCATTTTCAAGTTTTCGATGTTCAGACGACGCAGAACTGACGAGCAGTCACCGATTTGATGAAGAATGGAAAACGGAGCAAGATGGATCCGGAATGAAAAGAAACGCTGGAAATCATAAATTTGACTAAGGCACAAAATTCTAGGTGTCCCTGGAGGCTGGGGGCACCTAGTTTTAGTAATGTTAGAATTTTGTCACATTTTTCAAGAAAATGCTAGAAATACCTCTGTCGGTCAATTTTGGGGTGGACAAAAGCAGTCATTTTGGTCAACAAGCCCTGAAAAGATGGAATCCATGTTAGATATATCCAGTCTATCCATTCCATCCCTCATCCAGTGGCAGTTGACTGGTGAAACCTTGAAATCAATGACATGAAGCAACTACCAGCACACAAAACGGAGAAAATTACAAATAGAAGTTGGAAATCATAAATTTGGCTAAAGCACTAAAATCCAAGTGCCCCTGGAGGCTAGGGGCGCCCACCTTTTCATGCCTTAGAGTTTTTTCGTGTTTTTTCAGAAAACGTCAAAAAGCCTCCATCAGCCCGTTTCCGGGTGGTCAAACTTGGTCAAACTCAGTCAAATGCTGGTAAAACCTGAGATTTCATCTTAGGTATGTTCAGATAGCTCAGATCACCTCTCGTCCTGCTTCTGCAG
This sequence comes from Cunninghamia lanceolata, assembly GCA_027924645.1. Taxonomy (NCBI): domain Eukaryota; kingdom Viridiplantae; phylum Streptophyta; class Pinopsida; order Cupressales; family Cupressaceae; genus Cunninghamia; species Cunninghamia lanceolata. The sequence goes on along the minus strand of BSBN01001466.1, from coordinate 15,465,411 downwards.
TCATCCAAACGATAGAAAATGATGATCAAACAGGACCTGTTGACACAGAAATTGAGGAATGGAATCAAAATTTGAAAATATCAAAAATATTCTAAGGCACAGAATTCTAGTCGCCCCTAGAGGCTAGGGGCGCCCATCTTTTCTTGCCTTAACCATTTTTCCATTTTTTTACGGAAAACAACAAAACCTCCTCTGTCAGTCGGGTCAGATTCACAGCAAATCAGTTTGGCACATTTTCTGAGGTAGATAGAGGGTACAATCAGTTCAGTTTCCATTAGGCTTGCCTGTTTGCTAGATCATCAAACTCAATTTTGTTCCAGCAAGTAGAAATCGACAACCAAACAGGGGTCCACAGTCACCGAAACACACATGCAAATCAAAAATTTGAAAAAGTTGAAATTTTCCAAAAAAATGGCTAAGACAAAAAACTAGGTGCCCCTGGAGGCTAGGGGCGCCCAAGTTTTCATGCCTTAGAAAACATTCATGTTCGACAGTGTTTCTCAGCAGTCATTTCCAGATCTTTGTCTGGTGATAGTTTTCAAAGGTCAGATTTGCAGTTAAATGACGTCAGATCGTCAGTTTGAGGTTGGGGATGAAATCACGGTTGATAAATCTTTAAGGTGCCATGATCAGTCAGCTTTTTTAGTTAATGGTGTTAGTTTGTCATCTTGTTGAAGTCAGGGACAGGCCATACTGGAGTCAAAATGAGTGCAAAAGTGTCGAAAATGAAGGAAAATTGGCTAACCCTTTTGCAACCTCGCGTGTTTGATGACATCATCAAAGAAGATATTTTTTGTCATCTCACACATAAAGCCATAGGCAGCTATAAAATAGGGATTCCTCCTATTCGAAGACATCCACTTGCATTTGTGCTTTAAAAGATGTTTTCTTCATGGATAAGTTTGAAGCTTTATTCTTTCACAAAGAAAGCTATTTTTTTGCCCTCAAGTTCTATAAAGAGCTTCTTTTATTCATTATCTTTTGCAGGTTGCATCCAGAGGAAGAAGACATATTTTTCTTTCCACAAAGATTCGAATGGTCAAATGAAGTGTTTTTTCAGCGTTCTTCATAGTTTCGGAATGAGGAAGCAAGGGAGCACGCTTTTTCAGGGTCCTTTTTTTTCTAGGGGATCATTTTTCAGAATTTCCCAATCTGTCAGTCAGGTCAGATTCATAGCAAATCAGTTTGGGTCCATCTAGAATTTCATCCTCTTGAAGATTGGGAAATTTGCTTCTTTCGAGAATCTATTTTTTTGTTGCTTTTTTGGGAAATCCTCCGCTTTTTGAAAATCTGACAATTTGGGTTGCTTCAAAATGGAGTTGCCTACAAAACCCATGTGCTAGCTTTTTCACTCACATTTTTTTAGAAGAAATCAGGAAGTAATTTTCAGCCTTTTGTCCAAGATTTTTTCGACATAGGTGTGTTCACAGTCATTTTTCAAATCTTCCAGTATGCAGTACTCTCCAACAAAGATCAATCCCAAAACGGCGTCGGTTCATGATTACCTGAGAACTTTTGAGATAGACTTGCATAAAGTACTTCCAGTGTTTAATTTACATCCTTTGGAAGATGCAGGAAATACAGCTATCAGGAATCTAAATCACTTCGAGTTGCTTGCAGCAACATCATTTCCCATCACAATGCAGAGTATCGAATTCATAATTGCTTGTATGAAGCATTACAATTCAGTCACAAGAGAAATCCAATCAAGAGATGGACATGTGATATGTAGCCTGAGGCTGAACGACATTGAGAACTATTTTTCAATACCAATTTGGAGGGAAAACTTAGTTGTTTCAATTGAAAAATGCAAAAGGGTGTGGCACAATGATAAAGAAAAGTATTAAAAAAAATTGCTCAGAGGTGGTTGAAAGAGAAGTAGAACGTCATGCCAACGAATGTTGGACGTGGAGAGTTCAAGGAAGGACATGCAATAATGATTACTCTGCTAAGCCAGATCACAGGTCAAGCAGATGCTAACAAATTCCACCCTTGGATGTTTTACATCATGTCCCAGATTGTTGACGGAACAAAATTCTATGATTGGTCGGCACTCATCAGTGATAGTCTTCACCAACAAATAACTAATTTTCAAAGGGCTCATGATTTTCACATGATGTCATACCTTGTATTTTTTATGGCATTTCAAGGTCAATTTAGAGGTTTGAATATAGTTGGAACTCTAGGTATTCAACATGTTTATCACCATTTCCCGCAATTAGAATTTTCTTAGGATGAGCGACATTACAGGCGGGTAAATAATGCATTCCTGATGCATCCAATGCGAGATATGGATAATGAGTTGCATATACGATTTTCAGCAGATGCCAGAATGGCAATGGCAGAATGGGTTGATTGGTTTATCTAGTTTCCCACTTTTTCATACATCAGAGCATATAGTTTCTCAGGAGAGCCAACCATGCTACCAAGATATCCTACAGATGAAGTAGCATTCATGAAATTTCTGAGGCAAGTCTATGAAGTTCATACATTTCTGTGCAGCAAGCGCAAGGCGGCTTTCAATTTTCCAATTGGGATGGGAATTTATGGAATTTATGAGGCAAGTCTATGAAGTTCATACATTTCTGCACAGCAAGCGCAAGGCGGCTTTCAATTTTCTAATTGGGATGGGAATTTACAGATGTAGATCTGGAGCATATGCCAAAGTGATTGGTAGTGAAATGTCCAAGTATGGTCTTAAGTTTTTCGACAGAAGGTCTTCATATGATCCACGTATTTTTGCATCACACCTTGGTCAAAATTGTGCGCATATGCATGCAATTGAAGATTTCAAGATTAATTGTGCTGATGAGTTTGAAGTGCGAGAACGAAGTTACAGTAGGTTTACTCTTAGGTAGTTGACTGATATTTTGTCAGAAGATGTAGAGGGCTTCTCAGATGACGGTAAAGTTTTACTTCCCACATATTTTAGAAATCAAGTTGAGCAACAACCATTGCCACCAGTTAATTGGTCAGCTAAAGAGAGCACCTCAATCAAGGAAAGAATGAGCCGAGTTGTCAAAAATAGTTTGATATTCTTGAAGAATAAGCGGAAAGAACCCATTCTGGTAGCAGAGCCGCCAGTTGTTCAACCATTAGAACCTTCCACTTCCAAACCAAAGCAAAGGGTTAAAGCTTTGAGTGTCCTTCTAGAAGGAACAAAGTGGCCAAGTTGAAGAGGAAAAAGGTTGAGTCTCTAATTCATTTCCAGCAGTTGCATCAGAAGTTCCCACTGAACCAGCACCGCACATAGAAATAACGCCTCCAGTTCATGTTTCTCCACCTTCTTCACCAAATTATTCTCCCATTCATAGAGCTAGATTCGTCAGTTCATAACTCTGAGACACATATTGGTTCATCAAGAGTTGATGAAGTTAGAACCAAGTTTCCAAGAGAAGATGAATCATCTTGGCTTAAAAACATTCTGGGAAGACAGAGGAGAAAGCCTTCATATCAGTTGAACTTGATAGAGCTTAAAAGTGTCTACCAAGATACACTAGATAGAAAAATGAAGAGGCAAGTTCACATTGAGAAGAATGCGGATGGAGAAATGATCCTAGAAACTGCAACACCGCCAGAAGATAAAGATGTTGATGATATTGAGGTTGATGACTTCAAGGTTGTCAAGGCTAATCTTGGTAGGAGTACCTAGCATACAAATGTAAATCTCTTCGAGGTTGCAGCAGATAATCTAAAGGAGAGGGTGTTGAAGGATGGAGAAGATAAAGCAGCCCTCAACGCTAAAATTAGGCAGCTATGGCAGTACATTTCCAACCTTTTCCATGACACATCATAGGCCATTTTACTGCTTCCTCTGAATCTGGAATCACCGGCCGATCAACAATAGTTCAGTCAGTTGGTCATCTATGGGAGGCACATGAAGGATTGGGTGGAAGAATTTGTGACTAAAGGGAGAGTTGTACTTTCATAGTTTTATCAATTAAAGTATAACGCTCATGATTTGTGTCAAGGCATTTAGGGGTTACAACAAACTATGGCTGAAAATAGATCGGTGTTTGAGATCATTATCTCAGACTTGAAGATAGCACATTATTCTGTTGATCCAGCTAAAGATAAGAAGATTATTTCTACTTGGAAAGAACAGTATCTTTTCACAGTAAAAACTTATGATAGTATAATCTTAGAGTTAGTAGAGTGGAAAGAAAAGGTGGTAAATGTTCTCAAGTTCGTTAGATCTTTTGTTTCTCAGATCCCATGTTTGTATGAAAAAGAAGATGGTACATGTATGATCTCAGGGAGGTACAGATAGAGTTCTAGACTCTCATCCACAACAATTTTAATGGTGATATCAGTGTCGATAAGATAGATCATTTTGCCACAATGACAGTAAAGTTTGATAAGACTGTGGGCAAAGTTCATGAATTCTTTCAGATGGTTGTAAATGGTGAAGAAATGTTAGAGAATCATAATATCATTCTAGAGAGTATCAGTGTTCCTGGCAAAGATGCAGTCACTCACTTTTTAGAAGATATTATTTCCCAGAATATCAATGGATGACATCACCAAAAAGCAAGAATGTAGATGAGGATGTGATTCAAAAGAAAGCAGCTTTAACTTAGATGCTTTTTGTTTTAAAGCATTTGCTTTCATCCTAAGCTCATCCTTTCTTTATTTAGAAAGAAATCACTTTGTATTAGTTGGATTTTTCTTTTCTTTAAAGCAAATTGCTTTAAAGTGTTTGTTAGTTGTAATCTTTGTCTTAGAATAGAAATAAAGCTTGCGAGTTGGCAAGTTAGTTAGGATAAAATCAAGGAGATTTTAGAGTTCCCTACTCCTTTGATTTAGTATAAATAAGGGTAGCCTTGCCCATTGTAAGTAATGGTAATTGTGATAGCAAATTTCCTGTGCCTATTCTAGCCTGCAAAACTTGTTATTTCAGCTACTTGTTCACTCTGTGTTATCTGTTTCCAGTGTTTGATCGCATATTGTATGCCTACCTTTTGCTACAATATTGTTGTCCTGGAGTTGTATCAACTTTATGATATTGGAATAGAAGTCTCATGCCTGCCTTTGCTCTGATTTTCTATATCACTAATAATCAAGTTTTGTCATCAAATGTGTGGCTTGCATAAATTTTATTTCAGCTTTCATCATTAAAGTACAATGAGTCTTGTGATGTGAATCTGGGAGAAATTTATTTAAGTTTTTTTGTTAGAACAAATCATTCCTTGTCCACTTTTGATTTATGTGCTCTGTGTTTACTCAGACAATCAAAAGTGTCATTTAGTTTAGGCCTAGCTGTAGTTAGAAGTTTATTTAAAAAGAAAAAACCTCTTCTGCAGTGAAATAGAGTTTTATAACCTTTTGCTCACAGTTGAGAATCAAAAAAAGATAGGCAAATTTGGTTTTATTTATCTTTCAAGCAAACATCAGCAAAAAGGGAACTCCCCCTCACAATAGGAGAGCAGTTTAACTATGCATAGCTGTACATTTCCAACTCGCATTCCAGAGGTGCAAATTGAAATGCCAACAGATGGTAAAGCATTTATAAAACTAACTCAAAAGAATTTCATGAGAGATATTCAAAGTGATAGATATCCTTGTTACAAGACGATTGTATCTTGCAATAAACTCATACACGTGTTGATTGTCATCCTTGAATTTGATTCTTGCTCATAGTTTCTTTACTCGTAATACAACAAAGATCATGATGATGGAACCAATTAGTTATATTCCACACCAAAGTCTCCACAAGTAAATCAACCACAACATCTTCATGTGTGACACTCAAACTTATGCAAGCCATTGTGAAAACTAATATATGCTCATTAAGATATTGATTTCCATTCCCATGAAATCTTGAGAAGTTTTCTTTCATCTTGAAGAAAGATCATGATTTCCTACAAGAGTCAAATGACTAATAGTGTTTCCCCATAGTATAGGACGAACATGTTGATTATTGTGATTTTCACCATTCCCACCATTGTTGTTATCACCCATCATTTGAAGTGGTTTTGTTTGAAAGCTGAAAAAATTGAAGACATTAAATTTCCACAATCCATAATGTTAAATATTGAATGCTTTTGGATTTAACTGTCATACTTTTTCCATAACATTTCAGATCACACTCCATGATCCATCATCAGGATATAGAGAGCAAGAGAAGAGAAGAGAAGAGAAGAGAAATGATAAATTACAGATCAAAGCTACCTAAATAGAGGGAGGGAGTGAGGTGATGCAGGAACCAAGAGACCACTAGGGGGGAATGAAACATAGAAGAGTGAATATGTATACATATATACATATATGTATACCATATGTTCCATATGTATACCATGTATACATGCATACCATGTATACATGTATACCATATGTTCCATATGTATACCATGTATACATGTATACCATACTCAACTATGTTTTGCTATATGTATATATGTATATACCATACTTGCTTTTTTTATGACACACGCCTTGAAACATGCTTTAATTTCAAAATTTTGAAAATTAATTATTCTTCTAGGCTCACTTGAACCTCCTAAGCGCATGCCTCTTAATAGTCCTTTGATCTGCCTTTTGTTTTCACTATCTAACACACACCTCTCCCTCAGATGCTCACCTATGCATGACATTTTGAAATTAAGCTCTCCTTTAGTATAGTGCATGCCTTTCCTCTATGAGGTATGTTTTATGGTCTTCACGTGCACCTTTACATACAACTTGTAGTTTGAAACTGGTTGTCTTCTTATTCAGGTGTGCTTTCAAAATCATACTTAAAAAATTCTCCAATACTAACCTCTTATTTCTAGCATGTTGAGTGACTTTGATTGAATTTATTTCATGATCTTGTGAATTTTTAGAAAAGAACGTGAACAACAAAATGAAACAAACTAGATGGTCAAAACATGACTTGCATTCAAGAAAACAACGAATCTTGGCTCTAAAACTTGACACAACATGGAAATTTTGCATGGAGCACAACAGACTTGATGAATTTCAACCTCCTTACAAGAAATTTGGTCCTAGGATGTGACTTCAACATGGTTGAACATTCCAAACTTGGGTAGATGGCCTAGTTCTAAATTATCCCTAGAGGAATTTAACTCTTAGCTTCTCTATTGCCTTTGGGGCTTTTAGACCTACTTCATGGATAATTTACTAGCCACCACAAAAATTGGTAAACTTGATCTAACTACAAACATGGTGCTAGCAAAAAACTTCATTAGATAAATCACTTTATGTGTCACACAACCTTCATTTCTCCCCTAACTATCTTGGCTTGTTGGTGTAGGTTGATCACTTTGCCACCCTTTTTAATATCTCTCCCTCATTACCACTCTTTCCCTATCAACAAAATATCACCACTCCACCAATCTCTTGTTCAAGCTCAATGTACCTCCTCTACAATGTTGAATGCCTTGAAACCCTCATTGTTATTTAGATTACATTTCCTAATCCTTAAGGTGAGTGTTGGCTTATCTAATAGAATAATGCCTTGCTAAATGCACTTAGTCTTATGCCAAATGAATGGCTTCGAGGCATAAGATCACAGAATGGGAACATAAGCTCATTGCTATTGACCCTAATAATATTTCAGCTCAACATGCCTTGGATTTTATTGAATCCCATATCAAAAAACTTGAACTAGCAAAGGACAAGGTGATCACATACACACCAAGTTACATTGGGTTAAAGATAGTAACCTTGTGATGTAGGAGTATCCTAGAGTCTGGGCAATCTTACATCACCCAAAGAAATTTGTGTTTGTGTTTGTCACGTGCATGTTGAGTATTGTTGGTTTACAATTTTGTGTGTTTAGGTTTGAGAACCTGAGGAATCTACTGCGGTAACACAAAGGCCAGAGTTTGAGAAAATGGTACCACATAGGCATATAGGTTGAAGAAAACTCTTTCCCTTCAAACACAAAGTGTGAATTCATGCAAAACTATGCAATACAAATAATGTCACTTGTGTGTCATGTGTTGTCACATAAGCTTAGAGAGGCCATGTATAATCTAGTTCACAACTTGAAAGAAGGTTATCTAAAGAAACCATTCAGAGTCTCAAAGGTGGGTAATGTCAAACACCTTTTTTTAGTTATGTCAGATGGTTCATGTCAGATGTGTGTTGTAGGCAAAGGTATTCAAGAAGGGAATCAATAGGATAACAAATGGGAGTTGAAGTGTCATGTTATCTTGAAGCTTCACTAATAGATTTGTGGTACGGAAGTGACCAACCTATTTTCCTACATTTATGGGTAAGCTAATACATCACTGCATCGACTTAAAAAATAATTAGTACCTTCAATAACAAGATTTTTTTCTAAAGTTAGAGTAAAGTCAATGTTGAATAGTGAATCTTAGGCATAACTAGTCTTAATCAAAGGGGCTAGATTGTAAAGTAAAATCTTTGCAAGTGGGCTAAAGATTATTGGTTGGGTAGCATAGATTATTAGTTGGGTTTCAATCATTTGGGGATGGCCCACAGAACATGTAATTATTCTACATATTATCATACATGGAGTTTCCCAAACTCTTTTTATTTTATTCCTTAGTCTTGTGTTTATGTTGCATAGTTTAGGCAGCTATTACTAGTTGTTCATTTAACCCACTTATCGTTTGCATCACCTTGGTTCTAAGGTTTTTTTTTTTCTGATTTCTCAAACAAACATAAACAATATTGAATCTCCTCCATCATGGATGAGACCAGCACTCTTAATGCTTTCCCTTCTAAACTCTACCAACTCTTCCATGACAATTACTAGAAACTTTTTCCATATGAAGTCGTATATGATGACCATCAAGAATCTCATGAAGATAATATCAAGGATTGTATCCAACTAAGATTGAACATGCATATAGCAACTATCTTGACTACTATATCTCTTCTAAGAATTTTGAGAAATATTTACTCTTAATGGTTACTAAGAAAAGTCTTGGGCCTAATGGTCTCTTAGATAAATTATTTAAAGCTATGTGGCCACATATTAGAGACAACTTCTATCAAATGCACTTGAAAGTAATGGTTCCTTAGAATCCTGATGAAAAAGTGGATTATTAAACTTATCCCTGAAGGAAAGAATGAAGATATTATACCTCGCAAGCACCCTATTATGCTATTCAAAAACTCAAATAAAATAATAGCCAAAAGTATCGCCCTTCACATCAAACCCGTGGTTCAAGACATTGCTAGAATATAACAAATTGGATTCATCAATTGTAAATTCATTCTTGATAATCTCATTCTTTCTTGGGGGAGTGCTAAGTGTGCTCAACTATTGGCACAAGACTCCCTCTTGGTCAAACTTGAACTTGATAAACTTACAAATGCATCTATTGTCTCTTTATTTTCACCCGCTTGGATTTAGGCCTAGCTTGATCTCACATTTCAATTCTATTTGTTGATATCTTGTTGTCAGTGGTACCCTTATTGCTTCATTTCCTCTACAATAATACATTCACCAAGGATTCCCCTTAGATCATTTCCTTTGTCCTAGATGTTGATACTTTGGGATACCTCCTCCAAGCTAAACAAAGAGGTCTTATTTCAACGTCTCTCTACCCCTGAATTTATTTGTGCTTGACTGACTTTGCTGATAATAGCCTCATGTTTCTTAATAATAGCACAGAGAAAGTTTTCAATGGTATTGAAGTGTTGGATCTCTCTTGTGTTTCTTTGAGATCCAATCTCTCCATACATAAATCAAAATTCTTCCCGACTAGGATCTCCCATTCCCCCTAAATTCCTACAAAGTGGAAACACATTAAATATGGCATGACCACCAAGTATCTAAGCATTCCCTTTGGTTTGTTAGTTTCAAGCTTTCAACAGAAGAAATGTGGAAATAGATTCAAATTAACTCCTACACTAGGGAAACAAGTTCCTCTCTTATGCTGGTAGAGTCCAAGTAGCCAATGAGATCTTTCTAGCTACCCATGTCTACTTCTCCTCCTACTAGATGCCCTCCAACAGATGCTATGAGGAACTTGCTATGTTGATCTCTCAATTTCTATGGTCCAAAAGGGGTAGCAGATCATTAGTTAGAGCTACATCTTGCTTTCATTACATTCAGCCTAAGAATAGAGGAAGACTCGGAATTATAAATCCTAAAACCCAGGGCATTTGTATTATCTCCAAATGGATTGCCAAGGCTGTCCAAATACATCAGAAAATGTTGATGCATACAAGATTTTAAAAAATAGGTAAGGCATCCTAAAAACATAATATCATTTTTTAGAAACTCTTTTCGTAGTAAAAAATAAAATATTGTGTTAAACATAAAACATTGGTTTATGATTGTGATATCCTTTCAAATGTAAGGCTAAAGACTAACTAGAGGTATAATTTGTCATGTGCCAATATTTAGGCATTGTTTAAATTAAAGATTTAAAATGTCATGTTAAATATCCCCGCTATAGTCGATTAATAAATATATCTAATATTTTATGATATTATCTATGATATACTATATTTATAAATAACTATAAATGTAAATATTAATAATTTAAATATTACTATAATCATTTATTATAATAATATACTAATATAAATATAATAATAAATGTATTATAAATACAAATATAAGATATAATATATATTATTAAATATAAATAACAAATATTATATATTACTATTATTATATAATAATATAAATTATAATTATCAATATAAAAAGAAATATTAAATATTATCAATATTATATAATAATATAAATATTAGTAATTTAAATATTATTATAACCATATATAAATAATATTGTAAAATGATATGCTTTGTTGTAAGTAGCGAATGTCATAAGGTAAGTATATATATTATTTAGAGGCAACGCTAAACATATTAATTAATATCCAATGAACAACTATTATGTTAGAAAAGGCAACAGTAGCAAGTTGGAAAGGGTATATCCTTTTACCCACAGTGAAACCCTTGGAAGATACATAAAAGGGAAATAAGGAGATGATAGAAATGAAAAAAATAAATAAATAAAATATAAGGCATAAATGGAAGGAAATAAAGTCTATCGAGGAGCAAGCAAGATATTTTCTAAATAATATTTATGAGTTCAATACAATTTTGATATAAATATAACAAGAAGAAAATAGATAAATATGATATAAAATTTGAAAATGGAAATATATTCATAGTAGATTTAAATCTGCAATATATAAGGAATATCATCTCTTTGGGAATATACAAACAATGACAAAGAAATATTTATATTGCCTTGTGAGAGATAAGGATATATACAAAGTAAATGATATAAGATCATAGAACACATTGAGATATTGGAGGTAGACTTGTTAGGAAGAAGCAGCGTTAATACCTCAAAAGGTAGATAAGACCGGCAGTGGAATGGACCATATTACATCATACTTAGGCAATAGATAAGACATGTGGTGGCATGAACATATGCTACATCATACAAGGGCAATAAGTAAGACCTGCAGTGGAATGGGCAAGTGTTACATCATACAAGGGCACTTAGTAAAGACCTAAAGTGGAATGGGCATGTGTTACATCATACAAAGGCACTACCCGTAGAGGATGATTCATAGTGATACTGTTTATGTGGTTACTAACCCTAATTTGATTATTTTAATATCTATTACTAATGTAGAGGATGATTCATGCAACCTAACAAGAGATAGTAGCCCATCTCCACTAGGGTTTGAAAATGAATAAGATTAACGTATAATAGACAACCCTAAGCAACTTAAGGATTGGATAATTGAATTATTGATTCATGTTGATACTGTTTATGTGGTTACTAACCCTTATTTGATTATTTTAATATCTTTTACTAATGTTCCTCTAAGAAGTAATTCTCGTGTGCAAGGTGGAAAATAAGGATCTTCTTATAAGGGACATTACAAGTGGTAATAGTTGACTTCCAATTCTCAAAAAAAAAAAAAAGAATCAATGAAAATGGTAGGTATGAATTTCATAAATTGTTGGAATAATGGTGTTTAATACATTGCTAATATATATATATATATATATATATATATATGATGCAACATTAAAAAATTAAAATTTACTCCATATGTTGTGATGCAAATTAAAAATAAATAAAATTTACTTACAAATATGTAATAAATAATGAGTAAATAAGTAAAAAGAATAAATAAAAATAAAATAACTCTTAATAACAATAAAATTAAATTAAGTAAATATACTAAATGAAATAGTAAAATAAAGTAATTAAAATATAATTTATAAACAAATATATATTAAATAACTGTATTAAGTTCTTATAAAGTAATATATTTGACAAATCTCAATTTAATATTATTTTATGCCTAGCATATATATCTATATATATATATATTCAAGAAACGCATATATAAATTAATTAACATGTATATAAATATAAAATTTGTGATCATAATAACCATATGATTAGACCCACAATCCTACTAAACATAACTATAACTAACTAACTAAATAAATAAATAAATAAAGTATTATATACTTTAATATTAAATTTATTATTACCATTTTGGGGGCCGATGATGGCATGGTTCGGTGGTTAAGTCGCTCAGGATGTAGTGGCGGCCACCAGAGTTCAAACCCCCACTAGGCCAACGAACTCGCAAGGCTTTACGCCTTTGCTGGGCCAATGAGCTCGCGGGTTTGAAGTGTTCTTCCTAGGGGATGAGGTCCCCCAGTTGTGGCCTCACCGGTTCATTGCTCCGGGCAAAAGCATTCGCGTGGAGCTGGAGGGTGTGTCGCACCAGCGTCGCCGGTCACGTTAAAAAGTTTACGGGGCGCATTATCTTAAAAAAAAAAAAAATTATTATTACCATTTTAACATTTTATGTATACTTTAATATTAAATTACCTATACTTTTGCCTAATACTTTAATCCTAATTGTGATTGCTTAAGGACAAACAATCTTTAGTGGGGAGCGTTGTCATATGCCGATATTAAGGTATAGCTTAAATTAAAGATTTAAAATGTCATGTTAAATATCCCCGCTATAGTCCATTAATAAATATATATAATATTTTATGATATTATCCATAATATACTATATTTATAAATAACTATAAATGTAAATATTAATAATTTAAATATTATTATAATCATTTATTATAATAATATAAGTATAATAATAAATGTATTATAAATACAAATATAATATATAATATATATCATTAAATATAAATAACAAATATTATATATTATTATTATTATATAATAATATAAATTATAATTATCAATATAAAAAGAAATATTAAATATTATCAATATTATATAATAATATAAATATTAGTAATTTAAATATTATTATAACCATATATAAATAATATTGTAAAATGATATGCTTTGTTGTAAGTAGCGAATGTCATAAGGTAAGTACATATATTATTTAGAGTCAACGCTTAAGATTATAGGCAGCCCTATATTTAAGGCAACAAATAATACAAAACATATTAATTAATATCCAATGAACAACTATTATGTTAGAAAAGGCAACAACATCGTCCTTTTACCCAGGTAAAACCCTTGGAAGATATATAAAAGGGAAATAAGGAGATGATAAAAAGGAATAAATAAATAAATAAATAAAATATAAGGCAGAAATGGAAGGGAAAAAGCCTATCAAGTAGCAAGCAAGATATTTTCTGAATAATATTTATGATGAATACAATTTTGATATAAATATAACAAGAAGAAGAAAATAGATAAATATGATATAAAGTTTGGAAATGGAAATATATTCATAGTAGATTTAAATCTGCAATATATAAGGAATATCATCTCTTTGGGAATATAAAGACAATGACAAAGAATATTTATATTGCCTTGTGAGAGATAAGGATATATACAAAGTAAATGATATAAGATCATAGAACACATTGAGATATTAGAGGTAGATTTGTTAGGAAGAAGCAGCATTAATACCTTGAAAGGTAGATAAGACCAGCAGTGGAATGGACCATGTTACATCATACATAGGCAATAGATAAGACCTGTGGTGGAATGGACATATGTTACATCATACAAGGGCAATAAGTAGGACTTGCGGTGGAATGGGCATGTGTTACATCATACAAGGGCACTTAGTAACACCTAAGGTGGAATGGGCATGTGTTACATTATATAAAGGCACTACCCGTAGAGGATGATTCATGCAACCTAACAAAAGATAGTACCCCATCTCCACTAGGGTTTGAAAATGAATAAGATTAACATATTATTGACAACCCTAAGTATGAATCGACTTAAGGATTGAATAATTGAATTATTAATTCATGTTGATACTGTTTATGTGGATACTAACCCTGATTTGATTATTTTAATATCTATTACTAATGTTCCTTTAAGAACTAATTCTCGTGTGCAAGGTGGAAAATAAGGATCTTCTTATAAAGGACATTACAAAATTGCATCAATGAATCATGCCAAACCATTCCCACAAACTGATATGATCTGGAGCAAACTTCATCTCGAAGAATCAAATCACAAATATCAATATCTTAAGGATTGCACATATACAATTAATTACTTTTTCAGAAGATAGTTTCATGGAGATCAAAGAAAGGAGTTTAGTTGTAAAAATGATGTCTTTGCAACTACCATCTGAGAATGATCATTAAGCCCAGGATACCTACTGTAGTGCTTAGGAATATTTTGATACTTCCTTTGTTCATAGATAATCCCTGTAAGAAGATCTTTACCTTAACCTCAAATGTACCTTTCCTCAAACTCCCATCTGTTCCCTTTTTATTGAATAGAAATGAAAGAAAATTTTCAGTCATATATCTAATGGAGTATTTTGTTCTGAAAGTTTTTCTAGTTAGCAGAAAATATCACCAATTTCTCAAAGATCAAAATTTCAAATGTAGTGTTTCCCCTTGGAATCTTTTTGCAAATGGAACAATGAAAGCTCTGAAGTGCTGTAATTGCAGAAGGTGCACATTTAATAAAGGAGGCCGTGGCAACACAAATTCCATCTTTTCAATTTAAATTCAGATATACAACAAATAACACAGAACCTGAAACTATTTCCTTATATTTGGATTTATCTTGCTCTTCCATCTGTTCAAAAAATGACTTCACCTTAGGAAATGCCTTTGTGTCATTAGTTCAATTTATAAGTGCTGCTTCTTTTGGGATATGAAATTATGTGTCGGCACACTCAAGTAAATTTTAGTATTCTGAAAATCTTCTAAGAGAGGATTGTAGCCATCTTTTGTACTTGTCTTGGAGGGAAGACCAAACTCTTCCATAAAACCAGCCATGTCAAGCTACAAGCATTTGTAACATAATCAATTAAACAACAGAAAATTTTCAACATAAATAACATGGAATGAAAAAGGAGTTCATCTTACTATAGTTGACCGTCTTTTCTTTATGGGTTTCAGATTTTTTTTGTCCTTTAACTGACTGCCAGCTTCTGCACAGTAATGATCAATGCGTTCAAGGATAAAAAAATCTGTCGGAAAGAATATGTCTGCATCTCCCTGTTGCACATTAGTGTACTTGAACAAGTAAGCATTACAAAGCATAGCTCTAAAGAACAAAAAAAGTAAACACATAATGTGATGCCAGTCCAAATGCATCAAGACATCAGCCCCAATATCTCAACATTTGCAGCAGTGCAGGTTGTAGACATCAGGTTTATCAAGTAGAAAAGAGATAAAAAGCAGTCAAGACATACATTTCATCGGGCATGCCAGATAATTTGTAATCCATCATAAGTCAAAGTGGATGGCACTCTTCTATTTGTTACATTAACTAAAGCGATCAGAAATAATAATGAAAAGTAACTCAAGAGAGTTGCATATGATGTTTTTTCGCTCTACCATAAGTAAAATATCATGGTTAATTTTGATTCTTTGAAAAATCAAGGACTAAAACTGGAAAGCCTTCACAACTTTCAGACACTTAGAACATATACCTTAGCTTCAAGATAAGAACTGTAATCTTCAGTGCAACCACCTTTCTGCAAGATCACAAAATGCAATCAACTAATATTTAAAAAGAAGCAATTGCTCTTTACTGTTTCTGCAATTATAACTCAATATAAAAGCTATAAATGAAAGACTTTCAAATATTTATACTTAATGAAAATGGAAGAGCTCATAAAAGACAAATTTAGGGGAATCAACTTGCAGTTACTGGTCAACCACATATTGTGTAAGGAAATTTATGACTTGCAGTTGTCTTCAGCTGCATATTGTATAATGGAAACTTATGACTTGCAGTTTATGGCCACCCACAATATTGTATAATGGAAACTTATGACTTGCAATTGCTGATCAACCACATACTCTATAATGGAAAATTATGATAGCAAATAGAATTTGAAGATGCACCGAGATGCATATGGAGTTTCAATCCCAAATCAGCATTTTGTTCATCACTGTAATAGCACTTTATGTAGACTTGTGCCATGAATGCTTGCACCATAAGTATATTATAATGTAGTAATTAGCTGCAATTATAACTGTGATGAACCTGCCCACAGTACATCAGTTGTAAGGGAACCCAGAAGAGGTCAACCTAATTCTTCTTGTACAGAAAAATTAAATTGTTCAGCTTGCCAAGCTTATTGAGAATAACGGCATTCACTACATAAATGTCCCTATGAAGTGATGCAACCAGAGTCCTAGGTGGAGGTGTGGAGCCATACATCCTATTGCAATGGATTCAAGACTTGTATCAAAAAGCCCTGTAAAATGCCTTGATGTTTGCATACATCTATTCTACTGGACCCTATCCTGTAATATCTACATGTGGTAAAAAGTGTTTGTTGTCATAATAGAATAAGCCAAGAACAAAGCACGAAGAGAGAATCCCATTATAGAAGTGACATATTTTATCGTATTGCATAGTTTTTACAGAATATGAATGGTGAGAGCCTGACAATGCTGTTCCAATTCATATAATCAGTCTGCCAATCCCCAAATTTATTTTTCACATCCCGGTTATACCTTAAAAAAAATAGTAACTAACCTCAAGGCGGTAAAACTACACATCAAATAGATCACTAACTAATGCCACATTATGAACAGGTATTAGATTAATGCTTAAGTCTAGAAAATCTAAACATATAACATAAAAAATTATAAAACAGCAAACACCCTAAAGTCACTAGTTCATATTAGAGACAAGGGACTCAAAAAAAGTTCTACAGATTCTAAAAATCTGCTCCGTGATTCTGAAAATAGGAGAACCCTGAAGTTTCCTTATGATGCCTATTATATGATCTCAAGTCTAGTTTGATAGCCAGAATTAATGCCAGACATTTTCTACCCAAACTATAAAATTTGATTCAGTCCAACTACTGCAAGGCACAAGACATCTACTTCTGGGTCCTAGGTTACATGTGATCATGTATCTAGATTCAATCAATATGTCTAATCATCCATCTACCATTACTACAGTTAGTCACCTACAACGATGTATGGCACTGGTGGCAACTGCATTTCACACATCCATGATTCTGAAAACAATAGAGCTCTGATGTTTCCTTATGGTTCCAATTATATGATCTTCCGGTCTGATTTGATGGCCAGACTTAATGTCCAGCATCCTCTACCCTAAGCATAAAGTGTCATTCAGTTCAACTAGTGCATGGCACAAGACATCTATTTCTGGGTCCTAGGTTACATGTGATCACAATTTTAGATTCTATCAATGTCTAACCATCTATGTACCACACCTGTTACTATGGCTAGTCAGCCACAACCACCTATGGCACTGGTGGCAACTGTGTTTTCCCTCATCCATCTGAAGCCTTGACAATCAGGATGGTAGATTCTCTGCAAACATCCTCAGATGTCATGTAAACTAATGACTATCTTTATTGCTATGCCAACTCATGCCGTCCAAATCCCAAAACTCAAATTTGTTCAATCACAAGAACCAACTCTGTAGTCATACAAATTCTGTACAAATTATTCCTTCCTCACACCTGGTACAATTATCCTCTAAATTATCTTCCGATAGATGTTTCTCTTGTGACAGCTCTCAAGTAATCTTCTTTTCTAAATTTCTTAGCCTAAATAGATCCTTTTTCTCAAGCCAAATCAACCTCTATCTCTCAGGCTGACTTGATATCCTAATGTTTTTTTCTCAAGATCTAGTCCCAGTTCTCAACTTCAATAAAGGTAGTCAAATGACTCATCTAATACAGACAGGCTGCACTTCTATACAATTGTGGGGTTTACTTGCAGTTCATCCTCATTGTCTTTGTCTTACAAGCATTTATATCTAATATGCATGCTTATTACTGTAATATTCCAAATGGGGATATTTTGGACAATTTTGGATTTACGGGCTTTCCAAATGAAACTTGTTTGGAATGACTGATTTTTCTTACTTTGAAATCTACCCTAACTTCTGTAATTTAGATTTCTGCCCAAAACCCTAATCTCTGATTTTATTTTCTGCTTTTAAACATGTAATCATAACACCCAAGTATGCATTCAAACATAGCATATAACGATGGCAAATGATAATAAACATTACAATTCACATCTCCCATGAATTGCACCATGAAATACACATTCTAGGGTATCAAGCATTGATCAACCAAGTCTGATTTTCTGAGTTAGACACTGCTGCTACAAAAATGGAAGTTCTGATCTGAATTTTCAATGGATCTTAGGGTATAAACAAACCAAGCATTGCCCAGAATTTCTGCTCCAATGATGACAATATTTTGCCCTGATTTTCTACACTTTAGTTTTTTGCTCTAACCCTAACTTCTGCTCTAAAAATCAGACTTAAATAATTGCATACAACTTCCATAAAAACATGACAAAGTACCAAAATATTGTTGCCAATAATATTGCCAATATCATACTTGAATTTCACCACAATTTATGCAATTAAACCACTTCAAATGACAATTATAACTGACTGAAATATAATCCAGCAGTTTACTGCTATAAAAATCAGAACTTAATGAGTCTTCAATTACATCCAATGCATGGGCAATCAAGAAAAACAAGCCCAACACAAATCTGCCCTAAACCCTAAGGTTGTACATACCAAAAGTAATGCAAAATAATGATAGCAAAGTCCTCAAGACGATCTCCAAATCTGATCTGCAATTCTGCTCCAAAAACAATGAAGTGCAACTGAACTCCCGTCACAGAATTATCCTCAAGAAGAGCTAGGTTTTCATCCAACTCCTCCAAGATGCTTGAGGTTTTCGTCTCAAACCTTCTTATGAGATAAACTCCCAAATTTGATTGAATGAATGAGTGAATGATGCCTTGAAATGCCACAATTGACCTCCTATAAATACATAACTTGTCTCTCTCCTGGCTGACCTAGAGAGATATTTTATTTATTTTTAAATTCATCATTCCCTGCTAGAGGGCCGACCCAGCACAAGGAAGTCTTGGCGCCCAAAACAAATCAAATTAAAGATATGATTTTATTAACTTTTATTCCTCCTTCAAGCGCCACCTAGGATGAATAGAATATTGCAAAAGGTTTCCTTCATTAGGTGCCCAATCCTCGAATGACTCTCCATAAGATGATGTGTGCAATAAGACCTCAAACATATCCATGAATGAAGGTGTATACAAGGCTCCCTTATACTTTTCTTTCCATGAATGGAAGCATCCTGTTGTGACCTAATCACACATCGCCCCATTGCAAATGGGGACCCCCCCCCTTTTTTTTGAGTTTTGATGCTTTGCATGAAGATTTGATGATGTCTTAGAGCTATTTCATGATGAAGTCAGTGGTGTTTGAGTCCTCTAGTCCCTTGATAACCTGATCCTGATGTTTGAGATCCTGAAAATGACTAAGTTTGATAACCTGATCCTGAAGATCCTGAAAATTGACTAAGTCTGAAATCTGGTGGATCCTCAAAAATCTAGAATCTGCATGTTAAATCCAGTGGATCTGAGAGCTATCTCAAACATCCTGAAAGGTATATTGAAAAATATTTAAAGTATAAGCTTATACTTAAATATATTTTTCAATATACCTAACCTTGGGGACTTCTGGTTTTGGGCGCGAATTTGCTTTAAGACCTTGGGCGCATTTTCCCACTTGCAGAGACCCAAAAGTGCGCCTTAGGTGGAGACTTACATGTGCGCCTAGAGGAAAATCAACTTTCAACCACTCCAATAGATGGCGCCTTGATTGGAATTGATATAAAAGGCCTTAAACATCAAAAAATTTGACAAAGAAGTGAAGGAAGAATCTAGGCGCCTTTGCATGTTCAAATGATCATCAAATGGGCGCCTTCGGTGGAAGTGAATGAGTTTAGGTGCCATTTCTTGTCGCTTTTGTCATTTAGGCGCCTTGGCAATAGTGTGGATGAACAACCTCAAAATGGGCGCCTAAGGATGATCCAGTCTCACAAGGGTGTAAACAACTTCAAATGTCAAAAATGAGCAAACTTAAGCTAGGCGCCCTTCATGCATTAGACTATCCCTTTTGGCGCCTTAGCATGAAATTGGATGTTATTTAAGTGTTAGGCGCAATTTCACACTCCAATCATCATCGAATTGCACCTAGAAGAGAAATCAAGTTGGAAATCACCAAATTTGGCTTAGAGAAGATGCTTGAAGTAATGAAATACCTGGAAGTCTCACCTGGAATATGAACTTGCAATAATGAATAGTCTTAATCAAATTCCATCCAAATAATGAACACTGAGACCTAATCCTGATGTATGTTTGAGATGATCCTGAAATTGACTAAGTTTGGTAGCCTGAAATCCTGAAACACTGAAAAATTGACTAAGTCTGAAATCTGGTGGATCCTCCAAATTCTATAATCTACATGTTAAATCCAGTGGATCTGAGACCTTTCTCAAACATCCTGAAAGGTATATTGAAAAATATTTAAAGTATTAAGAAATTCAATCTCTCAACTTATACTTTAATATATTTTTCAATATACCTTACCCTCTAGACTTTCAATTCTGGGCACGAATTCGCTCCAGTGAGCTAGGCGCATTTTTCCACTTGTGCTACCTCAAAACTCCACCTAGAATTCCGGGCGCCTTTCATCATTCAGACAACCTCTAGATTGCGCCTTGAAGCAAGGAGAAGTAACATCTTAGGCCCCTTGAGAGATATGATTATTCTAAGGTCTCTCCATCCCCTTGAATCATCAAAATGACAAGTATGAAGCCACTTGAACCTTAGGCGCCCTTTTATTCCTTTGTAAACCTATTATGGCGCCTAAGTATGAAGAGAGTGTCTAAACTTATACAAGGTAGTGCCTTAAAAAACTTAGCCTTCCATGAAGTTCATAAGGATGGTTAATACGCTGAATTGCTTATCTTGAGCTATGGCGCCCTATTACACCTAAATCACCATCAAGTGCGCCCTTTAAGGAGACCAATAT
Organism: Cunninghamia lanceolata; assembly: GCA_027924645.1. Lineage (NCBI taxonomy): Eukaryota > Viridiplantae > Streptophyta > Pinopsida > Cupressales > Cupressaceae > Cunninghamia > Cunninghamia lanceolata. Next base: position 15,444,116 of record BSBN01001466.1, on the reverse strand, counting down.
CACTAAGAGAGGATAGGCGTCATTTCATAATTAGAGCATTATCAACCCCTCATGTATTATAGGCGCCACTTCTAGTAGTTTTGATCATCAAATTCCGCCTAGGAAGTATAATGCTTGGGTATATGAGTTTGAGCGCCTAAACTCAAAGGGGTATTTATCAAGCAATTTGAAAGAGTTCTAGTCTTAAGGTACCTTTGTTGAACCTTCACTAGTATTTAGATCCTTAAGGAATGAAGTAAGCCTATTTTCAACTTAAGGCGCCTTTTTGCCTTCATACCAACTGAATTGGCGCCCTGGGAAGAATCACATCAATTGACCTTTTGAAGTAGGCGCCTTGAAAGGAGAAATCATTTTAAGCTATTACCATTGTTTGAAATCATTTGAAATAACAAGTATGAAGCTATTATGTGTTAGGCGCACTTTGCTCCTCTTTTTACCTATATGTGCGCCTAGACTTGAAGGAGGGTTATTTACATGTTTAAAGTGTTTCCTTTGTTATAAAGTGATTGATAATGTCTCTTTGTTGTCTGTAGGAACATCAACAAACCTAAGGAGCAAGCACCTGGAGTCACCTTCATCCAAGGAGTGAAGTCAAGAAGTTGTCATTGCAAGAAGAAACATCATGCTAGCCACCCTTTGGAGATCACTTCAAGATCATCATCAAGTTGCATCATTGAGAGGAGTGTTGGTGAAGCCAAGGAATCATCTGAAGGACAAGCCCCTGAGTTACCTTCAAACTGTAGAGGAAACATCAATGACATCATGTTAAGATCATCATCATTTCAAGTGCACTACTTCATCTTCAATAGCATCATGTCAGAGATACTTCATCTATTCAACTTCAAGTTTCATTCAACCTTCAAGTCCAAGAGAGATCTCCTACTCCTATTCATGAATGAAGCATCGTCATCTACTCTTACATGAAGGAAGCCACATCATTATCATCATCATCTACTCTTCATGAAGAAGCATCGAAGAAGATCATCAACTTACCTACAAGAAGAAGCATTACGGAGTTAGTCAAATGAGCTACAAGTATCATACATATTCAATCTACAATGAACAAGGCAAGATCATTGAAGATACATTCCCAAGCATACAAGTTCAAGCAATCATATCGAAGACATCATTCAAAGATGATACAATTTGGGAATATGCTGAGGTGGCATCTACGTGGCATGTACCTATTATCATTCAATCATAATCAGCTACATCATATGACTACATTCAATGTATCATTTAATAAAAGAAGCCAAAGGGATGCCTATGTGGAAGATGTTTTAAATGATTTCATTTTATCCTTATCACATTGAAAAACGTGCCTTCATTGCCTCTCTCTTTTGTACTAAAAATAGCAGTTGTAACTACCTACTAAGGTGGCACGATCTGGACCCTTGGCTACATGAAATGATCTAAACCATTCATTGTAATCTGGACACTATATAAAGGCCTTGTTGCCTCATTTGTAAGATATAGTTTTGTAGGAGTAGAATAGGAGAGACTTTCGAAATTCTCTGAGAGGACTTGAAGTTGTTGTAAATATTTTCAAGATTAATGCAAAGGACATTGGAGTTCGCTTGGTGTTTAAGTGTTATCTTGTGAAATAACATGGTTTCCTGTATCTTGACGAAGTGGAGAGGTGTTTCAAAATAGATTAGAAGTAGATTAGAAGCTCTTTGATGTAATGTATGTTGTATTGGATATTGATCAACTCCTAGCTCATGCTTTTAACATTCATCGCTGGTGAAGTGTTGTGTAAAGCTAGTCTAAGCCTTGTAATTTGTTTAAGTTCAATTATGGATGCTTGTTTGAGCTGCGCCATCCGATGGGTGCTTGTATAAGCCTTCATGATTTGAAAACCATTCGCATACCTTAGGAGATTGCACCAACTTCATGTAGTTGTAGGCATCCTTGGCGAAGTGGAGTTAGGTTAATTAAAGAGTTTGTCTATTCATACATCATCATTGCTTCATTGACCTTAGATTAATTTTCTTGAACCCTTATCTTTTTTTTTCATTTATTTATCATTGAAACCTTGTACATGCATCATCCACACTGAAAGGAGAAGTAAGCTAAATGAAAGAAGAAGTCTAATGTAAGTGCCTTTGTGATTATCAGCAAGATCACATGTAATCACTGAGTTAACCCATCATGAATCATAAAAGGAACCTTGGAGTTACTTCACTGGATCACATAGTTCAGCCTTTGAAGAGCTTTATTCAAGAGAGAGTGGGATACTCTAGTGTTTTACTCTATTGTTGTGTTGTCTAAAAACAATCATCAACACATCCCTTATGTCAAAATGGCATTTACACAAATACTATTACCTCTCTCCATCCTCAATAGCAATTCTCCATATTTGTGACTCCTCCAAGTGGTTGGCTTCAAGGTAGAGTTATGATCGTAAATGAAAAGAGGAGTCATATCATCAACATTAGAAGAATACCTCAATATGATTCGTTCCCATAGTGAGAGAAACATACTCAATAAAAGGAACATATCCACACCAAGTGTATCATCCAAACATCCCAGAGAGTGAAAACTAACTCCTCTGTTCTCCAATGGCGACCATTCCAAAAATGGGGACATTACAATCCTCCCTTCCCGGAATTGCTTGTCCTCAAGCAATGGCAAGTGTTTATATTGTGAGATAGTGTCAAGTGACATGTACCTCCATCTGCCCGCATGCTCGATGGCCGTACAAATCATCCACTGGTGGTTGCATCCTCCAAGAAGAAATGGAAAAATGCAATGCAAAGTGAACCCCAATAGCTGATACCATACACTCCCGAGTCCAACCAAGCACCATTCTCCATAAAATATGCCTGCAACTGTAACATACCCTTCTCATAATACTCGAATAAACTCAAGAATTTAGAAGAAAGTAAATAACTTGGTAAACAAGAGATTTTTTTTTTTTTTTAAATATTCATTTGCATAATCACAAGAAATAAAGTACATGTTTCTATATAATTTCAACCTTGAAATCATAACATAATCGAAGCTAGAATCATAGTGAAATCCTTTCACTTTCCAATTACAAAACATAAACTGTACTTGGCATAAAGAATAGTTTAATCTCATAAATTTGACTGTCACAAGTCATAACATGGAGTACACTGCATCTAGAATATGGATATTTGTCTTCACGAGCCTCGACGAGTCTTCTGCTTCAGAGGGAGAGCATCATCCAAGTGCTTTTCCTCCAACCACATATCGGCGGTCCCCCGCTCGCCTTCCTTTTTGGAAGTGGCCCTATCCTTCACAAAAGGTATAGATATAAGGAACTATCAAGTTTTTCCATTTGAGTCCTAGTGATGTGTCCTACAAAACTCAATCGACCATACAACTCTAGACCCCTTCTAGATAAGTATGATCATTCTGATTGGTCATGCCATCTAAACACACACCACTGACTCGTCTTAGAAACTATCTCATCCTATAGTTTTACTTACTTTATTTGGTACTCTAGACACAAACTTGTTTGTACTGAAAATCCATTCTAGCCAATCGGACTTAGAACTAATCATTAACCTAGGATATACATGTAATATAAAGATTTAGGTATTTCTTACCTTTTTAAGAGTCCCTCATTGCATACTTGCAATTTCTAGGGTCTATGGCTTTCTGTCATTTTACTCTCTAATTCAAATATCAAACATCTTTGATGCATTAAAACGAGTTTTGACATTATCATAGAATCTCTTAAAGAATTACACAGACTCTTCCTGTCTTGCTTTATGGTTCTCTTAACCTTTCATTGTCGACCACTATGGTTTTCTCGACCTTTCACTGTCGACCAATATGGTTTTCTCTACCAATATATAGAAAACAATGTCATATCAGACTTGAGAGTTATAAGTTTCCTAAATCCTTCGGGTCTTAATACTAGGGTTAAATTTCTCTAACCCAATGCATGGAAATATCAAACATCCTTGATTTCCAAACATAATAACATAAGTATTACAAAACATGAGAACAAATATCTCTAGTCTTCCTAGACCACTTGGCATTGCTCGAATTCATACTTCTCATAACATAAACAAATATAGATTACGAGGTATAATCCAATCCCTCTATATCTTAATGAGTACTATCATTTCTCATAACTGGTCTTTTAACTAAGATCACTCTTTTACCCTTAATAGGTTAGAATCATAAAAGGAAATAAAATACTTTCGACCTCTTGGTCTACTTAAACTTATCGACTTTTCGACAAAGATAGGTTATGAACTCATACATAACATCCTTTGCATATATTCCACATAAGCCTTATCTATTCAGAGAAATAGTGATTATACGTGCTTCCAAGGGCAAGAATAAATTTGTAGATTAATCATAGTCTCTGTCATAGCTTAATGGTTCAATTCCTATTTTCATAAGTTCTCTTTTCTTACTTGGAAGCCGAGTGTAATAATAATATAATACTGCGAGAGTACAAAATCCTCTAGTTTCCTCTAGACCACTTAGGCACTATACATATACTCGTTACTAATAATACATAGAGTACGAGTTCGCTATTAATAATATAAACAAGCTAGCCAAGGTAAATCTTATATCACTATTCAAAATTATTCTTAATGATAACAATATCATTTATCTCAAATGAATATATTACTTTTGAAATCTTTGCTCTAAAGGTATAAAGCTTATACCATTATCTCATTTACACATAAAACACAAGGTTTTATCTTCTATTTAAAATCATGCTAACAATACCATTATAAATACTCTTGATCAAATACAATATTTAAATCTCAATGGGTTTCAAGTCATAATTAATGAAACAATACTCTCAACCTCATTGTCTCCTTTCATATACCAACTCTAGATATAGGAAAGATATAGGCTCATGCTCATTACCTTTGCATGTAATAAATATACTTGTCACAAATAGAGATTTCGTATAACTTGCTTTATAGAATCTTTAAGTGTTTCCTATATTCCAAATACTTATCTCTAAGTCTTTTATTATAAACCACCGAGAAAATCAAAAGAAAAGCTTTCGTTCAATGTGTTTGAGAGCTTCTAAATCCTTCAAAGCTCATTAAACCTATGAAATAAGATCATTTGACTTATAGTTAACAGTGTAACTGGCCTAGACTTAGGTGTAACAAAAGTTTAACTCATATACTCTTGAACCTTTCGGCTTCCTAGTTTATAACCAGGGTCATTATGATGTTTAATCAAACACCAATTTAAAGCTTAAGGAAACACGGTATTTATACAAAAGAATCGACTAATAATCTTTGTTTTCAACTTAGTCTTTTCTTTGTGTTACTAGATGGATATCTATGCTTGAAGTTTTCCTGACAATAGATAATGTAATAATCAATCATCTCCAATCTTCTAAGTTTGAAGACATTACACCAGGCATAAATCATTGTTTTAATAGCAATTCTGTGATTAAACAAAGCATTATAATGCCTTATGACCTACAAACATATCTGTTGTTTTAATAGAGTATCAGCCTCTTATATCTTATGCACGTTGAGTGCAATCTCTATTTAGGCAATGCCAATAAGCTTTACTTCAAAAAGATTGAGTCTATAATGCTACTAAGCACATAAATTTCTGAGTCTACATAAATGCTACGCATAAAAGCTCTTTGTGTCTATAGAAAATCAAAACTCAATAAGAACGAAATATAAACTTCAATGAGGTGTCCATACCTCAACTCCTGTGCTTTTCAATGCTCCTTAACTCCACGTATGGGTACGCATTTGACGTCATTCGAATTCTTCACAAAAACATAACTGATCTCTATTGGGCTTCCCAACATTGTCCCCTTGATTCTTACAAACTGTAACCTTGTTTTATTATCATATTCACTGGTTTTTAACTGCTTCTAACCCCCATTCAACTTATGGAATGAGCCGATGGGAGATACTAACAAGGATATTAGTAATGTGGATCAGTTGAATGTCTATATTTCGCGTGGATTCTCTCTATCATTCCATGACTTAGATACCCACCAATGATTCCCATGAAATAGTTTTTTTTGAAGGATAAAAGAAAGATTTTTTCCTCTCCCCGTACTAGACTTCTCACTATTCTCCCTCTCACGGAATACCCTTGTAACTGCCCACTACTTCCCTTATTAAAAAGCTCCTCTTGAAATAGTTAAGGAGACCGGCAACTTCCCACCAACACGTGGTTATTATTCTTTTACAACAAACCACGTTCCACTTCATGTAAAAACCAACCTTATCTCTTGCGTACTCACCGAGTATATTCCCCATCAAGCCGATGATATAGCCTCTTTTAAAGGTTTACTCATTCATACTTCACGGTAATATAGGCAAAAACTTTGCCTTACCTCATCTTTTGAAGCATGCATACGTCGAGGAGTAGTGGGTCTTAATGACCACTCTCCCAACTCCATATTTATTGCCCACGTCTCTACATGATGGCTTGCATTAAGTGCCACCATCCACATTAAAGAGAAACTTCTTCGTCAAAAAGATCAAAAAGATTTTAACCCATAAATCATATCTATAGATATTTATATCAACATAATATCATTAAATAACAAATATTTATGTTGTTTTCAAAACATAGCACATCATCAAAATGGGGTCGAGGATCCCCCCCTCACAATTTACTTAACGATAAACAAGATAGGTTATAAATGTGATACTTATCGAAAAACACCAACTTGTTTTATGACAAAACATAGACATTAATATCAATAGAGTTTATAATAATGTGACGTAAACTTACGCACAATACGCGTCTAGGTTGAGAAAACTCCCCTTCACCCAAAGAAGAAAATTGTGTCGATCCCGATAAGATGAAGTATAGAATTTGACGCTAATACTATTAATAAGAACACTTTATCAATTTTACCAATTATGCCATTGAGGTTGCAAACATAAACTCATTTACGACGTAAAGAACGACGTTTCTGACAGGAAGTCGTCTTAGTCGAAAAACAACTAACGTACAACCTTGACGACGTCATTTTCTCCAAAACGACTAGGTTGACATTAAATGACATTAGGAGGACTCTAGAGTACATTGACAACTTGTTGAGTCGGGAAATAAACTAAAACCAAAAGGGTCGAGTATCACTTACCCGACTCAACTAGGTTCACCATTTTGCACCAACACAAGACTTAAGATGGCGACAAACTATTCTTTTCCTTGTATCTATTCCCTTCTCTCTAATGATGCTCTCCCTCCCTTTCTCGGAGGGCGGAAGCTTGTTCCCTGAATGCAACTTGCAATCACCAGCTCAAGATTAGTGTATCAATAATTATTTCATAATCCTTATGAAATCACAACATCTTGACAACTTCTAAACACATGTCAATTATAGTCAAATAAACATAACTCATGAAAACATTGATTTTTCCAGACATTTTTACTAAACGTCAAATCATTGAATCATGTGTAATCATCTATTAATTACTTCAAAAGTGAAAAGTAAAACATGGTTGAAGTTAGGGATGTAACAACAACCACAAGTGCAAAAAACCCTAAAGCTCCCAAGGTGCCACTCCTCGAGAAGCAATAGTTGGTCCAATCTGAAGCCTTGAAGAACAAGTGATGAAGAGTGTGATCCTTGAAACACAACCACAAGTCTCCAAACTTTCGTTGCTCCACTCTGATATAATCATTGGCAAAGCTCCATGAGTTGTGAAGCAACCCATCAAAATCCCAATGAAGTGGTGTACCAAACATGCCACCTCCTGGATCCCAAATCGTCATGTCATCACATCCGGCAATCATGAAGAGATGGAAGCATCTCAAAGTGCTAGCATCCTCAAACCATCCTCCAACTCCAGTGGACCTCTCGTGGATGTGCAAAACTCCCATCATAGGTGCAAAACAATACATATTAGCTCCTCCTAGGTTGCCGATGTAGATCAGAACAGCAACCTCCCATCTGAAAATCAAACCTATGTGGCTGCAAATAATACCCCTAATGACATATGGTGATGGATTATCATCCATATGCTATCCTCCAATGATGAAGAGACGGTCCAAGCCCCTCCAAAATACCCTATCAGCTGCTGTCCTCCAAGTACTCTCAAAGAAATCCATGTATGAAAATGTAGAACGGCCATCTCTCATCCATGCTCAAAGTAGTAACTCAGGAATTATGGCCGGGACACCAATATCTTCATGCTCATCTCCAAACTCTAAGCCATAGCCCAGCTGAAATACAAACATTAGTAACTCAAAATCAAGTAACCTCATAACAATACGTCCATACCTCGCGTCATAGCTCAGCTGAAACTCCATTCCTTCAAGTGGATGCCAAACAAAAACAAGTGTCTCCATGGCATGAGTTTCAAATCCCTTAAGTAGGGCAGCCTCATACTCCATCAAAGCGTTATCAACTTGTTGGGACTCATCACAAGCAAACTCCTTAAGTACTCCATGAACTAAGGCTAGAAAACCAATGCCATCATGCTCACCACGAAATCCAATGCCATAGTCCAGCATCAAGGGATCAACAAGATGATAGGGCTGCATCATATCACTACCCAACTCCTCATCTTCTCCAAGGATGTCCAACGAACCATCAAAAGCTGAACCACTTATGACTCCCTCATCATGTGAAGATAATGTACTAGTGGCTGATCCACTAAGTGTGTGCTCCAACACGCCATCCATGTCTGACATGGGCCCTCGAATGGCTCTCCAAAATATATGACACCAAATCCTTGTGGGGCAAGCGAGGTGAACCAACAAAGATTTCTGAATCATACCTCACATTATGTAGATCTGATTGCTCCATTTTGATCACCGTGCAATGCTCATCCCTCCGACGCCACGTGCTTGGAATCTTCTTTGCCTCTTTCATGTCACGGTATATCAACTCAATCAATTTGTGCCTTGGACAATCCACAAAATCTTCATGCTTGATTTCCCATGGAGTGCCAACAATAGAAGCCTTCCCACTCTCATTCTCAAGTGTAGGGGCTGCCAACCTATGATTATGCAAGAGTGAAAGACTGCTGATCCAATTAAAATCAGAACCTTTATCATACCTTTCTGTAGTGTCTTCCTCTCTTTCAAACACCTCCTTCATCACTGTTGCATGCTCTCCATGAAGTGTTGATCCAATGTGAGACTCCCCATGAAATTTACATGCCTCAAGGCTGATCCTTTTGGCTGTCACAACATAATAATGTGAAGATGAAGGACTGCTGCCATACATCAGAAAATCAGGCTTATTATCGTACCTTATCAAGTTGTCCTTTAGCTCCTCAATCACTTCTTCTTCCTTTGTCATGTGTCCTCTCACAAGTGCAGGTTCAAAAAGGGGCTCTTTATGAAATTCACTTGCCTTAAATCTGAATTGTACCTCTTCCTTGGGCTGTCATGTCTTGATATTGTGAGAGTAAGGTACTACTGTTACATATCCAAAAATCAGACCTTACCTCATGCCTTTGAGTGATGTCCTTGTAGACCTTAACCTCCTCTTCCTTCATGAGTGAGTGATCATCAACTAGGGTAGGTCCACATGATGTCTTCAATGGAAAATCAGGTGTGTCATGTGTCTCAAACTCTGTCCCATAGCTGCAAGCTATGCCTCCATGTGTACCATCAATTCCTTCATCCATGAGTCCACTCTTTACAAACTTCATGTTGGCATGTTGTCCCTTGCATGTAGCTGCCATAGAAGACTGAAGCTCTGCTATGTATGATGAAGAGTGTGCCCTCTCCCAACAAGGCTCATCCATTGTAATGTCCCCTTTCTAGAAGAAGCACTAAAACCTGAATCTGCATTCAAAATGATTCTCAAGGAGACATTAGTAACATTAGAGAACAATAAACTTTAGTGATAAGAACAAAGATAATATATGTATTTCATTTCTATCCAAGGATTATTCATTTCCTTCTTGTCATTCATGACTATTATCTAATACATTCATAAGTATATTAGGACAAATATTAAATATAACTCAGATCCATACTCTCTCCTCTTATTATTCATCAAGGAATTAGGATCTTACATAGCTATGACGCGTAGAGACAATCTCCGACCCAACATCGGGAACCTATATCCCAACCCTTGGGGTCTATTCACGCACCTCCAACCCAGCATCGGGAACTATGTCCCTAGCCCTTGGGGTCAATACGAGAGCGCTGACCCAGCTTGAGAAACTAGGTCCCTAGCCCTTGGGGTCGATACGAGATTTATGACCGGATTTACACCCGCCTTTCCCTACAATACCTATGATTCCTCATTGGATGAAATAATAAAGGTTACAGAGATATGATCTTTATTTTTAATATTCCCTTGTACTCATTATCATCACAATGCATGAATTTAAAGACACTCATCTTGCAAATCGAGATACCGATATCGGTATCCTCTTTATACATTTGTTCATCATTGTTAGATCTTGAGTCTAAATATGGATATCAATTCGATATTTCTTTATAAACTATGATCATTCACATGGATTCACATTAGCATTGCATGCTTATATATATATTATATTATAAATTCATACTAACTATATTAATATTACTTACCTTGTCCATGAACTGCAGACCTGTTTTTATTCTTTTTATCTCAGACTTCCTTGCTGCCTGATTGGTCTGCCTTATTCGCTGCAGATTGCCTTGTTGAATGCCCTTTTTATATTCTGATTTAATCCTATTGCAGATATGAATTTATTTATAAATCTCTGATTTTGTACTTGCTGCTGAATATTGTATTGAAGTCACCTTGTATTTGCTGAGTGCTGAAACTGTTTTGTGATTGATCGCTCCCTTTGAAGGATGGAGTGATCACTATTTAAAATGGTGAAAGGCTGCATTGACCCAAAAGTCACCACCCTTAATAGCATCGATTACCTTTTAAAAAAGACATTTGCTGATTTGTATTTATTTAATCCTTGTTTGATATGAGATCGGTGTCTCTTCCTTAAGAGGCCCGATCCTCATATACATATGATTTTAGACATTATATTTATTATATATTATATATATATTCTCATTAATAGATTCTTATATATTCTTATATATTTAAATATTTTAATATATATATTTATTATATATATATTCTCATTAATATATTCTTATTCATTAATATATATTCTTGAGATAAAATTTTATATTAAAATATTTATATTATTTAATATTTATATATATTGTGTATATTATAGTTACGTTTATATTTATCATTTATAAATATAATAATATAAATATATAATATTATTCATTAAATATTATATTTTAATAATATACGTAATTATTTCTATCTTTCAATTTGATTATTTCACGAAAACAACTTCACCGTTTTATGATGATGTTTAAATCTTTAATTTAAACAATGTCGTAATATCGGGACATGACATCCATCTTATCTTCTTTTCTTCTCAAGGCATCCAAGTGTGAGAAGATGGTCTCTATCCGCAAGCAAGTGAAGGTAGTTAGACTTCACTACCACTAAGGCTTCCTTGAGCTCATGTAGGTGGGTAAGATATAGGTCTTCTTCAATGTCTTCATGTTTCCCTAGAGCCTTCCAACACAAACCTGCCATCATCTTATGAACATAATAAAAAAGAGTTAGAGCTGCCACAATCATACCTTCGTTTACCCGTAGTTGACCTTTCAAAGGATGTGACTTAGAAGACCCAACATCTTCATGCAAAATTTCTGATGGGTCATCATGATCATGTTGCTCCAAATCAGCCCCCTTCATGGCATCATTATGCTCGGGCAAGGTGTCGCCATCAAAGCAATGGTTAGAGTCCTCTACATCATGGCCTTCCATAATAGGTGAAACATTTATGACCTCCTTATCCTCCAAGGGATCATTCAACTCTTGCCCATCTAAGCCAACCTCAACAACATCTCTTTGTTCAATACATGTCAACATTTCTGAACCATCCTCAGATGTATGAATAATATCCATTTCACAAACATCCAAGCCAACATGATGTAAAGGTGATGAAGCAATGCTAGGGACATCCCAAGAACGCATACCTTCATGTAGTCGTTCCAACCTTGTAGATTCGGCAATCTCTATGATCATGCGCTCATTATGAAGTCTTGGGTGTTCACCACTTGCAATGTGTGATGCTTCGTCGCCCATAGCCTCATGATGCAAGTTATCAAGTACTCTTTCTTCTTCCATGGTGGCCTCTTCTTCAACCTTGTAATCTTCGTGGCCACTTAGGTGTTCTTCATTAGGTAATTCTCCTTTGTCCTCATAGGGCTGCAAATCTTCTTTCTTTTCTACCTTTTCTCCCACGGGAACTTCGGATTTGTAACCTCCTTTGATTTTTTCGGCTTCTTTTTCTTGCTTCCATTGTTCCAACATTCTTTGTAATCTTTCACGTGTTTGCCAAAAAGATGCATACACAAGATTCCACTCTTCGTCCATGATGCAAGACAAACCCATAGTAACTCTCCAATCAAACCCTCCAAGCTGGTAGGATCATGGCTCTGATAACACTTGTAATATCCCAAATGGGGATATTTTGGACAATTTTGAATTTACGGGCTTTCCAAATGGAACTTGTTTGCAATGACTGATTTTTCTTACTTTGAAATCTACCCTAACTTCTGTACTTCAGATTTCTGCCCAAAAGCCTAATCTCTGATTTTATTTTCTGCTCTTAAACATGTAATCATAACACCCAAGTATCCATTCAAACATAACATATAACGATGGCAAATGATAATAAACATTACAATTCATATCTCCCATGAATTGCACCATGAAATACACATTCTAGAGTATCAAGCATTGATCAACCAAGTCTGATTTTCTGAGTTAGACACTACTGCTACAAAAATGGAAGTTCTGATCTAAATTTTCAATGGATCCTAGGGCATGAACAAACCAAGCATTGCCCAGAATTTCTGCTCCAATGATGACAATATTCTGCCCTGATTTTCTGCACTTTAGTTTTTTGCTCTAACCCTAACTTCTGCTCTAAAAATCAGACTTAAATAATTGCATACAACTTCCATAAAAACATGACAAATCACCAAAATATTGTTGCCAATAATATTGTCAATATCATACTTGAATTCCACCACAATTTATGCAATTAAACCACTTCAAATGACAATTATAAATGACTGAAATATAATCCAGAAGTTTGCTGCTATAAAAATCAGGACTTAATGAGTCTTCAATTACATCCAATGCAAACAAGCCCAGCTCAAATCTGCCCTAAACCCTAAGGTTGTACATACCAAAAGTAATGCGAAATAAAGATAGCAAAGTCCTCAAGACGATCTCCAAATCTAATCTGCAATTCTGCTCCAAAAACAATGAAGTGCAAATGAACTCCCATCACGGAATTCTCCACAATAAGAGCTAGGTTTTCGTCCAACTCCTCCAAGATGCTTGAGGTTTTCGTCTCAAACCTTATTATGAGATAAACTCCCAAAGCTGATTGAATGAATGAGTGAATGATGCCTTGAAATGCTACAATTGACCTCCTATAAATACATAACTTGTCTTCTCTCTCCTGGCTGACCTAGAGAGGTATTTTATTTATTTTTAAATTCATCATTCCCTCCTAGAGGGCCGACCCAACACAAGGAAGTCTTGGAGCCCAAAACAAATCAAATTAAAGATATGACTTTATTAACTTTTATTCCTCCTTCAAGCGCCACCTAGGATGAATAGAATATTGCAAAAGGTTTCCTTCATTAGGCGCCCAATCCTTGAATGACTCTCCATAAGATGATGTGTGCAATAAGACCTCGAGCATATCCATGAATGAAGGCATATACAAGGCTCCCTTATACTTTCCTTGGCATGAATGGAAGAATCCTTTATGTCAAAATGGCATTCACATAAAATACTATTACCTCTCTACATACTGAACAGCAATTCTCCATATTTGTGACTCCTCCAAGTGGTTGGCTTCAAGGTAGAATTATGATAGTAAATGAAAAGAGTCCTATCATCAATTAAAAAGATGGTTGTCGTTGCACCAAAAGATCGACCTATTAATGCCCGATACAACCGCTAGAGTTAATGAATCCACGAGAGGCAGTAAGCCTTGTCATGAACCCAAGCATTGCGCTACACAGCACAAGGAGACCAAGGGCGCACACCTTGCAACAATCCCCCCCCAACGCAAGCGATGGGTTCGAACCCATGACCCAAGCTCTGATACCAATTGTTAGAAAGACAGTTGCCGTTGCACCAAAAGATCAACCTATTAATGCCCGATACAACTGCCAGAGTTAATGAATCCACAGGTGGTGGTTAAGCCTTGTCACGAACCCAAGCGTTCCGCTGCACAGCACAGGGAGACCAAGGGCGCACACCTTGCAACAATCAACATTAGGAGAATACCTCAATATGATTCGTTCCCATAGTGAGAGAAACATACTCAATAAAAAGAACATATCCACACCAAGCGTATCATCCAAACATCCCGAAGAGTGAAAACTAACTCCTCTGTTCTCCAATGGCGCCATTCCAAAAATGGGGACATTACAATTATCTCCACAATTTGGTACATTTTTAGAAGTCATTAATTATTATACTTTATGATTTTTCTGGTTACAAAAGATTAGAGAGAAAAGTCTGTCCTAATTCCACAACATTAATTCAATATAATTCTATATTTTAGCTTTTACAAAATTATCCCATTCTTTTGTCCTTTTCACGTATATTAAACCTTTTTGGCCTTTAAAGTCTTCTAGAACACTGCAAATCTTCACTTCGAGGAGTCCAGGCAAGATAAGCCTACACAGTGAGTCATACATTAAGAAAAAGAAAACAAGTTGAGACATAGAAGACATACAAAGAGTCAAGTTGTCATATTCCGATATTAAGGCATTGATTAAAGATCTAAACATCATGATAAGAATGGAGAAGTCGCTTCCGTCACTAATGATGCTATCATCAATAAGCATATATAATATTATATAATAATAATCATATTTTATAAATAATTAAAACATGGTATATTTATTGTATTTATAGATCATATAAATACAAGTATAATATTATTGTAATTATAAATAAATATGATATATATATTACAAATATATATATGTATGTATTAAATATTATAAAATAATATATATATATATATATATATGTAAATGTGGTAATAAATATAAATACAAATATTAATAATATAAGTATAGATATTATAATATTATTATAATAATCATATACTATACAAATAGATAATTTTAATAATATAAGGGGATCGGGCCTCCTAAGAAAGAGACACCGATCCCTCCAAAGACAAGATTTAAATCAAGTAACAGCGCTGCTTTTAAGGGTCAGCGGATACCTTTTCCCCAACAGTCATGACCATTATGAAAAGGTCCCTTCGTGGACTTTATAAGGTACCATCTCCCTTCCATCATGGGGAGGGACGAAGGTAAAAGATAAGACATTGTGGGAAAAGAAATAAGGGCAGAACATTAGTCAAAAAGGAACATCAGCAGACCACGATAAGGATTAAGGAAAGGCGTCGTGGGAAGTAAGGAACAAAGCACCAGTCTGCAGGAAAGTAATTCAGACTGAAGGAAAAGACTTACAGCAGCAAACAGCCATCATCAACCAGGTATGTATGTATGTATGTTTACTTATTCAGTTTATATAAAAATGTTAATAAGAAATATATATTAATTAAGTAGGGGTGGAATATATATATATGAACAAGCAAATCTGAGCATAGAATAAAGTAAATATACACATCATAATAATGTTATCATAAGCTGCATGCCATACAAGAATGTTTATGATGCTAACTATGAATGAATGAATATAGAGTAATAGATTGTTTTTAGATATGCTCATGAATATAAGAATAGACTAACATGATGAATGGACATAATTATGTATAAGAAATCAATGATGTTAATGAAATATGACTATGTGGAAATATGATTGGCTAATTCTGATATAAGGTCAAGATGTCTTAATATAAGGCATCTTGTGTTAAATGCTAATAAGAAAAATTATGATATTTAAGAAAACAATGAAAAAAAGACAAATTGGTGATATGCTTGGAGCTGACTCCGACTCTCCCTTTAACCCCCTTATCACCTCTAAGGTATGACGTAGTTGGAATAGTTTGTTTTAGCCTAGGTATCTCGCGACTGGACGTAAGTCCCTCGAACCAAGTGATGAGGAACCCCGCGTGTGGGTGAAATCCTTGGGCCTAGAAGAACTTGTAAAAGTTAATTTTGCTCTACGGATGGTGACTCTCGTCTGGATGAGGTACTCCGTGTGTGAGTGAAATCCCACGAGCTAAATGGTGAGGGATTCCATGTGTGAGTGAAACCTTTGGGCCTCCGTAAGAGATGATGGAACTATTTCCTTAATGAAATCATACTTGGTGATCTAGAGCTGGTTAACGCAAGAGTCTACCATAAGTCCCTCACAAGTCATATCATGAACCAATGATGAAAATGAATAACATATATGTGAATGTGTTTATAAATTGCGAATGTTATAATGCATGATGATGAAATGAATTATATGAAATATAATGTGAATATGATCTAATATGTTATAGTCTTAATGATTATATGTTGAAAGAGATCATAAAAAGATTACTAATGTTCTCTTTTACTAAGTTGAAGTTGTGTGAAATAGTGAAAAATTTCAGCTTACTAGAAGGTGACATTACACAAGTCATAATGATTAACTATGCTTCATCGTGGAGCTTGTCAACTATAACAAGCTTACTACAACATAGACCAAGAATTCTTTACTTATTAAAATAAAACTTCGTACAAAGAGAGACCTATAAAAAATGATAACTCAGAAATAATCTTGAAACCTTGAACAGAATATGCAAACTTTGGCTTGCAGTAACATCATAAATAAGCCTACTTGTTCATCAGATTACAAAATAAATATCATAATGTGAAAATTGAAAATGAAACTAGTCAGTACAAATCATACAAATTTAAATATTGCCCTCCAAGATTCAAAAACACATTTCTTCATGCAAATAGATCTAATGCTGACAGACTTGTCCTTTGAATGCATCAAAGTCACAAGAAAATGATAAGAGTGACTCACTACAAAATAAACATAGATATAAAACTTACAAGAGGACAATAACAATGATTGATATTGCAATTAGCTGAGATTGCGCAATTACCTTGCTTGACACTAGAGGTGCCCTGTCACCAGGTATTCTTACATCTGGTAGATAGCTGAAATCTGATGCAATTAAAGACATCTTTGGTAGTACTCTGTGCAAAACCTCTAGCAGTTTCTGGACATTCAGGCCAGTATGTTCAACATGTACAAATGCATGGTGAGTAGGTAAATGAATCATTGAACATGAGAAATCATCTAAACAAAAATGCTTAGAGAAACCTATACCTTAACAAGAAGACTTGTATTCTAGTCAAGTTCTCAAATTCATAAAACACAAAAGACTATTGTCCTATTCCATACTATTAACTAATGTATTATCCCAGTGACAAAACTTCTACCAGTCAAACAACACCCAGGATAACACCCAAAACAAACAAAAATAAAAAAATAACATATTGAATTTTAGATGTAATCTTAGCTTTGCATACCAGGCAACCTGTTGGAACCCAAGCCCTTCGGGACTTTGGAGCAACTTTTGAAATTATGCTTCTTGCTGCTGAAAATGCTCTAGCACCCCAGCCAACATCCGTTTCTTTTTTCTCAATAATGCCAATGCACTTCTTTATTAGTGGATCTTGCAGGGGTCGGTAAGTCTCTGATATGGAAGACCTGAGTAAAATTGATATAATTTGAATATTAAAGGTACATTAAAGTGAATTAAAAAAATATTCAACACTCCTGCCTATGAGCTCTCTTAGGGCATTTGGTGCCTAGGTTCTTACAAACTGCAAGTCTAAATACCTATTCTTATTTTTCCTTTCCATTTATTTGTATAGAATGAAACCATAATTAAAGTTTGATAACAATCCATCAAAAATGTAAGTTCTTTCTGGAACTACACATGCAAAGTAAATGCAAACAATATGATTCCAGAGGTAGGCTTCTAGCCATCAGCTGTTAAACACATAATAGGGATAATTGGCCTTATTGTCGGACTCCAAGGGATGACTTCCATCTATCAGTCCACGGCATACACTGTCAAATGCAAGTTTCTCATGCAATTCACAAATTAACTAATATTTTTATTTCTATAGAAGCACATTGCATGAATACTTGCAAGATACATTTTCATGCTAGAGTTTTACATGTCAGAGACCTAAAGTTTAATTTCGGACATAGGAAGCGGACATAATTCTTTCCCAGTACAGCCAACCTTAAAATCAAAACTTCTTGGTAGGGTTTCACATGGTATATTAGACATTTTTCAACCTAAGTTTCAACCATATGAGCAGACACAGGTAGTGGATATAATTGTCACCATATAAATCAATCACCATAAAGCTGAGTAAGATAATATTTCAACCTTGATGAAAACAAGTCAAGTATCAAACTTGATCATTATGGAAGCAAAAATCCCTTAAATTCTGTTCTAAAGCCATATGTCACCGATATGAAACCTTTTTTCTTTTGATCAGCAAAAGGAAAGAGCTTATGTTAATGTTGAAAAAGAGTTGTAAATCAGTTGAAACAAAGTCTGCTGCCATTAAGAAGTGTCTAAGAACACCACATACAAACATATCACAAAATGAAGACACATGGACTTTTCAAACACCTGTTTGATCAGCTTAGTTTAACTCTTTTATCATATCATATCAGATTTGATCTTTTCTTCACTTTTCTAGAATCAGATTTGGTTTTTCAAATATCAAATCTGATTATATATTTTGTCACCTTTTTAGTATCAAATCTAATCTTCTTTAAATGCAATCTAATTCTGTCTTTTCAATCAATTTTCTAAAATAAAATCTGATCTTTTTCAAGATCCAGCCTGATTTCTATCTCTCCTATCACTTTTCTAACATCAAATCAGATTTAATTCTATCATTTCTTTCACCTTTCTAAAAAAATATTAAAAATCTTACCTTTATTTTCCTTATGTTTCTAGATTTAGTATTTGGGAAGAATAATGAAAGAATAAAAGGAAGATAAAGGAACTTGAGTAGGGTGAAACGAGTAAGAAAAATCACACTCGTAGAAAGAAAGACATTAATTAGAGGAATACACATAGAGCATAACTTGGACATATGAAAAAGACGAAATGCAGAGTGAGAAAGAAAGAAATTCTATTGATGTCCCACAAATGACCAAAACTAGATCAAAGGGACTAGAACCTACAAAAGGTACAATAGCAAAGTTCAAGGGCAAAAAGAGCCCTAGACATGAAACAAAAACTAGTAAAAGGAGAATTGCTAGAACCTAGACATGAAACAAAAACTGAAAATCGATAGAACATGTGTGTGTGTGTTCTAGCAATTCTCATTTTTTCGGTTTTTTTTTCATGTCTAGGGCCCTTTTTGCCCTTGACCTTTGCTATTGTACCTTTTGTACGTCCCAGTCCCTTTGATCTAGTTTTGATCATTTGTTGGACATTAATAGAATTTCTTTCTTTCTTTCTCACTTATATATAACCTTACAAGAGTAACCCCCAAACTAGTACAATTATAAATAGAAAAATGGGCCGAAGACCCTGCAAAGCAGTAGAAATGGATTGAGACCACCCAACTGGACAACCAAAATCCTCAAGGTGTTAATGTTCAGAGACACATTTGAGAAGCCAAAGATATCATCATTGATCATTGTAGGAGTGCAAATGCAGAGTCTGAGAATGCTAGTTGAGAAAAGTTTGGGGCTAAGGGGATCATCCTAGACAATCCTAGGAGGCAATCAATTCTACATAGAACCTCTCATAAAATTCAAAGCTGAAAAACTGCTGGTAATATGAAAATAATTGGTGATGTAAACTTGCTCCTAAACTCCGTATTCCAGAAAAGGGGTGTGAGAAGGTCCCTAATGTGGAGAAGAGATAGAGCCACAACCATTAGAGTGAGAGTCAAGGTGCAAAGGAGCCAAAGCCATAGTAGATCACAAGGATGAAGAATGCCTCACCGATCTGTCCCCATTTGTACACGGATCAATAGTATCCAAAGGGCACTTAATGCCTCCAACATCTTTGGCAGGTTGAAAGAAGTAATAAATTTGGTAGATTTGAGACCACCACAAAGTGATCTATGCCTAAACCTAGTGGCATACACCTGTAAAGTGAGTGTTAAAATATATTCTAGTCAACACTTTTTGAGCAAACATTTGTGTTCCCTTGAAAGCACAATAGCTCCATCCTATCCATATACCCAAACCCATAAATGCTAAAAACAACTGATGAAGTACTTTGATTATTTTGAACTTTAGGGAGAGAGGACCAAAAGAAATGGTACAGAAAGTGTAATAATTGTTAGGATTAGGGGGCTAGGTGTTGTTGTACACCTTGCAAGTCCTAGGTTTAGTTGCAATTATTTAATATTTCATAATATCATGAATAATGTGCCCACATGGAAAAGGACACCCCACTTGAATGGAATCTCCCACTTGAATGGAATCTTGAGATTCCATAGTGGGCACTATTTGCCATGCGTCAATGGCCTTATGATTGTTTAAGAAGTAATTGAATAAGGGGTTACTAGGTGGAGTTTGGACTATGACCAGCATCCTTGACCAACTATTTATGGTTGTGTGTAAGAGGTGTGTAAGTGTAATTATTGCCTCATGTTGGAGAACTTAGGAGTTACACTTGGAACCCTTGATAATAGGAGTCAAACCACTTAAAAGAGAATTATATTATAATTATGGAGGACTTACTCTTGGAGTGGCGTGCATCATATTGACTATGGACCACTTGGACTTGGCTTTGGCTCATGGTTTTGGAAAAACATTCTTGGTTTCTTGGGTCTCCATGGCCTATATATACAAGGCTTGGGATGGAAATACTATGTACAAATTTATGCAGGTTTACACTACTGAAATCTCTCCAAATTTAGGTTGTTGACCTCATTGAAGCATGAAGCCATTGATATTGTATTGTAATCTTTGTTGTTGATTAATACATTGGATGTGGTGCTTTTGGAGGATGGATTTTTCCCTTACAAGTTTTTTCTCAAGGTACATCTAGTGTCCCATTGTCTTGTGTTGGTTCTATTTTCTTCTATTCTTGTTCTTATTCTAAGTGTTGTTACTATGTCAAAACTCTGCTGAAATTTAAATAGATCAAAAAATGTCATACTTTCCTAATGGGATTAACTAGGATTTAAAGCATATTTCCTTTCATTTGGTACCAGATCCTAGCTAACTTGTTAGAGTTGTTGGAGTAGGGCTATTTTTGTATTAATCTTGCTCGAATGAGGGATTTGCAGTTGCTTTTGTATTAGGAAACAAATATGGCAAGCTCTTCTAGAATGGAGGTGGAGAAGGTTATAGAACAAACTTTGAGCTTTGGAAGCTCAAGATGGAGGATCTCCTTGTCGACAAAGATTTGTGGGTACTAGTTCCTAGATAGAAACCATTTGGTATGAAAGTTGAAGATTTGGTCGTTATTAACAGAAAGGGAAGGAGCCTTGTTTGGCTTTGTCTTGCAAATCCAATGCTCCTGAATGTATTGGGAGAAACCACCACTAAGAGCCTCTCAAAGAAGTCAAGGAACTTGTATCAAACAAAGTCCTTGGTAAACAAGCTTTTTCTATGGAAGAAGCTTTACTCTTTGCAGATGAGTGATGGAAACTATGTGACAAAGCACTTGACTGCGTTCAGCATCATGGTGAGCTAGCTAGCATCCGTGGATGTGAAGATGGATGAAGAGGACCAATGCATAACCCTTTTGTGTTCTTTTCCCAATTCATGGGATAACCAGATAATGGTAATCAATAACACTGTCTCAAAGTTGAAGCTTGATGAGGTGGTTGGTGCGTTACTCTCTGAGGAGATAAGGTGGAAAACATCATAATTTGTTAAAGATGCCTTGACTATAAGAGGTCATACAAAGGAAAACGGAAAGAAGGACAAGCATGCTAAGTCTAAATGGAGATCTAAGCCTCCTAATAGTTCTAATGGAAAATGTTGGAACTGTGGAAAGATCAAGCACATCAAGAAAGATTGCAAGGAAACAAAGGCAAAGAAGGAATCAAATGATGTAATGTCCCCTTTCTAAATTAATTTAATTGGTGAAATTATTAGTCGGTTCCTATTTTCCTGTGGACTAATATTTTAAAATATAGAAAAAACTACATTTAATATTTTAATTGTTTTTTCCGTAATTTCGGGAGTTAATACTTATCGGATACAATTAAATATTAAATATTGGATTTAATTGCACACGTGAGGGCGTGGATATGTTATGGAGATTTTTGTAACCTCCAGATGCTATTATTGGAGTCTTTTTGGAATCAATGACAAGATTGTGGATTGAATGCAGTTGCAGTGGTGAGTTATCAGCAGCAGTCTATTTTTGACTTGCAAGATGGAGTGGGAATCTTAAGGAAATTTAATTAATATTTTCCCACCCAGGAAGGTGTTCTATTTTTGGGCACCCATTTTGGCTTTGGCAATTATAAATATCTTTGCGTTTCTCGCAGCGGGTTCTTTTGGCCATTTTATCAATCCGTATCTTATGTATGAACACTTGTGTTCTACAATAATCTTCTGTGGACGAAAACCCATTGAAGATTGAAGTGGACGAAAACCCATTGATTTCCAGGGGCAATCTTATACAAAGGTTGCATTGGTGCTTCAAAGTTATACAAATTCAGCTTTTTTCCATAATGTGTGTGTTTGCAAGTGTAGTTTGTGTTTTGCAGGTTCTAAGTTGCAAATTGATGTTTTCAGTGTGTTCTAGGAGTTGTTGATTTGTCAATCGTTTTGCTATTATTTCTTTGTTCATGTTCATTCCCAGGAGCTGCAGCATTCATCTTTCAATTGGGGTTTAGTTTGGTAGCATGTGAGGGAAATACCTAGTGCGTATTTCAACATGTTTGGGGTGGTTTTGGAGTGGTGGTTTCAGATTCGCATTTGCTGTTGTTGTAGGTGTTTTGACTGTTATAACTGTCATTATGATGCAATAACCAAATTCATATCAGTTATATAAGCTGCAAAAGTTTCTGGTTTATCTAGTGCAATTTCAGTGTTGTCTAGTTTGCTAGTTTATGTTGAAATTGTGTAGCATTTGTGTAAATTGGTTCATGCAATTATTAGATCTGAAATTTATTGGTAAAACTTTCAGTCGGGTTATTACAGTGGCATCAGAGCAGTGATCTTCCCACCCTGTAGGTTGCTGAGGATTAATGCTTCCTAGTGTCAGGGAAATTAGATACCGGAAAAGAGAGCAAAAGAAATTGCAAGAAGAGGAGATAATGGGTGACAGGAGTGAACCTGAAAGGAGTGATCCTGAAGAAGAATTTAAAACAATAATGGGTGAAATGGTTCAAGAGTAGTGTGCCATGTTTCGTCAGATGTTTCAATGGATGCCGGACAAGTTAAACGGACCCATCAATAATAATGGAGGAGCTAGCACTTCAGGAGAAAATAATAAAGGGAAGGGAAAAGAAAAAGAAGTGGACACATAGAGCTCAAATGGTGGATTTGCTAATAGACCTCTCAAGCCAAAATTCATTCAAAGAGAAGAAGTGATTCCAAAGGAGGAAACCACACTTCAAGATGACATTTCTAATGCACATGTTGAATATAGAGTGCTTGCACCACAGATCCAAGAGGATTTGGCATTGAGGGATTTTATGTCAATGAAGAAAACCAAGGGTCCAGCAAAACATGAGCCCAAGTCACAGACCAAACCTAAAGATTTGGAGCATTCTTTGGGAAAATTAACCCTCACTACTTTTGATGGATTATAAAAGAGTACTGCAAGAGCTTGGTTCCAAAAATTAGACACACTTATCTCTCAAACCCATGTCGAAGGAAGAAGCTATTAAGTTTGCCACCCTCCATTTAAAAGGTATAGCTCGTGTCTGGTGGTACCATGGGTTGATCACCCAGGGCCATAATCTCATTCATTCATATGAGGAATTTTGTAATAGGTTGATTGAAAGATTTGATAGGAGAGTGTAATGTCCCCTTCTAGTGAGTCCGAATTTTTCCACAACCTTGCACAAATTTCAACTTACAAAGAGAACATTAGTATACAATTCTTCTTAGAAATCACATGTCTTTATTTATAAACATAAACCATTTGTTATCATAGATTGATTGCATTCATTTCATGATTCCCTAGAAGAGATTTACTTGGGCCTTTGTTAATCAAATCCTCCATCTTATGAGAGTGAATTCATTAGGGTGCAATGCCAATGGTATAGGTCGTTCTTCCTTCAAGGGGTACTCTAGACCCAGGCCACTCTAGGACCTTCCTTTGACTCGAGGTTCTCTAGACCACTCAAGTCAAAAGACTACCTCTTGCTCCCTAAGGTACCATCTTGAGACAAGGGCTCGAAGGGGTGCTCTAGACCAATGAACCCGTACCTATCCTTGGTTGATTGCCCACCCCTAATCTTCCCTACTCCTCATAGTGGCGAGTTGATTAACATTATTGCCTTCCTCTATTTTAGGAATTCATGTCTTTTATGTACTAATACTCTTTGTATTCATTTAACCTTTCCTTAGTTCATTATAATAAAAATGCACATAAATATTTCATACTCATTACATAATCTAACTAGACCGATTGCAATGTAAACAATTCATAATTTATAATGATTTCATGCTCTCACAGTCAGCTTCATTGTTCACCATTTATCATGACATTTCACATGCTATCTTTATGATCTTATCAACATATACTTCTTATCTATAACTTATATACTATTCCTTAACACCATATGGGGTCGATAGGGTGTAGCATGTTGTTGTTCATCTTAGGCTATGTTTGTCTCCCATCCTTATTCAAGAACTACTTGGTGTATTCATGAAGCTAAGGCATCCGTGAGGATTCTTGGTACTCTAGGTAGCCAAGACCAATACATCGCCTATGAATGATATACTAGACATGTCACCCTTCATTGATCCCATATGTGGTTAATGAATGGTATATAGATTACACAATTAGTGAATATTACATATGACTGTCCATGAATTATATTGCTGTAAATAAATGCAGTGTTATACTGAACATTAATACAAGCAAGGGAAACAATGTACTGTCATACCTGTGGTATTATATAGTTCCTACTTAATAACCTTATCATTTATATCTTACAAGTTATAAATTTAACAAGTAAATATAAATTCTTACAAACCATAAATTGAATAAGTAAATATAAATACTTACTTACCTGTTGTTACTTTACCTGGGATTCCTTACCTATGCTGCCGTAATATAATTTTTATTGTATTGTTGTTGCCATTTATATATTTTATAATATATATTTTCACACCCCTTTTAATGCTGATGTATATATCTTTCCTACTTATGACTCAAAAATATATACTCTTTTTTATATTTTCTCCCGATGATGTTTTACTTCTATCTCACTACCTTTATTTATTTCCCTTTCAAGGGATATGTTCAAAGAGGCACGTCTCTTATTATACTTGGTGGTAAAAGACATACTTACCCTCTTCTAATTTTTATTACTTTTTATTAATTCCCTTTCGTGGTAAGACTAGTTCTAACCATACGTAACTCCCTTATCATAAGAGGATAGGTTAAAAGATGTTTATTTATATTATTATTTATTTATATTATATCATTATAATAAATGATATATTATTTATTTTATATTATTTATATTATATCATTGATATATGATTTATATTATATTATTGATATTTATATTACAATATAAGATAATAATAATAATAATATTTGTATTTATATTATATTATTTATATTTATATTACAATATAAGATAATAATAATAATAATATTTGTATTTATATTATTATATATATTTATAATATATTATTTATTTATGTGATTGTTGGTGTCAACCAACTTAATCGTTGCATTTATAAATATCCTCCTTCAGCCTCCCCTTAATCTTTTTAAAGTACATTATTTATATAATAGATATAGTATAAATAAATACATTTGTTATTAAGTATAAATAATATTTTTGTCTTATTAGACTTTTATCTTTATATGATTTTATTTTGAATTTGACCTTTTTGTTTAACCACTTTGTCTTATTCCAAATTACTTTACTTTCCATTTTACTTTACTTTCTAACTTTAATGGGTAAGACTCTTCATAATATTTATTTTTATATATAATAATATATCTTATTAATTATTCACATAAATATTATATTAAAATATTTATATTTATAATATATCTAGTTAATGAAATATATATATTTCATATATTTTATAATATTTAAATTATATTAAATTAATAATATTATTTATTCACTAATACATATTATAATATATTTTAAATAAATATATTATATATTTAGTTTATATAAGGCTAACTTATTATTTAAATAAACGATTCAATTATAAATCATTATAAGGACATGACAGAGAGATCCTGAAGAGCATTTCAAAGCGCTGGCTAGACTCAAACAGAAGGGGAGTGTGGAAGAATATGTTGCTGATTTTTAGAAATTATCTGTCATGGTAAATGATATTTCAGAGAGAAGGTTCATTGTCCTTTTCACAGAAGGATTAACTGAACACCTCAGTGGATTAGTAAAGGCATTCAAGCCTTCAACTTTGCGAGAAACCGTCAAGAAGGCAACTTTGCGAGAAACCGTCAAGAAGGCCTTTCATTTGGAGGTAACAGTGCCTCAACAAAAGTCTTATTCAAAACCTTCATCTTGAAACAAGTTTAAGGGAACTTTCAGAAGAAGTCATTGGCTGCCCCAACACAAAAATCTACACCTCCAACTGAGTCGAAGAAAATTGATGATGAAACAAAGAACGAGCTTAGGAGGAAAAAACTTTGTTTCTCTTGCAAAGAGCCATGGACCCCTAGTCATTGATGCCTTGGCAAAGGGCAAGTACATTATATAGAAGTTACTTCAGACAAAGATGCAGATTCAAATGCGTCCAAAGAGTTTCATGATCCAGAAGATCCCACCCATGAAGAGGAAGAAAAAGAAGATAATTGTGGCACACTTGCATCTCTCTCAGGAGCACAAAGGTACCATCCCTTCAGAGTTTGTGGAGAGCTTGTTGGACAAAGTAACTGTTGTAATTGATAGTGGGGCTACCCACAATTCCATTGATGAAGGATTGGTTAAAGAAGAAGACTTAAATCAGAAAATTTTGAAGGTTTCAATGTCATTGTAGCTAGTGGATTTAACATACCATCTGTAAGTAAATTGAATGATGTTGGTGTGTAAGTGGGATTTAACAAATGTGGATGCAAGATGATGTGTGGGTTGATCTTGGCTAAGGGAGTTCGTTTTGGAACTCTATTCCATTTAAATGCTAGCACCAAGGAATCTAACAGTTCTATTGTACCCAATCCGAAACACGTCAAATGGTCATTTGTCTTTGTCGAGGAGTTTGTTAAAAACTAAGATGGTCAAGTGTTTGGTCAAGTCACAGACATTATATCCAAGTCCAAAATGTTACGTTGCCGAATGTTCATCATTGTTCGTCATTTTAATTTTAATTGTTAATTTTTAATTAAAATAATTATTGATTATTAATTATTTTTAAAATTAAAATATTGTTAATTTAAAAATCCAAAAATTTAAAAAGGAAAATATAGAAGATTTTAAATTTTAAAAATGAAAAAAAAATTAAAAAACCAAAAAATAATGTAATGGCATGTGGGCACGCACACCATATCACATACCATATAAAACAAATCAGAAAATTAAATAAAGGCATTGCTTTTGGATAGGTGTGTGCCTATCTGAAGGCGCATGCCTATTCAAAGGCCACACCATAAATCATACAAAAATCAAAGGACTTCACAAAGGAAGCCCATGCCACAAGATAAAGGCAAGCAATCAAAAAGGGATGCATGGATAGTAGCAAAGGCCAAACAAAGAATAAATCACAGAGGAAATCATGCCAAAATAACAAACCTCTAAGTCAGCAAGTAGTTGACATATCATACAAAGTCAAAAAAGCAATGGAAGGAAGTCAACATTGTTGGCAATATGTGTTGTCATTGATGTCAACACTTAGAGTGAGGTCAGCACTCAGCTTGTGATGATGATATACCAGTGTAGTAACAGAGATGTAGTGAGATGCAGTGATGTTCCTGATATTCATGGTTGGATGTCATGCCTTGATCAATGTCAAGTCAAGTTGTTTTGAACATGCTTGTGGTCCGCAAAGCAGTAAGATGCAGTGATGTTCCTGATGCTAATGGTTGGATGTCATGCCCTGATCAGTGTCAAGACAAGTTGTTTTGAGCATGCTTGTGGTCAGCAAAGATGATTCCATGATGAAATATCAAGATGGGAATTAGAAGCACTAAGATGAATGATGAAATATTAAGATGGGAATTAGAAGCACTGAGATGAATGATGAAATATTAAGATGGGAATTAGAAGCACAGAGATGAATGATGAAATATTAAGATGGGAATAAGAAGCACTAAGATGAATGATAATACATTAAGCTATGCTGAGGATGAAAAGATGTTGTTGATGGCCTATGGCATGTTGTATGATCCTTCCTGTTATTCCAAAGGATGCATGTGTTGTTATATGAAAGTTTTGGCCTCTGGAAGTTGGTGAAGGTTTTTGCTGCAAAGAATTGCCTAAAAGACTACCTGGTAAAATGCTCCACATTCCTCCGCATTTGATGATATGGTCATGCGGTTTAGAAGTTAAGGATGTTGTAAAGGTGCTAAATCCAAAGTTTCAGATCATTTGCTCCTCTGCAGTGAAATTTATTAGAGACAGAGTTCCGGTCTGTGCTCTGGCAAAATCAAGTAATGATGAAGACTGTTTGGAATGCTCTGCATTCCTCCGCAGTGATAGATATGGCTTTGCAGTTTCGAGGATATGTTCACAACAATGTGTGAGTGCATCCATATGAGTTTCAGGTGTTTCGGAGGTCTGCAAGCTTAGTTCTCAAATGACAGTTGTGATACAAATAGTTCTGAGTGCCTAGTTGTTCTCAAGACTTATGCTCATGATGTGCGCCAACTTGTGGCATGAGATAGTACATTGACCGATGGAAGATGGTCCTGATGATCTTGTGTTGTCTCCAGTTGCTCCACAACGTGTTTTTCTGCTCTCTAAAGCTGGCTGAGGTCCGAAATGATTATATTGCCAGGCTATGCCTCTGTCTAGCCGACTGAAGAATGTTGAAGTTATGCACCACAATGTTGTTACTGTGAGGAGTTCAAGGAATGTTTGGAGATGTTGTATAGGTCCTGCCAACTCATTTTGAAGAAGAGCAAGCAATGTTCAATCACTCATGAGTGCCGCCAAGTTGAAATGACCGTTGTGCTACAAGCTTCATGTGTTCTTGCTTAAAGGTGACCTAATTCAAATTTGTGAAGTGTGCGGATGTTATTTCTTGAAGAATGATGTTGTGAACAATGTTTAGGACCGGGCTAAGCATGCATTGGGATCCGCAAGGCGTGTGTTTCCTTTTGGAGTAGTGTGTTGTTTATGATAGGGCTTGCCCTATGCATGTTTCATGTTGAGATCTTTGGCCGACTGGTAAAATGTAATATTCTTGTTGTATTGGCCGACTTGTAATGAAATCAATGTAATGTCATGTATATATTGTAAACCTAGTTGGTCTAGGTAAGGCATGATTGTGAAGAATGAAAATATGAAAGTGTAAAGAGCAGAGTATGAATATCATATGCATTGTGATGTGCGACTGAGAGAAAAAGAACAGAAGTGTTAGAGGCTGTCCTAATTCATCTTGAAGACATTTTTGTGACAGGAGAGAAGTGAAGAGTGTGCCTAATTGATCCAATCATCAGAAGAAGCAAAAGTGCAATCATCAAAGGTGTGAGCTTCAATGTCAAGTTTTAGGCAGTAGAAGGACTATCATACTGTAATTATTTATAAGTTTGTTCTCAGTTCAGGTAGTAGTTGCTTCCTTGGTAGTGACCCTAAAACAAAGTCTGCAAGGAGTTGTAACTTCCTTGGGAGTGACCCTAAAACAAAGTTTTCAAGGAGTAGTAGCTTCCTTGGGTTGTAGCCCTAAAACAAAGTCAGTAGGGAGTAGTAGCTTCCTTGGGTTGTAGCCCTAAAACAAAGTTGAAATTTTGAGCTTCATATATTGTGAGTTAATCCTCACCGTGGTTTTTCCCTTGGGTTTTCGATGTATATCTGGTGTTATGTGTTGATGTGCATTGTGTTGATCTTTCATGTTTATGTTGATGCTGTAATGCTTGAGTTTTAATCTTCTCTGGAGGATTTCAAGTTTGTTTGGATACTGATTCACCCCCCCTCTCAGTATCCTGGTGTGTTCAACAATTGGTATCAGATCCAAGTTACTCAGAAGAGGCTTAACCACTTGAGGAAGGTTCAGGATGGCTAATAATGGATCTCTCAAGGTACCTATGTTCAATGGAACAAATTATTCCTTTTGGAAGCTAAGGATGAAAAACTATCTATCTTCTCCAGGGTATGGCATTTGGCAATCAGTCAAGAAGGGTTACATTGTTCCTACTGGTGATCCTACAGATGCAGATGAGATTAAGTTGTATGATAACAATGCCAAGCAAAAGAATGCTATCATGAGTGGGCTAGCTAATTCAGAACTTGTGAAGGTAATAGGTTGTACATTTGCTCAGGATGTCTAGAATAAACTTGAAAGTATTTATGAAGGAGATAGTAAAATGAAGCAAGCCAAGAGCAAATTTTCAAGAGCAAGTTTGAGACCCTGATGATGACAAAAGATGAAGACATTGCTAGTTACATGCTCCGGGTGGATGAAATAGTCAATGGCATCAGAGGTCTTGGTGGAGAAGTAAAAGAAGATGAGATTATAAAAAAAGTTGAGATCTCTTCCTAAATCTTACAATCATAAGGTGTCTGCCATTGAGGAATCTCAGGACATAGATAAATACACAATAGATCAATTGTTTGGCACTCTCACAGCCTTTGAAATGAGAGAATTTCAAAGCAACTAAGAAGACAGAAGATGAAGCAGCTGATCAAGATGATGACTTTGATGAGGTAGAAGAAAACTTTGTAAGAACTATGAAGAAAGGCACAGGCAAATACAGAGGTAAATTACCTTTCAAATGTTTCAATTGTGGAAAGATCGGTCATTTTGCTTCTAAATGTCCTTTTAATGAATCAAGGGGTGGTAACAAGAGAGACAAATTCAAAAGAAACCTGTATTCTATAGAGAGCAATTCTTCAGAAAAAGAGGATCATGATGATGAAACACTTTTCATGGCCTTGAATGTTGGTGACAAAAAGGATGATATTGGAAAATGTGAAAAAATTGATACCTTGCAAGCTAACCAAAACAATGATAGATCAATGGTTGTATGGACTGCCTTTCATGCAAGAGAAAAAGCCAAGGCGTGGGTAATTGACAATGGTTACTCTAATCATATGATTGGTGACAAGGAAAAGTTTATCAGTCTTAAGAAGTGGTGTGGTGGAGCTATTAAGTTTGGTGGTGATGAGTCAGCACAAATCTGTGGAAAGGATGCTCTAACTATTAATGGGAAGAACAAGACTGAGGATGTCCTCTGTGTCAAAGGGCTAAAGCACAATCTTCTCAGTGTCAATCAAATGTGCAGTAAAGGATACAATCTTACCTTTCATGCCAAAGGTTGCGAAATCAGGAAGGTAGGGTCCGGAAAACTAGTTACAAAAGGCATCAAGTCATATGGTGATATTTATCATCTGAAGGAGGTAAATGGAAGAACTTGCTTATTGGCTCACTCCAGTGAGTGTTGGCTATGGCACAAGCGAATGGGACACACCAACTTTGACAATATGGTAAAGATCAGCTCTATTCATGCGGTGAGAGACATGTCTAAAATAACCAAGCCTGCAAACACATTATGCAAGGAATGCCAAATGGGAAAACAGACAAAAACAAATTTCAAGAGCAAAGAGTATTCTTCTTCAATGCCATTGGAGTTGATTCACATTGATCTATGTGGCCCTACAAGAGTAAAGAGTTAACAAGGTGAAAGGTATTCCATGTTGCTCATTGATGATTATTCTAGAATGATTTGGATTACTTTCTTAAGAGAAAAATCAGATGCCTTTGATAAGTTTAAGGTTTTCAAAGCTATGGTTGAGAATGAAATAGATACTAAGATCAAATGTTTAAAGTCTGATAGAGGAGGTGAATTTACTTCAAATGAATTTGATAAGTTTTGTGAAGATCATGGTATTAGGAGACATCTGTCAGCTCCTAGGACCCCTCAGCCAAATAGGGTAGTGGAAAGGAAGAATAGGACTGTACAAGAGATGGCTAGGGCAATGTTGAAAGATGCAGATCTGCCTGACATGTACTGGAAGGAAGCAGTTCACATTGTTGTCTATCTTTAGATTAACAAAGTGCAACTGAGGGTCAATAGTACTAAGACCCCTTATGAGCTATGGTATGGAAGACCTCCCACTGTCAGATACTTCAGGATCTTTGGCAGCAAATGCTACATCAGAAGAGATGAAGAAGACCTGGGAAAGTTTGATTCAAGAAGTGATGAAGGAATCTTTCTTGGTTACTCAACCAGGAACAAGGTGTCTTGTCCCTATACTAATAATTTATAATTGAATTGTAAATCGAATATGTTTTGAATTAGCCTTATATAAATTAATATAATTAAAATATAATATATAATATGTTTAGTTAAATTATATTATTAAATACGAATAAGAAATATAATTATTAATATAAATATAAATATTAATAATTTAATATTATTATATTATATAAATATAAATATAAATATAAACAATTTAAATAATATTATATGTAATCATTATAATATTACTAATATATATAAATGGATATATTTACATTTTCTACATATATTATATAAATAATATTATAAGATAATATCCATACAATATCTGCTGTAGCAAACAGCAGACAGCAATTAATAAGAGAAAAACCTTTATATTAATCAAGCAATTGATGGTAGCGCTTCAAGACAAAGAGAATATTCATTGGATAATATAGGTGCAAATTCTTAAGTATATGGCAACGAATACATTAAGGAAGACTTATTAATAGGAAAGACAGCAATTATTTAGGAAGGCTGCGATCACATAATAACAACAAGGCAAACATTGTAGTATGACAAAACAAAGACAGCGATCTGTTTGAGGACGAGATAGTTAATGATTGTTAAGAAATAGCAGTTGTCAATATAAAATAAGAAAATCACTAATAAAAGGTGTGATCATGTAGAGGGACGTCACCTTTGAGGGATGTATCCCTTTACCAAAAACATAAAGATATAATATAGTTTGTTATTGGCATTAGGGAGAAAAGAGGAAGGAATCATAACATCTCAGCATCATCGAATCACAACTAGAATTCAATATATCTGATATAAAGGATCTCTCATCAGCAACCATTCCACAAATAACAAAGCTCGTCTCATCATCATATCCAGTCATTGGCAGCAGTCATAGCAAATCTTAGATCAAACAGCTATTATATCAGCAAGCATTGAATTAAGAACAAACATCTATTTATATTGCAGATCCAGTGAATCAAATATACCAAGGTATGTCACCTTATCATAAGTTAATGGGTTTTATAATAATATGTCTGTGAACGATCTCTCTAAGATTAATCATAATGGAATAAGATAATAGAATGAGAATATTTATAACATAATAGAATGAATGTTCATCATACAATAAAAATGTTCATCATAGAATGAGAATGTCATCATTAAGAATGCTTATCCATGATAGGATAGGAATGTTATAATCCTAGTGGCAAGGAAACCATAATTGAACAAAAATGCTTATAACATGATAGAATATGAATGCTTATAACATAAGAATGTTTATAACCATATTAGAATGATGGAATGTTATTCCTCTAAGGAAGAATATTGTATGATGCCAAGTAATGTGAATGGCAATCAACAAGATGATAAGATATGATTCATAATCCTAATCATGGTATACTCAAACGAGAGCAAGTAGCCTCACCGTTAATCTTTCTATCACCCTACGAGTATGGTGGTCAGTTAAGGAAGGGCGGTATAATGGACCTGGGTGACCCTCAAGTGGATGAAGAACACCACATGTAGTGTGAAGTCCCTTGAACCAAGAGGCGAAGAACACCGCGTGTAGTGTGAAGTCCTTGGGCCTAAGGTCATGTAAACTTAATAAATGTGCCCAACGTTAGGTGGCTCTCAAGAGGGTGAGAAATGCCGCGTATAGCATGAAGCCCCTTGAGCCAAATGGTGAAGAATTGCCGCATGTTGCAATGAAGCCTTAGGGCCTACGGTGGGATGGTTACACCATCGCCTTAATGTAATCGTACTCATATGGGGTGGGTGAAGTAGAGTAGATTAACGATCAAGCTAGATGATGACTCTCCCGAGGTATATCATGGGAAACTTTATGTGAAAGAAATGTGAATGTGAAATGCATAAACTTTAATATTGGATTATGATTATAAGATTACTAACCCTAAAAGGAAATGTGAAAGGTATATGAATTTGATATTGATATCTATAAATGGTTATTAACCCTAATTGTAATATGTTGATATTATAAGATGAATTGGTTACTAATGTTCTCTTTTACAAGTCAAAATCGTGTGCAAGGTTAAGAAGAATTGACTCACTAGAAGGGGACATTACACAAGGCCTATAGATGCTACAACAAGAGATTGGGAAACATGATTGAAAGCACAAATGTCAAAGTAGATGAAGATTTGTATCAGATCTCACAAGAATCAAAGGACTCCGAATCTAATAACTTTCTGTGCATTGAAGATGAAGAAGAGAAAAAAGAAAAGGAACAAGAACCAGAGCAGATACCTAAGACTCCAACAAAGTATGTTCAGAAGAACCATTCAGCAGATCAGATCATTGGAGATAAGAATGAAGGTGTGCAAACCAGGGGAAGGTTTGCAAAGGCATATGAGCAAGTAAACTTGTGTTTATTATCCAAGGTAGAACCCAAAACCTTTGCTGATGCTAGCAAAGATAATGGATGGATAAAGGCAATGGAAGAAGAATTGAATTAGATAGAGAAGAATCAAACATGGGATTGATTCCCAGACCAGCCAACAAGAATGTTATAGGAACAAAGTGGGTGTTCCAAAACAAGCTGAATGAAGATGGTGAAGTTGTGAGGAACAAAGCAAAATTCGTGTGTAAGGGCTATTCTCAAGTTGAACGCATTGAGTTTGAGGAGACATTTGCTCCGGTAGCCAGGATGGAGGCAATCAAGAAGTTTCTTGCCCTTGCTGCACATAAGAACTTCAAGGTCTATCAGATGGATGTCAAATCAGCATTTTTCAATAGTGATCTAGAGGAAGAGGTTTACATTGAGCAACCAGATGGTTTCCAAATATTAGAGGATCCAGACATGGTGTGCAGACTCAAGAAAGATTTGTATGGTCTCAAGCAAGCACTGGTCTTGGTATGCTAGGTTGGATAAGTACTTACTTCAAAAGAGCCCTGAGTTGTTCTAAGAAAGAATGTATGAACATCAATGGAGGAGAAAGTTAAGAAAATGTGCATCTTAAGGCGAAAAGGTTGCGCCCTAAGGGAAAGGAGTAGTTGCTCTTTGT
This sequence comes from Cunninghamia lanceolata, assembly GCA_027924645.1. Classification (NCBI taxonomy): domain Eukaryota; kingdom Viridiplantae; phylum Streptophyta; class Pinopsida; order Cupressales; family Cupressaceae; genus Cunninghamia; species Cunninghamia lanceolata. Next base: position 15,408,592 of record BSBN01001466.1, on the reverse strand, counting down.
CCTTGATGTCAAAGGGTGGAAGAGAGAAATGTACATCTAAGGGGGAATATGTGTTGCCATCAATGACAAAGGGGGAGATTGTTGGCAATATGTGTTGTCATTGATGTCAACACTTGGAGTGAGGTCAGCGCTTAGCTTGTGATGATGATATACCAGTGTAGTAATAGAGATGCAATGATGTTCCTGATGTTCATGGTTGGATGTCATGCCCTCATCAGTGTCAAGTCAAGTTGTTTTGAGCATGCTTGTGGTCTGCAAAGTAGTAAGATGCAGTGATGTTCCTGACGTTCATGGTTGCATGTCATGCCTTGATCAGTGTCAAGACAAGTTGTTTTGAGCATGCTTGTGGTCAACAAAGATGATTCCATGATAAAATATCAAGATGGGAATTAGAAGCACTAAGATGAATGATGAAATATTAAGATGGGAATTAGAAACACTGAGATGAATGATGAAATATTAAGATGGAAGTTAGAAACACAAAGATGAATGATGAAATATTAAGATGGGAATAAGAAGCACTAAGGATGAATGATAATACATTAAGTTGTGCTGAGGATGAAAAGATGTTGCTGATGGCTTGTGGCATGTTGTATGATCCTCCCCGTTATTCCTAAGGACGCATGTGCTATTATATGAAAGTTTTGGCCTCCTGAAGTTGGTGAAGTTTTCTACTGCAGAGAATTGCCTGAAAGACTGCCTAGTAAAATTCTCCACATTCCTCTGCATTTGAAGATATGGTCATGCGGTTTAGAAGTTAGGGATGCTGTAAAGGTGCTAAATCCAAAGTTTTAGATCATTTGCTCCTCCGCAGTCAAAGTTATTAGAGACAGAGTTCTGGTCTGTGCTCTGGCAGAATCAAGTGATGATGAAGACTGTTTGGAATGCTCCACATTCCTCCGCAGTGATAGATATGGCTTTGCGGTTTCGAGGATATGTTCACAACAATGTGTGAGTGCATCCATATGAGTTTCAGGTGTTTTGGAGGTCTACAAGCTTAGTTCTCAAATGACAGTTGTGATACAAATAGTTCTGAATGCCTAGTTGTTCTCAAAACTTATGTTGATGATGTGCACCAACTTGTTGTGGCATGAGATAGTACATTAACTGATGGAAGATGGTCCTGATGATCTTGTGTTGTCTCCAGTTGCTCCACAAGGTGTTTTTTTGCTCTCTCCAGAGCTAGCTGAGGTCCAGAATGATGATATTGCCAGACTATGCCTTTGTCTGGTCGACTGAAGAATGTTGAAGGTATGCGCCACAACGTTGTTACTGTGCGGAGTTCAAGGAATGTTTGGAGATGTTGTATAGGTCCTGCCAACTCATCTGGAAGAAGAGCAAGCAATGTTCAATCACTCATGAGTATCGCTAAGTTGAAATGATCATTGTGCAACAAGCTTAATGTGTTCTTGCTTAAGGATGACCTAATTCAAATTTGTGTAGCGTGTGGATGTTATTCCTTGAAGAATGATGATGTGAACAATGTTTAGGACCGGGTTGAGCATGCATTGGGATCCGCAAGGCATGTGTTTCCTTTGGGAGTTGTCTATTGTTCATGATAGGGCTTGCCCTATGCATGTTTCATGTTGTGATCTCTGGCCGACTTGTAAAATGTAATATTCTTGTTGTATTGACCAACTTGTAATGAAATCAACGTAATGTCATGTATATATTGTAAACCTAGTTGGTCTAGGTAAGGCATGATTGAGAAGAATGAAAATATGAAAGTGTAAAAAGCAGAGTATGAATATCATATGCATTGTGATGTGCAACTGAGGGAGAAAGAGCAGAAGTGTTAGAGGCTGTCCTGATTCATCTTGAAGACATTTTTGTGACAAGAGAGAAGTGAAGAGTGTGCCTAATTGATCCAATCATCAAAAGAAGCAAAAGTGCAATCATCAAAGGTGTGAGCTTGTCAGTTTTCAGGCAGCTAGACTGTCATACTGTAATCATTTATGAGTTTGTTCTCAGTTTAGGGAGTAGTTGCTTCCTTGGAAGTGACCCTAAAACAAAGTCTGCAAGGAGTTGTAACTTCCTTGGAAATGACCCTAAAACAAAGTTTTCAGGGAGTAGTAGCTTCCTTGGGTTGTAGCCCTAAAACAAAGTTAGCAGGGAGCAGTAGCTTCCTTGGGTTGTAGCCCTAAAACAAAGTTGTAATTTTGAGCTTCATATATTGTGAGTTAATCCTCACCGTGGTTTTTCCCTTCTTGGGTTTTCCACTTATATCTGGTGTTATGTGTTGATGTGCATTGTGATGATCTTTCATGTTTATGTTGATGCTATAATGCTTAAGTTTTAATCTGCTTTGAAGGATTTGAAGTTTGTTTGGATACTAATTCACCCCCCCCCCCCAGTATCCTGGTGTGTTCAACAAACATAACAATAACCATTGCCAAAGAAAAATCAAAACAAAGACTTATCAAAAGAGCAAATTGCAAATAAAGAAAAATAAACAGGGCCAGATTGGAGGTATCCACACCAACAATCTGCCGCAAGAGTTTGGAAGAGTCAACCAAGAGATCAAACCTTCATCCCATGTCAACATCAAATGAGAAGTCCAAGCAACCAGCAAGAAAAGACAAGGAATCAGCCAAGAAAAGCTAATTGCACCAGCATAAGGAATCAATGCCAAAGATTTTCAAAAAGGACAAAATTTTTGGTTGATATCATTGCCCAATCAACGATCAACAGATTGGAGGCTAGGAAAGTTAGCAAACAAAGAGATAAAACTTCAAATGCCCAAGACAACCCAAATAAGGAGGTGTCTGAGTTCCACAAAGGAGCAATAAAGAGAACTTTCAAGTACATTTGTTAGAGATAGATGATGAAGACATGAAGTTACAAATTGTAATCTACAATCGTAGAAAATTACGTGATCCAAACAAAGGAGACATGTTACGAATATTAGATACAAACCTATGTATAACAAGCATTCCATTGAGTGTGACAGAGGATTTACAATGCAAAGAAAATCATTTATACATAGCAGATCTGCATGGGTTTTATATCAAACTTCATCATTTCAGCGCAGTACCTTTCATCAGTGATTTCTATATCATAGTGAATCTTCATCAACAGGGGTGATTATCTTTGAAGGTTTTTCTATCAACCTTTTCGAAGAGGCGCCTGGCTTCAACAATAATTCAACAGATATTCAATCAATCCTTGGCAATCATATTTTTCAAGCAATTTCCATTCACTTTCAAGATCGGGAAATGGTCAAGAGTTTCAAAGTTCCATTAGAAGGTTTTCTAGACTTCGTCAAAGCAAAGAGAAACATCATCAAACTAGAATCATCTAAAGCCGTCTTTTTGAAAATTTTATTTTTCAACATCATTTTTGAGAAAAAGCATATTCAGAAATTTGCTATTTTTAGCTGGAGCTATTTATAGCTCACACTATTTTTAGCTGGAGCTATTTTTAGCTTAGAGTTGACTTCTGTTCAATCGTCATGTGAGAGATGTGAGCATGAAGTCATAGTGTGTAATAAATTCAATCTACAACTTAGCTGGAGGTTGCATGGTTTTAGTTTTAGTACTAGAGGATAAGATTTTGTAATAAAAATTGTATTTCATGCAATAAAATATTCTTAGAGTAGTAGCAGATAGCTTTTTATTTATTTTCATGCAATAGCTTTGTAAACAATATCAATAAGTGTTTTTTTGCACTTAGTTGTATCAAGGGAGAGATGAATGGTAATTCTCATGCCTACATGATGCTGAAATTACTGTTCACTGAGCATTTGTGATTGTTAATCTTTATTTGCTCAATAGGATTTATTACGCCTATCTTGCTTCAAAGTGTCTATTGAGATGTTTTGTCATATGTGCTAAAGTAGATTATATTGCTTCTACCAAATTTGCAAGCTTTGTATTGCAAGTCTATTCGAAGTTGGAAATCATGGCTTTGTATCGATTCCTTTAATTAATTTACTAGAATGTTTGTGTTGTTATGTTTAAACCTATTCAATCCTTGTGTTCTTGAATTGTCCAATCTCTGAGTTTAGCTAAACAATGCAACTGTCTAGTTGTAGGATTCATTTTAAGTCAAAAAACAAAATCCTTTGCCTAATGTTGAAAGTGTGTTTCAGCCTTTTACAATAGGCAAACCCAAGAAGATACACATTTAAAGTTAATTCATCTTCAACATGAACCACCCTAAAAATCATTGTAAAGATTGTAGATTGCAAGTAAATATTGTGTAATTTTAGGTTAGTTTTTAATTTACAAGGAGCTTCCCCTTCTAATTCAAAGAGTGGTTTTACTGCTCTTCTCTTTCATTTTGTGTCGCACTGAAAGGTGCGGATTAAAATGCTAACAAGTTCTAAGATTCATGATTCAAGGAATTGTAAGCTTCCAACAGAGAAGACCATGTTGTGGCACGATGTAATGACCACCCTCAAATTTTTTCCTAAAATCAACCTATAAATCTGGTTTTTTACTGTGTAGGCATTTAGTCAAACACTTAGCATCTGAGACTTTAACTATGTCTTCTAAGTTATCTTTAAGTGAATAACTTGTTTACAGAGTTTAGATGATTTTCATAAACAATATTGTAACTCAACACAAATATAGACTTCAGGCATTATATCAAACACTTTGCAAGAATTATATCAACACTTTGCAACCTTGTAATGAATGAGTTTGCAATTCAGAAATAAGAATGAGTGAAGCCATACAATCAGAAATTATTTGCTGAGTCACAAAATATGATTAACCATATGAATGCTAACCTTTATTGCAGCTGTTGTGAAAGTCTGATAGGCTGTTTCAGCAGAGAGAACAACTCAGAAAATTGACCAGATTTCATAAAATGCTATAATCTCCCAAAAGCTTTCATTGAAGCCAAAACAGAGGAATTAGATGATCACAATCTTTACAATCACTGGATAGCTGTGCAAGTGGCAGATTTATGAACAATAACAATCCTTTATCTCCCAATGTCACCACAAACCATTCACTATACAGCGGCTGAAAACTAAAATACCAAATCTTGTGTTTTAGAGGCAGCACCTCTTTTTTCTACCCCCCACATTCCACTTCAAAGACCCACGCTTCACCTCCTTTCCAAGCTGCGATCCATTTTATTCCCCCAAACTGCATAGGCACTCACCTCAAAAGACTCACGTATTCCTCAGGAAACTTGCGCTGAAAATTTCTAATTGGTGCTTGGGGAAGTATGGGTCCCATGTCCCTCTCCCAATCAGCAATTAAACTTCAATATGCTGCGTCAGGCCTGAAATGAATTCAATAGCTTGAAATAAGACTCAAAACGGGTAGGATATTAATATTACGTCCTTTTTCATATGTTGTGGCTTGTCTTTGGAGAGTTGCGGCTTATTTAATATGGATTTGGCACTTCAATCCCCATCGTCATAATAATATTTGGCACTAGAAGAATAGAGTTAAAACCCTCCACCATACTTCATCAAAGCTACAATAAAATACTCCATAAATCTTCAAGAAACACTTATTTGAAATATCCAAATTTGTATTTGTGTAAACAAATCACACAAATTTATGAAATAAATCCTCTAGGCAACCTTATTCCCACAAAATTATCGCATAAACCCTTTTCGGATGTAAACTCCTGAAACTGGAAAAATCTGTGAATTGCAATGGTGATTCCTGAGTAGAACCACACTGAGCTAACTAAGAATTATCTCTCAAATCCGAAGCTAGGAATCAAATGAGGGTTTCCGTCCTCAAGCAATTGTTGGAGAACACACAGGTTCAATCCGGCAGCATAACCTTGCAAAAATAATATTTTCCGTATTAATGCAAATGAGAGCTAAAACCTCCTTTTATATTTCTTTTGGAGCGAAAAAACATTAGAAATAATATTAAATAATCTCCATAGTAAGGACTTTAAAAAATAATATTAAATATTCTCCATAGTCCCTTTTTTAGAAATTAAATAATATTATTTAATTATTATTTTTTTCCCGCTCACTTGCTAAGAGTCGCTTAAGAGGTCATAACATCACTTTATAATTATAACACTTAAGTTAATAATAAAATATTAACTATTAGAACTTAAGTGTATAATCACGATATTCAACCCAACTGTGGAAAATCACCACTACGGCACCGGAAACTACAACTGGACATGCCGCACCAAACGACAACCGGCACTCTCCAAAAATCCAAGAGTCCCCCTACCACACCACTTAGCCTACAGGAACTCGATGAATAGGCTAACTGTCGCCAAACTATCTAAGCTTGAGAAGGGACATTACACACGAAAACGTAGGTCACATTGTTGAGAAAGGCCTAAGGGATTTGAAATGTAAAAACTTGTAGAGGGACTAACTGATTGTTCCTTCGATTTTGAATTTTGTGAACATTGTGTATATGGAAAACAAAATCGAGTTAAATTTTATTTGAGCTCTACTAGATCTATAGGGATTTTAGATTTGAATTATAATGATGAATTTGGTCCTATGTATTGGTTCACAAAACTGCAGGTCCAAAACCCTAGAGTATGTTCATCACCTTCCAGGCCAGCAGTGGCGTCAAGACGATGGAACAAAGGCTCATCAACAAGGAGGATTCGCCCATCTAGGGTTTGATGTTTGAAGACATTTTGGCATATTTGTGGTATGTATAAACCTAATTTAGGTCAGACTTGTATGAGCTGAAATCTGGGCAATGTTTGGCATGTTTGAGCCCATGAATTTGATGTAATTCCAAATCAGCATATTCTGATTTGGAGCAGCAGACTTGTTTATTCAGAAATCAGATTTGTTTGTCATATGTTTGGCATTTGGATGGTTGTTATACATGGTTGGAATCATGGTTGATGTTATCTACATGTTTGGCATGTTTATTTGAGTGTTTTGCACACATATGTTCACTGCCCATGATTATGTTTACTTCAGAAATAAAAATCAGAATTCAGATTGGGGTTTGAGCAGAAAAAGAAATCAGAAAATTAGGGCAGAAAATCAGAATTCTAGGGCAGATCCTATTAGGGATATTACAAAGGATGAGGTCTTTAGCAGGTTTCAAGAGTTCAAAGCTCTTGTTGAGAACCAAGCAGGAAAGAAGATCAAGGTCTTGAGATCGATCAATGGGGGAGAGTATACCTCTAAGGAATTCGAAGGCTTTTGCAAGGAAGTAGGAATAAAGAGGGAATTGACAATTCCACAGTGTCACAGGGGGACGCGTCCCCTCCGCTTTTCCCCCGCTCCCCTCGGCCAAAACGCCTCGAGGACGTGGGGACGGGGACAAGATGCCCCCCCACGGTCCCCTGTTTGTCTACAAATATAAGGACGTCCCAGGGATGCCCCCTCGACTTGGGTGACATCCCCTAGGAACGCCCTTTGTTTTGGGGCCAGTGTGGCGTCCCGAGGACCTCATGGCGTCCCTTCATGACAAAAAAAAAAGTAACCAAAAAATTAAAAAACCCGAAATTTAAAACGTGTTTTTATTAAAAGTTAAAATGTATGAAGTATAAAGTCGCCGCCGTTTTAGTTTGACTCATTCGCTCTCGCTCTCCTGAAGTCATTTGTCTTTCGCGTCATTTTAGTCTTCAATATTGTCGTTCTTACTCCTCAACGGAGGACTCAGTTTTTGGACACAGATAAAAAGCTGTTTCAGTCTTCAGTCTTCAATGGAGGACTCTTCTTCAATATTGCCACTACAGGTCTTCTTAAAATCACAGGTGCGTAAATGGTATTAATGTTAATTTAATTTAAGTTTTTATTAATAGATTAAAGTTTTTATTAAAATCACAGGGTCTTCTATTAAAGTTTTTATTAATAGATTACAATCTTGAATCTACTATGCCACTCGAGGAAAGTTCAAAAAAAAGAAGTATAATGTATTTGGTTTTAGCTTTTAGCTGTTAATTTATAAATTATTTTGGGTTTTCTACTTTGTGTTTAAAAAATTCATATGTTTTTTCTGTTTTGGCTTTTAGGTTAAATATTAAATTGTTTCCTTTTTCTATTTTATGTTTAATAAAATTTATATGATTTCATTTTAGTTTTCACTGTTATTCTGCTGCTAAACACAGTAACACTTAACAGTTAACAGTGAATACAAAAAACAGAGCACTTACAGTGAATACAAAATAGGTTTTGAATGATTCATTTCATAGATTTTGAATTTTAAAAAAATACTGATCAATGTTCTAACTTCTAAGTTTATTATTTATTATTTATTATTTATTGAGAATTGTAATTTCAAATTTGTATTATAATATTATAAATTTATATCAATATGCACATTATGAGCATAGAACTAAATAGAAACCAAGAAATGTAGACAATAGTGTTGTGGACAGTGTCCTGATTATTAATTTTACCTTTTATATTGCTTTGCATTAGGGTCTAGATTTCTGATTTGCTGATTGAAACTTGAACTGTGAAATTGAAGATGGATTCTTCAAGTGTGGATGTTGATTTAGATTTGGAGAACGAAATAGCAATTGATGAGGATGAGGAATATGACAGCCAAACATAAACCCCAAGCAGAGCTACTGACAGTTCGAGTGTAGCTACAAGTGTGTTAAAAACTGATTGCCCTTCATAGTTGTTATCAGAATTTGCCAAAGGACCATTTAGCAAGAAAGATTCTTTAAAGCAGTAAGCAACAATAATAGACACAAATAGAGCACCTCATTCAAGTGGAAGTCGAAAATGGAAATGCAACATTTGCCCAAAAGGTAATTGGAATGGCAGCATGATGAGGACCAATGCACACTTTTTGCATATCCCTAGTAAAGGAGTTGAAGGTTGCAAGGCTCTCACACTTGAAATGAAGGCTGAGATGATCAAACTATATACAGGGGTAATCACTACAGCATCACTTTCTAGTACACCGACACAAGGAGGTTCAACTTCAGGATTACCGCCTTCATATCCATCATTTGGGGTGAGTGCAATGGAGTCAAGGGAGAAACAGATAGCGGCAGGATCATCCTCACCAAACCCAATCACAAATATGTTCAACGTGCAAGCAAGGGAGGTTGCAGATGAGGCCATTGCCAATTTCTACTTTGGCAACGACATTCCTTTCCATGTTGCTCGATCTCCTTTGTACAAGAAAATGTTTGAGAAGGTAAGGCAAGCTGGTCCTGGTTATGTGGTTCCTAGTGAGACTAAATTGATAAACACACTCTTAGAAAAAAGTTATTCCAAGGTTAACTTGTTGATGGAGGAGATGAAGGCCAAATGGTTGACACATGGCTATAGCATAATCATGGATGGGTGGACGAATATTAGACACCGTCCACTCATCAATGTTATAGTTTCATGCATTGATGGACCTTACTTCTTGCAAGCAATTGATTGTTCAGGAAAACGCAAAGATGCTGAGTTTCAGTTTCAGATCCTGAGAGATGTCATTAAGGAGGTTGGTCCTCAAAATGTGGTGCAAGTGATTACTAATGCAACAAATATTTGTAGGGCAGCAGGTATGTTGGTTCAATCTACATATAGGCACATCTATTGGACCCCTCATTGTGTGCATGCTATGAACAATGCACTCAAAAACATTGGAAAGATAGAGTGGGTGATGTAATGTCCTGTAGGCTGGCGGTGGGTGATGTGCCCCATCGGGTGGGAGATGGGCCCCACCGAAGGGAGATGAGCCCCTTCCCAGCGCTCGTGGCCCAAGGTCTCCTTGTGTACGCTCTGGCAACAGTTAGGAGATGAGCCCTTCCGCTGGCCCTTAACACCAAGGGGCACCATTCACCACCAGTCCAGACTTTTGGCATAGTGCTTGCCTAGCTTGGTATCAGAGCCAAGGTCTCGAGGTCGAGCCCTGCAGAGCGTGGTGGGCTATGATGTCCCCTAACTATTGCGGGTAAGTGCTGGTATGGGCCCCACCCCACGCGGCCACGTATGTCTGGCAGCTAAGTTGCTCCTCGTGGCACTCCAGCAGCGGTTAGGAGATGTGCCCTTCCACTGGCCCTTAACGCCAAGGGCGCCATTCACCACCAGTCCGAGCTTTTGGTGTAGTGGTTGTCTAGCTTGGTATCAGAGCCGAGGTCTCGAGATCGACTCTTCGAGGCAAGCGGACTGTAATGTCCCGTAGGCTGGCGGTGGGTGATGTGCCCCACCGGGTGGGAGATGGGCCCCACCAATGGGAGATGAGCCCCTTCCCAACGCTTGTGGCCCAAGGGTGTACACTACAATAGCAGTTAGGAGATGAGCCCTTCCACTAGCCCTTAACACTGGGGGGCACCATTCACCACCAGCCCCAGCTTTTGGCGTAGTGGTAACCTAGCTTGGTATCAGAGCTGAGGTCTCGAGGTCGATACTCTTCAGGGCGAGCGGACTGTAATGTCCCATAGGCTGGCGGTGGGTGATGTGCCCCACCGGTGGGAGATGGGCCCCACCGAAGAGAGATGAGCCCCTTCCCAGCGCTTGTGGCCCAAGGTCTCCTCGTGTACGCTCCGACAGCGGTTAGGAGATGAGCCCTTCCGCTGGACCTTAACACCGGGGGGCGCCATTCACCACCAGTCCAGGCTTTTGCCGTAGTGGTTGCCTAGCTTGGTATCAGAGCCGAGGTCTCGAGGTCAAGCCCCGCAGAGCGTGGTGGGCTATGATGTCCCCTAATTGTTGCGGGTAAGTGCTAGCATGGGCCCCACCCCGGGCGGCCACGTATGTCTGGCAGGTAAATTGGTCCTCGTGGCACTCCGACAGCGGTTAGGAGATGTGCCCTTCTACTAGCCCTTAATGCCAGGGGCGCCATTCACCACCAGCATGGACTTTTGGCGTAGTGGTTGTCTATCTTTGGTGAATGGTGCCTGGACTAGTGGTGAATGGCGCCCCCCGGTGTTAAGGGCCAGCGGAAGGGCTCATCTCCTAACCGTTGTCGGAGCGTACACGAGGAGACCTTGGGCCACGAGCACTGGGAAGGGGCTCATCTCCCTTCAATGGGGCCCATCTCCCACCCGGTGGGGCACATCACCCACCGCCAGCCTACGAGACATTACAATTCACTCGCCCAGAAGAGTCTCGACCTCGAGACCTCAGCTCTGATACCAAGCTAAATAACCACTATGCCAAAAGCCCGAATTGGTGGTGAATGGCGCCCTCCGGTGTTAAGGGCCAACGAAAGGGCTTATCTCCTAACCACTGCCGGAGCGTACACGAGGAGACCTTGGGCCACGAGCGCTGGGAAGGGGCTCATCTCCCTTCGGTGGGGCCCATCTCCCACTTGGTGGGGCAGATCACCCACTACCAACCTACAGGGCATTACAGTGAAACAGGTGGTGGCGGATACAAGGGATGTGCAAATGTTTATTTGCAACCACCACATGTCATTGGCATTGTTCGGACCTTTGCAAAGAAAGAATTCCTCAAACCAGTTGAGACTCGATTTGCTTCCTATTTCATTCTACTAGAGAGGATGCTTGAGTTGCAAGAGCCATTGCAACTTATGGTTATGACACAAGATTGGAACAGGTGGATTGGAGGATCCTCTTCTTTTTGACAGTTCCAGCAATGAAAAGCTTCCTACATATGTTGTTGCTGATGATGATGATTCTAATTTTTGAGTTTTCAGTTATAGATATCGTTTTTGGCAAATTAATTTTGTCATTTTGATGCTTGTCACTTGTGTAATGAGATTATAAGACTCTAGCATCTACTTAGTACTTTGAACTTTCAAAGTTCAAACTAATTACAAGTTTTAAAGTTGATAACTTACTTGAATATTTCAATTTGAATTTTGAAATGGATCACGATTTTCAGCTACTATGAGTATGAATTTGATTCTTGAATGATCATTGATAATCAATTGTTCAATGTTTAAAGTTTACTGTTAGTGTTGACTTTAAGTTTAAGTTACCTCAACATATATCTCATTTTAGTTTTTAACTTTTTAACCTATATATATTTTTATTAAAATATATTATGATAGCCGTCCCAAAATTTTTGAAAAAAATTTGCCATCCCCAGAAACCCATCCACCTGTCTCGGAAACTCGAAGAAACACTGCAATTCCATACAACAAAAGGGCTGTTTGTGCTTGAAATTGTCTTGCAAGACAAGACACGAAACCATCTGGGTATGTTTAGATTTTATTATCACTGTACTCCACCCAAATAAAAAACACCGAAACAGATCATTGAATTTTCTTTTGGTAATTTAGGCTTTGGATCCCTCCTCATAAGGAAATCAAAGCTCCTTCAAAACATAGTTAGAGTTTTATATGACAACTTTCTTTGAGTTTCCCAATTGAAAATTTGGACATATTATCAAATAACATATTGCATCTTTTAAATGAAAATGATGACAAAATCAGTAAGTTACCGTTAAAAATGATAACATACTCATGCTCTTTCCTCTCAAGCAAAACTTCCATCCAAGGAGAACTTTGATTTTCACAGTAGACAACATCATGTGGAAGGTTGTCAAGAACCTGTACACATTATATTTGAGATCATCAGTATGTGTCAATGATCAAAAAGACAGCTAAAGTTTCAACACATAAGTTCATCCTACAATTAAATATTAAATGTATGTATTTATATATAACTTCAAAATTAACATCCAACATATGACTCACTGAACATACTTGTATTCAAAAGGTCAAAATATTATTCTCTTGTCAACAAGTTGACTTTAGCAAAAACTTGTAAATGTCTCCAATGGTCCTCAATAGTGTCAGAGAAAACTAAAAAATCATCAATATAATAAGCAAGTAATAAATATATTGGTGCAAAGATTCTATCCATGCGCTGCTGAAATTGTGTATTACCAAATACCAACCATTCAAACAAACTAGGTGTAGAAAAAGTTGTAATGTCCCCATTTCTGAGCTAAGTATAATTTTGGCACTTCATCATGTGGGAATTGCAATTTCTATTGTAATTTCTCATATTCAGGGGGGTAGGACCTATAATTGAGGGGCCAAATTAATAAGTGTTTTCTAAGGCCAAAATTGTAAAAGGGAAAATGAAATCTTTAATTACATTTTCTCTAATCTATTTTAGATAGGACCTATTGACAAGTGGTGTTGAGTGAATAGGTCCAAGCTAAAAAGGTGGTCAAATACAAAGAAGAGCAACCGATTGTATTTGAAATAGATCCAAGCTAAGCAAGTGCCTAAGCAATTGCATAGGACACTCAACTTGGAGGGAAAGAGTTCAAATTCAAATTATATTTCAAAAGGAGGCATTCGCATGGGAAAAGCATTCACTCCAAACTCCCAACGGCCACCTAGGATCATGTGCCATTCCTAGCGGTCACCCTCATGAAGAAATTCGGCTCAAGCAAAGGCCAATAACAGCATGGAAATATGTGCCATCGGTTGGAGAAGTTGGATCATGCGCCAAGATGAAGACATTCGCCCAATGTTCATTGCTTAGAGATTTACGGCCAAGCTAAAGAGATGTCATTCGCCAAGGAAGGATGTATTCACCTATGCAAAGAGGGTTCACTCAAGTAGAGATTCGGCCAAAGCAATGATACAAGGAATGAAGTAAGGGGAATTCACCAAAATCAAGGAAGTTCGATGCATAATGCCTTTCGCCCATGTTGAGGATCAATACATTTGCCTAGGTCATTCAGCCATAGCATTTACCAAGGTTATGGAGATTGAAGATGCATTCGCCAAGGAGAAACAAGAGCTCAATCCTATTCGCCAAAAACATGATGCAATAAACAATGCATTCAAGAGATATGAATCGATGCATGGAAGCCATTATGCCAATTCAGCCATGATAGAAGATGGACATATTCAGCCAAGGCTATGATAGAAGAAAAGCATTTAATGCCCATTTGCCTTGACATGAAGGAATTCGGCCATGCAATCACATCTACCCATGAAGGATCACTCCCACCAATGCACAAGCCCAATCGGCCATGAAAGCTAAAGATAAATAGAGGAGTTCATGACATTTGAAGACATGACTGATTTTGGTATGTCTTCTCTATTCATTTCAAGCTTGAAGATTCCGATTTTCATGCTTTCTTGCAAGGAGATGTGCCCTTGCCAATAGGGAGATGACCCCCTATGATTTATGAGATGATATTGCTCTAATTTCACCACTGGATTCAAACTTGCAGGTATTAGGAGAGATAGAAAAGGTATTGGCGATCATTGTTGAAGATTTGGCATCAAGATCTAGGACATTCAAACATTCATTATTCTGCTGATTGCATACAGTATTTTCAGTCACTGGCAACAGTCATAACAGTCAGCATACAGTGTCATGGGAAGGAGTTACAAGGTTCATTGAGTGCTGAAGCTACTTGGCATTCATTTGGCAACCTTCCTCTATTATCGGGCTATCATTAGAGTCTATATTTGAAGTCAACTGTAATCACTTGAAAGTCTGATTTGAAATCTGTATGTGACTGTCATATAAGGGACAGTGAATCAGTATTTGTAATTGCACCATTTGAATAAGCTAATAAAGCAATTGGAGTTTGGGGTTCCATTTATTATATGTTGCACTTGTTTCCTTTCATTCTTAGTTAAGTTGCCATAAATTTCAGTTATTACTACTAAGGAACATTACAAAAGTTGTCTTATGAATATCCTTCTGAGCTATTTTAATTTGATGGGAGCCAGATTTGCAGTCAAAGTTTGATAATATTTTTAAGCCTACTCTCTGAATCAACTATTCTATTTCAGGTAATGGCCATTTTATATCAATATTTATAACATTAAGAGGGATGTAATTCATGACCATTCACACTTCTACTCTTTTTATTTCTGAATGATTTCATACAATGAAGCATGAGCAACTATATTGTCAAGAACATCTTTGAATTAATCATATTTCTAGAAGTTCCTATGTTTGTTACCTGACTTCTTCATCGTCTTGTTTATTTTATATTTAAGACTTCTTTTTTTCGTTGTACTGGTCTATTATGCATAGTGGGAATATCTGCTTCTGGAGAATCTTTAGACCAATGTTCAAGTGAATTTTGAATACAAGGAGAGTCGATCTTCTGCTTTAGAGTAGAATTTTTTTCTTCTAACTAATGAAGAATATTAAATTGCAAGTTTTTTAAAGTATCCCTCTTAGTTTTAGCCATTACTAGCTATTTTTCTTGCTTCACCAAAACTTTGAGTGAAGGATTAACCCGAATAGCTTTAAGTTTTTGTCTTCAGATTTCTGACTGCAACCTTCAAATTGTTATTCTATGCCCTTGGACATTTACTACTATACAATTTTCACCAACAGTATACGGTCCAGTAAAATCCATAAAAGGCCACTGAAACCAATATCATATCCCAAATTATCTATTTGTACAAAGTTGGCTGAGACAACTTCACTGTCAAAAATGATCGGAACATGTCTTATAAAATAATGTAAATTTCTTCTGCCATTCATGGTAACCACTAACTGAGATACAGGATGGTAGACCCAATCAGAAAATACACGAGGTGCAAAATAATTAACTGTTGCTCCAGTATCCACAAATGTATTGAATTTCTTTGAGTCGTCTACTTTAATTTGAGCTATTTTTATAGGAATGATAATTGATGTTTTTACTTGCACAATTTTACAAATACTATGTTGCTCAACCATAGAGGCCAATTTACATTTAAACCAATATCATATCCTAAATTATCTATCTACACAAAGTCTGCTTAGACAACTTCCCTGCCAAAATGACTGGAACATGTGTTAGTGTAAATTTCTGCTGCCATCCATAGTAACCACCAAGTGAGGTACAGGATGGTAGACCCAATCAGAAAATACATGAGGTGCAACAAATTAACTGTTGCTCCAATATCTACACATACATTGAATGCATTGAATTCATTGAATTTATTTTGAACTATTTTTACAAGAATGATAATTGATGTTTTTACTTGCATCATTTTACAAATACTATGTTGCTCAACCTTAGAGGCTAATTTACATTTAGACAGCAAAGCAGGTTTCTTAATTGAACTACTCATATTTACATTCTTTGGATATGGAGATAAAGCTTTTTGGATCCTTTGATAGATCATATTTTTTTATTAATCTATGAAGTTAAGGCTTTCCATTGCTCAACTTCTTCGTTAAAAGTTTAAAACTATCTAATTATGTAGTAGAAGAGCTAGATATAGATTCTAAATCTGATTCAGTGTTTTCTGTTTGATCATCAAAACATTCTTCTGAATCATAGAAAATGATTCCTTTGTATTTTTTATTAGACTCTTCATAATATTAATTAAAAGCTTTCCCCATTTCTAAATCTGAATCTTATTTTTCTGAACCAACTAATCATATCATGAAAGACAGTTTATAGCATCCGTTTCTGTTTTTGAGTGTTCACTATCTTCCTCATCAGTTGAATCATATTGAGGAATTTCTTCAGTTGCTTCTTCCTCGATTTCAACAAATTTATAAATATCTTCATTACTCTTCAGAGAATGGGATAGTTGTTCCTCAATATCAATCATTTCCCATTCTGCATCAATTTCATCATTTTCAAACAAAACTTTGATTTGTTTGGGAGCCTTAGGAGGGCATTTATTTGCATAGCGACCTTTTCTTCTTGCAGGCATAGCAACATTCTTTATATTTATTTTAGGTTGGACCATTCTTCCAAAAAAATTGAATGAAATTAAAGAACGACATCAAATCTTTCTAAACTAAGGTGGTTTGTTGCATCTAAATTTAGTATAAGGAGAATTTCGACATTCATATGTTTCTGCTCCATCTATTTGAGAACATACCAATCTAGCAATTCTACGAAATCATCTATGGATATTTACATTTAAGCAAAGTTTTCTTATTTCCACATTTAAGCAAAGTTTTCTTATTTCCACTCTAGCTTCCTCAATAATGTCTACAAAATACATACATGTTCAAGAGATAGTAGTATCATCAAATGGTAGAAGAAATGCAAAATGGCAGCCTCCAAGGAGCGGAGTAAAACTAAACTTTGATGTGTTAAGAGATATTAAAGGTGATTTTATGTTCAAGGGTTCAAAACACTTAGGCCATAAGACTAACAATAAAGCAGAAAGGAAGGCCTCCTTGCTGGTGTCCAATAAGCATATATAGTAGGTAGACATATTGAAATTGAAGGGGACTCACAAATAGTAGTTAATGTGGTGAATAAAGCATATTGCTCAAATTGGAAACTCAAGCACTAGTAGAAGAAATTTTGTCTTCGCAAAGGAAATTTGATAATGTTAAGTTGAGCCATTGCTATGGAGAACAAAATAGAATAGTAGATTATCTTGCCAACCAAGAAGTAAATCAAATTGAATATGCAACATTGGAAAGCAAAGATGTAAGTGATTTTCAAAAATTTGCCCAATCTTCTAAATGAAGAATGACCTCCATGATTAATGGGTGAGGGAGTTGGTCAATATGGTCATAATGAAAAAGATTGAGGATGTAGTATCGAGAGGCAAATATTATGAATAAATGTCCCTTTGCACATATAGAGCAAGGGAAGATTTAATGCAAGGTTTCATGAGTAATAGGTAGGTGCATTCATGTTAGAAGGCATGCTATGGGTTTTTCAAGCTTTGTGTTGGTTGTCTTTGTTGTGCCATCTATCTGGGTATTTTGGTTACAGGTGTTCAAAAGCTACTGCTAGGTGTAATAGAAGGCACCCTGATAATGGCAAGAGGTAGTGCATCTAGGGTTCCTGTATGCTATGGCTGGATTACTAACCATAGGTTGAGAAAAATCTTCAAGTACTCTAGTGCAAGTAATTTTAAGGTGATAAAGCAATACTAGGTGCAAAGGGAATTGAGGACAATGGGAGAGTGAGAACAAAAGCTTCAATATTAGAAGATTTCAAAATGAAATTAAAACTAGTAGTTCAAGATATGCAGATTAGAGAGAGTTTATATGGTTTGTTGGTTCATGCACCCTCAGAGGAGGATGAAGTGTTTGCAAAAAAATTGAAGGATACACAGAAAATGTTGGTAAGGGTGGAGAAAGGGAAGTATATAGTGGATGATGCAGGATTGGAGTAGGGCTATGCAAGAAGAGGTGAAAGTGCTAATGGTTGATGTCCAGACCCTTCAGAGTTTCTATCAAGATCTTCGTTTATGAAAAATATGATTGTATCACACCATAAAGGCATACTAGAGGTTTCAAGCGGATCCACAATGTCGTTATTGGAAAATGAGATGTTTACCACGTTTGTATGGTGAGTTGAGAAAATCAATGGTATTAAGTCCATTGGCCTAGAGAATGTGGTCGGTCAAGTGGTGCCCATGGTGGAGCTAATTGTAGTAACAGGGAATGGAGTTTATAACTGTGCATATAATTGATGGGACATGGCTCAAGATGGAATAGGTATGGCATGTTGGGGTGTCTACCTTACCTTGAGATTGATTTTCTATACTTACGAGTTTCTATGCTAGGGTTGCTTTGCTGGTTTTTTGTTGGTCAGAATAGCAAATAGTATATGTTAGGTTGTGTAATATTTGTTTCTCATTGTTACACCTACTCATAGGGTTGTTAGTGCAGTCTTTATAGTATGTTTGTGTATATGTAAGTTTGTTGCAAGGATGGGGTGCCATTAATACAATCCCTATAAATTATCTAACTACAAAATGCATGAAAGCAATTTCTCTAGGTTGTTGAGTTAGTCTTTCTAACACCAAACCACATATTCTTTTAGATAAGCTATTTAAATACTAAATCTTTACAAAATCATTTTTCTAAGTTTAGATTATATACAACCCTTTGATAATCCATCAAATATTTCTCAAAGTCACCTAAATCACATAGCTCTTTTTTTTTGCCAACAGAGGCTAGTCTTCTTTTTCCTTAAAATCTCATTTAGGAATAAATTCTTTACTACGTGTTGTTACTAGATGTTGTAATCCATTTATCCTTATATCATCCTTAGCATCTACAGATGAATTATTCCACCAACTCTGAACTATTCCAAAAACAGTTCTAGCAGCTACATTAATGGTTGTTATGTTTTTCCATCTATTTGTCTATAGTAGGGTCAATTAATGATTTTCCCATAAATAAATTGAATCAAATGGATTTGGATCTCCATCAATATTTAACCAAATGAACTATAAGCCATTGTGTTTCTAGTGATAGGAAAGATACTGTAAGAACATAAATTGCATACCCTACAATTCATTTTTGCATGTTTTGTGCTCACTTTAGTGTTTTGCCTAACTTGTTCCTTTTTGACCCCTTTCTAGCCTATTTTCCTCTTTCATCTATTTGTTCTCCTTTCCATGTGTCTTGACCCCTTTATAGGTCCTATTTTCTATCCCTATCATACTTTGCCCCTTTCATGTACCCTTTACCCCCTTCCATACGCTTCTTTTGTACTTAAGCTACCCATGTTTCCATTTCCAAGGTTATTGCTCCAAAAATTAAATGATTGCTTATCCTCTCATAGGATTAGCTTATTTTCACCTTATTTCTCTCATATCTCATGCATTTGAAATCCAATTGAGCTGAAACTACCTCTGATGATCTTGTTTATTTCTCCTCTATCTTCCCATCCAAGCTCACCTTCCTCGGGATATACAGCACCAATGTTCTACCCTCCCTTGACTCCAAAAATTTAATGCAACCTTATCTTAGGCCAACTAAGCTCAATTCAAATTGCTCTTGCTACAAAAGACAAAATTTGGCCCCTGAAAATCTATAAAAGGAACCTTCCTCTCATTACCATGTCAAACACTCAATTTTCTTCTTGCGCTTCGGAGTTTTTCTTTGCTATCTTGGAGTTTTAGCACTTTAATGCACTAGTCCATCATCAAAGCATCTTCATCAAATTTTGGAGTTCATTCATGCATCATTTTGGAGATGTAATGTCCCTTTTAGGAACAATACTAATTTTACCCTAAATTATCGATTTCCAAGCAAATAAAGGTTTAGAGAGTACCTTGGTTTGATTTAATTCCTGCAAACAAGTTAGAAAGCACTTACAATATTACATTAGCCTCATGAAGTATACACTTGAATACATAGAGTATATACTCAAATACACATAATCCACAAGGTATATACTTGAATACACTTAAATACACCACAAGGAATGAATACGAGTAAGTTGCATTAATACATGTAAGTATAGCATCGGACAATTGGAAAGGGGATTCGATGCATCCCATACTACACCGTGGACCCATCCACCATTCAAGGTCACCAAGTATACACATGAATACACAAATACTAAAGTATAAACAACAAACAAAGATCATATATAGCAATGTAACAAGTCTCAAGGACTATGTGGGTTCAACCATAGAGAGGGGGGAGTGGAACATGATGAGGTGTCCCAAGTTTCCTCTACCCTAGGCCCAACAGCAAGACCGTATCCTCTGTTGGCCTCATGTGGTCCTTAACTGACGGTCCTTAACCATCATCATGAGGTGGCATACCTAGTGAGGGCTTTACGTCGTTCCCCTCCATCACACCATCCCTTCCTCTTATGATTGAAGATCCTCCTTTTCACTTATATCAATAATTGACTCAAGTGGGGATAGTCCGGAAGGCTACAATAGGGTGTCCTAGATCCTCAACACTAGGCCCAACAGCAGGACCTTATCCTCCGTTGGCCTCATGTGGTCCTTAACCATCATCATGAGGTGGCGTGCCTAGTGAGGGATCATTCGCCATTCCCCCTCCTTGCAGTCCTACCTCAACCTTCCTTGATCAAATTATTATTATCCATAACATCAATAGTATTGGCATCAATTTTCAATGCTTTTAATTGATATAATTACAAATGCATTTGAATATATTTATTCATTAAATAAGCATAACTAATTATTCAAAAGAATAGGTTACATTACCATTCTCCTATTACCTTTATAACTATGTATATCACTGCTGTTATATACATACCTGTCTGCCTTAATTGCTTGCTTCTGCTGTCACTTCTATGATAATATATACATCACAGCTGATATATATATGTACATGGCTGTTTGTATTTCTTGGCCCTGTCTTGCACTAAATACTCAGTTTAATATAATAAAAAATGTATCTTTTTCTATACCTCTTTCTTGCAGACCTGTATATCAGTTTTCTTTTGATTGAATATTTTATTTATTCTTCAAGTTCTATATGCCCCCACCCTCTCTCACACCAATCTAAACTTATACCTTTAATTCCCTATGAAGTGAGTTGTCTTTTTGAAGAGGGATAACCTTTGACAAGAACATAATCCTTTGTTAGCACTGCCCATTACTATCTAAACCTAATTGCTGATGTTTGTTACTTTATTTCAATTGACACCATATACAAATAGATGCTTCTTTATATCAATCGGTACCTTTTCCTTAAGATACTCCCTTTGATATATTCGTACCTCTTTATGGTCAGCGATCCTTATTTCTGATTGCTTCTATTGTGACATTCGCTGCTGCCACTTATGTGGCCTTATGCCATTTAAAATATAATTAACTTATTAATAGTATGGTATTTAATTTACAATATTTAAATATATATCAAATATTGTATAATTGATATTTATTTTGAATAGCTTTAAATATATTTCAGTATATATAAAATATAGTATATTTAATAACTAATTTGAATATATATAATTTATATTATTTAATATAAATATTTCCAACTTATAATATTTAATTTAAAGGTATTCAATTTATGATTTTTAATAATAGATTTTAATATCATTCATATCTTCAATTTGAATGAATAATACATAATCGATTTAATTATAGGGACATGACAGGAGACATGGAGTAGCTTTGTGTGGTCCTATTCCTCTCCACATCCCTCTCATTGACTTTCTTCTCCCATCTTCCCAATTGTTAATCGTTACTAATTGTAATGTCCCTTTTTGCAGGCAAGAAAAATAAAATAATTAATTAAAAAAATTAATTAAGTTGCCTTGAAATATTTTAAAAGCAACTTATATTTATTTAATTATTTTATCTAAAAAGTAACTTTTCAGCCAAAAGAAAATGAAAAGCAAAAAATAAAATAAAAAGTTACTTTTGGAAAAATAATAAATGTTTTTCTAGAAAATTCCTAAGTGGCGGCGAAAAAAGGATTCTAGAAGAAGCCAAGAGATGTTATAAAAGAGGTTTGGAGAAAAGGTTTTCAGGATCAATTTTTTCTTGTTTTCTTCTTTGATATTTTTCTATGTTCCACAGTGTTTCAGGGACAGGGACGGGGGGACGGCAGGGAACGCATTTCGAGGACGGCAGTCCGAGGACCATTTTCTGGGGACGGCGGGGGGACGGCAATATATACAAATTTTTCAATATATATATATATATATATAGAGAGAGAGAGAGAGAGAGAGAGAGTCAAATTTCTACAAGTTAATGGATAACAGTATAAGACTACAAGCTGAATAACAACAATAAATATTAACAACAGCATAACAGCAATAAAATTAGTGATGATAGCAATATAATGGCAGTAACTTCAATCATGACAGTAGTATAACAGCAATAAAATTTAATCATGACAGCAATTTAATCATGACAGCAGTATAACAGCAATTTAATCATGACAATATTTCATTGCCAGTTGTGAGTTTTTTTCTCTAAACATTATAAAATGTATGTTTGATTTTGGGGACGGGGGGACGGGGACAGCGGTCTCAAGGCAGGGGACGCGTCCCCGTGGAACATAGATATTTTTCCATTGTGGAAAACGCTTTGAACAGCTGGTTCAAGCTACTACAACCTAGGTTTTAAAAACCCTATGGTGAAAGGTTGATTTCGAAGGACCAAAGGAGTCTCCCTAGTCAGCAATTGGAGGTGAATTCATTCAGAATTCGCAATTGGGCATATTGATGGAATTTCGTATTAATGAAGGTTTTGAAGATTGATAGACAAATAATAAATTTTCAAACTAGGGTTTGAAGGTATTGAAAATATATTAATACCTGAGTCTATTGAATGAGTTTCTACCATTGTTGGCGTTCCCCTTTGGTAAAGAAGCTTAGGGTCTTATCATATGGCTGGGCGTACCAAGTTTACATAATAAATCTGCCATATATTTTGTTGAAAGTGGAAAGATTAATTATGGTTTTTGAGAATAGTCATACCATAAAATCGAAATAAGCGATTCATGATAGAAAGGAATGTTTTAATATTTGGAAGTGTTTGTTTTTCTATTAATAAGGGATCGCAAATCTTCAAAGGGCATAAGGCATTTTTGATGGTTTAAAATCAGTTTTAATAGTCTAAATCTACCACCACAATTTTAAGGTTCTGAAATCATTTTTTAATTGCCTTGTGGGCCCAATTACCTGCCGCCGGCCTTGGATGATATTAGTCTATGCCAAGAGGGAAGTGCCTTATATTTTGAGGGAGTCATTGCTTCATACAATGGAAGTTCATAATATTAGTTGCTTCAAAAAGACTGTCATATCACTCTAGGAAAGGGACATGATGCTTAAGGGAAGATTCGTTGCTATTGTTGACTTGATCGCTGCTGCTTATTGACTTTCTACAAGAGTTTGAGGGAGTTCATGTGGTCGTTAAAGGTGACGTGACTGTTTGGTAGTGAGTCACTAACTCAAAGTTGAGTTTAAGACCCCCTTTTTAGCATACCGCACCATATTTGGAAGAAATCTGAAGCTTAAGAAGGGTATCGCTGCCTTTGGGAGTCATTAGAACTATTATTGTTTGGACAGGACTTTTAGAGATCATTTTTGCTGCTCTTTACAAGTGTTGTTCAAAAATTTCAGGTAATTACTGTATATTCCAACAGTACCTGTTTTCACAATGGAATAATATCCAGTCCTGCAACATCAGTGAACCTTATGGCTTCATTTTAAGGTCAGAAAGGTTGATTCCAATATTGATTCAATTTTAATTGATAATTGTAATAACAAACAAACAACAGGAATATAGATTCAATAAAGATTCAGTTGTTCTTTGGCAGTACTTTTGTATTTGAAGTTCATATTATGTTCATTCAACTCCCATCATTTCAAATCAGTTTTTAAAAGGAAATAAGATTGATCAATGTCTGCCAAGTGTTTGACAAAATGCTTATGAGACAAAAATCAGAAAATTGCAAGTTTGTTCAATATTTCTAGATAAGAATATTACAGTGGTATCAAAGCAAGTGATCTTGCCAGCCTGGAGGGTTTGCATGTTAATTTGGATGTTTACATGTTGATTTTATGAATCCGGAAGATAGAGAATACATCACATACAGGAGAAGGCAGCAATTTCTTGGTTTAGAATCTGAAGAAGAAGACATTATGGGGGATAAAGATGAGCATCAGATTCCTAGTACAAAGTAGATCCTTAATGATCTTGCTAGAGGACGGCAGCAATTGGTATAGCTAATAACCCAAATGATGCAAAACAACAATGCAAATCAGAACAACAATAAAGGTAACCAACACAATGGAGAGACAAGCAACTCTGCAAACAATGGAAACAATCCTAATATTAGCACACGAACCGCTCAGGGATCTATAGTTAGGCCTCTAATGCCGAATTCCTTGGATCAACAATTGACTCAGGATGGTGGACAGCAAGTTGCTGGTGAGAGTTTGAAGCTACAATGTCTTTACAAGTTTTTTGTTAGTTGAAATACAGGAACAAGCCTAGAGGTGAGAGGACAAAACTAGGATTTACAGCGGAAGCTGGGTAAGGTATCCCTTCCTTCTTTTGATGGTTCTACTAAATGCACTGCACGTGCATGGATACAAAAAGTGGATAACTATCTCTGTTTGAACCCCATGTTTGAAAATGAAGCCATCAAATTTGCTACTTTGCATTTGGAGGGTGATGTACATGAATGGTGGTATCACGGAATGGTTACACAAGGCCATAGCCTTATTAATTCTTATGCAAATTTTACTCAGAGGCTTATAGATAGGTTTGATAAGAAAGATCCTGAATTTCACTTCAAAGAGTTGGCCCAACTGAAACAAAAGGATACAATTGATGCTTATGTGTCTAATTTTCAAAGGCTTTCAGTGATGGTACCTAATGTGTTGGAAAATAGGTTGACTTATCTCTTCCTAGAGGGATTAGAGGAGCATTAGACCCACCTTCTTTGCAGAATGCCATAAGGAGAGCACGCAACATGGAATTTTCTACTCCAAAAGGGAAATCTAATTTGGAGGATTCTCATCCCAAGCAGCAAAAGAAA
This sequence comes from Cunninghamia lanceolata, assembly GCA_027924645.1. NCBI lineage: Eukaryota > Viridiplantae > Streptophyta > Pinopsida > Cupressales > Cupressaceae > Cunninghamia > Cunninghamia lanceolata. Next base: position 15,383,581 of record BSBN01001466.1, on the reverse strand, counting down.
GCCTTTCAAATGGAAGAGTCCCAAGTTCAGCCTCAAAAGAACTTGTCACACAAAACAAGCCAAGAAGAACTCAAGGATGAGTTGAGGAAGAAGAAATTATGCTTTTCATGCAAGCAGCCATGGGAACCAGGACACCGTTGCCTAGGAAGAGGCAAGGTCCACTACATTGAGGTCACTTCGGATAATGATGAGGAGAATGAGGCCAAGGATTCTACAGGTTCAGGAAAGGAGCAAGCTCAACTTGTTGAAGATGATGATTGCCAAGAAGGTATACTTGCCTCTCTTTCTGGAGCTTCAAAGTATAAACTATAATCCATTCCGATTTAAAGGTATTTTATTTGGGCGTAGAGTCATAGCACTTCTTGATAGTGGAGCTACTCATAAGTACATTGATGAAGGATTGGTATTCACAAAGGGAATGCATATTGAGGATTTTGAAGGATTTGATGTAAACAAGATGCTAACATGCAATCTCCTCAACACCTTTTGATCACCCAAATCCCGAGATGGGCAAGGTGAGAGCATACAATGCGCTGGATTCACACAAACTATCCAATGCAGCTACAGAGAGTATGCAATACAATGCTCACGCAACCACTAGGCGGCCACACTGTCCACAATCTACACTTTTTCAGCAGAGTGGTTGATGCAATCACAATTTGAATGCACTAGGTGGCTAAGCTGGCCACAGCTACACTTGTTCAATAGAGTGTATGATGCAATAGAATGAAAGCACGCAAGGCGGCAAGCCGGCTTAATCAACACCTCTTCGGCGGACAGCGTGCATGCAAGCCACTAGCAGAATGTCTAAGCTTGCTCAAACCAAAATGGTTGTTATAGCAAGTTTGTTCATGCCAAAAGGGCTGAAATATGAATGCTATAAATACTAGCGATAAACCATCCAGTTTACAATATGATCATGCATGAATGTAGGCCACCGACGGTACTACCATCCGAGGTATTACAAACAATAAATTTTGCAACTAGTGAATGATATTACAAACATTAGAAAGCTGCAATATGTATGATAAATTCTGATTTCAAATAAAATATACTGCTGCAACATACATCATGAAGGAATAACACTGTAATATCATGTGAAATCATGAAGCAATCATACCCAAGTGAAGTACAAAAGTAGAAGATGAAGAGAAGCCACAATCATGTTGTAGAAGCACTAATATCACTGATATCATTGAATATGCAGGTCTGATACAATTTTGCAGCACTGCTAAGACCCCAAATCAGCATATAACTTCACCAAAACTCTTCAAAATAATCAAAGTTCATCATCAAAACCAAGGGAAAGTCTATTCAAGGCTAAGGCACCTCAAACCACATCAAAACAGGCCCATAATCAACTCTTAATATGCCAAAAGTCACTACAATCACTGCTGTCCAGGTCTGATACAAAATAATTAACAGCAACTTCCAAACCCTAACCAACTTCCAAACCCTAACCCTAACCCTAACCAACAGATTGCTTCTCCCCAAATGATTTTATTCAACTCCAAACTGATATAATCTACATTCTTACCAAGAGGTGCCACCAAATTGATGAAAACAGCAGAGATAAGTGAGGCATTTAAACCCTCATAACCCCACACCCTCACATGTAGAAGGTATAGCCATCTCAAAGATGTTCGCCCCTATTTTTTGGCACTTCCAACAGCATTATTAAATCATCTAAACCCTTGTGCCATGGTTAGAAATAGAGATTGAAACAGAAACATGAATTTAGTAAATTCTTGCCACACAAAAAGACATCCAGCAATGGTATGGCGGCTAGCTATGGCCCAACTGAAAAGTCCACACTTCACACCAAAACCATACAATATCAGTCTAAAAAAAATGATCTCCAAAACCAAAATAACAACAAACCCCAAAGAAGATCTTCAAACACAGTAAAATCCTCCATTGTTGCACAAGTGTGATTCCTCGATGAAACCACCACAACCAGCTAGGGGGGTTTTCATCCCCAAAACCAGTATTTTCGAGAGGGTTTTCATCCTCAAGAAAATGGGAGAACACAAATTCTCTCAAATGCAGAAGCAAAAATCAAATTCATCTGTAACCTCAACAATGAGCTCCAATCCTCCTTTTATAACTTTTTGGAGCAAATAAAATATTACTTTTTCCCTTTTTTCTCCAAAAACTCCTTTTTGAAAATAAATAATAAGCTTATTTTCAAAATAATAATTCTTTTTCATGAGCAAAGTCCCTCATATGCCTAGTGTCCTTGCTTGTACAACTTAAAATCTTTTCCAATGAATAGTTACACGTATAGTTGCCTTTTTGAATAAATCCCGTTTAGACAACTTTAGTAATAACCATTTCATTATTAAATTATCCACCCAAGTTGTGGAAAGCATCTAAATAAACCAAATATAAAATTATAATCATACCATAATGCTCCAAAGGGCTAAGGATGATGACCCGAACCAACTTGGCATCAATTTAAAACTAGTTTGCTTCTCCAAGAAGTGTGGAGAGCTCCCAGAAGGGCGGAATTGCATTCCAAAAGAAACATGGGACTCATCAAGATCTCTTGAACTCACTGCCACTGTCAGATATCCAACCTGATTAATCATGCATTCTCCAATAAGTGTGGAGTGCTCTTAGAGAGATAGAATCACACTTGGAGAGTGTCATTGGGCTCATGATGGCTTTCTAAACTCTCCGCCATGAATAAAACTGCTGCTAGAACAACCTTGTGCTCTCCAAGAAAGTTGGAGTTCTCCCTTACATCACCAATTAGCCTATAGGAAAACTCGGAAATAGGCTAATTGTTCTCAAACTGATTATGCGGAAAAAGGGGACATTACAGACCCCTTTTGCATCCCCTTCCACCAACAAACTTTGGATCCCCAACTTTTTGGCCATTCAAAGACCTTCCAACAAAACCAAAACTTCAGCCTCATTGTTGGTACTACGAGGGGAAAGAAAGGATCCTTCCAACACCAAAGAACTATAAATGTCCCTAATTATGTAGCCCCCACGAGCACAACCCAGATTTCCTTGAGAAACTCCATCAAAATTCAATTTTGAACTCAAACTCTCCTCCAGAGAGGAGCATCAATGCCCATGATGCTCCCGCTGCTTCTTATTTTCTCAATCCCTTACCCCATGGGTTTCCTCAAAAAGCTCCATCATTTTTGAACTCAAACTCTCTCCCAGGGAGAGGCACCAATGCCCATGACACTCCAGCCACGTATTATTGTTATTGTTATTGTTATTGGTTTTATTATTGCCTTTGTGCCACTTTGAAACTCATCCAAGCTTAACTTTTCATAATGACTATTTTCCTTGAGAAAACACTTGCACGAGTTTTTTTAAGAGAAATGACATTTAATTTATTGTTTTTGTGTTATAAGGGTGACCACCTTTTTGAAAAAATGACAATATATTGATAGAGAAAAAGTTGGTTTTTACAAAATGCCATAGATCTGTTCATTGTGGGATAGAGGGCAGGAAAACAGACCTAAAGTACAAGGGCTTAATCCAGCGGAACCAAGAGCAACTAAGAACATAAAATCAACAAGAGTGACAAAAGTAGAAGTGACTTTAACACCTGAAAGTAAGTGTTAAATGTTGCCAAGAACATACTAGAGACTAATACATACAACAAAGAGCACTAGAATGGAACTTTTTAGTTCATTCTTAATTCAAGGATCGCCTGAGACTTCTTCAGCATTGTTGTGTGGTTCAGTTTCCTTGTGAACAGCCCTCCATAACAAGTTTGGCCTTGCAGCTGATTTAAATAGGCCATATGCAGCCTCATTTTGCTGATTGCAGTGTTCAAATCAGCTCCTTCTTCATGTAAAATTTGTATACAAATGTCAAAAGCCCATCTGTTAAAAATTCCATCATGTAAGAAAGTTCAAATGAGGTTTATTTAAGGTTAAGTTATGTTTTTGACTGTATCTTTTTGTATTTGCTTTTTAGTTTTTCCTTTTCCTTTTTTCCTCTTTTTTATGTTTATTTTCTTGTGTTTTTCAGCTCATCAGTGTTTCACACACCTCCAATTCAATGTGTCCTTGACTAGGCTGCACATTTCTCCTAGGATGCATTGGAGATGCAACCACTCCTGCAGCACTCAAAACAGGTGTGCTTTCAGTGCAGACCAATTCTATCCCCAGTATGGGAATGTATTTTATGCTGTGTTGGTTCACTGCAAACAATAGTAAATTTGGACTTGAAGAGGTACAGCGTCCTAAAATACTGTTTAAAATCCCTGACAATTCCATACATTTCTCTATGGTGGTTCATATACAAGGAATCAAAACAATCTGATACATTCAAATCAATAGCTCTTTTTGAAATGGTTGTATCAGTATGTAGTTGCATGGTATGCAGCTTTCTTTCAATATCAGGATACCTCAAATTCACATTAAGCTGTGATTTCCAAAGACAATTGACAGATGGAACAACTCCCTTAGAATGCATTTTTGGGTATGGCAAGCAGTTGATAGGGCATTTTCTACCGTTGCAATTGTTAGGAGAATATGCAGCACAAACTTCCAACTTGAGAATAGGCAGAAAGTGAGAGTATATGTTCCATTCTATTTCATTTTATCCCAGACATGGATATAGTGGATACTGATACTAAAAGCATGCCACGTATTTCAAGGATCATGATAACAAATTATTTTTCTTTTACTCATCTAGATTATTTAGTATATGGAAACTCCCAGTGTTTCTAGACTCTACAGTTGTCAAAGAAACATACATTAGCAAGTAATAGGTTCTTAGGCCCCACCACAATAAATGCAGAGATGTAAAAATGATGGAGAAACACACCTCAAGCATTATAACCCAACATGGCTGTTCATTCACATTACCTGCATCATGCAGCACAAAACAATAATTATGAAGAATTATGCCACTTCAAGCACACAAAAAAAAATTTCTAAAGCATTTTTATGTCAACTATGATACTAAATCTACCATCTTATTGTTTAAGTGTCAAAGTGTGTGTTTGTATTTAAGTGTGTATGTGTGTCTATACAGATACATATCCATGTGTGTGTATGTAATATGTATACACATCAACTTGCGTGTGTGTGTGTACATCAACATGCATATGTCTGCATCTATATACATATGCATGTTAGTGTATAAATATACACACGCATATATATATGCAGACACATGCATGTATATATGTGTGTGTGTGTGTGTGTATATGTTGATGTATACACACACACATGCATATGTATCTGCATGTGTGTGTGTGAAAGAGAGAGAGAGAGAGAGAGAGAGAGAGAGAGAGAGAGAGTTGTATTAAAATTAAGAAAAAATTACAGAATCAGATTTCTTGTACCCCTACAAAACTTTTCTTACTGGTGTCCATTTTGCAAAATTTATCAGTCTTCTTGTTAGTCTGAAACAATAAGTTGTTGAGCATCATGGTTATCACTTCATCATTTTCGTATGTCATAGGTGAAATCCATCATTCTAGGTACATATTGATTGTTTTCATTGAGTAATGTCAACTCTAGAAGTCATGGTCTGTATCAAAAAGTAGTCAAAGCAATGAAATTGACAAAGTATAACATAAACTGGCAAGACAACTCCTAGGGTGCACTTTGTCAGAATTGGACAAAGCGACTAAGTAACAAAAATGGTTGCAAACCCAAAAGTGTGTGCTTTCGGTGTTCCTCGCATGGCTAAGTGACCCTAGGTGTGTACTTTGGGTAGTAGTGCCAAAAATGACAAACTTCACTAAGTCAAAAAAAAAGTGGCTAAGTTACGAAAAGCATGTGATTTTCCCATCAGGACCAAAAGCTTAGTGGCAAAAGACCTTCAAGCGTGTGCTTCCACTTGGTGAGCCACCTGCATAAGTGTGCTTTGGAAAAATTGTATTCTTTGAGAATTGGTGATGAGACTTTGTTTCCAATCATTTGGATGCTTTCAATATCATTGCAAATCAATTGGCATCTATAAATGTAAAGATGGATGAAGAGGATAGATGCATAACATTGCTTTGTTCCCTTCCAGATTCATGGGATAATCTTGTCATGGCAATTAGTGCTAGTACTTCTACAAAGTTACAACTTGATGAAGTGGTGGCTTCTTATTGTCAAAGGAGATGAGAAGAAAGACCATGGTGGTGAAAAGGATGCCCTCGTGGTGAGAAGAAGGTCCAAATAGAACAGGAAGAAAAAGGGAGGCAGAGGGAGATCTAAACCTAAAGGCAAGTCTCCTAACAAGTCAAAATTGAGGTGTTAGATGATGATACTCCTACTGATTCGAAATCCTCCAATGAAGAAACGATGCTTTTAATACTTCCTCTAGTGTCCATGTATGTGATGATGCTTGGTTAATTGATTCAGGAGCATCTTATCACAACTCCTCCTAAAGAATAGTTTGCAAGTTATGAAAAATTTAATGGAGGTGAAGTGTATCTTGGTGATAACATTACCCACAAGATAATAGAGTGTAAGAAGGTTAATTTGCTGCTGCAAGATGGTAGAACAAAGGCTCTTTTAGGCATTTTGCATATTCCAAGATTGGCAAGGAATTTGATCTAAGTAAGCAAGATGAACAATGTAGGTATTAATGTAATTTTCAGCAAGAAGATGATCCAAAAAATTGGATCGGTTGTCACTAGGAGGAAGAATACTCACTTGAAGCAGTGCTGCAAGCTTCCCAGTTTTGCTCCAAATGTCATATGACTGTTTACAGCATCATCTATACTCCAGTTTAGCTCTTCAGAACACTCTACATTTGCTGGATCATTTTGTGAGGACAATCATTAGTCTACAGCAATGCTGCAAGTTTGCAAATAATAATAATGATACTGCTTTTGGCAGATCCCAGCAGCATCATAATCATTTCAGGTGGCAAAAGAAAATGTCATACATGCAACCAAAACATAACAGCAATTGCACATCTGACAAAAACTGCTACAGTTCGATTAAAACACCCACAAAGAGAGTTTGTTGCTGTGTCAGCAGAAGTTGAAGGGTTCCTGGCAGTTAAAATACCATTTGGGAGCAGAAGTTGAATCGTTATTGGCAACTCAAATGCCCAGGACCATTGATCTTCCAATCTTGGCATGAATGAGGAAAGGAGGAACATATTTAGCATGAGTAAAACCTCACAAAAGGGGAAAGGGAAAAATAATTTCCTTCAAAGAAGCCAAAAAAAAGTCTGCTGCAAGTGTGGTATAGCAGATCCCTTCATAGAGAAAGTGGTTGTTGTTGTTTACTGCCTTTTTAATATATCTCTAATTATAACAGAGTAAACAGAATAAATAAACATCAAAGATTCATACCAAGATTTCAGAATGATGCAAAATAATTTCTTTATTCATATATGCTCTTATACAGAGTTGTAGTACAGGAACTATTATTAGCATGCAGTCCTTTCCCAACTACAAGAGAAGTATTTAAACTAGCCGACGGTTGCTAAGGGATTCCAACCGTCAACAACTACCCACAACGACTTCAATAATGACTCGTTGATTGATTGAAGTCATTGTGGGTAGTTGTCGACAGTTGGAATCACTTAGCAACCGTCGGCTAGTTTAAATGCTTCTCTTACAGTCAGGAAAGGACCGCATGCTGATAATAGTTCCTGTACTACAACTATGTATAGGAGCATATATGAATAAAGAGATTATTTTGCATCATTCTAAAATCTTGGTATTAATCCTTGATGTTTATTTATTTTGTTTACTCTGTTATAGTTAGAGATTTATTAAAAAGGCAGTAAACATTTGCAGGTCTAGTTAAGATATAATAACCTTTGTGGAAGCTTGTAGCAACCTTGTTGGCATATTATACATCTCTAATTAACTTTCCAATAATGAATAGGGAAGTAAGTTGCTCCTTGGGTTGGATTTTTTCACCCAAGTTGGTTTTCTCTAGGTCAAAATTGTTATGTGAGTAGTTTTTTGTGTGTTTACATTGTTTCTTTTCACATTGAGAGTATAAAGTTCTCTGTATTTTCCTTGTTGCACTTGTCATAGTTGTTTGGCAACCATTATATATGGTAGAAAGCATTTGTTGAGGAATTGTGAGAGTTATTTGCATTGGAATCCATTTGTTGGTGACTAAGCATGTGGAATATCCACCCCAATTTACGAATCCAAAGAATTGCAAGATGGTAAGGGGATCTTTGGTCTTGGACTAGAGGCTAGTACCATCAAGGATAATGACAACACTTCCATGATCCAAGAAATGGACAAGAAGTTACTTGCCGATAAAACCATGTTGTGGCGTGAGACACTGTCACATTGATGAGAAAGGCTTCCTTACTTTGAAATCAAAGGTTATGGTAGAAGGCCTTGAAAATTGTTTTCTTGACTTTGATTTTTGTGAACATTGTGTTTATGGAAACTAAACGATCTATGAAAGTAGGTCAAGTTCACAATAAAACCATCAATGGGAGACAAGTATTTCAGGACTTTCCTTCACATGGAGATCAGGTTTCATGGACTCCAGAGGTTAAGTAGCTTGTATACAAATCAATCGTGGGCTTGGGATGATGCGAAGTGTTGGCACCCAGGTTTTCAGCCTCATATTTGCACCATCTTGTCAAATTCCTCAAAGTTTTCCTAAGGGGTCCATGTGCCTATACCCTGATGCATGTTGTTGAACCCTTGAATTTGGCTAAGTCTGAAACTCTGAAACCCTGAAAATTTGACTAAGTCTGAAATCTGAGTGATCCTCCAAATTCTAGATTTTGCATTTTTACTCCTATGGATCTAAAACCACTCTCAAACATCCTAACAGTATATACATAAGATATAAGATTAAAGTATAAGAAGGTAAATGTAAAAAAGGTAAATTTCATTTATAATTTATATCTTATGTATATACTGACCCTGCGCGCTTTCGAGTCTCGCCAACACTTGGGAAATTTTACCAAGGTCCAATTTTCCCCAGCTTCCCCACTCCCTGCTCTCTTTCCCCTTCCGAAGTTCCTAGCCGGAACTGTTTCCCGACCCGGTCCCTCCTTTTCCCTTTGGGAATTCGGGTTCTGTTGGAACTTTTGGACCCACTTCCAAAATTCCTCGTCCCCCCGAACTCTCGATCCCCACCAGCAGAAGGTCTTCTAAATCCGAAATCCTTCCAGAGCTCCTGAATATTCAAGTCGAATTTGAAGGTGCAAAAAGTCAAATTTTCAAATAACTTTTTGAGAAAATGGCTAAGTTTTTTTTGGAGTTTCAGATCAATTTTTCATTTGGGACCTTGGTCACTTTTGGTTCCAATGGGACTTCGGGCCCCACCGGCACCTTCGCACCAATTCTTGCGTGCTAGGTTCTCCCGCCATCCCGCCAGAGGCCTAGAAACGCCCAAAAACACCCAGAATCATATGAAAACGTGTCAACTACTCTTCAGTTCACCATTAATGCAAAGTGGGTGGTTGAATTTGATGTTTTTATTGCAGTAGGTGGAGTTGTTGAGGTTTTCCCTCCCATTTTTCCATCAAATCCAAGTTCCAAGTGATATAAATGAAAGATTGAAAATCATTTTCAAGGGTTGTTCAATTTGGCATTCTTCAAACAACTAGTGCAGTGTGATAAGGGTTTATATCACTATGAAAGTTTCAGTTCTTCAAGGGCAACTTTTTGTAAATCATAAATGCAAAATTTGTGAGTAGAATCATTTGTCTCCATTGTTGCAGATGTTCATTTAGGGAATTTCTGATTTGTTACAGGATTCCTCTTGCCACGATTTGTGGTCTGATTGTAATCTTCATTTGAAGGATTTGACAGGTCCATAATATATTACATGTTGTAATGGTCATTTTAAGATTGCAAATGAATGAATGTTGTGTGAGAAGGGATCAATAAGCATGTTTGATTTTGTTTTCAAGTTCCATGCATCTAGGTGTTCCAATTAGGCAATTCACTATCATTTCATTGTTGTTCTCCCTTTTGATAATCTATAAACTCTGTTACCCATTGAAAGCACCGGTATGAATGGTGTTTTGATCACCAAAACATTTTATAAATCAAACAAATCAACCTAGTGTGAGATAGAAGTAATCAGATTTGTATGTCTTGTGTGATTTGCATTATACCCAGGGAATATAAACTATGAACTATTTTCAAACCATCTCTAAAACAAATCATTTGTGCATATCAGCAACTTGCAATCATGCAAAAAATGTTTCCATCAACTTAGAATGAGGTTCAAATGTGCAGCAAGTATGTTTGAATTCAGTGACAGTTTTTGGGATTAAAACAACTATCCAGGTATTGCTGCAAAATTACAAATCTAAAGATAGATAGTGTGTAGTTTTAAACCCCTATTAAGGGATACCTCAGGATTACCCTCCTAAGCCTAGCTGAGCTTGAAGTTCAAAGGAGTCTACCCACTCCTGAAAGTTGGCCAAAATCGTCCTTAACCTATTGATAGACCTCTTTCAATCACCTTGATGACACCCCTAGCTTAAGTGATTGTGAAATGTTTTAGTGTTTCAAGTTGTAGTCATTTTGGGAACCAACACGAAGCATCCTGAGGAAGACAAAGGGCAGGTGTGTAGGCATTAGAAAAAAATGGTTTTTCAATTTCAGCATTTTCACTGCTTTCCATAGGCAACAAAAGTATCACCAACCAAAATGAATAAGTCATGATTGTTGTGAAAACGTAAATGCTCCTTGCCAGAAGTGACAAAAGTGTAAACATGCCCTAGCAAAAGTGGCAAATTCACCATAGTTAAGACAAGGCATTGAATGTGAAGGGTTTTGTCAATTTATTCAGATTCCAAGCATTGGGAAATGTGTTTGGGTGCCTCTACAATCATGGAAAGTCTATAATAAACAGCTGTACAATATGTGCAAACCCTTTAACTCTCTTGTTATCCTCTTTGAAAAATCAATTTGCAAGTTTGACACTATGGAGCAAGGGTTTTGGAGATATAAGACACCATTGTTGGGTTTGAAAGTCAAGAAAATGTCTTGAGGGCTTGTATAGATGTGCAGTCTACATACTATAATGTATTGGACTGGTGCATAGTGGCTTGAGGGGCATCTTGCTCACCCATACAGAAGTTTTTTCCCTTTTAGGGTTTCTCCAAGGTAACACCTATGTTCTCAGTCTTTGTGTGTTTGTTCCCTTTAACCATTTTGATGTTTCTATGATGTTAGTATACTACAAATAATGTTACAATTCTATTAGTGTTTAGTTTATTCCACTTAACCTTGTTTTGGAGGTGTTTGAGAAGAGCTTTCAGTGGGAAGATCCATTTTATATGAGTAGTGTGTGGAATATCCACTCTGTTTATGAATCAAGTTGGTAGCAGAGCAGGTTAGAATTACCTTTTATAAGTTGACATTTCAGTTGTTGATGAAACTTCAGGGTTATGCCTATTACTAGGTCAAGTTGGAGTGGTGAACTAAAGAGCATTTGAACGTGACATTGGTACTAGAGAGTGGGTAAGAGCACAAAGAAGAATGGCCGGAGTGGGAGAGAGATATGGATGATGGAGAGGAGAGATTTAGGAAGTTTGTAATGTCCCCATTTTCTGAGTGATCATCCAGTAGGGTCCACTAGCCTATTTTATTCCCATAGGCTAAGTCGGGAGTTATAATGGAATAATTTGATTAATTAAAGTAATAAATAATCCTAAGTCATTTTTGGGTTATTTACATTTAATTAATTAGTTGGACCTATTTTTATTATAACAGTGACTTTATAATATTATATTGAGAAATTATAAAATAAATCACTTTTGAAAAAGGAAAAATATAAAATAAAATAAAATAAGAAAAGAGAGTCTTCTAGAAGTTACTTCTAGAAAGTTCACTTGTGGCTTTAAAAAGAGGTGAAGGCAAGTCATTTCATTATTCTTGGCTTGTCATTTGTATTGGAGATTTTCCTTGTGAGCTGCAACTACAAGTTCAACATATTCTAAGGACGAAAACCCTTGGGATATCGGTGGACTGGACGAAAACCCAATTCCATCCTGAGGTGGATTCATTCCAAGATTCAAATTTGTGCTTCATAGGTGATTTTGGAGGAGTTGATTGAGCTACAAAGAAGATATATTTCTGCAGATTGGTGTAGGAGGAGATTTAAGGCCAAAATTGTAAGATTTGTGACCAAATAGAATTTTGGTGAGTGAAGTTTATATGCAGGTCTGTTGCAGGTCTGATTCGGACTTTACATCAGATTAAAGGGTTTTTGATTGAGGATGGGAGTAAGGGTTTAACCCTAGGGTGAGCGTCGTCTCCAAGGGAGCCGATTTCAGATTTAAGGGGCATCACATACCATAACCTAGCCGCCGCCCTGTCTAGAGGATTCGCAGCTGTTTAGAGGAGGAATCATGGGAATTTGGAATCCCCAAAGTGCTTCAACAAAGTGCCATTTCTTTTTGCAGCCCTCTAGAGCCTAATCGCTGCCCATTAGAGGAGGTTTTGGTGAAAGGTACATTGCTACAGCAGTTCGACTTCATATCAGAAATAATTTGCAGCAGTCAAGCATTCATATCAGCCATTACTCGTTGGTATCTTGGTGTCAAATAAGTATCATGTCTTGAAGATAAATTCCAGGTATGTTAGATATTGAAATACTGATGTAAACTATCAAGTTTGTATTCAAATATCTAATTTGAATAAACCCTATATCTGATGTTGCAAACTTTATATCAGTCCTTTATATTGTTGTAATATCATTTTTAAATGTTTGTATTCTTGTTCACTGCAATGTATTTGTGAGACAAATTGGAAAACATATCAAACACTCATTCAAACAAGCATCCAAACCAAAGAAACTCAGAAAAAAAAAAAAATGTCATAACCAGCTTGCATGCAAAATGTTTGACAAAATGTCAAGTCACTAAAAAGAAATTCAGGGCAGATTTGGTTAGGGATTTTACAAAGTTGGAACAGGATGTTACATTCATTTTGAGGTCTTTGGGCAAGATTGACATGTTTGAAAGCATTCTACAAGCCATTACTCAAAAGTTGGTCATTGAAAAAGAGCAGGAACATAAGGAGCAACCCAAGAGAACTGAATATGAATGTGGAAAGTCATCTACAACTGGAAGCAATGTTCCTTTCAAGGCTAAAGCAAAGATAGATATTCAACACTTCAATGGAAAGGTTAATGCAGAGAAATTAGACCATTGGATAGCACAAATGGGGGTCTAGTTTATCTTGCATAAGTTGAACTTGTTGTGATCAATCTCTTTTGCTCATTTGAAACTTCTCCGCCCATGCACTCACTTGGTATGAAGCTCATGCTGCCTTTTTGCAAATGAGAGCAGCCCCACCAATCTCTAAATGGGAGTAGTTTAGAGATTTGTTGAAGAAGCAATTATATCCCATATGCTATGAAGAGTAAAGGTCCATCCAATTGCAATTTTACCATCAGAAACAAGGCCAAAGTGTGCAAGAATACACCACTGAGTTCTGTACGAATACGGTGTAGATTGGAAAAGATGTGATGAGTAGAGAAGTCCTGATGAAATATGTGGGTGGACTGTTCAGTCACTTGCGAAGAACTGTTTTAATGGCAAAACCTCAAAAAATAAATGAGGCTTGCGCACAAGCCCACTACATTGAAGAAGGTAAGAAAATGAGCTACTCTTTCAAGCGAAAACAGCAGGGGAACAAGGATAAGTAGCAAGGTGGTGAATCAAGCAAAGAGGATGGCAAGTGGAAAGGTTAAAAAAAATAACAACACCATGACGAAGGCCAAGGACAAAGACAACAAAGACCATTGTTTTTTGCAAGCATTGTGACAAAGGAGGGAAGCGACATCCAGAACTGCACCTTTTTAGAAGTACAAGAAGAATAAGAGTGTTAGTTGTAGCAAGAAAGTGAAGGAAATTGAGTGTACCTTCAATGTTGATGACCATTAGTCATGTGCCACCATGAGGAAAGGCACATGTGTGCATAGTAATGATGCTCGAGAGGAGAACAAGATGATCAAGCTGTTTCATGTGAAGCTTCAACTCAGGGAAAGGAGGGTAGATGCCCTATTTGACATTTGTTCACAAGCAAACTTGACTTCCCAAATGCTAGTCAACGAACTTGGATTGCAAACAAGGAAACACTCAAGTCCATATTCTTTGAGGTGGCTGAAACAGGGCATTGAAATCTCAGTCAACACCCAATATGTGATTAAGTTTGGACTCACTATGGACTTCAAGGATGAAGTAATAGTTGACGTCATTCCATTGGATGTGTGGTATTTGGGAACCCTTATCTCTATGAGAGGGATACAATATTTTATAGGAAACAAAACAAGTATAGGTTGATCAAAAGATGTGAAGAATTCATGATCAAGTCATATGAGGGAAAATCCAACGTTTCCATGGTTAGTGCAGCCCAAGCAAGTTAGTTAATCAATGCAAGTGGTAAATTTGCATTGTGTTAGCGTTTTAATTTGCACCTTTCAATGCAACATAAAACAAAACAGATGTGCAGTAGAATTGCTCTTCAAATTAAAGGGGGAAGCTCCCTATAAAACAAAAATTAACCTACTATGAACAATATGTACTTGCAATTTACAATCTTCACAATGTTTTTCTAGGGATTTCATGTTCAGGCTGAATAAACTTTAAATGTGTATCTTTTTGGGTTTATCTAGTGTAAAAGACTGTAATAGACACCCTTGTTTCCTGGTTTTATTGATGCCAATTTTTTTGTTTTTGCTCACTGCTGTTTGGTTTGTTTGTTTGCTTGTGTTTTCACATTCAATAATGCAGAATAACAAGGAAATATGCAACATGCAATGATACCCAAATGTGTAAAGAACATGAACAGCTTAAACTACAATTACCCAGATGATAAAATGGCATAAACTTCAATTTAGAAACATACCCATTAACAGTTTTACAAGTTGCAGGTCTGGAATGCAAGAACCAGCAAACAGAAAGTTCTAAAACTCCTCCAAAATATCTTAAATCTGCCGTTTCTCCTTCTACAAACGATGATCAGCAATGCAAGAACCCTAGACACCCCTAGTGCAAGTGATAGAAGCCCCCAAATTGAGGCGCTTTGAGCTAGGAAGGCTCATGTCCCCTCTAGATGATTGTACGGCCCTATGTGGAGATGCAACAACAATAACAACTCATTAAAACTCCTCCAATCTGCTTCTTGTTTCTGCCAATGCTAATAATCTGCTTAAGGAAGAACCTCACGCCCAAGTATGAAGGAAGAAAACCAGCAAATAGAGCATAAACCCACTACAAATGGTACCGCCTCTTCAAGGAATGGTACGGCCAATACGAGGGATTCGCTGCAGCTTGAAAACCAGATCCAACTCCTTCATTCACAACTGAAAATGCTTCTAAAAAACCTTCACAAATATCTGCAATAAAAACTCAATGCAAGAACTCTAGAAAATCCACCATTTGAAGTCCAAATGTGATTCATATATGAAATCACCAGCAACCTCCCAGATTGTATCTCTCAACAACGTAGGAAGTGTAGTCTGCAAGGGTTTCCGTCCTCACAAACCCTAGAAGGAAAACCAGCTCCTCCAGCAAGAACAAAGTTCAAAAAATCAAATGCACGAGAATGCAAATGAGCTTTCATTCTTTTCTTTTATTTCCCAAGCTTTCGCACCAATATTGGAGTCAAAATAAAATAATCTTATTTAATTAAACTCCACTCCTTATGTCTCCCTCATGCGCTCACTTATGTAATTAATTTCACCTCTTTTAAAAAAGGAACCCTTTATCTTCCTAGGCGCCCAACTTTATAACATTAATAACAATAAGTTAAATCTTTAATTTAACTTATAAAATATCATTATTAATTTAAAATTGCAAGGTTATGTTAGGACTTGAAATTCCAACAACAAATGCCTCCACCGACATAACTATAAATAGTAATGTTGACCATGACCCCCGCCGGTGCCCCGACCCAACTTACTAAATATAGTAAGTATCGAAAATAGCATCGAAAACACCTCAGAAAATGGCGCATTGCTCATCAAACCAACTCGAAGCTCAAGTAACACCTGATACTGCTATCCTATTGGATCAACCGACTCCCAAGGATTCCCTAACCCTAACTCATTAGCCTACGGGAATCTGCTAAATAGGCTAACTGTCAATCAAACTGCACAACTTAGGAAGGGGACATTACAGACTAAGATGCTCTTTCAACACAAGGCAAAGAATTTTATGTTTTTTGACTAAAAATAAATCATAAGACTAGACACTTGCACTATTCAATTAAAAACAAAGAATAAACAATGCAAGTAGACACAAATTGGATAGGTTAACATAACACATGAAAATAAATGTTATGCTAAATTAATTGAGGACTCGGTACAAAGCCACAATCTACATCTTCGAGCTAACCTGCAATACAAAGCTTGCAAATTCGCAGAAGAAATTTAACCCTAAACACCATAACGAGACATCTCAATAAACATTTATAACCAAGATAGGCGTAATAAATGTCATTGAGTGACTAACAAATTTTGGATAACAATAACACTGAATACTCAGTTAATAGCAACCCCAACAATCTGCAGGCGTGAGAATTACCATTAGCAAGCTAAGTGCAAGTAGCACTTATTTATACTGTTTATCGAGCTATCCTAATTACTTACCGCTTGCACAAGTGCAATCTTTATTACAAATTAATCCTATCCACTAATTCTAATATAACATGTAGTTGTTAATTCAACTATCAATTAAAATCATTACAATTTACCTTTTAATGCTCTCGTCTCTAACATGATGAGATAGACAATCTAACAATAGCCGAATCTATGCTATAAATAGAGGATGCTAATAATAGCATACAGCGAAAAATAACACAAGCTCCATCCAAAAATAGGAAACTCATAATATGCTCCTCTTCAAAAATGATGACAAGCTATTTTTAGCATGAGCTAAAACTGGACTCCTCTAGACAAGTCACTCTCATGATTCTAATGAAGGTTTCATGGCTTATCTTCCATTCTGACGAATTTTGGTACACCCCTTAACGAAGCTCTAAAACATCAACAATTCGACGAATATCCCGCTCAAATACTCTAAATAAAAATCACAAATGTATATGCTCTGAATCTAATAAATTCATTGTTTTGTAGGCTTCTCTATGAGCAACTCCATTAATCTCAATCTAAATCTTATCTCATTGATTTGCTTTCTGAGCTTCTTTGATCACCTCCTCTTTATCCTACTCACGAGTTCCAAATATGAACTCCAACCATTGGCTTCTGAATTCATATTTAACTTTATTTTTCTTCTCTAATTTCTTCAATCAAATTTTTTGGTCGAGTTATCTTTGGAACTCAACTCTTCCAAACTGGGATTCTAATGACTACTTTTACTTTGAACTTTTTCAATAAGGTCTATGGTAGGACTTAAAACTTTACAGTTGCCTTCTAATTCGCTTTTGGAAATGTTTTTGACACGAGAATTCTATCATAAATAGTTGTACAATATGTCCAAAGTTTAACTCTCTTGTTATCCTCTTTATAAACTCAATTTGCAAGTTTGACACTATGGAGTGGGGATTTTGGAGGTAGAAGACACCATTATAGCTTTGCATGCCAAGTGAACATGTTGATGGCTTGTGTAGTGTAGACATGTTGTCTACTTACTACAATGTACAAGATTGATGCATAGTAGCTTGAGGGGCATCTTGCTCACTCTTACTTAAGCCTTTCCCCTTTTAGGGTTACTCCATGGCAACACACATGTTCTTAGTCTCTATATGTTTGTTCCCTTATGTTTCCTTTCATTGTTTTCATGATTCTATGACATTAGTATACTACAAATAATGTTAGTGTTAGTTTCTTGCATTGAACATTGTTTTGTAGGTGTTTGAGAAGAGATTTTCAGTAGGAGGATTTGTTTGTAATATCCCCAATGGGATCTGCCCTAAAATTCTGAATTCTTCCCTAATTTTCTGCAATTTAGATTTCTGCTCAAAACCCTAATTTTCTGAATTCTGATTTTTATTTTCTGATCTCAAACAATTTATCACAGCAAGCATACAAGTGTCCAAATATGACAAATAAACATGCCAATTGATGCTACCAATTGAAGATTACATCAAACATGAATTTCAATTACACCATGAAATACACAAGATATACTCATCGAATACCACACAACAAGTCTGATTTTTAGAATAGAAATCTGCTGCTATAAATCAGAACATGAAGTCTGAAAATTACATCCAAAACAAGGGCTCAAACATGACAAACATGGCCCAAACTGTTGCTGTCCAAGTCTGCCCTAAACCCTAGGGTTATACATACCAAAATATGACAAATGAAGATCAAACAAACCCTCCAAAGGGCGGTGCTCACAAGAAATGACATTGGCTGCAAATTAGGATTTGAGAAAACCCTACAATGATGAAAATCGCCCTCCTCAAGCCAAGTCGCCCTTCTCCAATGGTGGCGCTCCAATTCTAGGGTGAAACCCTAGGATAATGCCAACACAAAACCACCAAGAATGCTACTCCAATTGTGGCGCTCCAATTAGGGTAAACCCTAATGCAATGTGCACACCAAAATGCCACAATAATGATCCTCCAAGTGTTGCACTCAAGTCTAGGGCAAAACCCTAGTGCCAAATGAACATACAATGCCACAAAGAATTCCTCCTCCAATGCTGATATAAAAATCTGAATAGGCAATCAAGTTCTTCTCCTCCAAAAGCCGCCAATGAAGCACAATTAGGTCTTCGTGATGGAACATCCACAAAGATGAGCTAGGGTTTCGCCCAACTCACCACATTCCTAAGGGTTTTCGTCCTTGGGATGAAGGCTAGCAATATTGCAGCCAAATGAGATAAAACTCAAGAGAAAATGATATGTGAATAATGATGAATAGCCTCCAAAGCATCCTTTATTTATAGCCCTCTAATTTGTCCTTCTCAAGGCCGACCTCCTTATGACAATTCCTTTATTTTATTTTGTTATCTTCTCCCATAAGGCTGACCTCCCTCTAGGCACCCAAGTGCTCAATAAATTATTTTTTATTCCTCTCTCCAAGAGGAGCGAACCATCTTGGGTGTTTAATAATTCATATTTTAGGCACTTCCTAGGTCGTCCACCTTCCAAGCTATTTTATTTGATTTACATTATTTTTCCTTGACATTACAAGATCTCCAAAGGCATTTTTCATCTATTTTCTTCTTCTTTCATTCTTCTCCTTGGTCGATCATCATTAGGGCAATTTATTTTAATTACTTTGACTTCTCCAATAATTCCACAAAATATACAAAGCCATCCCTTATGATCATTTTGCTCTACAAAATTGACTAAGTATGAAATCTAGCTAATTAGGTCATTCCCTTAGCCTTTCGTCTTAGCCTACGGGAATAGAATAGGCTAGCCAACTCCACTAGGTGATCACTCCGAAAATAGGGACATTACATTGTTGTTGATGAGTAGTGTGTGGAAATTTCACCTTGTTTACAAATTAGCAAAATAGAGTAAATTTTTCTACTAATTATTCTAGAGTTGATGTATTTTTAGATTTGGTACATAGTGATGTGTTTGGTCCTACAAATATACCTTCTCTTGGAAAATCTTTCTATTATGTTTCTTGTATTGATAATTACTCTAGAATGTTTTGGGTGTTCTTTCTCAAACATAAATTTGAAGTTTTTATCACGTTTTAAAAGTGGAAGGCTCTTGTTGAAAACCAAACAGGAAAGAATATAAAAATCCTAAGAACAAACAATGGAGGACAGTTTTGCTTAGTGGATTTTGAGAATTTTTGCAAGACTAATGGAATAGCAAGGCAAAAGACCACCCCATACACACCTTAGCAAAATAGACTAGTTGAAAGGTTGAATAGGACATTGATGGAGAAGGAAAGAAGCATGCTAAGTGGTGTTGGTCTAGAGAAGAAGTTTTGGGCCAAAGTAGTAAGCATTGTTTGGCTTACCATCAATAAGTCTCCTACTTCAATACTAGTTGGTAAGAAACCTTTTTTTGGTCATTTAAGGATCATCAGTAGTGATCCATATGTCCATGTACCTAACAAGAAAAGAAACAAGTTAGATAGCAAAACAAAAAAGTGTAGTTTCATTGATTATAGTGAAAATGTAAATGCTTATAAGGTTTGGAATCCCTTTTTTCTTTGAAGTGCTTCAGAGTAGGGATGTGATTTTTAGACAAATTAGAAGATCTTCTAATGATGGACAATCAAGAGAAAGTGAAGTGAAAAGTGATAAAAAGGTTGTGATATAGTTTGATGCAAAAGAAAAGAAACTAGTATCTGCAAATAAACATGTTGGGGTTGGTGGACAAGGAAAAGATGGGGGAAAATCGGAAGGTAATCCAAATGGAAACTCAAAAGATGAACAAGTTCATACTCCACCCTTGAGAAGATCTACAAGAGAAAGAAAGCAACCAAAAAGGTGTAGCCATGTTGATTTGCGTTGCATTTTTGCTTTATCTACCACTAACAATGATCCTAGTTGTCGTCAAAGGAGAGTAGATTTTGGAAAAGGGCCATCAATGAAGAGATGGCTGCCCTTGATAAAATCAAACTTGGGATTTGGTGAAGTTACCTCAAGGAAGATTGTTGGCTGCAAATGGGTCTTCAAAAAAAATTCAATTTAGAAGGAACATTGGAAAAGTATAGAGCAAAGCTAGTGGTAAAAGGCTATTCCCAAGTTGAAGGAACAGATTATAGTGAGATATTTTCTCTTGTTGCTAAACTGAATTCAATTAAATTTCTATCATCTATTGCTTTTGCTTATGATTTAGAGATAGAATAGACGGATGTGAAAACAACTTTCTTGCATGGGGATTTAGAAGAGAGTATCTACCAGGTTTAACCTAAGTATTTGTAGAAAAGGGTGAGAAAAACTTGGTTTGCAAAACAAAAAGGTCTCTGTAAGGTTTGAAATAATAACCTAGAATGTGGTATCAAAAATTTGACACATATATCTTGAAGCTTGGGTTTATTTGTAGTAATGTTGACCATTGTGTTTATTACAAGCATAAAGGTGATCACTTTGTTGTCATTGTTTTGTATGAGGCTGACACATAGTTACAGGACTTGTAGAAACTCACCTAAACTCGATGAGTCCTGAGCTAGTTCAATGCATGCAAGGTTATAGGAGATGAGACTCGAGTACTTGGCAAGCTTGGTCAGACTCGCTGAGTTTGTCAAATTTGCCAAACCCGACAAGTCCCGTTGCTCAAACTAGGCCATTTTACTCACTCGTAGAAAACAGAAAAGAGTAGCCAATTTCTCTAATCGTGCAATTTATCTTTGTTTAGGATGTTTTAGACCCAACCCGAACGATTTTCTGTTCTTTGCTGTCATATAAGTGTCTAGTTGCAGGATTTGACTAACCATGCTAGCGAGAAACCTTTGTCATGCAAATATGCTTCTCTATTTGCATGCTAAACCCTCATTCATGTGATTAGAAGACCTCTGCCATTCTCTATTCCTCTTGTCAAGCAATTTACATTGTCTTGATCGACATATATGATTAAACCACACAATTTTGATGATTTTGTCACCTTGGTGCCCTCCAGAGCACAATTTAATGACCTCCACTAGCCACAAATAGCTATACACACAATTCCATCCGCTTTACCAATAACTTAATATGCTAATGTCTTTATAATTGATTTATTGAAGGGTGCTTAATAAAAGCTTTAAATCCTTAAAAATCTCTATAGTTTATGTTTTTTTCAATTTGTCAAGTCAAAGTGCCAAATCTAACTACAAGTCAAAAATTATCCTCTCGAGTACGAGTTGAGTCCAAGTCTTGTAACTATGGGATGACATGTTTCTTATTGGAAACAATATGGGTATTTGACGAAAAAATTGAAAACCCAACTTTCTTTTTAGTTTGATATGGACTTAGGGGCTGCAAAAATCATTTGGGAGTGGAAATAAAAAGAGATAGGGTTAACAAAGAGCTTTGGATTAGTCCAAAAAAGTACGTTGATTCTATATTGCAAAAGTTTAATCTGCAAGTTTGTAAGCCTGTTAATGTTCATTTTCGTATTGGTAGTAAGCATAGTTCCACGGGGACGCATCCCCCCCCCCGAAACCAGGGGTCCCCCAGAGGGGGACGTTTCCGGGACGAGGAGATGTCGGCGAAACGCCCCCCCCCCCCCGCCGCCGCCTCTGAGATGTCTCTCCTTGGGGAGACTTCTGGACGTCCCCCCGAAAAACACTTTTTAATCATTTTTTTTTAAATTTCAAGGAAAATGAAAACCTAAAACCTTTCTTTTCTTTGTTTCATTGTTTTGCACCACGCGTGGAATTCTGCTATGCCTGCATCGTCGAGTCTCCAGCAGTTCCAGTGATGAGGAGATCGACATGGAGCTTGGGGATGATTAGATCATTGGAGGCAGCAAGCCATTAACCATTTTGGCATTTACTATTTAGTATTTACTAGTTACTATTTCAGTATTTTGAACATTGTTGAAACTTGATTGTAATTATGAACAATGATTATGAAATTCAAATTATGAAACATCTAGTTCTCGTTCCAATGTCTATTAAATTTAAGTACATTGTTTCAATGTTCACTAGTTTAATGAAATCATTGCAATGTGTTTAAACTCTAAACTTTACTTATTCCTTAGGCTTCTACAATTATACATCTTTTTATAACTAATTTTTCAAGTATTATATGTATTTCAGCACACCGCTCCCCTGCCGCCGTCCCCAAATTTAGGCCCCCCGCCCCCCCGTCCCCTGCCGTCCCCCCATCCCTGTCCCCGAAACTCCGTGGAACTATGGTAGTAAATGTCTTTGGAGCAATATCTTGTGACTCATGAGGACATGAAGACATGTCACTTGTTCCATATGCTAGTGCAGTGGGAAGCCTCATGTACACCATGGTATGCACAAGACCAAAAATTGCTCAATCAGTGGGATTTTTGAGTAGCTTCATGTTTATCCCAAGTAAACAACATTGGACAATGGTAAAAAGGGTCTTTAGGTATCTTTGTGGCATTTTCTATTTGCTACAATGGGAGAGCTCAAAGCATGGTGTTGGATTTACAAGGGTTTGTAGATGTAAATTGGGTAGGTGATTTGGACTATAGAAGGTCCACAAGTGGCTACATTTTCACCTTGTTTGGTGGGGGTATCAATTGGATGAACACGAGGGAATCAATAGTTGCTCTTTCCACTCCAAAGGCTGAATATATGGCAGCAACACATGCTTGCAAGGAGGCGGTTTGGTTATAGAGATTATGCAAAGATGTTGGCTTCATCTAGAAATTATTGAGAATTGATTGTGAAAGTTAGAGTGCTATCTATTTGACCAAAAATCCTACATTTCATGCTAGGACAAAGCACGTTGGTGTCCAATATTGCTTTGTTCATGACATGGTGGAGGATTTGTTGGAAAAAATTTACACATTGGAAAATGTTGCAGATTCTCTTACTAAGCTAGTTACAACAGAAAAATTTGTTTGGTGCAAGAATGCTATGGGCATTGCCCATAGAAACTAATTCATGTTTGATCATGGTTGTGACTAGTGTATCCAAACTTGCTCGTACTCGGAAAACTCCCTGAGTCCTAAGCTAAGCCAAGCCATTTGAGTCCTATAGACTCGGCTAAAAGTCTTGGCAAGTTTTTGCAAGACTCATTGGGAGTCACAAATCCAAAGAGTCAAACTCAGGTGTATAAAAAACCCTTTAAGTCGAAAAAATAAAAATATAAAACAATGATTTTCTAAAACCTAAAAAGCCAAAAAAACACATAGTTAGGCCTGATTACTACTTTATGGCTTTGAAACTTGCCTTTCTTAAAAGACTTGGAGTCTAGACTCTTGGAGCTTGGTTAAAACCTATGTCACAAGATTCGAATTTGAATTCAAGTTCGCCAACAATGAAATTCGGAATAAATTCGGCAAGGGAAATTTTGGAAAAAAAATTTGCGATTAAATTCGTCTTACATAAATTTGAATTTTTTTAATATATATATATATATATATATATATATAACTTATAAATACACTACATTTTAAATAAAAAATATAAATAAAAATATACTAATTTTATTTTAAAAATATAAAAATATATTAAATAAAATATACATTACATTTTAACTTTAAAGTTTAAAAAACAAAATAAAAAATCTAAATTTTATTAAAAAAATTAAAATTAAAAAAAAAAAAAAACGCTACATTTTAATAAATAGACTACATTTTTTTTTGTTAAGTGAGTGCTACCAATGGGGGTAGCTCCCTTTCCATTAAAACTGAAAAATATACAAAAACCTGCTTTTTATAGCAGTAGGGGTTACAAGGAGGCCATTGGATTTCACATGTGCCAAAGCACACGGAGTCCGTCAGCCAATTCGATCGCCCTCTCAACTTGGGTCAATCCCAATAGATCTCCATGTTGGCTAACAAAAAAAGAGGTCTCCATGTTGTTCCTCTCAATGCCTTCCCGAAAGAGCACCAGAGCCTAGGCTGAGACAGTTGGTCTTTTCTTCTGTTTGTTCACTGCTGCTGCGTTGAAGACTCCTCCAATCAGACCTCTAGTAGGGTGCTTATTGTATGCAGAGATGGCTTTGTTGGTTGCTTCCTTCATGTCCTCTTTTACCAATGAGTTCACCATGATTTTCCCTCGGGCTTTCCTACCCAATATCAGCACCCAGTTGGAGAGGAATTCCTCATAGTGGAAACCGTCGTGCACATGTCCAGCAGGTAAGTTGCCTTCGCCGATTACCTTCAGAATAGCTTAGCTTACGTAATCTTCGTCGGCAATGAACAATTGTTTAATCTGTTCCAGCTTCGATTCCTCTGGCGGGTCTCCCCGATCGCCCTGGTCTCCCTCCTCGCCTTCATCTTGATCTTGACCAACCTCCTCCTCCTAGTTTGCAAAAATCTCTGAGCTTGTATCATCATTCTACTAGCAGGTGCAAACACAGTCAATATCCATAGCTCCGAATGATGTTTCGATTATACGCTCGCCCATTTTAAAGATTGGAAGGCACCGCAAGGTACGCCGTCACTGCGCCTTGGTGGATCCCGTGTATCTTTCTAACTCAAGCGTTGTCTAAACTACATCTTGACTGTCACTGCAGGGGCAAGTCCGGCCAGGGTTCACATGTGCTTGCCATGATGCAGTCCTCTTCCTGCCCGCAAGCCCAGTTTGCCAGATAGTCCGCCGCCGAGTTCCCCTCTCGGTAGATGCGGGCTATCGTTACATTGCCTAGCTTGTCTAGGATCTCCCAAATAGCCTCCACCATGTATTTTAGCCTCCAATTGTATAGGCGCTTTGTCAATATGGCATTAATGCAGATTAATGAATCACCTTCTATGTCAAGGTCTGTAAGGTGGTGTTTTTTACAGTGGCGGAGGCCATGGAGTAAAGCTAAAAATTATGCCTCATTGTTGGTGCCCAGGGGTAATTTCATCGAGAGTGCCCATACAATTTTCCCGTGCTCATCTCTGATGATGACCCCGGCACTGGAGATCCCTGGGTTGCCCTTTGCTGCGCTGTTGAAGTTCAATTTCAGTCTCCATGAAGGAAGAGCAACCCACTTGTAGCCTTGGGCAGGGATCACAAGGTTAGGCCATTTCTTCATGACGTCCCCGTCCCA
This sequence comes from Cunninghamia lanceolata, assembly GCA_027924645.1. Classification (NCBI taxonomy): domain Eukaryota; kingdom Viridiplantae; phylum Streptophyta; class Pinopsida; order Cupressales; family Cupressaceae; genus Cunninghamia; species Cunninghamia lanceolata. The sequence continues at coordinate 15,358,096 of BSBN01001466.1, read as the reverse complement.
TCCGGCAAATGGTATCAGGGGATAAATAGACTACATTTATTAAAATAGTATTAATTTTTTAATAAATACACTACATTTTAAATAAAAAATACTAATTTTATTTTAAAAATATATTAAATAAAATATACATTATATTTTACTTTTAAAGTTTAAAAACAAAATAAAAAATCTAAATTTTATTAAGAAAACTTGAAATTAAAAAAACAAAATAAAATATATAATAATTAGCCGATAGGCTTTTATATGTGAGCATTATAGTTTATCCTTATAGTTTAGCCGATAGGCTTTTAAATGTGAGCATTATAGTGCTCGGAAAATTGTCACACGAAAAAAAAAAATTCCCACAGAAAATTTTCTAAACTCGTCGAAATTCATGCAGAAAATTTTCTAAACTTGTCAATCTTCCTATCGACGTATTCCTTGAACCTCCTAAAATCTAAGCACAATGAGATGAGCATGAGAGTCGGGAGAAGACTGCAGGGAAAACAGGAGCTGAAAACCTACCGTACGAATTCCATTCGAATTTCAATGAATTTATTAAACTTTGTATAAATCTGCCGAATTTCGAATCTCATCACCAAAATTCGGCGAATCCTATGACTTAGGTTAAAACAATAAAATTATGAAAAGTGGCATGTGCCATGAAGGTCCTTGTGGCCTCAAAGGCCTTAATTTGGGCTTGGTGGCAAGGGCTCCACCCCTCAACGCCGCCCTATACTACGATAAGGAAAGCGCCAAGGGCACTTTCCCCATAACCTTGCAAGGGGTACTACCCCTCAACCCCACTAGGATCTACCACCTCCAAACTCTTGTTCTAGCTTTAAAAAGCAAGAATAAAAAACATTTTGGACCATGTCAAATGGAAAAGCAACATCTTTTAATTGTCTTAAGTTTTTCCCAATTAAATCCTAAGTAATTGAATTACAATTAAACTGTTGGTTTCTCAAGTCAACCCTGATCCTGAGTAATGCTAGTATGAATGTAGAAGCATCGTGAACCTATTTGAGATATGAGTGCAAGGCCCCACATAGAGCATGTGATGCTAGGTTGAGTGATACAAGCTCCTCTCTACCATAGTGTTGTGACCTTTTTCCACACATCACCCCATTGCAAATGGGGCAAATGGGGTCCCCCTCTTTTTTTTTTTTTTTTGGACCTAGTTCCAATATTACTTTGAATTTGTTGTTTCTTGATCGGGGCCATGAAGATAGAGAGGAATCTCGACACACCTAGCCCACAGGGGATATTAAGGAGGTTTGAAATAGTTAAAGATCAGTCCATGATTCCATACGTAAAAGTCTAAGTCCTTCACTCTAAACATAGGGATCCATGGTAAATAGGCTATCAATCCACAATCTAGGAGTCTTTATCCGAAGTTTCAAGGGTAAATGAAGTCCCTCTCCAAAGTCCAATCCAGGGTCCTAAGCTCGCCTTAACTTGAACATTCCCTTGGCAAAATTTGTCTTAGTGAGATAAGCTCCTCCAGGACAGAGAAAGTCATGTTTAGTGAGACAAGCTCCTCAAGGAGAGACCAAGGCCCATCATCTAGTTTAAAGGGGGAGGAGCATCAACCAACTCCACGCCTGGGGAGATGAAACCAAATACATGGAAGAATATCTTAAGCAGGTCACGAAATCCATGGACTAAGGAAAAGTGCACCTAGAGAGATGGAATGAAGTCCAAATACATGGAAAAATATCTCAAGCACCTCCCTGTTGATGATTGTTTTTCGACAAGTCAACAATTAGAGTGAAATACAAAGTACTTGACTCCCTCTTGAGCAAAGCCTCTCGAATGCTGAACTATGTGATCAAACAAGATGACTCCAAGGTTCCTTTCTTATGATTTTGTAAGAGACAGCTCAGTGACTAAGTATGATTTTGCTGTTAAACACAAAGGGACTTACATTAGATCTTTCTTCTTTCATTCAGCTTATCTCTCCTTCAGTGTGGATGATGTATGTACAAGGTCTCAATAACAAAGAAATAGAAAAGGGTGAGGGTTTAGAAAACTAATCTAAGGTCAATGAAGTAATGACGAGGTATTGAATAGACAAACTCCTAAGTAAACCGAACTTCACTTCGCCAAGGATGCCTACAACTACATGAAGTTGGTGCTATCTCCTAAGGTTTGCGAATGGTTTTCAAATCATGAAGACTCATATGAGCACCCATAAGACGGCGCAGCTCAAACAAGCATTCACAATCGAACTTATACTAATATGGCTCAGACTAGCTTTACACAACACTTCCTCAGCGATGAATGTCAAAAGCATGAGCTAGGAGTTGATCAAATATCCAACACAACATACATTACAACAATGAGCTCTAATCTATTTCTAATCTATTTGAAACATCTCTCCATTTCATTAAGTACAAGAAACCATGCGATTCCACAAGACAACACTCGAACACCAAATAAACTTCCAATGTCTTTTGCATTAACCTTGGAAAATATTTACAACAATTTCAAGTCCTCTCAGAGAATTTTGAGAGTCTCCCCTATTCTACTCCTACTTGCCTACAATCTGAATCTAGTCTACTACTAATGATCTACTCAATTACAAATGAGGCAACAAGGCCTTTATATAATGTCCAGAATACAATGAAGGGCTAAGATTAATTCAATAGCCAAGGGCTTAGATCACGCCACCTCAAAGGTAGTTACAACAATTTTCTATTTTTAGTACCAAAAGAGGGAGGCAATGAAGGCACATTTTCCAATGTGATAAAGTAAGGCGAAAGCATTTAAAATATTCCTCCACATAGGAATCCCTTTGGCTTCTTTCATTAAATGATACATTTAATGCATTTAATAATGCGGCTAATCAAAATTGAATGATGTGTACTCGCCACATAGATGCCAACTCAGCATACTTTGAAAATTGTATCATCTTTGTGTGATGTATTCAATGTAATTACTTGAACTTGTATGTTTAGGAATACATCTTGTAGATCTTGCCTTGTTCATTCTTCTTGCAACTGGATGTATGATACTTGTAGCTCATTTGTCTAACTTCATGATTTTTTTTTTTCTTGTAGGTAAGTTGATATGATGATCTTCTTTGACGATGCTCCTTCTTGAAGAGTAAGTAATAGAGTAGATGATGATGATGCTTCTTTCATGTAAGAGTAGATGATGAAGCTTGCTTCATGAATCGGAGTAGAAGACTCTCTTGGACTTGAAGGTTGAATGGAGCAAGAAGTACGATGGATGAATATCTTTGCTTGATGTAGAAGACTTGATGAAGTAATCCTTCATGATGACCTTTGAATTGACCCTTTGAAGTGTAGTAGATGACCTCTCAAGGAGACTTGAAGGCATTGGAAGAACTTGAAACTTGATGAATCTTGACTTGAAGCTTGGATAAATGAATGCTTCAAATCATGTTGCTCTTCATGAAGTACACTTGAACTTGATATGATCCAACATGATGTTATTGATGTTTCCTCTTGCAATTTGAAAGTGACTCAGGTACTTGCTCTTGATGATCCTGACTTTACCAACACTCCCTCCAATGATGCAGCTTGATGATGATGAGGTGTTCTAACAGGATGCTCCTTACTCCTTGCTTGAAGGTGATTCCTTGGATAATTCCTTAGCCTTGATTGATGATCCTACAAGACAAGATAAAAAATATATCAATCACTTCATAAGATAGGAATAACTTTAAACATGTAATAATCCTTTTCAAGCTTAGGCACAAATATAGGTAAAAATAGGAACAAAGTGCGCCTAACATCAATTTAGTCCCACATTCATCACATAATGTAATTTCAAACAATTGCAAGGATTTAAAGAGGTCAATCTCCCTTATAAGGTTCATTCGAAAGGTGTCTTTGGTGCAATTTCAACCTAGGCTCTCACCTCTAGACATGGATTTGAGAAATTGTTTCTAGGCGCCAAAATCGGTTGATAGAGGAGTGAAAGGGCGCCTTACACAAATGGCTTCACACTTGGCGCTTTTCATGTTTAGACAATTGTGAAGGTCTTGGATAACTTCTATCTATCAAGCGCCCATCATCTAGTATGGATTGAACATGGATTTGGATAATTCTCTTCAAGGCGCCTATCTAGGTGGAGGAGCTAGAAAGGTAGGGTTGGGCGCCTAGACCAACTTGGACTTCCTTTTTTTGTCATTTTTTATGCTTCAAGCAGTAGTACACGTCTTATTTCAAGGTTTCATGCTACCACACCCAAAGTGTTAGTTCCATCACTTTTCAAGGTCTCATCTTCAACTCTGCTAAGGGCGCCTACTTCTAGACATGGTTTTGGAATGCAATCTCAATCTAGGCGCTTACTTGGTGCAATTTTGACTCTTTTATCCTTAGGCGCAGATGATGGCTTCAAGTTTGTCATTTTTGCTCAATACTTGTAATAAAATCTCTTTCACCTTACAAGCTAGAACCAAGGTTTATGACACTTCACCTTTAAGGCGCCAGAATGAGGAAGTTTAGACACAAAGATATGCCCAATTAAAGAGATTTGTGATGTTCTTTCTAGGCGCTTATTAAGTAACCTTTTGACTTTCACTTCTAAGCACTTCTCCACTAGGGCACTCCAATTCATTGTTGTATGCAATCACCCATGTACTTTGCATGAAGGCGCAAATTCACCCATGTAGAACTCAAGGCAACTCAAGGCGCATTTTAAGTTTGATCCTGATGTACAAGACTCCTCATATCAAAATTGCTCAAGGCATTCAAGGCGTATAAACTCCGGAGGTTGTTCACACTAATCCAAGGCACAAAGAACTTACTAGCTTAGGCGCAAAAACTCATAGAAGGCGCCAAAATCTTCATTGCAAGCTATCAAAAGCGCCAACTTCTGGGGCGCTCCTTCATCCCTCTTCAAGGTGGCCAAACATGCGCTCCAAGAGTCTAGGACGCTCCATCTATCATTTGTCTCAAGTCTTCATCAATTAAGGCGCTTAAGTAAGCAATTCATCCATTCAAGGCGCATCATCTTCCTTAAGGCGCACTTTCTTCAACTCCTTGAAACCCCTTGGAAGTGTTCTATCTCCTCCAAGATTTACCTTGCTCCAAGACTTACCTTTCATTCCTCAGGGCGCTCAATTCTCCCTCAAAGGGCTCCATCCTCTCTAAGGCGGTATCTTGTGTGTAGGGCGCCCTCCTTCCTTTCCTTAGGCGCCATTTGTTGATTACCTAAGTAAATTGAATAAGTTGGGCGCTCTACATGACTTGATCCTTACTTCCAAGCACCTAAATGATGATTATGCGTGTGAAATGGCGCCTATTTGATCAACTTGCCCCTTGATATTTTGAGTCACCTTAAGGCACTATCTCTTCCTAAGGCGCTCAATGTCATTTCAACGGCGCTAACTTTCATCAGAGGCGCAAAGAAGATGAAGACATATATCATATATCATGGAGGATACGCCTGGGAAATCTTATGCTTGGTATTTTGAGTCTTTCCACCTCATACTACCCCTAGGCGCAATTTGATGTGATTTCCTTTACCTTAAAAGGCGCCAGAATCATGAGAACATCATTCCCTTTCAAGAGCTCCAACACTTTACTCACTCCTGACTTCTTACCTAGGCGCTAGAACAAGGCATTATCAAATACTATCAAGGCACCAGAATCACTTTTGATAGGCATGAAAGGCGCAAAAAGACCCCTCTAGGCATCCAAACACTCGCCTATTGCCAACCACCTAAGGCGCTTGGAGCATCATCCTAACTAGGTGCCAGTTTAAATTGCTCCCTATCAAGGCGTTCATTGTTAAAGGGTGTAGATCTACTAAGCGCTAAAGTCACTTTACCCTTAAGGCGCTTAATTAGGAGTTCTTCAAATACTCTACTCCAAGGCGCTTCATCTCGTCTCAAGCCAAAGGCGCATGTTGAAGTTTGGGCGCTCTCTCATCACCTTGTCTTTCACCCCAAGGCGCAGAAAGGGGCCTAGTTACTCATTCATATTAGGGCGCCAATACAACTCAAGGCGCCCAAGTAGACACACTCCAATACTTAAGGCGCAACCCTTCATCAACCAGACAAGGTGCAAATACTCCATTTCTCCCTCCAAAGGCGCTAGACCCTCCATCACTCAGAGATTTAAGGCGCACACACTGACTCTAGGCGCACTTGTAAATACCTCATCACTCAAGCGCTTGATCATTCCTGTTTTCACTCAAGGTTCATTCACCTTTAACAAGGCACTAATGATCTTAAGGCGCAGAAGGTCCTTCAAGGCAAGTCTCCTTTAGGGCGCAGAAACAACAACTCCAAAACTAGGCACTCACCTACCTCCAAGGCGCCAAAATCATACAACTTCAACCTAAGGCGCTCATGTGGGTGTCTGCAAGTGAGAAAATGCGCCTAACCTCACTGAACAAATTCACGCCTAGATTTGGCAGTCTCAGGGCATAAGGTATATTGAAAAATATATTCAAGTATAAGTTTAGAGATTGAATTTCTTATACTTTAAATATTTTTCAATATACCTTTCAGGATGTTTGAGATAGGTCTCAGATCCACCAGATTTAACATGCAGATTCTAGATTTTTGAGGATCCACCAGATTTCAGACTTAGCCAATTTTCAGGATCTTCAGGATCAGGATACCAGACTTAGTCATTTTCAGGGTCTCAAACATCAGGATCAGGTCATCAAGGGACTCTAAGATTCAAACACCACTAACTTCATCATGCAAAGGACATCATCCTGGACTTAGCAAAGCACTAGAATTCAAAAAAAGGGGGTCCCCATTTGCAATGGGGCGATGTGTGATTTGGTCACAACACTCCCCAAATACATGGACTCATGAAAAGGGTGCCTAACTCCAAGCAGAGAGAAAAGCATGTCAAGGACACCAAAATCCAAGAAAGATATCCAAAGCTTTTAAAAATCCAAGACTCCACCAAAGTACGCCTAGGGAGAAGGAATTCAAGCAAAAGAAAATCCACAACCACATGAAATCCACATCCAAGCCAAAATTGAGCAGCTTAATTAAAAAATCAGATCTTTTCATCCCTAAGGTCGGCCAATTGAGGTGCTAGGTCGGCCTTCTTAAAGGTAAAAGACTGATCATATTTATAGGCATTTAACTTATAAATCTTTCACTTCTCCAATCAAAAGGCAGATTTCTCCATTAAAACCACAGATTTCAGAGATTTTCAGACCTTTCTTCATCAAAATCAGGCCTTTTTCATATCACAAGAAGCAGTTTTCATTGAAAAGAACACAGATTTGTAAACAAAAATCATATTTCTTTAGAAAGAGGACAATTTTGACCAAGTAAAAATAAGATTTCTAAGCAAGGACGTCATTTCCAGCCAAGTGAAAAAGCAGCAAACTCATCAAACAAAAGGCAGGGTTTTATACAAAAGGATCAGAACTTCATGGAATAAAGTTAGAAACTCATTAAATCAGATCAGAAATCCCTCGAAATAGAATAGAATTCTTTAGGAAGGAGTGAATTCCCCACAAATGAAATGAAGAAAATCTTTTGTTTACTAAGGAATTTAGAATAAAATTGATCAATCATGCAACTTCATTTCATGTTTTATCTTAGGGTTGCATTGCATTTAAGGATTTTTGTTCACACTAACTACTCGAAATCTCCTTTGTTTTGTAGGAACTAAAGACAAGGATCCGAATGTTCGAGGAGGATGCTTGACAAAGATCCGGATGTTCGAGGTGAATGCAAAGAATTCCAACGTTCCAATGCCAAAGAAGGAGGCTGCTTCCAACATCAAGAGGACTACACATGAATGCCAATGGAAGATGAGGGACTTTGCCTTTCAAGATACTTCAATGAGAGAAGGAAGGTAAGCATCAAGATCATCCACGGGAGAAAATGCATTTCCAATCTAGCATCGAGGAATCCAACATCAAGAGAAGACCAATCCTTGGAAATCCAAGAATAAGAGCACAGTGCACCATTCATTAGGAGGATCAAGTTCAGCATCAGGAAGACAAGGATTATGCCAAGAATTCCACGCCAAAGACAAAGACCCAAGTCAAGTGCAACACAAGAAGGAATTTCCAAGTCCAAAACACACTCAAGGGATAATTGTTTGGGATATGTTGAGGTGGCATCCAACCACCATCAACCAATCAAAGCATGCCAAGTGGCTACAAAAAGGACAAAATGAGGTGGCGCCCTAATACATGTGTCAACTTTTCATTGGACAAAATGTTGGCAGCCTTATCTACTTTCTCATTAGGGTTTTGACTTAATCTAATCTTGGCCATTGATTACTAGAATCAATCTTGACCCTTCATTGTATTTTTGGGAGCCTATATAAAGGTCCATGTGCCTCATTTTCATTATTCATTAGACATTAGAATAGGAGAGGAGGATAGAAACAGGAAAGAGAGCAGCAGTTGCTGTTCATTACTGTAATATGTCTCCATTTTTTAGAACAATCTAACTTCAAGACATTGGCAGATTGTTGCAAAGACATCTCCAAGTTAATACATGAGCATTGAAGCATGGTGTTTATGGCATTCTTTGGATGTGTTAGCATGGTTTTCTAGTTTTCCTGAAGCAAATCAAAAGCTTCATTGTTGCAGATCTGTTTGTTTTAATTTCAGTTTCATTTTTAGTTTTCATTACTTAGATTGGTGGAAGATTTTGCTATTGATGAATGCTGAAGCCCCTTTATGTTCATACCATTTGTGATTTGTGGCTTGCAAGTTGCAGTGCATGGTTAGTCTGAACACTTTGAAAGCTTAACTTCGATTGCTTGTTGCATAATACATGTCTATGTTCTATGTATGAGTAATCTGAAAATCGTCATTGAAATACCTCAGAAGATTGCATCATCTTTGTGTAGTTGTCTCATGGCGAAGCAAAGCATGGTTGTGGTTTCACTATGTCAATAGCAATCCTTGCATCAGAGTAGATTTCTAAACCCCTTTCCCTTTTGCTTTTCTTTCAAGTTTGTTTGAGAAGTTCCATTCATTCACAAATCCAAGAAGTAAGGAGTGAATTCCATGTCCATGAAGAAGCAATTTAGCATAAGTCCCTTTGTGATTACCAGCAAGATCACATCATTTCACTGAGTCTATCCCTGTGCACGTCAAGACCTGACATTCAAGGAACCTTGGAGCAGTCTCACTCGATCACATAGTTCGGCGTTTGAGATGCTTTGTTCAAGAGAGGATAGAGCACTTAGTGTTTTATTGTAAATGTTGCTGCTGTAATGAAAACAACAACAACACATAGTTCATGACTCCGTGTTGTGATTTTTGTTTTTGATGCCATGGATATCATAACCCATGAGTTTTGTACACCTAAAACACTTTACAATAGTTATATATTTAAGAATGTTGTTTCCTTCAGCTCAAATCCACTTTATTTCTCATTTGATCGATGTATATTTGTGTATGTGATCAAATTAGCTTCTAATTGATTAGTTTATTATGTCTTAAAATTTGATTTAGTAAGGATGCATCATTGCATAGTAAAAGCTTTAACTGTTTTAAAAAAAAATCTCTATATTTCATGGTTTTTTCGATTTGTCAATTATTTGTCGAGCTTGAGTGCTAAGTTTGAGTTCTAACCAAAAATCAGCCTACCAGGTCTAAATCTTGTAGCTATGGTTGTGATATCTTATGCAATGTATACAACAAGTGGGAGATTGTTGCGTTAGGTGTTGTATTGTCATGTCACCTTTTTCCAACCACCTTTAATATTATTATTAATTAAAAGTGGTTTTTAACACTAAATTAATATAATAAATAAAAATATATATTATAAAATAAATATTTAACTAATTCAAAATTGGAGCCCAAAATAGGACCCATGAGTCCTAAATCAAGCAGGTATATTTGCAAGATTCAATTGTCATTTGAAAGGATTCGATTTTCAATCTCATTTTGTTGAGTTTTAGTTTGAGTGTTTGAGCCATCAAGGACAAAAACCCCTAGAAGGCAAGACTAGGTAGGATGAAAACCCTACCAAGTTTACTAAACAGATTTCACTTAGGGATTTGCAGCGAGATTAATTGGGAGTTTGTTGATTTTTAGTTTTGCAAGGAATTCATTCACTAATTGAGGAAATCATACATCTTGTGGGTCGCTGCTGGAGAGGAATCAATCTAAAGATAATCATCAGATCACTGTGATTTCTGTTGAAGTGCTTCCCCATATTTGCAAAGCAAATTCTAAAGCGATATGAGAGTGTGACAAAGGGAACTGTCTTACGGGATATTCAAGGGACCATGATCGCCACATTTGGGAATTACAGCAAATCATAGGAAGCAACAAGCAACTCACTATGGGAAGACATACACCCAGCCGCAACAAAGAGCAAATTCATTGAGTGATAACACCCAAGAGATTTTGGACTTGCTAACGCATTGGCCAAATGATCACTAGTGGTTTCATGTAAGAGTACTGTCGCCAAATTCCTCAAAGTGGTTTTTGGACTGAGAGCCGCCGCGACCCAAGGAAAGCCAGTTCACCCTGTTAAGTCCAATAGGCCGCAAACTGTGTAACTACAGCATCAGGGAAATAATAGATCAAACACATTAAGGTCACAAATCTGAGACTGAAGGGGAAGAATAGAGAATGTCAATTAGTAGCCACTTGACTGGACGAGTTGCATCCATACTTCAAGTTTGCAGAGAATGTAATGTCCCCGTTTTCGAAGTGATCACCTAATGGAATTGGTTAGCCTATCCTATTCCCGTAGGCTAAGCCGGAGGGCCAAGGGAATGACCTAATTGATTAAATATCATATTTAGTCAATTTTATTAGGGCAAATCGATGATGAGAGATGACTTTGTATATTTTTGTGAGCTTATTGGTAAACTCAAAATAAATAAAATATTTTGCCCTAGAGATGAGCGACCAAGGAGAGAGAAAAAAGGAAATAAAGAATGGGAAAATAAAAGGAAAAAAACATCAAGGATGGTTAGTCAAATTAAAGGAGAAAAATAAAATAAATCAAAATAAAATCTCTTGGAGGTGGACAACCTAGTGGGAGGTCAAAATATAAAATATTAAATGCCAAAAGTGGGTTGCTCCTCTTGGAGGAAGGAATTAAAAATAAAATAAAATATTTTGCTTATTTTGGGCACCTAGCATGCCTAGCATGAGGTCGGCCATGAGGAAATGGGAAAAACAAATAAAATAAAAGATATTTCCTAGAGGTCGGACAAGGTGGAATTGCAGAAAAGGTTGGCTATAAATATAAGGGCTTTTGGAGGCATTTCATCATCTATTCATATCATATATTCCAAGAATGAAAACCCTTGTGAATACGGTGAGTTGGACAAAAACCTAGCTCATCTTGTGGAGGACTCATAACAGAGTTCTATTTGCACTTCATTGGAGACATTTGGAGGTTTGGAGCATTATTGCATATTCAGATTTGAAGATCAGATTTGGAGCAACACTTCTTTGTGGCATTTTGTGTGCATATTGCATTAGGGTTTTGCCCTTTTTTGGAGCGTCACTTTGGAGCAGACTTGAGCGCCCATTTGCCAGAGGGTGAATTGCATTTTTGGAGCAGCAAACACTAAGCGCTTGCCAAGGGAGGATTTGCCCATCTAGGGTTTGGTGTTTGAAGACTATTTTGCATATTTTTGGTATGTATAACCCTAGTTTTAGGTCTGATTTGTGGAGCAGAAATCTGGGCATATGTTTGGCATGTTTGAGCCCATGAATTCATAGTAAATTCAGTCCAGAATTTCCAGTTTTGTAGCAGCAGACTTCTTTAATCAGAAATCAGATTTATTGGACCTATGTTTGGCTCTTGGATGGTTGAATTTCATGGTTGCTATCATAGTTGATGATACTTACATGTTTGGCATATTTTTATGGATGTTTGGCATATGTTTATTGGCTGCCTATAAGTGTTTATCATTCTGAAAATAAAAATAAAAATTCAGTCCTAGGGTTTGAGCAGAAAACTAAATCAGAATAGAGCAGAAATAAAAATCAGAAATCTAGGGCAGATCCAATTGGGGATATTACAGAGAATTAAAATCACATTCATTATACTAGCGTACTGTAACAGGGATTCCATTTGATGCAATGTAAAGGAGCTCTCTCTTCCAATATGATTGTGTGATGTTTGATCCATTGTGTAATTGAATAAACTGAGATGCATATATCTTACTGTTTATTTTATTGGAGTTCTTACTGTGGGCTTGATTAAATCGATGAATTAGAGAACATCATATAACATTGTCTCTGCTCATACTGATGATTATATTGTAGTTGTGTCTGAGTTTCTTTGTTAAATTAGCGAACTGGTGAACCTCATCTTCTAAGTTCTAGGGAATATCACATGTATACCTTGCATAATCAACAATTAATGTTTGTGGTTAAGTCTGCTTATCTTGGTATAAACACTACACTTGGGGAATTCAATATTCTCCTATGTAATTGTTGAATGTAACATTGAAAGTATGAATTTAATTAAGAGGCCACATGAAGACATGCATCAAGACAAGAGAAGACCACTTCAAAACAAAATAAGAAAAGTCACAAAGTTGACGTCATTCTCTTGGTGGACCTATTTGGCCAGGGAATGTGAAAGTCACCTTGGGTAGGTGAAGGGTCATGCTTGGGCACTCTTGGGAGGTGCAACCATGGTTTTGGTAGATACCATTTGGGGTTTCATGTATCTCTCAACACTCTAAATAAGAGTCTTGGGATAGTGGTTTAATATTGTTGCTTTTGGAGTAAGGAGGTGCCCCTGGAATACTGCTAAATTTGGAGCAAAGATTTTTAACACCATAAATCAGATTTTTCATTGTATTGTAAACCTATTTTACTGATAATTTAGTGAAAGGTACTGATTTGATGCTGGGTTTTTTCCCAAAAGGGTTTTCCCAAGATAACTTTGGTGTTGCCACTGCATACATGTGATTGCTCTTATCTCTATTGTTGCTGATTTACTTTTATGTTTCGGATTTGTGGTGATTATAAGTCTGATATAAGTTTGATATAAAATAGCAAATTAACTCATAAATCAGATCTCCAAACATTTTTTCTCAACAACAAAAACTGTTAATGATACTACCGAAAGTCAATGCAAGAAGATAGTGTTGTTAGAAATCAAACTCCACATTAGTGTTACAAAAAAGTCAATGTTGTGGCAGGTTCAGTCAACAATGCTATTGATGTCAACTTAATGCTGTTTTTCCTTCTTTCTGTCTTTTGTTTTGGGTGGTGTGATCAGAATTAAGAGATTTGTCAATTACAATAATTGATCGTCACCCAGGCCCCTACCTGATGTATATGGATGAATTAAATGCAATTCAAAGTAAGCTAATGTCAAGCAGGTCAGCCAAATCAACTATGTGTTAATTATGTAATGGAAAACTAAATGTAGAATGACCAAGAAACTTAAGCAAGCCAGAAAACTTAAGCCGGTCGACTTGGAGAATGAGAAATATCTTTGACCTGGTTTGACTGTTTTTGGCATGAATAAGATATTATAGTTAAATATTGTAAACTATGTATAGTTATGATGACAATGAATTATGTAATGTAAGAAGATATCATCATCTTCCTATGTGTTCTGACTCAAATATTCCTTGCATCTATCTTTAAACCATCTTCCATTGTCTTGAAAATGTAGTTAATGGTTTTATCATGAAGTGAAGGCCTAGTCACTTTCCATAACTTTATTTATCCTTAGTTCCTAGTACTAATGCTTTGTTATTTACTTGGATAAATATCTTATAGACATCTATATTCCATTAATAACTTTTACTTAGATCTCCACAAAGTTATATTTAAGTATAATGCTTCGCAGATTGAGTTGCAGAATTGTAATCATTGGAGCCCAGTTTAGCTGGTCTCAAAATTTGCAAAATCCTAAGTCTAGTGCCCCATTGTTGTCTTGGTAGTGTTTTACCCATAGTTGAAAAACTCGCCAAAAGCAAAAACTCGCCAAGCCCGAAAAACTCGGCTCGCCAAGAACTCGGCAAAAAACTCGGAAAAACTTGGCAAAAAACTCGGCAACTTAAAAAATTGTTTAAATTTCATTAAAAACGCATTTTTTTTGCAAAATTCAATGATAAGATGCATCCAATGAGTCAATAAATGAGAAACAAGCTGAGTCTAGTTGTAATTGATTGCTTTCAAAGCAAATTGTGTACAAAATGGCATCCTCATGTGGAATGCGCTGATACTGATAGTCTGAGACAAAATGAAAATAGCAAATTGTTTTTGTAAAATTGAAAGTAAATACTAAATACTACATCTTCCTCTTCCCAAGTCTAGTGAAAACTAGGGGAGTGGTAGAACTAGAGGGTCTAGTCCTTAGAATCTGTTGTGGTCCTCCATCCTCGACATGATAGACCGTGGCTCAATCTCCATCCTGGATGTAGATGCTGGTAGTGGTACTGGTGCCAATGTCTCCTCATCCTCCTCATCCTCAATGTCATCCAATGAGAATCCCAATCCACCGATTCCACCCCCCTCATTCAATTGCTTGTCTCTCCGAATCATAGATCTCATCCTCGGAAAACAATGCAGGCTGCTCATCCCGCCTTGTCTAAGGGCTCCGATGTATCCAATGACAAGATGTATCCAATGAGTCCATAAATGAGTACAAAAGTGTTTTCTATTAAATTTGATTGATTTGAATGCAAATTGAGTACAAAATCGCATCCTCATGCGGAATCCTGATGGTTGATTCTAAGTTTGAAACCTTGGACTCCGATGTATCCAATGACAAGATGTATCCAATGAGTCCATAAATGAGTATAAAAGTGTTTTCTATTAAATTTGATTGATTTGAATGCAAATTGAGTACAAAATCGCATCCTCATGCGGAATCCTGATGGTTGATTCTAAGTTTGAAACCTTGGAACCCTGAATTTGGCTAAGTCTGAAACCCTGAAACCCTGAGAATTTGGTTAACTCTGAAATCTGATGGATCCTCCAAAGTCTAGAATCTTTTTCACGCAGGTGAGTTTTATTTTTTTCCCAAAACTCGCCATTAGGCATAGGGACCCCCCGTTTTTGAACTCAGAGGCTTGTTAGGAGTTGTGATGCATCACTTTGTCAAGGTCCTAATTGATGAAAATGCATAAGGAAGGATTGATTGTCTTGATTATTCTGAGCACCTTAGGAAGAAGGTATGTAGGTTTGAATTGATTGTAGGGGTCCAGTGTACCTTATTCCTCTTTCCACTTATTCTAGCGCCTTGATTGATGAAGATTGGACACAATTTGCTTGATTTCCTCCAGTTGAGCGCCCTAGAGTCTTGGAAGCACCCTAATGAGTTTAAGCACCCTAAACATGTCAGGAGCGCCTTGTGGAGAACAATCTGAGCGACTTGGAGTAGTATGATTGAAGTTGTTTCTAGCGCCTAGTGGAAACAAGTTATGTTTTAGTGCCTTGTTGTTTTGGCGCCCAGAAGAGTGATCATTATAAGTGCGCCTATTGGAAAGATCTTAAAACACCATCAAGACACTCAATTGTGCCTTCCCTTGAAATGACTTTTGAGCGCCTTGAATTGCAAGAGCTAGATGTGCGCCTTTGAGTAAAGGAGTATCGCCCAAGGAGTGAAGTTTGGAAGCAAAGGTTTGAACATGAAGTTGTTGTTGCCTTGTGAATGAGATTGGAATCATTCTAAAAGAGCGCCCTAACTTTGAAAGTGACCTAATTTGAGTGTCATTGAGCGCCTAAAGACAATGTGCGCCTTGATCAAGATTGGTGATTGGCAATGGTCATATGAGCGCCTTGGAATAGACAAGCGCCTAGAAGGAGTTCTTAGAGAAAGACACCTTGGAATGAAAATGAGTGATAGTTCTTTGAAGTGTTGAGGCCAGTGGTGTTAGGCGCCTAGTTGTTAGAAGGATTGATGAGGATTTGCGCCTTGGGAACACCTTAAGGAGAAATATGCGCCTAAGGTGGGGGTACTCATTCTAGCGCCCAGTGAAGGAAGGAGACAATGAAATAAATTGGAAATCATCTGCTCTGGCGCCTTAAAGGGTAAAGACAAATGTTTGAGCGCCTTCATGAAGAGTGAAATGTTTTGAGCGCCTAGAGTGGGAGGTATTCATTCTGGCACCTTGATGATTCAAGGGTGATGATCTTCATTGCACTATTAGAAATGCGCCTTAGGTCAAAGGAATTGTCTTTTGAGCGCTTATCTCTACTAGTTCATTATCAAATTACACCTTAGTATCTTGAATGACCTCTACCCTTTTAGCGCCCTAAGAGAAAGACTCCTTGGAATAGACAAGCGCCTAGCATTAGATGTGTGCACCTTTGAAGAGATGACATCACTTTGAAATCACACTGTTTTTTGCGCCTAAGTCTTTGTGCGCCTTGATAGGGATACAAAGGAAGAGTTTGGAACCCTCAATTGGAGCGCCTTGGGTGATGTTGGAGCGCCTAAGAGGTGATAGGCACCTTAAGGATAAGTTATAAGAAATGAGTTGTGGCGCCTTAGTCTAGGAAAGGTGGACAAAACTTCAAAATGCGCCTTGCTATAGGATGAGAACATCATGGAAGATGAGTTTAATGAATATGTGCGCCTTGAATGACTTGGTTGAATAAGTGATATCTTGCGCCCTAGGAGGATTTAAAGTTGTCAGTTGGCGCCTTGAAGTAAGAGCTAGATGTGCGCCTAGGTCTCGTTAAGGAGAATGAACTATCAAAATGCGCCTAGAGTTGGAGGTGGTGTTTCTGGCGCCTAGGGAAGGAGAAAGGTAAGTTAGTGAAGCTAATTGACATTGGCGCCTTTGGTGCAAGGAGATTGAAGAGTCTAGCACCTTGGAGGATTTAAATTGAAGCACCTTAGTCCTTGAGCAAGATTGGCGCCTAAGGTTGAAGGAGTCATCATCTTAGAATGCAAGTTGCATCATTGAGAGAAGGAGTGTTGGTGAAGTCAAGGAGTCATCATCTTAGAATGCAAGTTGCATCATTGAGAGGAGTGTTGGTGAAGTCAAGGAGTCATCAAGAGCAAATACCTAAGTAGCCTTCAAATTGCAAGGGGAAACATCAATGACATCATGTTAATCATATCAAGTTCAAATGTACTTCATCCAAGCTTCAAGTCAAGATCTCTCAATCTTCAAAGTTTCAAAGTCTACACTCCAAGAGGGTCACTTCAAAGGTCATCATGAAGGATTACTTCATCAACTTTTACATCAAACAAAGACACTTCAATTATCATACTTCAAGTTCCAGTAAACTTCAAGTCCAAAAGAGACTTCTACTCCAATACATGATTGAAGCATCATCATCTACAAGTTGAGAAAGAAGTATCATCATCATCTTGTACTACTCTATATGAAGAAACATCAAAGAAGATCATCATATCAATCTACCTGCAAGATGAAGTTAGGCGCCCATATACATTCAAACTTCTACTTTGGGCACCCTTCATACAGATGGCAATCCATTTTAGCGCCCATGTATATTCAAACCATCTATTTTGGCGCCCACATGGGGTAAGATTTTTGGCACCTAAACATGTTTTAAATTTTGAAAATTGCAAATATTTAATGCCAAACTAGGCCGACCTAGCCAGCCGCCCACATTTAAAGTACAAAATGCTATATAAAGAGAAGCACTTCTCCTTATTTCACCTCATTCACTTTGCAATTATCTACAAGGAGCAGCGAATTATCTACAAGAGGCAGCGAATTACCTTTAAGGAGTAGCAATTTTTTTGTTAGAAAAGGAGAAAGCAAATTTTACTAAGGCAGATCTGAGTTTTAGAAGGCTGACTTGCTTCTAAATTCTACCATTTTTATACTGATTTTTGCAGAAATTTGCATTTTCTAAGGCAGAAATTGGACACAAGGTATGGATTAATCACTTCTACTTTAGAAAATCACCTTGTATTTGTTTAAATTTGCAGATTTACATTCAGAAATCAGATGTAAAATGACTTAGAGTATGTTGCTTTTCATTCATAAAACCTCTTTTGTACTTGAAAAATTGAGTTAAAACGTGATAACAGTGATGTAAAAGACTTGTAGAATCTATTATTTCAATCTACTTATTCGAGTCTAGTCTTGCAGGTAAATGGGAATGACAGCCAAAGAGAGACAAGTCCTCATCAAGATGGATGCTAAGTCTAACATACCGGAGTCCAAGCTAGAAACGCAGTGGAAGGATGTCGGCGACACCAACATGGGACACGTCAACCTGGAGGAGGTGAAAGACTTCTTGCTCGCCATCACAAGGAACGAAGATATCAAAGCCATCACAAAGAGTGGGATTGTACAAGCAGCTTGCTTTCCACCTGCCTTGCCAAGTACCGAGCTAGTGTTGGAGTGTGTTCAGCACTATGACAAAGAGAAAAGACAGATTATAGCAAAAGATGGAACTGTTCTCGCATACCTTCAAAGGGAAGCCATTTAGGAGATCTTCAACATCCCGAAAGCAAAAGGAGTCTTCATATGCCCTACAACTGCTCAGATGACTTTCGAAGGCAACTCCAAGGTTTACATGCAAGAAATCAGGAAGAGGTGGATGAATGATTCATCAATGAAGATATACAATTCCGAAGACCCCGAGTATCACAAGGCTGACTCCAAGCAAGAGATAAGTTACCTGATCATGTTCCTGAATCGAGTAACAGGTAGGCCACAATCATCTACTTTCGAAGGATGGATGTATACTTACTTTGATCATATGTTTACAAAGAACAAGGTGATTGACTGGGCTGGTCTTATAAGCCACTGCCTTGATGATCAGTTTGAGAATTTTGATGAAACGAAGTCTTTCTTCATGACTTCATATCTTGTTTACATCCTGGCAAGAAATACAGTCTACAAAGGATTAACAGCTAAAGGGCAAGTAGGTGCAAAGCCAGGACAGATTCTCTCACACCAGTGTTACCCTCAACTCCATTTGAAGAATATAAATCACTACAAGAGATTCAATGATGCTTTCGCTATGTTCATAGTGAGGAAGTTAAGAGGTGAATCACATAGGAGACTAACAAGTGCTGCTAGGAACTTCATCAAGCAATATGGAAGGTATTACATCCAGTATGATAAGTTCACTTATATCAGGATTCAAGGATTTACATCTTTTCCATATAGACTTCCTAGATATCCTTCAAACAGGATGGTATTGCTAGAGGTTTCAAGACAGCTATTAGAGTTTCATAAGATGCAGAAAGCAAGGAAGAAAGCAGGAGTTCAGTTTCCTCTTCAGCTAGGTAGATACTATTCTTGTCCATCATTACAGGCAGCTGAGCATTCAGAAGTTGAACTTCAGGCTTATCATCTGCATCCACATGATTCGAGGAGAGAAAACTTTGATCCACATGGAGCCATCAAGCAGTCTTATTCTTCTTACAAGCATAAAGAACAACTGGAAGATCACTGGGCCGATGCTATAGATGATGATGATATCAAGATGCAAAAGTGTTCAAGATTGAAATGGGACTTAATAAGAGCTACAAAGGTACTAAGAATTCCGGATCAGTTAGAAGGTGAAAGAGCTCTTCTTGGTGATGAATACGATAAGATCCGCAATTTGCCTTATGAAGTCAACTGGGCTGATAGAGAAAAGGTTGATGATGAAGGATTGATAAGGCCTATCATTGCTATCACTGAAGAGCAGATAAATAAACAAGTACAAGCCTTGCTTGATGAAGGAAAGAGACTCACCTATACTAAAATGGGAGAAGTGGATCAGCAAGAACAACATAATGCACCTAGCAAAGATTCATGAAGCAGAGGAAGTGAAAGAGATTCAGGACAGGGAAAGAAAAGAAAACAGCTTGAGATTGTTCAAGGAGAATCCAGTAGAAAGAAGAAAAGGATAAGTATTCAAACTGCTTCTTCTAGATAGCCAGGTGACATCCCACTGAATCAAGACTTAGTGATACCTGCTGAGAATGTAGTTCCAGAAGCTCCAATTGAAGAAGTACCTTCTAGCCCACATGATACTGAGATCATCGATGAAGCGAATACTAAAGATAAAGATGAGGCTGAAGAGGAATCATTGCCTGCACAAGGAAGACAGTTACAACAGCAGCAAGATCTTTCATCACTGCCAGAATGGTTACAGGAAAGAATTAGAGAGAATTGTGAACTTGAGAAGTGTCCTCCTCTTCCAGTTGATGAGTTACTTCTAGACCTGTCGAAAGAGAAACCAAAGAAGAAGGCAAATATCCTTTCAAAGATCACTAAAGATGAAACAGGAGTAAGGAAAGTGCATGTAGCAGTTCCCAAGCTTGAAAAGAATATAGAGGATGTAACACCTGATGATTATGACATCAATATAATCAATCTGGGTCCTTTAACGGGAATGCAAGTAGAAGAAGAGCTTCAGGATTCAATTGATAATGCTCGAGCTATCATAAGACAAGAGACAGAAGGCAGAATCAAAGCTGAGCAAAGATGTCGAGCCTTAGAGCAATACATTCAGCATTTAGTCCGTCCTATTCATCAGCAGGAAAGAGTTGCTACACCTCCATCTCTCCTTCCTCCAGAAACAGTTGAACACCTAGAAGAATTGAAGTCTTCATCTTACAGAATGAAGGATTGGATGAAAAGGTCAAAGGAGGCTACATTTAGACATCTGGGAGATATTGTGCAAGTAAGTGATAAGATTATTGATTTGAAGGAGAGGGTACTTGCACTGATGACAGTTTGTGATGAGTTCAAAAATATCCAGGATCAATACTTGCCACACTTGAAGAGCTTGATGGAAACATCAGTTGATGAGTTGTTACATGCTGAAGTGATTAAAGAATGTAAAACATATAACTTTTCTTCCTGGTATTATGGCTTTCGCATCAAAGGACAGTTGTTGGATAAAATAGAAATAGATATGTCAAGAGTTAGAAGTGTGCTTCAAAGGATTCAGGATGGAATACATGCCTCTTTGATGAAGATCTGTAATCCTTTTGGGGAGATGACTCTTGAGAATTTGAAAGAACAAGTTCAAGCTTTCTATTTTCAGGAAAATGATGTTACAGATGAAAGACTTGATAGTATATTTTCACTTGCTGTCCACCTTGGCGACAACAAAGCAAGGATAACTGATTGGGAAAAGACACTTGGCCTTTATTCAGATAATGTACTTGAAGCTGAAGGAACCATTCAGAATGTGCCAAGTGTACCTTTGGAGGAAGTCAAGCAAATAGTGTCTAAGTTCATTGAATGCCAAGCTTCTAGTGATGGATATTCACATGGGGATTCTTCATAAGCTAATGATATATCATTCTTATCTTCTTGCGAGGCGTGCCTTTGTTCTTTTCTTCATAGCCTCCCTCATTTAATATAGATAACCTATTTCATTTAATAAAGTTGGCCTCTTTCATTTAATAAAGAAGAGTTTGTTACAACTACTTGTGATGTGGCTTGATCTGGTCCGCTGGCTTGGCCGATCGATCTTGACCCTTCATTCATTTTGAGGTCTATAAAAGGGCTCTTGTTGCTCTCATTTGTACGATTGAAAATTTTGGAATTGTTGCAAGAGCTCTCTGAGATAATAAAAGATTCATTGTTTTGGTGATTCTATTTGTGTTTCTAAGTGTTGCATGGTTTAGATTTTCAAGCGAACATTAAGTTATATTAAGTTTTCTTTAAGTTCATGTTAGTTAATGGAAGGTTTCTTTATTGCTTTGAGGTGAAATCTGTAAGTTCATACCATTTGTAGTTTGTAGCTTGCAAATTGCAGTGCATGGTTAGTCTGAACAACACTGAACATCAATTTGATCTTTATGTTTGTTGAATCCTTCATGAGCATAAGTGATTTAAACATCTTATATACCCTAGAAGATTGCACCTATCTTGTGTAGTTGTCTATCTTGGCGAAGCAGGATCTGGTTTGGTTTCACCTTGAGCAGTAATCATCCTTACATCTAGGATTAGATTAGTGTTTCTAAACCTTACACCTTTTGTCCTTTTTTTTTATCCATTTAGTTAGAATTAGAACCTAGAACATCAATTGCCAAATCATACGCCATCAGTTGTAGTACTTAGACTCTCCAGTATTCGCTTCCGTAATTATTGAAACAACAGTTTATTTGAACAATTGCGTAAGTCCCTTTTTGTTTAAACAGCAAAATCATACTTAGTCACTGAGCTGTCTCTTACAAAATTATAAGAAAGGAACCTTGGAGTCATCTTGTTTGATCACTTTGTTCAACATTCGAGAGGCTTTGTTCAAGAGGGAGTCAGATACTTAGTATTTCACTCTAATTGTTGACTTGTCCAAAAACAATCATCAACACTTCCCCGAATAAAGTTTTGCAGAACTCTATTGGGTCCTTAACCTTTACATTCCACCCATTTCTTCCAATTTGCGGAATCCTGCTGGACTACAAGATGTATTATGCTCTTCCAACACCCTGTCCTAACGCTCCTTCCCACATAGAAATCACGCAAAAGTCTATTAGACCCTTCACTTCTTCTATCACTTTGATTTCTCCAAATTTGCAAAAATTCGACAGACTTTCGAACTTACACTCTTAAGCCCCAACATCCAATCCTCTCGTCCCCTTGCTTTTTTCTCAACCTTCATTCCTCCATTCCTTTTCCACATGTCTTCGATTCGCCTTTCATCTTGTTTGCGGAACTTCCCTAGCAAACCAGGCATGTTAGTACCTCATCTTATTTCTGCATTTCTTCCTTTCCATTTTGTGGAAGTTCCTCCACAATATTTCTTCCTCCAGTCATGTCCTGTTCCTCCGCACTCCTTTCATACCTTTTGCAAAAAAAATTCAATCTTTGGACTTCCTCCATTCCCCACATTCAATCCGATCTCCTTTTCTTGCATATATTTTCTTCCTTTGCAAAACTTCCAAAGGTTGCAAGATTTCTTCTTGCCTTTCCAACATCTATTTCCTCCTTCCAGTCCCACATGTTTTTCCCGCACATTTGTGTCTTCCACTTCCTTCTAGTTGCAGATCTTCCTCGAACTTCCAAATATGATCATAGCCCGTCCTAACTTCATGTTCTGCCTCCAGTTCTCCCTTCCTTTCCCTCATTCCTCACAATCCCTTTTGCGAGATATCATTAGACTTCTGACTTCTTCCATTCGAGACGTCCACTTCCTACCTTCGGTCCTGCATGCTTTTCCCACATCCTCTCCTCACTCACTCCCTTCCATTTGTAGACTTTCCTTGGACTTTGGGATATTTTCCTTTCACCCTATATCCCATCCTATTGTTCAATTTTGCAACCAAATCCCACATTTCCCCGCATCATCAACTCACTCATTTTCTTCCTTTGCAAAAACCCGATGGACTTTCGGATTTCCTTCACACATTTCCCGTGCTTCCAAATGTCCAAATGTTTGATTCTTCCACACATTCCCACATTCACTTCATCTGGTTCCATGTCGAGTTCCTGCAACTTTTCCAAAAGCTTTACCTGGCTCAACAACTCTCTTGCACGATCCAAGACCGTCATTAATGATCCTCAATGGACACAATCAAGCATATGAAGACTTTCAAACACCTCTAGGTACATGTGCACCCCACATGGACATGATTTGTGTACAAAGGCATGGGTCAATGGTCCGATTTGGTATGTTTTCAGGTGTGAGCCATATGAAAGTGACGCAAGTAGACATGGACGACTGAAAAATCGTGTTGACCACTGTAGGATTCCCATCTAAGCAACACAAATGGATTGTAACGCTATACATACATGTAAAAAGATGAAAAAAGGGTTGGTCGTTGAACCAATTTCTTGACTACAAGTGCTTCAAGTTGGTTCTAGGGCATCAAACATTGTATGTCACATAGATGAAAAAATCACCCAAAACTCGCAAAACTCACGAGTCCACGCAAGTCCAAAGCGCCTGCAAGTTTTTTCATCAAAAACTCAGCCCAAGTTTTTATAAAAAGTCGCAACGAGTTTTGCATGAATAGATCGCCGAAAATCCCCAGACTCGCCATTAACTCGCCATCGCCAGGAATATAAAACTTAAAACTAAAGTCAAAAGGCAAAACTCGCGTGCCATGCAAAAATCAAGAGCACGGTGACAATATATTTCAAAATACATTTAAGTATATATTTTGAAATATACTATCAGGATGTTTGAGACAGGTTCCGAATCCATAGGATTTAACATGTAGATTCTAGATTTTGGAGGATCCATCAGATTTCAAACTTAACCAATTTTTCAGGGTTTTGGGGTTTCAGACAACCAAATTCAGGGTTTTGGTTGCGCACAAAAAGAGTAGAGGACAAATCACTGGACAAAAGAGTAGAGACAGTTCAGCATTTGTATGGGTCGAATAAAACAAAATATGAACCCATATGGCACATTATTGATCAGAGGTGGAACCGACAACTCCACCAACATATTCATGCTATTGGTTACTATTTGAACCCCAAGTTTTTCTTCTCTTCATTCAGAGCAGATGTAGAGGTTATGCTTGGCCTGAACACGTGTATTGAGAGGTTGGTCTTTGATGATAACCTTTGAGACCTCGTACTCAATGAGTTACAAAGCTATAAGAGCGCGAAGGGACCTTTTTTTTCTTCAAGAGATTGCATTCATATGTCGTAGAAGAAATTTATGATTTATATTTTCTAGTGATAATGAAACTGGAATTTCATATGTATTCAAAGGTTGAACTCTTTTTTTGGTCTATGATATGTATTAAACTCTTAATTTTGATTTATATATGAAGGAAATCAATACTGCATTCTACAATTTCAGAAATGTGTGTTTTTTAAGAATATTTTTAAAAAATTATGCATTTTTAAATGTTCAATAAATTTGCCGAGTTTTTCCCCGAGTTTTTGTCGAGTCTCGAGTGTTTAAAAATTTTGGGTCTGCCGAGTAATTGCCGAGTCCGAGTTTTTCAACTATGGTAAGTCTGGTTTGTAAGGGGCAAGAATACATTTTGTAAATCATAGGAAGGGTTCTGAATGAATACATTGCATGTAATGGCATGTCTCCATGGCAGTTTGTGATGATTCAATGGGATGCTTGAACCTAGTTGATCATCCTCTCTTGCCACATTTGTTGGTATGAATGTAACCAAAGCTAGATAAATGTGTGATAGTATTTTAATTCATTGCAAAGCTTTTGTGATGGTCTTTCCTTTGTTCCATGTGGATTCTTGTAGTTCTAAGATGGATTATTAAGTATGTCCATTGCATGAAGTGTGATATATGATTTGAATGTAAATACACATCTGGTTCCATTTATGTTTTGTTAGTGTATCTCCTTCTTCCTTGCAATCCATGAATTTGTTTCTGAATGGAGTAAGCACCGATCTAATTGGTGCAGCATCAAACACATCATTTTAATCACGTCCTGTATTAGTTGTAGGATTAGTTTAGTTTCCTACTTTGCCTGCCTACACAATCCAACATTATTACTTTTCTGTCATGTCCCCTCTTTAGCGCTGTCTAGCAGAGACATGAGAGTTGACCTATCATCCGGGTTCCCGTAGGTCAGAGGAGTGGTTAGAGGACCTATCCAGAGGCAGTGTAGCTTGGTAGGGAGCTTTACAGGCCTTTCCAGACAGTTTGTGACAGTTTCCTATTTTTTAGGAAGGGTTCCTATTTTTGAGGGTTTGACCGAGAGTTGACCAAGAGGCATCAGGGGACCTCCAGGAGCATTTTTGGAGTTTTGGTCAAATTCCCTATTTTTTAGGAGGTATCCCTACATTTTAGGGAGGCACTGTCAGTTAGCATGACACGTGGCGACATCACCAGTGGCGTGGGCTACAGCAGTTCTCAATTCAGGATGGCCAGGTGATGGAATTGGAATAATTATTGAATATTAAAGTGTGGCTTTAATATTTAATAAAAATAAAATAAAGTGAATAACATGTCACTTTATATTAATAAGTTATTAAAAGGACCCCCACCTAGTTGACACAATGTTGTGTTAAAAAGGTGGTCTTTTAATAATGAAGTTGGGCCCTCAACTTGGGCGCCCAACTTATGAGTCTTCATTAATAAAAGAATCTTTCAAAGATTCTTACTTTTGATGCCCTTTTGGAACCCTAAAGTGGACGCCCACTTTGGGAAAAGAATAAAGTGACTTTGAAGTGCTTTTTGGAGTATCTTTTTGCATATCTTTTGAAGCTTCATGGCAGCGGCAGCAGCATTCAGACTCTTGGGAACGAAAACTCTCAAGGATTTTGGTGAATTGGACGACAACCCAGTTCTTGTTTGTGGGAGGCCTACTCTGGGTCTTCATTTGTGCATCATTGGACAGATTCCAGGGCATTCTATTGCAGATCTAAGCTTGCAGCAGTACCAAATCAATTTTATTCTTCAGATCCTTCATTCTCAGTTGCATGCATAGCCTCTTCTAGGCCAATACTGTCTTTGTATGCAAGTAGGGTTGCAAACCAAGCTTTCATTGAATATAAAATACAGATCTGATGGGTATGTGCCTCAAATTCTTAGTTGGTATCTTTCTATCATTTAATATTTATTTTTAGTTCATTTTTATTTGAGATTGTAGCTGTATGTATATCTATTTGCTATCTTGGCAAATACACATCTCAAGAAAACTGAAACCCCTTCTGCATCTCCTCTCTAGTCTGAAAGAAAACAAAAAAAAAATTAATAAAAATCATAAAACAAATAAAATCACAAAAACAACACTTCATTTCAGCAAAGGGATCAATCAGGGATCTTTCAGTGGTATCAGAGCCTTTGACCTGCTAGCCTGTGGGGTTTAGAGAATTGTTTTCTATGCATACAGACAGGTATTACACACGCAGGACAGCCCAAAATGAGCTTGGAATTGGTACGGTAGAGGAACCAATAATGGCTGAAGAATAGAGAAATGCCAGGAGAGACCAGGATGAGGAAGAGAGAGAGATGATGAGAACCCTCATCAACACTCAGCCTAGGATTGCTCAGACCCTTGACAGGATACAGGACGCCTTGGACCGGTTGGAGTTAGATAGAGGCAGACGGAGCAGATCAGTATCTGTGGCGGGGAGTCAGCATAGTCACAGGTCACACGCATAGGCTAGGAGCTCCCATCA
This sequence comes from Cunninghamia lanceolata, assembly GCA_027924645.1. NCBI lineage: Eukaryota > Viridiplantae > Streptophyta > Pinopsida > Cupressales > Cupressaceae > Cunninghamia > Cunninghamia lanceolata. The sequence goes on along the minus strand of BSBN01001466.1, from coordinate 15,331,209 downwards.
TTCCCCTAGGCGTGGACAAGCCACGGATAGACCCTTACTTCCTCAATTTGCACCAGGTGAACGGCCAGCACAGGTAGAGCCACCAGAGGTGGAATTTTAGGATTCAGTGGCAGCTACTGCTGAGTGGAGAGCCCTACCCCCTGAGGTCAAGGATGTCTTTTCCTTTCCATAGTATTGTGCACAGCGCAGAGATTCTGCCAGGTTCAGAGGAGACCGAGGCACTAGACCACAGCAGCAGAAGTATGACCTTAGTAGACCTACTGGAAAGATCACGTTCGCTACATATGATGGTATGGGTAGTACGAGTGCACGTGCTTGGGTGCACAAGCTAGACATATATTTATCCTTGAGACCCATGCCTGAGCGGGAGGCTATCCAGTTTGCTGTCTTACATTTAGATGGGGTTGCCTACGATTGGTGGCATCATGGATTGGTCACCCAGGATCATGCCTTGATTCATTCCTATGCAGAGTTCACTGAACGACTCATTACCCGGTTTGACCGTAAGGACACAGAACTCTATTATAGGGAGTTGGCACATCTTAGACAAACGGGACATGTTGAAGCTTATGTTAATGAGTTCCAGCGTATTGCAGTTATGGTACCTGATATGCCCCAGAGACCTAGCGTGATGTTATTCATTGGGGGGTTACAGGATAGGCTTAAGGATTGGTACGTGCCTTCCAGCCGGCCACTCTTAAGGATGCCATTGATGTGACCTTGAGATTGGACACCACTCCCACTTATCAGTCGGATAAGAGGCCATTCAGGGAGTCACGGCCTATTCAGAAGGCCAATACTCCACAATTCAGAGATGGACAGTCAGCTAGACCTCCTAGGATGGATCAGGAGTCACGGAATGATTTGAGGAGGAAGAAATTATGCTTTTCCTGCAAGGAGCCTTGGGAGCCCGGACACCGCTGTATGGGTAAGGGCAGAGTTCACTTGATTGAGGTCACATCCGAGCTTGGGGATGAGGAGATACCAGACACCGACATTGAGGACAGCCCTGAGGAGGTTATTCACGAGCGACCCCAGCTAGAGATAGATATCCCTGATTCATCGGCGGCAGCCAAAGTGATTATGGCTACACTATCCAGTTATCCCAGGTTCCATGCCTTTCGGTTGAAAGGTATATTACAGGGACAGCGAGTCATGAGTTTGGTTGACACAGGAGCCACGCACAATTTTATTGATCAGAAATTGGTTGAGAGGCGTGGATTACAGTCTGAGGTGTTTGAGGGTTTTGGAGTTAAGGTTGCAGATGGTGCAGTGTTGGGTTGTACTCGGAGGATCTCACAGCTCAGCATTCAAATGGGGGATTTTACCTTGACGGATGACTTTTATATCCTACCCTTAGAGGATTATGATGTGATTTTGGGTATGCAGTGGTTACAGGGTATTGGGAGATATATTATTGATCACCACCGCATGCAGTTAGAGTTCCTATCTGGTGGAAAGAAGGTGATCTTGAGGGCAGCCTCTGACGGTGGACCCAAGGAGGTATCTTCTCGCAGGATGGAGTCTATTATTAGACATGATGATGTGCTCTGGGCCACACGTTGTTTTGTGAAATCCAAGACACCTACTCCTCAGGATCGTAGAGCATTTCATGTTGACATACAGACAATGATGGATCGGCATGGCCGAGTATTTGGTGACATACCTCCTGGTGTACCCCCGGATAGAGGGTTTGAGCATGGGATAGAGATGGAGGATGGAGCTAAGCCAATGATCACCACCCCGTATCGTCATCCTAGAGCATACAAGGATGAGATTGAGAAGACTATTCATGAGCTGTTAGATATGGGTTTCATTCGCCCCAGTTCTAGCCCCTTTGCTTCTTCTGTAGTACTGGTTAAGAAGAAGGATGGTACTCTACGGATGTGTATAGATTACAAGACCTTGAACAAGAAGACAATCAAGAACAGATACCCTATTCCGCGCATTGATGATTTGTTGGACGAGCTTCATGGAGCCATCTACTTCTCTAAGATTGATCTTCGTTCAGGCTATCATCAGATTTGTGTACGAGCAGAGGATGTACACAAGACCGCCTTCCGTTGTCACTATGGGCATTACAAGTTCCTGGTGATGCCTTTTGGCCTTACCAATGCTCTAGCCACCTTCCAGTCATGTATGAACCATCTCTTCAACAAGCAGTTGAGGAAATCAGTTCTAGTGTTCTTTGACGATATTCTGATCTACAGTCGTACTTGGGAGGACCATCTCAGACATGTTGAGGAGGTACTTAGCATCATGGAGAGTCAGTCTCTATTTGCTAAGTTGTCCAAATGTGAGTTTGGACTTAGAGAGGTCCTATATCTGGGTCATGTGATCAGTGCTGATGGGGTGAAGGTGCACGAGGAGAAAATTCAGGCAATTAGAGATTGGCCCCACCCTCGGAACATTACTGAGTTACGGGGGTTCCTTGGTTTATGTGCTTATTACAGACGATTTGTGAGGGGTTTCTCTCAGTTGGCAGCTCCCTTGACAGACCTCACAAAGAAAGGGGCTTTTAGATGGATAAAGCAGGCACAGGGAGTCTTTGACAGGCTCAAGGAGGTTATGAGTACTTGCCCAGTTTTAGCACTTCCCGACTTCTCGTAGCGCTTTGTACTTGAATGTGATGCTTCCGGTTTGGGCATAGGAGCGGTTTTGATGCAGAACCGACACCCCATTGCTTTTGAGAGTCGGAAGCTGCGGGATAATGAGAGGTTGTATTCTACGTATGATAAGGAAATGTTGGCTATTATGCATGCATTAGCCAAGTTCAGACAGTATCTTGTTGGCAGCAAATTCGTGGTAAGAACAGACCACAACAGTCTGAAATATTTCCTTGATCAGACAGAGCTCAATGATCGTCAGCAGAAATGGGTGAGCAAGATTCAGGCTTATGATTTTGACATCGAATTCATAAAGGGGAAGAATAATATTGTGGCTGATGCACTTTCTAGAAAACCATCACTTGCTGCCCTATGTTCATTGAGCGAGATTTCAGCAGATTGGAAGGCTCAACTTTTAGTTGAGTACTCCAAAAATCAGCATGCATGGATGGTTTGGTGTTGGATGATAGGTACACTGTGGTAGATGAAGTCATCTACTACAAGGGAAGGGTGTACCTGGTTCCTGGTTCTCAGTTGAAGGAACAAATTATGCATGCTTATCATGATACTCCGACAGCAAGGCACCCAGGTTATGGTAAGACCTATAGGGCGGTTCGGGAGAGATTCTCTTGGAAGGGTCTCAAAGCTGATATCTTACGTCATGTTCGTGAGTGTTTGACGTGCCAGCAGAATAAGTCTGAGCATACTTTTCCTACTGGTTTATTGCAGCCCTTACCTATACCGGAACAGAAGTGGTCAGGGATCTCCATGGATTTCATTACAGGTCTTCCTCGGGTGCAGGGGAAAGACTGTATCTATGTTGTAGTAGACAGGTTGACTAAAAACGCCCACTTCTTTCCTATTGCAGCTGATTTCACAGCATCTCAGGTGGCAAAGTTATTTTTCAGAGAGATATTCAGGCTCCACGGTCTCCCCAAGACCATAGTGAGTGACAGGGATAGTAGGTTCATGAGTTCTTTCTGGCAAGAACTTTTCAGGCTCACAGGTACAGAGTTGACACCCAGTACCAGCTACCACCCACAAACAGATGGGCAGACCGAGATTGTTAATAAGTGGGTTGAGGGGTATTTGCGCAGCTATGTGTCAGGACAGCAGAAGACATGGGTGCGTTGGCTATATCTAGGAGAGTATTGTTATAATACTACACACCATATGTCTATTGCTATGACACCTTTTAGAGCCCTCTATGGTTACGAGGCATTATCTTTTGTTGATCTGGCTGTAAGTGACAGCAGAGTGCCCTTGGCATAGGATTGGTTACAGGAGAACCAGGACATCATGGGATCTCTCAGGGAGAATCTTCAGCAGGCACAGAATCAGCAGAAGGTCTATGCTGATCGGCATAGGACTGAGAGAGTATTTGAGGTGGATGACATGGTTTTCCTGCGGTTGCAGCCTTACCGACAGAGCACCCTTAAAGGGGGTGGAGCTGAGAAGCTCAAGCCTCGCTTCTACGGACCATATCGGATTCTCAAGCGTGTGGGAGAGGTTGCTTATGAGATTGAGTTACCATCTGACAGTCGGATTCATAATGTGTTCCATGTATCTTGCCTGAAAAAGGCACTGGGGCAACATATTGTAGCATCACCCGATTTACCTCCCTTGGATGAGGAAGGTAAGCTGACTCTGGTTCCTGAGGAGATCTTGGAAGAGAGGGAACGACGGCTGAGAAGTAGGGTGATTCGGGAGTACTTGATTCATTGGAGAGGACTCCCTGTAGAGGACGCCACCTGGGAGGGAGAGTCCATTTTACAGCATCTGACCTTGTAGTTGCTTGTGGGCAAGCATCTTCGAGAGGGGAGGACTGTCATGTCCCCTCTTTAGCGCTGTCTAGCAGAGACATGAGAGTTGACCTATCATCCGGGTTCCCGTAGGTCAGCGGAGTGGTTAGGGGACCTATCCAGAGGCAGTGTAGCTTGGTAGGGAGCTTTACAGGCCTTTCCAGACAGTTTGTGACAGTTTCCTATTTTTTAGGAAGGGTTCCTATTTTTGAGGGTTTGACCGAGAGTTGACCAAGAGGCATCAGGGGACCTCCAGGAGCATTTTTGGAGTTTTGGTCAAATTCCCTATTTTTTAGGAGGTATCCCTACATTTTAGGGAGGCACTGTCAGTTAGCATGACACGTGGCGACATCACCAGTGGCGTGGGCTACAGCAGTTCTCAATTCAGGATGGCCAGGTGATGGAATTGGAATAATTATTGAATATTAAAGTGTGGCTTTAATATTTAATAAAAATAAAATAAAGTGAATAACATGTCACTTTATATTAATAAGTTATTAAAAGGACCCCCACCTAGTTGACACAATGTTGTGTTAAAAAGGTGGTCTTTTAATAATGAAGTTGGGCCCTCAACTTGGGCGCCCAACTTATGAGTCTTCATTAATAAAAGAATCTTTCAAAGATTCTTACTTTTGATGCCCTTTTGGAACCCTAAAGTGGACGCCCACTTTGGGAAAAGAATAAAGTGACTTTGAAGTGCTTTTTGGAGTATCTTTTTGCATATCTTTTGAAGCTTCATGGCAGCGGCAGCAGCATTCAGACTCTTGGGAACGAAAACTCTCAAGGATTTTGGTGAATTGGACGACAACCCAGTTCTTGTTTGTGGGAGGCCTACTCTGGGTCTTCATTTGTGCATCATTGGACAGATTCCAGGGCATTCTATTGCAGATCTAAGCTTGCAGAGTACTAAATCAGCTTTATTCTTCAGATCCTTCATTCTCAGTTGCATGCATAGCCTCTTCTAGGCCAATACTATCTTTGTATGCAAGTAGGGTTGCAAACCAGGCTTTCATTGAATATAAAATACAGATCTGATGGGTATGTGCCTCAAATTCTTAGTTGGTATCTTTCTATCATTTAATATTTATTTTTAGTCCATTTTTATTTGAGATTGCAGCTGTATGTATATCTATTTGCTATCTTGGCAAATACACATCTCAAGAAAACTGAAACCCCTTCTGCATCTCCTCTCTAGTCTGAAAGAAAACAAAAAAAAATTAATAAAAATCATAAAACAAATAAAATCACAAAAACAACACTTCATTTCAGCAAAGGGATCCATCAGGGATCCTTCATTTTCCCATATCTTAAGCGATTCATACTTGAATGAAATATTCAGAGGTTTGTGCATGTAGGAGTTCAGCTCATAATTACAGTCCACTACTTTGTGATTGCAGATCTCTAGTGAGCTCGTGTCAAATAGATATTTAGAGGGTTGTGATGATGATGTTGCAAGATATAAGTGTGTGACTTAAGGGGATTCATCTTTAGTGATTTAAATTGATTATATTTTGGGTGCACTTATATGCTTGCTTGTAATTTGCTATTAATGAGGTCAAATAGGCTTGTTCCTGACTGCCATTAGGGTATGTTAGTCAAAGCCTTGTTCAAATTGTTGCCTTATGTTAAGACCTCAAGGGAACACCTACCTAGGTTCTGTAGAGCCTAAAGAAGAGGATCTACCCTAATCCTTTGCATTGATCCAAAACCACCCTCTCTTTGTTGATGTATCACTTTTCCTACTTGAAATACCTTATTCCCCTTGTTTAACTCTGGGTCATGGTACTAGAGGAGAGGACCTGCGTTTTTGAACACCAACAATAATCATAATTAAAATCAATACAAACTAGTCAACTTAAGAATAACATCCTTTGGGATAAAGAAAGAAATGCAATTGCAGATACAACTTATCTGAAAACATGACTTGTTTGTCTTAAAAATACAAGATAAGAAAATTGCAAATTATGAAAAGGCTTGTAAACACTTCCAATTAAAGACAGTAAAAGAAAAAGATAGACATAAGGCATCTAAGTGGTTTGGTTATCCTATTCCCAACACCTAAATGGCAAATATCAAAGGTTTCTATTATCTTCTCAATTACTACATAAACCAAACTCAAAATGATCACGTTCTGTTGTAGTGGATATACCTACAAAAATAACACAATTGCTACTACTCGTATGATTTCCAAACAATGAAGTATGGGTGTAGGTACACACCCTCTGGTACTTGTTTCCCATCCCAGAAATATGTCCCCATCTTCAAGGCATGTCTATATACCCTACCCCTCTACTTAGAGGATGGCCATTAGGGAACCAAGCCTAACTTTATGAATGAATTTTTGCCTATTGTATATAATTGTTTTTTGTATACCAATTTCTTGGCATTCAGTATATAATCCTTTCTATGTTGACACTACACGTAATATCCCCTTTTAATAATTTCCAAATATTCTGATTTTTCCAATTAAATAAGAACTTTTTTTTTACTGACTTGTAATATTTATTTAAAATTTAAATAAATCCTAAATATCAAATTGTATTTGCAGCCAATAAAAATACTGGAAACTTACAAATAAGATACAACAAGTACCTTTTTATACAATATTCAATAATTGTTCAACTGAGATTTAAAAATTACAAAGAAAAACCTAAATTCTGATCTGATATTGTACGACTGCCTGTAGACTTGTAAAGCCTCATGAAACATTGCAAATTTAAAAATATTAAATAATCACCACAAATTACCTTCTAGAAAAGGTACAGCCACTTCCTTACATGTATGACACCACAAATTTCCTCCCAAAAAGCTGCAATTCACTTTTCTAACCTCAAATGCCTCCTTTAGTACAAGATACGGCTGCTAGGAATTGGGCGATTAGTATTTAGAAAATAGTACGGCCCACATTCAATAAATATCAACCTCTTTGATGGTACAACTAGCTTCAAAGGCCTCAATGTATCATAATTTTACTCTTAAATATATATAATGGAATTCCCACTACTGGAAACACCAATAAAGAATAAAATCTTCAGCACAACAATAAACTTCCAACTGAAACTGGAAAATTCTTCAATCTTAACACAATATGATTTCTAGATGAAATCACCAGAATTGAGTCAAAGGGATTTCGTCCTCCAATTCTTTGGAAACCATGAGGGTTTTCGTCCTCTGGTAAAAGATAAACATAAGTGTCCAAGCTCTGCAAAAGGGGTTTTTGATAATAAAATAGCATGTAAAACTATGAGATATTTCCTTCCTTTATAGATCGTCTCTTTTCTACTTTTTCTTTTTCTTCCAAAAGTTTCCTTCTTTCAGGATCTTTTATTATCTCATTAGAGATCTTTTATATCTCATTAATATGATCTTTCAATTAATAAAAATAATAATAATACTTAAGTTATCCCCTTTTAATATTTTAGAATAAAATAGAAGAATAAACTTACAACATTATTATTAAAATTATTTCCCACTCAACACCTTTAGCCTACGGAAAATTATTAATAGGCTACGGTTTCATCCCATTAACTTAAATCGGAAATGGGGACATGACACTACAGTACTTATGTTGATATTATTTTAATTTTCTAGGGCCTTTATGTATTTTGTACTTTAATATCAATAGATATCATCAAATGTTTTAATTAAAAATTTTTACTTTAGAATCCTCTAAATGTTTTAAATTTTGAAACTTAAAATTTAATATTATTATTTTAATACTCTGGAACACATTAGAGCCCTTGTTTTGGGAAATGACTTACCCAAACCAGTACTTTGCCTCATAACTGTCGCCTGGTAACTGTGGAAGTATTCCATAAATTTTATGGACATAAATCCATTTTGAGTGGCTATGACACCAAACTCCAAAGTTATATGGAGTTCACAAAATGAAACATTTTTTTTCCAATCCCATGAGACTAGATTGAATCTCAATACTCAGCCATGTCATACAGCCTATTAGAGCTCTTCATGCCATATCTCATTCCTACTGCTATTTAGGAAAAAGAAATTCATTTATGAATCATGGAATACTCCCAATTATAGCTGCAAGAAGGCAGTTGCCAACAAGTGCATGTTTTTGCACAGCTAAATTTATGTCATAGTTTCATAAATTAAATTCTGGGCTAATAAGTCACATATGCCATAAGCACATGTAAGCTAGGAAGATTACTTCCATTCATATAGGACTTCAACAAACAGTTACTGGAACCTCCTAAAATCAAAAAGAGAACGATCCACAGACTTCAGACTCCCTGTTGTCTGAACGAAAAGCAACACTGTATACCCACAGTCACCATTTTAGATTTGACTGAACTATGCCTTAGATGAAATATGCCTGAATCTTTGGTCAAAAGATATGTCATAAGGATAAAAACATTTTACACAAGATAATGAAGAAAATTCTCTGTAACATCTGAGTTATTTAAAATTCCTCTGGATTCAGGAGATGTCCTGAACCAATCTCCAGCACTCCTATGCTAGAATTATCACTTGAACGTCCTTTCAAAACCACAAATAAATTCAAATACAATCTACAAAAGCAATAACTAAAACCTTCTTTGACCATTTTCTGAACACACAGGAAAGTTATTAACTTCATTAAGCAAGCCTGGACCACAAGTTGTTCATATCAAGGGATGAAGACATAGGGACGCTGATCCAAGAAGCAATACATTGAAGATGCACAAAACTACCTTTAAACCTATTGAATCCAACCAGTTGACCAACCATTCAGCCTCATTGAAACCCAAATGCTAAATTCCTTCTTAAAAAATTGAAAACCAATAATATAAAACACCAAAAGTAGAAATAGACATGCAAAAGTCGTTCCTTCTAATGTTTCTATTTCAGATAGGATCAGTGAAACAGAGTTCATTCTTGACTTATAACTTGAGATAACCCTGAAAATATTGCAATAACAGAATAATAAACTTATAAAGACTAATGAATTTCATCTTAAATTCAAAGATCTGGAATTTACAAATGCCATATAATCAAGATGAAGTTTATAACTTTATACATACCCCATCCACTTTTGTCAGTTGCATTTCGACATTCAACTTTAAATCGTTTCAAATGACTGCTCACTTCAGAAATTCTTTCCACTTGCTTGCTAGCCAAAGCTGGACTAATCTCTACAGACCTGCAAGCATTGTGGAGTAAACAGTTCAACATCTAAACTACATAGGCCAATCTAAAATTTAAACATACTGCAATAATCAAACCCTCAAATCTCTCTTTGCAAGATAGACTATAAAGCAACTCAGTAACTCTGGCACTAAAAATACATTAACCCATATCCCCAGTAATTTTGAAAACAGAATGCAAAATAGAGGAAAGAAATGAAATCAAAAGCACATTAGGATATACACAGAATAACTAATATACTGAAAAGAATGTCTACTAGTGCTAATGATTGTTATCTCAATACAAAATGCAATTCTATAGAATGTCTACTAGTGCTAATGATTGTTATCTCAATACAAAATGCAATTCTATAGAAGCAAAGCTCTTAAAGAGTCGGTCTATGGAATAGATAACAGAGTGTTGTACCCCTATTGAAACAACCATGTTCAGCCTTGTCACTAGTTCCATTTTTCCTCATATCAGCCGTTTAGGATGCCATTGGCATCGTTTTTGTGATCTGGATGTGTTTAAAGTCAAATAAATACCATTAAATCTCTCCATTACCATTTAAATACAGATCCAAATCGAGAACAAAGGAAAATGGTGGAGTTTTGTGCCAGAAATGACAGAATATGAATGTGCCAAAATCTAAGAGAGTGCAACCACTAGATACCTAGGACTACATCCATCTCACCAATTCCAACCACATAGAAATTGTCTGTAACCTGATGATTGCCCATAGTAAGGCTGAACTGAGAAATCTTCTTAGTGCAGCTCATAGTGAAACCATCTGCAACCATCATGTTAAAACCAAGGAAATCCTCCACGTAAAGGCCTCTTTTCATCACCAGGCCTTCATCAATAAAGTTGTGGGTTGCCCCACTGTCAATCAAGACCATAACACGCTGACCCTACAAAACTCCTCTCACCCTGAATGGATGATATCTAGGAGTACTTGAAAGAGAAGCAATAGTAACCCACTTGTATGCTCAATTGAAGTCCTCTCCTCATGCTCAACTTTCTCATCTTCTTGTTCACTCTCTTAGCTAGAATCTTTTTTCTCCTCCTCCTTCTCAATGTCAGAAGTAACCTCAATATAGTGAACCTTGCCTTTCCCAAGGCATCTATGTCCAGGCTCCCATGGTTCCTTGCATGAGAAACAAAGCTTCTTCCTCCTAAGCTCATTTTTGAACTCCATGTCAAGATTTGGCTTCTTAGTCCATTCCTTCTGAAAAGTCTTCTTGTTGTTCTTCTTAGAAGACAATGATTTGTTTTGAAATTTATTTTTGGAAGGAGTGGAAAGTTCCATATTTCTAGCTCTTTTGATCGCCTCCTACAAAGAAGGTGGGTCTATGTAAAAACCCCTACCAATTCTGCCATGTTTTTCTCAATGTCGTTCTGATTTTCTGAATTTGTTTTTGTTTGATTTTGATTGTGTTTTTTAATGTTTCAATGTATGTAGGCTTTTGCCATTATATGATAACAAAATAGAAACACATTTGCATAGAAAACACACAATATAGATGACTGAAATTGAAATAGATAGCTTCAAATTAAATATTTGAAAGATGTATCTTCATTAACATACCCGGATGATGATATCATGTCAATTACATACATAAATTGAAGCTGATCATAAAACAGTCATGGCTGATCATAAATCAGACTTGAAGATGAATACAAATGTGATCCACAATGACCAAAAACCCTTCTCCAATAAGAGGCGATGGCTCCAAATAATGGCTGCCTAGGTTATGAAGATAACCAATGATGAAATGAAGGCTATGTCGCTGTTATATGACTGATTTTCTGATCTGTAGTTGCTGATGACAATTTTGATTTCAAAACCCTAGCCAAAACATGCCCAAAACTCCTCCAAAATGTGGCGGCTAGGTCTAGGAATAAGGCAATGGATTCCTAAGTGTGATATATACCAATGCAACACCAAAATATGATTCCAAACCCTCAGATCTGCAACTGTAATGAATTTTCAGAGGTCTGAAACACAAAATCAGAATGCCAAATGATGATACCAATCACAAAAATGCCCTCCAACTCAAGGCGATTCACCCACAAACCCTAGCCAAGCAATTATTGATGAAAATATGTCAAATAGACCTTTAAATCTGAATCAAAATGCCTTCGACCTGCAACAAAACTCCAAACCCTAGCTGATATACCAATCTTCTTTCAAACCCTAGCTAGTTGAAGCTCCAAAATGCAAAAGAAACCTGCAAATAAGCTCAATAATGAATCTTGAATGGATCCATCTCTCAATGTGGGATAGGTTTTCGTCCAAACCATGACTTCTAAGGGTTTTCGTCCTTAGAAGCTTGCTGAAACGAAGTTGCAGCCAAGAGAAACTCTCCAAATATCAAATGACAATAACATAGAATGATGCAAATGACCTCCAAACTCCTTATTTTATAATATCTCACTTGGGCTCCCAAATCAAATGTATTTTAATTCACTTTGAAGTCCACTGCCATAAATAAAATATTTATTTTAATTTCCTCAAGTTGGGCGGCCAAAATTGGGCAAATAAAATAATAATATTTTATTATTTTTCCTTTTCTCCTTGAGCGGCCACTTTATGGAATATAAAATAATATTTTAATTAATAAAATATTATTTTAATTGTCATTTGGTTTATTTTCCATTTTTCCTTATTTTTCTCCAATTTTCTCCTCTCCATGTGGTTCACTTTTCCTCTTGGCTAATTATTTTATTAATTTTGACTTTTCTAAAAATATCACAAAAATATAAAGTCATCTCCCAACTTCGTTTTGCCAAGGAAAAACCATTTTTGCCAATTTTCCAAATATGTAGTCATTTCATATCAATGGCTCAAAAAGGGGACATTACAATCTAAAGCCTTAACCCAACCCCGAAGAGGCTCCTCTAAACCCTCAATGAAGAGAAGTAAATCTCCCCTCTGAAACATCCGGTACCATCACCGCAAGTCTATGAAAATCTAACACATATGTATCCATTGAATCCTTCTGTCTAAGCCGGCCAACTCCCTGAAATGATATTCTAGATCCTTCTTATTAAACCTATCAATAAGCCTCTACGTGAAATCAGCATAGGAAGTGTTGATGTGTTTTCCTTGCACAAGCAACGCAACATAAAATACTCGCGTATTTTATCCTCTCTTGAACAAAATCACTCAGATGCTGAACTTTGTGATCAACTGAGTAGACTCCAAGGTTCCTTATCTTCAATTCTCGATTTGGGATAGCTTGTTTGGCAAAGATGTGATTTGCTGTTTCATACAAAGGGACTTACACTTTGGTGTTCAACGACAGAAAAATACCGTTTGCACTCGCACAGGTTGTAACAATCGCTTCAAGGCTACACGCTATGATAAACTTATGATATGGCAATTCAGCTCTTGGTCCTACTCTTAACAATGTTTTTTTCAAAAAAATGCAAAAGACTAGGTTTAGAAAGAATATCTAATCTAAGTGCAAGCTATCATCATCAATTCCTGGAAATCTCAAACACACTTTGCTTCGCCATGAGACAACAACTCCACAAAGATGATGCAATCTTCTAAGGATAAGTTAAAGGTTTTCAAATTGTTCAATGAACAATCGAAGTGAAGCTTGTGATGTGTTCAGACTAACCTTACACTACAACTTGCCAGCGACAAATCATAAAAGGTATTAACATATAGAGATTTCACCAAGCAATCGAAAGACAATGACTTCCACAAACTAAAGCTAACAAACTTTGAAAGAAATAAACTAAGTTAAAACATTGAATGCGAGTGAGTACTTAGCAACCATGCAACTTGCAAAGAGAACACAATATCACCATGAATAGCTCAACAATGAACTTGCATTAATCTCAACAAAGTCTTAGCAACAGCTCTAATTTGCTCAAAACTCATTATACAAAATGAAGAGGAATGAGGCTTATATAGCCCTCAAAATACAATGAATGGCCAGGATCAATTTGGATTCGATGGCCCAAATCATGCCACATCAAAGGTGGTTACAACAACTTTCTATTATTAGAGACATACAAGGAGCAATAAAGGCACGTTTTCCAAGGTGACACCTTGGCGCCTATGTGGACTGCCCACGTGGCATTTATTTCTTATGTTTATTCTTTTCGACCAATGCCACGAACTTTGGAACAACCTTCGCCATGTCAGCAACTGGTACACTCGGCGCGTTCCGAATGGTTCCTTCTGCCTTCTTCACATCTCGTGTATGCTCATCAATTGTCCTCTCCCACTCTGCTAAACTAACCCGCTTACCACCAACTAGTGAGATCAAGGAGTAGATATTGTTCAGCTGTTCACCAGAAATGAAGTGAATAGAGTTGAAGTAATGAGAATGTAGGTAATTCTTCACGTCATGGAACGCAACCTCTCCTGAGAGTACACACATATCATCCATTACACCAACTATCTTATTATGAGCTCTCTAAAGCACACTATCCACTCGAACACAATCCATTTTAACCTTGTCAAAACGCTGATCTCTTATGTCCATAGTGAAGTACAAAGTAGAGAAATCATACGATGAACCTTCTTCAACTACTCCTTCCTCTATCAATGCTAACAGTGGAGTGTTCATCAAATCTTCCAAGTGTGGCATATATTCTCTTTTGACAGCATCGAATTGGGAACATGCTGCTGAAACTGCTTGAAGTCTTTCCAACAACTGAGCAACGGTTTCATACTTTTGGATGAGTTCATCGATGAATGTATCTATTTGATTTCTAACTCTTCCTATCCAGCTTTTCAGTTCTTGGGACTGTGATTTCATACCCTCTAACTGAGCAACAGATTCCTGTGAAAGCATGGGAGGTGGAGTAGACGTCCCTTCACGCTGTCGAATTGGATTCATCAACTATTGGATATATTGCTTGAAGGCGAGGTTTTCTTTCTCCAATCGATCTCCTCTTTCCCTTTCACGCCTCAATCTTTCTTTGACCACTGAAACCGATTCGTCCAACTCTTCAAACTCTTGCTCTTCTGTTGTTGGTCCCAAATCCATAATGGTCACATCGTAATCTTCAGGAGTAATATCATCAATTGTCTTCTCTACCCTCGGCGCTGCAATATGCACTTTCCTGGACCCAGAACTGTCTCTTGTAATCTTGGAGAATCTAGTCGCCTTCTCCTTTCCTTTGTCTTGCCTGGTTCTGCCTAACAACTCTTGTATATTAACCTCTGGCACTACTTCCACGATTGAAGTCTCCTTTACTCTCTTCCTCAACCATTCTGGCAAGGCAGACAAATCTTCTTGAACATCTTGTTCTTGAGCTTCAACTTCTAATTCTAGTGACGATGCTTCCTCATTAGACGATTCAATGTGTATATCCATTTCATGTGTAACAGCTTCTTGATCTTTGGAGGGACTTGATCGAACTTCTTCTGCTAGAACCTCATGCATGTGTTCTTGATCTAATGCCTGTGGAGTTCCTTGGTTTTCTCTTTCTTCATTCTCCACTATTGATGTCACATTCATATCTTGAGAAGGACCACCTTCTTGCCTGGAAGAAGTACTAATCTCATGTTGTGAACTCAACTTTGTCTTCTTCCGACTACTTTCTCCACGTGAGTCGTCCAGACGCTTCCTCTTACCAGGCTAAGCTTCTTCTCTAGAGCTTATACTATATCCACTAGACTCACTGTGATGTTCGCTACTAGATTCACTATCATCCACCTCTTGTGATTGCTACGAGTCAGTTCCTCCCATCAAGTCATATGTCATGTCCTTGTTTGCATTCTCGAGCTTCTTCACTTGACAATCTACATACTTCTTGGTGATATGTATGACTCGCTGTATCCATTCATCATGACCATCTTCTCTCTCAGCCCAATTGATAATGATAGGTCCTTCCTTGTCAAACATCTTTTGCAAGAAAAACTTTTCAGTTTCCTCTAACTGATCAGGAATAGGCATTATATGACAAGATCTCACCAAATCCCAAGCCATTCTCGAACACCTCTTCTCTCTGATATGCTCATCATCGTCCGCATCTGCCCAATGATCCTCTTGGTGCTCTCGGTGTCTAAATTTCTTCTCAAATGCCTTCCGAATCGTGTTGAATGGATCAAAGTGATCTCGATTCGTGTCATGCAGCACAAGATTGTAAGCTTGGAGTTCATATTCTGAATGCTGTGCAGCTTGCAGTGTTGGGCAAGTTTCCAACTTTCCAACTCCTATCAGGAAACTGATTCCGGCTTTCTTCTTATCTTTCTGAATTTTGTCCCAAGCCAACAGTTGCCTCGTCACCTCTAGTAATACCATCTTGTCGATAGGATACCTCGGCAAGCGGTAAGGATAAGATGAAAATCCTTGGATCCTCAAGTAGGTGAACTTCGGAAATTGGATGTACCATCGTCCATATTTGCCAATCAATCTCTTTGCATCCTTCAATAACCTCTCATGCATATTTTCTTGAAGCTTCCTTACGATGAACATGAAGAATGCATCATTCACACGCTTGTAGTGGGCGATAGACTTTAGTTGCAACTGCGGGTAGCAATCATACACGCTGAATTGTCCAGGGCCATATCCTATGTCACCTCTACAATTCAATCCATCATACTTTCCACACATCGCGAGGATATAGATGACATATGAGCTCATGTAGAAGGACTTAGTCTCCTTTAGCTTAATCATCTGCTCATGAATATTGTTGCTTATGATGCCGACCCAATCAATCATCACTTCACCCTTGACGATCTCTTGCATGAATACGAACATCCACGCATCGAATGTTGATGATTGTTGACAACCCATGATTCTGTTCAAGAAGATCACCATGTAACCAAACTCTGTAATGAAATCTGATTTATGAAGCTTCTTCGGCAATTTGCTATGATGACTCCTTGGTTGCTTTACCCAATTGACGTTTATCTCTTGCTTACAATCATTTATTGCACCTTCAAACACCTTTTGAGTTTGCTCTCGAATGTAGACGGCGACCTTCCTATGCTTCGGGATGTTGAATGTTTCGGCGATGGCCTCCCTCCTCAAGTGAGCTAAGACTTCTCCATTGGATGTCTCAATGCATCTAGTCTCTTGGTTGTAATGATCAGCACATTCCCACATAAGCTCGGCACTCGGCAAGGCGGGCGGAAAGCAAGCGGCTTGGACGATCCCATTGCGAAGCATCTCATGGATGACCTTGGAATGGGTTGGCTTGTAGAGCTCTCTCTTGATCTCCTCCATGTCGATGTGACCCAAGTTGGTGTCACTCACGTTCCTCCACTTGGACATGATCTTCGTCTCCGGCATGACTCCTTGCTTGTCACTCTTGATCAAGACTTGCCTTTCTTTCACGTTCATCCTCTACCTCTTCCTACAAGAGAAGACAACACATGTCACTAGGCTGATGTGACCTCTTAAAATATGAATTTTTTAATATTTTTCCTATCTCCTTGTGCATGTGGGATAAAAAATAATTAATTTCAAAATAACATACCTTAGAAAAAGCAGATTTTATAAAAAAAATCAGAAATTTGGAAAATTTGACTTGAAAAAATTTGTGAACTTTTTGACCTTTTCCTTGAAATCTGCTGCTGCTCCTTACTGCCCTGCTGCAAATCAGAATTAATTTTGGATTTGAATTTGATAAAAATGCAGTTTTAAACCTTCTTTTATAGCAAACTTTACCTTTACCTAAAGCAGGTCGGCCTAGTGTGATGAGGTCGGCCTAGAAAAGGATAAAATTAAAGTTTTTAAAATATTTTTCATGCCTTCATGTGATGAGCGCCCAGCATGGGCGGGTTTAGAAGGTCTGTCTGGAGGATTTCATGTGAAACATGAGGTGACATTATCCACATGAGGGGTCTAAAGCCGCCTAGGAAGGGCGGGTTTGGAGGGTAGGTGTGGACTACTTCTCTTAGAACATTTTAAACTCTTCCAAACTCATCAATTAACTAATCACTTCTTGCATATTTCACTACTCTGAGCAGCTTAGGGAGCAATGCATGGACTGTTTCATGTGAAAGAAGTGCATGAAAGTGGGAGTCTCTTGACTAGATAGTCTCTTGAGTGTGTATGGATTGCTTCCCTTAACTCATCCATCTCCTCATGAAGACCT
Organism: Cunninghamia lanceolata; assembly: GCA_027924645.1. Classification (NCBI taxonomy): domain Eukaryota; kingdom Viridiplantae; phylum Streptophyta; class Pinopsida; order Cupressales; family Cupressaceae; genus Cunninghamia; species Cunninghamia lanceolata. Next base: position 15,313,601 of record BSBN01001466.1, on the reverse strand, counting down.
TTATCTTGAACTTGCCTAAGACTTAACCATCTTTAGATACTTGTGAAGTGAGAAGGCAAACATTAAGGTGTTGGGAGATGATCTTGTCCACCTGTCATACTGATTAGAGGTGTTGTTTGGATCTTACAACTTAGAACATTTTAAACCTCTCCATACATGATTACCTCATCAATAAAGTGCTTTGTTTCATTAGTTCATTGATCTCCCCTTGTAATTTTAATGGTTTTCTCCCCTGGGCGGATTTGAAGGTACTGCATGGAGGATTTCATGTGCAGGAAACAGTGTCCAGAAGAAGGTTCTAAAACCACCTAGGAAGGGCGGGTTCAAGGGAGGTGTATGGAATTTATCACTTAAACTTTATTTAGATGTTCATCTCCTCCTTTGAAGTTGAATGACACACTTAGAGTGTTCAATGCCCTTGTCCATGAGGCATGATGAAACCATTTGAGGAGGGCGGCTTTGAAGATGATAGGTGGATGAAATGGTGTGGGTGACTTGGTGTTGTCCTCGTGGAAGGCTCAAGGCCGCCTTGCATGGGCGGGTTGGAAGGTAGAGTAAGGATTTGATGTTCATTCCTTCCATTTCATCAATCTAACACTTAGTGGAATCTTGAAATGCTCATGAATTTTAAAGACACATCCTAGATGTTGGGTGGTGATGTCCATTGTCTTGGTGAGGTCCACCTAGTAAGAGCGGCCTTGAAGACATTGTATGGATTGGATGATGTGAAAGGGGTGAATGAAAGTGAGTCTCTTAACAAGATAGTCTTGAGAGTGTATAAAGATTACTTCACTTAGTTCATCCTCATGAAGACCACCTTTCCAGCACCCTGGGTGGTTTTGAATGTGTTGTATGGAGAGATGCATGTGAGAACATGGACTTGTCCAAGTGAATGATCTAAAGCCGCCTAGGGAGGGCGGGATTCAAGGAGATGTGAGGATTTTCCATGAATTAAGCAATTCTTACTTGGTTTTGACGACTTTAGGACACCTTCACTTACTTGGCTTTGAGTATGGGCGGATTTAGAGTGTTTGTATGGAGAGATGTATGTGAAGACATGAATGAATCCAAGACCCCTTCTTGAGACCGCCCAGGAAGGGCGGGTTTGGGCACATGGTGTGGATTCTCTGTCTACAACATCTTTTCCTAACCTTGATGATCTCCCAAACTTGTCCTTGTATAACTTAGTGTTGGTGGATGATTGATGGAAGTCAGAAGACAAGTTTGGAATGTTTGATGAACCTTATCCACATATCAAGGTGAAATCCGCCTAGGCTAAGTGGTATGGAGGATGTCATGTTGAGTGGACAATATAATCCCTTTAAACTTGCCTTGTCCACCCTTAAGGATTTCAACTTATCATTGACTCAACCTTGCAACTTATGTCATTCTCCACCTTGGGCGGGTTTGACAATGTTGAGTGGAGAATATCATGTGAAAGGTGACACTATCCACAGACACCCCTTGAGGCCGCCCAAGTAGGACGGGTTTGAGAGCAATGTGTGGATTTTGGCACTTAGCCACTTCTCATCTCTTGATTTTGACTATTTCCTGCCCTTGTGACATCATCTAGATCATTCTCATCAAACAACTTTGCATTTTACATTGTTCTTGATCTTGAGCGGGTTTTGAGTGAGTGGTTGGAGTGTATCATCTGTCAGGTGACATAGTCCACAGGGTCTTCTTGAGGCCGCCCAAGTAGGGCGGGTTTAGGGGTAACCCTTGGACTTTATCTTGAAACTGATTTGGTTCTCTTCAAACCTTCAAGTTTGCATTGATATACCATCACCTTCTAATGCTTGGCTTTTGAAACATTTAACACATTTGACCTCTTTTGTCCTAGGGCGGCTTTGAAGGTAGTGCATGGAGAATTTCATGTGAAAGATGACACTATCCACAGACACCCCTTGAGGCCGCCCAAGTAAGGCGGCTTTGGAGATACTCCTTGGATTTTCCTTAAAAACATTCAATCTTATGCATTTTCATCCAGTCTACATGATCTCCTTTGTACTTCAACTCAAAACATTGCAAATTAGATAAGTTTTCTCCTTCAGCGGATTTAACTGTAGTGTTTGGAAAGTGTCATGTGCAGGAGGTAGAGTTATCCAAGCATGGAGCTCATGGCCGCCTAGCAAGGGCGGGTTTGGGAGAGATGCCCGGATTTTGTCACTTAGACACTTCTCCTTCCTAAGAGTTGACTATCTCCTTTCCCTGTGGTATCATCTTGGCTATACTTAACACACAAACCTTGCTTATTGCATGATTCTTCTCCCTAGGCGGTCTTGAAGCAAGTGTGTGGAGAACCTTTTGTGTCAGGAGACATTGTCAGCAAAGGCCTATTAAGGCCGCCCAAGAAGGGCGGGTTTCAGGGTGACCTTTGGATTTTCATTCCAAACTTACTTAATCCTCTTAAACCTTCATGTTTCTCTTGAATTCCGCCACCTTCTAGTGCTTGGCACGTGAAACACTTTATAAATTTGATCTCATTCCTCCTAAGGCGATTTTGAAAGCACTGTATGGAGTATTTGATGTGGAAGGAGATGAAGTTGTCCACAGGGACCTCTTGAGGCCGCCCAAGTAGGGCGGGTTTAAGGGTGTAGTGTGGATTTTCATCTTTTAGGAACTTCTCACCCTTGAGCTTGACTCTAACCTCTCCTTGACATACCTTTGATCAAACAAACATAACAGTGTGTGTTACCCTTCATCCTGAGCGGCTCTGGAGAGAGTGCTTGGAGGATTTCATGTCTTAGGTGATGCAGTCCACAAAGACCCCCTGAGGCCGCCCAGGTAGGGCGGGTTTAAGGGTGACCTTTGGATTTTACCTTAAAACTCACTTGATGCATTCAGACCTTCATGTTTTCCATTCAAACTTCATGATATTCCAATGCTTTGTGTTTGAAAGACTTCAAAACTTAATACTTTCTCCTAGGGCAGATTTGGAGACACTGTCTGGAGAGTTTCATGTGGAGGAGGTAAAGTTGTCCATAGGAACCTCTTGAGGCCGCCCAAGTAGGGCGGGTTTGAGGGTACCCTTTGGATTTTGACTTGAAACCTACTTGACTTTACTCAAACTCATAAATCTTACTTATAGATCACTATACCTCAGTGTTTTATACATGAAAGCCTCTACCCTTAACCATTTTTCCTCTAGGGCGGTTTTGGAAGCAGCAGGTGGAGAGTTTCATGTGGCAGGAAATAGTATCCATGAAGACCTTGTGAAACCGCCCAGAATGGGCGGGTTAGGACATGACCTCTGGATTTTCATACTTGAAACATTTCATTCATATCAATCTTGATAATCTCACTCTCTGAATGTCTCTTCCTTCATCCTTGATCAAATAACCTTGCAAATTGAACCATTTACACCCTTGAGCGGTCCTAGAGGCAGCGTGCGGAGAGTTTTATGTGGCAAGAGAGAAAGTCCAAGACCCCCTCTTGAGGCCGCCCAGGAAGGGCAGGTTTGCAGGTGACCTCTGGAATACATGAAATCTCCTTGTAAGTTCAATATCTTGGCTAGGAGAGCTTATAACACTTCAAACTCGACAAGTTACTCCTAAGGCAAGTTGGTGAGTGTTGTATGGACATAGTATTTTGAAAGTGATGACACTATCTAGAAGGACCTGTGAAACCACCTAAGTAGAGCGGGCAGAGCTTTTAAACTCGTGAAACCTGTCTTTGAAATTCATCCATTCTAAGTTCAAAACTCTTTACAAGCTTTGATATTAATCCTTATATGAAGATTCCGACCGAGGAGATATACCTAAACATTCTAAGGCGTGTCTAGTGTCCTTCACTGCATGCGTTTTTGAACTAGGACTTAGCTAAGACTCGGAAACCAAACCAAACTTAAGCAAAAATTAGGGGGTCCCCATTTGCAATGGGGCGATGTGTGATGAGGTCACAACAAGAAGTAATAAGGCTATGTCCCTAAGTAACCATTTCGTGATACCACCACTCGTGTGGATCACACTCCAAATGCAAGGTAGCAAATTTGATAGCTTCCCTCTCCAACATGGGGGTCAAGCAGAGATAGTTATCTAATTTCTGAATCCATGCACGTGCAGTGCATTTACCGGAACCATCAAAAGAAGAAAGAGACACCTTACCCAACTTTCACTGCAACTCTTGATTCTGTCATTTATCACCTCTTGGCCTATTTCTATATTTCAACTGGCAAAAGTCCTGTAGAGACATCGCAGCCTAAAACTCATCACAAAGTGACTACCATTCACACATATAATCTGTAAAACTCACCTGCAACCTGCTATCCACCACCCTGTGTCCTCTATTGATCCAAGAAATTAGGTATTAGAGGCCTAACTATAGAAGCCTGAGTGGTTCTAATGTTATTAGGAATGTTCGTAGAGTTGCTTGCTTCTCCATTACTCCCGTTCTTTCCTCCATTATGTTGATTATCCATGTTATTGTTCTGAGAAACATTATTATTTTCATGAACTGAGTCAAAAGCTGCAGCAAATCTTTATGTCCTCGAGCAATGTCATTAAGGATATCTCTAGTGCTAGGATCCTCACGATCTCTATCACCCATGATGTTCTCTTCTTCAGAATTTGAACCAATAAATTGCTGCCTTATCTTGTAGGTAATGTACTCTCTATCTTCCAGATTCATAAAATCGAAATGCAACCAATAAATCAGACAAGCAAACCCTCCAGGCTAGCAAGATCACTTGTTTTGATACCACTATAAAATTCCCTACCAAGATTTTTTTGCTCAAAAACACAAAATTTCTGATTTCTGCTATACAGGCATTTCATCAAACACTTTCCAATTTGCTCATAGGACTGAATTTCTTATCATGTTGATGTGGAACAGCTTGTTTATGGAGTTTAGTTGATGTTTCAAAGCAAATTTATCACCAAAGACAATATATCATAGAATGACAATATGTCAAACAGTTTGCAGCCATGTGATTTAGAGAAATAATGTATACAAATAACCGGTAGTTACTGTTCACAACAGAAAATCACCTAGAAAATTATATTTCATATTGAACATGTACATACCAAGAAATAGGCTCAATACACATACATATGAATGGTCTTCAACTCGGCAGTTGGCATATGCAATGGTCCCACAAGGATAGCGCCTCAACCACGATACCCAGCACTGCCTTTCAAGTCTATGTTTGTCCTCAATAACAATAGGCGACTCCCTAATAAGAAGTTGTGACTCCACAAAGACAGCGGCTAATATAATAAGTGTGCTCTTAATCTTCTTAATGTTGCGACACTTTCTTAGGATGCTACATGACACGCCCTTCATAAGCTGCATACGCAACATGTATTAGGCTGCGGTTATATTGAAAGAGGCTACAGCTATCAATTGGGCCCTCTAAAATATGGCGCTCTCACCAAGAACTCATTACGAAAAATTTACATATAAAATGGGCCTCCTAAGGATGATATCATCAAAATAATGAACTAACAAAAATTAACTAAAAGATGACATCAACCGTTAAGGTGACATCATCTAAAATAAAAATATAATCATTTATTTTATTACATTAAACTTTCTAAAATCCTATGAATTAACTCACTAAAGTTAATTTGACTCTACATATCTTACTCCATCTCAATATCTTTCTAAAAAATAAAGATTTTTTTGTTTTTTAAATTTATCATTCTTCAGTTGTATTATAGAAATTATTGTGCTTTCTAAAAAACAAATCTAAAAAATATTTTAGCAAATCATTTTTCTATAAAAATATATAAACATTAAAATTAAATTAAATTAAATTCAAGAAGCTAATTAAAGAAGCTCCAGCTACCTTTTTTAAATTTTATTTTTTAAATGCACTTTAAATCTTTTTTTTAAATATTAATATTAATATATATTATATAACATATATTATTTACTTTTTTATAAAATTATTATTTATATTTACAAAAATCCAACAAAAAATAGAATAAAATATTTATAAAATTGAAGTTTTAGAAATATTTAAATTTAAAGTTTTCTTAAAAATTAAAGAAGCTGCATAAAATTAAAGAATTTATAGCTCATCTTCTTTAATTTTCTTTTTATATGATATGCACTACGTTTTAATTTTTTGATTATATATATGATTTATAATTTATAATTAATATATACATTTATATATATTATTTATAATTTTTTAAATTATTGAAAAAATTAAATAAATTAATATATATTTATTTATATTATTTATATTTTTTTTAAATTATAATTGTTGTTAAGGTTCTATATAATATCTAATATAAAACTATAAATATATAAATTTAAGTATATATAAAATTATAAATATATTAATTCATAAATATATAAAATCATAAATTTATGTATATATAAATGATAACATGAGACTTAATTTAAAAATAATTGTATATAAAAATATAAAATTTAAAGACCAAAAAGTATGTGGATAAATATTTTTAATTTATTAAAAATTACTAGAGAAAGAAAGGAAAAAAGATAACAAATATTCATAATAAAAGCTAATAAATATTCGTTTTAACTTTTTATATGCCTTCAAAAAATTAAACTTAAATTTGAATTTAAACAAAAACAATTTGCTTTAAAATTAGAAAGTGTAGCTTTTAAAATATAAGTTTAAGATTTTTCAATGAACTTGAGTTTGTTAAAGAATTATAATAGAAATATAGAAAGTTAATAAATATTTATTTATATTTTAGAAAAATGAAGTTGAGTTTTAAATAAAATTAGAAAGTATATCTTTTAAAACATAACTTTAAAATAAAAGATTTTTCAAAGAAAAAATAAGTCAAGAGAAGGAATAATATAAAAAAAAGTGAACTTGAGTTTTTTAAGGAATTATAATAGAAATATGTGTCCCCACTTAACTCATGTAGTTAAGTAATTTCTATTTCTTTATATTTAATAATTATATTATATAAAACAAGTTTTTGTTTATTAAGAGTTTCTTAGGAGGCCCATTTTTTATATAAATTTCCCCTAATGTCAAATCTGGCACTAGAGTTTAGGGTATAAACCCTCATTCAACTTCATAATCTTCAATAAAATACTCCCAAAAATCTTCAATAAAATATCAAATTTGTATTTGTTCACAAATCTCACAAATTTATCAATAAAATCCTTTAGGAAGCAAATACACAAAACCTATAACAAGATCTATCTTTCCGCACACAATATATCAACTTCAAACCTTCAGCATGTTGAGGGGGGGGTGGGGGGCTGAATCAGCTGTATCAAAATTTCAAACCCTCATAAACATAATCACATCCTCATTAGTTTAGTTAAACCCTTAATCTGTTATGAAAATTAAACATGAAAATCAAATAGCAGAAACTTAAACACATCATCACCATGCACAAGAGAACACCAGATTTTTACGTGGAAACCCTAAAAAGGGAAAAACCACGGTGAGGATTAGCTCACAATATAAAGTAGTAACAACACCGAATTACAAGAGACTCCAAAATAATAAAATGACAAGTAAAATGAGTCTCCACCCTCCTTTTATAATTTCCCTTGGAACTTTCCCGAAGGTAATTTAAAATTACTTTTTTAATAAACCTTCAGTACAAAACAAAGTGACTTTATAATATTTTTCTTTTTTGGCCCCTGCTCAGTCACTTTTAATAACCTTATTAATTAAATACAAGTTGTCCGTAAAATTATAATTTGAGACAACTTAATTTAATTAAATGAATTATTCCCTCTCCGAAACTCCGAATTAGCTTACGAGAATAAAATAGGCTAAATGGCCATCTCCGACGCCTAGGTCGAAGAAGGGGATATTACAGGTTGTTATACACTCATGACATACCAGAATGGAAATGGAAGGTCATTAACATGGACTTTGTCCAAGGCTTACCTGTGTCTAGAAACCGCCATGATACAATCCTTGTAGTAGTGGATAAACTTAAGAAAGTAGCACATTTCATCCTACGAAACCTTACAAATGGAGCACCTATTTTAGCAAGGAAATTTGTGCAAGAAGTTTTCAGACTTCATGGAGTTCTTGAGAAAATAATCTTAGATATAGATGCGCAGATGACTTCAAGGTTCTGGTAAACCTTGTTTTCAGTGCTAGGAACTTAGTTGAATATAAGTTCAGTCTACCATCCAGAAACAGATGGCAAGACTGAAAGAGTAAACCAAGTGTTGGAAGATCTGTTGAGGATGTATTGCATGGATCAGCAGTATAAGTAGGAGGAGTACCTTCCATTAGTTGAATTTGCTTATAATAACTCTTATCATTCTGCAATTAAAATGGCTCCTTTTGAAGCATTGTATGGCAAAAGGTGCCAAACTCCTATAAATTGGGACAAACTAGAAGATAGGATTAGCCTTGGGCCAGAAATGCTAATAGAAATGGAGGAGCAAGTTAAATTAATCAAAAAATATTAGCAGAAACAAATGATAGGCAAAAAAGTTATGCTAATGCCAAGCATACTCCCCGACAATTTTCTGTTAGTGATAAAGTACTCTTAAGAGTCAAACCTCAAAAGAGTTCGATTAAGTTTGTAAAGTCAGCCAAACAAGCACCTAGATATGTGAGTCATTTTGAGATTCTAGAAGTAATCAACCCAGTTGCTTACAGACTTGCTCTACCACCAACTCTTGCTCGCATGCACAATATCTTTCACATGTCTTATCTGAAAAAAAATGTTTATGGATTTAATCATATTCTTAATTGGAATGCTCTACGGGTTTTGGATCCAAGAGTGGTCATGATCAAGCCTCGCAGAGTGCTCAAGATTCGCAAGCTCTGCTTGCGTAATAGAGAGGTTGCTCAATGCAAGGTCCGGTGGGACCAATGTTCTGAGGATAGTGCCACTTGGGAAGATTATGAAGATTTCCATCAAAGATCTCATTTATTTGATTAAGACTGTTATTATTTTGAAAAACTATTATTCTTGTTTAAACTTGTTGGACTAAGTCATCGAGAACGATGATCTTTAAAAACGGAGGAGATGTCACACCCTGTTTTTGGACAACTTAATTATGTTATTTTTAACTAAATTTTAGATAGATGCTTTGATATGCATTCTAAAATTATGAAAATCAAGTTGTAATTAGAAGATAAATTTTGATAAAATAAATTTGCTATGCTTCATGATATGTAGAAATTGACATATTTTCCAGTATGGATAATGGAATATCTTTATGAATATTGTTGATTAAAATATTTATTTCACGTTATAACTAATGTGGTGAATGGACTAACTATTGTTATTGTTAATGAGGTGGATGAAGGAAAATAGTTTTGTTTCCCTCCCGAACGAGAGAGAGTATCACCAGAGAGAGGGAAATGGATCGGAGTGGATGGACGAGACATCATGCCTCTGTGAACTCACACACACACACACACACAGAAGTATTGAGTTAATTTATGTGTTTGGATACTTTCATGTCATAAGAATGTCAGTACCCTGCATAGTAGCATTGTCTTTGGTATGATGATGTAGTTGATTCATTGTTTTGATCATGTCTTTGTTAGTGTTGTCAATCTCATCTTTAGTTTGATTGAATGTGTTTTTGACTGTTTATCTTTGTGTGGTATTTTTCTATGGTATCATCATTTGGAGATTAGTCGAGTTTTAGAGACAATCTACCTTGTTGGAGATTATCTTTTGCTTGAAGAAGCATCATTATATAAAGTTATATAAGAGTATATATATCCGTGTCTATAAATACATATGTATATATATACATATATATCTATATATATGGACATATGTATTATTTAAATTTTATTGGTTGTTTTAAAAGATTTGAAATTCAAATCTTTCGGCTCAACTAAGCTCCACGAAGTGGAGTTAGTGAGCAAGTGAAATACATTTAATGTTTTGGTTAGTGGAGTACTGCAGAGTTTTATAGAGTTTATACTCCATCAAGTGCTCAATTAATGTCCACCACTTCAGTTTTGATGGGAGTGATGGATGGTTATTGCGAAGAAGAATCCAGAAATTTGGGGAGAGATTGAGGGGAATGGTGGAAGGTTTTAGGCATAATGGAAATCGAGAGATAGGTAGGAGGAGAACAAGGGGATAGAGAAGAGCTATGCATGTCAATTGTGGATAAATTATCTATGTATTGGTATGTGTTCATAGAATTTTCTTTAAGCAATGAAATGTTTGATTAAGTTTTATCTTTAAACTAGCCAGAGAGTTTATATGTCTGGGAACGCTTTATCTATGTGAAGAAATTTAAATATTCGCTTAGAATACTCTGTTTTCGGTGATAACAAGGGTTTTTATATATATAAACTAGTGTTTGATGTGTTTAAATCTATCGGCCAATATTTATAGTTTAATATAGTTTGAATGTATAAAATTGTGGCTCAACTGTGATAACCTTATCAACAGTATAAGTGTTTAAACTGAGCCTCGATTGTGTTAACCTTATCATCAGTATAAGTTTTTAAATTAAAACCTCGACTGTGTTAACCCTATCACAGTTTGAGTGTACAAATTTGGCCTCGATTATGATGTGTATCTCACTATTTATTACATGAAATCATAGCCTCGACTATGTTGTATTTATCACAATTTTTGTGGTTCTACAGTGTTGTTATTGCCACCATTTTAAAACCAGAAATTGTGGTTCAACGGTGTTTATTAGAATATTATTTCATGCTATTTTTAGTTAATGGTCAATCATGTATTTTAGCTGTAAAAAGATCTTCTGCAGTTTCTATTTCAGAAACTTGCTTTCTTTGTAAATCTTGTACACTATTTGTTGAGCGTTGCTCATTGTTAATATCATTCAAGTTTTTACCAATTAATGAGCGTAATATGGTATCAGAGCCCAATGATTAAAAATTAATCTTCTAAAATTTCGAAAAAAAAAAAAAAAATTTAGCTTTTGAAGATCGATTTCTTCTGTGAGTTTATTAACTCTAAAAATCGCGGGTGTTTTTGAAAGGAAAAATCAAGGGTTTTGATTTAAGATTTTCGTGAGTTTTTTCTCACTAAAAATTTCAATCCTCTTGCTGTAAATCTAGGCACGATTTCACTCCAATTTCGAGTGATTAGAGCCGGATTTTTCCTGTCTCTAGCCGCGTTTTTCTATTGCATCTGGGCACGTTTTTACACATTCCTGGTCGCGTTTTGTGTTTCTGGGCGTCGTTTGCTCTTTTTTTCCTTTGGCGCAAGAACTTTTTCCTTCCTGGGCGACGGGTTTCTGCTTCCACGGACCTGTGTGGTCGCGTTTTTATTCTAGCGGTCACGATTTGCAGACCTGTGGTCGCGTTTTTATTCTGGCAGTCGCGATTTGCAGAAGAATGCGTTTTCCAGACTCAGAGTTTAAGTTTTTTTTACTCTACAAAAGTTTTAATACTTTTTGGCGGCTAGGGTTTCAAGAAAATCCTCTGTTTTCAAGCCGCGATTTCCTGATCTCTAGTTTTTCTGCTTTCATGGCCGCCTAGGGCTTCTGAAATTTTCGACTAGCGTTTTGACACTCTGATTCAAGTCCAAAAAAAATTTCGATTGCAGATTCTTGGTGGGTTTTTTGAGACAATTTCTGGGTACCTATCAGATTTTTCTGGGTGTCTCGAAATCCGTGCCTTGAAATTTGTGTCAACGGATGTCTCGAGTTTTGTGCCTGTAAACTGCCTCAGCATCCTGTGCCTTGGAATTTGTGCTTTGGGTTCTGTGCATTCAACCTCTTCTCAGTTCATTGTTTTTCGTGCATCGAAAAGCATGCAAGATGGCGAGTTTGACCAACATTATGTTGGAGGGCAGTCAGCGTTTCAATGGCAAAAATTATAATACCTGGAAGCAGCGAATTTGAATATCGCTGCCTCGATCAAATGATTTTAGGCACCACTACTCGTCCTGCAATGGCGGGTAAAGACCAGGACAAGTTTGACAAGCAGAACAGTGAAGTTGTCATGCTCATTAAGCTTTCAGTCACAGATCATCAGCTACCTCAGATTCCAGCTGGAAAAACAACAAAGGAGATTTGGGACCATCTGAATGGTTTGCATGAAACTTCTGACAAGAGCCGTGCGTTCTTCCTGAAAAATATACTATTTTCTATCATGATGGATGAGAAGACATCATTGCAAGCGCACCTAAACAAGATCCAAGAGATCCGAGATCAGCTGGAGGCTATTGGTCGAAAAATGGAGGAAGAAGACATGGTTGTGATCACTTTGAAAAGTCTACCTAAGTCCTATGAACATTTCATTGAGACTCTCAACATTACGTCAACTAATGTTGATCTGAAGTTTCCAGAACTCTGTACTATCCTCTTGCAGCAGGATCGCTGGAAACAACAGTTTGGTAGTAGTGCTTCTTCGTCCTCTTCAAAGCAGGCTTTTGCAACCAAGTTTCAGGCTCAAAATAAAGGCAAAAGTCAGCCTCCACAGCAGAAAGGCTCAGGTCCACCTCAGGACAACAACAAGAAAACGAATATTCAGTGTAATTACTGTCACAAATATGGTCACATCAAAAAGGATTGTCGTCAGCGTTTGGCTTCTGAACAGAAGCAGGGAGGGTCTCAGTAGAAAGCAAATATTGCCGAGCACACTGAGCAGAAGGAATCTGCCTTTTACGCTTTTATGGCTAAAAGACCTGCAGATCATGTGAAGTCCTCTGCCTGGTACATTGATTCAGGTGCTTTGCGTCACTTCACTCATCGACGTGATTGGTTTACAAACTTTACTCTCTTCAGTGACTCAGTTATTTTTGGTGGAGGAGAAGAATATACAGTTGTCGGTAAGGGCACTATTCAGATTCAGTCTGGTGGGAGGAATCTCATATTTCTCAATGTCTACTATGTTCCTGGCATGGAACTTAATCTTCTCTCTGTCATTCAGATCATGCAGCACTCTCCTCAGTTGGATGTGGTTTTTAGTACACACAAATGTTCCATTGTTGATCAAGAGACTCGTAACACTGTGGCTTTTGGTATTGAGGATCATGGTCTATACAGACTTGTGGATACAGGTGATTCTCCAGAGTTAGCCATGGCAGCCCGCAATTCTTCCATCACCATTCTTTGACATCAGTGATATGGGCACTTAAATGTGCACTATCTTTCTCAGCTATCTTGAGAGGGCCTTGTCACCGGTTTACCTGAGATCCAGACCCAGCATCATGGTGTTTGTGGAGCTTGTCAAGCTAGGAAGCAGCATCGGACATCGTTTCCGACTGGTGACTCATGGCGAGCCTCCAAGGTACTACAGTTGGTTCACACTGATGTATGTGGGCCAATAAATACACCTTATGTTACTAGTTGCAGGTACTTCTTACTTTTTGTTGATAATTTCAGTCGTAAAATGTGGGTGTACTTTCTTAGACAGAAATCAGATGTGTTTACTTTATTTCAGAAGTTTAAGACCTTAGTAGAGAAAGAGTCTGGTTGTTCCATAGTCACTCTTAGGTCAGATAATGGGGGGGAATTTTGTTCTACTGACTTCTCCAACTTCTGTGATATACACGGCATCAAACGCCAATTAACCACACCCTATACTCCTCAACAAAACAGTGTTGTAGAGTGGCCGAACCGCACAATCACTGAGATGGCCCGTTCCATGTTAGAACACCGGAGTGTTCCTAAGAAGTACTGGGCAGAAGCAGTCTACACTGCAGTCTATCTCCTTAATCGGTCTCCGACTTATGCTGTTAAGGAGAAGACTCCTTTAGAAGCTTGAACCGGTCGCAAACCTCGGATCAGTCATTTGCAAATATTTGGCTCTTTAGCTTACGTATGGATTCCAGATGCAAAGCGCTCCAAGTTGGATTCCAAGAGTCAAAAGCTTATGTTCACAGGGTACAATGACAACCATAAGGCTTACCGGTTGATTGATATAGATACTGATCGTCTTCCTTTCAGCCGGGATGTTGTCTTTGATGAAGAACGAGGACCTTTTCTTTCTTCCTCGTCTGTGCAACATTCTGAGGATCAGCCTTTGAAGGCTGCTGATTTGGGTGTTCATCTTCCGTTAGGTCCACCTGATGGGAGGGATGATGATGCAGATTTTGATTTTGATGATGCTCAACCCGAATTTCCTCCAGATGATGTTGATCTTCCACCTGTTGCACCTGTTCCAGCTCCTCCTGTTGAATCCCATGTTGGCACTTCTACTCTCCGGCCTAAATGGTGGGCTAAGACTATAGATCTTCATGACGATGAGCTCATTGAGGGTAGATCATCCAGAAACAAGAGCAAACAGCAGCATACAGTTAATTTTGCTCTCATGGCTAACATTCACAATGTCTATGAGCCTCAGACACATTCAGAGGCTAAAGGAATCCCTGAGTGGGAAAAGGCTATGGAGTCTGAATACCAGAGTATTCAGAAAAATCACACTTGGGTCCTTTCTGATCTTCCTCCAGGGAAGAAGCCCATTAGCTACAAATGGGTGTACAAGGTGAAATACAAAGCTGACGGAACCCTTGACAAGTACAAAGCTCGTCTCGTTGCTAGGGGGTTCTCACAGAAGGAAGGCATTGACTACGAGGAGACTTTTGCTCCTACAGCCAAGATGAGTTCGATTCGGCTTGTCCTTGTCTTAGCAGCCCAGTTTGGTTGGAAAGTCCATCAGATGGACGTTAAGAGTGCCTTCCTCAACGGTGAGTTGAAAGAAGTCTACATGACGCAGCCTCCAGGGTTCAAGGTTCCTGGTCAAGAACACAAGGTGTGTAGATTGGTCAAATCACTCTATGGCCTGAAACAGGCTTCTCGAGCTTGGTACATCAAGCTTGGCAAGTACCTCACAGATCATGGCTTTCAGAGGAGTCCATCTGACTCTAATTTGTATGTCAAACGCACTGGTAGTGATATTCTGATTCTTGTTGTCTATGTGGATGACCTGATCATTACTGGTAGCTCGGCACATTTGATCACTAAGATCAAACAGGATTTGTGCAGCACTTTTGACATGACAGATCTAAGTCTCTTGCATTATTGTTTAGGTGTTGAGGTTTGGCAGACTGAGAGCAGTATCTTCATCTCCCAGTCTAAGTATGCTTGAAGTCTTCTGGATAAGTTTCGTATGCAGGATTGCAAACCTGCCTCCACACCCATGGAAAAAGGGCTTAAGTTGTCAGCCAAGTCAGACTCACCTATAGTGGATGAATCATTGTTCAGGCAACTAGTGGGCAGCCTCATCTATCTCACTGCCACTAGACCTGACCTCATTTTTGCAGTGAGCTACATTTCACGCTTCATGACAGCCCCCAAGGCTGATCATTGGGTAGCATTGAAGCGTGTGCTGCGTTATGTGAAGGGCACTTCTGATTATGGACTTCTTTTCTCAAGGAGTCACGATCCTAGACTCAGTGGTTTCACAGACTCAGATTGGGCAGGTTCAGTTGATGACAGGAAATCCACCTCTGGGTATGTGTTTAGTTTGGGATCCAGTGCGGTCACATGGACTAGTAAGAAGCAGCAGACAGTAGCTCTCTCCTCGACAGAAGCAGAGTATCGGGGAGCAGTTAAGGCAGCGTGTGAGGCAGTTTGGCTTCGCCGGATGCTTGCTGATATGCAAATATCTCAAGCAGGTCCGACTCCCTTGTTCTGTGATAATCAGGGAGTTCTCAAACTTGCCAAAAATCCAATCTTCCGTGAAAGAACCAAGCATGTAGAAACTCATTGTCATTTCATCAGAAAGCTTGTTGAAGACGGATCAGTTCAGTTGCTATATGTTCCGACGGAGGATCAGACAACCGATATCCTCACCAAGTGCCTTGGTCCAGATAAGTTTGTAAAATTCGGGGGGTCTCTTGGTGTAGTTGATAGATTGACCATTAAGGGAGGGTATTAGAATATTATTTCATGCTATTTTTAGTTAATGGTCAATCATGTATTTTAGCTGTAAAAAGATCTTCTGCAGTTTCTATTTCAGAAACTTGCTTTCTTTGTAAATCTTGTAAACTATTTGTTGAGCGTTGCTCACTGTTAATATCATTCAAGTTTTTACCAATTACTAAGCGTAATAGTGTTAGGTTTGTTGTTTTAAAAGATTTGTATTGTATGAGACTAGGGTTTATGCTCTATTGACTATTATTAGGTCTGTGAATTTAATGAGAGCTATTATTCGTTATATATGACCATTTCAGGTCAGTCAGTATCAGATGTTAATGATACTTCATTCTCGACTTCATTGAGGATTTTATAATTGTTTTTTAAAGTCTTTATGACTACAAATAAGTATAGCCCAGTCTTTTGTAATACGACTCATTGGGAGAGTCACTGTGTGTGTTAAGAATAGTTGACATAGTTATTAATATTTAGTGCAACTCATTATGGGTCACTGCTTTTGTTAGCAGTAGTTACACAGTTGAATTATATCAATCGACTCATTTTGAGAGTCATTGCCATCGTTAACAGCGGTTAACATATTTTTTATACTTATTGTGTTGAAATAATGTTGACCGTGGTTAAATGCAGATTTATTACTTTACTTTAAACTCATTGCTAGTTACCATCATTGTTATCAGTGGTTTAATACCATTTTAATATCTTCTATTCAACTCGTTGTGAGTCTCTATTTTGATAACCGTGGTAAACATTATTCGACTCTTTGTGAGTCTTTGTTCTGTTAACAGTGCTTTATCATAAATATTTATATTTTGTTTGACTCATTGGGTCTCACTATGATTATCCTCAAGTTAAACACAGTTAATTGTTTTTGGTTTGATTCATTATGAGTCATGGTGTTAATTAGTTGTGATTATCGCTGTCTTATAAAGGTTGGCATTCATCGATGCTTAAACATCAAATATTGCAGATTTCCTTGGAAAAAATTATTATGATGTATAAAACTTATATTAAAACTGATATATAGTAACAGCTTATTTATATGGGTATATACACATATGTATATACAAATATAAATAGACTCTGTAACTCGTGAGAGAGGATTATCAAGGTTGCATGGAGACTGGTATTGGTACTGGTACCGGTACCGATACGTCTGTTTTTGAAAAATAGGAGATGGGGGTAATTGGAGACACCAATTTTTTTAAATATAATTTAATAATTTTATTAATTTATTAATATCCTAACATTAAAACTGAAAATATCATGACATTGAACTTTTAAAACAAGAGAACTGGTAAAGTTTAAGTTTATAGCTTACTTGTAACAATTTAACATAGCTTACTGTATATATATTACTTATAGGCTTATAGCTTACTTGTAACAATTTAATATAGCTTAATGTATATATATTACTGTAGACACTAGTGTTGAGGTTTGAAGTCCGTAGGAGTAAGAATCCACTGAGCTTGTGAGAAAACAACGGAAAAAATGAAAGGTAGAAAAAGAATAAAAAAATGGAAACCCCTTTTTATTGATGCAGGGTACTTGGAGACGAGTGGGAGACTCGACCAGAAGTCTCTTACAAAGGGAGACGTAACCAGTCAAGTCTCTGAGACGGAAGACGTGTACAGTCTCCGAGACGAGTACCAGGGGGTCAGAGACAGGTCTCCGTGCAACATAGAGGATTATACTTGATTTATAGAGACTCAGTTAGGCTCAAGAAAGAGCAGAGTATGTTTTAGTTTATGCAGATTTGATTTTGTTTGCAATTTAAAAGAAATTCATTATTTCAGTAAGTACAGCAAAGGTTTCATACTCAGATTTTAATTGGCAAAATATTGTTGGTCAATTTGATAGACAGATCTGATTACTTAATGCATAGATACAAATCTCGAAGAGAGATAATGTCCTTGTATTTGACTATTGATGACATAAGTTTCTAATGCTATGATAGATTGTCAATTGGCCAAAAAGCTGAGACTGCAAGATTTGCACAGCAGAATTATTGATAAATATCAATTATCTTGTTTATTGAATATCCTACCCTATACTTGACTAGTTGAACTTGTAGTTCGGATAAACTTACCAATTCACCTAGCCAAGCCTAGGATTTATGCAAAATTGATTAACGTTAATATGCTTGTGATTGAAGTTATATTATTAAGTATGTGTTTATGTGAAATAATGATAGGTGTTAATCAGTTTGAGATAGAAGTGTGTGAACATAAGACACACATCTCTGTTTAGGAATGTGTTTGATTTCTTAAATCTTTGGCCAAAGTAATGCAAAATCACTGCTTACATTGTTGGTTCACAATGTCTTTCCTTATTGCATAACAGTCAGATTGAGTTATGCTTAGCTAGAGGGATTCTAGAGTTGTATAACTGATTGTTTGTAAATAGACACAACACTAGTTCTCAGATGGCATGATGGATCTTATTGATTCCCTTAATCCACTTCTCTCGTGAAGGATAGGGCCACTTCCAAATGGAAGCTGTGCGGGGGACCATCGGTCTGTAGTTGGAGGTAAAACACTCGAGTGATGCTCTCCCTCTTACAGTTGAAGTTACCGAAGACTTAGTTATTCAAATATATCATTTTTATACCATTGGATTTACATGTGTTATTATTATTTTGAGAAATTGTAATCATAGCATCAAGATGATGATACAATCATGTACTATTGTAAACATATGAATGTAAGTTTATTCTTTCAATACCTATGATTGGTGAAAAAAAGAGAAAATGCTTTATGTTATACATTATTGTAAGAATGATTTGTATAAGCTTTATCTTAAAAAAATAATGTTTGGTGTAGTGATGTAAATCTTTAGTATGTTTTTGGAAAAATAGACAGGTGTTCATTACATACATTGTCATGTATGGTTAGATCACTAACCGGTAAAAGTCAAACATTTTCTTTTTCAATACTAAGGCAGTAACTCAAAGACAGATTTCCTCCATATAGGGTTTTATAGGACAACTCCCCAGCAAATATCTTGAGATACCATTATTCAAAGGAGCAATAAGTGCTTCTCACTAGCAAGATACATTAGAATCATGTAGGCTAAAAGAGAAATCATTTAAAAGAAAATGGCTTCCCCTATAGAAAAAATCACAATGATTAAGGTGGTCATTTCAGCCATCCCAATTTACATGATGCCATGCATACACCTCACAAGAAAAGCCACCATAAGTTTGGAAAGCACAATGTAAAAATTCCTATGGCAAGGATCCAATGACATAAAAAGAATATTGGTGATTGGACAAAAAATGGCATGCAAAGCCATATCCGCTAGGGGAGCAAGGATTTGCAGTATTCATAATCAAAACATGGCTCTAAGGGAAAAATTAATATGGAGAATATATGACAACCCGTCTTCCAAATGGAGCCAAATTCTACAAAAAAAAAAAATCTAGACTTTAAGACTCCTCATGAATCCTCAGAATAGCCAACCCACCTAAGGGTTCACACATATGGAACTCCCTACTACAATGTAGATCGCTAATAACTAACCATCTCACCTAGGAAATTGGCAATGGGAGAAAAGCTTTGTTTTGGGAGGACACCTAGAATGGATATTCTCCACTAGCAGAAAAATTGGAACTTCCAAGGACTAGGGAAATTCTCGCCAGGGCCTGGGGAAATAAAGTATGTGATTAGAT
Source organism: Cunninghamia lanceolata (assembly GCA_027924645.1). NCBI lineage: Eukaryota > Viridiplantae > Streptophyta > Pinopsida > Cupressales > Cupressaceae > Cunninghamia > Cunninghamia lanceolata. Next base: position 15,294,193 of record BSBN01001466.1, on the reverse strand, counting down.
ACAAAAACAAACCAATCAAGCATGGAAAGAATGGAGGTGGAAGGACATGGATAACACAAAACTTTCGGATATCCAAACTCGAAGGAATGAGCTACAAGAGGAACTCAAGGCAAGGAAAACCTTCATCAATGAAAGGGAGGACCAAATCAAATGGGCAACGCCAAATCAAGCATACATTTAATAAGATTTGGGTATTGAATTTGATCTCAAATTGACACAAATCTCAAGCAGTCAACTAATCTATGTTGGAGCAAAGTTTGCCTACCAAAAGCAAGAGCATTTGCATGGACAACAGAAGACAAACTAAAAAACATTGGCATAGCGGGCCCCTTGTGGTGTGTCCTAAGTGGCAAAGTAGAAGAAACAACAAATCATCTATAATGTCCCCATTTTCGGAGTGATCACGTAGTGGAGATGGCTAGCCTATTTTAATTCCTGTAGGCTAAGCTGGAGGGCTCAGGGAAAATCCTATTGGGCAAGTTTTCATACTTATCCATTTTTGTAGGGAAAATCAATGATGGAATATGATTTGGTATAATTTTGTGCTATTTTTGGAGTCAATGTTGATAAAATAAATTGCCCTATAGAAGAGGACCCAATTGGAGGTTGGAAAGATGAGTAAATAAGCATAAAATAAAATAATGATGTATCTCTTGTTTGAGTGCTCATAAGGAGGTCGGCTTAAGAAGGAAATAAATATAAAATACAAATCTTTAATTTGTATTCTTAAGCGCCTATCTTGCCTTGAGGAAGTCGGCCCAATTTGAGGATAAATAAATGAAATAAAAATAATTCTTTGAAGGTGGTCGGCCAGCTTGAAGAGGACAATGAAATCATGTATAAATACAAGGTGATTTGTGGTCATTTGAGGATATCTTACATTCATATTTCTCTTAGAGTTTAACTCTTTTGGCTGCAACGAAAGTTGGGCTTGAATCCAAGGATGAAAACCCTTGCGATTCTAGGTGAATTGGACAAAAACCTAATTCATCTTGTGAAGATTTCATGACGGAAACGTATTTGCACTTCATTGGAGATTCATGAAGGAGAAGAGCAGCAAATTCATATTCAGATTTCAAGATCAGATTAGGAGCAGAAGCATTGGCGAATTTTGTGTTGATTTTGATCTAGGGTTTCATCCTAGAGTTGAGCACCACCTTGAGGAGAAGGCCGATTTGGTTTATGAAGGGTGAATTGGTGTTTTGAGGGCAGATTTCATCTTGTTAGGGTTTCCAAAACCGTAATCTATTGCTGCAGACCTAAGCGCCACCTTTGGAGAGGACTTTGGGGCTTCATTCATCATCATTTGCTTGTGATTTGTCCACATTGTCTAGATGATGTAATTCGCCCAGCTAGGATTTGTATTGGAGCATCTTGTTCATCATATTTTGGTATGTATCAACCTATTTAGAGGTCTTATTTGTAACATCAGAGATCTTATTTGTATTTAGGCATGTTTGGCCTATGCATTTGGATGTAATTGCATTTCCAGAATTTCGGTTTGTAGCAGCAGAGTTGAATTCGGAAAATCAGACTTCTTGTCATTTTGGTTGCCCTACATTGTGTATTTCATGGTGTAATTCATGCTTATGGTGAATGTCAACTTGTAGTATCATTTGCCATCATTATTTGTCATGTTTGGATGTGTTTGTATTCGCTCAAATAAGTTAATTAAGAGCAGAAAATCAGATCACAATTCCAGGGTTTCAGCAGAAAACAAAAGTGCAGAAAACTAGGGCAGAATTCAGAAAACGAAAAGCAGAATTTTATGGAAGATCCCATTGGGGATATTACGTCATCTCCTATTAAACTGCCCCTCTGCTGAGCAATGCTAAAACTGGATCAAGAATCAAGAATAAATTGTGTTGCAAGCAAAAAATTCAAAAATTGGCCAAGGATCAAGAATAAATTATGATTCAAGAGCATATGGATAATCAGTCCTCCAATGGTGATCTGACACATCAAGAAGAAGAGAAACCAAAAAATCTTCTCTAAACAAGCAGTCCCAATCAAGGAAATCATAAAGAAAATAGAAACTGTTATAAGCTAAGTGGTCATGTCAAAAATAAACGGCCAATCACAAAAATCCCAAAACACATTGAAATGGGATGAAGAAATTGTAAGAAAATGGAAATTAATTAAATCCCCCCACCCTTGCTCGAGGGGTATGCAAATTAACCGCAAGGATAAGGTTGATAGGACAAGAATCAAATGGCACCCCCTCCAAGTTACAAACTGCAAATGAACTTCGATGGAGCCTCACAAGGCAACTCTAAAGCCTCTGTGGAGGGATGCATTATCCAAGACGAACATGGAAATTTAATTGCTGCAACTTCCAAAAACAACGAAGACAAATTGCAAGCACTAGTAAGGATTTGTGACAGTAAAAACATAATAGACATTCAGATAGAAGGTAATCCCATGATCACTGTGAATGAAATACAAAATCTAAAAACTCCCATTTAGAAACTCAGAAATATTCTAGAATTAATATGGCCAAGGTTAGACAAGCACAATAACTATTCCATGTGGCACTGTTACAGTAAGGCCAATAGACTAGTTGACACGCTGGCCAACTTTGCTATCTATCATTCTGAGGAGTTATCATTGTTGACAACAATAGCACATGGGAGGGAATTTATATGCAGGAACAATCAAAAATAATATCTTGAGCACATGAGAACAATGCCCTCCGTAGTGATAGAAGGAACAGACCATATGGATAAGGTCTAAACACGATCCAACAGGGGATTACAAGTATTGGCCCTCAGCTCTATAACAATGAAAGAAAATCTTTCCCCTCATACCAATCGAAAAGATGCCTCCACGAATTTTCCTGTCAATCAAAAAGTGTGAATGTATTGAGAGGTTTAATTCAGAACAAATGAAGCATGCTTTCTGCATTGGTTCCTCGCAGGCTACCAACATTATTCAAGCTATTACTAGAGATGGAATCTTGGAATGGTCGGAGAAAGATGTACATGACAATGAAGTGGTGGCCATATTTCTATCAAACAAAATGGATATCCTACGGGTAAAAGTTTCATCGAGTCCATAGCAATTAACTACATCCGTAATAAACATAGAAGTAGGGCACTTGAAGCGATAAATGAATTCAATGTGCAGGCAAATGAAGAAAACTTGTGTGGTGTGTTCCCCAGAAAAGCAATGGCCAAATCTAAGGCAATTAAGAAAGTTGCAAAACTCATGTGTAAAGGAACAATAAAAGGATCCATGGACAAACCATGGAAATACATGGAAGAAAACAAGACCCTTATGATGGAGGAACAATGCATGCAATTGAAGCAGGTGGTCGAGGGGCTGTACTACATCCTGCACAATCACTCACGGGGAGGATACAGCTGCACCAGTAGCAACAAAGAAGCTTAACCTGAATCTTATGAAATTTTTGTATCAACTACAGGCCTGTGAGCCCAAGTTTTAAGTGGTGTGCACACCCTATAGCATAAATTAGAATTGATGCCTACGTGCTCACATGTCCAAAGGCCTGCATGCCCAAAAAAGAAATTTGCACCCGATGCACAGTTCAAAGTGATCAATGTAAATATTCTACAATATTAATATAGAAAGGGAGCTGACCCCTAGTCAACGTTTTGCATATCAAAAGAAAATATTAACAAATTTAATATATATATTAGTAATATAAAAAACATAAAATATATTAATACAAAAAATATAAATGTGAAATCATATATATATTGAAGAGAAATATTGTTACAAAAATACAGCCTTCAAAGATTACAAAAGCTAAATATGAACATTTGATGAACAAAGGCTGCTAAGTATCCAAAGAGTACAAACAATTAAAAAATTACATATAGATATGTGAACCGCCCATAACAAATAGGATCAAGGAAAAGCTAAAGAACCAAAGAAGAACCATATGTAGAGCAGTATTTGTTCTGTTTGCTGCTATATTTCCCGCATTGAGGTCTAAGTATAGCTGCCATTTGAGTATACTGTCAAATGAAAATCTTTATGTCCTCTGACATTGCATATCAAGTGGCATTGTCATTGAACAGATAGTAGAATATGGAGCCTAATGTACAAACCATAGATTACATTCTCGCCAACTCAACGAATACTCAAGTAAAAATGGAAAATGAGTAACTCGAGTGGAAACTCGCCACTTGGCCAAACATGATAATAAAAATGGAAAAAACACACAAAAACACTACAAAAACTCATGACTCGGCCTTCTTTTGCAAATCGCAACTGGTATTTTCGTTGTCCCAATCGTGTGGCCTAATTTTCATTGTGTTTAAAAATAAGCCCACTGAAAAATGCAATTGTATTTAAAAACATGCCCACACAGATCACAATTGCTTCAATTCTTGTAGACTCGACACAAGTTCCAACAAGAGTGGCATCAAAAATTGTCTTCTTATCTTCAACAATTCCACCTAAACATCAAGCATAAGAAGGGGAATGCCAATCCAGTCATAAATTGTCTGAGCCATTCACTTGTTCAAGCTCGTCTTCCTATTCTTGATGGTTATGGACATGAAGTTGGCACATGGCCAATATTGTATCCTTCTAACAAGGATTTTGTAGGTTTCCATCAAAAGTTGCTTTGTGGTAATCCAATTCCAGATTTCTACTTGCAGGATGGACACCTCTACCACCTTGGGCACTTGTGCATTCCACATGAGTTAGATAGACAGAAATTGATTTGAGAGGCTCATTTTAGCAAAGTTGCAAGACATTTTGGTGTGGAAAAGACCCTTGCAGTGTTGAAAAAGTATTTCATTTGGCCACACATCAAGTCTTGTACCGCATGTGCAATTGCCAAGCCAATCAACAAGAAGCAAGGTTTGTACACACCTTTGTTGATTCTGAAGAGACCATGGGAATCTATTTCCATGGACTTCTTCTCAAGTACCCTACAACAAACATTCTGATTCCTTGCAAGAAAATAATCACAGCTCTGGAAATAGCTCGCCTATATTTTTAGCATGTCTAGATCCACTTTGGAATCCCAAAAACTATCCTTTTAAATAGAAATACAAGATCCTTGAGCAATTGCTGGAAAGCCCTTTGCTCCATGCTAGACACAAAGTTGAGAAAATCCACCACATTCCATCCCTAGACTGATGCATAGACAAAACTAGTAAACAAGATGATAGTGCATCTTCTCTTATAGTGTACAATTCGAAGAAGCATCACACTTGGGATGAATGCCTACCTTTAGTTCAACACAGCTACAACAGAGCTCTACACAACTCTACAACAGAGCCCTTTTCATGTTTGCTTGGATTTTCAACCTTTGGCACCCATTGACATAGCTTATCATGTTCCTCCATCAACAGTAGCAGCTTATTTAGCTCAAAAGGAAATTGACAAAACTATTCGATTCCATAAGCACATTCAACAAGTGCAGACCATTCTATAGTAGGCTAATGCAAAGTACAAGCAACGCCATGACAAGCATCAAGCAGCACACACCTTTCAGGTTGGTGATCGAGTCAAGCTACAACTGCAGAAGGAAAGACTAACAAGACCTTACCACAAGGTTCATCCACTTTGGTATGGGCACTACACCATCACCAATCAAGTAGGAGATAACACATTTGAGCTTAATCTTCTTGCTTACCTTGGTTTGCATCCAATCTTCAATGCAGAACTGTTGTGTCCATATTTCCACCTCTAATGGATACTTCAGATGTTGCAAAGACATTTCAATAGACAAAGATCAATCCAAAATGCACCATTCCAACAAATTGGATCAATTCATTAACACCAAGGTTGAACAGATGTAATGTCCCCTTCTAGCAAGTCAAAATTCTTCTTAACCTTGCACACAATTTCAACTTGTAAAAGAGAACATTAGTAACCAATTCTTCTTTCCATATCATCATTAGAGTTAATAATCAAATTTCAAATCCATATACTTTCCAAATTTATACTTAAGGATTGTAATCTCATAATCACAATCACATACTTTTCATGTTTACACTTATAATCATGATTCATATTAAGTTCATGCATTTCATATTCACATTCTCATAGTTCCCCATGATCTATCTCGAGGGAGTCCTTGAGTAGCCCTATCATTAATCAACCCTATTTCCGTATGAGCATGGTTTGTTAAGGCGCTGGTATATCCATCCCATCCGGAGGCCCAAAGGTTTCACACTGCACGCGGTCTTCCTCACCATTTGGCTCAAGAAGCTTCATGCTACACGCGGCATTCCTCACTTACTTGAGAGTCACCATCCGCCGGGCACATTATAATAATCATGAGTTCATATTACCTTAGGCCCAAGAGCTTCACACTACACGCGGTGTTCCTCGTCTCTTGGCTCAAGGGACTTCACACAACACGCGGTGTTCTTCATCCACTTGAGGGTCACCTAGGTCCAATTTCTGCCCTTAACCTAATCCCATACTCATAGGTTGATAAGGTGATTAAGGATGAGGCTCGAACACCCCTTTTTGAGTATATCACAAGTCCATGAGTCATAAATCACTATTCGTTATTATTATCTTGTGATCCTTTCCCGGATCACAATATGATATCATTATTCTTGTTCCTCTTTGGGAACCTTATTGTATTATCCATTTCTAGCCTTATACTTGGTTTATATTTCAATTCATTTTCATGCTAATTCATATACTTGCTATATGAACATTTATCATAGAACTATTCTTACTTATGATGATTTCATTATCTTCCTATTCGATTCATACATAATTCAATAATTCTAATTTAAGAATCTTATTCTTTTCTAATCCCAATTCATTCTTATCCACATTCTAAGTTAAATGCATCTCTAACATCTTACATTCTGTACTCTAATTTAATAATGACATTTTTCAACTTATAATGATATTTCATTCTATCATTCTATAATTCGATCTCTATAAATTCATATTCTTCATTCTATTATATTTGTTATGTCTTATTATTAATCTATAATGTAAGCAAATGTATTCTATTTAGCAGGATTGATTTGATGAGATATTATAGCTGGAAAAGAAGATCATACCTTATTCTTGTGCTGATCGATACCAATGATGATAGCGAATTCTGATCCGCTGTTTATAAACTGCTGTTAATAATAATATATGAGGCGATCTATGTTGGAAGACTATCGTGAGATGCTGCAAATGGTATTTGTGCACTCAGTAATATCCGTGGGTTGTCACCTTGGATATGGCAGAGACGTTAATTATGATCAACGTGCTTGAATGCTGTGTGATCTGCGATTCTTCAATGAGGGATGGATGATTTGCGGAGACGTTTTATGTCTGAATTATTTGATATATATGATGATCTGCCTCTGATTGATTCCTTGATTTACAATGATATCTGATTGATCGCTAAGTGATATGGAATGTAATTTGATGTTGATTGATGCCCAACCACGATGCCAAGCTCTTCTTTTTATAATCCCGAATGGGTCGCGACTTACCAAGAGTCGCCTCTCTTGATTATCATGCCTCTATCGTTAATTATTTCTTTATTTGTATTTAGTTTGATTTTAAGGAATCCCCGATTCCTTTAGGATTGGCGCTCTTGCAATCTAATTATCATTTTGTATCTTTTCTTACTTACCTTGTCTTCTTCTTCTTTAATCATTAGCATCTAAACTGGTAGGAATGATGTGAAACGGACCAGACACCATCAATGGGTCTTTCCAATCTTTAATTGGAAAGCATCGAGACATGACAACAGACGAGACAAAAAGAGATCCCTCTCTTACAAATCGTCAAAGCAGGTCAAGTTCCTTCCCAGGGAAAATGGTTCACAGAAGAACAAGTTGCCAATATGTTCTCACATCTTTCGCCACACCTGACTCCAATGGGGACCATTCCTCATTAAGGAGGGGCAACTGATCTAGGAGGATCTGGGTCACTAGATCATTCCACAAATCTCAATTGTTGTTCAGTAACCTTCGCCGTTTCATCAGCAAGATCTTCATCCTAGTCAGTACCTATATTCAAACTTCAAACTGCAAGTCATAACTCCACATCAACATTACCACACAGCTTGACTTGTTGGCAGTCGTGAGCAATTGTGACAGTTGAAACAGGAATATGAACCATCATGCCCCAACTAATGCCTTATATTCCTCCCTCTTTATATATTATTGTGCATAGCTATTCTCTGTAGGATGATGGTTGCATGATGGTTAGATGAGGAGACAGACATCACACATCTGTTCACATAGATCTTATACAAAACTAGTATCATACAAATTTGTTGTTACGGTTCTAATACATTTGTCGATCATCTTCTTTGGTTCTGTTGTTCAATAGTTATTTGCATATTCTAATCCATGTTATAAAATCTAAACCTTCCAGACATATAACCTAATTGAACCTCTTTGATTGGGTTTTTCACTAGGCTTTCGCCCTAGGCGCTGGATCAGCCATCCACAACATTTCCATGATAGAACTTGAATCACATTTTTATGCCACTCTATTTTCATAATCAATTGAAATTGAGTGCATAAAATAAAGAATCAAACCAATGAAAAACATAAGTGTATTAATAATATAGAAACATGGTTAGAAGATTAGTCTACAAGTAGTTTGTGAACTAGCAGATGACAAAAAAAAAAGAACATTCTAGACCAAGTGCATATGTCAAAATAGCTTACAAAAGAAGAATGACACATGATAGAGCAGAGCTAAATTGTTGGCAAGTAGCAGATTGGCAAGAATATAAAGTGAAAGATTTAGCAACATTGTAGAAAGAGTGATGAAATGATGTTCAAGTCTATGTAAGTGTACCAATGCCTAGTTGAATGCTTTCTAAATCAACTGTACTTGTTCCCAGTTATCATGACAAAAAGTTGAGCAAGATTGGAACTCAGCACAAGGTAGGACTAACCAAATCAAGACATCCCAAGCAAACTAACCCATAGATATCCGAGTAAATTGATATTTTAGTAGATAAATTAGTTGATACAAATATAAAAATGTAATTTAATTAGAGGATGTAAGTTTTTGTTTATATCAGTAAATACTCTGCTTAATAGAGAGATGTAATCATATCAAATTATTAACAGACAGAAATGTGCTATTTGTTGTCCTCAAATAGGAATAACCCATCAATCAAGACAATTAGAGGTTAACTCTAAAAATGGAGTCTACCTTTTTAAAACTCAGGTGCCTAGAGACGTTAAGAAACGGATTTGTGACAAATTGTGAGTAATAAATGAAAATGATTGATTTGGAATGGATTTAATGCTATTAATTATTATGATTATTTGTGTGTTACACATAACGTGCTTCTGGTATTTTCCCTTTATTCCTATGTAATGAATCAAGTGTAGAGTTAAACAGAAAAGGATAAAGAGAGAGATCAGGGATCGAAGTCTATAGTGGTTGGTTGGTGAGAGAATCATGTTTTCTTGGTATGATTAATCAATGAATTTAAAGTAGTGTTGTATTTGTATATACTTACATGCATAATATAGTGTTTCTATTCTATACACTCTAGAGTTAGAAGGACCATCAAGAATGGAAGAATTGCTCCAAGCCTCTGACTGTATTTCAATCATGTCTAAACTCAAAATAAAGACAATAAAACACTGCATAAAACAATCAAGTCAATACATATTCATTATAACAGAAACCGGAAGAGTTAAATTTATGGTTTTAAGATTTTCACTTTCCTTGATCTTCTCATTTTTCTTATGCAATTTTATTTAGTAATTCTCCAAATAGCTTCTTCTTAATTGACTGACCTCAAACAAAATCAAAAGCAAGAACCAAATAAACCATAAAGAATAAATCAAAAAGTACTTTATCCAAAACACAATAAGCTCAACCATCTTGATCTTCCTTTTTTTTTACCCAAAAAAAATCAGTAAACTGAGTTGAAGTGTTTTACGTGTAAATCATATTATTATACACTTTTGCTGGTGCATTCAGCATCATGTAGTCTAATATACACTTTGCACACGTTCCAGAACCCCCACCAATTTCGTATATCTGGATGAAAGGAAATGTGCATTAGTTCCAAGAATTTCATTTCTAACTGTCTAGTCCCGCATTATCAGAAAATATCATTTTAACATCACACAAATATTTGAAAGAATGCTCTATCTCATCTAGAAAATTGAGTCATTGAAGCTGCTTTGCATATGACCAAGAATAAAAATAGAGAGTTCTGAAAGGTCTTTTCAATCTACAATTGCAAAAACATTTGGCATGTGATTTCTCAAATTAAATTCTCTCCAGTAAAGTATGTTCTAGCCCAGTTGCTCTCAAAACATGTTCAAATCACCACAGAGTTTCCAAAAATGAATCTACTTGTTCTCGATTTCATAAGATCCCCAGACCTAGTGTTTCAGCCACCTTTATAATTCAAGTCCTTTCAAATGGAAACAAAAAACCAAACTTGTGGAGCTTTGATGCTAACTAAATGGGTGGAGAAAACAGCAAAAGAGAAAATGCACATTAAAGAGAAAGGCAATCAAATAACCTTATGGAAATGCTCTCTGCTTGTAGTGAATAATCTAAGTTGTCACATTAGAACTCTTCACCCTCATTTAACATGTTCTACCCCTTTAGAATCTCAATTAATATGTACAATTGAGCTTATGTGAAATCATACTAAGAGAAAATGACGCGTAAAATAGAGGATTTTGAAGGACCAAAAGCACATCAAACAGGTGGGTAAATAATGAAGCTCGATACATTTGTTACAGCTCTAAGTAGACCTTTACTAAGAAAAGAGACAATCAATAGTGTAATCATACTAGCTAGGATCACCTATGACCAAAAGAACAACACAAAGTAAATGTAAGACCTAAAAGAAGTTGATGACATCATCACTCTTAATTTATATCACAGTGTAACATTACTTGTATTTATAATATAATCATTAGATCATGATAACTTTAATTATGAGATGACAATAGAGCAGTCGTGGAGAAAATTTACCCACAATATATTCAAGTAACTTGAATGGCTAGACCTCTCCCCCATAGCCTCCCAGTCCCAAGATAGCCTTTAGTTCATCATTTATTACAAATTGTAGATGACATTATTATCTAGCCGAGTTGTTTCCTGCACCATTGATTGTGTTGGGTCCCAAAACCACAGCTCCACTTCCTAGGACGGAATCACACTCACAAGGCCAGGGTTGTTGTCATGCAAGCATAATCGGTCCATCATTCTAATGTGAAGGGTTGAAGGTCAACTCTACAGGAGTGGGTTTCATCCCCTACACCTCGAGTTCAGCTAAACTCTGGAGGGATATTCCAAGGGTATACCTTAACAGATATTGAGTTCAAACCAGATGAACAACTAAAAATCAATGTACAACCAAACCTAACTCATTATCTTGATCCCAAAACTGTGACTGAACCAAGAACAATTGGTTGGTCACAAAACCCCTATATAGCTGATACAAACTGTGCAAGAATACATGCACATGAATGATGGTCCTTCCCCTAGACCACTGGTAAATATTTGTTTTAAATGATATTAGATTTGTCTGATGGAGCCAAGACCGGTGCCAATCCAATTGGCTACAAAGTCACAAGTGATAGAAAAGAAAACAATGGAAAGGAAACAATGAAAATTTGATCTAAGCACATGCTATATCAAATTGCAGGTTTTGTGCTTCAAACATACTTAGTAATCCAGAACGAAATGCATGCATTCAAATGTAAAGAACAGTTGACAATTACAAAGCTTGTAATATATTTAAAATGTTATCACATTTTCAAATGCCCAATACAAACTTATAAGCAAATGTGATAAGAGGAAAACCCTAAATACATACAAACAATCATGGAGACATTCTCTACACAACCCCTACTACACACAATCTTTCATCTGTTTCACCACCCCATTACTTCTCTGCAACTGGACATGGCATGATTTGGAGCCCTAGAAGTATTTATAAACCTGCACAACCTCCAGCCACCACCAAAGAACCAACCCTTGAATGAATTTCAAACTTGCCTTTGTAGCCTTCACAACTCAGATCTGAGGATGAAATGGGCGGGAAAACCCCCACCAACTACAATAAAAACAGAAATTTCAACTACCCATTTCGCATGAATGGTAATCCTAAAAGTTGTTGGCGCGTTTTTTGCGCATTTATGGGCGTTCCTGGGCCTTCGATGGGTGTCGGGTCGGCGGGAGGACTTAGGACTTTTGGACCCTTTTGAAAAAAGTCCAAAAGCCCAGTCAGGTCTCGAAATCCCGACGAGACCAAAAGTGTCGAAAGTCAAAACTAAAAGTTTGACCTAAAACTCCATGAAAAACTTAGCCAAAAGGGTCCAAAAGTCCAGTCGGGTCCCGAAACCCCGACGGGACCAAAAGCGTTGAAAGTCAAAACTAAAAGTTTTGACCCGAAACTCCATGAAAAACTTACCCTTTCCTCAAATAATTATTTAAAATTTCAAACATTTGCACCTTCAAGTTCGCCTTGAAAATTCAGGGGGTCCAAGAAGATTTTGGACTAGAACCAAAAGTCCCATCGAGCCCCAAAGTCCCGAAATTGCCTCAAGTCCTGAAATTGACTTAAGTTCTGAAATTGACTCAGGCCCCGAAATTGACTTAAGTCCCGAAATTAAGTCTCAAAATTGACTCAAGTTCCGAAATTGACTTAAGTCCCGAAATTGCCTCAGGTCCCGAAATTGACTCAAGTCTCAAAATTTATAAGTTTGTATTTACCTTTCTTATACTTTAAGTTATTTTAAAATATATTGTCAAGATGTTTGAGATAAGTTTCAGATCCATAGGAGTTAAACTGCAGATTCTAGAATTTGGAGGATCCATCAGATTTTAGACTTGGCCAAATTTTCAGGGTCTTCAAGGTTTCAGACTTAGCCAAAATCAGGGTTTGAACACATGCACCAGGGTAAAAGTACAGGGACCCCTTAGGAAAATTTGATGGATTTGGCAAGATTTTGCAAATACTTAGCTTGAAAATAAGAATCCCAACAGTGGCTCTGGTTGGGGACGTGTGCCAAGCAGCGGCACAATGAGAACCACAGATCTCCGGGGTAGACCACAAGCAAAAAACAGACAGGGGGAACAATGAAAGACATATTTACAAGGCATACAGTCATAAACATGAAGGCACAAAAGGAAAGTTGACTGTAATCAAAATTTGCAGTCACTTGCAGGTCAAACCTACACAAGATGACCAAGACTACTTGCCTCTGTCAAAGACAAGCTAAATGAAGGAGTTGATCTCCCTCAAACCAAATCTGCACTTTTCACCCGACTGGAACAACTGAAGTTTTTCATCTACATGCACCAATCTGCAATCACTATGCATGACATGAAGACAAACTTCACCATTGAAAACATTGCTATAGGGTAGCCACAAATAATAGGTGCTCGACCTATTCCATACTACATGTTTGTTCCTAGCAATAAGGGGTGAAGAATATAGAACTAGGTCAGCACCAAAAGAGATAGATGGAAGGAAGCATCCATTATCAACTGCCACATTGCCATACCTGCTAACCTCTTCGTGCAAATTGAGGGAAAAGAACACCTCCAATTCACATGGCAAGGAGAATTGTGCCTGAATGCACTGTTGATCCACAAGAGAAGACACTTCATCTTGCAGAGCAAACTGGAAAGACTCCATCTCAGGTATACCTTCAAGTTGGGCTACCATTTGTTGAAGTTCAGGCATACACATGCCTCGCTGCTAATTCACATCAATGTCCCATACAAAGGACTCAACCTCTATTGCAGGACCATCACATTCAAGAACTGATAAACATTCCACATCAAAGTGGAAAGAGTCATTCATTTGCATTTCCACCAAGCTCTTGAACACAACTTTCACATGTGCTGCTACAACTTTCAATTTCTGAATCATAAGCATGACTCAGGCTACAATCCAAACCATCAACACACAAATCAATACCATGAGACACCTCATATGAAGAACCATGTTCTTCAAATTGTCTCTCTGTTTCAAGTCCACTCTAGCAATCTGTTGTGTCATACTCATTGCTATAACAAGACCGATGACACACTTCTTCCACTTTCATTCTCATATCATTTTCTTGTGGCCGACTTGAAGCACACTCAGCATAGGGAAGACAACATACCTTGCACCAAAGAAACAGATTCTCATATGTGTCCACATGATCACCGTCTTCACATTCATCGACAAGTTCTTCATACTGAAATTCCATGGCTGCACTAACATTTATCTTTGATCGGTTATCATCAAATGCAGCCACCTCCATGTGATCCTCATGCAAACAAACACTAACTGCTTCATCATCACAAACAGGAACAAAAGAGGGAAGCATATCAAACAAGAAACAAGTTTCTTGTTCATCCCTTGTTTCACATACCTGATCAACCTTACAAGTTGATCCCACTGACTGTTCATCCCTGTACACAACATCCTCATTGTTCATTGAACCACATACCTCAGCATTAAGTTGGAAGTCGTCATTGGTTCTATCATTATCATTTTCACTTGATGAACTCTCCAACAGAAGGTTGGTCAATACACTACTTTCATCATCTGCATCGCTATTATATAATGCACCACCTTCACTTTCTACCCTCCTGACTACACAATCATCATCATCTAATGCAGCATTCACCTAATTGCCTGTATCCACATTGTTGTTGTTCAGATTAGTATGTTTATTACCAGCAACACATGCACTTGTGGATAACAAACCCTCTCTGTAGTCATATGCTAAGTCACAAGGTTCGAATTCGAATTCAAATTCGGCAACAATGAAATTCGAATAAATTCGCCAAGGGAAAATTTGAAAAAAAAATTCGTGATTAAATTCGCCTTACATAAATTTAAATTTTTTAAATATAAATAATAAATATATTAAATTATTTAATTATATAATATTAAATACATTACAATTATAAATATTATTAAATTATATGACATTAAATATATTAAATTTCAATTTTTTAAATATAAATAATAAATATAGTAAATTATATACTATTAAATATATTAACTATTATAAATTTTATTAAATGATATAACATTAAATATATTAAATTTCAATATTTCAAATTTTAAAATATTAAATTATAACGCGAACTTAGAGAAATATTTGGTATTATTATTATTAAATTATAATACTAGCACTTGCACAAGAAATACGCCGATAAGAATAAGAATCAGAAGACCCGATAGGAACAACCGACAGGTTTAGAAAATTTACCGGCGTGAGTTTTTTTATAGCGTGAGACAGTTTTTCGAGCACTATAATGCTCACGTATAAAAGCCTATCGACTTATTAAATTTTATAAAACTAAATTTTGTTTCGTGCCGCACTCCCTAAACTGTGAACGCAAAGAAAATTTTAAAAAAGAATTGGCTCCTAGGGTGAAGGAAAAACAAAAAAAAAGCCCTAAAAAAACGTTTTAAAAAATTATATTTTATATTAAAAAAACGAGCCTTCACCCGTACGAACTTCGGCGAATTTCAACGAATTTTTAAAAATGTTTTGAAATCCGCCGAAATTCGGTGAACCTTGTGACTTAGGTCATATCTCATTTTCTCCATGGAGTCTAGGGAAAAATATGTCTACTGCATACTCGTTATTTTGAAATCTTTCCACACATAACTCAGTCAAGTTTCGTATGCTTCAAAAAACATATCAATGCAAGCGAGAATGTTAAGTCTAAAACCTTTAGGAATATGGGAAAGAGCAACAGCGAACCTATGACCTTGCTTGACTCTTCCTCGTCTTTTAATTTTTTCCAGCTCTATGGCAAGATCAGT
This sequence comes from Cunninghamia lanceolata, assembly GCA_027924645.1. Classification (NCBI taxonomy): domain Eukaryota; kingdom Viridiplantae; phylum Streptophyta; class Pinopsida; order Cupressales; family Cupressaceae; genus Cunninghamia; species Cunninghamia lanceolata. Next base: position 15,278,463 of record BSBN01001466.1, on the reverse strand, counting down.
AGGGTCAAGACCTTTGGCAAATTCATTTTCAAATGCTGCCACAAGTTCATTCCACAAGGCAAAAGACTGCCCTAGGAAATTTTGGAACCATTCTTTTGTCTTTCCATGTAATGACCTAACAAAAAATCTCATGTACATATCCTCATCCTCAAACTGATGTTCTTCCATGAATTATGAGAATACATCAACATGTGTGTCCCCTTCCCAAATATTGTACCCATCAAACTTGGGCAACTAGCTATAGACCTTGGTTGGCATGCCTCGTGTTTTGTACTCAACCCATGAGAGGTCTAGCTAATTGTATACTGCATCTAAAGGAGAGCAGGGGACTAAGTAATTTGATTTCTTGGGTCAGCAGGGAATGCATTGGACTGCACCCTAGACTCTAGCAGCCTAATCTGATTTTTTGTTTCTTCTTCTTGCTGCCATAAGGACTCTAGCAACTGTTTAGTCTAATCAATTTTGCATTGCTAGATTGCTAGGTCATTTTGATTTTGCATGGGTGCATATAAGTTTTGGTTTGTATAACATGCAGAGCCATAACTGAAATATGCATTGCTAGGATGGTCATGGGAATCCACATCAACATAGTTTCTAGAGTCTAAGACATAGGAAGACTCAGATGAAAGAGCAGCCCTAGAATAGTCATATCCATACCAACCTTACATGACTAAAACATCTTATAATGCAGGGCAAAAAATAGAGGCACACAAATTTGTTCCTTCAATATGATAGGAACAACAATCTGCAAAGGTAGGAAGAAAAGAAACCATGTACCTTTATGTAATGTCCCCATTTCCAGCATGATCACCTAATAGGAGTTTGGGTTAGCCTATCCTCATTCGCGTAGGCTAATTCATGAATTAAGGGAATGCAGTGGTTGAGCTATGGAAATTTGGAAAGTTGTTTTTATAAGGCTCAACTAATATTCCTAGACTTGGCGAACATGGAAGATGAATTAATGTATTTTTGCATTAATTATTGAAAGGCCAAAAATATTGAAATAATTTTGTATGAAGGTAAGCAACCCATTTGGCGGGTTTAGGCGGCCAAAAAGATGAATAAAATAATAATATTTTATTATTATTTGATGCGCTCAAAAGGAGGATTAAAATATTATTTTAAAATCAAACCTTTAATTTGATTTTTGCATTTTGAAATGGTCGGCCTATTGGAGGGAAAAGAGAAGAGTTTCAAATTTATGATTGTCGGCTTTTGCAATAAAAGAATAAAATATTCTTTCTTGGTCGACTTGGAGAAAAGAAATAAATTTCAATTCAAATCTTAATTTGAATTGAGGCGCCTAGTTTGGTCGGCCAACTCTTGGAGGGAGAAAATGAGTTCAAATCACGCTTGGTCAGCTAAGTGAAGGAACTGGCTATAGTATAAAGCAAGGTCATTGGAGCTTCATCCAAGATCACGAACTTTTGGCATCTTTGGCATTTTGCTTTCACAATTTTATTGCAGGTCTTTCCAAGGACGAAAACCCTTGCGGAAGAAGGTGAATTGGACAAAAACCTAATCTCATCTTGGAGGTGGATTCATACGGAGTTCACAGTTGCACTTCATTGGAGAATTTCAAAGGATTGTTGAGCATTCATGACATATTCTTCTATAGCAGATTTGGTCGCCATTGTTGAAGATCTATTGCATTACTTGGAGTGTCGATTTTGAGAACATCTTCATGCATTGAGCGCCGATTTTGGGAAGGAGATATTCATCACCTTGTGCGCTGATCTTCTGAGGATTACATGCAGGTTTTCAGATCTAATCATAACCCTATCAGCCGCCAAACTTTGCATTATAGCATCATTCTAGGGTGCGCTGGTCTTTTGGAGAAGATCGCCCAAGTTTGGGCAGTATTTTGACATCTTGGAGCTGCTCATAACACCTAGTTGAGAGGATGAACAGCATAGGTGTACAGCTTTGTGTAGGCGAAGAGCATTAGACACCTTGGAGAAGAGGACAAATAGCTTGTGATCTGCATTGAGGACCACTGACATCATCTATTTGCATTGAATACATCATTTTGTGGAGCGCTAATCATCTTTATTGAAGGCAGATCTGATTTTGGAGGAGTTCACCCACTTCTTGAGTAGCTTTTGACATCAAAATTGGTATGCATTTATCTGATTTTGTACCAGCATCATTGTGGATGAATCTTGGCCATGTTAGAGCCATGAATTTGATGTAATTGCACATTTGAACAATCTGATTTCATAACAGCAGTATTCTGATTTGATTTGTTCATCCAATTTGCAATCTATTTGGTGTGGATCTATGTGTATTTCATTGTGTAATTCCACTAGGATTTGATTACATATTTTGGCATGTTGATTATGATGTATTTGGCATGATAAGTGGATGAGATAAGTGTATGTTCAGATCTGAAACAATAAAATCAGAATTCAGATCTAGGGTTTTGAAATTGAAAATAAAAAATTCAGAAATTTTTGGTAAAAACCCTAAGTGGGATATTTCACTTTATTTCACCAGCTGCTGCACCTTGAGATGAGGTTTTCAAATCACCAACAACAACCAAGGGGCAGCAGTAACAAACTTTTGTTCTTTGACAGCAGAATCGCCACCTCTTTCAAAGAGAAATTCCTTGAAGTGTGACTGATCTTCAAGGCTGCAAAATAATTCCGGGCTCTCCAACCAGCAGAGTCTTCAAATTCTTTCCAACCCAACAATAATCTATCCCCGGCAACGACGCCATTCTGTTGGGTCCCAAAACCACAACTCCACTTCCTAGGACGGAATCACACTCACAAAGCCAGGGTTGTCGTCATGCAAACATAATCGGTCCATCAACAAAATGTGGAGGGTTGAAGATCAACTATACAGGAGTGGGTTTCATCCTCTACACTTCGAGTTCAGCTAAACTCTCGAGGGATATTCCAATGGGTATACCTTAATAGGTATTGAGTTCAAACCAGATGAACAACTAAAACCAATGAACAACCAAACCTAACTCGTTATCTTGATCCCATAACTGTCACTGAACCAAGAACAAATGGCTGTCACAAAACCCCTATATAGCTGATACAAATTGTGCAAGAATACATGCACAAGAACGATGGTCCTTCCCATAGACCACAGGTAAATGTTTGTTTTAAATGATATGAGATTGGTCTGATGGAGCCAAGACTAGTGCCAATCCAATTGGGCTACAGAGTCACAAGTGACAGAAAAGAAAACAATGGAAAGGAAACAAAGAAAAATTCTTCTAAGCACATGCTATATCAGATTGCAGGTTTTGTGCTTCAAACATACTTAGTGATCCAGAACGAAATGCATGCATTCAAATGTAAAGAACAGATGGCAATTACAAAGCTTGTAATATATTTAAAATGTTGTCACATTTTCAAATGCCCAATACAAACTTATCTACAAATGTGATAAAGCGGAAAACCCTAAATACATACAAACAATCATGGAGACATTCGCTGCACAACCCCTACTGCACACTATCTTTCATCTGTTTCACCACCCTATTACTTCTCTGCAACTGGACATGGCGTGATTTGAAGCCCTAGAAGTATTTCTGAACCTGCACAACCTCCAACCACCACCAAAGAACCAACCCTTGAAATGAATTTCAAACTTGCCTTTATAGCCTTCACAACTCAGATCTGAGGATGAAATGGGCGGGAAAACCCCCAACAACCCCACCAACTACAATAAAAACATAAATTTCAACTACCCATTTCACATTAATGGTGATCCCGAAAGTTGTTGTTGTGTTTTTGGGCGTTCCTGGGCCTTCTGCAGGGGTCAGGTCGACAAGAGGACTTAGGACTTTTGGATCCTTTTGAGAAAAGTCCAAAAGTCCAGTCGGGTCCCGAAATCCTGACAAGACCAAAAGTGCCAAAAGTGAAAACTAAAAGTTTGACTCGAAACTCCATGAAAAGCTTAGCCAAAAGGGTCCAAAAGTTCAGTTGAGTCCCAAAATCTCGATAGGACCAAAAGTGTTGAAATTCAAAACTAAAAGGATGACCCGAGACTCCATGAAAAACTTAGCCCTTTCCTCAAAAAATTATTTAAAAATTCGAACATTTGCACTTCCAATTTCGCCTTGAAAATTCAGGGGGTCCGAGAAAATTTTGGACTAGGACCAAAAGTCCCATCGAGCCCCAGAGTCTCAAAATTGCCTCAGGTCCCGAAATTGTTTCAGGCATCTTTCAAAGACAGATAAAATTAGATGAAAGGCGCTTTGATAAGAAAACAAAAATTGTGAATAACATAAAACAAAAATTAGATGAAAGGCGCTTTGACTCAAGTCCAGAAATTGACTCGGGTTCCGAAATTGCCTTAAGTCCCGAAATTGCCTTAGGTCTCGAAATTGCCTTAGGGCCCGAAATTGACTCAGGGCCCGAAATTGACTCAGGTCTCGAAATTGACTCAGGTCCTGAAATTGACTCAGGTCCCGAAATTGACTCAGGTCTCGAAATTGACTCAGGTCCCGAAAATGACTGAAGTCCCGAAAATGACTGAAGTCCCGAAGTTGACTCAAGTCCCGAAGTTGACTCAAGTCCCGAAGTTGACTCAAGTCCCGAAGTTGACTCAAGTCCTGAAATTGACTGAAGTCCTGAAATTGATATTTTGGATCTCTCTACAAGAAATGGCTTTAATCTTCCCATTCCTGAAGATGGATCCAATAGAGAGATACAAAGCGTCAGACACAGATCATCCTCTGTAGTTGATTCTAGAAGCATCCAATAGAGAGGTAATATTCTTTATACAATGACTCAAGCAGTTCCTTATCCACTTTCCATTATCTTAACCAAATGTAGGACATTATAGGGGTCCTCAAAGGCTACCCCTATAATGTCAAGTTTTAAAGCTAAAACCTTGTCTTTCCATCCATTCAAATGGTTATATTTCGATGTCTTGCCCTGTTAGTCTATGTTGTTTGTAGTCTTTCCTACTAACAACCTTTACACAGTTAGATGATGACTCTAAGCTCAATAAAGACTAAACAATGATGATGTTCAAGGACAGATTGGGGAAGAAAGAACACATCAGCATGCGAGGATAGCAAACAAGACAGAAGTCTGAAAGTGTTTCAGGCATCTTTCAAAGACAGATAAAATTAGATGAAAGGCGCTTTGATAAGAAAACAAAAATTGTGAATAACATAAAACAAAAATCACGGCAACATAAATCAAAAATTGTGAACAGCAGAAAACGAATTTCACGACCAGCAGAAATCAAAAACCAAAGACCAGCAGAAATCAAAAATCAATGCCCAAAACTTAGGAAAAATTGCAGCAATGTAAGTGATTAGCACCCAGCTAGAGTACAGAGTTTCAAGTCAACTTTTGGCACACTTTTTCATGGTTATAACCCTCATGATCTCCGCCCAAGTATCATGAGAAGTGGCAGAGATCTTAGTAAAAAAACACCCAGCAAAATTAAAGTGGCTAAAGCATTAGTGAAATGCACCTAAGGAGGTAATAGATCAGTCAATACAAAAGCACAGTTTTCATTGACATTTGCCACTCAAAACTCATCCAGCAAGGCAAAAAGTGGCACCAAGTTAAGTGATTTCCACCAAGAGTCAAAAGGGGATAAAGGAGGTGCATTTTTTCACTATCCTAAATGATGGTAAACATATAACTTATAAGTGAAGCGTGCCCAGCATGTGAAAGGTTTTCAAACAAATATAAGGCACACCTTTTAGTGACGAATATCATGTAAAACTCCTCCTGAATAGCAAAGTTGTGTTCCAAATATGGAGCAAGGAGAAGTGATTTGTGCAAGAGAAAAAGATGAATCCTATAACTTCTTTTCTTCATTCAAAAGGGTTGTTCAAAGAACCTGCATTGGATGTAATTGATAGAGGTCACATCACCCAAGATGTTCAAGCGATATCTATTGAAGAAATAAAGAATTTGCTACCAAAGGATGGTGATGCTAATGAAGGATAGCAACTAGGCAAAGAACAATTTCTCCTTCTTGAAGATAATTCAGCTCTAGAGGCTTATATTATGTCAGAGACATGTACGGAGGATTCATTACCAAATCTTGATTGTTTTATGTAACACCTTACGAGTGGATCTTTGAAGAAAGACACGATAAATTTTCTTTTGAGTTTTGACTCATCCTCATCCTCAATAGATCCCATACACATCAATGCAAAAGCAAAAGCTGAACATACATCAATGGTCTATGAGCATGTATCAGAAGAAGGATGGTCGATGAAAGAAAAAGAGATGCTATCTAATATTCATATTCACAATCCTACCCTAGTTATAGGAGACAACAGTTGCCCAATTGATAATGAAGAGTCTAATGGTTTCCCCCCTCTTAGGGACGTATTCTTTGAATCCAATTGCTCTAATGAAGCTTAAGTCACCCAGTTTGCCCAAGGACTGCCACTATGGGATGATGGATGGCAAAGTTTGCTACCAAAAGATGATGTTTTTCTTCAAGATGATGCTTTTGCTAATTATCTTATGCTTGAAGATTTAGACCTTGGTGGGTTGTCAGATGAACATTCAACCAATGAAAATACTGAAGTGTTCCTACCACAAGGTGTACAACTGATACTCATTATTGATTTGAAAAGTCAAGAACAGGTGATGGAATTTCCTGTCAATAACTTCAGCCTTTCTCAAAAGATGATACTTGGACTGAGTTCAAGATTGCATATGTTGAAGTAACAATTGAAAAAGATCAAATTAGATATGTGGTGGTTACTATTCCTGTAGATGTGCTACAGGCATAGGACCTTACTAAATACCTTCAAAAGAAGGCACAGTATCTCCACCTACTAGAGAGGTTTTTCCTTATGGAAGAAGACCATCCAGAACCAATGCATATCAATCAATTCGTACTGAATTTTTCATTGAATAATCATTCCTATCCACCTAAACCTTCGCTCTTCATGAAAATTTTGTAGAGTCTTTCAAGATGTGAGTAACCACAATCAAAGCCCTAATTCAAATAGAGGAATAGTTATTTTTCCCAACCTGTAAATGGTTTCGTATAACCCATTTTTCTCCCTTTTGTTCTCACTCCTAAAAGAGCATTTTTGTTTTTTGTTTTGTATTGTGTTTCCCAATTCATGACATTTTTGTTATGTAGTATTATATTTTCCCTTTCTATGCCATAATCTTATGTGTTCATCATTTAGGTGATTTAGGAATAACTTGACTCTACTACCCATCTGATAAAGCCTTGGTCTATTAATTGACCAGAGTTCTCGAGATTCTCCTATGCCGCAAGAATACCTTGTGGTCCCTAGACAGAGCCAATTGTTGTACACATAAAATTTTGGTATTGTGTCAAGTTTCAAAACTAAAACCTTGTGTTTCTATCCATTCAAATGGTTATATTTGAATGTCTTGCCCTATTAGTCTATGTTGTTTTTAGTCTTTTCTACAAACAACTTTTGCAGGATTAGATGATGACTACAAGCTCAATAAAGACTAAACAATGATGATGTTCAAGGATGGATTGGGGAAGAAAGAATGGATCAGCATGCAAGAACAGAAACTAAGACAGAAGTCTGAGGGTGTTATCAGAAGAAAGGTGCTTTGATAAGAAAACAAAAATTGCAGCAGCAGAATTCAATAATCAGCGACCAGCAGAAATAAAAATCAGTGAATAGCAAAAAATAAAAATCGCAGCAGCAGAAAACAAAAATCAGCACCCAAAACTCAGGAAAAATGGCAAAAAAATTTAAGTGATTAGCACCCAGCTAGAGTAAAAAGTTTCATGTCAACTTTTGGCCTAAGTTACCGATCCTGGTAATGATTCGGGGATTCGCGGATTTGGTAAAAAAAAATTGGTGTCAATTCATTTTGGATTCATTAATATAAAATCATATAAAATCAGAAATATTTGATATATATTTATTATTATATATTAATATAAATATTAGATTATAAATATAATAAATAATAGATTATATAATATTTATAATTTATAATTTATTTATAATCCAGTATTTATGGGCTGTAAATATATAATTTATAATTTATTATAATAATATTTATAGCCATCAGATTTCCACAGTCCATGATATTATTCTTGAGTGCTTCAAGATTTAACTGTGTAAATTTTTTCATCAACGTTTCGGATCACACTCCGTGATCCATCATTAGGAAGAAGAGAACTAAAGAAGAGAATTAGAAATGAAAAAAATTGGAAAGGGGGGGAGAAAGGAAAGGGAAAAGGAGAACAGTAACGAACGAAAAGAGGGGAACAACGGGGGAAGAGAGAGGCGAACACCAAAGGCGGAAAAAAGAACACGAGGCACAAGGCGGGAGGTTAAGAGAGGGGGAGAGAGAGGTTTTTGAGGTGAGTTAAAAGGGGGTTACAAGAGAAACTCAAACTCCATCCGTCATCGCGATTAAGATTAGAAGGGTGTTTGCTAATCTCAATGGCCTCTTTGAGTTTCCTTTTGTAGTAGGTTGTCTTCATTGACTAGGATTTGAGTGTCCCCTAAGCGGATATGGTGTTTGGTGATGGTTGAGTGCTCAGCCAAGGCCGATTTGTGGACACGTTCGTACCTAATATCAGCACTATGTTCCTTGATTCTAGTGACAAAAGACCATCCCATCTCACCAATGTAGGGAGTGTCGCAAGAGCAAACAATTTTGTAGACTCCTGAGTTGAGCAAAAGGTCTCTGGGGTCTTTTGGAGAAGGGATACGATGCCTCAAAGTGGAGATGGGCTTTAAAGTACATTGGAGGCCCTTTTAAGGAGAATCTTAGAAATTTTGTTAGAAAGGCCTTCAATGTAGGGGAGGGTAGCAACGGGGAGGTTGGAAGTGTTGACATCAAAGATATCCTTAGAGCAAGCTCATGGTCTATGTTATCTCTAAGAGGGTAGCTCTAAGGATATGCTTCCTCTTGTAACCATTTAATTCAAAAACTTTAGAAAGGTGGGCAAGCTCATGGTCTATGTTATCGGAATCGCAAATACGAAGAGCCCTAGTTGTTAAAGTCTTAAGGATACCAGCTTTTTGGGCAGGGTGGTGATGCGATGACAAGTGAAGGTAAAGGTCAATAAGGGTGGCTTTGCAGAAAATGCTACGGCCTAAGGAGCCATCCGGTTTTTTGATGAGCAAAATGTCAAGGAAGGGGAGCTTGTTCATTTTCAAACTCTTTGGTAAAGGAGATACAAGGAGCCAAGCTGTTAAGGTGTAAGTGGAATTCTTCAAGCTTTTTGGGGCCATGAGGCCAACAAATGTTGGTATCATCAACATAGCGTTTCCACCATCTTGGTTTGAGGGGAAAGGAGTTGAGGGCGATCTCTTCAAAGTGTTCCATGTAAAGGTTAGCAACAATCGGGAAGAGAGGAGTGTAAGATACTACCCCAAATTTTTTTTTAAAATGACATACAAGGATATGACAATGTTAGCTCAAATGCATAATCAACTAAATGCCTCAAACTTTCTAATCACCCAAATCCCAGGATGGGCAAGGTGAGAGCATATAGTGATTGGCTAACAAATGAGCAACTATGCAACACTCAGCTACAATTCATCCGCTGCGGCGGGCATCCACTTATCGTGGGGATTCACCACTTTCCAGTGGGTAAGAGAGCTAAAAAAAAATTACAACGCCATCCACTTGTCCAGTGGGTATTCTCCACTTATTCAGTGGGTAGGAAATAATAAGAAAGATTCATTTCTCCTCACTGGCGGTAAACCATCCAGGGGTATATCTTAATGAGTTTGCATAAGAAAGATTACAATGAAATCATATGCAAGAAGGAGATAATTACAATGCTTAGCAAAGCCACACAAATCAGTATATTAGATTTGGTTCTACACCAATGCCAAGGAAAATTAGATATCCTGAAAGACCCTGCAGCAAACATATATAAATCAATCCTTAATGAAGGCTGATAACTCAGACATTAGTGATTGCAGCCAGCTGATTGTTGTGATTCTCAGAATATACTACTGTATATGCCCTTGTGTACGGCTGCCCTTGCCAAGGAACAATGGCACAATAATCTGAATAGCAAATCTGCTCTTAAACAATTCTATCATATCAAAACTCACTGTATTTAATGCTCAAACTGCATTACAATTGTCAATAATCATGATAACTCAGGTCTGCAAGTATTAAACCAAAGCCCCTGCTGTACGGTTTCAAGAATACAGTTCATGGCATCATAATAAACAATGTTTTACATCTCAGACTAATCCCCATACTATTCACAAAGACTCTTCATAATATCACAAAAGCATTCCCCAAGAAGCCCAAGCAATGTAGACTCAGTATATTCTCAACAAAACATCAGCCTCAGGTCCATACGGCCCAGAATAGGTACGGATGCTTAGAGAAATCACAAAACTCCATAAAAATCCTTGAAATCAATCTTGAAATAGGCGCCAAGACTAGCCTATAATATTCCAATACAAACTCTGCCACAAACCCTCTTCAATAAATTCTAAAGAAAATCGATCCCCATCAGCATGTCCAATACTTAGATATGTATGGCAGTGTTAAAACATTATAAAATCAGACTTTAATCTCAAATGAATTGCTCAGATCTTAAAGCAAACACACAACAATAACAGTGCAATCCTTTTCAACTCCATACAAAGAAGATTTATCATGCTCAAAATCCATATTTCTCAATGGACGGCCCTTCTGTACGGCCAAGATGAAACACACCAAAAACTATATTAAACTGAAATCCACACACACCAAAACATATGAAATCCCTCTCCAGAAATAAGAACAATGAAAGCATACAAAAAACTTCTCAAAATCTCTGAAATCCATTAAGCTCCATGGCAAACTCTATATGAGCTTGCTCCCAATCCACCTTCAGCACAATGGTGATTCCTGTATGAAATCACACCAAACCTCAAGAGGGTTTTGGTCCTCAAAAGCATTCTACAAGAGGGTTTTCGTTCTCAAGAGAATATGAAAGAACTCTCTGGTTCAATCCCAACAGCATTTCATTACAAAATCCAAGCCTGTTCAACAATGGGCCCAGCTCCTCCTTTTATAACTTTTTGAGGGAAACAAAATATTATTTCCTTTATCCCTTCATATTTCTCCTCAAACAATATAAAAATAATTCATTATGTGAGCACAACTTAAAGTCACATTTTTAATTAAAAGCTTATTTTAGCTCCAACGACCCCTTTTATCAAAATAAAGGAAATATTTGATTCGCGAGGTCCCAATATGATGCATCCATGATTTAAAGCTTTTCATCCCCTTTCCAACGAGCTATAACACTTAAGTGTTAAATAAACATTTCCCAACCTTTTTAACTCAAGTGCAATAATTAATTATTTAGCTCATTAAATCAACTGATTTTACGGAAAATCCCAAATATCACCAAACTGGAAAATTAAGCATACCAACATACTCCATGATGTTTGGGAAGATGAATGATGCCTTTCGGGTGACTTTCTAAAAATAGGCAGCTTCTCCAAGAATCTTGGAGAGCAAACTGGGAACCCGATCAAACATCAGAAAGCATCACTGCGATCCTAAACACCATCTGAGCTCAAAGCCATAACCAATTGCTCTGTAAAACTGATCTGTGGCACTCCAAGAACATTGGAGTTCTCCCAACAAAGTCGGATAGCCACTAAGAGACTAAGAACAAGCCAAAATGCTCACAAAAATCAATGCGCCAAAAATGGAACATTACAGTCCTCCCCGCTCAAGATTGCTTGTCCTCAAGCAATTCATGCTATCCAACCAAGATACCTGCATGATTATCAATAATATACCTGGATCCCAAATCAATCTCAAGAATGCTTCACATCGCTTCTGCTACGCCACTCTGATATAGCTGTGAACTACACAGTTGAAACTCTGTATAATCCTCTAAAACATTCTTCCAATCACACAACTATTTGGATCCCAAACATCAATAAACCCAAAGATAAAAAAAAATGAGCAATCATCCAACATGAAACTACTGTTGGGAACCAAAATCTATAATGCTCCTCCGAGGAAGAACATAAATCAGCTTGATCACAAGCTGAAAACTCTGAACAGCCATGAATCAGCTGATTCGCACTCTCCAAAAGAGCATTAATAACTGTAACACTTGTTTCTTTCAGCTGATTACTTCTGTCATCTTCCCACAAAGAGCTAAAAGAAACAAAAAGATCAATCTTATGGCTGCATAAGTCTGAAATAATCTCATGAAAATCAGATTTCAGTGATCTAAAAATGGGATAGCAACAACAAAACTGAAATCTTTTGAGAACAATAAGAAATTTAGGCCATCTACAATCAGAATATGTCAAAATTATGACCAAAATTTCTCTCCAATCAATCAATATGTATGCAACACCTATGATGGCTGATGGGAGTAAGGACAGAAGCTTTATAACTGAAATTTGACTCCAAAATTATCCATAAAACAATCTTACCAACACCACTATCCTCCATGGAACCCTGCAATAAACTCCATTGTGAAAGTAAGCCATCATTGAACCTAATCCCTTGCATACCTAAACCTTATGCCCATCTTCAACAACTGATGAAAACTTCCAATTGAAGAAATTTTTGTGCACAGTAACATTCCATGAATGCTTTGCACCAGGATCCCATATCCTGTTACTATCCTCCTCCATGTTACTTACATCAAATTGGTCTTCATCATTCAACATGAAAAGAAAATTATCATGAGTTAACCTAACTTCCATCATAAAAAAAAATATTACCAAATGATTGGAAGTTGTCTTCACCTTCATGTTCAAACAATTCATCAATTGACTCCAACTCTATATATGCATACTTAGGAGGCTGTCCTAAGTCAAAATCTCCTTGGAGCAAACCAAGCTCTTCAGTTTCCAACTTCCTTTCTTTTGCTCTAGCAACTCCTACTTGCTCCTTGAATTGATGTATATCAACAAGCTGATTTTCAGCTTCGAAGAGAGCCATTTGGGTACTTTCTAAGGAGTCCATAGTTGTTTTAAGCTTAAATGTAAGCTTATTAATTTCAGCATCTCTTCCCTTCAATGCTTTACATATTTGATCAGCAAACTCAAGGACATGATCTTTATCAGAAAGAAGGTTCAAATTATCTGATTTCAGTGTTTCTAGTGCCTCTCTGACTACACACCAATTTTCAAGTGAAGATCCTCTTTCCGTGCCCATTTGTCTTCTTTCAACTTGTGCCCTCCAAATGTGATCTTCAACAAACTTATGTATGTGATCAAAGTGTGTTAAAGATTGAACAATCTTATCTTCAGTGACCAACAACTGATTCTGAAGTTCAAATGTTGGATCAACAATAGAAGCTAATTCAAATCTTCCAACCAACTTTCCATCAACATGCTCATCAACTGACTCTTCTGTAAGGACACTAGGTTCTTCAAATTGCATAGGAGTTGAATCTTCTTCTTCATCACTTAGATCAAATGAAATGGCAGTCTCATAATCAAACATTGGATCATCACAAATGGCTGATTTAAAGTCTTCATCAGCACATTCTTCGTCAAGGATCATTGAAGAGTCTAACTGCTCTTCTCTTTGCATGGAAATATTCCACTCATAATCAAGACTTCCATCACTAGAATGGTGGAAATGCTCTTCATTAAGTGCTGTTCTGAAATTTTTAGTAGCATCAAACCTTTCATCTTTTGTGATTTCATTGTTTCCCATGTCCTCAACAAGACACTTTGCTTCAATGCTCTCAGGCTCACTTGCAAAGTCGCCAGTTAGCAATCTATCGATCATCTTCAACTCATTCTCAAATGTAGTGGCATTTTCAGGATCTTCATCAAATGAAGGACTTGCTATGTCCCACACCTTTGGCTCATATTCTTCATCAAAGCAAGGCTCAGCTTCACCAAATTCTGTTGTAGCTTTCCCCAAATCAGCAAACTCCTCTATGCATATCTCATGATTTGTGACTTTATCTTCATCATAAAGAGGCTCAATCTTATGTATTTCAAATATCAGGACTTCATCTTTCTTTTTATTTGTTTCCACATCATCCTAAAAGAAAAGACGTGTGGTGAAAGTTACCGGTTCAGCTTCTTTGCTCTTGCAATGATGATTAGGCTCCCAAAAATCTTTGCGTAGGAAACAAAGATTTCTTCTTCTAAGTTCATTCTTACTGACCTTTTTCTTTTCTAAAATGAGAGATTTCTTGTTCGGTGGGCTGAAAGGTGATGTCTTGGAAAAGTTCTTGGTCCTTGCCATTGGAGTAGTTAACTCAGGCTTACATCAAGACATCTTCTTCATCTCCTCTTCCTTCCTTATCTTCTGAATGTATTCTATAAATCCTTTTTTGTCGGGATTCCCCTCTTTGATGATTTTCAAGGAAGTATCCGAAGGAAGTTGTTGCTTACAATCATCTGATAGTCTTTCGTACTCATCAATAATCTTAGTGGCCTCACGATGATACTTCCTTCGATCCAACTTCTCTTGAACTGCTCTTTCTAATTCATCCTGACTTTGCCTAAGAGAATCAAATAGAACATCTCACTTCTCCTCTTAAGAGATGCCATAATCTAACAACCACTGAACAACCTCTTTCAACTGCCACACACTGAACAACATGCAAGTGCTGATCACTCACATGCAAGGCTGCAATTTCTGTCCCACACTGAAGATCTGCAAGGAGTGAGCATCAACCCAAACAGGCTGGCAAGATCATCAGCTCCGATACCACTGTAAGATACTACCCCAATTTTTTTTTTAAAATGACATACAAGGATATGACAATGTTAGCTCAAATGCATAATCAACTAAATGCCTCACACTTTCTGATCACCCAAATCTCAGCATGGACAAGGTGAGAGCATACAGTGATTGACTAACAAATGAGCAACTATGCAACACTCAACTACAATTCATCCGCTGCGGCGGGCATCCACTTATCGTGGGGATTCACCACTTTCCAGTGGGTAAGAGAGCTAAAAGAAAGAATTACAAAGCCATCCACTTGTCCAATGGGTATTCTCCACTTATTCAGTGGGTAGGAAATAATAAGAAAGATTCATTTCTCCTCACTGGCGGTAAAACATCCAGGGGTATATCTTAATGAGTTTGCATAAGAAAGATTACAATGAAATCATATGCAAGGAGATAATTACAATGCTTAGCAAAGCCACACAAATCAGTATATTAGATTTGGTTCTACACCAATGCCAAGGAAAATTAGATATCCTAAAAGACCCTGCAGCAAACATATATAAATCAATCCTTAATGAAGGCTGATAACTCAGACATTAGTGATTGCAGCCAGCTGATTGTTGTGATTCTCAGAATATACTACTGTATATGCCCTTGTGTATGGCTGCCCCTGCCAAGGAACAATGGCACAATAATCTGAATAGCAAATCTGCTCTTAAACGATTCTATCATATCAAAACTCACTGTATTTAATGCTCAAACTGCATTACAATAATCATGATAACTCAGGTCTGCAAGTATTAAACCAAAGCCCCTGCTGTACGGTTTCAAGAATACAGTTCATGGCATCATAATAAACAATGTTTTACATCTCAGACTAATCCCCATACCATTCACAAAGACTTCATAATATCACAAAAGCATTCCCAAAGAAGCCCAAGCAATGTAGACTTGGTATATTCTCAACAAAACATCAGCTTCAGGTCCATACAGCCCAGAATAGGTACGGATGCTTAGAGGAATCACAAAACTCCATAAAAATCCTTGAAATCAACCTTGAAATGGGTGCCAAGACTAGCCTATAACATTCCAATACAAAATCTGCCACAAACCTTCTTCAATAAATTCTAAAGAACATCGATCCCCATCAGCATGTACGGCACTTAGATATGTACGGCAGTGTTAAAACATTATAAAATCAGACTTTAATCTCAAATAAATTGCTCAGATCTTAAAGCAAACACACAACAATAACAGTGCAATCCTTTTCAACTCCATACAAAGAAGATTTATCATGCTCAAAATCCATATTTCTCAATGGACGGCCCTTCTGTACGGCCAAGATGAAACACACCAAAAACAATATTAAACTGCAATCCACACACACCAAAACATATGAAATCCCTCTCCAGAAATAAGAACAATGAAAGCATACAAAAAACTTCTCAAAATCTCTGAAATCCATTAAGCTCCATGGCAAACTCTGTATGAGCTTGCTCCCAATCCACCTTCAGCACGATGGTGATTCCTATATGAAATCACACCAAACCTCAAGAGGGTTTTTGTCCTCAAGAGCATTCTACAAGAGGGTTTTCGTCCTCAAGAGAATATGGAAGAACTCTCTGGTTCAATCCCAACAGCATTTCATTACAAAATCCAAGCCTGTTCAACAATGAGCCCAACTCCTCTTTTTATAACTTTTTGAGGGAAATAAAATATTATTTCCTTTATCCCTTCATAGACAGCTTCTCAAGAATCTTGGAGAGCAAATTGGGAACCCGATCAAACATCAGAAAGCATCACTACGATCCTGAACACCGTCTGAGCTCAAAGCCATAACCAATTGCTCTATAAAATTGATCTGTGGCCACTCCAAGAACATTGGAGTTCTCCCAACAAAGTCGGATAGCCACTAAGAGACTAAGAACAAGCCAAAATGCTCACAATAATCAATGCACCAAAAATGGAACATTACAAGGAGAACCCATGGCCACTCCATCTATCTGTTCATAGACTACTCCTTGGAAAGTGAAAAAGTGGATCTTAGGCACAGTTTAACCAAGGAGGCGATCTCAACATTGGTCTTTCGTCTAATTATTTCGATGGAGTCGGAGATCGGACCCTTGGTGAAAAGAGAAACAACGTTAAAGCTCACCAAGAGGTCATTTTCATTCATCTTTTTGTCCTTGATGAAATCAACAAAATGAGCAGAATTTTTTATGGAGGAGCTAGACTTACCTACCAAAGGAGCTATTATCTTAGCTAGGTAGGCTGCTACCTTATAAGAGGGTGAACCCATGGTGTCCACAATTGGACGAAGAGGGATGTTGGGCTTGTGGATTTTAGGAACACCATAGATGCAGGGGGTGAGCTTTTTGGAGGGTGTTGGTTAACAGGTTTGTCCTTATTCAAAAACACTCTATTCTGACTCTATGCCTTTTCTTCCTTAAAGAACAAACGAATTAATCAACAAATGGGTGAACTTTCAAAAATAGTTCCCGTCTGAATTGAGGTACAGCTCCCTTTAAGATCTTCAATGAATTCAATCTATGTTAATTATCCCAATACACTTTTAACCAGAAAGTGCCTAAAGGCCAAACTAACATCCATACATCATCATGTTATGAATGCGATATCCCTTTTTTTTAAAACATCATTTTGTGATAGAATGCACAGATTCTATTTTTAACACAACCAGATACATAAACATATAAATGTTGCTGAACCAATAAATGATAGAACACATATAATGAATTGTTCAAAAAGAACAATTACCATATGAAAGAAGATTTCGCACAGAAAACCCAATTTCAAAAACTCAAACGCACAAATTTAAGCATGCAGCAATTGTTTCTCCTTCTCATTCACAGATGAAAAATATTTCAGACACACACCATGTATATTCTAAAATAATAGCAGTTCAGCTTCAAGAGAAATTTCTATCTTCTTTTCCTTCCTATCCTTTTTCTATATCTCCCTGTTCAGTAATGAAAAACATATATATATGTTGCCCTAATTATCTGATCCAGTAAATCAAACCCAGAGTTAAAGTAACTCTGACCCATACGGGATTTAGTTTTTACAAACTGATAAAGATTAAGTTTTTGAAAATAGCATAACTGAAAAACTAAATAAAGGAAACTAAGCGAATAAGATCACGGCTGAGGTAATGGATTTGAATCTCCAGATTTGCTATCGGCGGTCAAGGAGGCACGTTGAGTCTTCCACTCCTGAAACACAGTAACAAACTCCTGAATTTTCGGAAGGTTGGGGATGCCTATGTGTCTCATCCTCGTCTTCCAAACGTCTTTTTCCCTCCGTATTTTCCCAATCCTTTCCTTATGTTCCGGGAGTGCTTCGATACAGAGATAAAGAAGTGACTCTATCTTAGAAATCCGGGAGAAATCCTCAACTAATATGTTGTCACTTTCTTTGACGAAGCTGATTTTATCCTTAAAGGATTGAATTACTGTATCGATATTCTCCTCTGGTTCCCCATCGTCCTTTATGTATTTTACATCAATACATTGTAAATCATGTTGCAATGATTGGGTGAACTCGGTTATTTCCTTAATCATTTTTGTAAGTTCAAACCGCCCTTGCCGAGATATAGAATTTCTCCATTCAATGTTTTTCTTATTCACATACAGACTTACAATAAATCTTCATCCAAACCTATTAAACTCTTTTCTGACAGAAATTTCGCTACTCCATATTTTTGAACCTCATCAATTTGATTCATTACATTCACCCACTTGCCTTCATCTTTCATCCAAGAAGCAATCTGTGCCTTAAGGTCATCAATGGTGGCTGTAGTTTGATCATATATTTTCTTAAGTTCATGAATATATTCAGTACCCTTCTATATAATACAGTCCAACCAATCATCGAATACCTTAGTCACCATTATGTTCCTGTTAACCTGGTCCAACATCTTCTAGTTAGCTGGCGACTTAGGATCAAAAGACAGAGAAAGCTGTGAAACCGGCTGTGCACTGGGATTATGAATGGCATCAATATATTCTGCCATGGAACGCAGAGTCTGCTTCAATTCTTTTTTGTCTTTCTCATCCTTCCAGGTCCGGCTAACTATCATTTTGGTGGATACCTCAAGATGATGAACATCTGCAGCTCTTGAAGGAGCCCCAAGATCCACCCTTTCAATAGTGAAATCCTGCACAGTGGGGTCTTGAACCTCTTCGTCAGTTGCCGACCTGGCTATCTTTGCACTCCAGCTCCCAGTATTTGGGTCAATACTTACCCTGGATGTCGTTTTCAGTTTCTTGGATTTAGGTGTTTTCCCCAAACATTTACTCACCATGTCTTCTAAAGGCAAAGAAAATGGAATTATCTTCTTTTTGTCACTAATCGAACTCTCCAGCCATTTGGGTGCAGGGGCTGAGGTTTCTTTTCCAGGGTTCAATTGACTAGAGGACCCATCTAAAATCATCATCAGTTCAGGGGTCTCTAAAACAACCTCTGCCTGTTGTTTTGTACTAACCTCCTCTGCTCTCGGTGAACCAGGTTCTTTATCACCCATTGCTTCCCCTAAATCCTCCTCAGAATTCAAATCCACAATTATTCTTTCATGAACCTGCTTTCTATTCCTGCTTTTAGTTCTGGATCTGGTGGCACGAGGGGGCAGAATAGTGGTGAGGGCTTTCTTGGATCCTTTGATGACAGGACTTCTTCCAGTTCTTGACTTGGAAGTACCTGCATCACAGATAGCAATAGGCTGGTTAGAGGAGCTTATTGGGAATGGTGATTCAATCATTGACATGCATTGTTGGGAATCTTTATTCTGAAACCCTTTCTGTTTCTATTCCCTCAACCATTTTTCGGTCCTCCTTATCACCGGGAGAGTTTTCACCTTAATCCTATCTTCCTCCTCTTTACTCCAGTCAATTTCTGGAATAGGTGATTGTTTTATTTGTTCAAATTGAGGGTCAATCGTCTGTTCTTCATTATCAATAACTCCAGAAATGTCCATACTCAGATTAAGAGTGATTATCTGTCCTAAAGAGAATCTACACCACAGTCTCCTCCTGACCTCAAATTCATCTGAACAGTCCTCCCAGTAATCCTCCAATTTAGGGATATGCGAATGCCCTGTTCCAGAATCCAAGTTATCCCTGACAAAGCCTTTGCTGTCAAATTGGGACCTGGCAGTGAAGAACTGAAAATTGAACTTTTTAAGATTCACTTCTAAATTCAAAGCATCAGATTTTGACTGGCATGAGTAATGTCCAAGTTCAATGGGGAAAGAGATACCAGATCCCTTCTTTGTTGAGAACTTTTTATCCACATGTGCTAACTATTTGCATACCTCTATTAGCACAAAACGGTCAAACACATACCTGGGTAACTTAACAGGTTCACCGTCAAATCCCCCAACTCTGAGGTAAGTGAACTTGGAAAATTGAATAAAGAAACTACCATAAATGCAAACTAGTTGCATTGCCTCATTGGACATTCTCTTATTCAGATTACCTGCCAGTTCATAAGTCATTCTCCCAGTGAAAACATCACTAACCCTCTTGTAATTCCCATAACAGTTATGCATCTGCAATTGTGAATAATATTCATAAATTTTACTATCTTCAGCTAAAGGTGCATGAGGTAACCCCAACCATTGTCTTGTGGACGCCAGGCAATAGAAGAGGTACGAAGACATAAAAATCTTTATTAGCCAAAGGATTACTCAGACCCTGATGCAAACATTCAGCTGCAATTTCAGCCCAGTCCAAATATTGCTCTCCTTGGAGGATAACCTGTACGAAAAAGTACATCCAGTCTTCCCAAAGGTATGCATGTGCGCTGCCTTCCAGCCTGTGTAGTAATACCACAATATCCCTCACTTCCTGAATCATGTGATCTCTGGTAAGCGGTCTAGGCAGCCTTGAACCTCCCTTCTGGAATTTCAACAACCAATTTCCGGCTATCACACTTCTGTAATTTGTTTTCTTAAGTGAGAAATGCCCATAAGAAGAAGAGATATTAAGGCTAGAATAGGCTCCCTTTGGCGGTATTCTCATTACAGACATAAGGGTTTGTCTGTTGAGATGAAACAACACACTACCATTGACATTTCTGATGCACCTGTTTTGGGGTTCATACCTGTTCATGCACTCCAGAACTAATTCGAGGCACTGTACGGCTGTGGGAAAGGCCGCAACTTCAACTAAACCACTTTCCAGTATCTATTTCATCATGGGAGTTGGCACAAGATTTCTAGACCTTTCTCTAAATTCTTCTAAATCATATTGCACTAGTGAAGTATCCCTGAACTCAGGATGAGAAAAGGTAAGACCAGGACCGTGTTCATAACCCAGACAAGCAGATTTCATAGCCATAGTTGGAGGATATAACGAAAAATGCTTCGAACTTCGAAAATAATGTCGGAAACTCAAAAGATTCTTCTTCCAGCTAAGAAATTGAAACAGTATATAGGAAGAACAGAACTCACCTTCAAAATATCTGAAATTACTGCAAAATTTGAGCAACAAGACCTTATACCTCCTGCATTGTTCTCCTCTGCGTCGCACAGTATGTTTATTTGCCAAATTTAGCTTTTTCTCTCTTAATAATGGCATTAACAGATTGAATAATTATTACCCGAAACAATACGTGCCGAAAATGTTTGAAAAGACATGAACTCTGACATCCTCATTAATGGCGAGCATTATTCACGCGCGACCATGATGTATAATAATTATCCACAACTTCATCAAAATTAGAACTTTCTGTTTCATAATGAGTTTCGGATATATTTTCCTCCAACTTTCCCGCTAAATGTGACTTAGAGGGCCTCGGGGAGAGGTAAGATTATAATCACTGAACCGGTGAACTTTGAACCATTGAACCTTGGGAATGTGGTTCAAAGCGAAAGTTCAAAGGCGTGAGGACTACACAAGCCGACTGACACCACATGGCTTGTAAATGACCATTGACTATGAAAGAGTACGCCATTGAACTTTGAACCATTGAACCATCGAACCTCGCTACAGAGTTCAAACGGATGGTTCAACGACACATTGGACTACACAAAAGAATTGAGTAATGCGACTCATTACAAGACATCGAATGTTGAACCTTGAACCGTGGAACCTTTGAACCATTGACAAAAGGGTTCAAGTTCAACCCGAAAACTCAAAGACGTTAATTACACAAGGGACAAAACAGCTCGCTTTGGGGAAACATTGAACACAACGAACTATTGAACTTTTGAACTTTGAGAACAGTTCAAGTTCAAAGGTTCGAACCTTTAGTAATTTTGCACATGAAGACGATAGACGGGAAAATTTGAAGAATCAAGAGCCGATTTAAGAAACAAAGGTATGACCAATAAGACAACACAGCAAATCGACTCTAGCTTTGGGAAATTCATGAATAGATAAATAAGGGCGACTCAAAAGGTAACAGAGGGTAAGAGACGTTTTTTGGTGGCCTCATCGAAAGAAGAGCTATAGATGGCAGATTTGACTTTTTTCAAAATTTTGGCGATGGGATTATGAGAAAGGATTTTATAACTCCTACCATCGGAAAGGAGATCAAGCATCTTGGAGATATAGTCATGCTTGTTCATAATAATGGTGACGTTACCTTTGTCTGCCTTAACAATGACGAGGTCATTGTTGCTCATTAAGCTCTTGAAGGCAAGGAGCTCTGGCTTAGGAATATTGCATTTGGATGGTTTGGCGTGTCTCAATGTGACAGCACAATCCTGACAGATTTCTTCAACAATATCCTTGGGGAGAGAACGGATAGCATTCTCAATTTCAATTAAGAAGTTGGAATAAGGAACAAAACGTGGGGTGATGGAAAAACCAAGACCTCTTTTTAAAAAATTGAAAGCAAGAGGGTCAAGGTGAATGTTGGAGAGGTTGACAACCAATTTGTTCTCCCAATCCTGAATGAAATTAAAAGAGGAAACAAGATTCCTAGGCGGGGAATGATGGCATGGGGGGAAAAAAGGCTTAGGGATCCGGGAAGGATTAAAAGACGGGGCAGGAGGGAAGAGGGATGGGTTATCGGGTAGAGAGCTACAAGAAGGGAGAGGTGCTAGAGAGCTACGAACAACAAGATCAGTGGTAGGGGACGAAGTCAAGGGTGACAAGTGGCGATCAAAGGAAGGCAAGCAGGGAGGACCAATGGGAGGAAGAGAAGTGATGAGGGAAGAGGCCGAAGGAAGGTTGAGCTGGGGGTGCAAGGTCGAATCACCATTAATGCAAGAACAATTAGGTGAGAAATGACACTGAGAGGAGGGGGATGAAGGCGTACCTGGAAACTTGAGACGATGACCGTTGAGGAATGGTCGTTGCTGGAGAGAGGCAATGGAGACGCCACAAGATGGATGGGGCTGCCGGTGAGGCTTCTGGGACAGAGTCCTGTGAACAAGATTGACCAGCCCATTCAAAGCGGAACCATGTAAATCAGCTTCGGATGAGGAAAAGGTAGAGATATGAGCAGCGGGTAACAAGTCACCAAGAGAACTATGTGAGCGTTGAAGGGAGTGTGGTGATGTAGCGGGGTTATGCAGAGAAACAACGAGACTCAAGGGAGGCGAGAGACAACGAGGGGAACTCTCAATAATGGGCAGGATACTAACTGCAGGAGGATCACGAGAAAGATTAAAACCAGTATTGGGCTTGGGCGCAGAAAGGCGACAAGGTGAAACGATGGTGGATAGAAGAGCCTTGGAACCAGATTTTGGTACCAAAGCCGTGGGAGATTGAAAGCTAGGTGACAACGGGTGGCAAACCTAGAAGAGGAGAAGGTTAACGACGAAGGGATGTCTTAGATGGAAGGACGAATGGATGGGCTACCAAAGTATGTGGTCTGATTAAGTAGAGCAGACCGGTTAGGAGCGGTGCAAGACCAGGAGAGGTGGGTTGGTGGTGTGGAACGTAACAGAGGAGGGACAGAAGAGTGTTGTTTGTTGACAAGAGCAAAAATCTTAATTCTTTTGTCTTCTTTCACATTCTCTTTGATGCCAATGGCTCTTGCTTGTGAGGAAGTCTCCAGGAGGATCCACAGATCCGGATGCAAGGAGGAAGCCAGTTCGAGGTGAAGAGAAAACAACCTTGAGGAAAGAAGATTAATAGACGACCTAGTAGATTTAATGACTGATCTCAAGAGGGAAAGACTAGCCCAATGGAAAATGTGTTTGGTATTATGGCTCCACAGGTGGTGGCAGATTTTCTAATTCTCTTCTTTGGCTCTCTTCTTCCTGATGATGGATCACGGAGTGTGATCCGAAAGGTTGAGGAAAAAACTCACACAGTTAAATCCTGAAGCACTCAAGAATAATATTTATAGCCTATAAATATATATAAATATATTTATTATTATATATAAATATTATATTATAAATAAAAATAATAATATTAATAAATATTTTAAATTAAATATTATCAATAAATATTATTAATTTTACTAATAAATATTATTAATTTTAGTAATAAATATTGTTAATGTTTTTTAGCCTTATTAAAACTATGGGCAGCAATAAATTATACTTTTGGAAAAAAATATGCGGGAGAAGAGGGCAACCGGATAGATCATTTCAACATCAAATCCCATCTACGGCCATTATGAAATTAGCAGCGGCAATTGCGATTATATTTTTGCTCTTGAAATTCGTCACAGTAGAATCCGAAAAACCCCTCAAAATTCATTGTGGCTGAAGCAAGGCATCAAAATTCAAGACGGGTTCGCCCGGTTCGCCCCAGACGAAACCAAGGTGGTTTCGCAGCACCTTGGACGGATCCCCAACTGAACTAAATCCGGATCCGTATCCAAACCAAATCGGACCCAAACCTGTAAGCCCATGGGGACGAATCAGTAGCAGCTTTTGACACACTTTTCATTGTTATAGCCCTCATAATCTCTGCCCAAGTATCAGTAGAAGTGGTAGAGATTTTAGTGAAAAGCACCTAGCAAAAAGAAAGTGGCTAAAGCATTAGTGAAAGCATCTAAGGAGCTAATAGATCAGTCAATACAAAAGCACACTTTTCATTGGCATTTGCGACTCAAAACTCTTCCGGAAAGGTAAAAAGTGGCATTAAGTTAAGTGATTTCCACCAAGAGTTAAAAGGGGATAAAGGAGGTGCATCTTTTCACTAACTTTCTCCTCCTAGATTATGGTAAACATATAAGTGGAGTGTGCCCAACATGTGAAGGGTTTTCAAGAAAATATAAGACACACATTCTAGTGACTAATGTCATGTAAAACTCCTCCACGCATACTTTTTGGTGACAAATGTCATATAAAACTCCTCCAAGATTTTTTGCAACTTTGCTAAGGAAACAACATAAGACTACAATCTTATTCATTGAGACATTCAAGTTTGGCACAAAAGTTTCAAAGTTCATTGAAATATTTTTCAGCTTCAAAAGAAAAATCACTACAAGTGATGGTTGATCCAGAAGGTAACAACATCAACAACAATTGCTTACCTCCATTGCTTCCATGGGGAGATCAAATTAGTCTGTTGGCATTGACAAAAAAACATGAGCTTTCTTGAGGATCAAAGAAGAATTTTGCAAAATTCTATGGTGATGGCAATCAACGTCTTGATGAGCATATTTCAACCTTCACCACTACATGTGGAATTGTGAACGAAGCACATGAAGATGTTGCAATTCACTTGTTTGTGGAAACATTGCAAGTCGCAGCAGCTAATTGGTTTCATCATCTTGTTGTCAGTTCTATAACTAGTTGGGAGTCAATGAGTGAGAAATTTCTTGCAAGGTTCCAATTGAAAATAGTCATATCTTGTTCGCACAACTCTCAAATGCCAAAAAAGACAATAGTGAACTTATGAGGGGGTTTGTTGCAAGATTCAATCGTCTGGTTACCAATATTGCTTCTACTCTAAATCCTTCTGACATTTTGTTGAGTTGTTTCATAAATGCCCTATCTTTAGAAGTTTTTTTCGCAAGACACGTAATGCTACAAAATTGAATGATGCTCAAGAACATGCCATTGATCATATGATCACTTCAGGAAAAATTAAGAAAGATTCAATCAAGCCACAGGTTCCTTTGAACATCCCGCAAAACTCCTCCAACAAAGTAAAAAGTGGCACTAAGTTAAGTGATTTCTGCCAAGAGTTAAAAGGGAATAAGGAGGCGCACGTTTTCACTAACTTTCTCCTTCTAAATGATGGTAACCACATACGTGAAGTGTGCCCACAATGTGAAAGGCTTTCAAGCTAATATAATGTCATGTCTCGTTATAGGTTCTTGTAGCTAATTTTCTGAATCTTGCAATTTCAAACTAAACCCTAGGACTGAAATTTGATTTATTTCTGCCCCTTTCAAATTGACTTCTACAAACATGAATCATATACTAACAAGTACAAAATTGATATCAAAACAATTCATATAACTACGGACTTCTTCCTTGTGTATTTCATTACAAATCTCATACAAGATGATAGCAAAATGATATCAGATATTGCTGTTACAAATCAGTCCTCTCAACAACTTCAATTACAACAAATCATGATCCTATGACAGCCAACCACAATGCTCCAGGCTGCTGTTACAAATCAGAATGAAAACAATGATTTGTTAACATTCCAATTTGTTGCCAAATTATAATGCAAGGGTGCCAAACTACTTCTCTCAGATCTGATATGAGACAATGCCTTCAAATGATGTTAGATTGCCTTGAAAGATGCAAGTAGGTGAGGCCGAAATATTTCTAAGACTGATCGCGCTGCCTCTTGTTGCATGAGTCGCTGTTACCAAGTATATTTTCTGTCTTGGATATGCAGATTGTGTAGAGCAATAAGCCTCAGACCTAGTGGATCTCTTCCAAGAGAAAATCGCACCAAGCTAGATGCAGATTGGCCTTCTTGTAGGTGATGTGAATGATGCCCAGTGATTAAAATGCAGCCCACAGAGAAATAGCGAGCTTACCAACAGTCTAACGCACCTCACAAAATTGAATTTGGCACTTCCAATGGTGGTGGTTAAGTATGAGCTGCTACAGATCGTAGGATATAGGAATTGGCGCTCCAATGTGAATTCAGCGCTCAGAATATATGCTTCAATCCTCAACGAATACAAGATCTTCAATGACTGCAACAGTGATCTGTAATCGGCGCTCAAAACAAATGAATCTCCTCCACAATTCAGCCAAGGAATCTTCTCAATCTATCAAACAATGATCAATGATCTTCGGCCAAACTTCACTAAAGGTCTCCAACCAAAATCTCGAGTTGATGAATCTATGAAGCTCAAAACAAATCTCCAATGAAGTGTAAATGTGAACTCCGTATGAATTCGCCTCCAAGTGTGATTGGGTTTTCGTCCAACACACAACTCCGCAAGGGTTTTCGTCCTTGGAGGATCAAGCAAATAAATGCCAAGCATAAATGCGAAAGTTTGCCAAAGATTCGTGATGCTGGAATGAGCTCCTTCATGCTTTATTTATACTCAAATCTCCGCCAATTCAAATTAAAGATTTGAATTTCAATTTCCCTCCTTTATTTTGAAAACACCTTCGTTATTGATTTCTCCAAGAAAGGCGCCAAAATCCAATGCATTATTTTATTATTTTATTTGAATTTATTCCTCCAATGATGAGTGCCAACTTCAAATATCAATATTTTATTAATTTATTGAAGTCTCCAAGGTGAGTGCTCCACTAGGCAAGACTTTTTTTTTTTAATATTTTTCCCTCCAAGGATGGGCGCTCCAATCCAAGATAATAAAATATTATTATTTCCTTCTCTTCACTTGGCGCACAATTCCAAGTATTTTATTTATTCATTTTTCCCAAACTCGAATCAAATAATATTAAAAATATATATATTATTTAATTTATTCCTTATTTTCTCCTTGAACGCCATTTTTAAATAATAATAAAATATTATTATTTAATTTTCTTCATTTGATAATTAATGCAAAAATTGCATTAATTCATTTTCCATCTTGTCAGAATATTCCCTTGTTCTGATGAGTTAGCCCACAGGAATAAGCATAGTCTAACTCACTCTTTTGTTTGGTGATCATATCGGAAATGGGGACATGACATATAAGGCGCACTTTTTAGTTACAAATGTCATGTAAAACTCCTCTAGATGCACTTTTTGGTGACAAATGTCTTGTAAAACTCCTCTAGGTGCACTTTTTGGTGACAAATGTTATGTAAAATTCCTCCAAGCACACTTTTTATTGACAAATATCATGTAAAACTCCTCCAAGCACACTTATTAGTGACAAGTGTCATGTAGAACTCCTCTAGGTGCACTTTTTAGTGACAAATGTCAAGAAAATCTCCTCCAGCGCACATTCCTTGTGGCTTTACCACCTCTTTTCTTCGTTTTGTCTTGGAACCCTGAGACAAGTTCATTAAAGGGGTCATCTTTCAAACATGAAGTTGCCACCACAAAAAATTCAAGTTTGAGCATTTGGCATATCATCATGACTAAAGGTTTCAAAGTGTTTTCAAAGTATCTGCCATAGTTTCAGGACTCGTTGAGTACTCGGCAAACTCGCCAAGACTCGTGAGTCCGATCTCTAAAGTGATTGAACTACATGGGATTAGGGTCCCTCCTTGTTTACAAAGGATGAGATTGTTGATTTTGAGAAGCAGGCTATGGAGAGTGTAGATGCAATAAAAGCAAGAGAGATTGAATTGGATGACACCAATGTAGATGATGTCAACATGAGGCAGAGGAGGAGTCACTACCATCTGGCAACAGGGTGGAGCCACAATCACAGCCTTCTAGGCCCATCAAGGAGCCAAAGTCGAGTGCGAGGACTAGACCCTCTCTCCAATTTTTCACTAGAATGGGGAAGAGGAAATTGTAAAATCTTGTAATTTGTAACTAGCCTAGGTATGCAATTTATGACGATGATTTTCAAAGAGAATCATCATAAATTCATAATAGTATCCGCTAATCATTGTATTCACATGATGATGCAATTTTGTACTCTATTTATATTCAAACCTAATAGAAAACACTTCCCCGACATTTTATAGACTCATTTGATACATTTTGTAACTATATTTTGCATTAAAATTGTGTTTTTTTTTTTAAATTTAGTATTTTTTTAAGTTGCCAAGTTTTTGCCAATTCCAAAATTATTCGTATGCCAAGTCTGAGTCAAGTCCAAGTATGCGAACTGTGTTCTAAAGTATAGAAATGGGTGTCAACAAAAGCAAGGATTTATTATATTGATAATAATAATCATAACATAAATAATTAAAGTTTAAAGTTTAAACCAGTGGCCTAAAGACAATAAAGGGACCCAGGGAGATAGTGTCATTAATTTGAAAACATGGTAGGGGCACAGGGTAGCAGCTATATATATGTAGACCATATAGTTTATTAGCACAAGATACTATCATGGAGTACCCTTCTTTCCCATTTCAATAAATTGATAAAACTTCAACACTCGTAGAAATTTAAAGCCTTATTTTGTTTATATATATACATAGTTGCAAACTTGGACTCAGCAAACCCCAAATTTAAAAACTCGGCAAAAACTAGAGAAAGACTCAACAAAACTAGGCAATTGAGAAAAATACTTTGGGCAAAAAAATTGGAAGTTTTTCAATCTACAATCACATTTTAGAGCATGTTTTTCAGTATACAAGCATTTTAGGGCACGTTTTCAAAATACAATCATATTTTTCAATTATAGTCGTGTTTTAGGCACATCTTTCAGTATAGAGTGATTTTACGTCTCTTTTTCAGTCTACAGTCACATTTTTCAGTGGCTATGTTTTTAAACATAGAAAAAAATAGGGCATGCAACAGGGAAACCGGAAATACCAGTTTTTGCAATGTTTTTGGCCCTTTTTTTCCACATTTTAGTGCGTTGTGAGTTAACCCTACAACTTGCCAAGTTCTCTGCAAAATTTCAAACTATGTATATAGATGCACCCATACCATATAGTTTATTGGCACAAGCTACTATCATGGAGTGGCCCTCTTTCCCATTCAAATAAATTGATAAAATTTCAGTACACATAGAAATCTAAAGCCTTTTTGTTGTTTCTCTTCTTACTAGGACCTCTTTGGGCTTTGATCCGAAAATTTTCAGCTTTGGAAAAAAAAAATCATCCAAAAAATAGAAAATTACAAGTCTATTAGTGTATTTCTTTAGTTCTTTTAGCTCTTGTCAACCAAATAATAGCACTCGAGGAAAAACAAATATAATTTATATGATATATCTAAGAAACTTCTATAAGAAGTTTCCCAATTTTCAAGCGATGATTCCCAGAGAAATAAAGAATGTTGAGAAACTTCATTTGAAGTCCCCTGATTTCTGGAGACATTCCCATATGTGTCTCCAAGACAAGGGCATTTTTCTGATATAGGAAATGAGTACTAGGGATCAAGGTATGAGTCTCTGCAACTATGGTGGATACATATTATGGCTCTGCAATAGCCACCAACATTAGAGATATTACCTAGTACATAAGCCAGCTAACTTGACAAAAATATAAAGTTGACAACTATGGGTACTTGCATAACCTTCTAGCACTAGGCACCAACTTCTGAAAATCAACATTTAGGGATTGATGAAATGCACAAGAAGATAGGAAAGCAACCAATCCATAACAGTTCTGTAGGAGAATACAGACAGCATGCTAAATAGTTTAACCCCAAAGCAGGGTCAACCTAGTAACTAGATTGAGTCTCACTCCATAAAAAACCAAAAATGAGGTGGCAGCACTAGGAGAGAACGTTATGGATTGAGATGGCTTAGATGATTAAGAGTTCATAGTTTATTTCCTGTCACTGATTAGTATCCCTTTGTTCTAATAAATTGTATTTTTTAATGCAATGTACAACACAGTGTAAACAATATGATCGTTGAATTTCAATTTCTTCCATACATGCAAATTGAATATAATCTCCTCATATTTTAAGACCTTTTAACCATTAATAGATTCCATGTTCATAATTCATATATTACAAGTCATGACAAGACCATAGCTACAATATATATATGGAGGTATGTTTGACAGGGTTGGGAAGTGGGAGGTCAGGATGAGGACCATCTCTTATACCCTGAAATCCTACAATTTTTTTTTTAACAATTTGTTTCATATTTCTGTTCCAGCAGCATAGCTTGTTAGTAAAGCAATTACCTCCTAGCATCTAAGATCTAGCATTTGTTCTTTCCTAACACATTATTAGCCAGCCCCCTATATACAGCCAAAATTTAGATTCTCCACAATGGTGATCCAGTTGCATAAATGTGGACACTGACATTAACATGCGTTGATCCAAAAATGTCTAGTTAGTGAATATAGCTGACAATTTGCTTTCTGTCATGTGGACCCCTGCCCTATTGGCTCTAACCCCACCTATCATTGAACCATTTGTTTAAAATAAATTTAAACGAGAAGGAGAAAAAATGCTATAACAAAAATGTGATTATTTGCACTTCTAAGATATGATAATGACCATATAAATAAAACTTCTTACCTTTAGTGGAACTGATAAGTTGGCTGTGCGTAATATAGCTTCTGCAATACTGTAGCCATACCAAGGCTAAGGCCAAATTTGTTCATAAACACATTAATTCAAAATGGTTAGACAGAAATTACTAAGGACCAAGAATTAGGAACTAACATGTATCATACAAATGCAAAAGTTCTATACTGAAAAATCAATGTAAACCAATGTGGAAACTTTGAGCACTAGAACGCTATAGGTAGCACATTTTGTTTATGGTTAATAGAATTATTGGCTCATTTTCATTTCAATATAAATTTTAGTACTTCTAACAGTACTTCCACATATTAAACTATTTGAGGTGAATTCAGGAAGCACATAAAAGTAGTTTTGGAATCATATCAGAAGCTGCTCAGACTTTCAGAATCCTTGACTATTCATTAAAAGAATTCTCTATTGCTACATTTGAAACCACCTTTATTACCAATTGAATTACTATTACTTATCATAAAAAAGGAATGATTCTCATGGTACAGAAAACAAGACTAGAGAATGTTCACCTTAAATATTTCGACAGGAGTAAACCAGGCTGTATCATTCTTCTTGTACAGAGAATCTAAGTATTGCATATATGCACTCCTCCCTGAAACACCAAGAACAATGTTAAGGTCAAACATTTTGTAATGTCCCCATTTTTGGAATGGTCGCCATTAGGGTTGATTTGGGTCTTTCACTCCACTCCGGGAAATTTGGAGGCTATCACAAACAATGGAGATGACTTGTCATATTTGCATATTACCTTTGGTACACTCATCAGGGATATGGTGATTTGTCTTCTTTGGAGCCAACCAATTGGAGGACCTTTCATATGGATTTGTGATGGGAGTTTGGACTTCATCATATGTTGTATGGATGTTATCATCACCTTTTGGCCTTGCCTTGGGCAACTTGACATCATCATGGAGATCATTACCCACCTTGGGTGATTTGGTATAATCATGGAGATCACTAGTCACTTTGGGTGAAGAGCAAACATCATTCACATGCCTCTCCTAAGCGTTCATTGATAGATTATCATATGCCTTGACTAGCACTTGATGTGGAATAAAATAATCAATTATTATCATTAAGGCGCCCTTTGCTAGTCATCCTAATTCATATCTTTAATTTGAATTAGGTGTTTATTCAATGGAGACACAATTCACATGGGTCGGCCCTCTTGAGAGGGAAACTTTTAATTTAAACATGAGCTAATTACCTAGGTCGGCCATAAGGAGAAGATGAGACAAATTGTGTATATATACTTGATCATTTGGCATTCCAAAGGTATCAATCAAGCATTTCATTCATTCATATTTGGAGAGCAATCTCTAAGGGTGACTTGCGACGAAAACCTCAAGTGACTTGGGAGGAGTTGGGCGACAATCTAACTTCTTCATTGGAGGATTCC
Source organism: Cunninghamia lanceolata (assembly GCA_027924645.1). Classification (NCBI taxonomy): domain Eukaryota; kingdom Viridiplantae; phylum Streptophyta; class Pinopsida; order Cupressales; family Cupressaceae; genus Cunninghamia; species Cunninghamia lanceolata. The sequence continues at coordinate 15,245,995 of BSBN01001466.1, read as the reverse complement.
GTGATAGGAGTCTACTTGCACATCAACTTCATCAAGGGCAGATTTCATATCAGCTATGGAGAGCATTCATGAAGGGCGACTCAGCTAGGGTTGGAGCGAATTGCATCTAAGGAGGAGCGACCCACATTGAGGCTACCTTGAGCATTCATTGAAGGCAACTTTGGGCTAGGGTTTACCCTAGAACTAGAGCGCATCATCTTGAGGAAGAGCAACCTACTCTTAGGGCAGATTTGAGGTGAATTGCTGGCTGGTTGGAATTAGGGTTTGCGCAGATTTATAACAGCAGACTTACCACTCCTAATCCAGCCTCTATTGGAGTTCATTTATGCATTATTTTGATATGTAATTATTGGCACTAGTATCTACTTTGTTGCTGGGCTATTGGCTGGTTGCCATCATCATATTGTCAACTCAAGATTTCATATTTACAGCATTTATTACAGCAGGCTTCATGTTCATTGTGGTGGTGTAAATTGATGTGTTCAATGTGTAATTCATGGTGAATATCATTTGCATTGTTGGACCAATCTTATGATGCATTTATGTTGATGTTGGATGTGATTTATGATAAATATATACAATTCTTTTCAAGTGTGATTTTTGATGCAAAACTAGGGTTAGGGAAGAATCATAAAGTGCAGAAATTTAGGGCAGAAGTCAGAAATTAATTGGGAAAGCCCGAAAAACCAAATTAGGGCAAAATATCCCCTTTTGGGATATTACACATTTATGTAAGCTAAGCTTCAATAAGCATTCAAAGCCTTCTGCTCTTGTATTGAATTGGCATGTATTCTCCAAATATTCTCCTTTTTGTTTTGTAGAATGACAATATTTTCTAGCTTATAGTGGTCTCTGCTGGGATTATTTATGATGGTGAATTCCTTTGTTTACAATAACTAGTTGATAACATTGTTACTTATTGTACAATTTCAAATAAAATCCAAGATAATACAGGGGGAAAAAGAAGGGACAAACTTCTTACGGTGTAGTATTTCTACCTCAAGATATGTTACAAAACATAGGAGCAAAAAGTTCTCCAAGTAAGTATATCAGCATTTTTAAACGTGTTGAAAACAAAGACAATTAATAAGAAACAGAAGTATCAAAAAGAAATATCTTGCAAAAACATTAGGGGGAAAGAACAAAAAGTTATGTATCACCCCCACTTGCAAACTGTAGATAAATGCTATAGTAAATTGTGTCATCCCAACATAGGAAAGCAAGAGTTATTGTGCCAATAGCCGAATGATGAGTAATTGCAAATGTTTTAAAGTAATGTATTTAGTATACATTGAGTGATCGTTTGTTAGTCACCCTCTATTCTTCAAAACATAGGAGCTAGGAGATGCATGTTGTTTCTGTGGACTGCTGAGTCTAATGGGAGGCCATGTCTACTTACTGCCAACATGAGCTAATGAAATGTAGGCAACCATTTGCCAGAGAAATGCATCTCAAATTACATCAAGGAGTATGATAGTTATGTGTCATTTGACCAACAGAATTACAAGGAAAGTCTTGCCTGACAAAAATTACAGAAGCTGACATTTCTGCCTATCGCCCAAGAGACAGAATCAACATCTTTAAAAAGACCAAAAGGTTTAGCTTTGACAATGATAGCTAGATCCCAATTCAAAATCCTGAACTCCCATAATCGAAGCAGAAATTGTCCTCTTGAAAAGTTGCCATACTTCTTGACTTCAAACTAGTTCAAAGCAAATCGATGGCAGACAACAGTACTATATACCAACAAGTTTTGAAACTATATCATAAGTGTCACCTAAAAGAGGACCTCACCAATTTCAAACTACTCTGGATATTAAGGCTAGCAAAGGTAATTACTTCCTAATAAATACTCCTAATGTGAATTGATCATGTATGCAGTCCCCTTGATTAATTGTCATTATCATTGTGGGAAGTCTCACAAACCAATAAGTGCATAATTGAGTGTACATTTGGCATAAAACTGAAGGGTGGCTTCTTGAAAAGAGAATCCACATTAAATCGGGTGCAGAGCAGTCATCAAGAAATCCAATTACTTCACCCTCTCGTGTACATAAGTTTACATCTACATATTGAAATTTGTTACATTCACTATGCATAGCTTCTTTTCTTCTAGTAAATTATCTAGAATTTCATGTTATGAGTAATGTAAAGCCCATGCAACCATACACAAAACTCCCTCATTAAATTCTCAGACAGATAATATAGCATTCAAAACTACAAGTGGGAGCCTTGATACTGAAAAAGAGGCCTTGTGAGCAATAGAATGCTCCTCCTAGGATAAAGCAACATATCAGTATTAAACTAACCTACCCATCAAATTCATGAGCTAGAACACTGATCATGGGAGCTATACAGATCAATCTAATTAGAAGCAATACAGGTAAAGAAGGAACTCGTCAACATGATAAAAAAGGTGACCCATTAACAAGATTGATGTAAAAACATTCCTATAGTTCATCAGTTGACCATCTTTGTATTATTTTCTCTTAGGAGAGCTGGTTACTTTCAAAAGAAAACCATTCAGGAGTTCAGAGAAAACTAACAGAATGATTTTTTGTTTCTCCCATCTTACCTTACCGAATGGTAGTGTGAAGCAACTTGCAACAATAGCTGAATATTCATGGAGATGATAATAAACATCTAAGGCACTACCCTCTTGTCTGGACTATGTAGGCACTGGATCTGGCTTTAAGGTCTTGCAGAGGTGTTCAAATAGAAGCCATCACTCCACACCTCACATAGGATACCAACAATGAACATATTATCAGCTTCTTTACTGCTCAAGATTCTTTTAGCTGTGGATGTCAGCATAGATGCCTTTGTTTCTGCAAGACATACCCTTATGCTCCTAAGAACTATACTAGCCTCAGTCATTCTCCTGAATACATTATTAGAGACATTTTTGGGTCCAAATATTGACCATCAATACACATTATATTTCTGTTGTCAAGAACAATTAGAGAACAGTTTCCCTCTCCTTTACCTTTTCTACATTAATTTCTATTTGTGTGAGGTTTCCCAGGATATGTTGGTCTTGTTTTATGATACATTTTGCTTTGGCCCTCCATTCCTAATACTTCATATATTTCCAGTTTTGAGTCTCATGGATCTTTTTTGGTCATTGATGGTCATTAATATAATGGTTTTTTCTTTTCACCTTTCTTCATTTATTGCAATATTTTGCCTAAGAAAATGCAAGAATTACATAATATTGTTCTGGCTAAAGTTTTATTAATTATACATCTATGACCTAGCAGACAGCATTAATTGAAATCCAGATATATTTGCATTTCTTTTATCAAATTAGCAGTAAATGTGCATCTACTTTCTTGTGGATACCCTCCACTACCAATGACTGAGATCAATCTTCATCCAAAGTGCATTTTTTTAATGATTTCTCTACTAGAAGCAAACTAGTGCAAATTTCATTGAGAAAATTTATTATTGTAACAACCCCATGACCACCTCTTCAAAAAGCAGGGAAAAAATTGGGCTTAATTTTTCTTTTAAAAGCATATATGTAATACCTTGTTCATCACCATTCCAATCTGGGAAAACCATATTTAAATTTAAATGGTCATCACCAGATTTAAGTCTTTGGCAGCACAAGAGTACTCCGGGTTAAATATTTGCACATGCCAAGGTCCAAACCCAACACCACAATTAGCCAAGTTTAAATTTTACATCGGATCCAATTGTATATCAGGCATTAAACACCAAATTGGACACACGTCTCTGGCTGACATGAATATGGACCCAATTTGGTTTATTAAATCCGATTTAAACTTTGATTCTTGACTTGGGTTAAAATCTGGTTTTGTCCTTACTTTTAAAGTCTTTGGCTTAATTAACCTTGATTTGACATGTGGCATCAAGCAGTATGACAGTTAACAGGGATTACTAAACTCTGGGTCCACCAGACCTGACCACACAATAAAACCAATTTAAGACTGTTATCTGATCTGCATATCCATTGGAGCACTTGTGTAATATCCGTCTTATCGAATCCAAATTTTCCCTTCGCTGTCCTGAATTTTCTGATTTGTTTTTCCGGTGTTTTACTTGAGATTTTGATGATTTGTTTTCACATGCATGTAGTTTATAGTCTGAAGATGGAAAAGTTCAAATATAACATTCATATGACAACAAATGGTAACCATAAAATAGATAGATCAGCTGGAAATACAATTTCAAATTAAAGATATGAAATTGGTTTCTTTATTCACATACCCGGATCATGAAATGGCATGACTCAAATACATAGGTGAGCGCTGATTACATAACAGCCATGACTGATTTCAAATCAGACCTCCAAAGACGTACAAAATTGCCTCAAATAGTGATCAAACCCGAGTGCAATGCAAATATGATAACATCCAATGATTGACGCCTTGCTAGAGATGAATGATGATGAAGAATAGGAGACAAAATCAATGTTTGATTGCTGATATAACCTGTAGCTGCTGCTGATCACAAAAACCTAGTGCCAAATGCCAATAAACTCCTCAAAATCCAAGCGGCCATGCACAAAATAGGAGCGATTAGGGTTAGGATGCCAAAATGATCATGTAACCTCAATGTAGATGCCAAAAACTTCTCAGATCTGCAATTGATATCAATATTCAAACTGCTGTCATAAAATCAGACCATGTATGAATGATATAAATCACCAAAAATGCCCTCCTTTGTCAAGCGATCCCTCTAGAAACCCTCTCAAAGCATTTATTGATGAAAGTATATCAAAATATGAACCAAATCTGAATGTCAATCTTCAAACCCTAGCTGATTGCAAATATCCTCTTCAAACCCTAGCTGATTGAAGCTTGCATCCATCCATTAACCTGCAAATAAGCTCAATAATGGCTTCTATGTGAAACCATCTCCCATAGTGAATTGGGTTTTCGTCCAAATCACTTTTATCCAAGGGTTTTTGTCCTTGAATCAAACTGAAAATCACTTTCAGCCAAGAGAAACTCTCAATATGCAAAAATACCAAATGATCAAGATGTCAAAAATGATGCCAATGACCTTTTATGCTTTTTCCCTTGGACGCCCATATAGAACATTATTTTATAATTTTTGAAGTCCATAACCGCCAAAGAAACCAACTCCAATAATTTATTTTATTTTTAATTATTTTTTTCCTCCTTGAGCAACAGCGCTAGAGAGAGAAAATAATAATATTTTATTATTTTTTCTTTATTTTCCTTTTTCTCCTTGGTGGTGTCGATTTTCCTTTGGGAAATATATAAATAATCATAGTTCCACGAAGTTTTGAGGACGAGGACGGGGGGACGGCGGGGGATGCATTTCGAGGACGGGGGGGTGGGGGCCTAATTTTGGGTGCGGCGGGGGACGGCGGCAGGGGAGCGGCGCGCTAAAATACATATAGTACTTGAAAAATTAGTTAAAAAGATGTATAACTGCAGAAGCCTAAGGAATAACTTAATAAGTAAAGTTTAGAGTTTAAACACATTGCAATGATTTATCATTTCAAACAGTTCACGTGCCTTGTCTATGCTTCCACATTTTGCATACATGTCTAACAGGGCAGTTGCAACTACAAAAGATGACAAAATTCCTCTATCCTTTATGTTTTGATGGATGTCCATACCCTATTCCAAAGCTCCCATTTTGACATAGGCAAGGAGGATGCTGGCAAAGGTTGTAGAATTTGGCTTTACACCAGCCAGTTGCATTTGTTTTAAAAATTCTAAAGCCTTTTCAACAAATCCATTTTGTGCATATCCTGCAATCATTGCAATCCATGAGACCACATTTCTTTGAGGCATTCTGTCAAATAGTTCACGTGCCTTGTCTATGCTTCCACATTTTGCATACATGTCTACCAGGGCGGTTGCAACATCTGACAAAATATGAATACCTAAAAAAAAAAAATTTAAATGTTTTTTTTAATGCATTTCGGGGGGGACGCCTGGAAGTCTTGGGGACGTCCAGAAGTCCCCCCCAAAGGGAGACGTTTCGGATTCGGCAAGGGGGCGGGGAGGGGGCAGCGGGGGGATGTTTCCTTGACGTCTCCCCGTCTCTGAAACGTCCCCGTCTCCGAGATGGCCCTTTTTCAAGGGGGGACACGTCCCCATGGAACTATGTAAATAATAAAATATAATTAAATATTACATTTTATCCTTCTTCCATCTTTTCCTAATTTCCATCTTTAAGTTGTCCAATTTTCACTTTTTCCATCCTTCAATTTTGCCTTGGCTGAATATAATATTCTTTTTGGCTTTATAAGAATATTATAAAATATCATTAGCCAAAAATACAAATGAAATAGAGTTAGTTGAGCCAACTTTCCGCTCTCCAAGCCTCCAAGGTCCTAGCTCAACCACAAATCATTCCCTTACCACTAGAGTTAGCCTACGGGAATGGTGAATAGGCTAACAATCTCCTCCATAGGTGATCACTCCGAAAATGCGGACATGACAACTTGGATCCCAAATTGTCTCAAAGGTGGTGCAATGAGAATCCCAAATGTGATATCCTTATTAAATCTAGGTTACTTGTACTCAAAGGAATTAGAAACATTTTTGGAAACCTATAATATCTCCAACAAAGTGAGTGATTGCCACTTGCCAACATCTCGAATTGGTTAGGGTTGTGTGTGGCAAGATCTCACTCACATTCTTTGCGTTGACCTTGGGAATAAACTTAGACAATGGCCTCCACATTTCAAATTAATTAAATTGAACTTCACAAGTAGATCGGATCCAAGGAAACATATAGAACCCATAATAGTCCTCGATGATATTTGATCCTCCAATGAGATCCCAAACCTAATCTCAAATGTAAAATCCATTGAATAATCCAAACTTAAACAAAAAATAGGAACTTAAACTTGTGAGCCCGCGGTATACTGTGGTGCTATGACAAAGTTACACCCGGCCTATGACTATGGACTTTGTTGAACACTTGGCAACATCTTGCTCTATCTCCACGGGCGCGTGGCAAAATCTCACATTGCTGCCTCCTAGATAAGTTAGGCATTTAATCTCCAAGGCAAAGTACCCAAACTTCAAACCGTTTCACCCAAATTCCAAAGGGACATCAAATCCAAGTAATCTATTGGACCCAAAAGGGAACTTTGTTAACAAATTTGCCTCAGATGATGTTATTGCTCCAATGTCCCAAGACAAAGACACTTGCCCTATCTCACACAGGAACAACTAACTACATCACACAATCTCACACACTTGGCTTGGTCCCTTTTTACTTTTTAATTGCAGTCTCACTCCGGCTTTAAATAGGTTATTTCATAGCTTAAGCCTGATAGTGACCCCTACAAGATTTTGACCCTTGTCCTAATCTCGTATCGCCTTGCCTTTGAGGAACATTTAGACAGCCTTCTACCCATCCCCAACTGATCAAGGAAATTACTAAGTCCTATAGACTTTTCCCTAGTCAACCATGGATGAAAACTTGGCCACCCTACAATCAATAGGTTTGAGAGAATTCTAAATGACTAAGTCATTAATGAAAACTTAACTGCTCTACTACTGAAAGTCTAAGCAAGTTCCTAATAGGTCTAGCTATGTATGAAAGCTCCACCCTTGAGAAACAAACGGATCCCAAACAATCTCAAATTGGATATGCCAATACTATTATAAGTAAGGATTAAACGAGACACAAGTATCTCTTCACGATATGAAATATTAAGATTCTTTGAGGATAAATCCTCTTTCAAAACAAACCCTCAATAACAAGGATATAAGGATTGAATCAATCTACACCTTCAGGTGGAGAGACAAGCTAGAAAGACATAAACATTAGTCTAAGGCATTGATCCTCAAAAACAAGGTTATCCAACTGAATCACCTCAAGATTGATTATCATTCCACACATACAAGGTACAATTACAAAGGCAACCCGCATACAATCTTTAACAGACTCATTCCAATATGCAAAATAACTGATATAACAGTTAGATTATTCATACACCCAATACCAATTGAACATGGAATTCAGCAAAGATAAAATTCCTTTCAAAGCTTCAAGACTCATTTCATTTTCCATGTTGAATCCATCTAAATAAACATACATTTGGCATTACTGCCTTTGATTCACAAAATAATATAAGCCTATTCTTTAACAACTACTTCACTATTAGCCTTCAATAACCTCAATTTAAAACAAAGACATTTGCACAATCCCTTCTCTCAAACTGTAAGTTATAAAATTCATTGAATACAATAATTGTTAGTTTTGTTCCCTTAACCAAGATTTGAAGATCATCCACACCAATTGAGAATAGTTCCTCTAAGTTACTTCTCAAACTATGCCTTGGCTTGCCGCACCTAGGCAAAATTATCAACCTACAATTGGGGTCAATTGAGAACAATGTACATCCAACATGTCTTAGGAAGGATTCGCGTAGATTTTAATTCAACATGAACACAGATATTCTATCAACTAAATTATATTATATCATCTTGAAGATAGAGTTAGAAAGATGTCACCCGAGATCCTTTCATTGTCAACTATGGCTTCTGTTACAAAGAATCGATGTTGTTCATTATACAGAGGAGACAAAGGCTCCTTAAATAGAATTACAAAGACGATGTTTCTAAAAGAAACAATCGTTAACAAAAGACGAAGTTAGAAACTACTGGATGACCATTAATAACATAAATAGAAAGATATTATTCTAATACCCTCCCTTAATGGTCATCATTCTAACTACCCAAAGAGATAACAGAGAAGGCTGCCTCCTTCTCAGAACGCTTCTGCAACAAAGGACAAGAGCCTGCCACTGACTCTGCCACTTGAGATGAATCTGCCACCAACCATCCCAGAAACTGCAGAACTTCTAGAAAAAACCAAAAACAACAACAGCCGTCCAACCTGATGTTGGAGAACTGTCCCTCCCTGTAACCAGAGACACACCGAGAACAGGTGCCACGATTTTGAGGAAAAATCGGCAAACCCTCCAAACTTTTGCAGATGAGCATGACACTCCAAAACAGACTGCAAGAAGTCAACTGTGCAGATGTTCGCCCCAGCAACTCCAAGTGCGACCAAAACAGACTGCAACGAAGTACAATTTTTGAGGAAAAAATCGCCAAACCCAGGATGCTTACACATGGTATAAACCGGACACGATTTTTGAGGATAAAAATCGATCAAAACTGGACACGATTTTTAAGGTGAAAAATCAATCAAAACCAGACATAAAATCCGAGATACGGATTAGAATACAAATCATCGTTTTTAAGGAAAAAACGGTAAAACCTATCTAGAAACCAGAGAGCCCTCCCGAACTGCAAAAAAACCTGACTAGGGCATACAGGAGCAAACCCTTAATTTTTGAGGAAAAAATTATAAACCCTCCCATGATTTTTTTTAGGCAAAAAAATCAGAAAACCATACAGAATTTTTTAAGGAGATAAATTATTAAAACCCACAAGCAAGTTTTTTTTTTATAAGGGGCAAAAAATTATTAAAAACCCAAAACAGATTTTTTTAAGGGAAAAAGGTATTAAAACCCATCAGAACATCGATTACCTAGAATTGAAAACAGTACAAAACCAACATCCACGGAAGTGTTTGTGACGAAGGAAGAAAAGCCACCGAGACCCTTAAACAGAAACCCACGAACCAGCTTTAGAAGAAAACGCGATTGACAGGAGCTCATGCACTGGACAAAGAACTTCAAACACGCCCACGAAAACAAAAAATCGTGACTGCAAGGAGAAAACACGACCAAAGAGGTTTGAAAACTCTCAAACACAGGACGCAACCCAGAAGTCTTTAAACACCGCCGTTTCAAAAATCGCGACCCTAAAGGTTGACGGTGGGCAAAGCACCAACGCTTGCAAGTAGCAATCAAAGCAAAGCCACTGGAACTCTTAAAAAAACGTTGATTAAAGCCTGCAGTCCGCAATTTTCAAAGAACATGGGTTTCAAACACAATTCGCGACCCGGAATATTGAAGCGCCCATCAAATCCTAGGTTTGCATAAGTCATGATCAAAAGAGAAGCCGACCTTCCAAAACACGACCTTCAGGCACAATTCACAAAAACCGCGACCAAAAACCCGCGATTTAGCCGAGGTATTAATCAAAATGCGACCTCTGAAGACAGGATCCACTACCTTCTGAAACGGGAGGAAGGGTAAACACGACCTCAAAAGGATTCGTGAACAGAGGACAAGGAAAATGAAAAAAAAAATCAAAAACAGATTTTCCCTCCTTCTGGCTCTGATACCATGTTACAAAGAATCGATGTTGTTCATTATACAAAGGAGACGAAGGCTCCTTAAATAGAATTACAAAGACGATGTTTCTAAAAGAAACAATCGTTAACAAAAGACGAAGTTAGAAACTACTGGATGACCATTAATAACATAAATAGAAAGATATTATTCTAATAGCTTCATCCTTGACCAATAAGGTATTAGGTCTATTGTTCCACTTGGCCACCCTCACAACAAATATTGTGCTCCACAGGACTATTGGGCATTTTCTTTTGGGTGCTACTTGGGGCTTCATCTAGCCACTTAGCCATTCTGAATCATGGGCACAGACCCAACTCAAGTTATCCCCTTTGAACTTCAACCCAACTTGCAATTTCAACCATGGGCACCAAACCACCTTCACAATTCATCCATGGGCATTAGCCCATCCTTAATCAACCTTGATAGGGATCACACATACACACATGAAATCCAACAGAACACTTATTTGCATAAACATTCACAATAGCAATTGGCAGACACATTGTGGCCACAGAAATCAGGGAGCCTTTCAGCAACAACTGAGCATTCACAGATGTGTGCTTCAATGCTGCAACCCCAAAATTATGGGCAACAACCCAAAAGGCCAATATCATGAGTGGGCAACAACCCAAGATTCACCAAGCAACAACCAAGTGGACTCTAAAGGCAACAACTAGGTGACAGTAATACAGGCAACAACCAAAAGCTAAGGCTACAACCCTAGGGAAGGGGAATTGGGCTAAGGCAACTGTAATATCCCAAACAGTATCTGCCCTAAAATTCTGATTTTTATTTTCTGAATTCTGCCCTAGTTTTCTACACTTTTGGTTTTCTGCTGAAACCCTAATTTCTGATCTGATTTTTCTGCTCTTAATTAAAATATTCCAGCGAACATAAAACACATCCAAACATGGCAAAAATGATGGCAAATGATACTACACATAGACATTCATCATAAGCATGAATTACGCCATGAATTACACAATGTAAGGCAACCAAATTGGTAACACAAGTCTGATTTTCTGAACTAAACCCAGCAGATACAAATCAGAATTCTGAATATGCAAGTTACATCCAAACATCTAGGCCAAATATGCCCGAATCCATTATAGATTTCTGCTATTACAATTCAAACCTTATTATAGGTTGATGCATACCAAAAACATGACAAATTGAAGAGCAAATGGTGCAATCACCCTCCTAGGAAGTGGCGCCAATCCTAGGGCATAAAACCCTAATGCAATGTGAACATAAACCACCAAGAAATACTACTCCAATGTGGCGCTCAGATCTGCTGCTATGAATTAAGATTCAAGAAACCCTAACCAATGAAGAATTCGCCTCAAAATGCCACGAATATGATCCTCCAAGGTTGGCGCACAAGGCTAGGGTTAAAACCCTAGTGTCAATTATGCAAGGGCCACAAGAAGAATCTTCTCCAATGCTGATCTCCAATCTGATTTATGCAAATCTGCTCCAAATCTCCGTGGATCTCCAATGAACTGCAAGTAGGCTTCCGTTATGAAACCTCCACAAAGATGAATTAGGTTTTCGTCCAATTCACCTAGAATCACAAGGGTTTTCGTCATTGGATTCAAGCCCAACTTTTCATTCAATTCACCTAGAATCACAATTGATGCAGTTGTGGTAAGTTTTTGTGTATAAATCTACAACCAACTCCAATCTAGCATAAGTTTTATTGTCTCTTCTGCTTTAAGTGCTATAGTTATCCTAGTGTATAGGACAAAGGAACTTTTTTTATTTTGTTATTCATGACTTTTCAAAATTATTTTTGGCTAAGCTATTGAATAATTAGGGTGTCACAAAGGCGAAACTGGATATATTTCACTTCAAGAAACATGCACAAACAATTGGGTGGAGATATGCTCCAGAACTGCATGCAAGTGCAATGTTATGAACACAAAAGATAGACAAGAATGTAAAAAGAAATTGTCTAGGATATGTATTAAACTTTGTGATGACATAAACTAGACTTAAAAAGAAGAATGCGGTGTAATTTAGTGTACCGAATACAAGGGCAAAGTTCTCCTCTTTGGGCAGGACCAAAATTCAATTACCATACCTTCTAATTTATTGAATTGTATAGATTTTTCTAGTACTCCAACTACACCGGGTCTTGTAGCAAAATACCCAAATTGAGGATCATATAATGCAGAGTGAATAAACTCCCTAACCTGCAAAATTACATAAATGTTAATGAAAAAACTTATGTAACAAAGTAGACCATTTGATTAAAACTTCAAAAGAGCGATAAACCTAGTTTTAGGGCATTCCCAAATAAAATGATAACTTACTAGAATTGGTCGATCTTTAACAATATCTGCTGATGTTCTATAATATGACACTCCACACCAGAAAATGCTCCAGCGTTTATTTATTGAATGAATGCCACTTGTTGATTGCCACTCTACAAAGGCCAAAAATTTAAAAACAGTAATGGTCATACAGATTGAAGTGAAATTTTAATATGGGACATTTTAAATCTTCCTGATAATAGTTACTCGCTTCTCTAAAAATGTCTCAGATAGCTTATATAGCAATGCAATATGAAGTGGCAAATAGTGTGATAGGTATCCCATTCTATCAGTATTGGAGAGGAGAGATGAATAACGTACCAAGTGCGCGAGTAGCTCCCCACAGCACCTCACGAATACCCATCACCTACCCACAAGATAACCAGAAAATGTAATGGGTTATATGTTTAACCCCCGACCGTGTAAAAGCTTCTTAAAAGGGTGATACTGTGAACAGTGGATGGAGGTACTTCTGTTGGCCTCCGATACGTACTAGTCTAAGCCCAATGTCATGCAGTAATGTAGTTCAAGGATAAATATGGTCAGTAAAAATAAAATTAGGTTTAAATATTTTTCCCAAGAACATATATTTGTAAAGAAATTAAAGACATTTTTGCATTGGTGAAAATTGTATATCAGGCTCTTTTTCTTTATGTTTTGGGTTTATTTAGTGTTTTAAATGTAATAATTAGTTTACAAGTGGTATATTTTTGCATAAATATGAGTCATGACATCACCAGATCATAATGTCAATATCGCTCATTTCTAAAGATTGGTTTTGATCCCTAGATCTGCTATTTGTCTCCCTACAAATCTGTAGCTGTAGACTTGACGCAAGTCATCTCGTAGTCATAGATCTAAACCTTGAATTTTTTAAATCCAAAATTCAAATTAACACCTCACCAATCTTTTCACTAGGCATTGTGAGCCATCCTAACACACGTTTGTGTTGATTTGATCTTATGTTATTGTATTTGAGGATATTCACTCATTCATTTGAAATCATGCTAGAATGTTGGATTAATCAAAAGAAACCTAGGAGTTATTGAAGGTCATTGTTATAGAACATTTATGAGAGTATCATGTAACAATATTACATAAGCACACATCATCCCAAGTCCATTGCATGCTTGCTTGTTGTCCTCAATCATTATTCCAAAACTACTGAATCAATCATCTTAGGGGTTTGACTAAGGAGAATGTGACCCTCACAATTCAACAAATTCCCCAAAGGTGTTTCTAAACACTATCAATCCTTACAAAACTTCAAATATCAAAAGATTGAGGAAAGCAAACATTAATAGTCCACTTTCTACTGGGTCAATCTTTCGAGTTATAGTTCATATCCACATGTGAGGTTTAGGTTTGCACTCACAAAGATTAGGTCTACACTCATGTAGGTGAACCAAAGTGAATCACAATTAGTTTACAGATTTTGAGACACGTGTCTAATTAGTCCCAAAAACTCAATGTTGTGGCAAATTGACTAGGTATCTTCAATTTAACTTTCTCATCTTCATAATCTAGCTAAGTACTGCATTTTATTTTATTTAACTTTTACATTTAATTTCAATTATCAATCTCAACTCATTTATCTAGGTTAATTATTGGTTGTGTTTTAATTTTTTAATTGGCCTAGATAATTTATGTAAGTGGTGTTTTTAACCTTACATTTTGGTGAGCTCAACTTTCTTACATGACCTAGGGTTATAGCCTTAGGGTTTATTCTTCATTCATTAGGGTTTTCAAATCTAGTTTTCTTATTACATACATTATTTTAGATATTACTGGGGTTTCGATTCCCCTTTTACTAGTGATTTGAAACTATACCTTCCTTTAGGGTTTTGTGCTTTATTGTGAGACCCCATTTTCACCCATGCTACTCACCATTATTTCCCTCGTAGGGTTTTACTTGTTGGTTTATTTTCAGATCTAAGTGACTTGTTGATTTTTTTTATTTTAAATCAACTCTTACTTTCCTTTTTGTATCATTTGGCCTTTCAAGTTTTATGAGTTATTTACATGCCAAGATCTCATTTCCTCATATTCCCTCGATGAGGAGTCTTCATTTGACTCATCAAATAGCTCAAGTTACTAAAAATGTTGTTTCTCATGATGTTCCTAATATTGATCATGCTGAGAACAATTTTGGGGATTATAAAGAACACTAAGACTATGATAATGATGCATATGTTGTTAAGAAAGATATGTCTCTTATGGAACAATTACTTATTGATCCACTTACTCATGCTAAATATCCTCAATAATTACATTTTATTTTTCATGGCATTAGTGGGTGTTACTTATGGTATAGATATTCTTCATAATATTGGCAGTCCCATGGCTTCTTCTTCCTTTCCTCCTACAATTGCCATTTCCATGGCTTCTACCACCCTCATTGTCACCTCGAGTCTAACTCCTTCCCCTTCCATTCCTACCTCCACCTTTCCCTCCACTAGTGTTCCACTAGCATCTCATCCTTCTACATCCACTCATACCCATGTACCTATTAGCGACATCCCATATACCTATGTTTATCACACCACTGCTCATCCTATGACCACTTTGCCTTATAGTGTGGCCTCTCATTCCACCACAATGTCATTACTTCTCATCATACACCCTCTTTACACACCATCCATTGTTTCTCATGCTCCTTATACCATCACTATTCCCGCCTCTACCTTAGATACATTACTAGAAGAGTTTGATTGGCTGAAGAAGAAAGTGGATGATATGCCTACTAACAGAGATTCTAAATTACATACAATCATCCATGTTGCACACCACTTACATTTGAGGTTGTTACACATCTATTGCCTACTAGCTTTATAGCACCTAGATTTGAGTTATATCGTGGAAAAAGAGATCCCAATGTCAATTTGCAAGTTTTAATGCTACATATCTAGATTTTCCATATGAATATAAAGACCTAAATAAATTGTTTCCACCAACCTTAAGGGATTATAGTGTTCAATGGTTTTACTCTTTAGTTTCTAATTCCATCCTTTCATTTGACGAGTTAGCCACAACTTTATTAAGACATTTCCATGTTAGTATGGACTTGAAGATAACTATGATGGATTTAACTAAATGTGCTGAAAGACATGATGATCCTATCAATGACTATGTTATTTGCTTCCAATTATTATGTATTAAAATAAACCATCAATTAGATGGTGATGAGTTAGAAACTATTTTTCTTGAAGGACTCCTTCCCCTTATCAAAAATAGTGTGTACTTGAGCAACTTTCCTTCTTTTATGGACAGATGTCCTCATATTAAGAACCTTGAATTAAACTTGATTGCATCCAGTGCACTTAATTATAGCTCATCTTCTCATGGTTCTTCAACATCTTCTTACCCTTTCAAATTTGAAAAGTCTAATACTTTTTCAAAGGGTGATGATTCTAATTAAAGAGGCAAAGAACAATGTGCATCTTATGGCCACCACTTCCAGTGTAGCACCTTTCAAGCCTTGTGCCTTTAGGAAGTTTGCTAATTTACAAGAGCCCTTGGACATTATCTTTCAAAGCTTATTGAGCTCTAATTTAATTATTATTTCACCCATGTGTCCATTGGATCTAATTAGAGGGCTACCTAAGAACTATAATGATAATACATTTTGTAACTTTCATGCAATTAATGGGCATCACATTCAAGGTTGCATGGCTTTACAACACAAGGTGTAATATTTAGTTGACAATAACATAATTAATATATAAGGTGTCAACAATGGGGGCAATAATTTGGTTGCTCCCCCTAATCAAAATTTAAAGATACACAAGATTCTCTTTATATGTGGATCATACACTTGTTGATAGAGTGGATAGAGATACTATGGATGATTGTTATGTTGAATCTCATGTGCACTCGCATATGGATACTTTTGTGGGCACAATACATTCTATAGATGCATGCTCTTCCTCTCATGTTACTTCCTTGATTTCATTTTCAAATAAGGAAATCCCACAAAATAATTGTTTGCTATATGTCATTGGAAGTCTTACATGTACTTCACCTACTCAATTTCTCATTGATCTTGCATGCCAATATAATATATGCACTAATGAGCTTTTATTTAATAGTCATGTTAAGCATCAAGAATATGCATGTTATGGAGTATTACTAAAGATGATTAATGTATATTTGATTAAAACCTTGGGATACATCATTTTACATTTAAAAGTTGGTCCTAAAATGCTACTAGTGTTGCATAATATGATTCCATCCTCAAATTGATGTGACATGTTACTTAGTAGACCTTGGATAGAACAATGTAAAATAGTTCCATCAATTTTACATTAGTGTGTAAATTTTATGCATGAAGGCAAAGTGATCAAAATTGATAGAGATCATTATAGAACAACATCAAATTTGAGTGACTTTGCATTAGGTACATTTAAGAAGACACCTAAAGAAGTCCCATATGAGTGAAAGAGATGATATAAATGATTTATACAAGTTTCATGTAGAAGAATGATGTAAAAATATGAACAAGGCTAATGCATCTTCTTGTCTTATAGCTTATGAAGAAAGGAGACCTAAAGAGCCTCAAGTTGTATGTCCTACAATATTTAATCACAAAGGTCTTGACATAATCATGCCTTCCAATGATCCTTACGAAGAACAAATCAATCATGTACCAAGAAAGCAATAGAAGGATAAAGATAAGATATTTGAAAAGTTTATATTTCATGCTAAGAACACCAATTCTTCGTGGATACAAAGGTGGTCATGATCAAGCAAATGCAAAATCTTTCTATAAAGATACCTCCAAAGAAACAAGAAAAATGGGTAAAAATTAAAGGATGTTTCTATAGTTCCACCTATTGATAATGTTTTTGTCAACAATATTATTTTTTATCGAGAGGAAAGTCATATAATTGAAAAGGAAAGCCATGTAATTAAGAAGTAAGAACTTGATGCCACTTGTTGAGATAAGGATGACCTCTTGGAGGCTGATCTTTCTTGAGAACTTGAAAAATCTTCTACTTTATTTAATTATTTACTTATATTAGCATTTACTTATATATATGTTCTTACACTTTAGCCTTTTGTTTCTACCATTTTTATTGTGCATCTCATATTCTCATTTCAACTTCCATATTATATCTTATGCTTTGATTCCCCACTTGGGGGAATTATTTCTATTTGATTCTTCCTTTCTTGTGTGGCATGCTTAGCTTATATGTTTGCCTAGGTTTTCTTGTTAGCTTTTCACACTTTCTTACATGTCTTGTCTTCCTATATGTTCCATGTTTACCACTTAGGTTTTTGCTTGTCCTTTGTTATGTTATATTACATAATTTATAATATTACTATGTTTTATATCTACATGTTTATGATCCTTGTCATTGTTTACATTTTATGGTCATATGCCTATGATCATTATCATGCTTATTATCACATGTATGTTTATGATCCTTATCGTGTTTACATCTTATGATTACTTATTATTATCCTTGTCATGCTCACATATTTTACACCCTATTTGTGCTTATGTCATCCTTATCTTGTCATTTGCCTTCCTTGGGGGAAACATGGGAGCATCTTGCCTTTTCCATTATTACATTTCATTTCACAATTATTTGTCTTTACATGTTTATCATAGGATGCTAAATCCTACCATGTTTATATGGGTTGTTATGATTATATCATTTTCTCCTCTCCTCTAAATCCTTGCATCCTTTGTATGCAACCAATTTGAGGGGCATATATATTAGTAATGTTATTTTGTGAGTTATGTTTTATGGTGATAGGCTCATAGTAATTATTATGTTCATAGAAGATTTACAAATCTTATATGCTTGGTTAGATTCCTTTCACAATTTCACATTGTTGAAACTTTATTGCTTTCAGTAATAGGTGGAATCTCTTATCTTTTTCTTCTTCACTTTTAATTTTTTGAGGATAGTTACTGCTCAGGAAAGTTATATTTAGTTCTTATTTTAAATATGTGATAGATGCTACTCAATGAATGTTATTTTCTATTTTGTAGGTTTTTTATGGAGATCTCACTATGAGAACAATTCAAGAATGATATAAACACTTTACATAGATCATTGTTATGAAATCATTTAATTGATCATCCTAGGGGTTTAGCTAAGGAGAATGTGCACTAGTAGAATTTGGCAAATAAATGACTACGTGACTAAAACGTTTAGTTACGACAACTAAAAATGCCTAAATTCTACTATTTTTTTTGCAACACAGCTCTAAATGACTAATTTGATCATCGGGTAAAAACACAACTAAATAATTAGTCACACAAATAAAAATTAGACAATATAATATTAAAGTGGGTAGTTAAAAAAAATATTTCAAATTGGGAAATTATTGGTGGGAGTAGGTTGTATTGCGCGTAGGGTTAATAGCAGGTTTTCCATTTTCATGGGCTGGTAACTGTTTTCTAAGATTTCTAGGCGTCATCATTAAGAATTCTATGAATCTTGAAAACCACTTTGAGAACTTGGTCTATACTGGGCAAGATCGATCGGAGAGTGTGGGTTCTCTTAGTGAAGGAGAATATAAAAGACTAGTAACCCATAAAATGAATCGTGTGCATCGTGAAGAAGATGAGAGTCTGTCGATGTGTGAAAGGATGCCTGAGAATCTAATGGATGACTACTCCAGTTTAGAAATTGGGGCAAAAGGAATGGCTTTGGTTTGTACTGAGAGAGATTGCAAAGCTGCCCATGTATGTGAAACAAAGAGCATAACCCAAGGCATTGACAATGGAGATGTCGGCATCGGAGTTGCTCGTACTGGAGGTGATGGAAGCAATTCTTCAACAGATTCCATCAACACAGATGTGTATTACTAGAAGATGCTAGAAGCAAATCCTGAGAATCCACTTCTGCTGAGAAACTATGCCAAATTTTTACATGAGGTAAACATTAATTCCACGCTTTGTGAGTTTGTGAAGAAGCTTAGTTTTGGTGGGGATTGTTGTTGTTTTTATGTTTCAAAAACTAGAGGATTAAAGAGTTTAGGAAACTGGCCATAGAATATGGGCATATACAGCTTCATATATTTGGTCAGAGTTGCAGGAGAAGCAAATCACATCAGCCATGGTAAACAACTAGATCCATTAAAATTTCATGGCAAAAAACCTAAAAAAAATGTTTCATACTGGAAAAAATAGAAAAAATCCTTCGATGTTTTTTTTTTCCACTTGATTGTTTCATCAATTATTTGATCAAAAAAAAATTGTGCAAGTGTTTGCCAAGGCGCAAAAGTCCAAGGCCTATTTCAAGAGGTACCAAGTCAAATTCAAGTGAAGGCGAGGTATTTATATATGATATATTTCGAGATGGGATTGAGTTTTAGGGTTTTGTAGTTTGTTCTTCTATTTGATTTAAGATCTGTGTAGAGGGGAAGACTAATTATAGAGTGAGAATCTACTTGATAAATCAGGACAAGAACAAATATAATACACCTAAGTACAAATTTGTAGTGTGATTTGTATCCTTTTCAGTGCCTGGGTTGCTTGAGGTTTTTGGTTTAAAATGTATTTTAGGGCTCTGCGTACTTGAGAAAATGCACGACTCTTTACTTTTATGAAAATATACAGCTTCATATATTTGGTCAGAGTTGCAGGAGAAGCAAATCGCAGTAGCCATGGTAAACAACTAGATCCATTAAAATTTCATCGCAAAAAACCTAAAAAAAATGTTTCATACTGGAAAAAATAGAAAAAATCCTTCGATTTTTTTTCTACTTGATTGTTTCATTCATTATTTGATCAAAAAATGTGCAGGTGTTTGTCAAGGCGCAAAGTCCAAGGCCTATTTCAAGAGGTACCAGGTCAAATTCAAGCGAAGGGGAGGTATTTATATATGATATATTTCGAAATGGGGTTGAGTTTTAGGGTTTTGTAGTTTGTTCTTCTAGCTGATTTAAGATCTACGTAGAGGAGAAGACTGATTATAGAGTGAGAATCTACTTGATAAATTAGGACAAGAACAAATATAATACGCCTAAGTACAGATTTGTAGTGCGATTTGTATCCTTTTCAGTGCCTGGGTTGCTTGAGGTTTTTGGTTAAAAATTGTATTTTAGGGCTCTGCGTACGTGAGAAAATGCACGACTCTTTACTTTTATGAAAAAAAATCTATTTCAAGGTTTTAGATATATGAAAATTTGTTTGTGTCTAGAGCTTTGTTTTTTGAAAACAAAATTTTTAGGGTTATGGGTATATGAGAAATTGTATGAAATCACATTGATAGGAAGAGAATATCTATTTGGGGTATTGGGTAGGTAGAAGTTGTATGATTCCTGACTCTTACTTGAGAAATATCTTTTGGGGTTTTGGGCTAATGGGCTTTTAGGGTTAGTGTATGTTAATTTGTATGATCCTTGACTAGTTTTCGAACAAAAGAGCAACAAGGATACTATTGCATAGATCGCATATGCAACACTTGTTGGAGATGTTACAATGGCAGCTGCTTACTCTCATGAGCTGCTGGAAGTCGACCTCACAAACTATGTTGCGAGTACATTCAAATAACCCTGTTCTCTAGTCATATTTGTTGATTGACATTGGTGTGTTAGCTAAAACAAAAACATTTTAACTCTTTTGTTGTATACTGCTTTCAAAGTTAATGATAATGTTTCCTATTCTATAATTAAGGTCTACATCAAGTAGCACCATTATTGTATAATATCATATTACATATTAGTTCATGAACTTGCAATAGGCATTGGGTGATTGAAGGACTGCGTTATGTTTGTAGTTCAAGTGCATATGCCTTATTAGTTCATAGAAAGCTTATACACAATTTTATCTTTCAATACTAGCTTTTTGTACAATTATTTGTGGTAAACATATCTCCGTCTCAGTCTATTGCAAATTTACAAGAAAGTATAAAGTTATCCTATAATGCTAAATATTAACTGAGTACACATTGAGTTTTTTGGTGAGGTGCACATTTGTATTTTCAATGGCATTTTACATTGCTTTACACAATGCATTAATTGGAGTACAGGTGTAAACATGCTTGAATAAGTGTTTTTGTGGGGTTGACACAAGGACTGATAAATGCATTTAAATGTGCAATTATGTAAATTGGTATACTTTTTTAAGTCTACTCCACAACTTTTACTCAAATCGCAATGATACACTCATTTTTCCATCTTATAAACATCTGTTCTCACTGCTCATTCACATCGGGTGCACTGAAATATACAAATTATCTTTGGACCTTGATATCTAATTTACAAGAATATGCAATTTATCTTTGAACCTTAACATCTAATGCACTCAAACGTGTAATTTATCTTTAGTTCCTGGTTTGCTTGGGTGTACGTTTTGATAGTCTGCTCCACAAATTTTACTTAGTCACAGTGATGCTCATTTTCCCATCTTATAAACATTTATTTGCACATGCTCATTCACATCTAATGCATTGGAATATACAAATTACCTTTGGATATTCACATCTAGTGATCTGGACTATTCAAACTTTTGTGAACCTTAACATTGAATGCACTGGAATGTGTAATTTATCCTCCTATCCTTGCTTGTTGGACAATTTTATGCCCATTTGGCTTGTATTGCTTTACATAATTTGTTTATTGTTGGATTTTTTTTCTAAATCTTTCATTGCTACTGCTTGTTGATGTTGTAGTAAGCACTTAAACAATCTATTCTTTCTATTTGTTATAGTGGATATTTATGCATCTCTCGTTTGCTTTTGCAACATACTGTACTAAACTATCAAAGAATTTTTAGGAAGTGCTATTGTCAAATGACAAACAACAAATTGGTGAACTTTCTCTCAAGTATTAGTTCCTGCATGAAAATCCTAATAAAAGGAGTCTTAAGGGGATAAATCATAAAAGCTTGTATTTCATGAAAATTTGTTTCTACAAATACCTCCAAAAAATTTTGTGCGGCATTTGCTGAGAAATCCTTAGAAAGACCATATCTTGAAGTTGCCTATTTGTGTTCCATGTTATCATGCATGGGTATGGTATTAATTTCTAAGTTTGTCTGTTATTTTCTCTGCCTTAGTCATAATTTTGGGTTTATAAGTTCAAAATTATTTTGACCCTTTCCACCATGATCAGTTTCAATTTTGCTTCTTTGTTGTTGTGCATTCTATGATAGAAATAGTGATTACCAATATGTCCACTAATTGTCTTCTTCTTTGGATTGAAAATGCAGCTCCTGAATTACCAAATTTGGTAATATAAATTGACTGCTTTTCAGATCACAGGTCTGTTACAACTAGGGCTTATACCCTTGACTCTAGGTTCTGAAGGAGTATGAGCATGAGTTAACTATAGCATAGGGTTGACTTGTTTCTTTTAAAACCCTAACCCTGAGCCAATGACCAATAGTATTTTACTATGATGCCTTTATTTAGCCTATCACTCAATCCGTCGTATAAATCTACCACTTTAAGCATCCCATTCTGTTCTCCCATAGTCATCTTCCTATTAAGCTTATATTTGCTATTAGATCCTAATAGGAAATAACCTGTATCGGGGAGACTCTACCATGTCGGTGAGAGTCATTTTGAAGTCCCTCCAATAAAGCAATTTGCATGAAGAAGCATGTTCGAAGACACTACACTATATCGGTTGGAGATACTGCAAAGTCCCTCCAATAGAATAATCTGCATGATATATTGTAAGCATCGTCAAAGAGACTGCACCGTATCGGCGGGAGCTACTTTCAAGTCTCCCCAATAAAACAAACATCATCGAAGACACCATACCATATCGGTAAGTGTTGTTCTAAAGTCTCTTCGACAAAATAATTTGTATAAAAGAACATCATCGAGGAGAATATAACATATCGGGATAAGAAGTTTTAAGGTCTCTTCGATGGAAGGATCCACATTTAATAACACGAAGTACATCAAGGAGACTACGTTGTATCAAAAGGAGGTGTTTTGAAGTCCCTTCAATAAAGAGATTTGTATTGACGATCATAAAGCTCATCGAAGAGACTAGGAAATCTAAGAGTACGATGAAGTGGAAATCTAGTTCATCAATAGAGATGTCACAGCCATCTGTTAGATGCCCAATAAGAGCCTCTCCAGATCATGTCAACTTAAATGAAGGGTACCAACATGTAATGAGTTGCATATACGGTCTCACTGAGAAAGTTTCGCAGTTGGTTGCCTCCATTAAGCCTATAGTTTCTACACGTAATGAGCATAATTCCACGGATTCAAATGAGGTAAGAGGCTCTATTGATCTCATTTCTTCTTGTTTGGCAAATCTGTATACAAATGCCTCTTAATATGTAGATTAAAATATGAGTGTAGGAGAATCTAACCCAGTTTCTTTATTGTTGGAGTGATCCAAAAAATGTTCTTTTGGACAAATTTATAGCTTGCATTCTTTACTCGAGTTTAGACATCCTACCAAAGATGAGGCATCCATGACAATTGAGGCATCCTACCAAAGATGACATTCATCATAGGCATAATCATCAGAGATAAGGACAGTTTATTGCTATAGATAACAATTCACAGTGGCAACTTATGAACTAGAGCAAGTTGGGTGCATGAGACATGATCTCTATAGAGATGATAGTGTGATCTTGAACTAGGATAGTGAGCTTCATGGGACAGTCATGGATTTCTGAAGAAGACATCTATGAATGTCTTTGTGCTTCTATGCTCAGTGATACCTAGTGGCAGACCTCAAGATAGGTGTTTTTCAAAGCAAGTTATTATAGGGTATGCTAGATGCCAAGATATCAGGGGATAGTCACAGGGTTGCCGTGACAAGTTGTAGCAGGGTCAGTGATGCCTAAATGAGGACAACCACCAATTTTTATGAGTGACAGTCTTCCTCTAAAGTAATCTACACAATCAGAGTAAGGTCAACATATGTGCAAGGACCAGTGGACTTAAAGGGTTTACAAGGTTAGTATCAAAGGCAGATAGGAGAATTTATAAGCCAGTGACAAAAGCATTTAATTCCAGCCTTAAGACTCTTCAAGAGAGGAGTTGAATGTAATAGTAATATAAGATAATCATGGTAGCATCTATAAGAACAACACTTATGAAGTAGAAAGAGAGGTCTACTAAGTGATAGTCTTCGTCAAGAAATGTGTTACTAAAGTAATAAAATGGCATAAGATAGAGTCAAGAGAACATGTGTCAAAGATACCCTTGAAGTTCTCCTACACCTCCAAGAGGTTGTTGAGCAGTCAAAGACAGTTGCACATGTGTCCTATTATCTTGCACAGGGTTGTTGAGGTAGTTTGGGTGACTTGGAGACCAGTTTGAAGGAATATAGCAGTAGTTGGAGCATTTATAAAGGTAGTTTGAACAGAAAGATGACATGTGTAAGCATCTAGGAGTAGATAATAGTTGAAAAGATCAACTTGTCTTTTTCCAACGCCACCAAGAAGTTTCCAAGCATTCAAAACATGAGACAAAGGTAGTTTCAAGCGCCCAAGGTTCAAGGAAGTAGTCAACAATAGTCATAAAGGAAACATTTAATGAATTTTAAACCTATCCTACTTTCCTCTAGTGTAGGATAGTTAAAAGCAGAGTTTACTTTCATTTTTCCTTAGTTCTTTTCACTTTTGGAAAAGCATTGTAAGCTGAAACAAGCTTCTTTCTGTCTTTTAGTGCATTGTAACTCAGAAAATTAGTTTCTTGCCCATTCTTTGAGCTATGTATTGTAACCATGAAGGTTTTTTCAGTAAAGAGAAAGCATTGTAACTTATTTTCAAATCTGTATGTTGTTTTTAAGCATTTTTTTATCAATAAAACAAGTTGTTTTAACCTTCTCAAAGTTGTTTCATTGTGCAAGCTTCAAAATGGTTGATGTGATCTTGTGGTGATGCTTCTTCCCCTTGATTCATGTCCTATTTTTCATTGCCTTTATGCAGAAAATATGTGCTTTTGCAAGTCATTACTTGTGTTTAACTAGCTAAGAGCAAAGTTTAAGTTGATGGCAAAATAATGATTAAAATAACTAAATATATGAATAAATATGACAGAAATCAGTGAATAAATATGACTAAATATATGACCAATTGACGGCAAAATTATGATTAAAATGACTAAATATACTACCAATGGATGGAAATCAGCTAATACAAATGACTAAATATACTACCAATGGATGGAAATCAATTAATACAAATGACTAAATATACTACCAATGGACAGCAATTAATGACTAAATATACTACCAATTGACAATAATTAATTATTACAATGACTAAATAAATGAACAGTCAACAACAATCAATGACTAAATTAACAACTAAATATGCTACCAAATTGATCAATCAAAACAACCAATAAATGACTAAAAATGGTCTAGTCATAAATTTGGTTGCGTTACAAATGACCGACAATAAACTACTAATGGTCACGTGACCAAGCTTAGTCATTTATATGCAACTTTTTAGTAGTTTTTTTAGTCATTTATTGTTGTTTTTCTACTAGTGGTGACCAAGTCATAATTCAATAAATTGCTCGAAGGTGTTTCTAAACACTACCAATTCTCACAAAAAATTAGTTATTAGAAGATTGAGGCAAGCAAATTACAATAATCTACTTTTAGCCAAATCAGCCCTACAAGTTATATTTTAGATTTGCACATAAGTTTAGGTCTGCACTCATGTAGGTGAACCAAAATGAATCATAGCTAGTTTGTAGATTCTAATACACCTATTTCAACAATCCTAAAAGTTCAAGTATTGTGGTGAAATGACTCTAGGAATCTTCAACTTCGATTTCCCATCTTTAGAATCTAGCTAAAGTATTGTATTTAATTTTATTTGACTTTTGCCTTCAATTTTAATAATTTTAATTATCTATTTGAACTCATTTATCTAGGTTAAATGTTGGTTGTGTTAATTATTTTATTGGCCTAGATAATTTATGTAAGTGGTATTTTAACCCTTACAATAATGTCTAAGAGTAAATGAACAATTAAAGAAATAATCACGAAATACCCTAGGATAAAGAGCTAGGATTGAAACTATCTTGAATAAATGCATTGAAATAAATAAGAATCCAAATAATAAAATAATGATACTTAACTCTTTGCTTGATGTCCATTTTTTGTGACAAATGTCACCAATCAATTTGCCCGTACATCAAAAAATTAAGACTTGTTAGACGACTACCTCAAGACTAGAAAACTTTGTTTATCATCAAGGTTCACTTATGTGACTATAGAACCTATCTTATGTGACTATAATACTTAAACTAGTGTGTGGATTAGAACTTAGCCCACATATATGAATTTATCTACTACGATTCTTTTTCAGCTACAAACAAAGCTTTGCTTGGGTATTTGGACCTACAATAACAAAATCAACAGTGTTGACAAACACCTTTGAGGAGTTTGTTAGGATAGGATTACTCTGATATCAATTTAACAACTCAAAATAATGAAAAAAGACAACAAGAAATAATTCAATGTTCCCTATAACTATTGCAATCTATGCAATGGGGTCCAATGAAGGATTACCTAACCTAGAAACCTAGCACTCTTCCCTACATTCATACACTCAAAAAAAGCAAAACATGCATTAATTTATGACAATATGCTTGTTAAAAGGCTTACAACATGCTTGAGCCTCTTAATTACACAATTCAACAACTAACTAAAGGATTTTCCTTCATCCTAAAGGATCAACTCCCTCTCTAATCAAATATGTGTGGCCTCCTCTCTCTTAGATCCACCCCTCCCATTCTCTTCCTCACAACCTCATCCAAATCTTATCTCTTACCAACTCTCAGTCTTTGCTTCTATTACTTGAGTCAATCCTTTTATTTTACTTACTATTAGGTTGATCAACCCATACAACTATACTCTAGTTGGCTAACCCTTGCGATTGCACTCTATTCAATGAACCCTTTGTACAAGCATGATCCAAAAAGATATATGAATGCAACAATGAACTAATACAAGAATATAAATGGTTTTCCTTCTAGTTGGGAAGATGAATGTGATTAGTTTTCCTTGCAAAGGCAATGGTTGTTCCAAATGAAACTACCAAGATTCTAATCACCAACTAAAACACCCATTTAACCAAGATAAATGGTCAACCACGTGGAGGGAAAATAAGAAAGTTCCAATAGGAGAAAATGAAACTTCACAACCCAACAAAGAAGATAGTCTATCAAAAATAATATCAATTGATGTCATACCAAGGAAAATGAACAATCATGACAGGAATAGGTGAGCAACTACAAGAGCATAATAAAAGACAACAATGCAACCCCTTTAGAAATTTAATCAATTTCCAAGTAGAACAACGACCACCAATAAATCACATGAGCTCACTACCTATCTATTTGACATCAATTATATTGTTGAAAGCAATGATGATCACATGAACAAATCAACCCAACTTATGACTTATCTCTAAAGTTTTGTAGTAGCTCCGAACATACCTGCAATAGCTTCCCATATACTTGTAGCAAATTTTAAACACTTGTAGTAGTCTCCAAGATGCTTGTAGCACACTATATAATACCTAGAACAATCTCCAAGATGTTTGTAGCAAATTGTCAAATGTCTACAACAACTTCCTATACATATATAACAACTTAAATGACACATGTAGCAACCCATTTCATTCCTATAGCAACCTACTTCATCTTTGTAGTACCCTATAACATCCTTCTGAGAATGCATATTTGATGAAAACCTTCTAGACAACAACAACCAAAACTAAAGGAAACTAAAAATAAAACCTAATACTATTTTTGGTGATGCCAGATTACTCTTAGACCCAAATGCTCCTATATCATACACATAGGGTAAGAAGTTTTATGAATATATTGCCCATAAAATATAGTTGAGTTATAGAACCATCCTTCTAGAGCAAGCACAATAAATAAAATGCTCCATTAATAACTTAGGTACATTAGAAGACTTCTTCCTTTGCCTCTTCCAGCTCCTAGTTGGGCCATATCTCATCCTCCCTTGCCAAGTTTGTCAATTCCATCCCCCTCTGGATCTCTTTCCACCATAATCCATCCTTGTCCAAGTGCTTCTTCTCCTCCTTTCTCCTCCCGTGGGTTTTGACCCACCACTATCTACCCACCTTCACTAAATGCTTCACCTCTCCTTCTATTCTCTTGTGGGATTTGACCCACCATTTGTCCTCCTTGACTAAATGTCTCTTCTTTCCGCACTAACTCCTTCACTTGCACACAAATTAGCACAACCAACATTATATATATAAAAAATCTCCATAAGTACCTTCTCACCCACTTCTTTTCCACTTATCTATACCACATCAACCAACACCTTTATGCCCTCCAAAGGATATGCCATTATTTCTACAATATCCTTCTCTACTGTAAAAGCTCACACTTTCTTTAGCTCCACCTCCATGTCTTTAGAAAGACTGCATCTGCTGCAACCTCGTTCTTCTCTTCACATGTTTGGGTTGATAACAACATTAACTACTCAATCTTCTTCTCTTCCTTTGTGCTACCTACATGACACTTTGTATCATCTTCATCTTCCCTTAACTATAAATCTTATTCTACTAGATCAACAATTGGCATCTCCATATATTCTACCACCACATTCTTCTCTTCTCTCCTTGTACTACTACCATCTCTTTGCCCTTCAAGTGCATCTAACATTATAGTTATTTTTGCATATATTCTCTCAATTCTAACACAACTTCTCTCCTCAAAGGTCCTTTTTCTCTACTCCATGAATGAAAACCTCACAGACCTCCTCAAGGTCATTCCGATCCTCCTAGAAGACATTTTATCACACATCAACAATCCCAAAGACACACACACCTTGACATAATAACCTCTCATTCACACTTCAAATCATAACCGGTTTCCCCTCAAGCAATCCCCACATGCCCTCTAACCAAAAATGTAACTAGAAAATGTGGATTCTCAAAAATCCCTCTACCCACTATCCACTTAGTGGAGGACATTCTTACACCTTCTACCCAACACTCTTCTATTGGAAGACACTAAAACACTCTCTCACATAAAACACACCCTATATGATACCATTTGATGCCTCCCTATCATCTTCCCTATAGTTACATAACTTCCTTGCACCTACAAAAACATAATAGATCCTCTCATGAAACCACCCATAAGAAAAACCTTGATTTAATACCACTTAATATAGTTTATACAAGGGTGTGTAATGAAGGACAACCTAATACTCTTCACTACATGCATATGCTCACTAAAAGGAAAATAACACACATGCATTATATTATGACAATATACATGTTAAAAGTCTTACAACATCCTCACATGAGCCTTCTAATTACATAGTTCAACAATGAGCTATAGGAGTGTCCTTTGTTCTAAAGGACCAACTCCCTCTCTAATAAAATTAGTATGGACTCCTTTCTCCTAGGTCTAACCCTCTCATTCTCTTCTTCACAACCTCATCCAAATCTCAACTCTTGCTAATCCTTAGTCTTTGCTTTTGTTAGTCAGTTCAATCCTTCTATTTTCCTTACTACTTAAATGATAAACCCTTGCAACTATACTCTACGTAGTTAATCCTTATGATTACACTCTATTCAATTGACCCTCTCTCTATACAAGCATGATCCCAAAAAATGTAAAAATGCAACAAGAAATTGATACAAGAAAAAATGGTTCACCTTCTAGTTGTCAAGATGAAAAGTGGTTTGTTTTCCTTGCAAAGGTAATGGCTATTCCAAAATGAAACCGCCAAGATTCTGACTGTCAACCAAAACACCCACTCAACTAGGATAACCAATTAGTCACATGTAATGGAAATAAGAATAGATGCCAAGAAGAGGAAATGAAACCTCACAATTCAACAAATAAATAATTGGTGGAAAAGAAGATAGTTTCCCAAAAGAATATCAACCATTTCCACACCAAAGAAAATGAACAATCATAGTAGGAATAAGTGAACAACTTCTAAAGCACAAGAAAAGACAGCACAATCCCTTTAGGAAGTTAATCAATCACTAGGTGGAACAATGACTACCAACAAATCACGTGAGCTTGCTACCTATCAATTTGACATTGATTATATTTTTTAGAGTAATGGTAATCGTATGAAAAAATTGACCTAGCTTATGACATCTCCAAAGTCTTGTCATACTTGCAATAGCTTCTCATATGCCTATAGTAGCTTAGACCAAATGCCTATATAGCAATATCCAAGATACTTGTAACACACTATTAAATGCCTGTAGTAACTTCAGTAGCTTCTTATACACATGTAGCAACTTGAATGATACATGTATCAACCTATTGCATACTTGTAGCACTCTGTAGTAGCCTTTTGAGATTACATGTTTGACAAAACCCTTCTAGGCAACAACAACCAAAACTAAAGGAAACTTAAAATAAAACCTACTATTTTTGGTGGCATAGGATTGTTCTCAGACCTATATTCTCAAGAATGCTCATGTAAATGTTGATGCCAATGCTCTTATGATAGTGCAGTGTACAACAAAACTTTTCATGCAAAGTCCTAGTTGCATGCTAGATATTTTCTAGATTATAAGCATTCAAAATGAATGAGGTTTTTTCCTTGTATACAACACCCTATCTTGTAATTGAAAATAATTTTCAATTTAGTAATCTCATAACAATTAATTGGATGGAAACATAAAGTGCCTAAAAATTCAAATTTGGAATTTGTAATTGCTAGAGTCATTTTTGTGATTATAGATTTGAACTAGGGTTATGGATGGATAAGTTTAGATTTTAGGAATGACTGGAGATGAAATCAAGCTCAAATTAGGTTATTTGTTAATGTCCATGCAAAATAAATTATTTTGCACACTAGTAGTTGCTATTTAATAGGAAAATTGATTCTAACTAAACTATGTATAATCATAATAATCTTCTATCTAAACATTAGGATACTAGCCAATGAAGACGTATATCTTGCTACTATCCAATCTAGAAGAGTGAGAAGGTCCGGGCTAAATCCCTTTGTTGCTACTAGAATGAAAAATGGGTAACTAAAACTAATTAAAATGGCTAAAACTGGGAAAATAAAGAATTAACAAAATATTTTATAGAATGAAATATGGAAATAGAAAAGCAAAATGATAGAGAACCTGGCACCAAAGGATGAAGCTCGTTGTCTAGGATGACAATGTGTCACGAGGACATCTATGCACCACATTATAGTCTGTACGACATGGAAACAATACGGATTCATGATCTTGACCTTCGTGCCAATCTTTTTAACCATTCCTCATGTTGTTGAGCTTCTTGATGAAACCTGCAAATGCATAGATCGAAAAGAGGGGTTGGGATGTATAGGAGTTTTCCTTAATCAAACCTCATTTTTGGTGTTTCCACCTCAACAACAACTAGAGATATTGATTGATTGATAAACAAAGTGTTTTCTCTAATTCTAAGTGTATCTAGAATTGTTTGAGCAATGACAAGCGATAATGCAATATTGATAAATAAAAATCTATTGAGTGACTGAGAGTGGATTCACAAAACAATCCCTTTATGATAGGGAAAAGCAGGAAATGTATTCAACCCACAAAGATATTTGATATATCAAAAATGGATTGCAATATGAAGTATGAAAACAAGGATAAATTAAAACCTTATCACCACACAATGAGGAAGTGAAAGTTGCTTAGCAGGCAATAGTCCCAATCGAAATCTTTCAATATTTGCAACACTTTGATTACAAGAGCACTTGGAATCAAGCTTGCAAGCAAGAGCGTGATATAATTTTAGGAAAACACATTATAGTAATGGGGGTTCTCAATTTTGGAAGACCTTCGTTACAAAAAGAAATCAATCCTTTGCAATGGAAAATCTACTTGCTTAAATAGAGAGGGCAAAGGTGAAAAATCAGGGAGAGGAGCCATTTGGGCATTGATAAGCATCAAGAAAATCTTGACATATCATGCAAGTCAAGAGACAACTTCTAAAAATGATTGCAAGACTTACAGACGCTTTTGAGATGTCAGCGCACTACACAAATATGCGTGCAAAGTGCTAGAGTCTTTACAATTTTAGTTCTTGAAAGGTCTAGTCAACTTGGGACGGAGCAGGGATGTAGGCACTTTTATGGTTTTTGGATATGATAAGCAGAAAGGGTCAAAACAGCTTAAAAGCACATCTCATGGGTCAAGGGTAAGGGTAAGGCTGGAAATGATCCTAAAACATGCTAAGGGTATGGACACTAAAGCAAGTGTTGAACACAGCATGAAATTGTGAGCGTGCACAATTTACAACACTACATTTAACCCCCACTTTAGCAGGTATATGACACTATGTGAAGATGCATGCTAAAGTACAAGAAAGAAAATACTAAAATTAAATAAGCACAAAAAGAATACCCAAAAGGATATTGTAGAGGATGCAGGATGTCACCAAGTGAGAGACTGGAGCCCCCAACTCAGGAACCTGCAACAACACAGTGTTAGGTACTGCATCCTGCAAAATCACTTCTCAGAAAAAAATCATCATGCAGGGTGACACGATATGTTAGTTCAAAAAAATTCTAAGGGGAATGAGATGAGAAAAATGATATAGTGTGAAAATGAGGGTAGATATGTGCCCCCTATTTCTACTCGCTAATTTGAATGTAGAAACAGGGTAGAAATCTACCACTTCAATTTTTTGAAAAATTGGTGAAAATGCCTTTGGTAGGGTCATTTTATAAAATAACACCGAAGCAAAAGGCATATGATAAAATAGAGGGCAGAACCAAGATTCAAATGCAATGAACGGTGCAAAAATCAAAGTTTGCAGGCCCAAGTTATGATAGTTTTCGTGAAGAGTACCTCATAAAAAGGTGAAAATTTTGAAAATTTACTATAAATAGTAAGAAGAATTTTCATATTTACTATTCATTTGTAAATTTAAATTTTACTATTTTTGAGGATTTTGAGCACCTTGGAGAGCAAAACATGCCATGCAGATGAGCTTACCGAGCACCTAGGCTGGACACATTGAGGGAGCACGTGGAGCAGGGGGTGACACTCCATGAGGTGAGTTAAAATTTGAATTTAGTATTTATTTAATGCCTCATTTTTCATGCCAAAGATCTAATTGGAGTGCTAGCATCCTTTCAACGTGTTGGCATCCAGGGAGTGCGCTATCATCCTGAGGATGCACTAGGGTCTTCAAGACACACCAGCATCTAAAATAGACGTCGGGGTCCGAAAGACATGCTAGCATCTTAAGGCATTAGCAAAAATTTTGAATATTTGAATATTTGAATTTGATTTTTGATGATATGTTATTGATGAGATTTTTATTGTTGTGATTGAAGTATCCCCCAACGATGCGGGAGCACACTGGTAGGCACATGTACACATTGTTGTGAGGTCGTGCTGGCACACTTACACTGACAGAGCTTGGTCTCCTATGAGATGTCAAGATCTACTACGTTTATATGATGCTTGTCATGTGCTTTCATGATCAGATGTTGATGGCACTCATGGAGAGATGGGATGTTGACACCTCTACCTTTCACCTATTGATGGGAGAGATGATAGTGAATTTGGAGGATGTGTACCGGATACTTCGGTTGCTAGTACGAGGTTGCATTATTACAATCGTTGAGCAGTGGTCAACATCATATGTCCAAGTGGAATAGACTTACCGCCTAGACTAGATCATGTTGGCAGATGACACAGGGCACATCCACATTGGATGGCTGGAGTAGGACATGGTGGTCACACCACTTATGCATCGCATTTTGATTGCTATTGTCGCCCTATGTATTACACAAGATGGGCAAGGCACTCACCTTCACGGTGGCCTCATCCACACTGTTAGAGCAATAGAGAAGTAGCAGATGGTCTTCACGTGGGGATGGAGCATGCTCGCCAACTTATATCATGATTTGTGGCGCTATGTGCATTATGAGGCACATAGCTTGATGACCTGCACACTTCTTCAGGTGTGGGCTTTTGAGCATATTAGATGCATGCAGTCTGTGGGGTATCGACAATGACTATTTGGTTGGTGCCATGAGCACATGCCTACGCCCTAAGGAGGCCATGGCAGTTTGGATATCTTTTGACAAATTGTAGAGTGCATATGTGATATGGAGGCCCTACAGAGGTATGAGGCCATGGATGGGACAGACACGACAACTAGTACAGATGAAGAGGGATTGACTTTTTGTTAGTCGTTGCAATCACATCATAGTGTCATTCTACTATGATTAGGTCACTAGGCAATTTGGGTAGGTGTAGGGGGTACCTAGAGCTATGTCCACATATGTGCACTCACATCGCAACGTGGTGAGGCTAGGTGATAGGCCTCAACTGACTGTGGAAAATGTTGCCTTGAGTGACTCAGATGATGAGTTTGAGGATGCATCACCCATGTCCACAGTGGATGACATGGGGGCAACCCCATCATACACAACATGGTGGGCTATATCTCAGCTTGCCCCTATCTACCCAGCAGACCACCCACTTAGAGACCCGAGACCATTGGCATAATAGGGTCAGTTGGAGGAGGTTTCTAGTGACGAGGAGCCTTCTGATGAGGAGGGAGATGACAATGAGGAGGAGGAGGAGGACGAGCCAGTGCCAACATTAGTTGGGAGGCGTAGACGCAGGGATGAGGGTAGTGGCACTAGAGAGGAGAGGCCTAGGGCCCGATCTCGAGTGTCATGACCACTTCCATCAGCCAATGGTGTGCCAAGTCAGCAGGAGAGAGGGGAGTCAAGCAGTGCTGCCGCTTCAATGCCCTCTTCAGTACCAATGATGATAGTAGTAGCTATAATGGTTAGCCCACCCAGCACCACGCTAGCATAGCGGGCTACCCCTATAGATCTTGACTTGTAGGATGAAGATCTTGGTGAGACTTTGATTTGAGTAGAAAACTAGGTGCATTTATGATTTTGATTTGATATATGATATGTGATGAGAGATCTAACATGATCCTTGTTTGATTTTATAGTTGGCACATGGGCATGGCTCAACTTTATAGGTCAAGTTTTTACAGAGATGGTACCTAGTGTCTAGCTTGGTCTATCGGTATAGGCTAGCTACAAGCTACTGTAGATAGCTGGGTGACACGTGGATATATTTAAGCCCATTGTGCAGCTTTCAGATGCTTACAAGGAGGGTCTGGTGCAGCTAGGGTAGGTCACAACTGAGAGAGATCAGGCCACATCAACAACAGATGGTGCAAAGTGGGTGCGTGATGCTCTATAGAGGTAGTTAGATCTCGCTATGATGGATTCACATGGAGCCCATATAGCACAAGCATCTACTATTGATCACCCATGTGTGTAGGCACTGATGGCAGTGGTGGGCAAGCTGTGAGCTGAGGTGGCTCAGCTATAGCAACGTGAGCTGGATCTCACAATAGAGGCGACAAAGCTGAGAGACATTGTTAGGGGCCTACAAACATGGAGTGGGTCTAAGACTCACTCATGGTCTATGACCTCACAGTGAGAACCATCTGTGACACAACCACCACCAAGGCCAAAGGGATCTGTCAATCATGGCCCCAGGGAGTGATTGACATTTTGCATATGTACTTTTTGACACACTTTTTGTGATTTTGATCGATATCATTGTGTTATGTGTTTGCATTATGTGTTGTGGATGATTTAATTAAATGTATTGTGATTTAATTAAACAACTTGGTTAAATTGTTACTACAAAGATCTAATTAAATCATGTGATTTGACATATGCATGTTTAATTAAATACTATTGTGATTTAATTAAACAACCTAATAAGATTGTTTAATAAATATGATAATGATCTAATTAAATTTGTGGTGATGAGATAGAAATGTTTAGTGAAAAGCAATTGTGATCTAATTAAATAACTTGGATAAATTGTTTAATTAAATGGCATTGTGATTTAACTAAACAATATAATAATATTGTTTAACCAAATACAAAAATGATCTAATCAAACATGGTAAAATAGTTTTCTTCATACCATTAAGGACATTAGAGTTTCTAATTGAAATGCTATGAAAATAAAATTGTTCAATTAAATGCTATACAAGATCTAATTAAAAAATGAAAAAGACTAATTACGTCGAGAGGCGTTCCTACATTCATAGCACGAATGGGAGCTGAAAGATTCTAGAATTTCTATGTAAACTTATAAGATTCCAATCTAGAATCTTTATTAAAAAACCAAATAGTCACTCCACAAATTTAAAAAAAAAACTAAAAAAAAAGAAGGTGAAAGGAATAAAAGAAAAGTACATGCTGGATGGAAAGAAAGGTGGATGGCAGTTTCATAGAAGCCATCACTCTGCACTAAGATGAAAGAAACAAATGTTACAGAATGGTATATGAAAAGACACACATTCAATCTATTTATATTGCCTCCTTCCTTAATTTTTATTCACATGTAGAATGAACATATCAAATTGTAGGATTTGAGGTGAGTGCGGTAAATTGATAAAAAAATAGGTGTCTGGAGAAGGATATCTCTCAGTGTACTTTAGATATATATTTTTAAATATAAATATACTAGTTAGTTGCACCTACAATTAATTAGAATAACATGGTAAGAAGAGGAAAGAAATTTTCACTAACAAGGAAAACTACTTAACAATTCAAGACAAACTACATTTGTGTCAAGAATGAAACAACAAAAAGCGTAAATAAATGAGAGTAAAGTATTAAATACTAAACTATCTAACTCAATGTGCTTTAATAAAAAGAGAGTTGGCATACTAAATAGAAGGGAATATGATTAATTGAAAGCAGAGACATGATATTAAAGTAAACTAAGCATAGAATCTATGTAAGTTTATAGAATTAATAGGCTCTTTGAGAGGTTTACCATCCATTGTAGAAAGTCTATATGCACCTGGTCCATATAGTTCGGTGATGATGTAGGGTCCTAACCAGTTTGGACTAAATTTTTCCTTTTGCTCTTGGAGGAGCATTGACATTGTGCTGGTATTCATAGAGGACCAAGTCACCAACATCAAATGAGTGATGGATGACATGCTCATTATAGCTACATATGAGACTCTTTTTATAGACTTGCAGATGTTTGAGAGTGTGAATGCATTGTTCATTGAGCATTTCAAGTTGTTGAAGTATTTGTTCTTTGTAAGTGTTATCATCAATGAGGCCACGGAGGGAAACTCGTAGTGAAGGAATTTTCAACTCCAAAGGCATAATTACATCGACACCATAGACAAGATTGTATGGGGTAGTACCTATAGTTGTACAAATGCTCATGTGGTAGATGCATAATGCAAAGGAGAGTTGGGTATGTCAATCTTTACCATGTTTGTTGACAGGTTTTTGGAGAATTTGTTCAATAGTTTTGTTGGAAGCTTCTGCTTGGCCATTTGATTGTGGATAATATGGCATAGAGATGTGATGTTGAATGTGAAATTTCTCTAAGAACTGTTTCACGTCTTTGTTCTTAAATGAGGAAACATTATCAAAAACCAAAGCGGAAGGGAGCCCAAACTAAGAAATGATATTATCGAGAATGAAGCAATAAATTACTTCAGCAGTCGTGGATCGAAAGTGCGACAACCTCAACCTATTTCATAAAGTAATATGTGGCTGTGATGATAAAGGTGTGACCTTGGGAAGAAGAAGGAGAAATTTTTCAATAAGATCTAAACCCCACATAGAAAATGGCCAAGGGGATACTTGGGCACGAAGTTTCTAGGCAGGAGCTTGGATCAATTGTTGTATTGTTGGCATTGAGGGCACTTTTTAACGGAAGCGTAGGAATCTTGTTCCATGTTTTTGCAATAGTAACCCATGCAAAGCATCTTTTGATCTAAAGATCTTCCACCAAAATTCCCTCCATAGGCACTTGAATGGGGCCACTTCAAGGGCAATGTGAATCTCTAGTTTAGTTAAACAATGGAGAAGGAGGTTGTTACATAACCTTAGCAATAGAGAATATTAGAAAGAATGATATATCATACGACGAGCTTACAAATATGACCTCTAGGATTTTTGGATGATGCATTCACAAAGGTACTATCACGCAAATAATTGAATATATGGGAGTACCATTCTTCTGAATCTAACAAGAAGAAACATTTGAAGAGTTGTCAGCTATAGTTGGTGAAGAAAGAGTGTGAATTATGAATTGATAATTAGTAAGAGAATCTTCAAGGGGTATAAGAGAGGTAGCGTTGGCCATTGTATCCATATGTCGATTGTGTTTTCTTGGGATTGTATCAATAGTGAAAGAAGAGAATCAATTCAGTAGTGATAAAGATAAGTCACGATACTAAGATAACTTATCATATTTTGCTTGATAAGATCTGATAACTTACTTTATGATCAACTGTGAATCGACAAATATGCGAAGAGTATAGATATTAAGTGATGATGCGGCATACAAGCCAACAATAAGGACTTCGTACTCAACAATGTTGTTTGTACAAATAAAATTTCGTACAGAAGGAAAGGGGGAATTGGCTTGCCAAAAGGAGGTACTAGTATGACACTAGCACTAGAGCCAGTCGGACACCTAGACCCGTTGAAGAATAAATCCCACGACTGATTAGTATCCAAAGAAAGGATATTATCAAGGGGGAAAGATCTTGAAGTGGAATAGAGAAAGGAGAAGGAGCATCAGCTAAGTGGTCGTCTAACATTTGACCTTTTATTGCCTTTTGGGAGACAAACTTAAGGTCAAATTCTATCAACAACATAACCCATTTAGTAAACGTCCTGAGAGATCAATTTTTAAGAATAGATGCTTTAAAGGATTGAATTTGATGATGAAATGTGTTTCAGCATGAAGAAGATAGTGTCTTAGCTTTTGCGTCGCAAATACGAGAGTGAGACATTGCTTCTCTATTGTAGAATATCGAGTCTCATATTCAAGCAAAGTTTAACCGATATAGTATACCACACATTCCTTACCTTTGTTATCATATTGAGCCAGCAAAAACAACTAGAGCATGATGAGATGTAGAAGTATAGAGCAGAAAAGGATGTCAAGACAATTGGCATTAAGACAGGAGGATTAGCCAAATAGCCTTTAAGATCCTCGAAGGCTTTTTGACAATCCTCATTCCAGTCAAAATGAACATTCTTTTTGAGAAGATGAGTGAAAGGGAGATTCTGATCCACTAGTTGTGAAATAAATTGACAAATAGCATGAAGCTTTCCTGGTAAGTTGCAGAGATGAGAAATATTTCTTGAAAGTGGGCATATTCACAATAGCCTTAATCTTCTTTGTATTGACCTTAATACCACGATGCGAGACAATAAACCCCAACAATATTCCAATATTGACACTGAATACACATTTACGGGGATTCAAGTGCATGTTGTAGAGACAAATACGTTCAAAAATACACTAAAGGATTTTGGACGTGATCCTAGCACAAAATTGATTTGGCCAAAATGTCATTGACATAGTCCTCCAATATATTGTGGATGAAGTCATGAAAGATAAGGGTCATGGCCCATTGGTAAGTTGCACCAGTGTTCTTTAAACTAAATGGCATGACCACCCCAACATAAATTACTCTGAGGTGATGTGAAAGTAGTTTTCTATGATCTTGGGGATTTATGATGATTTGGTTATAACCAAAGAAGCCATCCATAAAGGAGAGTAAGTCATGGCCAGTGGTAGAATTAACTATTATATCGATGTTTGGAAGGTAAAAATCATCCTATAAGGATGCCTTGTTGAGATCACAAAATTCAATGCATATTCGAATAAAGTTGTCGTGTTTAGCGACAACAATGATATTCAAAATCCAAGATGAATAGTCGATCGGGTGGATAAAGCCAACCTGTAAGAGCTTCTCTATCTCATCTTTAACCATTAATGCAACCTTGGGATTTATCTTTCTAATCTTTTTATTTATGAGTTGGGCATCGAGATAGAACACGATATTGTGCATCACAATCTGTGGGTCAATATCCGGTGTGTCTGCATATGACCAGGCAAAATTTTTAGGAAATTCTCGTAAGAGAGAAGAATGATCTTGTTGTTCTTTAGAAGATAAACATTTTTCTATTTGAATGACTTTTTCTGAATTAGCCTGATCCATCGAGACATCTATAGTATCTCCAACTAGTAGGGTGTTGTGATCCAGAATATCAGGTAGATGAGTGGATTCTTGAAGGGTATCATGATGTCATCTGATAAACTAGCAATTTCTCCAAAGTATTCCTAAGTATTTAAAAAATAAGGGAAACCTCGACCGTGATGATATCTAGGCATATGCTCATATACACCTAGGAATTCAGACAAAGCTTCATCTGTCAAGAAAGAGTCAAAAGAAAGTGTGCTAGGATTGGAACTTGTTTTGATCAACTTAGGATAAACCAGAGAAAGTGAAGAAGTTGAAGATATAGTTATCATGTTAACATTGAGAGAAGGGCGGTGAGAGGTTCTAAAGGGATTAGAATAACGGTATCCAAGACTTGTTGAGGAGTTATGTGGATTAGGTTCCAAGGGGATCTTGATACCCTATTCTTTTTTGCCACATCCATTACCTTTATACCCGATTCGAGATAGAATATGAAATCCATAGCCATAATGTGATTCTATTTCCATCAGAGGTAGGAGATCACCATTAGTGGTGTAGTCAATGTTATAAGTATAGTCACAAGAAATTGTAGAAGATGAAGTGGGAATAGAAAATTTAGGTTTCTTAGAAGGAATAGAAAACTTAGGTTTCTCAGAAGCAACTGTTGGAATATCAGGTTTAGATTGAGTGATCTTATACTCTCTAGCAAAGAAGGGTGTAAAATTCAACAAACCCTAATCATCACCTAGGTATGCATTTGAAGACAAATTACTCTCCTTATTAGCATTGATATTAGCTGCAAGGGATAGTAAATCATCTTTTGTAGATGAACATGGAATTAAATTTTGAAGTGTTTGAGAGACAACAGGGTGATGCTCAAGATCCACTTGTTGACAATAGATTGGACTCAGATCAGCCTCAACTGTATATGTTTTGTGGTTGTGAACAATTTTTATTGAACCATGAAGGGTAGACGAAATCACGCCCATGGCATGAATCCATAGTCTACCAAGAAAAATATTGTAAGAAAGAGCATCAAGCATGATGTGTACTATGGTAGGTAAAACAACAAGGCCCAATGCAATCGGTAACGTGATCATGCCCAAAGTTTGTTTTTTGACATTGTCAAAGCCACAAATGGAAAGAGTATAAGGGGAAATAGAATATGTATCAATATTGAGATTGTGCAACAGGTCTACCCCACAAACATTAGACCTGATCTGTTATCGATAAGGGTATGTTTTACTCCACAATTATTAATGACAACAATGATGAGAAGGGGATCATTTTGTTGTTGAACTTCTAGGGAAGGTAATTCATGTTGTTGAAAAACAATATCCGAAGCAGTCGTATGTATACAGTCCAACAAGTCTGCTACATCATTTGGCTTGACAAAAGGTGGAACTACAACCTTTTGTAAAGCTTCTTGGAGCATTCCGTGGTATGCCGGTGAAGTGTGAACTAATTCCTCGAGAGAGATCTTGGCCGAAGTAGCATGTAGCTTCTCTACTAGATCATACTCTCTCCCAGTGTTTTGAGAAAGACAAGGAGCTGAAGGGAGATGAGGTGCATAAACTGGCAGGGGAGTAGAAACAGACAAAGTTTTTTTGTTTTATTTATTGAGTCTAGTGTTATATGTGTTGGTGATCGCATGATATTGAGGTGGTTGAGAAACGTTCAAAGTGATTGAGTTCATAATATTGGTGAAGTAATTTGAAGGTCGAGGTGGGTTTGGACCACCTCGAACAGTGATTATTGGTTTAGAAGTTTGTGGTGTTTCAGAACAAAGATGAAGAACAATTTTTGGTTTCATAGGTTCTTATTGGGAACCAGAAATGTAAATCATGTTTGTCAACTATTTAGATAAAGATGTTTGGGGAACCAAAGAGGAAAGATTTGACAGAGATGAAGTCATCAAGGGCCTCATCTAGCACGTAGAAAATCATCACTACTAAATGGTTCATCAAAAGCATGAAAAGTTTGGAGAAAGAGGTCCAACATAATCGAACACTTGCTTTTTGCCAGACTGAAAATGAAAAGAACTTTACAAAATTTAAAAGGAATGAATATGCGAGAAGAAATACGTTGGGTTCACAAAAAAATTTAATAGGAAAATTGATTCTAACTAAACTACTTATAATTAGAATAATCTTCTATCTAAACATTAGGATACTAGCCAATGAAGATGTATATGTTGCTACTATCCAATCTAGAAGAGCGAGAAGGTCCAAGCTAAATCTCTTTGTTGCTACTAGATTGAAAAATGGGTAACTAAAACTACCTAAAATGGGTAAAATTGGGAAAATAAAGGAATTAATAGAATATTAAAAAAATAAAATATGGAAACACAAAATCAAAATGATAGATAACCTAGTACCAAAGGATGAAGCTCACTATCTAGGACAACAATGCATCGCGAGGATGTCCACGCACCACACTGTAGTCTATACAGCGTGGAAATATTATTGATTCATGATCTTGACCTTCGTGCCAATATTTTTAACCATTTCTCATGCTGTCGAGCTTCCAGACGAAACCTACAAATGCAGAGATCAAAAAGAGGGTGTAGACACCAAAAATTGTCCATGTCATAACATTACCTAGTCATACATGACCTTGTAAAAAATCTTGTAATATTTTACCCTAGGTCATTACATTATCCCATTTATCCCACTTAATCACCTTTCCAATTAATTAAATAAACCCCTTATTTAATTAATTCCCCTTCACATGTCTCAAAATAATTCAAATTAAATATTTGAATTAATCCCTCACTTATTGTCACATTGCAACATGTGTCACATGACTACAACTCTTCACATGCACAAATAATTTAAATAATTTTATTATTTAAATTATGAGATTCCCACTCACATCCTATTCTTAGCACTACTTATTATGCATCATAAGCATCTTTTCCTCCAAAATAAATAAAAGAATCCCACTTATTCCCTCACATCCTAATTTTAGCCTCATGTCATAACCCACTCAATG
Organism: Cunninghamia lanceolata; assembly: GCA_027924645.1. Taxonomy (NCBI): domain Eukaryota; kingdom Viridiplantae; phylum Streptophyta; class Pinopsida; order Cupressales; family Cupressaceae; genus Cunninghamia; species Cunninghamia lanceolata. The sequence continues at coordinate 15,202,520 of BSBN01001466.1, read as the reverse complement.
TGCGTCATAGGCACTAAAATCAACATTTAATCCTAGCCATACACATCACATAATTAACTTTTAATCTTAGCCATCGAATCCTATCAGCTTTTGCCTATAAATCAACTCTCATCCAAAGTCATTTTCATGCATTGAGTTTCAAGTATCTTTACGTTGTCGAAATCCCAATTGAGCCTTTGCATCATTCATCTATCTATTTTCCTCTATCATCTTCATCTTATCGTTATGTTGCAGCCGTGAGCAGTCAACAACCCTTCAACATCATGCATTCTCATGCAAAATCGAGAAGAGCCATGGAGATCAATCAAACATAGCATGGATTCGGTTAGCTTTGCATTTCTGTTTTCATTTTCATTCTAGTTTGTCCTTCATGGTGCATAGTTAGGGTTTAGTTAGTTTTCTATTTTTGACACTAAATCTGATTTTCCCTGGCTACATTTTGGTGAACCCGACGTGAACATGCAAAAATCTAACTTTTTTACTTGAGTTTTGGTGACCGACTTTCGCAAGAGGCCTCCTAGCTTGAATCTGACTTCGCCATTGAGTCCGGAAGACCTAAAAACCCTATGAAGCATATAAAATTTGGCCTATTTTGCTTACTGTGAAATTTTGTAATTTTTTGGAAAAAAAATAGTGGCTAGTCTGTATCGTATGGATTCGTACGGTATGGACAAGCCGTACTGATCCTGTGTTGAGGGTTTTTGTGATTGCAGGTTTAAATGTTTTGGGTCGATGCATATTTTATGATTTTTGTTGTAGGTAAAAGATTTGTTTATAGGTTCTGTGTTGTAGGTTCTAAACACTCATTGTTTAAGTCGACCATTTATCAATCGTCGTCGCTCCACTCTACAAACCTCCCAATCACCACTCACCCATCACCCTAGGACAACCTGGTCACTGCACCCTTTGCTGTGGTCACCACCAGAAGAATCTAGTCGCTATCACCTATTATTTATCGACCACTTCTCCATAATCATGTCCCCCGTTGGTCAAAACCCTAATCTCCTTTGTCGCTGCTGGCTCTAAGCTTAGTCGCCGCTGGCTCTGAGCCTCTACTTAGCCTCCGCTGTCACCCGCCAATATCTACCGCTAGTCGCCACCAGGTTGATTTACCTCCACCACTCCTTTTGACCTTACCCTAACTTCAAACTGCTCCCCTGAACTCCCACCTTCTACCTTGTTCAACTTGCAAGTCTTCCTTCGCCATCGACAAACCCTAAACCTTCTCAGCTTAAACCTAGACTTAAACTGCGACCTAAACCCTATCGAAACCCTAACCTACTTGGGGTCACAGTCTCTAAACTTGTTGTGGCAGTCTTAAGCCTCTGCATCGCTATTTCCACTCAAACCCTAACATTGGATGTTTAGATTAGTAGTTATGGTTAGCAGTTAAGGTAAGGGTGCACAGTTCATCGTGTGGCATTAGACGTTTAGGTTTGAGGTTAGGGTAACGTTTAATGTTTAGGCATTCATTGATTAGCACTTAGGGTTTACCATTAGGCTTAACACTCACATTTAGTGCTTAGGTCAAATTTTATTATGTAGTGTTTAGGCTTTAATGTTTAGCATTTAGGGCTTTAACATTATAGTTAGCATTATAGTTTGGGGTTTAGGGTTTTAAATGCTTTGAGTCTTAAATTTTTAAAGGGGGGTGGGTTCTATTTCAAATATGTGTTATAAGAACTATAAAAAGACACATCTAACAATATACGGTCAAAAAGTCAAAGTCAACTTTTGTAGTCAACTAAGTCAAACTAGCCATGTCTTCTTCAAACATGCCAAAGGAGGTATTTTTTTTTCTTTTTGCTATAACTTGGTCATACGGGCTCCAAATCGCACAAACAAAGACTCGTTGGAAATCTGATAGGATGAACTTTGCAACGAAGAAGAAGTTATCAGGTGACTATACCATTTTACTACTTTTTTCCTTGGTCAAAGTCAAACTTGCTTTTAAACTTTGATTGAGCATATCTTGAGCAAAATTGATCCAATTTCAACAATTTTTTTTTAAAGTGCATGAATTTTCCCAATTTTTCTATTTATGCAATCCATTTGGCTGTATCTGCTCATATTAATCAGTTTTTATCAGATTCTTTTTTTTTCACATCACTTTCATGTGCAAGTTTACTTGTCTCTTTTTCAATTTTGTGGCTTGTAGGTGAATCAAAGGAGCTGGAGCAGCATTTGGATTAGTCACACAACAACTTGGAAAGTGAAAAACAATCAGGTGCAATCATTTCATCTTTCATCTCTTAATAATTGTTTGCAAACACATTTGGATTTTGGGCTTAAAACGAATCTTGTCTTTAATCACATATCAAAAATTAGGTCTAAAATTAACCATTGTCTTCCATCACATTTTGATTTGGGATCTCAAAAGAACAAGTGCTTGGACTGTTTGACACACATTTCAGTTCTAAGGGTCAGTTAACAACTGCGAGTGTGAATCAAGTGACAGTTCACTTGGTTTGCTTTTGTTTACCCTATCTTAGGAGGCCTGCTTGGAGACACACCACTCTAAGGGACGACCTCAACCGAGGTTGAATCGAAAGACACCCTCCTTGGAAGTTGTAAATCTTTTCACTCTTGGCTAAGCCCCAAAGAACTTTATACCTTTGGGAAGTGAAGGTGAAGGGTGGGTTACCCCTTTCTCCCAATTTTGTGGCATTTTGCTTTTAATTCATTTCCCTAGTCAACCTTGTGCAACCTAGCTTAAGACCACATTTTCCATACCCCACCTAATCATTAGGGCTTCTTGATGTGGCTTCAAGTGTTTTCTTAATCATAACATTTAATCTTGAAAGGAAAATTGAACATTGTGTCTAATGTGTGTGTTCATGCATTTACATGTGAAATTTTGTGTTTGATATTGCCCAAGTCAAACTTTCGATAAACAATTGCCACATCATCCAATCTTTCCAAACTAAATCATCTTGGTCATTCAAGTAGTCACATCCTAATAATTCTAAATCATCATCTTAATCCTAGTCAACACTTGTCAAAATGGTTGTAATCCTAAGCAAGCCTAATCCTAAACCAAAGCCCAAGGTCATACTTCGAGGAGCCCTTCCTCCTAATCATGATGACAATCCAAAACCATATATGATCTGAGGTGACCCAAAATTTGTTTCTAGTGATGATGAGGACTTTGTAGATCCTAGTGATGATGAGGATCTTGTAGATTTTGAGGCATACTTGGAGGAACAAACTGAAACCCAAAAACTTCAATCTGTGTGTAACTCCATCCCAACACAAGAGCAAAAGATCATAGCACAAGAACTCCAAGACCTCATTCAAACACTTCATGAGGTACCCCAACCCATAGACCGACAAACCATACAAAGATTCTAGGCAGTCATTCAAAAATTTCAACAAATCCAATCACCTCAAATACAACACCTCCTACCCCAAGCCCAACAATTCATAGCCACTTGTCAAATCCAACCAAATCTGCCCACCTATCAAGTCAATGCCACATCAACCTATCCCACTTCTTTCCATGACAACCAATATTCATATCCATCTATATCACAACAAGCACATGTGAACCTAAGCCACTCCTTGAAACAAGATCAAATGTCCTCAAGCTCTAATGATACTCTTGACAAGGGAAATACCACCTTAAGTTTGTAATCATACACCTCTCCATCTACTAGTCCTCCATCATCATCTAAGAGAATGCCTATATCAAAGCCTACTAGTCCTACATCAACATGATCATCAAACCTTTCAAGCTCTAATCCATCAACCAACAAATCCTCAAATAATTTTCTCGAAAGATTCTTTGCAAAATCTAAAAGTAAAAGAAAAGCTATGGAGTTATCCAAATCCACCAATCCATTTAATCCCTTGGAACCTCCATTTAATAAAAGTCCAAGCCCTAAGTCTAATCTACCTAACACCCCTCTTGTCTTTCCACCATGGGATATATCTACTCCTAGTCCTAATTCACCTAATCCAATTAGCCTTCCACCTAATCCCAATCATGAGCCTTCAACTTCCATCACCCCTCCACCTACAAAGGATGTGATTCAAGGACTACTAGCATTGAATAAACCATCCCCATGTCAAGCACCCATTGATGAGCCTACCAAAGAACCTTTGAATGCCATGTCCACTTCTTCAACCCCATCTTTTGGACCACAACCCCTTGAGCCTATTGAAAAATTTCCTCCCACGAGTTCATTGCCCTCTTATGTTGTTGACCAAGAACCCATCCAAGAGTCATCCACTTCCATTCAAGAAAACCAAGAGCCATGTCAAGAGTTTAATCCTAAGCATGTGGAAATATCAAGCCCTCATCCAAATCAAGATCAAAGCATCTCTAAGTTCAACTCATCCATGACATATATGTTTTCTATGCTCAAGATATTATTTATGATCATGACTCTATTTGTGAGCAAATTTATCCCATTTATAGCACACTTAATCCTATTTCTGCTCCCATTTGTGATCAAGGTTCTATCTATGATCATGAAAACCATGATGATCCTCTTAGCCAAACTTTATGCATTTCATGATCAAGAGATTATCACTCCACCTACCCCTATCCTTAATTCCACAACATCCATTTCCCTTGATGAGACACATGCCTCCCAAGTACACATTGAAGATCAAACCAATAGCTTGGATCTACATGCACATAATCAAGATCCTATTGATCCTTCCACCTCCACTATCAACCCCATTTCCAATCCACCATCATATCCACTTGGTCTATCCACCTTCATTCATGATTGTTCCTCCCTGGGAACACATCAACCTTTATCCACCACTTCACCTTCTTCACCCAATAAGGAACTCGTGTCTAATGTTCAAACCACACCTAGTCCCATTGTCCATCGCATACTCCAAAACATGAACTATCATGGTAAAGGCCTAGGCCTTCATGAACAAGGTATTTTGGAGCCAATCCATGTCAAGGTCCCTCCACGCTCATATGGCCTTGGATACACACCCCATGGTAAACAATCTAAAGATGTTGGTAATTCCTCCATTCCTCCTAAGTCCACCACTTTCCATCACAAATTTTATCATACCGCCAAAACATACGTTGCCAATCCACCTCCATCATCTTACAAATGTCAAAAGCATGTGACCATACACCTTCCTCCATCCAATTTACCTCCACTTCTTCCAACTCCTAATATCCCTCCATCTACTTTACCACCACTTCTCCCAATGCCAAATCCATCCATTTGCACATTCCCTCAAATTCCTAATCATCACCGGCAAATGCACATATTGTCTAAACATGAATCTTCCACTCATTCCACCCATCCTATAGGATTCAAAAATAAAAAAAATGGATGCGTCCACACATAAAGCCAAAAATCCTAAGGGTCCTAATGCCTTAGGACATCAATTCAAAAAGTCAAAGCAAAGTACATTAAAAAATCCATCTCAAAGGCTACCCAAGCCCATACCTTCCCAAACAAAGTCTAAAACTAAAATGGTATGGGTACCTAAGCAAAAAGAAAGCAAGTCAAATGAGGCATCCACATCACAAAAATCCCAACCATCCTCTTCCATCCAAAAGTCCCACTCCATTCAAAAGTTTCTTCCAAAATCCCATAAGCAAAACAAAAATCATAAAAATACTTAGTCTATGTGGGTACCTAAAGCACTTCATCATCCATCTCCTAAGCAAACATCTCCATTGCTTCCTACGCCACCTTCCAATCAAAAGCTTAAATGTTTAACACGGTGTGTACAATTGTTGGTCATGGTTCCCTTCCATTCCACAACTCCACATACCTCCATCTCCCCATCATTCACCTATTATCCTACATATCTTCCCCATCACCTTCCTATGGTCCATGATTTTGCATAAGTCTTTCATCCATCTTTGCATAAGTCCATCATAATCCACTATCGTTCCTTCCATAATCCACTATCTACCTTATCCATCTCACTTTCATGCAATCCCCATACCAACATCTATGAGCATAATGATGTGACATGGTCCATGCGACGACATTCCTTTCTAATGGGACTATCACCTTTCATGGAACTAGACACTTGAGTCCCTTCCATCCATATTCCCCTATTCCAAAAAATCAAAAAAAAAAATCAAAAAAGTATAGAGAAATCCCTTCGTCCAACGGTGAAAACCTGGTAAACAGACACCTTGGATAAGTACCATGATGAAAATCTAGCAAACAGGTGTCATGTGTAGGTTGATCTTCTACGTCACTTACACTTGGGGACACAATATCTCATCTATCCAAGCTATCATATCATACCATTTCCATCCTACCTACCATCTTTAGCCATCATACATACCTATCATATTGAGTCCATTTGTCCACCCTTCTCCTTTCAATCTTGATAAAGGATATGGGGGCAAAATGTTGAAACATGCTTTGGTTATCTCTTAGTATACCTCATCCTTCCAAACAAGCCTATCATCATCCTTTTGTCATAAGATTTGTCATGAAAAATCCTAAGTATTGCACCTAGCATGGGGCATGTTATTCCTATGCGACATAGTGCTTGGAGATCACATCCTTGCTCCCTTATGATGCCTACATCCCTTCCACTATCGCCTTTCCTTTTATCTATCCATTCATCGTGAGCTTTCCATGGCCTATTATTTTATCCATTCACCTATCATGAGCCTTCTATCCCATAAACTATCGCCTATCCGTTTATCTATCCATCTATCCAATCCTTCTTTCATCCTTGAATTGGTTTTCCCTTGTCATTGGTATCTAGCACAAAGGCTATCTAAATTGTCATCCAATGCCATTCCCAGAACAATTCAAAATACAAAAAAATGGTAAAAGGTCCTGAAAAAATACAAAAAAAATCAAAACATTTGAAAATCCCAAAAAATCAAAACATTTCCAAAAATCTAAAAAAATCAAAACATTTCCAAAAACCCAAAAATCAAAACATTCCAAAAACTCCAAAAAAATCAAAATATTCCAAAAATCCAAAAAAAATCCAAACATTCCAAAAATCCAAGCAATAAAATCAACCCAATCATCAATCATTTCTTCAAAATCAATCACATCATCAAAATTAAATCATTCAATCAAATTCCTCCAAATCAAATCATTTCTTCAAATCAATTCAAATCACTCAAATCAAATCAAATCATTCAAATCAATCACATCATCAAAATCAAATCATTCAATCAAATTCCTCCAAATCAAATCATTTCTTCAAATCAATTCTTCCTTTCAATTCAATCAATCAAATCAATTTTCCCAATCAATTCAATCAATCAAAACAAATATTTATCAAATCACTTCTTCTAATCAACTCAATCCAAATCAAGTCAATTAAAATCATCCAATCATTCCACACAATAAACTTAAAATGCAAATCATCTTTAATCCATACCAATCAAGTCAATCAATCCTGCTAAATTATCCAATTGCATCCTTGGTTTTGTTCCAATCTTGCTGTCAACCAAATCAATCGATCATTCATCATCATAATCAATGGGATTTATCATCCCCAATCCTAGTATTGTTATCAGGATATATCGTTCCCATATCAACAACACAATCTTTGCCTTGTTCTCGGGATAAATCATTCCCACATCAACAACGTTAACTATCAATCAATCAATCAATCAATCAATCACTTAATCATTGGTTTATAGCTTGATAGGGGCAATACCTTATTTGTTTTTTGATCATTTGTGCATGCTTGCTTGTGTGTGTTATCATTTTATCTTGCATTTGTATCATTCCCAGCTAATATTCATATCTTATATCTAGACAAGGTTGTATTACGCTGGGGCACGAGACACATCTCACCTTGGTCCTTATACCTTGGTGCATAACATCTAGTGCTATATCAAACATCATGGTTGCTCACCTCCATTGTAGCATAACACATCCTTCCCTTTCTTCTATCCATTCCCCTATCTTTCTCTTTGACCAACCCCTTTCATTTCGAGAGCCTACCCGTGTTTGTCCAACCCGCCTATCCTCTCGAGGGTGCATCATCATCCTATCTTTACATTCCTCCTCCCATCTTTCCATCATCATCCTATCATCCCATCATTATCCTTTTCCTCTATCCATACGTTAGCTTCTTTGAAATGATGTTACTCGACATAAATCTCATCATCTCGAACATCATCTCAAAGAGGGGCAAAATGTAGACACCAAAAATTATCCATGTCATAACATTACCTAGTCATACATGACCTTGTAAAAAATCTTGTAATATTTTACCCTAGGTCATTACATTATCCCATGTATCCCACTTAATCACCTTTCCAATTAATTAAATAAACCCCTTATTTAATTAATTCCCCTTCTCATGTCTCAAAATAATTCAAATTCAATATTTAAATTAATCCCTCACTTATTGTCACATTGCAACATGTGTCACATTACTACAACTCTTCACATGCACAAATAATTTAAATAATTTTATTATTTAAATTATGAGATTCCCACTCACATCCTATTCTTAGCCCCACTTATTGTGCATCATAAGCATCTTTTCCTCCAAAATAAATAAAAGAATCCCACTTATTCCCTCACATCCTAATTTTAGCCTCATGTCATAACCCACTTAATGTGCGTCATAGGCACTAAAATCAACTTTTAATCCTAGCCATACACATCACATAATTGACTTTTAATCTTAGCCATCGAATCCTATCAGCTTTTGCCTATAAATCAACTCTCATCCAAGCCATTTTCATGCATTGATTTTCAAGTATCTTTACGTTGTCGAAATCCCAATTGAGCCTTTGCATCATTCATCTATCTATTTTCCTCTATCATCTTCATCTTATTGTTATGCTGCAGTTGTGAGCAATCAACAACCCTTCGACATCATGCATTCTCATGCAAAATCTAGAAGAACCATGGAGATCAATCAAACCTAGCATGGATTCGGTTAGCTTTGCATTTCTGTTTTCATTTTCATTCTAGTTGTCCTTCATGGTGCATAGTTAGGGTTTAGTTAGTTTTCTATTTTTGACACTAAATCTGATTTTCCCTAGCTACAGAGGGGTTGGGTTGTATAGGAGTTTGCCTTAGTCAAACCCCATTTTCAGTGTTTCCACCTCAATGACAACTAGAGATATTGATTGATTGATAAACAAAGTGTATGCTTTAATTCTAAGTGTATCTAGAATTGTTTGAGTAGTGACAAGTGATAATGCAATATTGATAAATAAAACCCTACTCAGTGACTTAGAGTGGATTCACAAAACAATCCCTATATGATAGGGAAAAGTAGGAAATGTATTCAACCTTCAAAGATATTCTATATATCAAAAATGGGTTACAATATGAAGTACAAAAATGAGGATTAATTGAAACTTTATCACCTCACAGTGAGGAAGTGAAAGTTGCTCAGCAAGCAGCGGTCCCAATCAAAATCCTTCAGGATTCAAAACACTTCGATTGTAACAGCACTTGGAATCAAGCTTGTGAGCAAGAGAATGATAATTTTAATAAAACAAATTGCAATAATGGTGGTTCTCAATTTTGGCAGAGCTTTGCTATGAATAAAAATTGATCCTTTGCAATGGTAAATCTACTTGCTTAAATAGAGAGGACAAAGGTGAAAAATCAGGGAAAGGACTTGTTTGGGCATAGATAAGCATCAAGAAAATCTTGACGTATCACACAAGTTAAGAGACAACTTCTAAAAATGATTGCAAGACTGACATATGCTTTTGGGATGTCAGCACGTCACATAGATGTTCATGCTAAGCGCTAGAGTCTTTAGAATTTTAGTTCTTGAAAGGTCTAGACAACTTGGGACAGAGCCAGGATTTAGGCACTTTTATTGTTTTTGGATATGATAAGCAGAAAGGGTCAAAGTAGTGTAAAGGCACATCTCATGGGTTGAGGGTAAGGCCAAGGCTGGAAATGATCCTAAAACATGCTAAGGGTATGGACACTAAAGCAAGTGCCGATCACAATGTGAAATTCTAAGCACACACAATTTACGATGCTACAGTTGCATTGGGACAAACAAGTCAACATGAGTCCAAATCAAAGGGGAAAAGTGCAAGGTATGTAATTTTTAATATTACATTTTCTCGTATTTAACTTGCATATGAACTACTATGAAGATGCATGCCAAAGTAAAACAAGCAATGGAAATGAAGTAAATATTCAAGAAGCCATATAATGGATATAGATAAAGATGGCAATTCTACGCAGTTTCTTGCAATGAGTGCTCCACTTAGAAACATGTAAGCATAAAATATTTTTTTCATTAGTAGCATATGTTAAGCATTTTAAAGTAAGCATAAGGACAACTACTAAACTATCTAAAAGAAAAATGTAAAGTAAAATTCTAACCATGATGGAAATAGGATACAACCTAGGGGCAACATATAGGGTACTACCATGGGGTAGCCATAGTGATGTAGGAGCATCTGGGCCCACATGTAATCCCTCATCAACCAAAAATATTTACGGGTTTGTTTTAGTTTTCTGCTTCCTTTTGGCGTGTCTTTTGTCTCCTTGACAACTTTATTCTCATAGGCTACTATAGAAAGTTTGTTGGTTGGAAAAGGATTTTAGATTAGCAACCTAGCTACAGGCCTTCTTCATATTGTTTTAGACCTAATCTTACTACTACATATCAGTTTCAAGTGTTTATAAATTATTGCATCAAAGTGCATCAAGAACTTGTATCTTTCTGTTATAGGACTTGTGTATTTCTATTGTAGGAACTGTACAGTTTCTACTACAAGGAATGTTTTTTTTTTGTCCAAAACTTATGTTTACTACTAATAGAGGACTATGTGTGTACTATTTTTTGATGTTTAATACCTTGGGAAGACTTATGCTTCTTGAGGTTAGTACAAATCAATTTTAATGTGTTTCATGCTACTTCAGAATAGGTGCCACAGACTGTATTTTCTGCTTTAGGGATAGTAAATTTTTGCTATTGAAAACCTATGAATGTTGATTCAAGAGGATTGTCAGTGCTTCAACATATTAAGTTGTTTAGATAAATGATTATTATATGGTTCATGCAATAAATAATCATATATCTTTTGGTATAATTAAACTCTTATAAAATCCCCATCTGTCAGCTATCTTATTAAAAGGATATTTTTGCCTTTTTTTCAATCTTGGTGGCAGAAAAGGTGAAATATATCATTCAAATGTTATTTCTTGGCATTATAGTCAAATATGCCACTTTTGATATCCTTGAATCTTGTTGACTTTACATAATGATAGTTAATTTCATTAATTCCCTTCTATTTTGGGTGGTTTGTGACTTTTCCCATTCCATTCGTTGGTTTTTCATCTTCCTGGCTGGCAATAGAATATGTAATATCTTCTTGGATGCACATTGATTTTTTATATGATGTAGTTCTCTATTGGGAGAGAGGCTCTTAGTTTGGAAAATTCCCTATTGATAGGTTGAGTGGGAGAAGGTAGACTAGAGGTCAGAAATAAACTTTGTTAGTAGAGTTAAAAGAGTGTAAACCCTTGAAAGTTAAGTAGGGGAATTGTAATAAAAGGAATAAGGTTGTGTGCAGCCCCATAATGAGATCGTTCTACTAATTATTGTAGCCTTTATAATGTGTTTCAAGCTGTATTATGCTGCAATAAATTAATAAAAGTTATTATGGCTTAGCATTTATATTAAGTGATGGCTTGTGTTGCGCATGTGGATGGGTATTATGTGTGTGGGCTACAAGATTGGGCTATCCCTTAATGGACCCCCTAATCTTGGTTGCATCAATAATGGTATCAAATCTAGCATGTTGCTAGGGTGTGTGTGAGGAGACATATTTTAGGTTTGAGGGTTAGAAGCTTGTTGGGTTGTCTTTGGTAAGAGCTCTAAATTTTTTGCTGCAGATGAGAGAAATTCTTGTAACCGCAGAGAGCTAGGTTTAAGAAGGAAATTATGTCAATGAGGGTTTGTTTTGTGTAAGTGTCTTGGCTGTCCTCTAATAGAGGTAGTGCTGGGTAGAAGATGTGTTGACATCCTCCACTATATAGAAAGTGGGAAGAGGGTGTTTTGGTTGTGCATCTTCTAGTGTTTTTATTATGTAGAGGGCATGAACAGGTTAATGAGGAAAACCAATTATGGGTTTTGGTAGATATGAGTGTATGTGATTTATTCTTATTGTGAGCCAATATTGTGTGAGTTTTATGGTTATTTTGTGGGTTATGGGTTGCCCGTGTGTGTAAGAAAATGTATTAAAAAAATAGAACTAGAGTGGCCTTAGGAAAGGCTGTGAGATTTTCTTTTACAAAGTGGAGAGAAAGAATTCAAATAGAAAGGGATTTTGAAGGGCTAAGAGAAATCCAATCAAGATTGGATGTGATAGAGAGTGTAAAAAATAGAGTTGTTGCAGATGTGAGTGGTTATGATAAAGAATGTCATGAAGACAACATGTTGAAGGAGAGGAGTATGAGGAGAGAAGAAGAGGAGATGGGAGAAGTTGAATCCCATTATTTTTCTCATGCTACTTTGTTTATAGGAAAAGAAGAGGAGAAAGAATACATGCAGGAGATGGAAGAAAAGATTCTCATGCAAGAGGATGAGGAAGAAGAATTAAAGAACAAGATCATAACAGAGGATGTCATTTTGAAGGCATGGAGGAAGTGGATAAAGAAGTTGCAGCTGAGTCAAAGATGAGAATAAAGTTGTAATAGTAGTTTGTCCTTTGGAAGATATATTGGTGAGTGAGAAGTGTAGAAGAAGAAAGCATAAAGTTGTTGATGTTGGTGTGAACAGGGGTATTTCCTATCTGGTTTCCCTTTTATAGTGTGAACAAGACACATTATCTAACTAATTATTAGTTAGGACCTATTCACACATGTTCACATGTTAAGTTGACTTAGGGCTTTAGGAATTTTTCTAGAAGTTTATATTACACATGTGTTCTTATCCTCTAGTTGTCACATGTCATAGGATTAAGACACTTGTCATCATCGTATGTAGTCCTACGTATCAACATATATAAGCAAGGTCTCTCATGTACATTTTGTATGAGTGTGTAATAATATCATTATTCCATTGTTGCACCATAATCCAATAATTCATCCTCTTGTTCTCTTGTGGAAGGTCAATCTTGGTTTTGCAGGTGATCTTGGGAGCTTGAGTCCATTGGGGACTCTTACATGGTTAGAGCTTTAGATCTGCAAGCCCCTTATCAAACCTGGGAGATAACCAAGTATGAAGTTTTGTTGGGTGCATTTATGGCCAAAAAGGACCTTGCCTTTGAGTCCAAAAGGCCAAACAAACGAATTTTGATATAAAACACTTCATATTTTGGCATCAGATTTTTTTTCCATTTCTACTAGGATTTAAGAATATTCTACATAGAATATTCTATACTGTTGTGTGGCCTATATGCAAGAGAGATCTTGCTCGACATCAACAAAATCTTTCTTTGTCCTCTGGGTAAAAACATTATTCTCTGGGTTTTAATTATGTTCTGCGAATTATTTTTTTTAATATATATATATATATATATAGAGAGAGAGAGAGAGAGAGAGAGAGAGAGAGAGAGAGAGAGAGAGAGAGAGAGAGAGAGAGAGAGAGAGAGAGAGAGAGAGAGAGAGAGAGAGAGAGAGAGAGAGAGAGAGAGAGAGAGAGAGAGAGAGAGAGAGAGAGTACCAACAAGGTACAGTCTTCCCCTGTTGGTCCCATATCTACTCTACTCCGGGGGGCCATGTGGCAACCAAATCATCAACCCCACCACAAATAGTCCAATAGTTAAAGAAACTGCCCATGGTGGTTAAAGAAACCGTCCACAACGGTCCTTCCTTTCTTGGTTGACATCCAAATAATCAATGAAAGAATTTCCACAACATCTCCAAGGAATATTCTCTTACATGCCTCCACCAAAACCACCAACCACCATGAAACAAACCGCTATACCTATGAAGCGATTTAGCACTAGGTATCAACGGTTTCACAACTTCAAAAGGTAGTTTTGACCTTGAAAAGGCAATTTTCATGAATCTCAAGGGGTTTTTAGACTCCATGAGCATATTCCATCTAGAAAGGTATATTCCATTGGCATCTTTTCTGATGTCATCAGCTCCTTTCCCCCAATCTAGCCCCCCTCCCTAGCTGCATTTTGGTTTTGGCAATCCAACTTCAGAGGCTTGTATCTCAATCATTTTGGCTACTTTTTTCGAGCAATTTTTTTATTTGGGCTAGAATTTCACAGGATTCATAGTGGTGCAATTAGATTTTAATTTTGGTGCTTGTTTTTTCTAGAAATTGTAGATTTTCACACCTATTGCCAAGTAGTTCTCGTTTTGGGAACTTTTGGGGCTCCGTTTGGGCTCATACAGTAACATTTTTGGGTGATTTTTTTTTAAAGTGCATGATGTTTTGAATACTTTTCAGATCTATGATCAAATTGATCTCATTTTAGATCAAAATTATACTTCAGTTTTAGGCCTAATTTGGCATTTACATTGTACTAAGATCAAAACCACTTAGCTATTTTGGCTAGTGGCAATTGTAATTGCACTAAGTATAAAGTTCCAAAATCATATATTGTTGGGGGTTTCTCATGATTTGAGTGAAATTGGGGGGTAATTTTGTGAGCTTTTGATCTCTAACCATTTGAGGAGATATCATGTGTTTTTCTATTCATCCTTATGTGATAAACCTGAAAAAGGATAATTATGAGTCTTGGCAAAAAGGCATCCTCTCACATTATAGGTGGCTCAATCTTTTGCCTTATATTTATGGACTCATACCTAAACCAGATACACCTCAGAAGAAAAATGCATGGGCAAATAACAATGATCATATTGTAGGATTGATTTGTTCTCATGTTGATTTTGACACTATGTGGGCTATGTCAAACATTGAATGTCCACGCACACTTTGGACTAAGATTTGGGAGATCTATGAAGAACCTCATATCTCTCCATTCCTAGATGATCCTACTATGGACTGTCTCATACCCATTGATGGTGCATATAATATACCCTTTGATGATGATACAAAAGAGGAGCTTGAATATTTAGTAAGTCTTGATTGTTTAGATGACACAAAGACTTCTCTTGCTTCTCCTTCTCCTCCTATTGATATCAATACTCCACCATCACTTGTTACTACTTTAGAGTTTAGAGTTGCTTCTTTAAGAGCTTCCAATGATTCTTTGTAGCAGGATCATTTTAGTCTTCTTGATTCAACTCATTGGGATTCCTATTTATTATACATTGCATCTTTATTTATGGATTCTCACATTTCAGATTTGGAGGACACATTTGAGGGGTTATCTCTCCTCTATGATGGATTTTATAACATCTTCAGTGTTTTTAGATGCAGATCACTATCCTTCCTCTCCTAGTTATACATCTTTGATTGAACAAATAGTTTTTATTTTGGAGAAGACATATTTTTCTAGCATGAGGACACTAGAGTTGTATTCTGAGAGACACATATTGATTTAGATTCCCTTTTCATCTAGATTGTGGGAGTTTCTTCTTCATCTACCATTGGATTTGTTTATTCCCAAGGGGAGAAATGTTGTTTGTAGGCAGTGGATTGTATTATGTCTTTAGGCATTCATTGGCATAGGAGATACTTCTTTATGGGGGGATCTAACATCTCATTCTATCTCTCCTATGGGGGGTAATTATTTGTATATTGGTAGTCCTTGGGGGGTCATGTTGAGTCCTCCTTTCACTTTCTTGTTTTTTCTCTTTTGGAGAGGGGTTTTTTCCTATGGGTTTTTCTCCTTTTCTCCATTTGTGAGAGATTGTTTGTACATGGTTACCTAACGTGGCCTTGTAGTCGGGACCCATCCATCATCCATAATTGCATCATTTGCATGTTTTCTCATTCTCCCTAAGTTGCACTTGAGTGGGGGTGTTGGTGTGAACAAGGGCATTTCCTGTCAGGTTTCCCCTTTATAGTGTGAACAAGGCACATTATCTAACTAAATATTAGTTAGGACCTATTCACACATGTTCACATGTTAAATTAAATTAGGGATCTAGGAATATTTCTAGAAGTTTCTAGTACACATGCGATCTTATCCTATAGTTGTCACATGTCATAGGATTAAGACACTTGTAATCATCCTATGTAGTCCTACCTCTCAAACTTGCCTATATAAGCAAGGTCTCTCATGTATATTTTTTATGAGTGTGTAATAATATCATTATTCCATTATTGCACCATAATCTAGCAATTCATCCTCTTGTTGCTCTTTTGTGGAAGGCCAATCTTAGTTTTGCAGGTGATCCTAGGAGCTTGAGTCCATTGGGGACTCTTACAACTAAGAGTTGTGGTGCAACAAAGCATTGATGAGATTTTTGGCATGGAAAATGAAGAGTGTGAAGAAGAAGAGATGGTAAGTGTAGAGGAGAAGATGAAAATCTTTAAAATTTCCATAAAGTTGATCATATAAACTTGTGTACAATGAGTAAGGAATGGAAGCAATACTTTTGGTGGAGGAGTTCGTATAATAGTGGGTTAATCCACATGAGAGAAGAGGAGGAAAGACGATTTTGGTGGAGGTGGATAGTTGGTGGTGGGTTAAAACCCATGAGAAGAGGAAGAAGATGGAGATGTACTTGATGAATGAGGATGGGATTTGTCCTAGCTAAATGTTGGAAGAGGCAAAGGGAGAAACATTTGGATGTACATGTTACAGTGATGGAGTTTGCTACAGATTGTTCACAATCTGGAAGGGTGGTTCTACCATTCAACTCCATTTTGTGAGCCCATGCTCACAAAATGTTTCTTACCTGATATGTCTAATGTAGGAACATCTGGGTCGATGTGCAATCCCACATCAACCGAAAACATTTGCTATATTATTTTAGTTTTTTGCTTCCTTTTGGCGTGTCTTGTGGCTCCTTGACAACTTTCTTAAAGGCTACTACTGAAGGTTTATTGGTTGGAAAATGATTTCATACTGGAAACCTAGCTACAAGCATTCTTCATTTTTTTAGACCTAATCTTACTATTACAAAGTTAGTTTCAAGTGTTAATAAATTGTTGCATCAAAGTGTGTTAGGAACTATGTATCTTTCTCCTATAGGACCTATGTATTTTTGCTATGGGAACTGTACAATTTTTGCTACAAGGACTGTTTATTTTCTGTCCAAAACTTGTGTTTACTACTAATGGAGGACTGTGTGTGTACTATTTTTTAATGTTTAATACCTTGGGAAGACTTATGATTCTTGAGGTTACTACAAATTAGTTTTAATGTGTTTTACGCTGCTTTAGAACAGGTGTCAGAGACCGTGTATTACCTACTTCAGGGACTATGCATTTTTTGCTATTGAAAACTTGTGAAGGTTGCTTCAAGAGGATTGTACATGCTACAACATATTGAGTTGGTTAGATAAATGGTTATTGTTTGCTTTATGCAATAAATAATCATATATCTTTTGGTATATTTAAACTCTCATAAAAGCCCCATTTGTCAGCTATCTTATTAAAAGGATATTTTTTCTTTTTTCCAATCTTGGTGGTAGAAAAGGTGAAATATATCATTTGAATGTTATTTCTTGGCATTATAGTCAATTATGCCACTTTTGATATCCTTGACTCTTTCTGACTTTTACATCATGACAATTAATTTCGTTAATTCCCTTCTATTTTGGGTGGCTTGTGACCTTTTCCATTCCATCTGTTGGTTGTTCATCTTCTTGGCTGGTGATAGAATATGTAAGCTTCTTGGTTGCACATTTATTTTTTCATATGATGTGATTTTTTGTTGGGAGAGACTCTCTCGGTTTGGAAAACTCCCTGTTGATAAGTTGAGTGGGAGAGGGAAGATTATAGGTTAGAAAGAAACTCTGTTATTAGAGTTATGAAGAGTGCAAACCCCTAAAAGTTAAGTAGGGGAATTGTAATAAAAGGAAGAAGGTTGTGTGCAACCCCACAATGAGATCATTCTACATGTTATTGTAGCCTTTGTACAGTGCTGCAAGTTGTATTATGCTGCAATAAATTAATAGAAGTTATTGTGGCTTAGCATTTATATTATGTGATGGCTTTTGTTAAGTGCATGTGGATGGGTATTATGTGTGTGGGCTACAAGATTGAGTTGTCCTTTAATGGAACCCCTAATCTTGACTGCATCACATAGGGTATTGCTTGGAGCAACTATAAAATTATGCCTTGATGAAAGTAGGATACTATCGAGAGGCAATAAGTAGGATGCTACTTGGAGTAGCCTTAATCATCATGACCATGAGCTTATTTGTAATGCCAACCACTTTGTGACCCTAGTCACACTCTACATGTTTAATAATTGTGTTAACTCTAGTGAATTCTAGAATGTTGCTTCTAACCTCCTATCTCTTAATTCATGGATCCCATGTTGGTATATGTTTCTCGTATTATGTTTGATTATGCAATTGCTTAACTTAGTAGATGAGGCTTAATTAATTTTCCTTATAAATGTGAATTAAGTTATATAGAATGATTTGACCCATGGTGGGTGTTAAGTCAAGTGCTAATCTCTTATAGGATAGAGGTAGAGATTTGTGATAATATTGTCTTCTAACCAAACATGGATTATGGCAACGAGAATGCCTTATGAGTATTTTGTCTATGATTATGATTATTTTTTGACGTAACTATGTTCAAGATGACTTTAAATGACAAGATCAATGTTAATTTAATTCTTCTTATGATGCTTGGATGGTAGAATTTATTCCCATTCAGGAGATTTAAGTACTTCGCTTAAATTTGTTTCTATTTTTACTAATCCTAATTATCATATTTTTGTAGTGAGAATTTAAGCTTTAAATTGATTTGACTATGATTTAGATCAATATTGTTATAATTTAACCAATAAAGTAGGATTGCAATTTAAATGTGAATAATGTTTTATGGAAAACTAAGGGAATTTATTCATGTTGAACCATGATTGTGATGTGTCTGATGGAACTTGATTATTGTGAATGAAAAGTGTTTTTAAAAATGAGTTTATTTATTTTTAGCTTATCCTAAAAATCCTTTTGGGGCTTTTGGAAAGGGATAAAGTTATTTTTTTCAGTTGTAATTATAATTGTTATTTTATGGTTTTGGGGGTTATGTTAAGCTACTTTTGTTGTTTTGTAAGGGAAGCAAAACATGTTGGTTGCCATGTTGAAGGGTTGGCCACTATAATTGTGGAAAGTACGTTTTCTTTGGTTTGGGGACTCTTTGAGGCACCATTGAAGGATGGATCTTCATCCTCTGTACTTGATATGAATGCCATTGCTACTATTTTAGAGCTTTTGGGGTGCTTAATGCTAGTCTAAATCCACTCAAACCTATATGCCATTGTTGCTACTTCAAATCTCACCATGGTCACCATTTTTATATAAGTTTCTCTCTTCTTTTTGGGCACCCAATTGCTACGACATTTTTCCTCTTTGGGGTTTTATAAAACACAACCTTAACCTCCTCTTTTGGGATGCCGAAAATTGCTAAAATACCACTTTCAAGGGTGCCAAAATTTGTTACTCTTTTGGGTGCCCAAAACCTACAAGGAGACCTCTTATCTTAGCACCATGTTTTGCTAATTTTTTTCCATGTCTTAGTGCATAAAAAATCTACACAATAGTTCATTATTTTATGGCACCAATATTTCTAATTACTCACTCTTGTTGGGCACTTTGAAGAAGGGTTTTGGAATCTTTATTTTTGCTTGTAGCAGGACTTGCAATACCCCTTAGATTTAATCATATAGTAATTATTTTAATTCCTTCTTAAAGAAGCATGTGATCTCCTCCATTGTGAGATTTAATTCCTTTTCATTTTTAAATTTTAAAGGCATGTAAAGATATAGCGAAATCTAGGAATAACACCTCTATAGTTGCTTGTTTGATTGAATATAAACCTTAGCCCCAAAAAGATAGAAACGGTTAAATATTTTTGTTGTTGGAGTGGCTTCATGGATAAAATTTGACAAGGATCACAAGTTAAGACTTCTATTCTCTTTTTAATTTTCCCATGCCATAGATCTATAACAACTTATATATAGTATGATTTTGTTATGTGAATAGTTTGCAAGTTGCATCCATGAACTATAAAATTTGGTGTTGTGTTGTCATAGAACCCATTAGCTTAGTGGGATGCCTTTCCACTCCTCACAAAATCTACACTTTCCAAAGAATTGACTTGTGAGGTTTGATGTTATGTTGAAGTAAGATTAATGCAAATATTATAACCCTTTCACAATGACAGAGAATACATTGCGTTAACAAATTTACTAACACCATGACAAAATAGTATACCATAAAGAGATAAGTTAGCCCTATTAAATAAAACTTAACGGAATGAACAAAAGTCATCTAAGGGCCAAGGCCAAGACCAAAGGTGGTGATATTATGATAATTAAAGTGACTAAGATCAAGGAAAACAATAAGAACAAATG
The DNA here is from genome assembly GCA_027924645.1 of Cunninghamia lanceolata. Taxonomy (NCBI): domain Eukaryota; kingdom Viridiplantae; phylum Streptophyta; class Pinopsida; order Cupressales; family Cupressaceae; genus Cunninghamia; species Cunninghamia lanceolata. The sequence continues at coordinate 15,182,200 of BSBN01001466.1, read as the reverse complement.
TAAGCCGTCTGATATGCTAGGCGACCCTATTGATAGAAGTGACGAATGCTAATTAAGTGGTATGTGATAGAGCAATAATTAAATATGTCAAATAATGGTTGAGTCTCATAATTTGAGAACTTTGATTTAGAGTAAGAGACTTCTTTTAAATAGTGGCATTTAAAGTCTATAGAATTATTGTGTTTTGGAATACCCTTGTGATAGAGTTGAGTTTGCTTAATTTGGATAGGAATTTATCTTTATTAGCCGATAGGCTTTATATGTGAGCATTATAGTGCTCAAAATTGTCTCACGCCGTAAATTTTTTCACGCCGGTAGCGGATTTTAGTGGATGTGAGCATTATAATGCTCAGAATTGTCTCACGCCTAAAATTTTTCACGTCCGTAGTGGATTTCAGTGGTTGTATTAATTACCTCACAAAAATCTTATTGTTCATAAATGCAGATCTAGGTCAAATCTTATTTTAGATTTTCATAAATGCAGATATAGGTCAAATCTTATTTTAGATTTGTAGAGGTGGATAACACTACACTTCCACCACTCAAATTTCCATTACACATTTTATCTTTAAATACAAAGCAACACAGGCATCCCAAAGAATCGAGGCAGCAACAAAGCTTAAACTCGACAGTGTAGTTGTATTTCTGAACATTTCATTTGATCATTGCAATAGTCGGATCAACAGTGTAGTTGTAATTCTAAGCATTTCATTTGATGATTGCAACAGTAGATCAACTATTTTGATGATGCCTTACACCTTCAGCAGTAGGGGATGAGTGTTGGGGCTCTTTTCCCTCTCCACCGCTGCAGCAGTCACTTTCTACAGCTATTTCCTCATGTCCAAAGTATTTGATAACTGCGATAAGCAAGGCCGTGGACAGGTTCACTTCAGAGAGCTCATAAAATTGAGTTGGCCTTTTGTTTTGGTCATTATGGTCATTTTCTGCTAAATCGCTAGCCTTGTGGAAACTGTTGTCTTTCAGTTAGAGAATGTTATGGCACTAGAATACCTTACATCGATATGTGTTCTCTGTGCATTGAAATTTGGTCACAAAAATTGTAATTAAGAAAATCTGTCACACAACACAAGGATCTAACAGAACCTATTGGAGGAGGGAAAATTAAGATCTCCATTTTGTAAGTCTTTTTATTTTTTTTGTTATGTTAAATATGGCAGATAATATGCAAAATTCAAGTTGTGAAAAGACTTGCAATGCCATCTACCATGCTCTGTCTTATGATATCCATGTGTTCCATGGTGAAGCGTGACTAAATTGGGTCCGCTGGAGTTATTACACAACTGACCTAACTGAAAAAGGGTTGTTTTACAATAAAATTACATTGTGATGAAAAGCTACACTTTTTGTATTTAATATTTATAAATTTTTTGTGGTTGAAACTGTTTTCTTGTGTAGCTTCATGCTATAATATTCACCAACAATGGCAATCTATTAATTTATTTTCTTTGTTTTTGTGAATTTGATGGGCTCTCAGTTACGAAAGGGGGGATATCGTCAAATGCACGGCGTGCCACTCCTTTGCAAGGGGCCTAAATCAATTTTTTGTTCCTGCCTGATTGGCGGGAGCTTTTTACTCTCATGGCTTCCTTCAAATTCAGGGTAGATACAACTTCGTCTCCACCTTATTTTTAGGTGTCTTTTTTGTTTGTTTGTTTTGTTTTTGGATCTTCTTTTCAGTTTGTCATGCTTTATTCTGCACACTGATGGGATTTTTTTTTGTGTTTAATTGTTTTTTCATTTATGTTGTTTTGTTCTTTCCCAACATTACTAAATTTACATTTTTCAAGTTGAAACGATATTAATTACTGTGTAATATAAGCTTAGGGTTTTGTATTCATTTAACTAAAAGAGGGGTAAAAATTTATTCAAACAAGAAAGAGTACAAAGAAAGGGCCCTGTCAAGCTCCACTAAATTATCCAACTTTTGAGATAGCTCCAGGGGTAATTGACCCCAATCCACAATGTTCCAGTGTTGCATGTGATCAGAAGCCTATTTGGCCAAACATTCCATTCTCTAGGAATATGAATGAAAGAAACCGAATCTAGAGAATCACACAAATTAAGAATCTGTTTAACAACTAAAGCTAAGTGCCAATTAACATCAGCTAAATGCTATCTATTCAACAAATTCACCACCACCTGGGAATCAGACTCACAAATGATCCTTCTCCATCCAAGATGACAGCCACGCTCCACCCCATATAAAATGGCAAGAGCCTCCATCAGATTGTTAGAATGAAGACCCTTATAAACAGAAAAGATAAACTGCACAGACCCAACACCCTTATAAACAGAAAATATAAACTGCACAGACCCAACACTATCCTGACCAACTCCACCAATATGAGCATGACCAGGGTTTCCTCGAGAAGAACCATCTATGTATTCATTAATGGTGAAACTGTATTTAAATTTATAAGTTTAGGGTTTTGTATTTAAGTGATCTTAATTAGTGGGGTTTTATATACCATTCAAGTTGAGTGGGTTTAAATGGCTAACTAATTATGGCCCTGAGTTTGTCATTAATATAATGCTTCTAAGTCTTATCTCTGAATATGGTTTTGGGTGATAATTTGTTTTTGGGTAGTTTTTTTTTTTTTTAAATGCGCCTGGTAAACTTTTTAACGTGACCGGTGACGCTGGTGCGACACGCCCTCCGGCTCCATGCGAATGCTTTTGCCCAGAGCAATGAACCGGTGAGGCCACAACTGGGGGACCTCATCCCCTGGAAGAACACTTCAAACCCGCGAGCTCATTGGCCCAGCGAAGGCGTAAAGCCTTGCGAGCTCGTTGGCCCAGTGGGGGTTTGAACTCTGGTGGCCGCCACTACATCCTGAGCGACTTAACCACCGAACCATGCCATCATCGGCGTTTTTTTTTTTGGGTAGTTTTTACTTATTTAAGATGGGTGTCTTTTTTTTTGATCTGTAATAGCAGTATTGTATTGAGAAATTTCAAAAAGAGATTACATATGATCAGCCTTTCATGGCTAGCCTGAGATTGATAGTCTGCCTACAAGAACTAAGAAACCTAAGAGAAAGACCGCACAGGGTCACAATACTTATTTGCAGAGGAAACTTACTATACCCTAGACTAGCATATCGTAGCTCCAACTATACAAAATGGAGCAGAAGGAGTAGATAGAGCTAGATAATTACGGCTACTAAAAGCTTACGGAAGTCCTCCACCCAGTTGAGACCGTCAACCACCTCCAGACCCAGAGCCTTTTTGATGAAGCTGACTGCCAGTGCCGCTTGATCTTTCAGCAGAATCAGATCAAATCCTCGGACATCCAAGATGAAGGGGTAAAGCTTGATGATGGCCCCAGAGTCTTCGAACAAATTTCAATCCTTTGGCCGTGGAATACCAGACCCCAAGCTCGCCATCTACAGCGTAACCTCTAAGTCCCCCAAATGCTCTGCATTAAAGACACCCTACATGATGGACTTCACCATTTGTTTGTCCGTTCCCAGTTCGAGCAGCATCATCAAAGCCCTGGAAGTAATATCTGTGTCCACCTTGTATCGTTCTCCATTCTCCAAAAACATCCTACCCAAAATCATCTTCACCGCCCCCAACATCAATGCATCGGACCTGCGCAACATTCTCAGAAGTTGAAGGTCAGTGATGGCTCCGAGGAAGGCCATCTGCCGCTTCCGACTGGTTAGGCGCACTGGCGTATCCATTCTGCCACACCGAATAACATCCGCCGAGAAGATGACAGTGAAATAAGTCAGCATTAATTTGAGACCAGTGAAAAGGATACTGTGGATACTGTCAGAACCTTCTCGAAACCCTCCTGTGGGATGAATGCCAGCTTCCGTCATTCGAAGACACTGCGAGGAATGAGTGCCGCTATCAAATCTACTTGTGCCATCACCCACCCTTCCAGACCATAATTACCTTTACCTCTATGCCCCTAGCACAGCCTTGCCACCTCATGCTGAGGTGGCAATGCTCCCTCCCAGCCACCCACACAAACCTAAATGAGCCTAATCAGGACCTGTTCGAGTGAAGACTTCTCTGATAGAGACCCTGTCTGCCCCAAGGTTGGACAATCTATCCGCTTCTTGATTTCCTTCTCTATAAATATGATTGATCGAAACTCTATCAAAACCTTCTATCAGGGCGAGTGCCTGCTCGAGTTTAGCTTGGAGCCTCTAGTTTACTAATTTCTTACTTCTAAGCCCATTAATAACAATCAACGAGTCTCCCTCTATATCAAGATTTCTGATGCCAAGCTCCCTACATAGCCTTAAGCCTAGAAGTAAAGCCTGAATCTCTGCCTGGTTATTGGAACCACTGCTAAGGGGAGTGGCAAGTCTCCCCACTGTCTCTCCTAATGAATCTCTAATAATACACCCTGCACCTGAAGGTCCCGGATTTCCTCGCGAAGCACCATTGAAGTTAAGTTTTACCCATCTGACCTCTAGAGGATACCATCGAACCAGTTTTCTAGCTTCCAAAGTTTTGAGACCCTCGATGCCTACCTAAGGGGCCGGGGCAAGCCCTTTCCAATTTTTCATCATATCCGAATCCCAACCAGAGAAGAGGAGATTGGAGGAGATGCTATCTGCCAGTCTGGAGTTCACTATTTCTACAATGCTTGATTCAATTTTGCTAGAAAGCGAGTGCCAAGGCATTTCTGTTTCCTGAAAGATTCTCCTGTTGCGTTCTTTCCATATCTCCCATACCAAGATTGAAGGGGCTGACACCCAAAGACCTGCATTTAAGATGGGTGTCTTAAGTGATCAATTTTTTAAAGATTTTTTTTTAGACCTTGTGCTTCTATGATTTTTTTAATTTTTATTTTAATTAAGTAGTTGTTAAATGAATGATAGATATTTATATTTATTTGTTTTAATAAAAAAATTCATATTTTAATTTTAAGTAGATGTTAAATGTATGATAGATACTTATATTTATTTGTTTTAATTAAAAAAATTGATTTAAAAAATAGGGAAGAAAATGTGTACAGTTGTATATATGTATATTTTTATTTTTATTATTCGGTAGCTGTATATTTTTATTTTTATTATTCAATAGTTGTATAATTTCAACCTTCCCTATTTTTCCAGCTTATATTCCATTATTATAAGAGAAAAGTTTAAATTATTTCCTATATTTAATTCGATTTGTTGAATGTTTAATACTAATGACATTAAGTTCTTTCTGATGCATTATTTTTTTTACTCTTATAAACAACAAAAATAATTAATTTTAGAAGCTTCCTCTCATGATAAATAATAGATACCATGTTTTTTCCACCTCCTTTGCAAGATATTTTTCTATATTAAACGGTCAATTTACAAAGCGTGAATTATAATAGGAGTTGCATTGCAGCGTAGTTCCTGCCAAGACAGTTTTGTTGGGATGCAAAACTGAAGTTTTGGTATAACTATTACACTTGCCCTATCTATGCTTCCAATCTATGCTTCCACATTTGCATACTATTGCTCTAACTAATACAATTGATGGTTTGTTAAAAACACTATTGAAATTGTAGCAAACATATTTGTGCTTAAAAAACAAAGAATGAAACCCCATTACCACCTTTTTAAATGTTCTGGTATATCATAGGGTTGGGAGTTGAATTTTTTTTTCATTCTTTTTATTTTTGGGAAAGAATAGAACTCTTTCAAGTTGACAATTCATTAATTTTAGAAGATTTGCCTATATCATTGGCCTCAAATTTTAGATTTGTGGCATCAAATTTTTGCATCAAGAAAGAGAATAGAAATAGACAATAGATTGGGCATTTCCAAATTACATAATACCATTCAACATTGCGTGTTTACTAGAGAATCCATCTACTAGCATAAATAGAGTCTTTGATAATATCATGTGAAACTAATAATATCAGACTACTACTTAAAAAAGGAAAAATATTCAATTGACATTGTAATTTAAACAAGTAGCATGCAATTGATAATAGTCCATCTTTTAAGAGTTTGAGTGGGGAATTTGGGGATCTTAGTTCAACATTTGTTTAGAGTTGGAGAGCATTGTGGCAGTTGGAGTGTTTTTAGAGGGAGGGATGATCTTGACTTTTAGGTCTATGAGTTAGCTAATATGCTAAAGCCTAAATGGAAGGAGAAGCTTACTCCATCTGTGCAAATCATATATTTTCATCAGACAAATGTTGAGGTGGTGGCCTTGGAGCCAACGAGTTGTAAAACTTATATATAGTTTCAACCAATAAGAAAAATGTGCCAGGCTTTATTTAAGTATTTGGCTGCTGGAAGAGACCATAAGTTACTTTTAGAAATTAGATTTTAGGGCAAGGAGCAGAATAATTTTACTCTCTGGTCATATTCAAGGAGAGGAGAATAGCCAGGATGCCAAAATGATGAGAATAACATGTTTTTGAGGAGATTGGTAAAAACAGGTCGGTGTTCCGAATAGATTTTTGGAATGAATTTTAGTGTTTAAGCTAATACATGTCTTTCATTCAACATATAAAGAATCTAGACATGGTCATTGTTGTTGGGATTGTTATATGATTGGGTAGGAGAATGTTGGATGGTCAATCTGTCCGTTGTAATTCAATCTAATTGAAATCATAAACATTTTAATTTATATCTCTTAAACCTATGCTTATTATTACGCATACCCAGATATGATTCTAAGGCACTTTTTATTTAAATTAGATGTTAGACCCTTAAGCTATGCAAATTGTAGTCTCAATGAAAAGTAAAGTGAAATGGTACATTTGGACTTCTTTGGTTGCCATCTCCATAACATAAGACCATAGCTATTGTTCAAGCCCACTTATTTGCAATGACTCGAACTCTACAACTCTATAAATTAAGTCTTCAATAAATCTGAGCACATGTTAACATGGATGAATCACCTCTACAATCGAATTGCCTTGTGAAAATATTTTGGGATTGTCTAAGGATGTGGGAAAATGGATCACCTTACTTGACACACAAGTCTTGGGAGGGTAGAGTAAATATATGCCATTACTTATCAAAATACAAATTTGTAGTCAAAACATGTATTGATTAATTGCTATATAATTAATTATGTAATATTAAAACATTAATTTTAAATTTAAATATTCACTTAAAAACTATATTTAAATATTGACTTAAAAACTATATTTAAATATTGACTTAAAAAATATATTTAGATACATTACCTTCAATTTCCCATTGGCGTATCCCTTGAACCTCCAATAGGTGCAAGTGCTAGTAAAGTATCCTTATGAATCTGCATGATTTAAGATAAAGCTTGCTATTGATTCATAATGTTGGTTAGTCTGGTATACTTAGTTAATGTTGAAGTTATTTGATAATGGAATGTTATAGACATGTTTTAGTGGTCCTTATGGATGATTTGATTAAAGTTTATTCAAAAGGAAGAAATTAGGGAATGTACTAAAAAATTAGCCTAATCATAAAATATTTACAATTTTAAGCAAGGAAAACAAGAGATAGTTTACATCTTGGTGATGGGTAGTAAGGCAAACTTGGGAATATTAAGATTTGTGTTATACTAGATGGAATATATTTGTGAGTAAAATTGTGGTTGAGAAGAATTTGTGTAATTAAGATTTTGGAATTAGAATGTGAAACATCACTTTTATAACTAGATAAAAATAACTAGACTATGCAATGATGTTTGTCACCCACTACTATCCTTCTAAATTATTAAATGACCATGTGATAAATTCTATTGACTAATCTTGTAAAATGGTAATGTAGTGTCTCTTCTTTACCTTCACATTTTCAGGTTAAAAGGTCATTTTAGATTAACAAATATATGTTACAAATTGATTTCATTAGAATTAGTTGATTTATGATTCTATCTTCCCTATTTGACATTGTCATCTTGTTACTTGTGAAGGGTCTTGTTCATTCCTCTTTCTTCTAGACAATTGTGGAATGTGTCATCCTTAAGGTGACATTTCATCGTTGTGTTATGTGTGAAGGTGATTTCCCTTTGGCTTAATAGTCTTCTATTATGTAGGGTGTACTGCTTTGCATGCATATCACCTGTAGAATCACCATGTTATTTTACCTTGAATTCATTAAGCACATGCTGCCACATTCTTCAGTGCATCATGGATAGTAGACGTCATTGCACACGATAATGACACTTGTGTGTGCATTTCACATTGTAATTTTTAATGCTTGTTAAAAAATTGGTTGTGTTGTTGTAATGTTTGTCCATGGTAAAAAATGGGCACACCATAATCACTACAAACATAATCATCAAAGAGTGTTAGCGATAAAATATGCCTCCCCTCCAATTGCTTGCACACAAAAAGATGCAAGTAATTTGGAGAAAAAGAGAAGATATGTAAAATGATGTGATCTTATAAAGGACAATATGTAGGTGCCCCCAAACAGGGCCGTAAATAATGAATGCTAGATAAGGAAACTTGTAAGCATACACAAGTGTAAGATGTCATTGTAATAAGCATTGATAAAGTGTAATCATCGTTCCATGTTAGCATAAGATAATAATGTTAGCATAAACATGTGATGTTTATAAGATATAAGTTTGGTACACCTAAAAGAACCTATAATCACATAGTTGTGAAGAAAAAGAAGATTGCCCCCCATGAGCAACTATAATCAATGATATTGCAAGAGTTGCATTGTGTTATCAAGGTTGGATGCATAATTTTTTGTTATCTATAAACCTATAAAATAATCTCAAAATTTGTGTAAGCATCGAAAGTAATACGATTTCCAAGAAAATTGTATACATGATAGTGGATATGAACATGAAATGCCCTTTGTAAGTGGAACCCTAAAATGAGGAACCATGAAGAGTAATAACAATGCAAATGCATAATATCAAATGGATATTTCAAAGATTTTCCATCAATGGTGGTCAAACCAAATGCTCATGTGCCATACTTAGAAGTAATAATGAAGGGTCCCAACCAATTGGGTTTAAATTTGCCTCTTACCTCTTCTTTTGTATTTGGATTTTTGGGGTTGGCTTAGAAGACAAAATTCAGTAATCTCTAAATCTCTTTGAATGATGCCTTTATTATATGTCTTATTTAATTGTCTTTGATGTGCTTGAATATTTTATAATGCATGAACTCAATGTTTATCAAGTGTTTCAAGCTCTAGTAATATTTTCTCTTTGTATGTAGTATCATCAATAATACCTTGAAGAGATACACATAGAGAAGGAATCTATAACTCAAGAGACATGATGGAATTGGTACCATAAACCAATGAATAAGGAGTGTACTATGAGTACAAACGCTAGAACTAGGAACAATTTGTGTATGCCAATTGATACCGTGTTTATCCACTACTTTTCTCAAAATTTGTTTAAGTGTTTTATTAGTAGCTTTTGCTTGACAATTACACTATGGGTAATATGGGGAAGAGAATCACTGTTGAATTTGAAACTCATCTAAGAAATTTTTCACTTCTCTATTATTAAATGATGTACCATTAGTTGTAACGATAGTTGAAGGCAATCTAAATCTAGAAATGATATTTTCATAAGAAAATTACACATGTTGGAAGTTGCAGAGGATTTAAGTGGAACAATTACAACCCACTTTGTAAAATAATCTATAGCAATGATAATGAAAGGGTGCCCATCTAAATAAGTTGGGGCAACCTTGCTCACCAAATCTAACCCCCTTATATATAATGGCTAACGAGAATTAAATGAATGAAGTGCATGTTTGACATGTAGGACATTTCTCAACAAAATCATATGAATCTTTTCCATCTTACTCCAATAATAACCCATACATAATTATTTTAAACCAACAATTGGACACTTACACGACCATCACATGTGTCATCGTGGGCTTTATGAAGAGCAATAGATTTTTATTATAATCCAAGTATTTGAGTAATAAACGTATTAACCATGTTGATAGAGTAGACCCGTAAGAATTAAATATTTATCAACGATTTTACAAATGTTGATGCCAAATTTTTTAGAAAATTAGGGCCAGTTCTCCTAAATCTAAGTAAGTGTATATATTTTGAAACCATTCTCCATCTATCAAAGTAACAAAAATTGGTGCCCAATCATTGTATTGAATAGTTGTTGTCATAATCTATGAATAAACAATGTGAAATGAGTACCATAAAGCATACTCATAAGTGATGTTTTACTAACCATATCATTGACATGTCTATTATCCTTCTAGTAAATAGCCTGAATAGTGAAGTGATTAAAAATAACTCAATAATTGTAGTATTAACTCATAATAGTATGTCAATTATGAATCCTTAGTAAGATAATTAGTTGTAATTTATCTAGCCACCAACTATGAATCACCATGGATATCAATATATTTAACCTTTAAAGAAATGGTGGCTTGAAGACTTGCAATCAATGCCTCATGTTCAACAAAGTTATTAGCGGATGGAAAATCAAAATAAAAAGATAATGAAATCAAATCTTCTATAGGAGGGATCAAAATCACCCTTGCTCCTGATTCAATCATGCATCTACAACCATTGAAGAACATAGTCCTGTTGGAAAGAAACAATGCTTTGATGAATGTTGAATGTTGTCATTGATGGCAACAAGGTAAAGGCTTTCTACTGGCATGGCAAAGAGACTTTACTCCGGAAGAATAAATGATTAAGTATGGGTAGTATACATTATACAAAGGAAGTGACAGTGTTGAGATGGTATGCCTCTGCAGTTAAAGACATTTGTATGCAGTTCAGGTATGTTGTCCATAACTACCTAGTGATCACATGTTCCACTATTCAAGTCCTGACTTCCTCCGGAAGTCATATGGTGAAATCTCTAAGTCCGGGTGAACAGAGTTAAATTAGGAGCAGTGCACAGTACCAGAGTAAAAGGGTCCGCATTCCTCCGCTATGGAATATTTTGTCTTGCGATTCTGAGGCAGCAAAGATGCATATCATGACTACCTAAATCTAGAGTTATAGCCTCTGAAGTTCCTTTGATCATATTCTACAAGTTGTTCTTTATCGGCTTCCAGTTTGACAGTATATCACTGTGATAGAGCAACAGTTCCAAGGTCCGCATTTTGCTGTAAAGGACTATTATGTCCTGTGGTTCTAAAGGTATGTTAAGAGGTTAATGATGAATGTTGGATATGATTTTTAGAGTCTCATATGGTCCGCAGTGGAAGTTATGACGTGACAGTTAAATTGGTCAAGTATGTACTTAAGAAATAATCCGACAGGCGAATTAGATCTCTGTGGTGAGGATACATTATTTGAAGAATTAATCCAAGTGGTTGAATGATTGATGCCGACCTATATGAAGACTATTGTATGTTTGTTTGGGTCCACATTCCTATTTGTGCACAAGATCAAGCCGACAAGGTACAACACTTGTATACACACTTAATGTCTGGGTTGTCGACCTGATTGTGAGATGAATCTTATTGCGGATATATATATTCGATGGATTTTGGTGTTGGAAGCACAGAAGAGTGTGAATAGTGTATGAATTCGATATGCGCATGATCTAAGGTAGTTTATAGAGCAGAAAAGGATAATAAGGGTAGAAAATATAAGCCTATGTGAAGCAGAGCAGAAAAGTAGGGCAGATAGTATGAAGTCCTTTGAATCTGTATACTGAGCAAATTGGTATTGTACCTCAACATTTTGTATATGCACCTGTAGCAGTCATCTCTTAGCAGTGAGTTGATCCTTCTTCTATCTTCTCTTCTATTTGGCAGTGAGCCTATTGCAGTGAGCACTTCTTTGGATAGTGAGTCCTTGGGTAGTGAGCCCTAAGGCAGTGAGCCTTCATGTAATTTGGTATTGCTATCATAATATATTGTGAGCTAACACTCATTGTGGTTTTTCACTTTTTGGGTTTTCCACGTAAAAATATTGGTGTCTATGTGTTATGACTTTATGGTTGTTGTTCTTATGTTTATTCTGCTTTCATGTTATTAAGTTTGGTAATTGGATTATAGATCACGTGAAGAAGTGGTTTTGCAGAATACCGAATCACCCCCCTCTCAGTATTCATTGTGTTCAACAAGTCCAAGGAGGAGAAGAATCAATATATAAAATATGTACATCAATAAAAGATGTATTGTAGGTGCATGAGCATTACATGACATGTCAACTAACTAGTTAACCGTCACTTAACCTTTTATGGATTGTTGTGAAATAAATTTGAGATTGAATTCCATGACAAACATAACCCATCATGTTGCTCTACCACAAAGATTAACCCTAGAAAGCATGTATTTTAAAGGATAAACTTCAACAATCACATGTCTCAAAATGTAACATATAATGTCTTAACTTTTGCAAAGAATAAATCACTACAAAATATAGCTTCTCCATAGGAGTATATCATGTCTCATAATATAACAATATATGACAGATATAATATACATGTTCATTTCTAATCTCATCATTCTATGATAACAAGCCACCGATAGCAGATTTTGTAGCATAAATATATAGCAATTAAGGCTCACCATGTTTAATAGGCACAAGTATTAGAGGATATATTGAAAATATTATATCACAACTTCAAAGGATTTTTGATAATCCTCATTCAATTCAAAATTAGTATCTTTCTTTAAAAGCTCAGTGAGGGATAAAGTATGATTTGCCATTTTTGTGAAATAAAGTGTCTAATAGCCTAGGTCTTACCTTGTAGAATAAAGTGTCTTTAATAGCCTAGATCTTACCTTGTAGACTATGTATTTGTGTAAGATTTTTAGGTGGAGGAATGTGCTAACAATAACCTCAATCTTTTTAACATCAACTTCAATACCTTGCCTCGTGTTTGGTTTTGATTGTGTCTCTTTTTAAATCTATTTAGGTTTAGATAATTTCAATATCAGGAATTGCCAATCAGCTAAACCTTGTCAAAACCTGGGATGTAATCTTATGACTTGTGTGTTGACACAATATATGCCTTAGAACTTACGAATAATGGTTTAATAAATAGTAAGGTAATAATTTAAAAGGGTTGTTCTATTAAAATAGATTCACACTTGCTAAATGGAAACACACATATTGGAAAGTAAACAAGCTAAACTGAAACACACATACTAGAAAGTAAACACATTTGTTGAAAGGAAATTTACATAGAAAGAGACATTCTAAGTTATAGGGAAGTAAATTGTTTTAATGAGATAAATAATTTTCTTTTGTAGGCAAATGGATCCACGCGTATCACAAATCAAATAAGTAACTTATATCTATACATATGTAATATTTCATTTAACACGATATTTATCATTAAACAATAAATAGATCACACTCCACAAAATAACAATAAGAAGGAAAGAGAAAACAAAATAAACCCATATGTTTCTATTATGAGTGGGCCCTTGCTCACATATACACAATTTCTGTTGTTCTTCTCTCAACACATCTAAGAGTTGGAATGTCACTACTTATTATATTTCACTCTCATTCAATAATAATACTTAATAATAATATCATGATATGTTTTTCAAGTCAACATTGATCTTATATACTAAACTAATTGTTATGTCATCTGCAATAGTAGGATATAGTTGAAACGAGAATTTTGTCTTCACCTCACAATATTAGGAAATCAACACCTTGGCGGGACATTTCTAAATTGCTCCCAACAATTTTATTCCTTCTTGCCTTGTTTTGCGCTTGTTAGGTTGTAGTAACCATGAAGCTATATATGGGTTACAAGTTGGTTCTAGGTAGCATATAATTTTTTATGTTCCTTTTAAAAAATGTGTCCAATTGCTTCTTTAACCCTACTTAACCAAAATTAAGTATTTGCAATAGACCAAATTATCCCCCATTAATATTTCATGCATCATTTTCTTACATTTGTACATAGTTTTATCTAAATCTTCATCTATCTCTAGACTTATTCCTAAACACTTGTAATCTAATAGGAAAAGTGGAAAAACCATATAAAATAGGAAGAAATAAATATAAAGGGTGTGGGAAATATGTGTAAAAAATGTACTAATTTTAGCATCATTGCCTGGATACAATGAAGCCTAATAATCTACCACTATGTACACCAAAGATACATTTCTTGGGATTAAGGTGCACTTGATACTACCTAAAATGCTCAAAAATAATTTGGAAGTCTCTAAGACAATCCTTTCATTTCTTTAACCTGCCTAACATATTGTCAAAATAATCCTCTAAAACATTGTGCATTAAAAAATGAAAGATAAGTATTATAGCTCGTTGATAAGTAGCACCACCATTTTTCAACCCAAAAGGCATAACCACATAGCAAAATGTACTCCAAAAACTAATAAAAGCATTTTCATGTTGACTCTCTTGTGGAGTAAGATGACTTTGATTATATAGTAAAAACTCATCCATGAAGGAAATCATCTCATCTTGATACCTAGAGTCAACAATCATATGAATATTACGTAATGAAAAATTATCTTTGGGGGAATATTTATTTGATCTAAAAAATTAGTAAAATGTGAATTTGTCCATTTAGTTTAATGATTGGTATTAGATTAGAAATCCACGGAGAATAATCAATTGGTCTAATGAATCCTGTTTTAAGTAATTTCTCAAAATTGTCTTTAACCATTAAAGTTATCTTAGGATGCATTTTTAAAAAAAATTGTTTGACTATCTTAGCATCTATGTTGAGAATAATATTATGCATAGTAATAGATCACCATAATACATAAGCCCATTATGTATATATCTTCCTTGAGTTGCACCAAGTTAATGATTAATGACTATTCTATCCTCGCCAACATATTCTGAAGGTTTTCCAGGAAAACTTGTAAGATTTCGCTGAAAAGCCACCCAAGAATGCAAATGAGTGAAAGGAAAGAAAAGCTAGAAAATTAAAATGATAGAATAAACTATTTTCTATTTAATGGAAATGCAAAGCATACAATGAGATGAGATGAGATGCCCATATGAGAGTGATGGGTGAGTATACATAGGATTTACCACCCAAGAGACTAAAAACACAACCAAAATGGGATAAAGAGAAAAAATCACTAAGTAAACTTAACCTAGCGTGAAAAGTACCTAAACGGAGAACTAGCTAGGAAATTAACTAGTTAGATAAAGAACCCCGTTGACACTAACACCCCCTTAAGTGCAACTTAGGGGGGAATATATGCAAATATGCAAAGATGGGTCCTGGAAACAAGGCTTGATGAGGTACCCATGTACAAAAGATCCCCTCGAATAACAAAGGAGAAAACTTAGTGGGAAAAAACTTTCCCCATGAGAGGATGAAGCAGGAAGGGCTAAGTGGCCCCCCAGAAGAAATGTCTTGCACCCCCAAAAGAGACCGAAGATGGACATACTTGCTCTCAATGAAGGGTTTGGTGAAGGTATCTACAATTTTATCTGCTATCAGATAATATTGCAAATCAATGACCTACTTCTTAATTAGTTCAATGAGAAAATGCATGTGGATCTTGATGTGTTTGATCTACTAATGATGGACTGGGTTCTTTGAGATCTAGATGGCATTCTAGTTGTCATAATAGATGACTGATGGCTTCTAAAAAGTGATGCCAAGTTCAGTGAGAATATTTTGAAGCCAAATAGCCTCAGTGGCAGCATTAACAACCCCTGATACTCAGCCTCAGCCAAAGAAAGAGCATTGGCATGATGCTTCTTGCTTTGCCAACAAATAGAACCGGAACCAAGATGAAAACTATAGCCAAATGTGGACTTGCAATAATCAAGAGTCTATGTATCCAATCAAATCTAAACTTGTGCTTGTTGCATAATAAATCATGTACCTATGAGTGCCCTGTATGTAGTGCAAAATGCATTTGGCTACTTTCCAGTGAAGCTCATGTGGCTCTATCATGAAGCATGAAATAATGCCAACTGTAAATGAAATGTCAGGGTGAGTATGAGTTAGGTAGATGAGGCTACCAACAAGATGATGATACAAAGTGGCATCAACTAGTAGTATGTAACACTTCACCTCAAGCTTGACTCTAGACATAAATAGAGTTGATGTAGGCTTACAATCAACCATGTGAAAATGAGCCAGAAGATCAAGAGCATACTTGGGTTGCACAAGAGAGATCCCAAAAGAAGTATGAGTAATCTCAATCCCAAGAAAGTAGTGCAAAAGACCCAAGTCAGTCACGATAAACTTGTCGTGCAAAGCAATCTTGACATTTGTAATGATGGATGAGGTGCTGCTAGTGACAATCAAGTCATCAACATAGAAAGCCAAGAAATGAAGAGCATCCTCCTATCTCAATATGTAGACATTCAGATTTGAGTGGCATCCAGAGAACCCAATTAAGATAAGAAAGGAGTCCATCTCGGCATACCAAGCCCATGGGCCCTGTTTGATGCCATAGAGGGACTTCCTCAATCTGCAAACCAATGAAGAATCCTGAATGAACCCTTGTGGTTGCTCCATGTAAATCTCCTCCTGGAGATCCCTATGAAGAAATTCAATCTTCACATCCATCTGATGTACAACCCAACCATGAGCTACAACAATATCAAGTATTAGGCGAATGAAGTTCACTTTGGTGATGGGGGCAAACGTCTTAGTGTAATCATCACCAGGAACCTGCGAGAAAACTTTGGCCAGAAGCCATGCTTTGAACTTGTTAACTGATTCATCCAATGTAAATTTGGTTCGATAGATCCACTTACACTGAACCAATTTTCTTCCCTTAGGAAATGTAATAAGGTCCCATGTTTTGTTCCAAATTAAAGAGTTGTACTCTTCCTCCATTCTTGAATCCCACTCAGCAATACTTGATGCTTCATGAATGGATTCTGGATTTGAAGTGGTGGCAATGTAGGAATGTCAAATATCTTGATGTTGTGACCAAGTCTTCTAAGTATCTGAAAGATCCCTAATAAGCGTGCCTGCAAACTTAAGAGATTGACGAGCCTAACAAGGCATGAGAGGGGATGGAGGAGGAGAATCCTCAGCCTTAGAATCTAAACCCTGCGAAGAGGAGGATGAAACCTCATGATCAAATCTACGAGTAGAGAAATCTAGAGGAAAATCATCTGAGTCACTGCCATCTGAATCCACTATGGAGTAAGGAAGATGTGAGGATAAGTTAGGAGAGCTTTCCTCAAAATGCACACTTCACTTAATGAAAAGCTCATGTGTCTTAGGATCTAAGTGCCGATATCCTTTGACACCATTGGGATAAACAACAAAGATGTAGGGTTGAATATGAGGTTCTAAGGCCTTGTACTTCTCTGAAGGAATGTGTGCCCATGCCAAGGAGTCAAAAAATTTGAAGTGCCACACAATAGGTTTTCTGCCACACTAGGCTTCATAGGGAGTGATACCATTCAATGCCTAATGAGGATCCCTATTCTAAATGTGAGCAACATAGTTGATAGCTTCTACCCAATACTCAGGTGCAAGGGAATGTGTGTGGATCATGCAGCCAACCATCTCTTTCAGGGACCTATTTTTCTACTCTGCCACACCATTCTATTGTGATGTGTAGGTGACAATATGGTGAAGATCAGTCCCTTCAAGAGTGCAAAATTCAGATTCAAAGTGATGGTTCACATATTCTCTACCATTATCTATGTAGAGGATTTTGATGCACTTCCCAGATTGTTTCTTGGCATGAGCCTTGAAATTTTGAAATCTATCAAAGACTTCACCTTTCTACCAAAGAAAGGATACCCATATGTATCTAGAAGGTGAGTAAATAGCGAGCCTTGCTGAAAGACAAGTATGGAAATGGACTCGTCAAGTCACTGTGAACCAATTCAAGGACTTTTGAAGCCCTCCACACCTTCCCTTTGTCGAACTTATCCTTAGGATGCTTTCTCAAGGCATAATCCAAACAAACTCCATCTAAAAAACTAATTTGAGGAAGACCTGTGACCATATCCTACATGCTAACCGTTGAAGATGTCGTACGAAACAAAAGGTAAATCTGACTATCTCAACTGCACTAGACTCAATGGTGAGCTTAGAATGTCTCTAGGAAGCTTCAGAAAAACCTATAACTTGCAAGTCAAAATATGAACCCCCCAGAAACTAGTATTTTCTCCACACTTTTCTGATTTCCTAGATCATCTGAGGATGCAAGAGAAGAGTATACTCATGTGCTTTAAAAAATAATAGCACTACACTCCTAGATTTTCTAAAAAATGCTAACCCACAACTCATTGCCACTTTGATACCATGTAAGATTTGGTTGAAAAGCCACCTAAGAATGAAAATGAGTGAAAGAAAAACAAATCTAGAAAATTAGAAATGATAGAATAAACTGTATTCTATTCAAAGGAAATTCAAAGCATACATTGAGATGAGATGAGATGCCCATATGAGAGTGATGGGTGAGTATATATAGGATTTACCACCCAAGAGACTAAAAACACAACCAATATGGGATAAAGTAAAAAAATCCCCAAGTAAACTTAACCTAGTGCGAAAAGGACCTAAATGAAGAACTAGCTAGGAAATGAACTCGTTAGATAAAGAACCTCATTCACACTAACAAAACTTGATGTGTCTTTACATAGACTCCCTCATAATAATTGCTCTTTCAAAAGTTTAACAAACTCATGCAACACAGACAAGATGAGATTCAACTTGCCTCTCTTGAAAGGATAACTGATCTAAAAAAGAATCAACTATCCCCAAGGTCTCGGGAGTTGAGTCACAACTATATTGCGTAAGCATAGGGTAATATGGACAATTTAACAAGGGGTCTTGACTTTCAATAATTGTTCAAACTGAATGGGAATTAATCTATTTATTGTTGTTTTGAAAGAAAATCAAAAGATTGTAAGGGAAAGGATAAGTAAATGACACAACACTCTGTATTTTAAACTTTATATCACCACTTCCATCAAAGAAATTCATGAACTACAATATTAAAATTAGTTTTATAAACCCAATCATTCATACTATAGTGCAACAGTCAAAGGATTCCCAAGATAAGTAAGGTGTGAATTATATTTTCTGACTACTGTATTCTACACGCAAATCAGAAATAAAATTCATAATTTTAAAGTCAATATTTTAAAATTTCTTTAGATAAATATGGAAGTAAAGAATAAAGTCAAAGAACTACTCTAGATACACGACAATAGATCCCAAGGGATTAACGACCATCTTGTATTAATTTCTTCGAACTTGAATACAAGAAAATAAATCTAGCAATGAGTACCAGAAATACAGATATGTTTCCACAAGAACCACCTTCTCTATGCTAAAATGTTGTAAAAATAACCAATTATTGAAAAAGCTTGAAAAATCTAAGTATGGACTGACAACCTAATTCTTCAACTTTTAGACCCTTGAACAAAATAAGTCATTCCCTTTTATAGGCTCCTCAAAAGAATAATTACAACAATCTTAAACTACATGCAATACCTTTTGTCTTCGTTTATATCACCATTCCCATGCAACTCAAAAAGCAACTTCAAAAATATAATTGTTTTTTGCATGTCAATTTTCAAGTTGACTTTTCAACTCAAAAATATAAAAAGAAAAAAAAAAGACATCCTGTAGGGCCCACTTTATAAAACAGTGGTTCCCTTTTTACAAAAGTGGATTTATAAGACAAGTTGACACCAAAAATTAACTAAGTCTAAAAAAATAAACTTAGTGGGAGTTGGACGCCCTAGTAGAATTTCGAATCTTCTTATATTCAACAAAACTTGACAACAGCTGGTCCACTCTATCTACCTTTGGTCCGTCTAACCATTCATATCTGAATTTGAAGGTAATGAAGCACTAAGAAACCTGTTCACACCTTCTCTCCATTTGACTTACATCTATTAAGGCCAACTTAAAATTAGCTTTAGACTCCACAAATTTATCCAACACATTTTCATCAAGATGTGGAGTTTTCAGCAAGTCATCAATTTTCTTTCTAAAGAATTCCTTCACTTTATCCAATGGCTCCAGTCTAAACTTGTCATGAGAATACATGTCCTGACCTGCAACTGCTTTAACAAAAGTTTCAAAAATGGAAATATATTGAAATATGTCCTAACTCACAATTGCTTTAACAAAAGTTTCAAAACATAGCACAATAAAACAACTACCCCTTATTTTCCTTCTCAATTTCTAAATTTGTGCCTTGAATTTCTCAATAAAATTTGTTACCAATTTATTGAATTTGGTGATAGTTGGCAATTCTCCATCTTTCTTGTGAAGTACTACTAATCCAATAGAATTGAATTATTTTTCTTCTCTCTCCAGGTGTAAGCTAATGATAACATGATCTTTACTAGTTGGGTATTATGCTCATTCAAAGCCATTATGGAATCCCAAACATGGTAGTGGACACCTTTACACATGTCCATTTTAGATCCACTCATTATTATTTCTAGGATCACCACTAATGATTGCATGACATTAGAAATAATTTTTAGTCTATCTTTGAGATGGGCTAATTATTTTTGCTTAATCATTACCTCCTTATGAGCTCAATTTTATCAATATTGTAATTGTAGAATTAAATCAAATAAACTAGTAAGATTTTGAACAATTTCACCATATAATGAATTCATAAAAGATAACAATTATTTTTCTCAATCCTCATTTTCCTTTGCCAATGCTTCAATCTGATCATTTGAAATTTCATATGATGGTCCAATTGTTGAGGTTACGACCTAAGTACCTTAACTTCCTCTTTACCAATTGATGATCTTCTCTTCATTTTGATAAACCATTACCTCTCCATCCCACTTAGCACGCTTGGAGGATACCCTCTTTAAATCGAATGTTACATTGTCAAATTTTAGCTTCACTATGGTTTCATCCACTGCAATCATCATTTGAATTTTAGGTAAGACATAAACCTTGTCCATGTGTTTCAACCATGGTGCCAAGGATGATTAAAATGATAGAGGGGTGGAACCTGGAGATGATGAATTTTCCACATTTGGTTGGGTTTTAGCTAGCTCCTAAGAAGGACTCGAAATGATAGGAGTTTTAGGAGATATATCCATTTGAGTAGCTGAAGATTTATGTTGAATTCCAATCAACTCTTTGATTGTCATGGGTGGAGTTGGTTAAGCTACCCATACCACTGCCATCTCTTTCTTCCCTCATCTTCTCCTTCTTTTGATATCTCCTTTGATATTGCCAAGTTCTCTTCTTCATCTACAAATAACATCCTTGATTACAATGATGTTAAAAGAACCTTTGGACACACTTTTCTCAAATTCTTTTCCTTTCACTAACACTTTCATCAGACTTCCTTGGGAACAACTCAACTAAAAATATGTATTAAATCCTACAAGATCTAGAGTTATATCATGTTTATTGACTATGAAGTTGAGAATCCTACTCGAGTAGACATTGTCACAATGGATGACATGTCCCCAAGTATGGGCAACATGTCAACTATCGAAGTAGCAATTAAATTTGGAGGCACTATATCGATGTGGAGGTTCAAACTACTTCCTTCTATGTACATCTTCTATATCAGTGCTAGGATAGGATCTAGGCATAGATCCTTCGAGCATTAGAGCAATTACTTGCTCATTTGTGAGTGCATGGTTGTAGAATTCCTCCTCTTTAACACATTCTTCATTATTATAATTCAACCTAAATTTTTCCTTCACCGATTCTAACAAATCCTTAACTCACCCTTGAGGATCCCATGGTCTAAAATTGATAATCAACGAGATTGTTGGCAATCTCAGGAAGATATGTGAACTTTGGAATAGCAAATTCTACAACTTTCCTCAGAAATGAAGGAATTGTTGTTTGCCTTTAGATTTTCAAATAAAGAGCAACACCCAAAGAAATTTGATCATAGATTTCCATAAAAACCAGATACAATGTCACATATTGTGATAAAACATGTGGATCCATTAACACACCTAGAAACAATCACAACCTGACGATTTCTCAAACTTCCTTTTTAAACTCCTTTGGAAACCTATTCATTTCTTACCATGAACATGATTGTTGACTATAAGCCACCACTCATTATAGATCATATCCAGATGTTTGTGAAAATCTCGTTGGTGGGACATCTTGAATAAGCAGTGAATTAGATTTTCTCTCCATGTGTCCATTTAGGTAGAGGGGATTGACCAATATGGATGAAGACAATGTATCCAACAAATATGAATCCATGTAGAAGTTTCCACCCACTTGAGCTTGTTTAAACTACCTTTTAAAATGGGCAGTGATCAAGGTGATCTAATATCCCATTTTCTAATATAGTGAAGAGCAGAGGAATCCAAGTTGAATTAATGTAATCAATATTGTTAGTGTCGAACAGCTTAGCAAACACATTGCATCCCAAAGTAAGGGCTTGAACACCTGAATTTGAATGGTGTCTAGATCTCGTTTGTTTATCCATTTATCCCTTTATACTACTACTAACTTCATCTCCTCATAAATTTGGTGTTGACTTAACCACTGCTCAATAAGTTGAGCATAATAGCTATATTCCACAACTGACACCCTTAGAATAATTTGAAAAACTCTAGGAGATACAGTGATAATCTCTCTCCAAATGAATTTAGTATTTTCCTTGACGGTCGACCTTGCTTGTCAAGCAAATTTTTAATGACGATTATCTATTCAAAAGTGACCTTAAAATATTAAGACATATATATATATATATATATATATATATATATATATATATATATATATATATATATATATTCATAATTCTCTATAAATTTTGACGGTCTCTCCAAAATGTCTTCTTTTCATATGATGCATTCTTTTTAAAATTTTGATTATATTTTATGGCAAAAATACCTAAATATGGCCATACGACATCAAATTTAGGCCCTATATAGTGAATGATCTTTATAGGAGGCAGTTCCTTGCTATTTGGTGTATTACAAGGATTTCATTAATGTTTAAAAGATATACCTTCAAGTAAGCATGATAGCAATAATTTTAGGAAGTAAACTTGCATAAGTTTGGCTCCCTATGCATACTAGTCAATAGCTATTCTCCACACAAATTGGCATGTCTAAGACACCAAATCATTCTTTTAACATACGCTAGAGATAGCATACCATGCCATGATGAAATACTAGCTAAGGTGATGGGCCTCACAATGGACATAGAAACTTTAACGTTTCTTATTGATGTGACTGTCCCATTTTCCATTATCATAGTCACGTTTCTTCATTTATCCTGGTATTTTTAAATTAACTGAGCTAGAAGTTTGAAATAAATTTGTTGAGCTTTTGTGCTTTCATTTTTAGTTTGTTCCAATATTCAAATATGAGTTGCAGAGCAGGCAAGATAAACTCGTGGTAGGTGGTGCGATATTTGGACACGAAAATTGTTGATTTTGTGTTAATTTTTGTTGTGTTTTTGTAGGAATGATGCTCACGTGGTTGCCCATGTTTGTAGAGGGATTTGCAATTTCCAAATTTCAAGGTAGTGAAATTCATTATGAGTGAAGACAATTTGCTTAAACTCCTCTATGTATATTTCTAGGTAGTGTATCTCAATCTACATTATAATAGTTTTCTTCTTTATGATATAGGGTATAAGATTGCCTTTTAATTTGATGTGGATAATGTAATACTAGATTGAAAAGCTATGAAGTTATAGGCTACCTTTCCCTTTTTTTCTATTTGTGTTACTTTCATAGGGTAAACTCTTTTCCTTGGTATCAGATAAGAAATAACTTCCTTTATCTTGGCTAGTACCTTTGCCATTATTTGCCAATTGATGATTTAGGTTTCTTTTAGTCTAACTGCATTGAATATACAATAGAGATTGCAATTATTTGAATGACATTTCTTTAGGGAATTAGCTTCAGATACTTTCAAAGTCCCATGAATGACACAATTTTTTCAATTTGTGCATATAGTGTATTTATCATATTCAATGAGATCATTTTTGTTGGGGCATTTTGTAAAACATTTGGTGGAAATCAATTTTATTTGTTCAATAAGTCTCTATACCATGTTCCAAATATTCCATGATGTATATTCAATGAGATCATGTTTGTTGCAACATTTTTTCTAACATTTAGTGGAAATCAATTTTGTTTGTTTGATAAATCTCCATACCCTGTTTCAAATGTTTTGCAATGTCATGTGTTAAAGAGGATGCTATCAAAGTTTGTAATGTTTCATTGTATATGACAATTTAAAAATCTAAAAAATGTTTAAGACCTTGGTAAGAAGACCATATGCTGTTGCAATCTACGAAAGCAATATCTTTCTTGTATTTTGTCAATAAATATGCACATTCAACATGCTTCAAAAGTTGCATACATATCTATTTGGGTATTCCTATTTTTCTTGATCATGATATTTTAGTATGTCTTAAGCCAAAGTCCTTAAAGATTTATTACAAGCACTAGTGATAGTTTAATTCGAGAATCAATTGAATTTTGATATAAACAACACATTTATAAATTGCAATGTTTCATTATATATGTTAGTTTAAAATCGTTAAAACTTGCAAGACCTTGGTAAGAAGACCATATATTGTTGTAGTCTACAAAACCAACATCTTTCTTATATTTTGTCAATAAATTTATGGACCTTCAACATACTTCAAAAGTAGCATACAAATCTATCCGGGTATTTCTATTTTTTGTGATCATGGCATTTTAGCAATCTCTACTTGGGTATTTCTATTTTTTGTGATCATGGTTATCTATCATCCATACAAATTGGAATGTCTAAGAAATTATACCATCATATTAAATTTTTGAATTATTAAAAATGAGTTGCTTATAGCAAGGAATGAAATTAATTTGCAAATTAAACAATCACTAACACTTGTAATAACTGGAAATGTTTCATGCAGGTGCATTGGCTAGTTGTTAATACAAAGGAGGAATTTGAGACTAAAAAGCTAAGGTGGTGATGATTTGGAAAGAGGCTTTACAAGACCTCGAGGGGCTCGACCAAATATAGTTTATTCTAGCTCTCATTCCATTAATTCAAATAGCTAAATCTAGATTGGTTTGGGTTAAGTGGGACTTGGTTATTTTCCTTTGTTGTTCTTAGTATTTTACCAAACAAAGAAAGATGTGTATTCCATTGACCATTTTGGAGTAAGTGAATTTTATCGTAATGAATTGATACCCATGTGCATCAACCAACCACACAAAACAAGTATAGACGAGTGCTACATTAAACTATTTAACTTCCTTATTCACATGCAGTGGAACTTGGGGCTCTACCTCAATTACATTGAATTAAACTCTACTTCTTCAAAGTTTATAAATGTCAAATTGACACAAATTATTGTAGACATTACCAACTATTTTATTAAACTATTTTTTTGAAGAGGGGTTTTGAAGAAACCCAATATTTTAGAAACAATTTAAAAATACTATATAGTGACATCTAGACAAATGATATAATATATGTATGTGTGTAAATCTCAAATATTTAAATGTTATGAAGCATTGTCCCGCAGTTCCTCAATATTCCGAATTGTTTCAATATTTTAGTAATGACATTGATATTTACAAAATACGCCTTTCAAGTAAACCTATGAATTTTTAAGTAAATCAAGCACCAATATTATTTAAAATGTTTCCTTCTAACCTATTTCCCTTCAAGTAGAACCTATCCATTTTTTTGGAAGCTTTGTTATTGTCTTTAGGATAAAATCAACAATTTTTTTTCCTCCTGAAAAGAAGCCTATACTTTTCAAGGTTAGCAAAGAGAAACATTAACACACATTACATTTTACATAATTGATTGTAATTCAAATATTTAGTCTATCTCATATTTCATCATTGATTTAAATTTAAAAGACATAATATCAGAGCTAATAGATTAAAAAACACAACCATTTGGAATCTAAATAGTCTACATTAAGAAGAGATAATAAATTATGTGACCTCCTTACCCCAAACCAACTCAACTATTTTTTTAATTGTTTTCAATTGAGTCTCTACCTCATATATAGTTCAAATCCAGTAGGTTGCATGTATTGAGAATAATTCTTGGTATGAGGGAATGTTAAGTTTGGGTGAAATTGATGATGATTTGGTTACTTTTCCTATGATGGGTTATAGTTGAATGGGCTAAATTAGATCCAAACAAACTGCAATATTGTAAATCACTCAAAACTGTAAAGACTATTTGACTATCTATGATGAAGTTAGTGTATGAACAAAAAATCTATAGCCATTGTGTATGGATTATTATGTGTTGATTGTAGGGAATGGAATTGTAGAGGCCATTTTCATTTGTCCATCTAAAGTTGTGCATATTTCTTCAGATACTAGTACATTTAATTATTGTCTTTGTAACGAAATCATTATGAATACTATTTTTGAGATTTTCTTGGTAATATATTGCAATTCTACATTTTAGAACAAGAAGTGATCCAATTTTTGAGTTTTCATATTGTCTTTTGGATAGACTTGTGTAGGTTGAAAAACACAATGCATTTCTTAACTTGCACTTTTTTTGTTTTGCTTGAACATATCTTTTACTTTTTATTATATCAGAGCTAATAGATTTTATTGCTATTATATTACAATTATACATTTTAGAACAAGAAGTGATCCAATTTTGGAAGCTTCGTTATAGTCTTTACAACAAACTTGTACAGGTTGAAAAACATAATGCATTTTTCAACCTCCACTTTTTTAATTTTCCTCAAACAAAGCTCATACTTTTTATTATATCAGAGCTAACAGATTTCTTATTATTATATTGCAATTCTACATTTTAGAATAGAAAGTGATCCAATTTTTGGAAGCTTCATTATAGTCTCTATGATAAACTTGTGCAAGTTGAAAAACATAATGTGTTTTTCAACTTGCATTTTATTGTTTTCCTCAAATGAAACTCATATGTTTTATTATATTAGAGCTAAAACAATTTCTTGCCATTCTATTGCAATTCTACATTTTAGAATTGGAAGCAAATATTGTAAGGAGGCAATTTTGAAACTCATATGTTTTATTATATATAGAGCAACCATGGGTTCTTTTACTCATCTAACTATCAACACCTCCAAATAGAGTAAATAGAGTAAATACAAATTGCCACCTTACAAGCATGAGTTTCAAAATTGGTTGCAAATATTGTGTTTAGATATTGGCTTTGAGTGCAAAATTGTTAGGATAAGATTTTATAGTTAGAGTGCTATTTTTTTGGCAAAGATTCCTATGTACCATGCTTGTACAAAGGATATTGATGTTTAGTATCACTCTATGTACAAGGTGGTTTAAGGTGGCAAAGTCATGATGCATAAGGTTGACACTTTAAATAATGTTGTAGATTCTCTCACTAAGTCAACGAACATGGATAAGTTCTGTTGGTGTAGAGAGGCTCTAGGCTTGGCCTCTTCTCGCACTTAATTAATTTTATATTTTCTATTATGTCATTGCAATGTAAATATCAAGTGGGAGAATGTTAGGATTAGTGTGATATTCACTTGCAATCCTATGTTTAATATTGTTTTCTCCAAGCACATTCTAGAGGACGTAACTGTTGGGAAATGAGGTGTCTCAACCTTGTTGCACATTTCCTGTTATAGTTATTTTTATTTAATATTTTCTTACAACTGTTACGCATTGTTGGTGCCTTGAAAATTGGTTTATTAGGTGTCAAAAGATGCCCACATGGTAGTCTTTTATGGAAGGCCTATTTTTAGGCATATTATGACAGATTCTATGACATCTGTAAGGGTAAAAAGTAGGGGATTTCATTTTGGACGTGAGAGCTTATTTTTAGACTGGAATCTCAGTTGAGAAGCTTCACACATGGTTTTGTAAAACCACAAATGGTTTCTTGTATAGCTAGAAGTCTATAAATTGGAGGCTTGAGGAGTAGTTTGCATAGTGTGAGTTTGCAGGTACTGTTATGCTACTGGAATGCTGCCAAAAATCTTCTAGAGTTGATTACTGGTGATACTCCTGTAATAAACTTGCTCTGCAAGTGTATGCAATCTTGTTATTGGATTTGAAATACATTTTGTAGGCTTTTGGAGTGTGGGGTTTTTCACCCGAAAGGGTTTTCCCCACATATATCTGGTGTTTTGTGTCTCTTTGTTTATTTCATGTTTTTTAATGTGCTTCTGGATTTTCTGTAACTATTAGATCAACTTTTTAAAAGTTTTGCATAATGTTTCTCCTCAAGATTGGCGTAGGAAGTTGTTTCCACTACTTTAACTTCCTTACAAGTGGTATCAGAGCTTGATCACCTTTGGTTTCAGTTGTGGGTTGTTGGGTTTTTTGTGCTAATCAAGGTTTGAGTGGGAGGTTATGCAGAGGATATTTTGTGATCTTGTTGCAGATATTTTTTTAGATGGAAAGCATATCTCGGAGGATTGAGGTAGAGAAGTTTTCTGGCACGAGTTTTGAAATGTGGAAGTTGAAGATGGAAGATCTATTAATTGATCGGGATCTATGGGATGCAGTGGATGAAAATGTCCATAGGCTTGTGGATCCAGATTTGGCTGCAAAATATGATATAATAGATAGAAAAGCTAAAGGTCTCATAAGATTGTGCCTTGCAGATTCAATTCTGATAAATGTCCACGAAGAACCCACTTCAAAGAAACTTTGGAAGAAGTTGGATGAGATATATCAAGCTAAATCTCTAGTAAATAAGATTTTCTTGAGGAAGAAGTTGTATTCCTTGAGAATGGAAGAAGGTGGATGAATTTCTGAGCGTCTGGAAACATTCAATATGATGGTGACTCAGTTGACCTTAGTTGGGGTGAAAATGGATGAAGAAGAAAGGTGCCAAATTTTGTTGTATTCGCTACTAGACTCATGGGACAGCCTAGTTATGGCTATTGGGAGCACTACAGTCATCTTGATGATGGAGGATGTTGTTGGTTCTCTACTCGCTGAGGAGATGGGAAGGAAGGTCTCTCTGAATGCCAAATAGGCTTTGAGCGTTCAAGGAAGACAAAAAGAACGAGGCAAAGATGAGAAGTAGCGTGGCCATTCTAAGTCCAAGAATAAGGGGAGATCAAAATCTCCTGGTAAGTCCAAGGCAATATGCTAGAACTGTGGCAAATCTAGACACTTCCGAAAGGAATGTAAAGAAGAGAAGAAAAAGAAGAAGAAACAAGATTCTGATTCTGAGTCCGAGAAAGAAGATGGAGATGCCTTTATTATAGCCTTGGCCACTCGTGCAGGTGATAATGCATGGTTGATAGACTCAGGTGCATCTTTCCACATGACTCCTAACAGAAACTGGTTTAGTAAGTATGAAAACTATGATGGTGGTAAGGTGTATTTGGGTGATAATTCTTTCCTTGACATTGTTGGCCGTGGTAGTATTTATGTGAAATTTTCTGATGGTAGAGTTAGACGATTTGATGGTGTCTTGCATATTCCAGGACTAGCAAGAAATTTATTATCTGTTAGGTGTGCATGTACAGTTTTCTGAAGCAGGTGTAAAAATGGTGAGAGGTGCTATGGTGATAGCAAGAGGAAGCAGATTGGGTACATTGTACTAGCTTGATGCATGCACATTTGAGTGCAATAACACTTCTGATAAAATCAAGCCATAAACTACTTCACTGAAAAAAGAGATGGTTTCCTCTTCTGCGGATGGTCATGGCTTCTGGGTACCCAAGGGTGCTCTATCTACTGAATCAAAGTTGCCTGTAGAGAAGACCATGTTATGGCACTAGAGACTTGGCCACATTGGAGAGAGGGGTTTGAAAGCCCTGAAAAATAAGAACCTTGTTGAAGGTTTGAATGATTGCAATCTAGAGTTTGATTTCTGTGAACACTGTATTTATGGCAAAGAGAACCGCGTTCAGTTTTACTCATCTTCTCATAAGTCTTCATGTATTTTGGATCTAATCCATTCAGATGTATTTGGTCCTATTGATGTTGCTTCTATTGGTAAATCAATTTATTGTGTTACTTTCATTGATGATTTCAGTAGGAGGACATGGGTATATTTTTTAAAGAGTAAATATGAAGTTTTCAGTCATTTTAAGGAGTTCAAGGCTATGGTAGAAACTCAGACTGGAAAGAAAATTAAATGTTTGAGGACTGACAATGGCGGTGAGTACTGTTCTGCTGATTTTGACAGATTCTGTACAGATTGCGGGATTAAAAGACAAAAGACAACTCTGTATTATCCTCAGCAAAATGGAGTTGCAGAAAGAATGAACAACACGTTGATGGAGAAGGCTAGGAGCATGTTGAGTGGAGCTAGTCTAGAACAAAAGTTTTGGGCTGAAGCTATTGCCACTGCTTGTTATTTGATCAATAGATCTCCTACATTAGCACTTGTTGATAAAACATGTATGGAGGTGTGGTTGGGGAAAAAGCCTTCACTTAGACATCTGAGAGTTTTTGGTTGTGAGGCATATGCACATGTGCCTAAGGAGAAGAGAACAAAGTTGGATTCTAAGGATGTCAAATGTATCTTCATCGTCTATAGCTATGGTGTGAAAGGATATGAGCTTTGGGACCCTGTTGCACATAAGGTAATTTATTCTAGAAGTGTTATTTTTAGAGAGACTAAATCTTCTCCTGTTACTTTTTAGCTAGGACATCATAAAGAAATTGAATAGGAAAAGGATGTGATTCAACTTCCTTCTATGCCTGAGAATGTTGAATCGAGACCCCAAGATAGATAAGAAGTTGAGGAGAGCTCATCAAGCTCTGAATCTTCATAAGAGGGAGAAGAGGAGGAAGAAGTGGAAGAACCTCCACCTCAACTTGTTCAAAGGTCTACAAGGCATAGGCAACCACCTGAAAGGTATGGGTATTCACCTGATGATTGGAAGTGTATATTTGCTTTGAGTACTAACATTGATGAACCGAGATCTGTGCAAGAGGCTTTGGGTATGAATGATGCAGAGCCCTGGAAAATTGCCATGGATGAAGAGATGGCAGCCCTTGAAAGAAATGATACATGGGACCTAGTACCATTGCCTAAAGGACGCAAACCTGTTGGATGTAAATGGGTGTTCAATAAAAAGATTGGTTCATATGGAAATGTTGAAAAGTATAAGGCACAGTTGGTTGCGAAGGGATACTCTCAGGTTGAGGGTATTGATTACAGTGAGATCTTTTCTCTTGTTGTTAAAATGACATCCATTCAGTTTTTATTATCTATTGCAACAACTTATGACCTAGAGGTTGAACAAATGGATGTGAAAACTGCTTTCCTTCATGGTGATTTGGAGGAAGAAATTTACATGACACAGCCAGAGCACTACGTGGTGAAAGGTAAAAGTAAGATGGTTTGTAAGTTAAAGAAATCTCTGTATGGCCTTAAACAAAGTCCTAGGATGTGGTACCAGAAATTCGATACTTATGTGTTAAGTTTGGGATTTGTGCAGTCTAAATCTGATCACTGTGTATATTTTAAATCTGATGGTGTTCGTTTCTTGGTAATTGCTTTATATGTTGATGACATGTTGTTTATTTGGAAAGGCAAAGGTTTTATTACAGAATTGAAATCTCAGCTCTCTGCGAAATTTGAAATGAAAGATCTTGGTGTAGTAAATTACATACTTGGGATGGAGATTAGAAGAGATCGTGAGAACAGAAAGCTATGGCTTGGCCAGAGTAAGTATGTTTGTTTAGTTTTGCAAAGGTTTAACATGCAGGATTGTAAACCACTTTGTGTTCCTGTTACATTGGGAACGAAGTTCTCTATTTTACAATGTCCTACATCCCCATCGGAGATGGAAGACATGAGTAGAGTGCCTTACCAGAGTGCAGTTGGAAGCTTAATGTATGCTATGGTCTGTACAAGACCAGACATTGCCCAAGCAGTGGGAGTTCTTTCTCATTACATGTCTAATCCTGGAAGAGTGCATTGGGATGCAATTAAGAGGGTCTTTAGATATTTGCGGGGTATAACAGAGTACTCTATTTATTTTCATGGTACGTGAGATCAACATTCCTTGAGTATTCACTTTTTTGTGGATTCAAACTGGGCTGGTGATGTTGATAGCAGAAGGTCCACCAGTGCATATGTTTTTACTCTTAATGGTGGTGTAATCAGTTGGATGAGCAAGCGACAGGCTGTGGTTGGTTTGTCCACTACTGAGGCAGAGTACATGGCAACTACTCGTGCCTGTAAAAAAGCCATTTGGAGGAAGCGTTTGTGTTCAGATATTGGATTGAAACAGGGTGTAGTTACAGTTTATTATGACAGTCAGAGTGCAATCTGCCTTGCGAAGAACTTGACTTTTCATGCCAGGACCAAACACATTGATTTTTAGTATCACTTTGTGAGAGATATGGTCGAGGATGGCAGGGTGAAGCTAGAAAAGGTAGAGACTACGGTGAATGTTGCGGATGCATTAACTAAGCCCATGAACACAACAAAATTCAGGTGGTGTTCTGAGTCTATGGGCCTCTTGGCTCCTAGCAGTTGATCCATGATGATGTTATTCCCCTGGCCCTTGCAAGGTATTCGACAAGTGGGAGAATGTTGGGAAATGAGGTGTCTCAACCTTGCTGCACATTTCCCGCTATAGTTATTTTTATTTAATATTTTCCTACAGCTGTTATGCATTGTCGGTGCTTTGAAAATTGGTTTATTAGGTGTAAAAAGATGCCCACATGGTAGTATATTATGGAAGGCCTATTTTTATGCATATTATGACAGATTCTATGACATATGTAAGGGTAAAAAATAGGGGATTTCATTTTGGATGTGAGAGCTTATTTTTATATTGGAATCTTGGTTGAGAAGCTTCACACATGGTTTTGTAAAACCACAGATGGTTTCTTGTATAGCTAGAAGTCTATAAATTGGAGGCTTAAGGAGTAGTTTGCATAGTGTGAGTTTGCAGGTACTGTTATGTTGCTGGAATGCTGCCGGAAATCTTCCAGAGTTGATTACTGGTGATACTCCTGTAATAAACTTGCTCTGCAAGTGTATGTAATCTTGTTATTTGATTTGAAATACATTGAGCAGGCTTTTGGAGTGTGGGGTTTTTCACTCGAAAGGGTTTTCCCCACATATATCTGGTGTTTTGTGTCTCTTTGTTTATTTCATGTTTTTGAATGTGCTTCTAGATTTTCTGTAACTATTAGATCAACTTTTTAAAAGTTTTGCATAATGTTTCTCCTCAAGATTGGAGTAGGAAGTTGTTTCCGCTGCTTTAACTTCCTTACAGTAACTTTCAAAACTTTTGTTTTAGCATTTAAGTTGAAAATCTCGACGAGCTAGATGTATCTTTGGACACCATTGAAATCCTCAAAATCCCCTCAAAAAGTGAGAAAACGAGCTCCAAACTTTTGTAGTGCAATACCCGAGAAAAATGAAAATTATAAGACATGGACTTGAGATATTATTGTAATGGCATTAAATAATGAGGCTATGATAAAAGTTTAACAACGAGAGTTACATTGGGAAGAGTGGATCATCTTGTCATAATTGGTGGGATTCATGTTAGTTTGCATCTTCATCATGGAGTGCTAGTCTTGGGAGTGGTGCCTACTAGGAGTTATGGATATTTCAAAGATGTTGTCATTAGTTGGTTTCTATCTTGGGCACATGTTCCAATGCATAGTGGGGCATGGGTTTTTTGCTTGTGGACTATATGGTTTTGGTGGCCGCTAGTTTATAGTTTGATGGTAGAGTTTTTTTGAAATGGTTTCTCCTCCTAAATCCAATGTTAATATGGTTTGCATATTTATGTTTGCTTCTCCATTGTTTCATTAATATTATATGGTTTAACACACATTTGATCATATTTAAATCACCCTTGGTTAATATTCCTACCGTATCTGTTTACCCCGTTCTCAACAATTTCTAAGGAAACAAAAATAATATATAAAGTATTATTGTGAAGAATATAATGAAAACACATATTCCACGTACAATTTAAAACTTATTTATTGAATTATTTTAAAATGCATTGAAAATTAAATGTACATTTAATAAGTTATTGTAATTTTATCTATAAATATTGTTTTGACCTAATCATCAGATATACTTATGAAGAAAAATGACTTTTTTTCCCCTAAATTTTAACCATCCTATTGGCACAATAACATTTTGTTATATCAGAGAGGGGAAGATTTAATAGTTACATGATGGAAGTATTTTCAATTTAAAATAAAAATAGGTTAGAACCCATGACATAAAGAAATGCGGGCTAGTCTTATATTTTTTGAATGGGGTATTTCCAGTAGGCATACATGTCCACATTTGAAATTTGCATACATGACGATTGAAGCAGATTCAAACCCTGGTTTGAAATAGGGTATTTACATACATGTCAATTGAAGCAAATTCAAACCCTGGTTTGAAATAGGGTAGTGAGAAACAATGAGACTCACCTCAGTGGTGTGACCCATGGGACTGATGATTTCCTTCCACGAGGGTTTGCAATCATTACATATATTTATAAAGGAAATTTACCTTTTCCTAAATTTAACATGGGCTCTTTGGGTAATTGATTAAACTATGCAATGCTAGACATGAGAAAATTTAATGGATTACATGATTGAGGTATTTTCAATTTGCTTTAAAAAATATGTCCAAACCTATGACATATAGAAATGTGGGTCAGTCTTTTTTTAAAACATGTCGAAAACATAATATATTTAATAATTCTGACATCTAACATACATTTAGGACTTATTTTTTTATGGAGGATTTTATATCATCCACAAGATCCTTTTGCTACTGGAAAGGGGAGCACGAGCTTCTAGACCGAAACATTTAGAAAATGGTATTTTTCTTATTTTTTGATGGAGGATTTTATATCATCCACAAGATAGTTTTGCTACCGGAAAGGGGAACACGAGCTTCTAGACTGAAACATTTAGGAAATGGGGTATTTTTCTTATTTTTTTATGGAGGATTTTATATCATCCACAAGATCCTTTTGCTATCAGAAAGGGGAGCACGAGCCTCTAAACTGAAACCTCTTCGACTGAGAGCCAAAGACTAATGCTTCTCTGGCTGATTTACATGACTAGAAATGACACTACTATGAGATTCTCCTCCATTTTCAACATCTGAAGTAGATGGCGGAAGTGGTTTAACAGGTTCATCATCTTTTCCAGCTGGTAAATGGGCCACATCATAGGTAGCAGGGAGTCCAAACAATACATAATAAATAAGCATGACTGCCGTGCAGATCCCAAACCTGACAAAAGAGTGGGTTTCTAAAGAGCCCATGAGGAACACATTGGTTGCAATTGACAGTGAGGGCAGCCATGGCACCAAGGGCACTCCCCACACTTTGGGAGTCCTCTGTTGGGGCACAAAGCCTGCCATTCCACAGGTGGCCACAAACCACACGGCAAGGCTCACAACGTAACCCACCCAACCATCGCTTACTGCCCAGTAAACGGCCGTTGCCACAGAGGAGCAGACTATCACAGTGATGAAAAATATGAGGAGCTGAAGGTGAAGAGGAGAGGTTTTTCCCTTCACATGGTGTCTTCTCACCAGTAGAGCAACCGCCATCATCATGAAGATGAAGAGAGTGCTCACAGAGAGGAGGCTGGCAAGCACATCCAGGCTGGAGAAGAATGCCACACAAGCAGTGGCAGATGTCATCACCAAGGTGGCATTAATGGGTGTCCCTGTGTACTCGTTCACCAATGCAAACCAGGGAGGAATCATGTGTGTCCTTGCAATGTGGGTGATGTATCTGTTACAAATGCCAAACAGAAGAATTGTGTTATATATACACATATATTACTTATTTTTTTTTTAAAATGGTGGGAAAGTAACAACAATTGCACCAGGAGAACCAAATAGAAATTGTATTGCAAGGGAAAAAAAATTACAATTAAGACAAATTACAACTAGTTACCATCAGTATGTTATCTGGTAAAGTACTTCAAATTCTTTTTGGATCTAAAAAGCAAGGAATTTATTTTGTTCTATAAGTTTCACCACAATGGATTCACAAGGTGAATTACAATACACTAATTGATAAGTAGGAGGTACTTTCCATAGTGTATGAAATTATGATATTTATATCAGGATTTATTTAGATGTAATGAGTGTTTAAGGTGGATTATTCATTCTCATGAGAGATGGGTTTGTATGAACTCCTACTTATTTAACAGTGAAAACTAATTATCATTTTATTCTGTAAGATGTTAATGGTTTTTTTTAATTCTCATAATTTCCAGTCAATCTTCATTAACTCCATATTTTATTAGAAATAGTTTTGATAAATTGTGATTTCAACTTTAATCTAAACAAAGATAATAAGATATTAAATAGTTTTTTATTCATGCATTGTAGGTGAGTGGATAAGTATGTTGACTTGTAAAATTGAGTCCTCATATTTCATGATTAGTGGTTGATAAAAAAACTACTTTTTATAATTATTAATGGTTTATTTGATATTTATTACATTTACATGATGGTGATATTATCAAACATCTTAGTCTTATTTGTAACAAAAAAGAAGTTTGATAAAGGTACCATAGAAATAGTGCATATACAATCTGAAAGAATGATATAATAAATAGACAACAAAGACAATACATAGTATTTTTACCTAGGAAAATCCTTTCCAATACTCAATAGAGTAAAATTTTCACTATTGTAAAAACTCAACCCTTCTCTAATACAATAATGAACCTCTTTTATTTCACCCTCAAGCATGTGTAGACCCTTTCCAATACTCAACAGAGTAAAATTTTCATTATTGCAAAAATTCAACCATTTTGCAATACAATAATGAACCTCTCTTATTTCACCCTCAAGCATGTGTAGATATTAATTGACACATTGAAAGCCATTTTGCACATTGCATGAAATCATATAAAAGATAAACATGAAAGTTTTAAAACATAAGCAGAGAAAAACAAAATAATACTCAAAAATATTAACTCAAGATTCTCTCACAATTAAATTCACTTAACTTTGCATGAAATCATATAAAAGATAAACATGAATCCTTTAAAACATAAGAAGAGAAAAAACAAATAATACCCAAAAAAATTTAACTCAAGATTCTCTCACAATTAAACTCATTTAATTTTACATGAAATCATATAAAAGATAAACATGAATACTTGAAAACATAAGCAGAGAAAAATAAAATAATACCCAAAAAAATTTAACTCAAACCTCTCTCACAATTAAATTCACTTAACTTCACTAGTAGGCATGAGTTTTCCACAATCCATGACAATAATGTGAGAGTGCTTCTGTATCCAACTATATGAATTCATTATAAAGATAAACATGAATACTTTAAAACATAAGCAGAGAAAAATAAAATAATACCAAAAAATAATAAGTCAAGCCTCTCTCACAATTAAATTCACTTAACTTCACTAGTAGGCATGAGTTTTCCACAATCCATGACAATAATGTGAGAGTGCTTCTGTATCCAACTACATGAATTCATATAAAAGATAAACATGAATACTTTAAAACATAAGCAGAGAAAAACAAAATAATACCAAAAAATTTTAACTCAAGCCTCTCTCACAATTAAATTCACTTAACTTCACTAGTAGGCATGAGTTTTCCACAATCCATGACAATAATGTGAGAGTGCTTCTGTATCCAACTACATGAATTCATATAAAAGATAAACATGAATACTTTAAAACATAAGCAGAGAAAAACAAAATAATACCAAAAATTTTTAACTCAAGCCTCTCTCACATAACTTCACCAGTAGCCAATAGGCATGAGTTCTCCACAATTCATGACAATAATGTGAGAGTGCTTCTAGATCCAACTGTGTATGTTCTTCGTGAAGGAAGAAACACTATGATGTGAAACGTCCAAGCAAAAACATACACAGTTGAATCCAGAAGCACTCTCACATTATTAACTTCACTATTTTATTTACAAAACCTTCAACAAAAATTATACTCTATAAACAATTCACTATAAAGCTCCCTAATTCATTTATTTTCAAATTCAACACCTTAATTTTGAATCACTCTTCCTAACATATAATAGTTGAAGACATGATATTTCCACAATCCATAACAGGCTGGGCTTAAACAACACACACTAAGCTTTGACTTGCTTAGGTGGCTGATGGGCCCCTTCTCTTATTGACACATTAACAAAATAGAGTAAGAGAAAGGGCCCACCAGCGACCTAAACAAGTCATAGCTTAGTGTGCGCTGTTTAAGCCTAACGTCCATAACATAAGAAGATTGTAGAGCTTTGGTAAATAACTATGTAGCTTTTTTGCATGGACTTTTGGAATCACATTGGCAATTTTCATTCTATAATCCAAAACTCATATAAAAAAAAAAAAACAATTACAAAGCTCTACAATCTTAATATATAATAATTAAATTTTTTTGTTTTTCCCAAAATTGTTTACACTTATTGAGCAAACAAGTGAATAGCTTGTAAAGTAATAAAGTGTCTGAAAAGAGTAACTATAAATACCTGGCCTGGGATACAGTTCCCACCATTAGCACAGTTGTCATGCCCTTGAGAGCCCCAAGTGCCACAACATACTTGGCCCAGTGCATTCCCGCCGCAGCAAAGGCAATGGAGTAGGCGGCGTCTCTATCAAGGTCCTTGTAATCTTGCATCATACACAGAGCCAGAGCCATAAGGCAGTATATCACTGTGATTGCTGACATGGACCCCAGGAGACCCAGCGGGATATCTCTCGACGGGTTCTTCGTCTCCTCTGCCATGGTGGCAATGGCGTCATATCCGCCGTAAGCGAAGTAAATAATGGCGGCGGCCCGGAAAACCCCTTTGGGCCCGTACGGCACAAATGGCCTCAGGTTTTCTGTGTTGGCATGGACGAAGGCGGCCACGATGATGAACAGGATCACGATCATGTTGATGGCCGAGGCGACCCAGTTAAGGTATGACGCGGCACGTGTGCTGCGCATTGCCAGCATGGCTGTCAACGCCAGCACGATCACTGCAA
Organism: Cunninghamia lanceolata; assembly: GCA_027924645.1. NCBI lineage: Eukaryota > Viridiplantae > Streptophyta > Pinopsida > Cupressales > Cupressaceae > Cunninghamia > Cunninghamia lanceolata. The sequence continues at coordinate 15,143,509 of BSBN01001466.1, read as the reverse complement.
TGGGGTCCAGCATGTTGTAGTTGTTTGCCAGGCTGCTGACGTGGATGCGGAATTCGTTGGGGTGGTGGTTCAGAAGCGTGGCGAAGTAAGAAGTCCATGCCCGCGCCACCGCCGCTCCGCCGATTAGTCCCTCCAGTACAATATTCGCCGCTGCAATGAATGCTGCGAATTCTCCCAATTCTACTCGAAGATATGCAAACGATCCGCCTGCACATAGAATTTGAGGAGTCCAATTTAAGATTGAGAAGTTGCTGTGGGGATTTTTGATTTGGGGGAAAATTTACTGCAGTTCTTGAAGATGGATTATCTCTTTGGAATTCTGTGTTATAGGACGCAAGTCTCTTAGATTTTGCAGTATTTCAGTGTTTTTATTGTTGGTGTTAAAAATTGCAGCAGGGTTCCAGTTACATTTAGCTGCTTGCAGAGGGGTCACATATTCCTGTTTAATCTTTAGTAGTATAGATATATAGATATGTTTTATGTAAATTTTTAATTTAAAAAGGATTTGGATCTTCTATTAGAAAGCAGTTTTATAGAAGGGGTTTTAGAGTCTATTTTAATGGAGGAAAATTTGTTGAAGAGAAAATTAGATTTTTTTTTAAGAAATAGGGACCTCTACTTTTTAATTTTTAGATTTGTTGAAGTGGGGTTGGAATTTTTTTTGGGGTCATGTGTCATAATTTACAATTTTTAGGTATTTACAATAAGTTTTCAACCTTAAGTTTTTACCAATAAATTTTTGCAAAGATTTTTTTTTTAAAAACAATTTTTCATGCAAACTAGAGGAATAGAGTACTTGAGCAGCAGAACTTAGAACAACAGATATAAATTTATTTCAAACAGAGCAAACCCCCCTATTTGAACATATATGAAAAATGTAATGCAAACCCCCCTATTTGAACATATATGAAAAATGTAATGCATATTATGGTATTTGGAATTTTTTTTTTATAAAACCAAAGTAGAATAAAACTTGAAAGAAAATTCTGTTATTGTAGAAATACATAGAACCATTTGAATATATATGAAAAATATAATGCATATCATGGCATTTGGAGAAAAAAATTATAAAACCAAAGTAGAATAAAACTTGAAAGAAAATTCTGCTATTGTAGAAATACTTGAAATGAGCAATAGGGCTTGCTTTCTTAATTCAATAAAATATAAGGATTGGAACTAAGTTGTGAATAAATGAAAGGCTGAAATTATGCAGCCACTATTTAATGAAAAATATGTCATTTGGCTGTATCTATTTTCTTCTCTTCTTTTTTATATATTTCATTTTTTAATTTTTTAATTTTTTTTTTAGAATTATATGATAAGAAAATAAAATTTCACAACTATTTAAAATAAGTAGAAAAATGTTTAAGGGCCCTTGTTGGTGAAGTTGAATGGTTCTCAATGAGCCCATTAGATATTAAGCCTTGCTAAGTGCAAGGCCTTTGACACCAGAAGAGATGGGGGGGGATCGTGGCCTTAGCGACTTTGATGGAATAGACACCCCTCAATCCTTAACTCTTAGCTAAAGAGGTATCAAGTTAAATTCATGCTTCTAAATCAAATGCAAAAAAATATGAATTTAACATAAGATCTTTTATCAAATAAAAATAAATAAAACCACCAATTCTAAAAAAACCTTCAATTTTTTTTTTTAAAACTAACTATTAAATAAAATTTAATATCTTTTAACATACACTATTTAAATTTGTAAGATATTTTTTAAGTAATAATTTTATAATTTTTTAAATTAAATTTTAAAAGTAAAAAAGACCAAACAAATAACCTAAGACTAAACAATATTGTATAAATTCAAATCTTTATTTTTTTAACTAAACTTTCAAATCTGAAATTATAACTACACCATTTTGAAGAAAATAAATTACATATTAAAAAAATAAAATCATAGGTAACTACATAAAAGCACAAGAAAAGTCCCCTGTAACAAAGGTTGGTAGTTGAAAGTGAAATAGGTAAGGGTGAGAAAACCAACCAGTGGAGTACACTTTCACCAATAAATAACTCAATCCAACTTAAAAGTACAGTATTCTAGAGTAGGAAGAGTTTAAAGAGTTTAGATTGCTTGGAGTCAATACACCTACTGTTTACTGTGGGAGTAGGTCCCACACGTAAATAACTAGTACGTTGACTACAACAACACACCGGAGGTGCAGAGAACAGAGGCTGGAACAAAGGCTGGTTGTTGAAACAAATAAGGGTGAGAAAACCAACCAGTTATGCACACTTTCACCAATAAATAACTCAGTCCAACTCTACTATTGATTGTCCTATTGATTGTAGTGAGAATGCTTAAATTATTTGTAGTTAATATACAGACTGTTTAAGGTGGGAGCGGGTCCCACACATAAATAAGTTGACTACAACAAGACACCAGATGTGCAGAGATGAGAGAACAGAGGCTATAACCAAAAAAACCGGATACAGTATTTATAAAAATCCAGCACTGCACCAGACCGTTATAGACAGCAACTGGATAAGGAATTTTTTTAACAAAAAAACATCACTCCACACAATATTATGCAGTTAAACACAGATCAATTAACTTGCAAATGAATTGGGTTTTTAGTGAGCTATTTACAATTTGTTCATTTATTTTAATCTTCCTGAACAGAAATTTTTAAACGTTGGAAATAAACATGCCATCTGTAAAATCTGAACAAGGATCAATTTACTTGTAAAATATAAGCTGAGAAGGAAGAGAATGAAATGGTGAGATGTTTCTGATATGATACAGATAGCAATTCCCGAATGTATGCTGTTGCAACTTGAACTTCAGATTTTACACAAGATTGGAAATTACTAATTGTGTGATCATTGAATGGGATGATGTTTAAGTAAAGCGAAAACAATGTTAGTTAAACATGAGAGTACCTGCTACGGGTATCTCGACGGCAAATTCGGTATAACAAAAGACAGAGAGCATGGCAGAGAGGCCTGAAACGACATAGGAAAGAACGATGGCGGGTCCGGCATTATCTCTGGCCTCCTGGCCGGTGAGAACAAAGATGCCCGATCCAATAACTGCTCCAAACCCAAACCAGGTGAGATCCCACCATGTGAGAGTCTTTTTCATATCATTTTCACTCCTCAGCCTCAGATCTTGCACCTCTGCAACTTCATCAGATCTGGCAAACAGTCTTTCCTTGAAGCGGGGCACTGTCTCTGCAAGTGCCTTCCTGTAATTGCCCCAACTTTCAAACGACTCTCCTCTCACAAAATCCTCCTTTCTGCACTCCAAGCACCCCCTTCTCCTCTTTGCCTTCTCTTCCACACCCATCCTCACACCCTTTCACTTCTACTTACTCAGACTATCAAATTGCTAAGACAAAAGAAAACTTTCAGATTGCATAATGGGTTACAGGGACAAAAGAAAACTTTCAGATTGCATAATGGGTTACAGGGTTGGGATCTCCATTAAAATATCATCTTATATGATCAGTCTTTTAATAAGGAATCGAGATTCCTCAGGTATTGATATGGATTGGTTGCCGGCTTATCTTGGCTTGGGGCACCAAGTCCAAGTCTTTCATAACAGGACAAATATGTGGAAATCTGAGCAAAGTTATCAATCATGGTTATTGAGTACAGGATATCACGTCTCCTCTAATGAAGATCAAAGACCCCTTTTACACTGAAAGAAAGATTTTTTATTAGAAATATTCTGCAAAATGTTGCAGCACACACTAGGATTAAAATAGAATTGTGAAGAAATAAAATGATACTTCTTTACTAATTTTATAGAGTTATATAATTTGGAAAACTCAAAATTAACCCCCCCAAAAAGAGAAAAAATACTTAGTTGATAGTTAGTAGTCTATTTTTTTCTTTTCTTTTGAACCATAACTTAAAATTGTTTATTCTTAGTTTCTTTGGAAGCAAAACAATAAGATTTGTATTGGGACATTCTCAAAATTTTATTAAGTAGAATTCTCACTATGAAATTGACTTGGATCGAAAAAGTATCGTGGAATTAACTTCGTTTTCCACGAAATCAATTTGGAGGCATGCAAATGATTTGAAATTATATGGATTTCTATACTTGATAAATATACTTATGTACCTATATGATAGAGCTTCACTTTGATGTTTCAACATAAAAAATAGAGATCGACAATGTTAGTAAACCCCTTTGAGGAGCTTGCTTAAGTGAGGGTTATTTTCTCCTTAGTCAAATCCCTAGGCAAATTGATTTAACAACTTTTGAATAACAATCGAAGACATCAAGCAAACATGCAAATATGCTTGCTAAGTATGTAGATGTTGATGTAACAATGAATGCTTAGATGTGCTCCTTGAATGATGCAACACTTAGTTAGTGCTCGAGTTAGATGGATCTTGGATCTCTAGATGTGTTAAATGAATTAGGGTTTGTCCTTTTATACAACACCCTAGAATACAATTTGAAATGTTTTACGCTTCAAGTTGGCACACAATGGTTAGTTGGAGTGGGGCGACATATTCCCAATTTGAATTTTGAAATATAAAAAGGTTGGGGTTGATTTCATGTGGTGATATTGAACCAGGTAGGCAAACGGGTAAAGAATTGGGAGCAATCCCTAAGGATGCGTGGAGGCAGAATCAGAATAGGTTTAGTGAATATGCCAACTTGAATGTGAAACGTGCCATTTATACATTAATAAGTGAATAAAGGATAACCTAGTCAAGGTGAATCCAAAAACTAATGGTAAAATTTTTTCAAGGTATGCAATTTTCACCATTACATTTTGCCACAAGATTGACTTGCATGTGAACTATTATGAAGATGCATATCAAAGTAAAGAAAACAATCAACATAAATGTAAAATATTCAAAACAATCATAAAACAATTTAGATAAGGATATCTCTATAGTACATTCTCCTTGCAATGAATGCTCTATCTCCATACATGCAAAATAAAAGAATCCAATGATTAGCATCTATCAAAAATTTGAAATATATGCATTAACATAATTACTTAACAATGTCAATAAGATCAAAGTAAATACAAAAAGTAAATATAAGGATGGCATGAAGCCATGGGGGAAGCATGAAGCTAAAATGACATGAACCTTGAAAAAAGCATGAAGTTGTAAAGTGTTGTGAATCCATCTAGTGGCATGAATTAATCATTGTAATCAACAAAGGAGAAGGTGTAAGACCTGTTAATGGACCATTGTATCCATGTTCTCAATATCAAAATATGGTGTAGTACATCCCTTGGGCCACTTGAAAGAATAAATTAAAACCCTTATCATCCTAGTGTGTTTAATTTCGAAAATAGTCTACTTTTCTTTCTTTTTAAAATTACTATGAAATAAAACATGTTACTAATAATGTTTAGATAGGAAAGCAACCTATTCAAGTTTATAATAGCAAGTATAAGAGCTAGGAATTGTATATTGCAATGAAACTAGGCTACATAAAGGAAGAATGAGAAATGGAGTAGAAACACCTCAAAAAAGTGAAACCTGAGACTCAAAATGGGTTTAGGAGGTCTTTGGTGATTTTTAGTCAATTTTAAGAACTTTGATAGTGTGGGCACTATTGCCTAATAGGGGTGTTGTTGCCTATGAGAAATGTTGGTGTCCTCCTAAGTGTTGGTGTTCGTCTATGTATTTGATGGCCTTCAAATTTTTAGTAAAAACTCGTCAAAAATCTCCAATGTCTCATGCTTGTAGAATGTAGATTTTGTATCTTAGAATGAACATCTACTTAGGTGAAGTTTGGGATAGAAAATTTGGAGTTGTACTTTTAGGAGACTTAGTCAATCCCCTATTTTGGCTCTTTTAGCCTCAACAACACATGAAAAAGTTGAGTGTGTGGACCCTAGTGATTGTGTAAATAGTGGTGTGCGTAGAGAAATAGATGCATAGAATGCAAACACTAAGAGTTGTTTGTTATAAGCTATTATGGTGTGTGAATGTGATGGAGAGCAAGTGGGTAGTGGAGATCATGTAAATAGGAAAATAAAGAGGGTACAAATGGGTGAGAGATCTAAATCTGTAACATTTAAGAGTTATGACAAGGGGTTGCGGATATGTGGCTTCATAAGGGGGTGAGAAATGGGAGGATAATGGTTCAATGAGGAAATGCGAGGAACAAAAGGGAAGACAATGGAGAGAAGAGAGGAATTTAAGGAAAATCTATGGCTTTTATGGCACATTGAGTTTCTAATATGCAATCTTAATACCTTCACCTTGCATATCTTTAAAGCATGATATTAGCACCCAGAAAGAAGAATGAAGGTGACTTTTTTTGACTCAAGAGTTCAAGTTTTGAAGCACATATCGAGCTCTCAATTTGGTGAAATTTTTCCTTTTTTTTAAGGATTTTTCAAGGCCATATTGAAGCTACTATAGTCTAGATTTGAGGTTATTTGGAATAGATTTGAAGGAGTTATTATGAAATTAGGGTTTCCACCAAACTCGATCCCAATGCTACAAATCAACCAAAAAAATGATTTCTAAAGGGTTGATCAAGGACATATTGAAGCTGCTATAGTTCATATTTGACGTCATTTGGAGCAGATTTGAGGAATTTATTACAAACTTAGGGTTTCCACCAAATTCAATCTCAAGGTTGCAAATCAGTAAATTTCTTGGAGATTTTTTTAAAAAAGTGAGATCTCAAGGCTAGTAAGTTACAATAAAAAATTTAGATTATTTTGATTTGTTTTGAGTAAGTTATTATGAAAAGTATTTTGGTGGCATCATGGTAGGGGATTCAACAAGAGGCAAAAATAATACATTCATTCTTAGAAGGACTGCTCATAAAGATAATCCAGTAGTTGAGGAGATGGATATCACAACTTATAAAGACATGAACAAGATGAAATATAGGAAATTAGTTGAGAAACCAAAAAGATGAAGGAAGAAATCTTTTCAAAGATGAAAACTGAGATAGGAGATCTCAAGGCAATGGTTGAACAAATAGTTTCTAGCCAAGGTTATAGAGATTCCCAATATATGGAGCAGCACAACAATACTTGGGAAGAAGATGAGTCTCCTAAGGGGCATGATGCTTTTGGGTTTGACTCAGATATGAATATGGATTGTCACCCAAATAATTCAATGGTTAGAACTCATATGGGATCTTGAAACTTGTTATCAATGAAGAATGTGCAACAAGAAGAAAAAGCCAAGGCAATAACATCTTGCCATACATGTTACACCCTTAATCCTATAGTATGCATAGGAATACAAGTATTCATCTTGTGTCTACCATTACTCTTAATTAAGCTATATGATCATTAATATAGTATTATATAGGTAGTTAAATTGGCCTAGTATCCAAGGCATAAGTATGGTATATAGGAGCTAGTGGTTAGTTTATGATCATCATATTACAAATTGTTTTCTTCTTGGAGACTTTTGGAGGTTTTCACTCAAGTGTAATTTATTTCATTACAATGTGAGTGTGATGGAGAGCAAGTGGATGGTGGGGATCATGTAAATATGAAAATAGAGAGGGTAGGAATGGGTGACAACTCTAAATCTGTAACATGAGGGTTATGTCAAGGGGTTTTGGATATGGCTTCATAAGGGGGCAAGAAATAAGAGGATAATGGCTTGAGGAGGAGATGTGAGGAACAAAAGGTAAGATGGTGGAGAGAAGAGAGGGATCTAAAAAAAATCTATGGATTTTGTGGCACACTGATTTTATAATATGCAATTTTTAGACCTTCAGTTTACATATCTTCATAACATAAATATTTCTTGATCAAATGAGATAGATTGAGAGGAATGGATTATCAATTAAGTCAACTTGTGATAGGTTCTAGTGTTTGTTAATGAGGGAAAAATAGGTTTATAGGTTAAACTATGTGAGATGACCATTAAAAATTAGTAGGAATCGTAGTGGGGGGTCAAAACCAAAAATTTGAATATAGACATGAACATTGGTCAATACTAGTGTCTAAACATGAGCATAAGCCAACGTTCTTGTCCTTATAGAATTAGGTGCCCAAATTTCTAGAGTTGACTAGGAATAGGTTTCTAAGGCCATTTGTCCAAGTTTCATGTTTATGTGATCAATGGAAAGACTAAAAAATAAGTAAAGTGATTTCTAATCATGACAATGAGCATGAACAAAAATGAGTGCATAAATGTAAGGTGGAACTTGCAAATTAGGTAATTTTTGACCTTACATTTTGCCCCCACTATAGGGGCTAATGACACTAAGTGAAGAAGTATGTAGTAAAATATAGTAAAGTAAAATACATTTCATAAATTATTCAAATTTTTAAAGGATATAGTAAAAGAGTACGAGCTTCTTTTCTCTTTATCTTCTCTTCACTCTTCCTTCAATTCCATACAAATGCTCCAATTATATAATGAACCCAAGAAAACAAAAAAGTTGTTATTGTATGATAAGGAACAGTATGCTAAAAGATACATCAATGATAATCTTGAAATAAAAAGGTACACATACATATATTAGAACTAATATATTTAATTATTATAGCAGCACAAGAGAGAGAGGAAGAGAAGATCCACGAAGGATTGCATAAGCATAAACATAAGGTTTTAGATGAGCTAAAAAATGGATTAGAGTAGAAGTACCTTAGAAAAGAATTGGTCATGGAATAGTAGAGAGAGAAATTGGCAATGTCGTTGCCACCAAATAAAAGGGGCTACACCCAATTGAAAAGATAAAAACAAAGTAAAAATGGTGATGTGGTTGCCACTTGACTATATGAGGTTTCCACTCAAAGGATCAAGCTAGATATAAAACATGTTAAAAATAATGGCAATGTGGTTGCCACATATAGCTATATGAGGTTACCACCCAAATAGTAAGACTATGGTAGGCCAAATAGAGGATAATAACAATCACTATATAGAGAATGTATAGAATATTCTCCCTCTTAAATTGATTGGCAAAAGGAGAAGAGTTGATCGATTTAAGTTAAAGTAAAGTAGAGGCTCAGAAAAGAAAATTTACTAAGGTATTAGGATAGTAGATAGAGTTGTGGGACATATAAGTAGATGTCTCCAAGAATCAACATTACTGGCCCCAAGTAATGGGTGATTTTATAATGATCACTTGACAAGTGTTGATAATCACATGAAATCAATAGATTAATAGTACTAAGAGAAGATAAAGTAACCTAAAAAGGGAAGGCATGTAGGTTGAGGTGATGTCCCCCATTGTTTGAGTTAAGAAAAGTGCACATAAGGGAAGGGTAGGCATAATAAATAGGGGAAAGGAAAATTCTAAGAGTGGTGATTAAATAAGTGCATATAAGCACAAATACTCATAGCATGTGAGATAGTAAGATGAAAATATAGGTGAAAGGAAAATAAGGTGTGGAAACACTTCCCACACTAATCTAAGAGGAACGATGAACAAAAAGTGATCTAGAATAATTTGTCAGAAAGAAACAACACAATAAAATTATTCACCATAATTTAATGATGTATCTTAGGAAAACCCTTTTGAAAAAAATCTAGCCTCCAAACTCTAAACCAATGTATTAATCAACAAAATTATCAGTTATAATACAATCCAAGTAAATATACTTCACCTGAGACAACACCAACACTTATATCTGGAGTAATACTAACAACATAACAATACCTACAAAATACACTATGCAAACTACATCCCAAGCATCCAATAATTAGAGACACCAACACTTGAAACCACCAAAGGTGAATCTTAACATAATGTAATAATATACCACCCAAAAGTGGTACCCAAATCCCAAGAAGAGTCATCATGCTAAATATATCATATTCATTACACTTGTCATAAGAATCTGTCATAACATGTCATAGTTATCCTCCCATCTTAGGCACTCCAATTTGTCTTATCCAAAACCTTTAATTATGATTTATGATAGTCTTAATGAAATGTCATAAGTTTATGAATAATCTTGGTCAACATGTATTACTCCCTCTTACGACTCTATTATGTGTCATAGATACTCTTACATTTTTTATGCGGGGGGCTAACATTTAGAGGTCATAAAATTTGATCCAAGAATCCAACTGATCCTATTTGTTTTAAATTGAATATCTTAGAGAGATCCACATCACCATAACCCACTTTAGATAGTTATTTAGCTTGTTTCAATAATTTTTGGGGCAAAAAATGACATCTGTAGCCCACAAATTACACTTTTGTTTTCTCAATGTTCATTAAGATTAAAGTTTGAGACAACTTTACTCACATTCTCCCACTTTTTGAACACCTTGCAAGAGCAAAGGGAATACCAACATTGTTAACTAATTTTTAGGGGCCAAGAGGCTAATAGTGTTGTAATAGTGCCTGAACTTCTTTGTGCTCATCGACTTCATTAATACATTTACAACATTCTTCAAAGTGTCAACTTTCTCTAGCATCACCCTTCTGTCCTCTACCATTTTTCAAACATGATACTAGACATAAATATGTTGCGTCAGGGTGTGAAAGGTCAGTTTATTTTCCAAACAAATGATAATCTAATAGCTCTCTAACTCAACCCAACATTTGAACAAAATCTCAATAGCCAAATAGACTTCTTACAAGCATGAGTAGATGCCATGTACTCTGCCTCTATTATGGATAAAGTGACCATATCTTGTCTCTTACTCATCTAACTCACTACACCACCAAACAAGTTGATGGCATTTGAATAGATGTCAAATTTACATGGGGGAGAAAATGTCACCAAAATCTATTCCCTTGAATTGTAAATAACCTCTGGAAACCAATTGTCCTTTGTACTTCTCAATATTACCATTAGAGCCCAACTTCTTTTTGAATGCCCATTTGCAACCAATGGGTTTCATCTATCAGAAAATTGTACCATCCCATGTATCATTCTTCCTAAGTGCAACCATCTCCTCTTCCATATGCCAATTTATAGGACTCACAATCATCTATTTCCATTACCTCTTTAACTATTATGGGCTCAACAATGTTAGTCAGCAAAGCAAATATACATCTAAAATTAGGTGGGCTATACCTCTCTAGATGCATCTTCTATCAAGTGGAAGTCCTCAAAATATGAGGTGAAGTTTCTAGTTATTCTTCCAAACTCTCTAAGCCCTCCATAGTATCCTCCTCATTTGGTTTAACCTAAACGTATAGTTCATCATTTGGTGTAGCTTTTTGGGTCTTAAGTTGTAGTTGCACAATTGACTTCCCATCCTCATTTGGATACTCAACTAGAGAAGGTCTAATCTCCCTAAATATCATATTTTAATTGTATAGAACTTTCTCAAGCATAGTATCCCAAGCTTGTACCCTTTCACACTGACGCCATAGCTAATGAAGATACATTTCATAACCTTATTATCAAACTTTGAACACTTCTCCCTATGCACATGAGCATACGCCTCACAATCAAATACATGAAGATGCTGAAGTGAGTGATTCTTAACTATCCAAATGTAACATCCCTCATTTCAATCTTTGTGTTATCAGTCCCTGAGCTATTTGGTTTAAATGGTATGATGCTATGATTTATAGATTTTTGTGATTTGGTTGCAACAATTATTTTGATGCTTGGTGTGTAATGTATTATTGTATTATTGGTTACTTTTGTGTCATGTTTTGGGGATTATGATGTTATTATTACTAACAAATGTTACTAAGGTTTTCGGTGAGATATTATGTTGTGTACAGGTGTAAGTACAAGGGAAGGTGAACTAGGTCCTGACATTAAGGATTTGTCCTACATGATCCAATTATGTGGGAACCAAATGATTAGTAGCTAATTAATTAAGATAATTAATAATGGTTTATAAATAATTAACTATGATGTTATTTATTTACATTTGAAATTAATTTAATTAATTATCTTCTCAGGACAATTATTTTTTATTAAGGTAAAAGTGGATTTTTGAAAGAGCCCAAACCCTTTTACAATAGATCAGCCAAAGGTGAACAAAACATGTTCCATGAGGAATGAAACAACCAAGAGAAGAAGAGATAGCCAATTACAAATAGGAATAGCAAAAAGAGATAGCAAAAGAACAACACAAAAATAGACCCAACAAAAGGAAACAACACAAAACACCACCACTAACTAAGGTTAGATAATTGCCTGATACCTAAAGCTTCTTGTAATTCATCTATGAGGAAGTTAATATGATCCTCAAAGGAAATATCCAAGATATCCTTATCAAATTTGATGAATCAGTGTTGTGGGTTGAAGTTCTAGCCTAGGTTCTTTTAGTAGGTCCTTCATTAGTAGTGGGTTTTTTCCTCTTTTGAAGTTCACTTTGCAACATGAACAAGTTGGTAGCAAAATTCTTGGTGGTGTTCTTGTTAAAATTGGCCACTTTGAAAAGGTTATCATTAATTTCCTCTTACCTTTTTTGCAACACCAATATTCTCTTGTCTAGGTCATCTTATTTGTGAAACATTAAGTAAATTTTCTTGACCTCCTCCCACTTCCCTTCATCAAACTAGAATTTCTCTTTGTCACTACTAGCACCCTCACTATAAATTTAATTTTCTAAATTTTGTAGTTTGTTTTTCATGCTTTTGTATTGCAACATAAACCACTTCTGGATATTGTGTTGAAGATTAAATTTTTCTTCCAACATATTGACCCTATTTTTTAGGTTGTTATAGCTTTGATAACATTTAGTATGATCTCTCATGGACTTATCAAAATTATATTGAGGATCATCATGTACCCTTCCTGAGAAGGGCCTTCAATGACAATATCCTTTCCTTTGTTAATGGTGTGTTGGGACTTAACAACCTTTTCACTAGTCTAGGAGTATCATGGGTAGATGAAGTTAGAGGGACAATGATTTTCACTAGTCTATGACCCCCACTCAATTAGGGATCCTAAGGCTTGTTGGAAGAGTTTTTCAGGTTATCCACTACCACCACCTTATTAGGCCAAGGTTATATTTGGGAGTAAAGGGATCATTATTAGGGGAATTAACTGGGGTAGAAGTAGGGCAGTTGGTAGAGGCCTACCTCAACTTAGGGGGAACCTGAGAAGGGTTAATAATATTGGGGTATAAGCTATGGGTAGGGGTATAAGCTAGGGGTAGGTATCTTAGCAAGCTCAAATCTATACAATCTATATATGAGACATTGGTGCAATGACAACTCAATCTTCCCTAACAGAATATTAATGATAGATTATTCAAGAAACTGAGAAGAAATAGTGGGAACCTCATCTTTTTATTATGCCTTAAATGATTCAACATGGGGAAATAGTAGGAGAAGATACATGTGTATCTCCCCTCCAAAGTAAATTACTTGATAAGCACATTGGTGACCTCATCCTAGGTGTTGGGAAGATCTTCTCGCCAACACCCAATTTGGAATCTTTCTACTTTCTCCCCTCTTCCTAGGAATGCATCCATGCGTTCCCTATTCTTAGTTTTAATAGTCTTCTAGAGTTTAAGCCCGCCCATTTAAAGGCTCATAGCCTTATATATGAGTTCCTTTGAGATGTTGAAAGAGATACCCTTGACATAGACAAATTTGTTCTTCCATGAGCAAGAAAGTTCGTTGAAGTCACTAGGTCAAACCCCCTCAAGGAAATTGGTGAGCCCTCCTCTTTTGAGGATATGCCAAATAGTGGGATTCTTCCTTATCTAGTCACAAGAAGAAGGTTCAATTCTTAGTCTGTCACCTCCCATCACACTAGCACTTTTGAGAGCCATGTTAATCCCTCTACTGAAAACCCAAAACTTTATGCAAATACCAACGAAAAGTGGATTTTTAAAGTTTAAATGAGGGAGCACATAATTCATGCCTTGTACATTCTAGTACACACATGTCCTACTATAGAAGTAATTAACCACCGTGTACTTCGAGTTAATAAGAAGCATGCCTTGCAATCCATCACTTAGGTAATTCAATGGCTTGTAATTATGAGTAACTTTTGACATCATAATGATTTTTTTCCCTTATGTTTGATGTTAGAGATCTATTCTCATATCAACACATATAATCAATAGTAGAGACCCCAAAATTAGCAAGTAGATCAACTAAATAATTGCCCTCCCTATAAATATGAGTGATTTTAAAATTATGGAAATATTTCAACAACTCCAAGGCATCAAGGATAATATCTTTAAAAGACCAATGGGTGTTATCTTTGGAATTCAAAGCCTCTATGATGTTCCCAGAATCACCTTCAACCACAAGGCTAGAAATCTTGAGGTTTTTAGTAAGGTAAATTGTTAAAAATTCCTCCACCTCTAGCCTATTCCATGTTTTGTTTGGAAGTTGCATCAAAATTAAGTTTGATCCAATCCATATTGGGAGTTTTCCAGATAGTAGAAGCTCTCCTCTTTTGTTTATCTATGTCAACCTCATCAAGAGAGGGCCTAAGATTTCAACTCTTAACAATTTGTCTCTCAATAGCCATGGGAAAGGGTTTGGGATTTTTTGTTTATGAAGACTCCACATTCTCTTGAATGGCATGACAAGCTTTCAAAAAAACTATTTTCTAGGGTTTAGCTCTATCCCTTAAAAATCTATTATTCTATTATTTCCATATTCTCCAACAAAAAATTATGGAACCCTAAAATTCATGTTTCAATTACACATTTTAGGGTTAAAATTTGACATTTTAGGGTTTGAATTTGCACATTCTAGGGTTTGAATTTGACATTTTAGGGTTTGAAATTGGACATACATTCAAGGGTTTGAAATTCAATTTATCTTTCACCATGAAAATTTGTTTGAAACTGAACTTATCTTTCACCACATTGAAATTTTCAAACAAGTTTTTGAAAGAGGAATACATGGTTGATGTTGGTTGGTTGAGGTGGATGGAGTTCCCTGGATGCCTTTGTTCGAAGGCATGTGACAAATATCATGCAGTTGAAGCTATGGATGCCGTGGATGCCATGGAAGTCGTGGACACCATGGAAGCCGTGGATGCCATGGAATAGTCTGTCGCTTTTAGTTTCGAGGGCTTTTCACAAATGACATATTCCTTTTTTAAAAACAATAAAAATAAGACCTTCAAACAAAGGTGACCTTTTCTCGAAGGTATTATTTTATTGATTGTTAATCAATAAAATAATACCTTCGAGCAAAGGTCACCTTTGTTCGAAAGTCAACCTTTGCTTGAAGATGCTTTTTACAAAATCTTCGAGCAAAGGACCTCTGTTCGAAGAAATTTCTTCAAACAAAGATAATTGCAAAAAAAAATCCATCTGAAATAAAAAAATTGATGTCTTAAGTTTGGGACCCATTATTATGGGATGACCCTGACATGGTTAAGACCTTTAGTGTTCAAAAATTTAAATATTGTTTCTAAACAACATTGTCTTGCTTCTACAATGTAGTGGGGAATGATAATGACAAAGTAGTTGAAAAAGCAAAATTTTCCTTCTTGTGTGACCTCCTTTAGTCCTATAATCTAATTACATATTATTTATATATATATTTGTCTCACTAGATTGATAAATAATTAGTGGCATACAAGATAAATCTACCACCTAAGAAATTCAAGCCTATTAGGAAAATACCTAGTATGCACCTCCAATACTATAAGATTTACTAAACAAAAAACCTGATACAAGGGTCTATGCACAAAGATGAGGGACCAAAAAGTCACGACATGACTTTTTGGTCCCATACAAGTCATAACGCGAGCACGTTATAACGTGCTAGTGTTATGTCTTGGTAATATTGAGCCATAATGGTAGCGCGTTATAATGCTAGCGCGTTTTGCAAAAGCAAAACTCTCTCTCTCTCTCTCACTAGTGCTATAACGCATTATGCTTTTCCTTGGTAATTTCCAAGCCTTAGGCTTGGATTTGCCTTGGGATTCCAACCCAAAGGCTTGGACTGTGTTTAGGTCATCCAAGGATGTGTTTTCCAGATTCTAACAAAATTCACATAATTTGGAGCATGCTCCCCATCAGGATTGCACTTTTTTTTAATAAAAAGTAAAAAAACTACCACCATAATCTTAAGCTCTCTGTTAGCTATCTAACCATATAATTTTTTTCATGTTTTGAGTATGTTAAGGGTTTCATCTTTAATTTCTTTTGTTACTGTGTCCATTTTTTGTCAAAAAACAGTGTCTGGTATTTTTGACTTTTTTCTAACCATTCATCGAAATTTCAAATAAGTTACATTTTTAGAAACTAGACTCCATTCTACACGTATTCAATTTTTTTTTGATTTTCAAGTAGTTTTCAAAAAATTTATGGGGGAGCACGCTCAATTTTTTGTTTTTCAGGATGTGTCCACTTTGAAAACTAGTAAAAAATCAAGTATTCATGAAAAAATTATCAGAAAAATCAGGGATAAACTACATGGTGTTAGCTAATTTGTCACCAAAGTGATTTTTGAAATACTAAAGAAAGTTAACATGTTAGGGGGAGCACACCAGACGCTATGTTATGTTTTTTTGAGAAAAATAGGACTAATTTGTGTGCTCCCCCTTTTTGAACCCCTTAATCTCAACCATTTTTTAATAAAATTAGTAGTTTAGAAACTATATTCAGAGCACTTAGACTCTTGTTTTTGTTGTATCTTCAAATTTTAAGTGTAACTATCTTTAATTTCTCATCCAACATTAGTCTTTCCTGATTTCAGAAAAAAAGTGGCATCTTAAGACGCCCTTTTGGTCCCTCATCTTTGTGCACTTACCCACAAGTGCAAACAAACTATGTCCATAAAACAGAATTAGGACATAGATTCATTTCCCACATTAACCCTTAGAGGAAATAAATGCAAATCTTAGATCTATGAAAATTTCAACAGTATAACAACAACTAGAATAACACTTTAAGAACAAGAATGAGAGAAGAAAAGAAGAAGCATAGATAAAAGAGAAGAGACATTAATATATGTGGGTAAAATCCTTTTGGGTAAAAATCCCACCCTCCAAAGAACATAACCAATGTATTATTCAACAACACAATAGTTACAATAAACTTCTAGGATCTTTCCTTAACATGGTGAATATCCACCTGCTCCTCTAGAAGAAATCTAACAGCATAACCCTACAATGAAAACTCCTCTATGCATCCATCTCAAGCCCTCAACATATAGACTCAAGGAGGCCCATAAAACCAGCAAAAGGCATTACGATGGGCCCAAACAAGATCCAAAAATACTAATGTAAGAATTCTTACAGCCCACACCCCATTTGGACTCATTATTTGTCATTTACCTCCTTTAAAACATGCCCTATGGCACATCATAACATGCATCATAAGTGGGTCAAGATTCCTACTCCACTTTGTAGTTCCCTATAATCATGCTCTTAACATCATAAATAACTCCCACTTCTTACAATGCCAAAATGTCATTAGACGCTCTTACAACTACTTACACACATGGCATAATGGCCAAGTCATAAGTATGATGTGTCATTTCCTAAATAAGGACAAAATAATTAATAGATGCAAATAAATAAATATTTCAAACATTAGGACTTGCAAAGTGTATGACACACCTAATCCCAACACCTTCTGTATCTTCATACACATACTAAGGCTTGGCCTAAAAAGTTGGAAGTGTTTAGATGTGCTAAAGATGCTAGGTCGAAACAAGTTATAATAAAGCCCCTCCATATGTGGTGTAAACATACAACCAAACATTATAGTAGGGATGGATATAGCAAGTTTGAAGATTAATTTTGTACTCCTTTGTACAAAATCATTTTTTGTAGGGAAAGTGCTAGGCTAAGGTCTACCTCAATGAATATTATGAGGCCATTATAGAGTAAAAAAATTCCTACCTTGCAATTTCTACTCTATATGATGCACTCATTTTAATGTCCATTCTCTTAAGCATGTTTTAGGATATATTTAAGCCAATTCCCTAGCCTTTATGTTCAGAAATAAAAAAATATGATAATGATAATATGAAAACCATATATTGTTCTCCATTTTAATGGGTTACATCATCATATATAAATACTTGCTAAAAGTAAGTTATAAAACCTATTTCATGAAACTCAACTACTCACAACTACTCTATCATTAATAAAGCATTAACAAAAATCAATATTCTAAAAGGGGCTGTCTCACACACAAGAAGCATGCCCCATACAATTTATTAAAACAAAAACTATATAAAGAAAAACATTTGGATAACTAGACCCAACAAAACCCCTTGATCCAAAGGGGACCAAAAGATGATTTTGGAGCATATGACTTTGAAGTCATCCAATAGTCTAACAGTTGGCATGCCTACAAATTGGCATATTGTACATCCTAGTACTGATTAACTGACATTGCTTCATAGAGAAGCCCACTTTTTCAAGAGTTGTGATATGAGTGATGAACATCTTATTTGGCGTGCTCATCCCCTTTGACTATTTTGTACTTGTATTGTAGTATAAGCACAATCTTGGTTTGCTTAACTATTTAACAACCCATTAATCTGTACATAGAAGCCTACTATTGACTATTCATTACTATGTATGGCAGATCTACCCTAATGTCCAAAATGCAGCAACCACTATCAACGCATATAATTACAACAACTAGATTGAAGGCTAATACAATCTCATATTTACTCTATCATTCAAGAGATGAGAAGTCCTTTCAATGAAAAACAAATCCAAACAACACTAACTGCTTCTCATCAAAACTCAACAAAAAGAAATAAAAAATATAAAACTAAACACTATAAAATTTTGTGATAGTTTAAGTTTGCTAGAAATGAAAAAATAAGAAATAAGAAAGCTTTACTTTTGATGTTCCTTCTAAATATTTCCAATGTGATATTTATATGAGTTTTAAAACATGCCAAAAGATTTTTAGCTCAAGCCAAAGTGAAGCATGACCTTGTGAATACCTTCGAAATATTTATAAATGTATTAGCAATACTTTTACTAGTTTCCAAAGCCAATTTCAGCACAAGAAACCAATTTTCAACACCATTTTCAATGTAGTAATTACGAGCAAATTTTCAACTCCATTTTCAATGTGGCAAACTAATTTCCAACTCTATTTTCAATGCAACAAATTACTAACTCATGCTAGCATCACCGTTAATTCCCATGCCTAGGATTAGCATAAGCAAATTTTTTATCCTTTGGGAATGCCTCTCATAATACTTGTAGCCACTCTCTGCATTTTTAATGCCAAAATATTAATAATTAAACAAATTTGATACGTAACATTTCTTCAACATGCGAAAATGAATGTTATTTGCAATAAATATTTTGAAGAGAATAAATAATTTTAATACAGATTCAACAACAAATTTGATTCCTAACCATTGGGCTTTAATATTAATCTTTAGAAATAAGAAATAAAAAATCATGATAATAATAATATGAAAATCATATATCATTATCTCTTATATTAAAAATGAGTTATATCATTATATATAAATATTTGTTAAGCTAAGTGACAAAACCCGTCTCATGTGACTCAACTACCCTATCACCAATAGGGCAGTAATAAAAATTAACATTCTAAAAGGGGGTGTCTTCTCATGCCAAGGTGAAATGTCTAAGCCTCAGCGTCATTGTTCGAACATAATTTTAGTCTCTATGAGGCTGCACTAATGAGTTTCACATAAGGGTCTCCAAATAGGCATCCTCACTAGAAATACCGAGATTTCTTTTGGATGTGCCATCTAAATTGAACTTCATCCGACCCTTAGGTGGTGGTGTCCATTTTATTCTTTCTATTGAGATTCATATGAGAGTTCACTTGGGTTGCCTCATAAATAAAGGTAAATTTTCTAAATATATACATAAAATTAAATTTTTATTTAAGAATTATTTTAATGTTTTATAAAGTCAATTGTTAAGATTATTATTTTTAATTAAGTTCTAGAACTAAGTTTTAGACTACTAAATTATTAGACAAATCCATATTTACTAATCCTTTACTAATTACTTTCAACTAGGGCCTTCAACTCTATTTGTCAAGCAAATTTTTCATAAAGTTATCTACTCAAACTTACCCTTTGAATATTAAGACATATTTTTATTATAAAAAATTATATATAAACTAAATACATATATCACAATAACTCTATAGAAATTTTGGCGTTCTATCTAAAATCTACCCTTTCTTGTGATACAATCTTTTTAAAAATTTGATTGTATTTTACCACAAAAATAGCTAAAAAAATAAAAAATAAAAACTAAAAACTAAAAAAGAAATTGGAAAAAATAAAAGAATAAAAACAAAAAATAAATTGAAAATAAGAAAATCTCTGGAACAAAAAAAATTGGTCAAGAATTTTTTTCCAATGAATCTTATTTACATGAATTTATTTATTTAAATATTTTATGATTTTTGTTTACAGAATCTAAATGTTTATGGGAATATGAATCTTTTAGCCCTTACTATTTTTTTCCAATAAATCTTATTTACATGAATTTATTTATTTAAATATTTTATGATTTTTGTTTATTTATGGGAATCTGAATCTTTTAACCCTTACTGTGAGTGTAGAACACCTCTGGGATAATAACCTTCAAAATAAGCAAATATATTGATATGTCTACATTCAGTGTATAGAGGGAAAGATACTTTACGTACGGGAATTGACAGTCCACCCGCAAAATTTGCTGGTTTATTGACTACCAAACGAAAAATTTGCAAGGGAGTATTGAATTTGTATGTGAATTATGTCACTTTGACTGGAACGTGGCAGCATTACCACCCTGAAAGTAGACATGGAGGCTTTGATTATAAAAGCTTGATGGGCCCACCAACCATTCACAATCATAACCTTATCAAAAATTCCAAGATTTTCTAAACAATTTTGCTACTTATGATCACGTGTGGCTTAAAAAGATTTGAAAATAAGTCCAAAAAAAAAAAAGTGTTGATAAAATGTGAAACTGGTGTTCATTAATTTTCCACAGTTCATGATGTTGTAGATAGTGCCTCTGGGTTTCACTGTGTAATTGTTTTTCCTCAACGGGTCACACTCAGTGAACCATCATCAGAGGAAACTATTGAAATGTATAAAAATCAACTATTCATGTGTTGAAAATTTTCCCATTTAATTTGGGTGGTCCAATTATCTTTAAAATTTGTCAATGTAAGTTAAGTCAATTTTTTTAATTATTAGGGGAGACTTTTCTTTACTGAAAATATGTAAAAATCTAACACATGAAAATGATTAGTTCATAGTTTAAAAAGTTTTAGACATGTAAAAATTTTAAAAAATATACAACACTAGTATGAAATCAAGGATGACCATCCTCATTGCTCAAGGTTTAAAAACCTTATAAGATGATTTTTTTTTTTTTTTTTAAATATCAAAATGTCTCACAAAAATGTTGAACTACCTCTTTTTTATAAATTTTAATTTAACAAGTGTCAAAGTACAGTATCTAGTAATAGTATGAGTGTTGTGGTTATTATTAGGTAATGATGTTTTTGTTTTTTCTTAATTTTAAATTTTGGAATTAATAGATACAAAGATCAAAAGTTAAGTATAGTACTTGGTCAAAATATTTATCTTCATATTTGTCTTATATGTTTTTATGTTTATAGTCTATTATTTTTTTAAATGTACTACAAAATTTATATTATTATTAAATTTATGTGAACGCTATATATTCTTTTTGTAATACCAAATTTTAGAAGTTACCAAGGAAGTTCATATAGCAAGTATCCCATAGTAAGTATGGTTGAAGATTAGTTTTAGTTAAATTTTGTGTTAGTAGTTTAATTTTTTTAGATTTTGAGATCAAAATTTTCTATAATAATTATTAAATTGTCATTTTTTGGATAATGCATTATCTTCAATAACAATAAAATATTATATAAATACTTAGAAATAATTATATATTTCATAAATGAATTAATTTATAAATATAATATTATTAAGATAATTTATAAATATAATATTATTAAGATTATTATAAATATATATTATAAAATTTGTTGAATATATATTAATAATCTAGTTATAATAGTTATAGTATAATAACAAACAGGTAAAATAAATCCAAGCTACCAAGAAAGTTCATATAACAAGTTTATTATGGTTGAAAATTAGTTTTGGTTAAATTATGTCTTAAAAGATATATAATTTTTAGACTTTGAGATCATAATAGTTATACTATATACAATTAAATAAGAATGTTGACAATATTTTAGTCAATTTTTAAAAATAGAAATTTTAACTGATAATAAATAATTTAAACATATGTCATGTTTTGTATTGTACATATATAACTAGCATATATATATATTTAAAAAATATATCTAAAATACGAGCGCCTATTATTTCTTTTTCAGTGACTCATGTTTTATAAAAATAGAGTGTCCTAAAGTAATATTTTATAACATTATATTTTATTAGGTTTCATTTTATTACATATAAAATAATATTATTTTAGGGGTTAAAATGAGGGTTTAAAATTACTTGTAATATTAATTTTATTTTATAAATTTATGACTTTATAAATTTAGTTCTAGGTTAAAAGTGAGGACTACTATGTTTTGATTAATGCTAATATATATTTTTTGTTTTCCAAAATTTTCAAAGTTAGTTCTATAGATATATTTTTTAAAGCATCTCAAACTAAATAATATTTTATAAATTAGGGTTTTACTTTTAAGATTTTCACCACTGATTAATGCAAAAACTATGAACTTTGGGTTAGTTGTTTACATATATTTTTAAAATAATAAAATCTTAATCTATATTAAAAATAAAAGGATTAGTTTAGTCCGCTATTATATTTTTTAATGTTTTTAAAGTAATTTTTTTCTTAACAAGCTCACACCATTTCACCCTGTGCTACCACTGAGTTACGTCTCTCGCCGTAATTAGAAATAATTACTTGTATAATACTTATAGTATTTATAATTAATTTTTTGTAAATAGAAAATTATAGATAATAGTTTTTAAAAATACATATTTAATGAGTTAAAAATAAATATTTTTTAAATCTATGTGTGGGCTTTAATAAGAATCCAAATATTTCATCCAATAATTTTTCACATAAATAATATTTTTCATTATTTATTAAAGAATATGTATGTTAATACTTAAAAAATGTATTTATTTATTAGATGTCCTAGTGCTCCAAAAACCTCCCTCCATTCTAGGGGGGCCATGAGTGGTAGTTGCCACATATTCACAGTGGCATGTAACAAACTGGTAAAATAAATCAGTTAAAATTTTTGGCACAATATTTTTATTTTTCTTTACTTCTTCCTACCCCTAAAATTGGGCATTTGTGTCCTTAAAAAATGGAAACATAATATCTTAAAAAGAATCCCTAAAATTCATCCTTAGGAGCTCAAATTATGAGCCAATCACAACACAAATAAATGATTTTCTGAATAATATTTGTTAAAATTATGAGTCAATCACAACAATAAATGATTTTCCAAATAATTTTTAAATTTTTTTTTTCATGTAGACTTAGGAAAAATTAAAATTTGTTAAAAATAATACTCCACTAGATACTCATTGCAATACTATTCCCAAAAGCAGGTACTAATAATTTAATATACATTCTATTATTAATATGTAATTAATTATATTATTTTATTAATATTTAAAATATTAAATTTATAAATAATATATACAATGAATCAAAATTAAATAATCACATTTATATTTATTTATGAATATTATATTAATATAAATATTACAATTTTTGTTATAATATTTGCATAGACTTAAAAAGAAAAAAATATTATTATTATTTGATTCATAAGAGATAAGTTTTATATTAATGCAGAAAATTTTAACCTGACCTACACCAAGTGAGATCACAAAAGAGGGATCTCATCCCTGTGGTTGCAAGATTACATTAATTGCCAACCATGGCTTGCATGCTACAATGCATCAGAAAGGTACAATGCACATCTACTCCTAAGTAGCATTTTGCCCACTAGAATTGGTTTGAGGTCGCAGTTGCATTTTAATCCTATTCATCTCTGTCTTAAGATTTTTCTTTTTCTTGTTTTGTACTTCTTACCAATCCTGTTGGTAGGTGGCGACTGATTAGGAAAGTACTGTACACTAGCCATGTATCCTCGCCGGGGTTCAGGGTTGAGCCGGGCCCCGAGTGGGGGTTCGGGGGCGCAGCCCCTTAATTTTTTTTGGACCGACATAAAAAACCCTAATTTTGTAATCGACATAAGGCTTGATAAAAGCGGCTAAGGGTTAGGGTTTTGATTAATATTGTATTGTAGCATTTGCAACGGTATTGAGTTGTAGGGATTGCTGGTTGTAATCAGTTTGATTTACTGGATAATAATATTGGACTCTCTGTTGGTGGATGTAGCCTGAGTTTGAGTGAACCACGTTAAAACTTGTCTCTCGCTGTTATTATTTCTGTGTATTTCCATTCCTTTGTTTAATCTTTATTTGCATTTAATTGATATCTTCTGCCGGCTAACCCTAACAAGTGGTATCAAAGCGGGTTGTGTTCGATTATCATCTGTAGGAAGGTCTCACGGTTGAGTGGGAGCAATGGCAGATGAGGGTAAATTGAAGGTCGATAAATTCAATGGGCAGAACTATCAGTTATGGAAGATGCAAATGGTGGATTACCTCTATCAAAAGGATTTATGGATGCTGTTGGAAGGAGTAGCCAAGAAATTGACAACAATGAGTGATGAGGATTAGAATCTTCTTGACAGAAAGGCATTGGGAACCATTCGGTTGTGCTTGGCACCATCGGTGGCATTCAATATAATGGAAGTGAAGACAATAGATGGTCTGATGAAAGCTTTGGCTAAATTGTATGAAAAACCCTCAGCCTCAAATAAGGTATTTCTCATGAAGCGTTTGTTTAATCTAAAAATGGTTGAATGTGGATCTGTGACAGATCATTTAAATGAATTTAATACGATTGTCAGTCAATTGACTTCTGTAAATGTAAAATTTGATGAAGAAGTTAGAGCTCTCTTGATATTATGTTCATTGCCTGAAAGTTGGAATAGTTTGGTAATGGCGGTTAGTAACTTTCTAGTTCAAATACCCTGAAATTTGATGATGTTGTTGGTGTTATTTTGAGTGAGAAAATTCATAGGAAAAGCTCAGGAGGGTCCACATCAGGTAGTGTTTTGAATGCAGAAAGCAGGGGCAGATCAAAGGAGAGAGGAAAAGGTTCTGGAGGTCATGGGAAGTCACGAGGAAAATCAAAGGATAAGAGATCCCAAACCAGAGGACAGAAGGATTGCTGGTACTGTGGCAAACCAGGTCATCTGAAGAAAGATTGCTGGTCTCGAAAAATAAAGGAGACAAATAAGAAGGCAATAAGGAGGCAAATGTGGTAAGTAATAAATCTGAAGATGATGCTTTGATTCTTTCCCTAGCTAATGCTGATGATTCATGGGTTTTAGATTCAGGGGCCTCATTTCATGCTACGCCCCATAGAAGTTATTTTCTTGATTATGTCCAAGGGGATTTTGGGCTGGTTTATTTGGGAGATAACGAACCCTGTCAGATTGTTGGAAAGGGAAGAATCAAGATTAAGTTGCAGAATGGGAATCATTGGCTATTACAAGAGGTAAGACACGTTCCAAGGCTCAGTAGAAATTTAATTTCAGCAGGGCAGCTAGCTGAAGAAGGTTGCATTGTTACATTTACTGATAAAAATTGGAAGGTTTCAAAAGGTGCCTTAATAGTAGCAAAAGGTGTGAAAGTAGGCACCTTATATCTTTGTACAGTCATACTATTCCTTCTACTTTAGCTATTGCAGAGAGAAAACAAACAGGTTTAGGAACAGCTGCTGCAGGTTTGCAGGAAGAGACTGAAACAGTTGTTGCAGGTTCTGAGACAACACTGTGGCATAAAAGACTTGGGCATATGAGTGAAAAAGGTATGAAGGTACTTCATTCGAAGAAAGTTTTACCAGGTCTGAAATGTATTAATATGGATTTTTGTGAAAGTTGTGTGTATGGAAAACAAAAGAGAGTCAATTTTCTTAAGGATGGGAAGCAAAAGAAAATGAAAAGTTAGAGCTTGTGCATATTGATGTATGGGGACCGACTTAGGTATCTTCTCTTAGTGGCTCTCGATATTATGTTACATTCATAGATGATGCAACTAGGAAAGTATGGATTTATTTTCTTAGGTAGAAATCTGATGTATTTGAAACATTTAAAAAATGGAGAAGCTTGGTTGAGAATGAGATGGGTAAAAGATTAAAATGTCTCAGATCTAATATTGCGGTGAGTATTGCAGCAAAGAATTTGAAGATTATTGTTCCTTTAATGGAATTCATAGGTAGAAAATGGTGTCGGGGACTCCACAGGAAAATGGAGTGGCTGAACACATGAATAGGACTATAATGGAGTGTGCAAGGACCATGAGATTGCATGTTGTGATGCCTTTAAACATGTGGGCAAAGGCTGTCAACACTGCTGTATATTTAATTAATAGAGGTCCTTCAGTTCCTTTGGGCTGTGGTATTCCAGAGGAAGCATGGACAGGTAAGAAGGTGAGTTATTCTTTTCTCAAAACCTTCAGATGTGAAGCATTTGCACATGTAGATTCTGAAAATAGAACCAAGCTGGATGCAAAATAAAAAAAGTGTACCTTCGTTGGATATAACATTGTTGAATTTGGTTATAGGCTTTGGAATTTTGAAAATCAGAAAATTGTAAGAAGCAGGGATGTTATATTCAATGAGAAGGTGTTGTACAAAGATTAGTTGCAGCAGCATGAGAAGAAAGAAAAGGATTATGTGGTGCTGGATGATACTCCAAATGGTGATGTTCCAGTGGTTCCTCATGCTCTGCAACAGCAACTAGAAATACCGCAAACTCCAGTGAATGTTAGACGGTCAACAAGGCTAATTAGACCTCCTGAAAGGTTTTCTCCCTCTTTGTATTCTATTTTGTAAACAGATGCTGGTGAACCAAAAGGGTATGATGAAGCTATGTAGGTGGATACACAGGTTCATCGGGAGCTTGCAATGAAAGAAGAAATGGACTCCTTGCTGAAAAATCAGACTTGGGAATTATGTAAGTTGCCTGCAGGTAAAAAAGCTTTACCAAACAAATGGGTTTAGAGGCTGAAAGAGGAAGATGGAGGTAAGAAAAGATTTAAAGCCAAGTTAGTTGTAAAAGGATTTACATAGAAAAAGGGCATTGATTTTGATGAGATATTTTCTCCAGTTGTCAAGATGACTTCTATTGTACTGTTTTAAGTATTATGGCTACTGAAGATTTGAATTTAGAACAACTAGATGTGAAAACTGTCTTTCTCCATGGTGATTTGGAGGAGGAGATATACATGGAACAACCCCAAGGATTTGAGGTCCAAGGTAAAGAGAAATTGATGTGCAGATTGAAGAAGAGTTTATATGGCCTGAAACAAGCACCTCGGCAATGGTATTTAAAATTTGATAGTTTTATTGCTGAGCAAAGCTATAGCCGGTGTAATTCTGACCATTGTGTTTATTTTAAGAGGTTGGATAATGACAGCTACATTATTTAATGTTTATATGTTGATGACATGCTTGCAGTGGGGTCTAACATGGATCACATAAGAGAGTTAAAACAATAGTTAGCACAGTCATTTGTTATGAAGGATTTGGGGGCAGCAAAACAAATCCTTGGTATGAAAATTTGTAGAGATAGGAAGAACAGAAAATTAACTCTATCTCAGGCTGATTATGTTGAAAAGGTGTTGCAAAGATTCCATATGGAGAATGCAAAAGTTGTCAGCACACCTTTGCCTAGTCATTTGAAATTGACTAAGGAGATGTGTCCAAAGACACAAGAGGAGGAAGAAAAAATGTCCAAGGTACCATATGCTTCAGCTGTAGGAAGTTTAATGTATGCCATGGTATGCATGAGACTGGATATTGCACATGCTGTAGGAGTCGTTAGCAGGTATATGAGTCATCCTGGATTGGAGCATTGGAATGCGGTAAAATGGATTCTCAGATATTTGAGAGGTACATCCAATAAATACTTATGTTTTGGGGGCTCTAAAACTAATTTAGTAGGTGATATTGATACCAGACAGAGTACTACAAGTTATGTCTTTACTGTAGGTGGGACAACGGTGAGTTGGATTTCCAGGTTGTAAAAGGTGGTTGCTTTATCCACCACAGAGGTAGAATATGTAGCTGCAACAGAGACAAGAAAGAAGATGATATGGTTGCAATATTTCATGGAAGAATTGGGCAAACAACAGGCTAACAATTATTTGTTTACGGACAGTTAGAGTGCCATACATCTTGCAAAGAATTCTACCTTGCATTCAAAGACCAAACACATACAGTTGAGGTATCACTTTATTCGGTCGGTGTTGGATAATGGACAGTTAAGGCTAGACAATATACATATAGCTGAAAATCTAGCGGATATGTTTACAAAGGTAGTGACAAGGGAGAAGTTGAGCTCCTCTTCAACTTCGGTTGGTCTTCAAGACTGAAACAATAAAATCAGAACAACAGAGTCCAGGGTGCTTATTTCTAGTGGGAGCTGCACGTGCAACGGTGTCACCCAGGATCAATCTCCAAGTGGGAGATTGT
Organism: Cunninghamia lanceolata; assembly: GCA_027924645.1. NCBI lineage: Eukaryota > Viridiplantae > Streptophyta > Pinopsida > Cupressales > Cupressaceae > Cunninghamia > Cunninghamia lanceolata. The sequence goes on along the minus strand of BSBN01001466.1, from coordinate 15,115,139 downwards.
TGGTAGGTGGCGACTGATCAGGAAAGTACTGTAAAAAAACCCTATTTTTGTAACCGATATAAGGCTTGATAAAAGTGGCTAAGGGTTAGGGTTTTGATTAATATTGTATTGTAGCATTTGTAACGGTATTGAGTTGTAGGGATTGTTGGTTGTAATCAGTTTGATTTACTGGATAATAATATTGGACTCTCTGTTGGTGGATGTAGCCCAGGTTTGGGTGAACCACGTTAAAACTTGTCTCTCGCTGTTATTATTTCTATGTATTTCCATTCCTCTGTTTAATCTTTATTTGCATTTAATTGATATCTTCTGCCGGCTAACCCTAACAAATCCTCCCCATCCTCCTTGTTTTGCATTATTTTTGGTTCCATGATTTGTGATGCAACCTGCGGATTAATCCCACCATTCGGTGTAGATGATCTCCTATCACTTTTTGGAGAAGCCATGGTAATTAGGTTCAAGACTGTAATATGAGAATTGCCTTTTAAGGGGTTGCCTAATTGTTGAGACAGTCTTTGAGCCGAACATGCATCTGTGCAAGGTTTCAAGGCTTGATGTGCCTCATCTTTCCCTACCTTCCCCTTCGGGGAGGAATCGAGCTTTTGTGTAGTTTCAACCTTTTCCTCCTTCACTTTTGATGGGGCTTTGACTGTGTAATGATGAGGCATAACATCATCCCAGTAGGACTGCTGATCAGAATTTTTAATGATTTTGGGGCAGGAATTGGCCATATGACCTGTTTCAAAACACTTCCTGCATCAGAAGGGTAAACCTTCATAGTCTAGGAGTTGCATCCAATTGCGATCAACAAACTTGAATGTGATGTCTACGACAAGATCTCTTGTGACATCCATGTCTACAAGGATGCAGGCAAAATTAGTTGTGTTTGAATCCACTGTAAGGAGGTACCCAAAGAGTCCCCAATCGCTTGGAAGCAATCTGCAAACCAAAATTGTAATGGGAGATTCAGAAGGTGAATCCATACGAGTTTAACAGAGAATGAAGCAGTAGCAGGGTTGAAATCTAGAAACCAAGTTTTGAGGAGTATGCTTTGCCCCCAGCACCATTTCTCTTGTAGAATGGCATCACTATCCTGAATGCAATCAAATACCACAATAAAGAATCCTTAAGCACAGGGGTAGACTTCTATGTTACCTCTAAGCATGGGCCCCCAAGCTGATGAAATCCAGTCATGTAAATCTGATAATTTTGGCCAAAGGTGATTGAATTGACCAATCAATCCATTAGAGGCAAAATACTTTTCACCAGCATCGACATCCTTTTTAAGTTTCTCTGAAAAACCAAAACCAGAGAGGAGGGTGCCTTTCTGATGAAGGATTTTGGGCAGTTCTTGGAGATCACATGCTCTTTAGAGACCAAACTATCCTTCAGTGGCCGAGCATGCCAGGCCACTGATTTAAACTTTCCTTGTTTCAGACCAACAAGCATGTCCCGTAAAGACAGGCTATGCCTAGGCTTTGAGTCGGTTGAATCATGTGATACACCAACAGGTTGAAGAGATATTGATTCACTCATGAATTTTTATGTGCTTTGAAAATCTGAAACCCTAGCCAAACTAGGGCACGCATTTGATGGCATTGAGAAAATGACATCCACCGCAAGCAACAAAACCCCCTCCTGGGCATGAAGAAAGGTCTTGACAGGAGCCTTTTCACCCGCAATCATATAACAGACTGATATTGAGGGAACAACGGAGGCAACAGTTGCGGGAACACCGAGGGAGCGAGCATTATTAAGCTTGTCGAGATCTGTACGTTGTTTGCCCATAAATTGTAATCTAGGGTTTCCTTTGCTATCGGAGGGCAAATCAGAGAGGGCATGAACCCTACCTTCTCCAAGGCCCTGTCACAATGGAATCTGACCTAGAGCCCATGGCCATGGCATCGATGCCCAGCTCCAAACAACTAGTGCCCGGTTTGTGAGCATCCTTGACGACAGAGTGCAGAGAGTCCGAAGAAGTGGGAAACATTTCAGAGCTTTTTAGCCACAATTAACCCCCACAGACAATAATTATCTACATAAAAATATTATTTGTTTAACATTTAAAAAATGTTATTTGTTTAACATTTAAAAAATGTTATTTGTTTAACATTTAAAAAATATTATTTGTTTAATAACCAAATAAATGATTTTCCAAATAATTTTTGTTAAAATTTTCTCATATAGACTTAAGAAAAATTAAATTTTGTTCTAACATGAAAAATAATACTTTGTTTTGATTGGTTTACTTCACTACATAAAAAAACTCATTGCAATAGTATGAAGGCAGGTACTAAAAATAATTATATTGCCAACATATTAAAATAATAATCATAAACATTACAAAAATATAGTCGAGAAATGCAAATTAATAATTAAAAAATATATATAACATACATGTTTGACAATTCTCCAAGACTGAAAACAAGATACATTTAGAGCAGAACAAGGTAGCAGAGCCAAATATAAATCATGAATTACATAAGAAGATGCACAAAATAAAAATAAAAAGTCGGCAAAAAAATCAATATCAAAAGAACTTTTTAATAAATTATTTTGGCTTGCTGTTAATTTCTATGCTTTAGCTTGGTGTTAATGGTGTATGCATAAATCATTTCATATTGTTAGAAATTTAAAAAATTAAATTAAATAATTTTTCATAATATGGAACTTAGCATTTCCTAAGTTATTTTATTTACTTTTTACAATTTACAAACATCATAATATATATTCCCAAAAAAAACATGACACATGACATGCAGTGAATTAACATCCATAAAATCCCCCATTTACTTTGAATATTCTTTTAATCCCCTTTCTTGGTTCTTTCAACAATAGATACTAATTTAGTTTTTTCTTTTTAAAAATATTTTATGCAAGCCCACAAAATTTCTATTTTATTTTCTTTCATAAATTTGCTAAGTGTTATATTAAAAGTTAAAAATAGTATTCATTCTTTATTTTGGGGTTTTGGTGATTCAAAGTAAAAACTAAATAAACAAGTGCTACGTCATGGCTAGTACCTTCCTTGTGGTGTTGTTATTATAGTATTTGTTTAGTTGTAATTTTTTTGTTGATTCACTATTGGTTGTATATAGTATTTGTTTAGTTGTAATTTTTTTGTTGATTAGGTATTGGTTGTATAGACAAATTGCATTCCAATAATTAAAAAATTAATTTTTGAAGAGTGTTGACATCTCTTGGGTAAATAAGGAGAATTTCTCATATCTTGAGATTTCATACTAGGGTTCTCCCTTTGACCTATCTTGGTATTCCCATCTTTGTTGGAAGACTACCCAGGGATTCTTGGCAGAATATTTTGGATAAATTTTGTGTGAAAGTTAATCATTGGACCCACCGTTGGTTGTCCTTTGTGGGTCGTGTTCAGTTGCTCAAGTCTGTGGTGCAGGCCCTCCCCATTTATAGACGTATGATTCAGGTGGCCCCTTTGGGTTTTGTTAAAGAATTGGATTCCTTAACAAGACAATTTTTATGGGTTGGTAGCTTATTGTCCTCTAAATGGAGCCTTGTCAGATGGGACATTGTGTTAGCGCCTGAATTGACTGGTGGTTTTTTGAGCAATTTTCATTCAGGCACTCTCCCTAAGTATCCAAAAAATGTTCTAAGTGATGGACCTCCTCAGCAGTTTTCAGCTTCATCATCATATTTTTCTTGAGGAGGAGGTCATCATCATCATGTTTGTTTCGATGAAGGTCATCATCATCATGTTCTCCGTTGACCGGTTTCTCATCGTCATCATCATATTCAGCTATCGGGTGATGTTTGGTTTTTATCCTGATGATGCTGACGAGCTACAGTGCGCCCTGATCTGTTTGCGAGGGTGATTTTTCAAAGTCTCCGGTGATCTTCCAATTATCACCTTGCCCAGACATGATGATGATGTTGCCCCGATATTCTGAAGGGGTTATTCTTTGAGTTGTGCGACCTGACTTGCTTTTTCTTAAGGGTCGTCGTCATCATCATCATATTTCCAGTTATCATCCTGCTGCTTGCGGAGGTCATCATATTTTCTGCCTTCATGATATCTCGCCGGGGTGATATTTCTATCATCGGGTGATCTTGGTTATGATCATCCTGATGATGTTGTTGAAGAGTTCTAAGTGCGACCCGATATTCACTAGGGTCATCATATTTTGAACGTCAGGATGATCTTAGTCAATATCATCCTGATGATGTTGTATCACTTGTTCGTTGTTTTGTCATCCTGATGATGCTGACGTCATCCGTATATCAGGGTGATATCTTTTTCTCTGCCTATCTGCATCATGATATTTCCGAAGGAGGGGGTGATATTTTCATATCACTCGAGTGTGTGTTTGTTCCAGCATCATGATGATGCTGATATCAAGGAGATATCCGCCTGCCAGCTTCGTGCGCTATCTAGTGGGGGTGATCTTTTCGAGCATCATCATATTCATATTTCGCCCTGATCTTACAGCGGAGCTGCAGTGCAACATGATTTTCGTGCATCAGGATGATATTTCCAAATATCCGGTTGTCTTCCGAATATCATCCTGATGTTGATATGATGATGACGTCATCAAGGTCCCGGGGAGGTCATATTTCTAACACTGATCATCTTGAGGAGATCTCCCGATATTTGCAAACATGATGATGACGTCATCCGGATATGAGGAGGTGCGCAGTAGGCAGATATGATGATGACGTCAGCAGGATATGATGATGACATCATCAGGATGTTCATCGGCCAGACTTTTGGTATAGGCTCAGCAGGAGGATGTTCCTCTGATGGATCAGGTTGTGCCGATGAAGGCGACTATCATGCGGTCGTATTGCAATATGATGATGACGTCAGGGTGATATTTCGGGCAACAGGATATCATGCTGCTGGAGGGTGATGATGATGAAGTCTTATACTAGTATCGTCAGGAGCAAAAGCACCGACATGATATATGCTCATGACCTAGTATATAAAGTGTTAATGAGGTTGCTGCGGGGTGCATGTGGGATAATTGTATCCTGCATTTTTGAAATATCATGATGATGAATCTCGGCGGGAAGTGGTTGCGATTAACTGTTTGATGTTCTTCCCAAGGCCGCGGGTTGGTGCGCCATTAATGGCGATTGTTGCAGAGGTATGGGCGATGGCGTGGGCTGATCTGGTACCCGATTGAAGGTGTACATCAGCGGACAGTGGCGCAGGGCTCGAGAAATCTTCCTGTCTCCTCCCCTACCTGCTGCATTCAAGTTTGGGCGCCAATCTGGTAGTGTTTGAGCGCCATTTTTATGATACTGTATATCTGGCGGGAGTTTTGGTCAACCTGGTAGTTAATGCTGAATACATCCTCCTGCTATATAAGGCAGACGATGTTTTTCATTCAAGGTTGTTGAAAGTTGTAGATTTTTGGCTCTGTAATCCAAAACCAGCTGATCTGGTTGCTCTGTACAGTTTATCTTGTGAGTTTATGTATCTCCTGTTGTAGGACTTGGCATGAATCCACTGGTTTCATGGTTGATCTTATATGAGTAATGCTATCTTAGCATGTGTTGTGTTAATTCTGTCTCCAGTATTGCATGTATTCTTCTTCTGGATCTGGATATTTGCTTATGTTTAGATTCTAGAGCATAGAATTCCTATGTTGAATGTCTGATCTTTTAACCTCTGCTCAAGGGGCAGATTAAACTGTTTTCAGGTTGAACATTGGGACGGGTATACTGCAGTAGGGATGCCATAAGTAGAGATAGCTCAACACTCTATATTGGGAGATATCTGTAAGGCAGATATCATGTGTATCCCCCTGAAATCCAGTTCTAGCTATTCATGCTGATCATTCACAGGTGTATGTCTACCGACTCCAAGCCCTGGATAGGCACCAATCATGCTGTGTTCTTGTGTTATACACCATGTCCAGCTTTGCATCCAAATTCATATCAAAACATTTCATACCTCCACCTGTTAGTTATAGGAGTAGGATTAGGAACCCCCTGCATGCTCTCATACCCAACCAGACATCATGTCCAAGAATGTTGCCAGCCTTGTGATCTATCATGCAGATCTTGGTCCATACATGAGAGTATTCTGCCTGTTGTTGTCAAGTTAGATCTTTCTATCTTTGAGCTAGTCAAGGTTACATCTTGAGTTATAGGGATACCCCCTTTGGTGCGGCAGAACCAGAAGTGAAGGGGAGGAGCTCACGCAACCTCCTGTATTCAGTTGGCCTGAATCTGCCTGTGCATTAGAAGTGGCAAACCCTAATGCTGATTCAGAAGAAATGTCAACACATTGTTTGTAGCTCAAAGCAGTTTGGCAACCTTGGGTTAAGGCAGTCGTCATTGTCAGAGATGGCATTGGCTGCTAAATTGTATTGGCGGTGGTATGTGGAGCAAGATGGGATCTGGGCCAGGATATTAACACAGAAATACTTCCCGAGGATCCCTCAAATTGATATTCCTCGTTATCCCCTAGTGGGGAAAGGCTCGGTGATTTGGAGTACACTCAAGAAAGGGGCTGCTCTGATCAAGGATGGTTTATTTTGGATTTGTAAAAGAGGGACAAAAGCTCATTTTGGGTCTGATTCTTGGGATGGTTTTCCTCCCATTGTTTCTTAGTTTCCTAATTTGGTGACTCTGTGCCAGAGGTTCTGTGAGGCAGGATGGTCAAGGGTGAGTGACTTCAAGTCCTTTTCTTCTCATGGGCAGTTGGTGGTGGCGAGATGGAAGAATCCTGTTGAGTGGCCTGTTGTTGGTATAGAGGAGTGTGTTGAGCTTCATAGTATCCTTTCTTGTAGACGCTGTAGCTCCCTCCAGGAAGGGGATGTTCTTTCTTGGTCTCCTAATCCTAAGGGTGTCTATACTATTACTTCTGGATATCAGGTGTTGTTATCTCACCAGCTAGATCGGGTGGAGGTTCACTGGTGGAAGAAAGTGTGGAATAAGCTTTCTTGGCCGAAGTGTAACTGTTTTATTTGGACTTTGGCTTGGAATAGGTGCTTGACATGGGATAATACTCGGAAGTGGGGTTTTCAGGGTCCTTTTATGTGTGTTTTGTGTGGATGTGGAGAGGACTCCTCTCACTTGTTTTTCCGTTGTCCCTTGACTTTGCAGCTTTGGCATTTTTTGTGGGAAGTTTGGAAAAGACCTTGTGTTCATGCGTCCTCCCTGGTGGATTTTTGGAGTAGTCTAGGTAGACCTCCTTCTATGGCCTCTTTCTTGCAAGATGTGTGGTATGTTGGGCCTTCCTTCATACTCTTGCAGATTTGGTTGGAATGGAATCAAAGAATATTTTGAGGTGAGAAGTTGTTGATTTAACAAGTTTGGCACAAAATTATGGGTATGATTTGGGAGATGGTGGAAGCTAAGTGTGATGTGGTGTTCCCTTTGGAGAAAGGGGATGCTGAGCTAGTGGATAGATTGGGTATTCAGGGGTTGTCTCCAGCTTCTGCTTGTGTCGGGAGAGGAAGGTGGGTGAATAAGAAAGTTCAAAGGGTGGGGAGTTGGTTACCCCCTCCGGCTGGCATTTTGAAGCTCAATACTGATGGTTCTTCAAGGGGCAATCCTGGACCTGCTGGGATTGGTGGGGCTGGCAGGGATTTTTCGGGATCGGTGGTTTTTTTCTTTTCTGTTCATGAAGGAGTGTAGACTATTAACCTTATGGAAGGTTTGGCGATCCTCTACGCTTTGGAGAGGGCTTATGCTTTGGGATAGTGCAAGGTTATTTGTGAGTTTGATTCACATGTTTTGATTAATTTCTTGAATAAACAAAAGGTATCTGATGTTAGTTGGTAGTTGGCTATGATGGTGCAGCAGATTCTGTAGATAAGTTCTTTGATGGAGATGGTGTCTTTTGTCCATATTCCAAGGGAGTGGAATAGGGTAGCAGATTATTTGGCTAAGTGGGCCTCCGAGCATTTAGATGGCTGGAAGATTGATGAGTGGGAGCAAGTTTCTCATGAGCTTCGACATGACTTGGAGAGGATTCTTGCCAAGGATGGGAATGGTATTGGTGAAGGATGATGTTGTTTCATGCTTTGTATGGCTGTTTCTTTTGGATTCTCGGGGCCTTGGCCCTTTGATATTTTGTAATGCCCTTTTCTGAATTTCAATAAAGTTTTTACCCCTTTTTTTTAAAAAAAAATCTCTTGGGTAAATAAAATTGAAATCTCAAAAATAATCTAAGACTAAAATATTTCCTTAACTATAAAACTAAACTTTACAAAGCCTATTAAATAACACAAATATTTCTTTAAAATGTAATAATACTAATACTTTTATAATTTAAAATGCATTAAATGCATTAAAATATTGTAAGTTTGAAGAATAAAATAAAAAATGTAATAACATGGCGAAATAGTTTTCGTGATACTAGATTTTTAACTTGTGATAAATAAAATTGAAATCCTAGATTTTTAACTCTTGAGTAAATAAAATTGAAATCCCCAAAATAATCTAATTTCATAAAATAAAATGTGTAGAACCCTAACCCTAGTTGGGTGTGGAGAGTTTGAAAAGTCTGCTTAACATATTAAAATGTAATAATATTGAATACTATTACAATTTAAAATTTATTAAAATATTGTAAGTTTGAAGAATAATTACACAATATAATAACAATAACATATTCATATTTAGACCACTACACTTAGTCACTTAATTTTTTTGTTTAAGTAATAATAGTAAGTACTTTTAGAGAACATGATTTTAATTATTTTAATTAATCTAATATTGTGGTTTAGTAATAATTTTTTTTAAAATAAAGAATTGTTTATCATTTCAAATTTTTAACTATTATATTTCCAGAACTAAATTTATAAGGAAAAATATATGTGAACTCATTTTGAAATGTCTTGTGGAGATTTGAAATGTGTGCTTAAGATATTATAATGTAATAATATTAATACTATGATAATTTAAAGTGCATTAAAATATTGTATGTTTGAAGAATAAAATAAAAAATGTAATAACATGGCGAAATATTTTTTATGATACTATAGATTTTTAATTTTTAGTAAATAAAATTGAAATACTAGATTTTTAACTAGAGTAAATAAAATTGAAATCCCAAAAATAATCTAATTTCATAAAATAAAATGTGTAGAACCCTATATTTTTAATAGTATTATTAATATTATAACTTTGTCCCTTTGACAAAAAGTAATTTTTATGTTTAGCTAATGAATCAAAAAATTAAATTCATAAAAACTGATGATTCTTCCCTCTTATAATTATCGCCATCCATTTAGGCATGACTTAACTAGTGGGAGATAAAATTTGTGTTCATAATTTGTTTACTTACCACATCCTCCCCTCAAACCAAAATTCTCTTCGCATTTATAGTTTTTTGTTGCACTCTCGACAATCCAAGAGAAGAGGTCATTTTTTTTTTCAGCCAATGACAATACAGATAAATCATTTTTCAATAATTTTTTGTTAAAAATTTATCAAATTTGCCCAACAATAAAAATAATCCTATCTTTTGATTGGTTTGCAATCAATAGATTAATAACTAGATAAGTGTGAACTCATTGCAATAGTACCAGCTGTAAAACTAATTAATTACATTATTCATGGGCCTTTATAATAACTACTACAACCACTTTTGGGAAAAAAATTAAATATAAGCAATGCATATATTACAAATTGGAAAGAAATGCACTGCAATTATGCAAATATTTAGACTACAAGGTTACTCAAATTTTTAATATATGAATTTTGTTGGCTTTTAAATAAGCAAAATTTGAACCAAAAGAGCGTAATTTTGGGGTTAAAAAAGTAAGATCCTAAAACAAGGCTAAGAGATCCAAACAAAACATGAGTGGTTTGTGGAACTCAAATCATACAACCATGCTATGAGTGATTTGTGTAATTTTGAAAGGTAAGAGTATTTGCAAAGAAATAGATAAGAATATTATGTTGACAAATACTACATATTATATGTTTGGCTTATGATGTCAAATGATGTCTTTAAACAATTACTCCATACCAAATGATTTATCTATTAATATAAATTTGGGAATTAATATTGCATCAATAAAATCATTTGAAATGACCCAACCCTAACCCTAACACTAACTCCAGTGTCAAAATTAGGGTTAGGGTTAGAATTAGTGGTATATTAGATATGAAAATAGAAACCTAATGGGATTGGCAAGGGTGAATAGGGTGGGTAAAGGATAGATCTCAACATAGCACAAAACTCTAAAAGAAAAGATATAGTAAAGGAATTATGATAAGTAAGAATACAATCCCTCAAAAGATCTAAAAAATGATAATGCCATTAGAAATCACATATCTGAGACCCTAAAAGTGATATATGATACAAAATGTGTACCACGCTAGCTCATGGTGGGAAAGAAATGGGCAAGAGTCAAGAAAATTATGTTTTAAATTTTGAAATTCAGGGGTCAATTTCATGTGATTCAATTTGAATTTTAAATATTAATGTGGGACAATGGAACACTAATATTGAGGTGAGGAATGAGTTTTATGACATGGGTTAGAGTTAGAATTAGGGTTAGAGTTAAGGGTAGAATTAAGCTTAGCGATAGAATGAGGGTTAGGGTTAGAATTAGGGTTAGGGATAGAATTGGGGTTATCGTTAGGGTTAGAAGTATGGTTAGAATTAGGGTTAGGGTTAGAATTAGAGTCAGGGTTAGCATTACTATCAGAATTAATGTTAGGGTTAGGGTTATAATTATAATTTGAGTTTGAATTAGGGTTTGAATTAGTAATATAAGTAGTATTGTGGTAAGAATTAGGGTTAGGGATAAAATCAAGATTAGAATTATAATTGGATTTAGGCTACGGTTACAATTACAGTTAGAATTAGGGTTAGGATTACCGTTAGAATTAGTGTTAGAATTAGGGTTAAAACTAAGATTAGAATCAGGGTTAGGGTTGGGGTTAGAATTGGGGTTAAAATTAGAGTGAACGTTAGGGTTAGGGTTATAGTTACAATAAAACAACAAAGGCCATTTACATTTATATCTATATATAGAACTATGGTTAGGATTAGGGTTGGGATTAGGGTTGGAATTAGGAATAGAATTAGGGTTAAGTAAATCTAGGGGTAGAATTAGGGTTAGATTATTTGTCAATATTAACATTAGGGTTAGGGTTATAGTTACAATTTGGGTTCAAATTAGAAGTTAGGCCTATAATTAGGGTTAGGGTTAGGGTTCAGGTTCAAGTTAGAATTAGGGTTAGAAATATGGTTACTTTTAGGGTTGGGGATAGAATTAGGCTTAGGGTTATTATTAGAACTAGAGTTAGAGTTATAATTAGGGTTGGGGTTATGGTTCAGGTTAGAATCAAGGTTATAGTTAGTATTACAATTAGGTCTAGAATTAGGGTTACAACTATTGTTAGAATTAGGGTTGGGCTTAGGGTTAGAATTAGGGTTAACTAGATATAAGGGTAGAATTAGGGTTATAATTAGAGTTAGGGTTAACATTACTATCAGGATTAAGGTTAGGGTTAGGGTTATAGTTATAATTTGGGTTTGAATTAGTAATAGAATTAGTATTGGGGTAAGAATTAGGGTTAGGGATAAAGTCAAGATTAGAATTATAATTAGATTTAGGGTTAGGGTTAAAATTCTGGTTAGAATTATAGTTAGAATTGGTGTTAGAATTAGGGCTAGGGTTAGGGTTGGGGTTACAATTAGGGTTAGTGTTGGCCTAAACGTTAGGGTTAGGGTTATAGTTACAATAAAACACAAAAAGTCATTTACATTTATATCTATATATAGAACTATGGTTAGAATTAGGGTTGGGATAAAGGTTGGAATTAAAAATAGAATTAGGTTTAAGTAGATCTAAGAGTAGAATTAGGATTAGGGTTAGGGTTATATTATATATAATTAATATATAATATATTATAATAATACATCTAACCTATATTATAATATTATATTATATAATTATAATAATTCTTAAGATATATAATATAGTTAGAATTAAGCTTGTTTTTCCATATGCTACTAGCATACCTATATAGAAAATATATCTAAAGTGCACTGAAAGATATCCTTCTCAAGGTGCTTATTTTTTAAATCAATTTACCACACATAGGTGGAATAGGCGCCTCGAGAAGGATATCTCTCAGCGTACTTTAGATATATTTTTAAATATAGGTATGCTAATTACTAATACTTGAAAATGACGATTACTAATGACAAAGAATTATATGTTATATATTCAATTTGGGTAGTTTAATTTTGTAAAATATTTTATAACTAGTATAGATATGTTAAATATATCTATGTAAAAAACATTGAGAGATATTAATTTAGAGCTATTTTATTTACTTTAGAGTTATTTTATTTTATTTTAGCATTATTTTATTTATTGGACAATAAACATGAGTGAATTTTTTATCATTTGCATAATTACAAAGAAATAAAAGCATATCTTTTCTAAATATTTTTCAACCTTAAAATACAAAATATTCAAAGATAAATCATAGTGAAAACATTTCACTTTATGTTTACGGGTAAATGCAAAGAGATTGGGGACCAAAAAGTCGCCACCATGTCCAAAAGTAAAGAAAAACGCGAGCGTGTTATAACGCGCTAGCGTTTTGCTTTGCATAAAAGCAAAAAAAATTCATTTCTCCTCACTCACAGCCGCGACCATTGCAAGATTAGCAGCAAAAAAACTTTGGTGAAAGCACGGTCGCGTTGAAGAAAAGGCTATCCAATCAAGTGTAAGAGATAAAATGACAAATTCATGATGCCACCTCACCGCCAAAGACGTCGCCATGCGAATTTGGAGTCTTCAGCACAGAAAGAAGGTAGGGTTTGACTGATTTTGTTAGTTTGAGAACAATTTTTGAGTTTTGCAATGTTTAATTTGTTTTTATATTGCATTTACAACTATTGTGGAAAGAGAAAACCTAAATCCAACTGAGGAGGGTAAAAACAACTCCCAAAACCCTCCAAACACTCAAAACCCACCTTCACCTCCTTTAAATGTAAGGGATAGTCAAGAAAACTACCTACGGATAATAGAAGAAAATAAGAAACATCTTCAAACTATTATTTGTTGGCGTTTCAATTCGCACCTTTGGTATGCGATTTGGAAACGGACAGCTATGCACAGATAAATTGCTCTCCTATTGGAAGGGGGAGTTCCCTTTCTTGCTGATGTTCGCTGAAAAGATAATTTGAATGAAACTTTGCCTATCTTCTTTTTGATTCTCAACTGCAGAGCACAAGGTTATAAAACTCTAAACGCTGCAGAAGAGGTTTTTTCCTTTTTAAAACTTCTACTACAACTAGCATAGACTAATGACGCTTTCAACCTCCTGAGTAAATTCAGAGCAAAGGAAGTTGAAAGTGAACGGGGAATGATTGTTAACACAAAAACTCAAGTAGTTTTCCTCCAGATTTACACCACAAGACTAAGAGTACTTTAATGATGAAAGCTGAAAATGAAAACCACAGAAGCAAAGTAGGCATGAGATTTCTATTCAATATCAGAAAGTTTAATAGAACTCCAGGACAGCAAGACTACAGCAAAAGGTAGGCATACAGTAAGCGATCAAACATCGGAGAACACTGAACACAAAGTGAACAAACACCTAGAATAACAATGTTTGCAGGCTAGAATAGGCACAGCAAATTTGTTATCACAAAAGTCATTCCTTACAATGAACACAGATTGAACAGACACTGGGAATAACAATGTTTGCAGGCTAGAATAGGCACAACAAATTTGCTATCACAACTACCATTACCAACAATGGGCAAGGATGCCCTTATTTATACTAAAATCAAAGGAGTAGGGAACCCTAAAATCTCCTTGATTAACCCTAACTTGCCAACTTGCAAGCTTTATTACTATTCTAAGACAAAGATACAATAAACAAATGCTTTAAAGCAATCTGCTTTAAAGCAAAAAGATTCCAACTATCACAAGGTGCTTTCTTTCTAAATATAGAATGGATGAGCTTAGGATGAAAGCACATGCTTTAAAACAAAAAGCATATGTTTTAAAGCTGCTTTATTTTGGAATGCATCCTCATCAACATTCTAGCTTTTTGGTGATGTCATTCATCGATATTCTGGGAAACAATATCTTCTAAAAAGCGAGTGACCGCATCTCTGCCAGGAACACTGATACTCTCTAGAACAATATTCTGATTCTCTAACATTTCTTCACCATTGGCAACCATTTGAAGAAATTCGTGAACTTCACCCGCAACCTTGTCAAATTTCACTGACATTGCGGTAAGACGACTCATCTTGCCGGCATTGATATCATCATTAAAGTTGTTGCGGACGAGAGTCTGGAACTCTGCTTGCAGTTCCCTGAGGTCATACAGGGTACCATCTTCTTTCTCATATGAACACGGGATCTGAGAGACAAAGGATCTGACGAACTTGAGGATGCCGATTACATTTTCTTTCCATTCTGTCAAATCTGAAATCATACTGTCATAAGTTTTTACTGTGAAAAGATATTGTGCTTTCCAAGTAGAAACTGTCTTCTTATCTTCAGCTGAATCAACAGTATCAAGTGCAATCTTCAAATCGAAGATAATGATCTCAAACACCGGTCTATTTTCTGCCATGATCTGCTGCGACCCCTGTATGCCTTGGCCTAAATCATGAGCATTGTACTTCAACTGATAAAGCTCTGCAAGTACAACTCTCCCTTTGGTCACAAATTCTTCTACCCAACTGTCCATGTGCTTCCCATAGAGGACCAACTTATTGAAATGATGCTGATTGGCTGGTGATCCAAGACTTGGTGGAAGAAGCAAATCAATCTGTGAATTGCCATGGAAAAGGTTGGAAATGTATTGCCGCAACTGTCGAACCTCAGCTTTGAGAGCTGCCTTGTCTTCTCCATCTCTCAACACCCTTTCCTTCAAGCTATCCGCTGCAACCTCAAAGAGATTGACATCTGTATGGCGAGTACTTTTGCCAAGGTTAGCTTTGACAATTGTGAAGTCATTAACCTCGACATCATTAGCACTTCTATTTTCTGGAGGTGTTGCAGTCTCAAGAATTATTTCTCCATCTGCATTCTTCTCAATGCGAATCTACTTCTTCAACTGCTTGTCTGGTGTGTCTTGATAGACGCTTTTTAGCTCTCTTAAATTCAGCTGATATGAGGGCTTTCTTCTCTTCCTTCCCAGAATGTTTTCAAGCCAGGATGAGCCATCCTCTCTTGGAAACTCGGTTCTCGCCTCATCAGCTCCGATGAATCAATGCTTGCATCAAAGTTGCGAACTGGTGAATCTGGCTCTGAATCATGTGAATAGGAGAAGGGATCGGTGAAGAAGGTGGAGATACATGATCTGAAGGTAACACTTCAACATGCGGTGTTGTTTCAATAGGAGCTTCTGGTTCAACTGGTGGATGTTCTTGTTGGACATGAGCTGGAGACTCGTCTTTTTACCTCTTTAACTTTGCCATTTTTGTTCCCTCTGGGAGAACACTCATAGCCTTTACTCTTTGTTTTGGCTTGGAAGTGGAAGGTTCTGATGGTTGCACAACTGGCGGCTCTGCTACTGGAATATCATCCTTCTGCTTAGTCTTCAAGAATATCAAACTGTTTTTAACCACTTGACTTGTTCTCTCCTCAATGGAAGTACTCTCTTTTACTAACCAATTAACTAGCGGCAACGGTTGTTGCTCAATTTGGTTTCTAAAATACGTGGGAAGTAGAACTTCACCACTCTCTGTCAAACCCTCTATGTCTTCTGATAGGATATCAAACATTTGTTGAAGAGTGAACCTGCCATAACTGCGTCTTCACACTTCATACTCATCAGCACAATTGGCCCAGAAGTCTTCAACTGCAAACTTGTGCGTACAATTCTGACCAAGATGTGATGCATAAACACCACGGGGATCATATGAAGATCTCCTGTCGAAAAACTTAAGACCATATCTGGATGATTCATTACCGATTGCCTTGGCATCTGCTCCAGATCTACATCTGTAAATACTCATCCCAAGTGGAAAATTGAAGGCAGTCTTGCATCTGCTACGCAAAAATGTATGCACTTGATAAGCTTGCCTCAAAAATTCCATAAATGCTATTTTGTCTGTAGGATATCGCGGCAACATGGCTGGCTCTCCTGAGAAGCCATATACTCTGATGTAGGAAAAAGTAGGAAATTAGATAAACCAATCAGCCCATTCTGCCATTGCTATTCTAGCCTCTACAGAAAACCGTATATGCAACTCCTTGTCCATGTCTCGCACTGCATGCATCAAGAATGCATCATTCACCTGCCTGTAATGTCGTTCAGCTTGAGAGATCTCTAACTGCGGGAAATGATGATACGCATGCTGAGTACCCAGAGTTCCAACAACATTCAAACCTCTGAATTGACCCTAAAAAGCCATCAAATACACAAGGTATGATATCATATGGAATTCATGAGCCCTTTGAAAATCAATTATTTGTTGGTGGAGACAATCACTGATTAGTGCCGACCAATCATAGAATTTAGTTCCGTCAACAATCTGGGACATGATGTAAAACATCCAAGGCTGAAATTTGTTTGCATCTGCTTGACCCATGATACGACTTAGCAAAGTAATCATTATTGCATGCTCCTCCTTGAATTCTCCACGTCCAACGTTCTTTGGCATAATATTCTGCTTTTCTTTCAACCACCTCTGACCAATCTTTTTTCTGTATTTTTCCTTATCATTATTCCAAACCCTCTTGCATTCTTCAAGTGAAACAATTAAGTTCTCTCTCCAAATAGGTATTGTAAAGCACTTTTCAATGTCGTTTGGCCTCAAGTTGCAGATCACACGTCCATCACCCGATTGAATTTCTCTTGTGACTGAATTGTAATGCGTCGCGCAAGCAATCACAAACTCGATACTTTGCACAGTGATAGGAAAGGATCCCGCTGCAAGCAAACCGGAGTGTCCAAGATTCCTGATGGCATTATTTCTTGCATCCTCTAAGGAGTGTAAATTGATTATTGGAAGTACTTTATGCAAGTCTGTTTCACAAGTTTTCAGGTAATCATGAACCAATGCTGTTTTGTGTCTGATTTGTGTTGGAGAGTACTGCATACTGGAAGATTTGAAAATCAACTGTGAACACACCTATGTTGGAAAAAGTATTGAACAGATGGCTAAAAATTGTTTGCTAATTTTTAGAAAAAGCAGAGTGTGAGCTAAAAAAGCTGGCACATGGGTTTTGTAGATAATTCCGTTTCTAAGCAACCCAGATTGTCAGATTTTGAAAAAACAAAGATTTTCTCAAAAAAACAGGAAAAAAGCAGTTTCCCCAAAAAAGCACAACTCCTAATCTTCAAGAGAATGATAATCTGGATGGACCCATCTTGACGAAAACTGAAAAAGCTTTGGTCGGATTTCTGAAAAATGATCCCCTTGAAACAAGGACCTTGAAAAAGTAAGCCTCTCTTCTTCCTCAACCTAAATCTATGAAGAAAACTGAAAAAGCACCTGGTTTGGGTCTTCGAATCTTCATTGAAAAAAAATAAAATCTTTCCTCTGGATGCAACCTGCAAAAGATAATGAAATAAAGAAGCCAAAAGCTTGTCTTTCTAAATTTGGTCAAAAAGTAGCTTTACTTGTGAGAGAAGAAAACTTCATCCTCATCCATGAAGAAAGCATCTTTAAAGCATAAATCTAAGTGGATGTCTTCGAATAGGAAGAATCCCTATTTTGTAGGAGCCTATGGCTTCATGTGCAAGATGACAAAAAATATCTTCTTTGATGATGTCATCGAATGCGCGAGTTAGAAGAAGTGTTAACAAAATTTCTTAATTTTCGACACTTCAACACTCGTTTTTACTCAAATATGGCTTGTCTCCGACTTTGACAAGGTGGAAAAATGTCATCATGAACTGAAAAAGCTAACTGATCCTGATATTTTGGAGATTGATCAGCTGAGATTCCATCCCCTGCTTCCGTTTGACGATCTGACATCGTTTGACCAAGTTTGACCTCCCCGAAACTGCCAACGGGTGAAGATTGGTAACAAGGTATGTCAGAAAACATTGAAAACACAAAAATATTCTAACACTGCTCAAGATGGGCGCCCCAAGCCTCTTGGGGCGCCCAGTTTCCCAACACTTAGCCATTTTTTTAGTTTTTTCAACTTTTCCAATTTCTTGGTTTGCGTGCGCATTCCAGAGGCACAGGACCCTTGTTTGGTTGTCGATTCTAACAAATGGGATGAAAATGAGTCTGATGATCTGGCAAATATGCAAGACTGATAAAAATTGAGCTGATTGTACCTTCCGTTTGGCTTGAAAAATGTGCCAAACTGATCAACTCTGAACCGGACCGGGCTGACGGAAGGAGATTCATGTTTTTTGAGAAAATCATCAAAAATAAACTAACTCTAGAGAGATTGGGCGCCCCAAGCCACCTAGGGTGCCTAGTTTTCCATGCCTTAGAATTTTTTTTGAAATTTTCAATTTTTCCTGCAAATCTTGAATTTCACCAAAATTCGAAGGTCCTGTCTGACGTATATTTCAAAATATATTTAAGTATATGTTTAGATATTGAATTTCCTATACTTTAAATATTTTGAAATATACTTTCAAGATGTTTGAGATAGGTCTTAGATCCATGGGATTTGACACGTGGATTCTAGATTTTTGAGGATCCACCAGATTTCAGACTTAGTCAATTTTTTAGGATTTCAGGACATCAGACTTAGCCAATTTCAGGATTCCACGGACAGGCATCAGGATGAGGGTAGATTGGATAGCTTGAGCATATCTGAGATGAATCTCTTGCTTTTATTGACTTTTGACATCGTTTGACCAAGTTTGACCAACTGGAAAAGAGCTGACGGAAGCATTTTCGACGTTTCTCAAAAAACGTGAAAAAAAAAACTAACACAGGAGAGGATGGGCGCTCCAAGCCTCCTGGGGCACCCAATTTCACCAGACTTAGCCAAATTTATGATTTTCCAACTTTTCAATTAACCTTGGATCCATCTTGCATCGTTTTGCGTGCATCATCGAGTCGACGACTGTTTGTCAGTTTTGCGTCGTTGAAACAATGTTGGAAACTCGTCGAAGAATTCTGGCAGGTGAACTTTTCTGTGTTGATGACTTTCGAGCTCATGCTTCACCTTGTGAAAAAGCAAAAATGACCCAGTAGAGAAAACTTGGTCGTTTGAAGATTCCATCCGAACCGCGCCGATCGTGAAGGAAAATCGACCAATGAGAATCGAGCGCGACACCTGATTTGGAGATTCTATTTTTAGAAAGTTTTGCCAACATCCATATCTCAAGAAACCCAGAAAACCGAACTCGACATCTAAAAATAGAAATTTCTGTTTTTAGAAATTTTGCTTTTTTGACTTTTTGACGAAAAATTTTCTAGACTTGTTTCAAAATGCCTTGATGAAGCAAAAAATTTGGTTGGGTACAACATTATTCAAACCCTAAACAATCCAAGCGGAACCATTGATCATAGGAGGGCGCTTGCAAAATCACTAGAGGAGATTGTTTCCCACACGGATTCAGTGACAAAACAAATCACTGAATTCTAAGACTATAGGGAGAGGTGTCAACAATATTATGCTGACAAGTTGTCATATGAACAAGTCAAGAATGAAAAAATTACAAAATCTCAATTATGTGCAGAGTTTATTAATCCCAAAACCGACCAAAGATTAGAAGAAAGTTGCAAACGGTTTCCTATACATTGGTATAGGAATGAAGAAATATCCCAAAATTTTTGGGATAGATGGTACATGGTCTTCGATGAGCGCCCATGCAACAATGATGAGGTACCACAATATTTCTTGAGGAAACTCCATTGTGAGTTCGTCCTTAATAATATTATGAATTATTTTGACATTGGTGAGTTCTAGGGTAGAGGTGGTGGCTTTGGCCAAGATAGACTCTGGGCTCAGTGAGATGAAAACCTTGTGCCTATGCCCCAAGTGAGGCTTGAACGTAGGTCACTCCCTTTGGCTTTGAAGGAGAGTGTTGAGGTGGAGACATTACATTCATTGACTACTCTCACCCAAACTCTATCACATCATGCTGATGACCTTACCCAGGCCAATGAGGGTGAGAGTAGTAGGAGTCATGTGTCACCACATTTGTGTAGTTCATGTGGGAACCTATGTGATTATGGGACGCAGGACGCACGACAGGACTCTCGACAGGATATTGCGACATAGGAGTAGGATGCTGTGACACAGGGGTAGGACATATTGGATGAACTTGTTCTCAATGACGATCTCTTACATCATACATTTGGTATTGAATCTCAGGTAATCTATTACAAGTTTCATTTTGATTTAGTATATTGTTATTTAAAATTTGTAATTAATTTTATATGATTATCTATATTATAAGTCAAAAATAATGTATGTAATTGTCTGCACAATGAAATTCTAGGGTCAGAGTCTTCATCCTGCCTTCGTTAGCTGTCCATTGGCGGGTTATGAGAGGAGGTCAAGTCAGCAGGTATGTAATTTATCACATAATTGTAATTATTGTAGATATATCAATGGTAATATTATTTTGTGACAATTTGATGATTTCAACAGTCACTGGCACCTCCACGGTTTCCTTGGTCCCCTAGATGCCGAACAACCACTTTTACAGAGGTAAATTTAACCATTTCTAATCATGCATTTTTAAAATAATGTTATGTATTTATTTTGTTTGAATAATCTTGAACTTGATTTTCAGATGCTAAATACAGTGGAGACTCCTCCTCATCTTCGTGAGTCAGCATAGATAGGAATTGATGTAGCCATGATGTCTTCAAATCCTTTGATCGAGGTATGAGCCAATAACATGAAAATGTCATAATTTTGTATTTCTTGTTTTATCTCATGTCATTTGATGTACATAAATGATATTTATGTTTAGTTAATTTTGCTTCTTGATGCTTCTCACAGGAGGTCACAACTCCAGTCCGTCCAAGTACAGACGTAGAGAGAGACAAGATGATGGAGAGTGATCATCAGGTGGTAGTAAGTGATCGATTCCATATGTGATGTTATCTATTTCATACATTTTCTATATTAATGTGCATATATTGTTTGATTGTATTACTAGGTGGAGCTGGATCAACTTTTGTCAAAGAGGTCTACTTGATGACAAAGAGAGGATGAGTCAGTGATTAGCTCTACATCTTCACGGTCAAGCAAGGACCGCTGATTATTTCATAAAAGTCCATAGGAAACTAGTTTTTGAGACATTTTTTGTATGCCTAGATGGCTTTGTATACATACTTTTGTATGAACTATCGATGTATATTTTTGAATATATGCCTGTATGGCTTTGTGTATGAACTAGATGTTATGTTCATGACATTATGTATATGACAACGTATATTAAATATTTAATATGATGATCAATTATCATTACAGGAATTTGGTTTTACATGTGCCAATTGCATTTGCTTGAAAGTTTATAAATCATTTTCAAATAATCCATTTTGTGCATATCTTGCAATCATTGCATTCTATGGGACTGTGCATTTCTTTGAGGCATCATTTCAAATAGTTCATGTGTCTTGTCTATGCCTCCATACTTTCCATACAATTCATGTGCCTTCATGAGGTGACATTTCTTTGGGGCATCATGCCAAACAGTTCACGTGCCTTGTCTATGCTTCTACACTTTGCATACATGTCTACAAGGGTAGCTACAATTACATCATGTGACAAATTTCCTATAGCCTTTATGCTTTGATGGTTGTCCATATGCTATTCCAACCATTCTATTTTGGTGTACAGATAGGGAGGATGTTGGCAAAGGTTATGGAATTTGTCTTTACATGTGCCAATTGCTTTTATTTGTTCAAAAATTTCTAAAGTCTTTTCAACAAATCCATTTCGTGCATATCTTGTAATCATTGCATTCCATGAGACAACATTTCTTTGAGGCATCATGTCAAACAATTTGAATGCTTGTTGTATATGCTTCCACACTTTGCATACATGTCTTGCAAGGTACTTACAACTACGACATTTTACAAAATTCATATATCCTTTATGCTTTGATGCAAGATAAATCCATAGTGAAGGGTGGTTGATTTGTTTTGGTGTGGATGAGGGTGTAGGGGTGGGGTGGGGTGTTGCAAGACATAGCATCACTAGGATAAGGGTCTTTGTTAACCATAGCATTGGTGACAATAACATACCAATTAAACTTTTGTCTAATAAGTAGAAATTATGTCAACCTATATTGTGAAAGAAGAAAGTCATGAAATGGCTCCCATAGGGAATAGAATTAGGTCTTTAATTTTCCATTTAGTCATGTACACAATCTCAAAAGTCATATTCATAAGGTGTCTTAAGTCATTTTGGAGTCCATTTTATAAATATTGTGAAAGTTGCAAAAATTGTCAAGTAACTTTGCATTTTTTACATTGTAGGGGAAGTTGAATGGTTAGATGTTGGTTTTTGGTGGGAAACTGATTAGTTATGTTTTGTAATGCTTTAAAAAGCATGTGTGAATGTTGAGAGAGAGCAGGATGATGTAAATTTGAAATTTGAATAAAAAGACTCCATTTTCCTATGTTTTTGAAGCATAAATTGCTGCTATAGAGAATAGTACGGCCTAGGGAGTGCTCAAATTTGGAATGGAATTGATGGTGATTGAGTTATTGTTCTTTTGAACTTAGTTTCATTTGATTTCATCAAGATTTGAGTTTGCTAGAGCAATTTTATTGAAAACGGTTTGAAACACTCATCTAGAGTGTGCATTGACATAGAATAATGGATTTCTTCCCATTCCACCATTGAATAGGCTCCAAACTCAGTGGAATGGGTGTAGACATGTGGAGTTTTGTGTGTTTGGTGTTTGCAGGAGCAGGGGATGAAGTTTGATGTTGATTTGTTGATGCCCTAGTCAGGAAACACTATGTTTTTGGCATAAAAGTTGCTTATGAGTTAGGGTTTGTAGGAAAGCTCTTGGGTAATGATTTGTAAGGGTTGAAAATGTTTAGGTAGGCTCTTTGTGACATGTCTAAGCTATTTTAATGGAGGTTTGAGGTTGGGGTTTTGAAAACCTAGTTGTGAGCCATTCAGGCAAGCCTAATTAGGCCTTTGTCAAGCGGGACAATCATTTTTTGGCTTTGTTGTTCCAAAACAACCACCCCTAAATTTTGAGTATGTTTTAGAACTCCATAATGGGTATCCAAAACAGTTTTTGGGTTGTGGATTTGAGTTGTTCCCTTCAAGTTATGCCAGAAAATGCCTGTTTGTTGTCCTACAAGGTCTAGGGGCAGTTTGTGAAGAAAGCGACTTAGTTTGATGTGTTAAGGTTCTTGAATTGTAAGGTTTGTTTGATTAAGATTGTGTTGATACCATCCACCCTACTCTGTATTAGAGCATAAATGAAGATGGTGTAAGAACACTTTGTCATTTTGTGTTGTCCTAAAGAAGGTCCTTCCTCTACATCAAGATCCCACTTTGGTATAGGTAGAGAGGATGCAGTGTGGAATTTGGATTTACACCCACTGATTTCTTTTTCTTGAAAGTTTCTAAAGACTTATCAACAAAACCATTTTGTGCATATCCTATAATCATGGCATTCCATGAGATTCCATTTCTTTAAGGCATCATGTCAAGCTATCCACTTGCCTTCTCTATGCTTCCACATTTTACATACATGTCTCCTACGACAATTGCAACTACAATATCCTACAAAATTCCCATATTCTTTATGATTTGATGGATGTCCATGTATTGTGTTCCAAAGATCTTAGTTTGGCACTAGTAGAGAGGATGTAGTCAAAGGTTGTGGATTTTAGCTTTACACCCACCAATTGGTTTTGCTTGGAAGTTTCTAAAGCATTATTTGCATATCCTGCAACCATACCATTCCATGAGACCACATTTCTTTGAGGCATCATGTCAATCAGTTCACTCACCTTGTCTATGCTTCCACATTTTGCATACATGTCTTCTAGGGCAGTTGCAACTACAACATTTTTCAAAATTCCAATAGACCGCATTTTTTGAGGCATCATTCAACGCAACTACAACAAATTTGATAAAATTCCCATATGTATTTTGTAAGAATACATGAGATATTATATATTTCCTTATGATTACCCTATTTAATAAGAATTAATAAGAAAGAAGCATAATGGCAATAATTAGCATTCAAGGATTTCTAATGAAGACCCAGGGTTTGGGTGCCAATGGTAACTCGCCAAACCCTCAGATCAATATTTATATGAAGAGATTTTATGATTTAGACTAATACAGATGCTTGGGTATCTCATGATCATATTGAGATCTAATCATTGCTTTGTTTCTTGTAGGGGTTGTTTCCATGCTTCTAATCATAAAAATCAAGGTTATGGGACAACAAGGCTATGGAATAGCTCTTGTCATGCCATATGAGGAGATCATGGCCACAATACCATCAAGATGTGAATTTGAACAACAAATTTCCATCTGTCCAAACCCTATCATCATACACACTCAAGAAGGCTTTAGTTTCATGCAGTAGAAAGGTGCTAGGAGTGACATTTTGCATTCCATAGCTCGCGGGGCTAAACAGACTGCATCAACACATCCAGGTGGGCAAGTAAATGCTAGGGGAGGTCTCGTTTCATGCGCTAAGTGTTTCAGTTATTTCAGGTTGTAAGCTACCGGTAAACACGAAAGGTGCTAGGTGTCAGCAGTTTGCAGGCCAGAATGACTGGGACACTTGGCACACGAAATGAGACCTTCCCTACCATTTACCCACCCACCCAGATGTGTTGGCACAGTCGTTTTGCCCCCAAGACCTGTGGAATGCAAAATTTTAGTGTTAGCAACTTTCTACTTTGTTGATAGCTTATAGCCCAAAATCATTGGGACGCTTGACACACAAAATGAGACCTTCTCTACCATTTACTCGCCCACCCTAACATGTTGGTGCAGTTGGTTCAGCCCCACGATGAGCAGAACAAAAAATATGGCACCTGGCAACCTTTCCACTGCATGAAATTGAAGCATTTTGCAAGAATGTGTTTGATTTCAGCACAATCAAACGAACATGACTTGAACGAAACTGAGAGAGGTTATTGTAGACAGATCCCACATGCAGTTGTAGGTCAAAATGAAATGCTCCCAGCTGCCACGAATTTTGAGAACTGCTCTGTCAAAGTTTGGCAGTTTTTTCATCTTAGGGATCTTAAGGGACTTTGCCGGTAGCCTACTACCCCGAATGATTGGGGCACTTGGCACACAAAATGAGACCTCCCGTTGCATTTAACCATCCACCCCAACATGTTGGCACAGTTTGTTCAGCCCCACGAGCTATGGAATGCAAAATGTCACTCCTAGCACCTTTCTACTGCATGAAACTAAAGCATTTTGCAAGAATGCATTTGATTTCGGCACGGTCAAATGGACTAGAGTTGACCAAAACTGAGAGAGGTTATTGTGGATGGACCCCATGTGCACCTGTAGGTCCAAACGAAATGTTCCCAGATGCCACAAATTTTGAGAACTGCTCCGTCAAAGTTTGGTAGTTTTTGCATCTTAGGGGTCTTAAGGGACTTTGCCGGTAGCCTACTGCCTCGAACGATTGGGGCACTTGGCACACAAAATGAGACCTCCCCTGGAATTTACCCACCCACCCCAACGTGTTGGCATAGTCCATTCAACCCCACGAGCTATGAAATGCAAAATGTCACTCCTAGCACCTTTCTACTGTATGAAACTGAAGCATTTTGCAAGAATGCATTTAATTTTGACACGATCAAATGGACCAGAGTTGACCAAAACTAAGAAAGGTTATTGTGGATGGACCCCACATGCACCTATAGGTCCAAACAAAACATTCCCAGCTATCATGAATTCTAAGAATTGCTCCATCAAAGTTTGGCAGTTTTTTGCATCTTAGGGATCTTAAAGGACTTTGTCGGTAGCCTGTTGCCTCGAATGATTGGGGCACTTGGCACATGAAACAAGACCTCCCCTAGAATTTACCCGCCCACCCCGATGTGTTGGCACAGTCCATTTGGCCCCACAAGCTATGGAATGCAAAATGTCACTCCTAGCACCTTTCTACTGCATGAAACTGAAGCGTTTTACAAGAATGCATTTGATTTCGGCATTTTGCAAGAATGCAGTTGTTAAGTCACTTGTGTTTGTAATAAGGTCTCTAAAGACCATTTTTTAGGTGTTTGTGTCAAATTTGAGTCCTAGGAGTGAATTAAGGTCCTTTTGTCAAAAGTGTCAAATGTTGTCAAAAGTGTATAAGCAACTTTTGCATTTCTTGCAATTTTGATAAGTTAAACCATTGTGCTTTAAAATTCTATTGGTAAACGATTGGTTAGGAGTTGGAATGTCTTTAAAAACATTGAGGAACGTTGGTTCAAGTGGGAGTTGATGTAAAATTTGATTTTTGAATAAGGAAATGCTCTGTTTTCTGCGTTTTGAAGCATAAATTGCTACTACAGTGACTTGTATGGCTTGAGAGTGAACAAATCTTGATCAGAGTTGATGATGTTGTGAATCCTTGTTCATTTGCAATTGGTTTCATTTGATTTCATTAAGTTTTGAGTAAATTAGAGCATTTTTCTCTAGACTACTTGAAACCCTCATTAGGGTGAGTTCTAACTGAAAATCATGGATTTCTCCTCATTCCACTGTTGAATATTCTTTAAACCTAGTGGAATAAGGGTAGACATGTTGTGTTTTGTGTTCTTGAAGTGGCAGGAGTAGGGGATGAAGATTGAGGCCAATTAGTTGATGTCCTAGGCAGAAAACCTCTTATTTTTGGCATAGGAGATGCATAGGTGTTAGGGTTTGTAGAAAGGCTCTTAGGAAATGGTTTGAAGGGATTGGAAATGTTAAGGTAGACTATTTGGGACATGTATGGTCTATTGGCATGAAAGTTTAAGGTTTGGGTTGTGAAAACCTTATTGTGACCTAGGGGAATAAGCCTAATTGGGCCTAAATTGAAGCATAGTAGCAAAAATTAGCCCTCAGTGTTCCAAAACAACCTCACCTGAAAATTTGTTATGTTGTCAAATTCCATAATGGGTACTCAAATCTGTATTCACATTTTGGGTTTGATGTCTGGTTAGGAATTTATGTTGGAAAAACCAGTTGTGGAGTATTACAAGGAGAATGGGAAGCTTGTGAGAGAAACCCATCAAATTAGGGTTCTATATTTGTAAAGGTTGTTTGATTGAGTTAGGTAGAAGTCTTCCACCCTGATCTGCATCAATCCATTACTTAGATCTAACCCCATGAAGCATAACATGATGATGATGCAAACATCAAATGTATCCCATAGAAAACAAATCAAACGAAACATGACGTCTTCACTGCTCAAGTTCATACCACTGCTTGAATGAGATCTTCACTATTCAAATTCATACTACTATTTATATACAAATCAAAGTACAAGTAACCATCTAGGAAAGTTTTATGCATACTTACAAGTTAATCCAACGAACCATCTGGGTCTTCTCTACTCTTTATTGTGTCAAGTATTGCCTCATGGTCAGACTCACTCACCTTCCACAAGGTCTTGTTCAAAGGTCTACCTCAATATTGTATCAAATGAACATTGGTTTCCATGACAAGGTTGGAGTAATAAAGAATCTTCCGATGCGTGTCAAAGTCCTCAAACAACCAAACATTAACACTCTTATGTGGGTACCTTCTAAGCCATGTTCCAGTAACAACCACTGAGCCTGTAGGGTATTCGATGTTTTCTCCATGTGTAACTGGGGCCTCTAATTTCTTTTTGGCCTCAACACAATGACACAAGTAATAATATGTTCCCTCTTCGTTATCTTCATCTACAATAACTGCATAAACATGCCCTACAATGATATGTGCAGCAAATTAGATGAAATTAGTCAACATTACAAAAATACTACAAAGTTTAAGATAACATTAGGAATTTCAAAAACTATGTAAGTAGATATATTACATGGTTGAACTAGATCTGATATGTGGTCAAAGTCAACTGATGATTGCATCTTTATCAGTTCTAGTGCCGTCGGGGGTCGATACGTATCAAGTGGGCTAAGATAACTTAACTGTCATTCGTCAACCCACTCCTTTGACTCACACTCATTCCAGGCTTGAATTGTACATGAAGAATAAAAGCATGCCATCTTTTGCGTATGGACACTCCATGAACCTGTAATTGAGCTTCTGAAAGAGTGTAGCTCACTTAATCCTTTCAGTGTACAATAGTCCTCATATGGTGCAATGTTAGTATCATCTATCAACCAAAAAAATCTATGAACTGAAGACTTACCTTCATTACCTAGACCATCGAAGCATTACACCACTCGACGATTGATATTGCATCTGTCAACTTTACATTGTCTTTATACTTTAACTCTTCTCATGTTATGGCTCTTTTGATACATGCTCTTGCACCATCATGCTCCCCCTTTCCATGCTTGGCCTCACAAAAGTTCCACATATGTAGAACACTTATAATATTATGCCTCTTGCTTAGCCAATAGAAATTCTGCGAGTTCTTGAATTGTGATGCACAGTTATCCAACCATATGATATGTTGATTGAATGATATGCCCCTTCTAACCAAATCAATGTAGAACACCTGGAAGCAACCTTGTACGAACTCTGTGGAATGCGTGCAATCATCACTTATATAAAAATGATACTCCCTTATGATCTTTTTGTCATCCTCTGTACTATCATTCACATGAATGAATGCGATGTGCATAAATATAGAAACCTGTGTCGAGTTGTAATATTGGGATTACACCTCACACTGTGGCTATAGACTATAGTTCTCTACAAAGTCAACGACTGAAACAATGCTACCAACTGGAAATGTGTCCTTGCATAACTTGAATTGCAAGTCCAACCATCGAGCTCTATGGGCATGTCTTACATACTCATACACTATACTGTAACGAAATATAGACATAAACTGATACACTAGAATCTTTTGAATAACATATTCACACCTCTTTGCTTCTTTACTATATTTTGTATTGTATGCCACTATTTTATACTTGCCGAACTCTACTAGTTTGTTTCCAACCACATGTGGTCTTTCCATATGTTCACATATTGGCATACGTTGCAAGCCACAACAATGCTGACATGTGCCATCCAAGCATAATTTCCTGTAGAATATTTGACCTTCCTCTCTATCATATAAAATTATTGATATGAAGTATCTTGAAGTAGTTGGTGGGGCACATATGCCACAATCCTGCAAAACATTGTTAATATGCAAATCTAAACATATAGACCGATAAACATCAAAATGGTTAGAAAATTCAATATGTAATCTACAACAACAACTATTGCGTGTGTGATTTATTTTGACAAAGAAAGGTTTTAGCATTTCAAAATATCTTTGAGAAATTTTAATTTGAGGATACATCTCTAGAAATTTACCAAAAAATTGTGTTTGAGTCATATCCAAAAAATGCTTTGGACTTGGCTCACGGTTTCGACTATCGATTCTCCTTCTTACCACATCCCTTTGATTCAGAGACACCCTTGTGTAATTCTTCCAAAAGTCTTCAATTAGTGATCTCAAAGCTTCAACAACAACTTTTTCTTTCCATGGGAGTCTCCCAGAGAATGCCCGCAATTCATTAGTGTTTAGATCCTCAACTCTTTGATGTCTTCCAACGGCTCTCATTAGAGTTTTTCTATTTTTTTTCAATGCTTGACTTGTATTTCTAATGAGGCAATCTTTTTTTGTTTGTTGGCTTACTATTGTTGATGTAATGACACGTCATGTGACATTACTATCCTTTGTGCGTGAGGTGGAACCCACACTCTCATATGCACTCATTAGATTCTTGACAATTGATTTTTCACTTGAGGCATTCGATGTTCTTAGGCCAAGAATCTTCATAGTGGGCCTAAATTTCAGATTTCTCATCAATTCAACAAAGAGTTGACATCTTATATTCTCAAAGAATAATTTCCATATCTTATTCTCATATCTTTGGCAAGTGCACATGGGAATCTTATCCTACATGGGCTCCAATACATTCTCATCAATATCAATTAGAAACTTAGGCTTCCTATGCAAAATTCTAAGAGGCGTTTTAATTGGTAAAGTAGACTCAACATTAGGAATTTCTTCAATATTTACTTGAGATGGGATAGATGACGTACCTTCGATTGGAGGTGAAAAAGATGAAAATGATGTACCTTCAAATTGAGGTGTGAATGATGGCATGCCACCAACTTGAGAAGAAAATGTAGATGTACCTTCTACTTCACCTATGAAATATGGAGTGTCTCCAATTCGAGAAGGTAATGATGGTGTTCCTTCAACTTGACCTGTGGATGATGGAGTGCCTCCAACTTGGAGATTCACTTTCCTCATTGCATGGAGGTTTTGCATTTGTTCCCTTTGTGCCACCAATTCCATCTCTCTCTTAGCTTCATTAGACATGTCATGTCCTCTCTCCCTAAACCCTAAACCTCCAAACCTTAACATCCAAATAATGCCCCTAATCTCTAGATTGAGAGGTAGATGGATCATAGAGATAAGGAGATAGGGAGATAGAGTTTTAAGGTTTCTTGGGTTTAGGGTTTAGGTGTTTGGGGTTTGGTGCTTGGGGGTTTAGGGTTGCTCAAGTTTAGGGTTTAGTGTTTAGAGATTAGGGGCATTATTTGGATGTTAAGGTTTGGAGATTTAGGGTTTAGGGAGATGACCGATAGGGAGATATAGAGGAGACCTAAGGGAGAGATAGGGAGATAGAGAGTGATGGACATGGCCAAAGACATAGGCAGAGAGATTGAGAGGTTTGAGGGTTTAGGGTGTTTAGGGTTGCTTGGGTTTAGGGTTGCATGTCAAAAGTAGTCTCTCTCTCTAAACCCCTAAACCCTAAATAATGCCCCTAAATCGTAATGCCTAAGCCCTATAATTTAAACCCAAGCAACCCCAAACCTCTATGTCCATATCTCTTTGGACATCTCACTCACTCTCTATCACCCTAGATCTCTCCCCTCTTTCTCCTTTATCTCTCCCTATCTGTTTGCTCTCTCTCTACCTATCTATCTCTCGCTATCTCGCTATCTCTTACCTCCTTCTCCCCTATTATTCCTCTATTTCCCTATCTCTCCCTCTCCCTTATCGATGAAGGAAATGGAAAAAAGAAAACTCTCTCTCTCTCTCTCTCTCTCACTTTCTCCCTATCTCCCTATCTCTCTCCCTCTCAGAGAGAGAGAGGGAGGGAGGGAGAGAGAGAGAGAGTTGTTTTATCTCACCATAACGTGAGCACGTTATGGATGTAACATAATGCGATCACGTTACAATGCGCTCACATTTTGCTTATAAGTGTTTTTACTAGTTTTTAGCAAAATCTAGAGATAATCTGGAGCGTGCTCCCCATCAGGATGGCACTTTTTTCAATGAAAACTAAAAAAAACCACCACCATAATCTTAAGCTTTTTGTTAACTATCTAACCATAATTTTTTTTTCAGATTTCGAGTAGGTTAAGGGTTTCATCTTGAATTTCTTTTGTTAGTGTCCATTTTTTGTCAAAAACCACTGTCTAGTATTTTGACTTGTTTTTTTAACCGTTCATCAAAATTTGAAATAAGTTACATTTTTAGAAATTAGACTCCATTCTACACGTATTTAAAAAAAAATTGACTTTTGATTAATTTTCGTAAATTTTAGGGGGGAGCATGCTCAAATTTCTATTTTTCAAGATGTGTCCACTTTGAAAATTACTAAAAAATCAATTATTCATGAAAAAATTATTAGAAAAATCAAGGATAAACTACATGGTGTTAGCTAATTTCTCACTGGAGTGATTATTGAAATACTAAAAAAAAGTTAACATTTTAGGGAGAGCACACTAGATGCTATGTTATGTTTTTTTGAAAAAAATAGGACCAATTTGTGTGCTTCCCCTTTCTAAACCCCTTAATCTCAACCATTTTTGGAGAAAATTAGTAGTTTAGAAAATAGATTCGGAGCACTACGACTCTTATTTTTGTTCCATCTTCAAATTTATAGTTTAGCTATCTTCAATTTCTCATCAAACATCAATGTTTCCTGATTTCAAAAAAAAAGTGGCATATTAAGACACCATTTTGGTCCCTCATATTTGTGCACTTACCCTTACAAATAAGTTGTTTGTGGCAATATGAATAAGTTTACATCATTTTTGAAAATCATAAGTCAATCATGAAGTACACTACATCTAGAATCTTGATATCTATCACACAAGTCTTGGCGAGTCTTCTGCTATAGAGGGAGAGGATCATCCGAGTGCTTTACCTCCAACCATAGACTGGCGGTCCCCTGCACACCTTCCTCTTTGGAATTGGCCCTGCCCTTCACGAAGAGTATAGACATAAGGAACCAACATGTTTCCATCTGAGTTCTAGTGTTGTGTCCTACATAACTCAATCGACCTTACAACTCTAGACAATCTTCTAGCTAAGTATGATCATTTTGACTGGTCATGCTGAGACAAATGCATCACTTTTGCCAAAGTTTCTATATAAATAGACCTTTGCAATAAACATAGTCATGTGTTCACACACCTCTAACTTAACTTGGAAACTATCTCATCCTATAGTTTTGACTTTCTTCACTGGTATCTCTAGACATAAATTATCTTGACTATACTCAAATCCTAGTCAATCTGACTTATAATTGATCCTTAATCTAGGATATACATGCAATATGTAAGTTAAGGTAATTTTAACCTTTCATAGAGTCCCTCATTGCATACCTACAAATACTAGGGTCTATGACTTCCTGTCATTCTACTCACTGACTAAAATATGAAACATTCTTGTGTTATAAAATAAGTTTCGACTCTATCAGAAGTCAGAAATTAGAAATCATTTAAATTTATCAAAGTGATTCTTAGACTCTTCCTAAACTATTTTATCTTGATTTATGGTTTCTTGACCATTTAATGTCGACCACAATATACAAAAATAATGTCATAACCGACTTAAGAGTTTTATGTTTTCTAAACCCTTTTGGGTTGATTCTAGGGTTTAACTTCTCTAACCCAAAATCTTGAAATATCAATTACCCTTGTTCTTCCAAGGATAAGAATTTATAATAATATAACATGGAAACAAAAACCTCTAGTCTTCCCTTGACCACTTGGCATTGTTCGAATTCACATTATACATAACATGAATAAACATAGTATACGAGGTATATCCTCATTCATATAATATCTTAATGAATACTATTATTAGCATAATTACTCTTGATTAAATTCAATCTTTCAATCTGAATAGGTTCTGAGTCAAAAGAATAATAAAATAATGTTTTCGACCTAATGGTCTCCTTAAGTCCACCAGATTTTGATAAAAGTTAGGTTATAAACTCATAAATAACATCCTTTGCATATATACGATATTTTAAAAATAAACCTTCATCAACCATCATAGGTACAATAATCATGTGAGGTTGTGTTTTGTTATGTGACTTTTTCTCCAAGATGGAAAAGAAAGATATTTATGAATAACCCTCTAAAGTTATAAGAGGATAAAATTTATTTACCCTTTATAATTAAAAGGGGGATGGAAAATAAAGGATATTATGATCCTTTGGTTAAAAGGGAGATAAATAAAGAATAATTATGAAAAAACCCCTTTTAAAAGGGAGGAGTTATTATGTTTATTAAACCATTATTAATGACAACCTTTGTGAAAAGGTGTGATGGTTTAGAAATCACCCTTAAAAGGTTATATAAGGCATTTGTGTGGGACTTGAAAGGGGCATAGAGAACACTCAAGGACGATAAGGAAAGAAAGGCAAGAAATCACAAAGGAGAAGGATTATAGATTTGATAGAGGAAAGTATACAGGCAAGTATACGGGAAAGTATACGAGGAAGTATACAGGAAAGTATACAGGAATCAAAGGGCACAATGGAGGGAGGATGAGGGTCTTTGGCTAGGCACTAAGCATTTGGAGAAGGGGCACATAGAGTGTGTCCAACTTGGGGTACAACATACACTCGGGAGTGTCCTAGCCAGGGCTATGTTTGTTTGTACCGTGAGGCACAGTTGGTTCTGTGTAAGAACCGGTTCCTCTGGGGGGTGCTCTTTTCTAGGAATAGCGGAGACCTGTGATTATTCCTTCGAGTGTTGTATAACATCTCAGTGCTTCATAGATAAGTATTGAACTTATTGTTAATAAAGATAATGGGAACATTATGTGTGTGTGTGATTATGTGATTATGCTATCCAATTTATCTTGTTAATGATTTACATTAAAGATCTTATTAAATTATCAATGTTGTAATTTACTTTTGTTGTTTACACATTATTTAATATTCTATATCATCCTAACTCTAAGTATTAACCATAATAAATCCACTGCAAATAATTAAATAACTTTGGGGAAAAGTAGCGTTACAAGTTTCAAATCCCTTCACATGCCCAACTTGGAATTGATCATATCAGTGATGCCCAACATTGGGTTAACTTTGTCTTCTGTGAACTTAGCACTAAAATAAGTTCTATTAAACATATATTATGAGAACTATAACTTCCCATCTCTTAGTATGCATATACCCTTGAGCTGGTTTAATAGTTTGAATAGGAGAAGTTAAATATGTCTCCTAGAATACTCTTTCTCGAGATGGTTTAACATAAGTAATAGTTGCTAATCAAAAGATTATCTAGGTTTCCACTTTCTTGGTTCACCCATTCCTCTAGATTATATTACAATATGATAGGAAGAACTCTATTTCACATAAGGAAATCTATATCCATGTTGTAACATTGTCACTTCGATATCGTAAAGATATTATCTCACCAAAATCTCCATTCAGAAAAATAGTGATTATACACTTCCAAAAGAAAGAATACATCTATGGATCTATAATAGTCTTCGTCATAGATATTCACTTAAGACTTATAATGCCATCATTAATGAAGACATGAGAAAGGGTTAACATATGTCAATTTATTTCTCGTGAATGAAGCATCCAATGCTTTCTTAAAAGAATTAGACTTAAGAAATTTATCAACAAACATTTTACATTGCTCATCCTAAATTGATCTTATATATAGATCAAAAATGTTTAGCCTTGCAGCCCTGCCACAACTATGACAATACTAGCCTAGATACAACCATAAATAGAAAAGAACTTAATGTTTTAATGAGAGGAATATTCAAATGATAAGTCAACCAGCTTACATTGATACTCACCACTCTAATTTAAGGTGTTTCTAATGATGTCTAAATCATTTCTATATACTTTAGAATAAGTGAATTCCTCTCACAAAGTCTTTTGATTAAAACAATAAAACATATATATTTGAGATAAAAAACAATCTCCATCTAAGCTCACTGATCTTGACCCCTAAGTCTAAAGCAAAGTTCTAGAGAGGTTCAGTTTCTACAATCAATATGATAGACTCTACAAGGTTTCTCTTGTTTAAAGACAACAATTGCATCTCATGCTTGCTCAAATATAAATAGAGGTAAAGACAACTATCTTTAGATAAGAGTCATTTGAAATAATGAGTTTATTCAAAACCTTTCAGCCATAAATAGTGTCTACCAAAAGATAAGTTATTTCCTATTTACACTATGAAACTGATGACATAGTGATGGCATTATAAAGAGTTTACATATAAATAATATTTCTATTTTTTAATAGAGTAACACAGTTCTCTATAAGTTCAAGGGGATTGAACAATGGAAAGATAGTATTTTTATAGTATCCTAATGTTTATGCTATACGATTTAACAACTATAACATTGATATCTCTCTAACATGACTCCAACCTCATAAATCTCCTACACTTAAAGTGCTTATTTGATTCATAAAAAAAGGATATTACTCTATTCAAACCTATCTATGCTTTCATAACCGCTAAGATCCTAATCTCTTTACTTGCATAATTCTAAAAGAATCTGCGTAAAATCATCCATGCAAGTTTATAAAGGATAGACTTATCGCAGATAAAGAATGAAACAATTGTTTTGGAAAACAAGATCTCCTACCTCTTACACTATCCCTCCTTCCTCTAGTTGTGAAACAATCTCTATGTTTGCACTATTAACAGTGCTTACTGAGTATGTTTGACATAGATGATAACATAGTACTCACTGAGTAAGTATTCCACGGATGAAAACACAGTGCTCACTAAGTAAGTTTCCCATGGATGATAACACAGTAATCCGCCTCCGCCAATCACAGTCCTCCCTTATTCTCATGCACTTTGAGCCTCTTAACAATAGTCTAATCTCCACACCCCCGTATGTTTGATGGTATAGCCTTTTAAAGGCTTCACCT
This sequence comes from Cunninghamia lanceolata, assembly GCA_027924645.1. NCBI lineage: Eukaryota > Viridiplantae > Streptophyta > Pinopsida > Cupressales > Cupressaceae > Cunninghamia > Cunninghamia lanceolata. The sequence goes on along the minus strand of BSBN01001466.1, from coordinate 15,078,961 downwards.
CTCCATTATATCACGGAGCTCTAGGCAGAATCTACACCTATCATTTCTCTTGAATGACATGCAAACAATGATGGAGTTACTGGTCATTTAAGACCACCCCCATCAATTCTATAACTTCTCTCTTTATCCATCAAGGAGGTTATGAGTCAAAAGACCATGAGATAAAGTAGTGGTTTGAAATAAATTACCACGTTCCCCTTAATGCTCATCGATAATAAAATGAAAAGGTTTAACTTATAGATCATATCAATAGATATGTAACAACATATTATCGTTAAATAAAACATATACATATGTTGTTTCTATAACATAATAGGATAAAGAATGGGGTTGAGGTAATCTCCCCCTCTCAAATAGCTTAATGCCAAAATTAATAGATTAACAAAATGGAATTCCTGTCAGAATTTATTGAAAATGAGGTAGTTTAACTACTAATATTTAATTTGTTATAATAATATAAACTATATTCATATCACATAAGGAAAATCACAACTATCGACCATATCTTGTCGATGGTCATACTATCTAGACTTGGTTTTCGACAAAAAAATATGCTTAATGGAACCTATCAACAAATCGATGACTGTCAAGTTGAAACCAAACTTAGACTAGTTGGGTCGAACACAACTTACCAAACTTGACAAGGACCTTCACTAATCTGTGAAAACACAAGACTTAGATGGAAACCAATCCATTCTATCCATATGTCTATTTTGTTGGGAAAATACAGTTCATCCCAGAATGAGCATCTGAGATTAGTAAGTGTCTGCAGTAACAATCATTTTTCTGATTGCTTCTGTAGACACCTAAAATTGGACTGCTCTGCAGACTGATTTTCTCTACCTTGCACTCATCCATTCCCCCAATCTACATATCCTTGGTGATCAATTAATTCACCTAATTGATTCATTTAACCTTACAACCCTAATCCCTATCAATTGAATGAATATTCCTAATATGCATTTAATTGATTTATCCATTTTCCTAATCTTGATTATCTGATTAATCATGCTTAAGTTAATTAAAAAAACACTTAATTAACCTTGTCCCCCACTCATCCACTCACCTGAATATAATATTCAGATGTCTCCCACTCACTCCCAATCACTGAATATAATATTCAGATGTCTCCCACTCACCTCCACTCACATGAACTTAAAATTCATGTGTCCCCCACTCATCTCCACTCTTCCTAAAATGGGAATTTTTAATTCAATCCCTAGGAATAAAAGATTCACTTTTATTCCTAGCCCTTGATCTGATCAGATGAATCCTGACCCTCCATCCTCATCTCCAAAATCCTATAAATAGAGCCCCTCTCTAAGCCATTTTAGAGGCCCCTTCATGCACCAAACCTCTACCCAAATCTCTCCAGAGAGTCTCCTTCATGCATCAAACCTCTGCCAAAATCACTCCCCAGTCTCCCTCATCTTATCAAAACTCTGTCAAAATCATTCCAATCATCCCCTATCTCCATCAGAATCAGTTTATCTCTCATCTTGCATTGTGTTGTGAGCACTTGAGCAATCCACATTCTACACTTCAATCATTCTGATCAAGGGAACAATCTTGAGGAGCTACATGGCGCATCTCCTTCCCGCATGGATTTGTGAGGTCTTAGTGAGGTATAATCAGTCTATTATGCATTAGATTAGTTTAATCTTCATTATAATCTCATTGATTACATTGGCACGCCCGGTCGCGAATCTACTCGTCATTTTTTTGAAGGTTTCATTGTCAGAATCTTCGTTTTCTAACCATTTTTCTAACAATTTTTGTCAAGTTTTGGAGGTCAAGTGTTGCAGGTTTCGTCTTTGGCAAAAATGGACGTCATTTTTGAGCTCCGGACACTGTTTCTGTGAATTTTGACTATAAACTTCAATATATTTTTTGAAAATTTTTTAGGGGCCCTAGGCCGTACCATACGGATCCATACTGTACGGATCCGTACCGTACGGATCCCACGACCCCCATCTCTGGTTGCTATTGCAGGGAGTTTCTCATTTTGTTTGTAGGTTTCATGGTTTTTTCAGAGGTTTAAAGTCGATGTTCTGCAGGTCTTCTGCCGCCTAAACCGCCCCGATCCACCGCTTCACCCACCATAGCTGCCACCGCCGCTGTTGGTACACACCTCCCTTTGCCAGGTCGAAACCCCGTCCCCTGTAGTCACCACCACCTTATACCTCTCGCATCGCCCTCTTAACCCCCGTCGACACCTCCAGTGGTGACCTCCCCTTGTCGCCACCCCCAAACCCTACCACCTCTCCGCCCTCGCGGCCTCCGACCCAACTCCCTGCGGACCTCCCACCAACCACCAGCTCCCCGACCTCCAGCTCTCCCCGCCTCCCATCCGCCCGCACCACCAACGACTGCTTCCCCAAGCCTCCCCACGAAGCGACCACCTACCAACACCTCCTGCCACCGTTTCACCCCCATCGCCACCTGCATCACACCAAGCCGCCCAACCACCATTTCCCACTCGCCGCCCCTGCTAAACAACCCTCGCCACTACCCACCACCACTTCCATCCTCCCCCGCCTCTTGGTAAACACTTCCCGGCTGACCACCTCCCGACCCCCGATCCATCCCCTCCTCCCCTATCGCTCACCCCACGCTCCTCTCCATACCCCCGACCCTCGATCCATCCCCACGCTCCTCCCTGCCCACTCCCCGTAGAGCCACCTCTCCATTCCTTCACCTCTGCGCACCCCCTGCCACTCCCCAACCTCCGTTTCTCCTCCCATCACTTCTCTGCGGACCTCCACATCCTGCTCGACACTGCCATTTCCTCCCTGTGAGTTTTCTCCCACCAAAACCCCAAACCCTGCACACAAACTTTAGGTTTTCAACTTTAGGTGGTAGCTTAAAATTTTAGGTTTTAAACTTTAAATCTTAAGTTAGGGCTTCTTTTTTTTTTTTTGGCATTCACTGGACCCCTGGTCACATGGATGACCAGGGGCAGGGCCCTAATCCAAACTAACCACCAGCATAAATAGCTAACTGCCAGGAGGAGGAAAACAGTCATGTGACCACAGCTGACAGAACCACTAGCCGTTAATGTAACAGTCAAACCAACCTCTAGTGCCTCCTACATGTTGAAATCGGCTATTTTTTACAAACTTTCATAACTTAGCCATACGGAGGCAGATTTTTGCAAACTTGGACTTGTTGGAAAGCTGATGCGGTGAACTTCGTACTTGTGAGGTTTTCATCAGGTGACTGTACCTTTTTCCTACCTATTTCATCAGTCAAAGTCAAACTTACATTTAAACTTCAAATCATCATATCTCATGCAATTTTGATAGAATCTCCTGAAGAATCTGTTTATGCACTTAGTTTTCTCATATCAGTTCATATGTCATCAAATTTCGTCAGATTCTCAATTTTTGCATCACAATCTTTTTGGCTAGTCTACTTGCTCCGTTTTTGGTTTCGTGACTTGCAGGTGATCATTCGGGACTGGAGCAATATCAGGAGCAACAAACACATCAATTTGGACAGCAAGTTAATTAGGTGCCTTCATTTTCACCCTTTATCTCTTAATCATTGATTGTAAACACACTTCGGTTTGGGGCATAAAACGAACATTGTCTTCAATCACACATTGAAATCCGATTTAAAACAAATCAGTGTCTTCAATCACATCCTGAAATTGGGCTAAAAAGAACCATTATTTGATGTGTTTTTCATCACATTTCAATTTCTAAAGGTTAATTAATCAACTGCGAGTGTGACTCAAGTGAGTGTGTGTATGCTCTCTCCTCGCACCGCAAGGTGATCTTGGAGATCAAAAACACCTCACTTGATTCGCTTTTGTTTACCCTATCCTAGGAGGCCTGCTAGGGGATTTCATCACCCCTAGGGATGACCTCATTTCGAGGCTGAATCGAAAGACACCCTCTTTGAAACCAGAATCCTGTCACTCTTGGCTAAGCCCCAAAGAACTTTCTACCTTTGGGAAGTGAAGGTGAAGGGTGGGTTACCCCCTTCTCCCGGCTGTGTGATAGGATTTTAGTTTCAAATTCTTAGTCTACCTCGTATAGACATTGACCAAACCTAACTGGCCATACCTCACATTAAACTAGGCATTAGGGCATGTTGATTTGTCTTACACGTGTGATTGTTAATCATTATCATATTCTTCAAATTCAAAATTCAACATTGCTTGTGTCTTGTGTGAGTGATTTCTTGTTTTTATATGTGATCATTTGCTAAACATTGCCAAATCAAATTAAAACATCAAACACATAAGACAAGTCCTTCCAACACATTCAACTCCAATCACACCCATCCTAATCACCCATTCTTAACAACCTCAGTCCTAATCACATCCCAGTCATCCATAATCAATCCTACTCACATCCTTGTCACCCTACATCATCAAATCCTCACCACTCTATCTGAATCATTATCCCACCAACATCATTCTAATCATTTACACAACATCATTCTCTCCATCCTTCTCAAATCAACCTCCATCCCAATCATCCCTAAGCACATCCTAGTCACCTTCATCCTAATCAACTTCATCCAAACAATCCAAATCATCATCGAATCATAACCAAGCACTTACCAAAAGGACTTAAGATTCAACCACGTGTGTGACATCATGGCAACCTTAGAGGACTTCAAACAGCTCCTTCATATGCTTTACCAAATACATGCAAGCCAATCCCCTTTAGAGCAGCGAACCTTTCAAAGCATTCAATATTTGATTCAAATAGGTCAAACAAGCCCATCCTCACACATACAATACCTCTCAGAAGCAATCCAACACCTCTTGGCCACTTGCAAAGTCAAACAACCGTCATATCTAGCACCTACCACATCATATCTATCTACACATCAAACTAATTCTGCATCCACTTATCCCACTTCATATCAACCAAATTCATGCACATGTCATATCAACCCATTATCAACTCATCCCAACCCTTATCTATATCAATCCATATCACAACAATCATTATCCTATGCAACCCCTCCATCATCATCACATCAACACATTTACCAACATCAACAACTCATCTCACAACAAGAAGTCCAAACACCACCTTCAACCTCATATCAACTTCCATCATATCAACCTCCATCATCCTCATATCAACTTCCATCATCTTCATATCAACCGTCAACTTCATACCAACCCCAAAACCTTTCGTCTACATATCCTACCATTACACCTATCACATCAATCCAAGCACTAGTGAGCCCAAATCCACCTTTGCAACAAGAAGCACATGCAAGTCCAAGTGGTCCCTTGTACACAAATCACATGAGTCCAAGTTATCCTAGGCAAGATTTAATAACCTTTGACAAGGGAGATACCAATCTAGAGTGCCCTCCAACACCATCATCCAGTCCAACACCTATCCTTGAACCCATCCACGAACCATCACAACCTAATCCCATCACCCCCTATCCAATCCCAATCCTATTTCTACACCATCCGCCATCATTATCCATCCATTATATTGCTCTTCAACCCATCAACTCATGAAGGATACCATCCATTGGTTAGTAGCAATGAATCAAACACCCTCATCTAATCCACCATCCACCAAATCCCTTGAACAACCCCCTATCATAACCCAAGAACCATCATGCAGCCATGTTCAAGCACACATAAGTCAAGCACCTATCACACCCATCCAAACACCCATCACATCCATCCTAGCACCTATCACATTCATCCTAGCACCCCCCCACATCTATCCAAGTCACTCCTACTTCTATCCAACCACATGAGCTATGTCAAGAATCTGATCCAAAGCATGTTGAAACATCAACCTCTTCTCCTAATCAAGATCTACCCATCCCATCTAATCCCATCCCCGATCCCTTCCCATCTATTGATCACCTTATGGATCTCACACCTTCTTCTACCACCCCTTTACCATCCACCATGAATCCTTAACCTCCATCTACCAATCCCATCCCAAATCCATCCCCTTATCCACTTGGCACAAGCACTTTCATCCGTGGTGACTTCCTTGTAGGAGGTGAACAACTTCCTTCCACCCCCTATCTATCTCCAACAAATAATGGACTCGCGTCTTATTTTCGAAGCACCAAACATCCCATTGCATGTCGCATACTTCAACTTATGAACTATCAAGGCAAAGGCTTAGGCCTTCATGAACAAGGCATGTTGGAGCCCATTCACACCGCATTCCATCCATCCTCGCATGGCCTTGGCTATCCATCTCAAGGCAAACAACCTAAACATGTCGATACCATCCACCCACCTTCCAAATTCCATTCATCCAATCCCAAAAATGGTGCATCTTATCGCACTCCCAAAACATATGTCACCATCCCTCCTCCATCATCCTACCATTTGCAAAAGCATGTGACCATCCATCTCCCTCCATCAAATTTACCTCCACTACTTCCAACTCCAAAGATCCCTATCAAATCCATTCTACCTCCTATCCTACCAACTCCCAACATCCCTATCCACAAATCCTCTTATCCTCCCATCCTCCCAACTCCTAATATCCCAATCATCAAATCACTTCATCCATCTATCCAAAAATCCACTTTTTACCCCTCCATCCATAAGTCCACTAAAATCCTGAATCAAGACCAACAAAAGCACACATCTTTCAAACATGAAGCTTCCCCTAAATCCATGGGATTCAAATATTTGAATGCCTCAACTCATAAAGCACAAAAGCCTAAGGGTATTATCCCTTCCAATGAACCTGAAAAATTAAAAAGGCTATCAAATCCCACACCATCAAAAGACAAAGAAAAAACAATAATGGTGTGGGTCCCCAAACAAAGATCACTTAACTCTAATGAGGCATCCACATCCCAATCTACTATAAAATCACAAACATCCCACTCCTCATCTAAAAATCCCATAAAGTCTAAGTCTATTTGGGTCCCTAAAACCCCAAATCGACCATCCAAATATCCCCCATCCCAATTCCCATTACTCCCAACTCCACATCCCAAGTACAAGCTTCCAAATAAATCACAATGTGTGCCGCAACTGGTCTTGGTTCCCCTCCATCACTTGCAATTCCCACATACCTCCATCTCTCCATCTTTCATCCACTATCCTACATATCTTCCCCGTCACATTCCTCTAGTCCATGCTTTTGCATAATCCACATCAAATATCCATTATCCACCATCCATTCCATCTTCTCCTATCTACCAACATCCATGCAAGCATGATCCAAAATGCTATCCAACATGGGACCATCTTCTCCTTGCTATGGAAACAGACGCTAGAGTCCCCATTCCATCAAAAACGCAAAAAAATCAAAAAATCAATAAAAAAGTAAAGAGAAAAAATCCGTCCAATGGTGAAAACCACTCCTTGTGGTGCCTTGGGCAAGTACCATGATGAAAACCCCTTGTGGGTGTCATGCGTAATCCCTTCTCCATCCATTTTGTATCCCTACACTTGGGGGCAAAACCGTATCCTTATCCACATCCATCATCTCCTTGCACATCTTATCCACATCCTTATCATAATCTTATCATATTCCTATCCACCATCCCCTATGCATCCTATCATTCCCTATCATTTTCTATCCACTATATCTCCCACCTTAGATCTTGATAACAACAAGGGACAAAATATCAACAACATGCTTTGGAAACCTCTTGGCATACTCCCTTTTAAAGTATATCCTCCATCCATCTATTGCAGAGACCATACATTCACACATGAGCCCATCATGCAAAAATATTAAGCATTGGGGCACATGATTCCTTGCAACCTAGCCCTTGGAGAAAATCCTCATCCCTATCTTCCATCTATCTCACATACATCCCTATCACTTGTCCATTCATCCATCATGCATCAGCTATCCAATCCCCCATCCCAACCCCATCACCTTCACCTCTAGACTTGGTGTTCCCTTGTCATTGGTATCCAGCATAAAGGTTATCCACACGAAATCCAATGCAACCATCCTAATAACCATTCCTTTTCCACAAAATCAGAAAATCCAAAAACATCACAAAATCCAAAAATCCAAAAACATAAAAAAATTCAAAAATCCAAAAATAATAGAAAACACACAAAATTCCAAAAATAATCTATCCATCACATAAATAAAACTTGCTCCATCACACAAATAAATCAAACTCCATCACACTCACATCATCATCACATCTATCATAAATAAGATTCCACCAGATCCAAGCATCGCATCACCTATCAAAGCATTGTCCTTAATCAAAATCATCAACTATCAAATCAGCGTCAATCACAACTTGTCACCATCACATCTTGAGCCACTTTTACAACATCATCAAATCATTTATCAATCCCTACCTTAGGATATATCTTTCCTACAATAGGCAACATCTATCACATCATCATCCATTTTGGCAAAAGATACAATGGTTACTTGTTTGGTTTGTTGGTCTTTTGGTTTTTTTATTTTTATCTTTCATCCTATTCAAAGATCACATCAAAGCTACCTTGATCTTATTATATCATGGTATGTGGCGAAAACATCTAGAATGGGGCATAGTCTTGCTTTTGTATGCTGTGCTTGTGGGTTGGTCTCATTACTCCAAGCTAGTATTCATATCTTGATGGATCATAGGGTCGGTTCTAGCATATTGATCTCCTTATGCATCTAAGGTTAATCATACCTTTTTTGTACTAAGGGCTTATGCTATGAGTCCCCTTCCCTCGTCTTGACAAGATTGTACTATCTTGGGCATGCATGAGATCATCCCTTTGTTTGCGTGTCTAGTCCATGCAAATGTTGGATAAACATCATCACCCTGGTCTTCTATACCTTGGTGAACATATCCACTTTGCTATATCAAACCTAGGATTGCTCAAATTCAGTTTCAGCACAATGATCATCCACCAATCATCTCCCAACATCATCATCCTTTCATCCCATCACTTATCCTCTGACCAGTTCAGCCAATCTGTCCCATCCATTTCGAGAGCACAATCGTGTTCTCGCAACCTGCCTATCCTCTCGAGGGGGCATCACCCTTACCAATTATCCCCAAACCTTACCCTATTCTTCCAAACCAAAATCTTATTTCTATTTAATCCATCTCTATGTTTTAACTTCTTTGAAATGATGTTGCTTAGCCGCAACACCATCTCAAAGAGGGGCAAGCCGCAACACCATCTCAAAGAGGGGCAAATGTAGACACCTAAAATTGGACTGCTCTGCAGACCGATTTTCTCTACCTCACACTCATCCATTCCCCCAATCTGCATATCCCTGGTGATCAATTAATTCACCTAATTGATTCATTTAACCTTACAACCCTAATCCCTATCAATTGAATGAATATTCCTAATATTCATTTAATTGATTTATCCATTTTCCTAATCCTGATTATCTGATTAATCATGCTTAAGTTAATTAAGAAAACACTTAATTAACCTTTTCCCCCACTCATCCACTCACCTGAATATAATATTCAGATGTCTCCCACTCACTCCCAATCACTGAATATAATATTTAGATGTCTCCCACTCACCTCCACTCACATGAATTTAAAATTCATGTGTCCCCCACTCATCTCCACTCTTCCCAAAATGGGAATTTTTAATTCAATCCCTAGAAATAAAAGATTCACTTTTATTCCTAGCCCTTGATCTGATCAGATGAATCCTAACCCTCCATCCTCATCTCCAAAATCCTATAAATAGAGCCCCTCTCTAAGCCATTTTAGAGGCCCCTTCATGCACCAAACCTCTACCCAAATCTCTCCAGAGAGTCTCCTTCATGCATCAAACCTCTACCAAAATCACTCCCCAGTCTCCCTCATCTTATCAAAACTCTGTCAAAATCATTCCAATCATCTCCTATCTCCATCAGAATCAGTTTATCTCCCATCTTGCATTGTGTTGTGAGCACTTGAGCAATCCACATTCTACACTTCAGTCATTCTGATCAAGGGAACAATCTTGAGGAGCTACATGGCGCATCTCCTTCCCGCATGGATTTGTGAGGTCTTAGTGAGGTATAATCAGTCTATTATGCATTAGATTAGTTTAATCTTCATTATAATCTCATTGATTATAGCTTCAAAACACATACTACTATGTCATAAAGCAGAGTCAGAAATAGTTCATTTCCGACATTAACCCTTAGAGGCAAGTGATTGAAATTTAAACCAGTTTCAACAACATGCATTAAACAGATTCAATAAACATAATCACTAAACATGAAAGATAGAGCAGAAGACAAGAACACAAAGACTTACGTGGGGAAAACCCTTTTGGGTAAAAAACCCCACACTCCAAACCATAGAGCCACTATATTATTCAGCAACAAGTGTACAAGTTACACTACAATATCAGGTTCATAGCCTTTTCCAGAGGTTTACATCCTCTTCCATCTTAGGAGAAAGTCTAGCAGCATTACGATTCCAATCCACTCTCGATCATGCAGATTGTTCAATGTTTTTACAACATTCATTTACATTCCAAGAAGAAACGGTTTAGTTCAACTTCCACAGACAAATGGTCACAATACAGTTTAACCGCCAAATCCATGTCAAAGTGTCGGGGAGACACTTAAACTTGTCCCACCGAATTCCCTTTCTCCCTTCAACATACACATTACATGTTAAGTCATCAACATACACTATTGATCAATGCTTGCTTGATCTCAGCCAATCCCTGCTTTCCCTCGAGGTATATCTGGGACCCACCACAAAAGGCATGGGCCAGTAGGTGCCGTTGGATCCTTATAATTACAACTATTGATCAAATGTATCACCTTATCAGGAGAACGAAACGTCTATATTTGTGATATGCATTGCCAACTCAGCATTGGCTTTTTTGTCCTTCTACCACGTCCAAAGAGTTGACGGTTAGGTCACCATCCCCCACTTCCCCGCAAGGTTACTCCTGGGTCCCACCACACACTCACAGGTTAGCGGCTGCATTGACCAAGACCATCAGCTCATCAAAGAGACTTCAATCCAAGTCCCGCCGAAGTCAACATGTTACACCGAAACGAGTTTGATAGACCATCGTAGCATCGAAGAGACATGGGATTCTATCCCGACGATATAACCACCTCTCGCCGATGAGCGTTCAGACCATCGATGGGACTGTGAACTACGTCTCACTAAAATGGAGCTGTTAGGCTGATGAAGAAGTTAAAGGCAACAAAGCTAGGGTTTTACAATGAGTTTGAGACACACATTCTCAACATTCTCCCACTTGACGAAGAACTTATTGGCTCCTTTTAATGCTTGAAATCACTTAATCACATCATCACAACCATGCATGTAATCTCAAGAATCTTAAACAATGCTTCTGTGCTCCAACCAAGACACCTGCAACAATATCCAAGATGTCTACCATCTCAGGCAACAGTTCCAGCCATCCACCAAAGGAAAAGGAATGAGCCAAGGTGTATATGCACTAGTCTAAAGAACACAAGCATCAGATCCAACTGATAACAAAGGCTACAGAATACTGCCACCACTCCAATATGCTCACAAGCTATACAAAAGCATCAACAACATCAACTTCAAAGCTTCAACTTGAACATGACTATGAAGACATCCTCTAGAAAACAAGATAGAACATCAGCTAGAACAACAACCAAGAAACTGACTGCTCTCATCCTACTGATTAACCCACATGACTGAAAATAGCACACACAAGTGCTAATCCATCCAATCACCCATACCTCCAAGGTATACAAAACATAGAAAACTCATGCCATAAATATATATACACCCACAAACTACAATCATAAACTACATTTGCAAACCTGTCAAAGAATAACATACACATCCAAGAGCTCCCACTGCATGGGTAATGCAAATCTGAAAAAGATCACAGCATACCAAATCTATCAATAGCGTCATATAGAAAGTGTAAACAACATGTAGTACCAAGGAACCACCCACAATGATATGCAAAACATCTAAATCAATAACCTGTAAGAATAATTCTTACCACAAGTCTCCATAGCTCTCCCAAGTTCTCCACACCCAACAAAGGAAAGAGATAAAGGAACCTCCATGTCATCACCCAAGAACATAAGTGAAAACACATGACCACAAGCTAGTGATCACAATAGCTCCAACCAAACCTAAAACCAATGTAATGTGAAACCAACCATCCAGGAAGATAACTGAGACAAAGAGAGAAACTTTGCACATCATATACTTATATAAAATCCTCCTACATACAGCTCTAAGTGCCAACTGTGTCAAGTATGATCTTCTCCATAAAACCCCAAAGAGAATAGCATAACAACACCCAAAAATGTTCAATCTCAAGAGATCAAACACAACATATGTATCATGTAACTACATGGATGTAAGCTTCTCAAAGAAGATCAAACTACTCCATTTCCCATCTTAGGAAATCAGCCCATAAACCATCTCCTAACAATCCTCATCAATGAATGATATCTCAAACTCAAATGCACAAGGAGATAACTCCAAACATCCCTCAAATGAATCCTCCAGAACTAACTACATAGCTCAAGATCCATATCTATGAAAGATAAAGCATATATACTCATGCTAAACCATCCTCAAATGAGTCTCCATAATCAATCACCATGAATCAACTCAATCCCATGAGAACCAAAGCATGAAACATAACACATCTGAAAGATATAATGGGCAAATACTTCTCAAATAATAAACTACCGAGCACACCAAGGGTGGGGAATGAGAATGCTCCTCCAAGATATGCAAGCCATCATGACTCCTCCAAAAGCAATCTCCTCATAAGTCTTTGTTGAACTCACATCCAACCAAGGTGTAGGCTCTTCAAACTTTCTATTGAAATCTCATCAAGAGTAACCATCTCAACAACACTTCTCCCATATTAAGAGAAATACAGCCTCACCTCATTCTCCATGTATCCATGAGCACTTGTCAAGCACCACTAACACTGCAACCAAAGACTCCATGAGTCCTCCATGGCTCCAAGATGTTACACATCTTCAATATCTTGAAGATGACCCATCTCCAAATAGTGTCCATGTAAATGTGAAAGAACCCTTCTACAGTAATAGGATCTAAGAGCTCCTCCTAGTAACATCTGCAACACTAAAGAAGATCATCCATTACCAAGTGATGAATTCACAATCATTGCTAAAGCTCCCACTGAATCGTGACAACCGAGCTCTCCAAGCATCATGACCAAACATCTCCTAATCTAAAAATCCTCTAGGTCCACACATGAACATGTCCATTTGACAATAATACCAAGTGGCACCAAGATCTCCAAAACCAAGGAAATACACCATCACTATCAAAAGATTATACAAAACGGTGTATCCAAGCTATTCATGGCATCGTGATACACATGCTACAGGTCCCCTTAACCAACTAACCAGGTACTCTACATCATCCATTGTCTCATCCCAAAGCAACCACACCAATGCACAAGTGACCATAGACAAGGCCAGCTAACAAGTTTGCATAAACATTGAATCAATCTTGTGGATACAGACAGTGCACTTCCAAATTATCCCACTGCAATCAATAGGTTGTACACACCTACAAAACTGCATAACTTGTAGATCCAATACATTGAATCATGCAAACCCATCATTGCACTAATAATCAACAAATTGAGATTCGAAAGAGAATTACCATGTAGAAAACAAGACTCAAGCACCAGATCATGCTCAAATCCAATTCGCCAATCAGGTCCACAACCCAAGCACCATAGTCTAGGAATCCACCAAGCATTACCACAAAAATGCTGAGTGATTGATCACGTACCAACACTCCCATGTAGAGAAAGCATCCCACCTCCTCACACCATGCATGGAGCATGCATGCAAAACTGCAACTATCTCATCCAACAACACCCCAAAAGCCAGGGTCTAGAAAATAGCTTAACTGCAGCTCCACAAAACCACAAGTTTTCTGTTGACCATGTAAAACCTACAAAACCACTGTGTCTCAAAAAACACACATGCACATCCACACCCACTTCACATCTGGAAGATAGAAAAATGGATTATCATATATGAGCATTAACCATAGACTCTTTACGAAAATCTATAAAACCCTCAAATCTAAGAAACGTGAATCCGAGTCATGCAAGTACAAAGCAACCTTAAAAGGAAAAAATAGTTCAGGAACTCCAGGCCCATTTTAGGCCAACTCCATAACCACCAACATGCACATGCATATGAGGGAGAGTCTATTACAGAAGCTTCTAGATCATCCAATGATCAACTCCATAGCCTATATGCACTCGGGGTAACAAAAAATAGTGCCTTCCAATACAAAGGATAAACACCCAGATTAAGCACATTACTCCATAGCTAAAAAACAACACAAACTTCTCCATATCACCAAGGAGCCTCTCACACAGACATCCAATATGAAATCTTTACTGCAACACAACCACAAAGCAAAAACTCCCACCCCATGCATTAGAATTATTCCACTACTTATCAGGAGCTCCAGATCAACATCATTTCAAAGTGACCAACTCCATTTTCTCTGTCTTCGCCATCCTTCAAGCTACATGTTGTCTCCTGAAACTAACACAAAAAGAGCAAACAACTTTCACTCAACAAAGGATCAATCTTCAGCTGATTCCTTCAGATTTCCTCAACCTTACTAGATTAAGAAATCCTCATAGAAGGAATACCCAGAACTAGAAACCAAGCTCTAATACCAATTGTTGGGAAAATATGGTTCATCCAAAAATGAGCATCTGAGATTAGTAAGTGTTTGCAGTAACAATCATTTTTTTGATTGCTTCAAAACACATACTACTATGTCATAAAGCGGAATCAGACATAGTTCATTTCCCACATTAACCCTTAGAGGAAAGTGATTGCAATTTAAACCAGTTTCAACAACATGCATTAAACATATTCAATAAATAGAATCACTAAACATAAAAGATAGAGCAGAAGACAAGAACACAAAGACTTACGTGGGGAAAACCCTTTTGGGTAAAAAACCCCACACTCCAAAACATAGAGCCACTATATTATTCAGCAACAAGCGTACAAGTTACAATACAATATCAGGCTCATAGCCTTTTCCAGACATTTACCTCATGTTCCATGTCAGGAGAAAATCTGGCAGCATTACGATTCCAATCCACTCTCGATCATGTAGACCGTTCAATGTTTTTACAACATTTGTTTACATTCCAACAGGAAACGGTTCGGTTCAACTTCCACAGACAAATGGTCACAATACAGTTTAACCGCCAAATCCATGTCGAAGTGTCAGGGAGACACTTAAACCTGTCCCACCGATTTCCCTTTGTCCCTTCGACATATACATTACATGCTAAGTCATCAACATACATCGTTTATCAACACTTGCTTGATCTCAGCCAATCCCCGCTTTCCCTCGAGGTCTATCCGGGACCCACCACAAAAGGCACGGGCTAGCGGGTGCCATTGGATCCTTATAATCACAACTGTTGATCAAATATATCACCCTATCAGGAGAATGAAACATCTATATTTGTGATATGCATTGCCAACTCAACATTGGCTTTTCTGTCCTTCCACCACGTCCAAAGAGTTGATGGTTACCACCATCCCCTGCTTCCCCGTGAGGTTACTTCTGGATCCCACCATAGACTAGTTGGTTGGTAGGCTGCATTGACCAAGACCATCATCTCATCGAAGAGACTTCAATCCAATTCCCGCCAAAGTCAACAGGTTACACCAAAATGAGTTTGACTGACCATCGTAGCATTGGAGAGACACGGGATTCTATCCTGGCGATATGACCACCTCCCGCCGATGAGCTTTCGGAGCATCGATGAGACTGTGAACTATGTCTCACTGATATGGAGTTGTCAGGTTGATGAAGAAGTTAAAGGCAATGAAGCTAGGGTTTTACAGTGAGTTTGAGACACACATTCTCAACGTTTTCTCTTCTCTCCAATGATGCTCTCCCTCTATTTCTCGGAGGGTGGAAAACCTATTTCCTAAATACAACTTGTAATCACCAAACTAGGATTAGTGTATCGTTAGTCAATCCATAAACCTTATGAATAATTAATCTTGAAATCATATAATCACATGCCTAAATTCTAAACATATAAACATAAACTCATGATATCATTGATTTTTCCTGACATTTTCACTGAACGTCAAATACTTAAATCATGCATATTCAACTGCTATTTACATGAAAGTAAAAAGTAAAACATAGTCAAAATTTGGGGTGTGACAGTATGTAACTTTTAATTTTACTTTTAAAAAAGTCACAATTCATTATTTTGTAATTCTTTTATTTTGTTTTTACTTTGAATCAATCTATTGGTGTGTGTTTTAGCATGCTACAACTTCGATAAAATATCGAGTGCTTTATCTCTACTCATAATGAATTAAATAATGATCACCCTAAGGTCTCTCCTAGCCAGGTCTTGGCCTTACAAGATAACTCAATGTTTGATGTATTTTATTATTCCAACAAAAGGCTTTACACAAATTTGGACAAACTTTCCAACACACAAGGGTCAAATTGCACAAAAAACAATTAGTTTTCAGATTTATCAATGCATAAACAAATTGATCCAAACATATATTGCTATAAAATGTCACTTTTTAGCCTACAACCAACAATATACTAACTTGTATTCATGAAATATCAACTCTATGACAACAATATGTAAGTTTAAAAGTCCTATTCTAACTAGATCTAATAAAAAAAGTGCAAAAGAAAGGACAAGAAAGAGAAAGGTTAAAGAGAAAACTAACTAAAATTCAATCTTTTACCCACATTTCAAACTCAACAATGGATAGACAAGTCTACAAACAAAACCAATCTTGATTTGACCATGAAAAACAAACAATCAATCTTCAAAAAGGTGTAATCTTCAAAGGGGTTTTTCAAATCAAGAAGCAATCTTTATCAAACACCTAATAACTAGCATAGTTCAACAAGATTCTTCACAAAATAAAAGAAAAAGGTGTTCAGGCTAGCCACACAAAGTAATCTACAATCAACAAATCACCAGGGTATGAACACTTCACAAATTCATCAATTATCTTACAAACAATGTAAGAAAAATTATTGGTGTTTCAAAACCATGAAGCAAACTTGTGTGATGACAAGTTCAATAAATATCAATAACTTCCAATCCACTAACTTGACTAGAAACCATGAAGTAAACTTGTATTAATTTCAAAAGCTTGACAAATATCAACAATTTCAAACAACTAACTCAACTTGTTTGGAGAAAACCATGTGAAGATAATAAAAATTTAGAAAATACTATATATTTACTCTCAAATCCAAAGTATATATGTTTCCAATATGTTTCCCAACTCTTACAAAGAATTTTAGTTGTACATATATACAAATCCGAGAAAAAAGATACTAAGTTTTCACTTTTACATCCAATGGCTACAATCAGTTTGATCCAATGGCTCCAATTTGATGATCAAACACAAATTTAATTTTGGTGGCAAGTATTTTTTCCAAGGTGCTTCTCCTCATCTCCTTGTAACTTCCTCAACAAGATTCCTTTAGTAGCAAAAAATAACTTTTTTTGTCCTTGCATTTACTTTTGGTAGTAAGTTCTCTATTTTTGGTAAAAAAAACTTTTTCAAGTTCAAATTATGTAACATTTACAACTACAACTCCAACACCTTATTATAGTATCATGCTTCTTAGGATGATAAACTTCATTAAATGGACATGTGCAGCTATAGAAAACCTTTATCTCCTGCATATGCACCTGTAGCTTTTTATTTTTCCATGTGCAAACATGATAATGTAGTTGTAGGTGATTGATTTCTCCATTGAAAATGTATTTCCAACCCTCTATTCTTCTCTTTTCCATCATTTTTAATCATAATTCTTTATCTCAAATCTATAACAAATAGAAACCTCATGGAAGGTTGTAACAGTCATATTCAAGGTTTGAAATCATGAAAAGGATCATACATTTCACTTTTACTCAACTATAAGACCTTAATTTCTTTATTTTTTTAATCATTTTTTACTCCAAATGTGCATGTACAGTAGTAGTACAAGTTCATTTTATGTTGTTCCAACTCTTGGAGTTGGTCTTCATGCTTGTTGACATCTTCTTATATTTATTTTGCAAGTGTAGCAGTAGATCTTGTCATTTCATAATGTTTCCAAATGTTGTCAATATGTTTCCAACTTGTTTCCACATGTTTCTAGCTCCTTAGACCTACAAACAAAAATAAAAAGCATCAAATCCATCATTTTTAAACCATGTTAATCAACATTTACAATTATAATGAGCATTATATCAAAATATAGGAATCAATCAAAGCTGCACTTGTATGTTTCCAAATGTTATTGAGAACTTTTTGTATTTTTACATTTTCTGTCATTTTTGTGAAATCAAGTGTTCCATGTGCAAAATCACTTGATTTGACCTCTATGGAATGTGGTTTCATATGTCCAATCATTTTATTTTCAATTTGGGTCCCTATTTATGAGTTTTCATCAATGTAGTAAATAAACAATGCATTTAATATATCTATAATGTTTATTATTAAATATTAATTATTTGATGTGTAAATGGTTGTCAAATTTAAAGTAGGGTTTTTATGTACACAATCACTACATGAGACTCCTTATTGCCACCATAGAATGCCTCTCAATGTAATTATATTATAACCATTTTTGTTCAACCCTAAAATGAATTAAGTAATCCTAAGTCACTTGAGTTACTTTTTGAAATATAAATTGGGTCCCCTTTACATTAAGTGAAAAAGTTACTTAAAAAATATAAATTAGCACCCTAATGCTTGAGCACTCTGCTTGATAAATGTTGTATGTTCTTTCATAGCAGGCTTCTTATAAGTGTCACCACTTGTCTTTATGATCTCTCCTGTAATTGTTCATAATTGTTATTCATGATTTTCATGTAACCTCCGCATTTAGTCTTTACTATCGATGGACTTACAATATACAAGATTTCACGAAGATTATTAAATAAACAGAGAGACCAATGTTCTCCCTCTTAATTCTTATTCAAGAATCTTCAACAGCAATGGTGACTACAATTCTCCTTCACATCTTGGCTTCAAATGAATTAGATTATTTTGCAGTTCTGCTTCACCTTATTTTGCTGCCTGTTCCATTTAGTCATCTTATTAGTTTTGAATGCATTATTCCAAGGTATTGTTTTGATAACACTTTCATTATAATACTAACCTTGCAGTCTTCTCAATTAGCAAGTTAATATTTAGTAGGCGTCAGGAAACATAAAGCATGCATGGCATCTTAGCTAATAGTGGAACAAACTTTGAGATAGAATAGAAATATTTTATTTCAATCTTTTATTATGTATTGTCGATAATTGGAATTTCTTCTGAGTATGCCACTTAAGGGATAGCTTGGATCTTGATATCTTCTTTGGAATTGTTTGTAGAAATGTCTCTGAAATGTTTTTTTTTCATGGGGTTTTATTTTTGCACCTCTTCTTTGAAACATCAAACTTTCCATCAGTGACATTCCTTTGAAGCAATTCTGTCAAACAGTTGACGTGACTTGTCTGGCTTCCCTATTTTTGCATACATATCTATCAATGCATTTATAAGTATAGTCCACATTACAGCTCGTAGTTTAGAAGATTTCATTAGAGGTTGGCATCCTCTTAAACAGGGCAAACTATAAGCTCTAGCTAAAACATTTTTGGTAGTCTTAATTAGAGCATTCATTTGACCATAACTAGTATGCTGTCTAAAACTCTAAACAGTGTACTGTCCAACATCGTGGTCATGGTAACTTCTAAAACTGTATGTGGTAAGATTTTAAACTATACCCGAGTCACTCTATAAATTATGTTATTTTATTAACTAGTGAGGGATCTACTAGTTAAGTTTATTGTCTATTTTAGTAAAAAGAAATAAAAAAATTTGTTGGTTCAGAGATAATGAAATGATAGAAACGTTTGACTGATATATAAACTGTATTTAGTTATGCTGTGAACTAAAGCCTTTTAATGCATGGAAGTCGTACCTTCCACGGCCTCCCACAAATGTACAGGTCGTCGACTGTGGTACAGTTCGGCCATCATAAAGTCTTCAAACGTTAAACTCTTGCTTCACGCGTTACTAATATTCTTTCATTATTCTAAATATATTTATATTTTATGAAGACATTGCAATAAAATAAATACAAATATATAATACTTTGCTACGGTGAATTATATAGTATCTTTGCAAGGAATGTCTAATTAAATATAAGTTGATTTCCAATCTCCTTTATCCATTGCAATCATTTGTAGAATATTATGTTATTCCTCTATTTATCATGTAATATGAAGCCATAGAACAGTATTAACAATTCTAAGCATTTTGTCTGTGATAGATAATCATACTGATAAGATTGTATTATCTTGAAGACAAGCTATCAGGTGATTAATAAAATAGGTTGTTTATTTTGATTTCTAGAAAATTGTTTAGAAATAAGAGTAGTCACTTTCTTAGTTTGCAATTAAAAATATCAATTCATATTCACTGCTCTTGGTTTACTAATAGATAATTGCATAAAACTTGGAAGAGAAAATTGGTTTGAAAATATGGACTCATGGTATTTAAACATGAAATGTTTTCCTTAGTACTGATATGAAGTTTAATCTAATATAATAAGAAGAATATAATGTTCTTATTTTGGAGTTAATGAGTAAGTTTGAGTTACTCAAGATTTTGGAATGAGGTAATAAAATCTATTTTATGTCTCTTTCTAACATAGGGTATAACCATGAATTTGAATCTATGATTAGAGCTTTTAAAGTGTTAATTTATTTCATTGGTCGATTTGATTTATTAGTCTCTTTTTCTTTTACTAAGTAATTAGGTTAAGTTTGTTAAAAGAATTAGGATTTATTTCTTACCTGTTATTTTTAACTTTACTTAGTCATATTTCATGATTAACTCTTAGGGAGAATGGTAGTTTCCAACTTAAATACTAGGTTATTTATAGAAATATCATTGTGTTCTTGACCAAGTGGTGTAATATAATAAATATTAGTTTACACTATATCAATGATGATATTGCTTTGGGAAAACTCATTATGATACAATCATTGAATGTTTTAGTTTATTTGCTATCAATTATAAAATGTAGGATATAGGTCGAGATATATTGATTGATTGTGATGCAATTTTAGGAACTCTTGATGATGATTTATTGTTTTTATGCAATGCAAGGGAAACTGGTATAAGATAAGAATTATGCTAGTGAATGCTTTTATTATGAATGTTAGTATATTTAAGTATAAAATAAAAATATAATGTTAAGCATAGGAGTAACTTGTTTACTAGTTTGAAGAAGATCAATTATGAGAATTTTGTGAAATAGGCAAACCTCAATCTAAGATTTGAAATGTGTATGTGTATCTAAGATTGAGATGATGTCGATAACAAGTGAATAATATCTTAGAAATTTTGATTTGTATGAAACCATCTTATAGTTGCAAGTTCAAGTCCCGAACTACGAAGTCTTTGCGCTACACGTACATAGGCAAGGCCATCATGGATGAGCCCCTGAGACATTAGGTCAGCCCCTTAGGGCCTTAGGCTAGTATATTACTATCTGATATGATTATTGATTAATTTTGTGGAACTAATGTTTACATTTAGTGTGCAGATTCATATCAGATAACTGTGCAGGAATATTGAAGCTGAGAAAATGTTTCCACCTTACGAAAAGATGTTCTTATGACATTTATTGTAAATGTGAATAATTGTATAAGAAGCCTTTGTATCGTGAAATTTCTTTACAATGAAATTGTCATTTTATTATTTAAAATATAGTAAATTATCTCCTATCATCATTATTCCTTACTAATTTTAATTATTTTTTGTTATTTTTTGGTAATTTCATGGGTAGGCATTACATCAGTATCAGAGCACTAGGTTGCAACACTTGGGAGCTTTGGAGTAAAAGTGTTACTAATGTAAACCTATTTTTTTGATCTCACCATGGTAAGTAGAGGTAAAATTTTGATTGATCAACTATATGGAATGAATCTCTAGCAAATCATTTTCAAAATATATACATATGTGTTCATGGATGTATTCTTGGAATTGTAAGTTTATGTAATGTTAATTAATGATTTCTGTCAAGCATGTATATTTTTCACCTTATTCTGTGATGAAACTAACAAACTTGTGTGTATGGTGATGGTGTTGTGGCTGTTGGTGTTATGGGAGCTACGGATAGGGAGCTATAGGGAATTATACCCCATTGGGGTTATGCATGGCGTTGGTGTTGGTGTTGTGATTGGTTACATGGTTTGGGATCTATGGTTAGGGAGATACAGGGACTTATGCCCTTTAGGGATATGCATGGTGTTGGTGTTTTTGATTAATATGGTCAAACAGGTTTTGGAGGGACCCCGAAACCCTTTACAAAAGGAAGCAAACATAAACTGTAATCCAACCAATAGCCAACTGAAAGCTACCAGAACTACATAAGCATAGAAAACATAGCAAAAAAGAGAACAAACCAAGCTAAACTAATTCATCTTCTTCAGGGTCTCTGCTGCCTCTATTTATTTTTCATAAAATGTCTCATGCATCTTGGCAAAGTCGATCAGTTCCTTCTTTTCAGCTTCAAACTATTTCTTCTTACTCCCCCTTGTGTGAGTAGAGGGTCCACCCAAGTCCTCCATAGCCACCTATTTACCAATACCTTTAGTATTCCCAACCCTTCAACATTAAAGATGTCCTTAGCCGTAAAATCTTTAAATTGCTCTTTCTTCAATTCTTGCAACTTATCGGTCAACATCATCCCATTGAGACTATTTTGAATAGTAAATTTATTGATGTGCATTATCTTCTCAAGATTGCTATTCACCTCCATGAGTTTCTCCTCTAGATACTAAACTCTGGTATTAAACTCTTCCCTCATCCTGCCCAATTCCTGATCAATCTCCATTTTTGGAATTGCTTCCCAGTTTTTAAAGATCAGACTATCTTGCTCAGTAGTGATATTATTTCCTCTCCCCAAGCTTTCCTGCATCAATTGTAATTTTATATTGATCTTATTGATCTCGAGGAAAAACCATTTTGTCATCTTATGTTGAGAATTAACAGCATTCTTAACCAAATCAAACACTTCCTCAATTTGGTCTCTGTTCTTGGCCTGGGCTAGCATATTATCAAAATCAGGAGGAAGGTTGCACGAAGGGTCATGGATCTTAGGAAAATTTAGGACAACTCTAGGTTCAGGAATTTGCATTGTTTTGCCCCAGGTTTCCAACCCACTTTCAATTGCCTTCTCACTCAACTTTTCTTGTTTCCCCTGTTTCAAGTTGGTCCCCTGCTTCTAGGAGATGTTAATATTGCCAGGAGTTGCCCACTCTTCATCACTATCTTTCTCCAAAATTTTCTTACCCTTCTTCGCAGGAGTGGGGATTTTCCTTCTCACTGGCATAGCCCTCTTGCCAGTAACCTCTTTGATAGAGGTATCAGAGTCATCTCTAGTGTTGGACCCGTCAGACCAAGAAATGTTAACTTCCCATTTCTGAGTTATGTTCCTCTTCTTGGTAGACTCTGCTTCACTTCCATCCTCTTCTTCTTCCAATCTCCACTCTTCATCATCCGTGTGGGAATCATCCTCACTCGACTCCACACACCCCTTCTTTTTACCACTATGTTTTTCCTTAGGCCCTTTTTTAGGAGTGTTAATTTTCATATGTTCCATGGTCAGTAGAATGAGACTTTAATGCAAAATAGGTAGCTTAGGGTTTCTGCTATTTTCTTTAAGGCCATACTCCAGAGAGAAAAGAAAGTAGAAGGGGATAGAAACAAACATATCGTGGTGGAAATGGTTGAGCAGATTGAAATGGTAGTTGTAAACAACAATGTACCTCCTGTCTAGTGTAATATATCTAATGATCACTTTAGCCACCTTGGCCCATATGGGTTTGATTGAGAGGCGGTCATACCCTCCCGACTGCATCTTAACCAGCTTATCCCTTTCACTGCCTTTAAAGAACTTGTTTAGGGCTTCTTCGCTATACTTCCACTCGTGGAAGAACTTCTTCCCTCTGGTTGATAGCCCTGAAATTGAGGCTATAAGGTCTTCTGTGATGGCTAACTCCCAGCCATACGCGGAGATCTTATTATTCTTGTAGCTTTTCACAAACAACGCAGTCGCATTAGGGTCTGCTCCATGAATTTTCTCCATATAGGGAGTTAACCCCCCTTCCTCCAATATTTTCCAGACCTTCTGTTTCTGACGGGTCCCCTCACAAGATGACAGTTCAACTCTATTCCTATCCCCACCCATACTGAAATCTAGATCTTTGTAAAACCCACAATAAATGCAGAGCAGAACGAAGACAAGAATGCAATAAAGCCTATGCTAGAAAGTCTTACCGTTATTCCTACCCATAATCTATGTGAACAGACCTTTCTAGAGCAGAATGGCCTTCGGACCCTTCGAGAACATAATGATCTCCTCATTAGATATCGAGCTTTGTACCATTATTTCCATCATTAGTAATACACTCCTTTGCCTTGCTCGGGATTTTTTCCATTTCATCCCATATGAACCCCCAGGTTGGCAAAAATATCTGCCACCTTGTTACCTTCACGAAAAATGTGTGATATGTGGGTAGCTTCAAAGGTTCCCATTATCATAATTGAATCTTCAATTAGAATTGCTATAGACCAACTAGGTTTGGTGGTATTCTTGAGGCAGTTTATAATGTTATTAGAGTCCCCCTCCACCCAAACTTTTCTATATTCCTTAGCTTGAGCTAGAGCACTAGAGTGATAGGCTGTCGTATCTTCGACAAAGTGGTTTGTTATTCATGGTGTTGGTGTTGGTGTTGTGGTTGGTTGTGATTTAGGAGCTACGGTAAGGGAGCTATAGCGACTTATGCCCTTTGGGGCTATTCATGGTGTTGGTGTTGTGGTTGATTGTGATTTGGGAGCTACGATAAGGGAGCTACAAGGACTTATGCCCTTTGGGGCTATTCATGGTGTTTGTGTTGGTGTTGTGGTTGGTTGTGATTTGGGAACTACGGTAAGGGAGCTACAGGGACTTATGCCCTTTGGGGCTATTCATGGCACTATACGTGTTGGTGTTGTGGTTGGTTGTGATTTGGGAGCTATGATAAGGGAGCTACAGGGACCTATGTCCTTTGGGTCTATTCATGGTGTTTGTTTTGTGACGGGGATTTGGTTGATGAAATGGTGTTGTGGGAGTTGTGTGATATGGCAGCTACATGTGATAAATGGGAGCTACTATTGTGTTAAGGGAGCTACATTATGAACAAGGGAGTTTTCTAAACTGTGATTATTCATAATTGTTGAATGTTCATGATTGCATAAATTTCATTCATGGTATATGTTGGAGCTCCATGTGGTTTGAGACACCACATTTCCCTCTTCCCCTTAGGTGGCTCGTTTGAAGTCATGTAGTGATTGAGATGTTCAGTTTTGTGAGAATATTTGAAATTTTTATTTTGTGATTTTCTCTTTTGTTTTAGTGAGCCAGTAGTTTGAAGATTTCTTTAAGATATTTGGTTGTTTATTGTCCTTTTGCCTCAAGGACTATTTTATTAAGGCTTTTGGTTTTGATTTGAACTATTGTTTTTCTGTTAATTAATTTTTTTTTATATGAAGTTTTAATTATTGATTTCATTTGAAATCTTTACTCATTGGAAACTTCTGTATTTTGAGGCTTATTCAATGTTTATTGTTGTTGGCTTGAGTGAAGTAATGTAAATTGTGTAGATTGTTTTGGCAGGTTGTATAAGGGAGTAGATGGCCTGGGGAATATATATTGTGAAATTGTATAAGGTCTATTCTATGGCATTATGGTTTTATTTGAAACTAATCATTCTAATCTCATTAAAAGTATACATGATGTATATAACTGATATTGTGATGTTTAATATGTTGCAATGAATTCGATTTTCAGATGATATAAATACATTTCTAGGATAAGTAATGATGATATTACAAAATTTCAATGGAAAGAATGGTATAACTAAAATTATTTGGAATAGTGGGATTGTTGTGTGTTGCTTGGGAGAGTTTTTGGGCTAAGCCTAACTTGGACAACCAAGGTAAGAAAAATCAATTGTATGGATTCTATGATTTAAATGAGTGTATGCAACTAAATTTTGAAAGAAATTTGTTCTATTATTGTTTGCATATTTATTTTTTCCAAGAATGATGAATTCTTACATGAGCATTGTTATGTTGCCTAAAATTGGTGTTAAGATGGAAAGAATTGTTGGGAGTTGATGATATGTGAAATGATAATGTTTTTGGGGAGTTGATTGCTCTGGGAGTTTTCTAGAGATTGTTGTTTTGGGAGAAAAAAATTTATGGGAGTTGGGAGATTATTATTTCTAGAAGTTGATTTTGGGAGTTGTGATTAAGGGAGTTAATGTTTAATGGGAGTTTGATGTTTATGGGAGTTATTGATTTTATTGTGAAAGAAAGTGAGATAAATTTATGATTTAGATTCTTGATATGGAATTGTGTTTCTGTTTAATATGTTGAACATTAAGAAAAGGTTTCTCTTTAATTGCTCGGGGGTGGAATCGATCAAGTTGATCCTATGGTTGGGTGGTGAGAAAATCTGGATTGTTACTAATTTTGTGGTTGCAGGTCATGTGAGCTAATTTGGGTTGATATAATTTTGTGTATGAAATTTATGGATTAAATATGTTTCTTGTGATATGAAGATTAGTATTGAAGAGCGAATTTGGATTTCTCTATATTTTCTTCATTTGGTGATGCAGGTTTCAGGTTGACTTAGTAAATCTTTTGATGAAATCTAACTTTTGATGGATGTGATGAAGTTAGGAAATATTCATTCTCTTGATGACTTCCAGAAGGAAGTCCATTCTTAGGGGGGAAGAATGTAAGGCATATCTGAAACCTATTTATTTTATTGGAAATAATTAGTCATTTATATTTCTTTGAAAATAATTATTTAAATAATTTAATATTGATTATGAAAGAAATTCAAGTATTGTTATTATATGTTTTTCTAATTACATATTAGGAATGACAGTTATGTATTTTCAAGAAGAGAATTTTTAGAAATTAATATTTATTTACAACTTGAAGTTAGTGGAGCAAAAAAAAATGGGAGTCCATATTGGTATACGAAGAGTCATGTAAAACAATTTTAAGAGGAAAGGACAGTTCTTCTTGGAGGGGGGGAATACAAAAACATTTTTGCAGTGAATTTAGAGCAGTAATTGACAGGTAACTTGATGGAATCTACTGGAGGAAGGCACTGATCAAACTAGGAGTTCAATTTTCTCTTGTGATCATATTAATCTGTAAGTTTAGATAATTATTTTACAATCATGGATGTTTATGTTTTTGTAATTGCTTGAAGTCTGATTCAATTAATAATCTATGCTCTAATAATCATTTTCCATTGATGTCATTAGGTATTGTGTTTTGAAGTTTAAGATGTCTTGCATGTCTGGGGATGACATTCACACCCTGCTACAAGCAGTATGTGCGTGTTAATATCTCATGCTATCTCTGATCTGTAGAGGATTCAAAGGTGGTCTGGTTCTTGCATTTCAAATTCATGTATTTTAATTCATACTTTCAAACCTGATTGGATTCTTTTACCTCATCAATATGCAAGTTTTGGTCACTGTTTCTTTTCTGGTCGATTCAATTTTAGCTGTCATTTTGACATACATTTGATATTTGATAACATCTCTTATTTGATATAGAAGGCACCCTAATGCGTGAGCACTCTGCTTGCAAAATGTTATATGTTCTTTCATAGCAGGCTTCTTATAAGTGTCACCACTTGTCTTTATGATCTCTCCTGTAATTGTTCATAATTGTTATTTATGATTTTCATGTAACCTCTGCATTTAGTCTTTATTATCGATGGACTTACAATATACAAGATTTCACAAAGATTATTAAATAAATAGAGAGACTAATGTTCTCCCTCTTAATGCTTATTCAAGAATCTTCAACAGCGATGGCAACTACAATTCTCCTTCACATCTTGTCTTCAAATGAATTAGATTATTTTGCAGTTCTGCTTCACCTTATTTTGCTGCATGTTCCATTTAGTCATCTTATTAGTTTTGAATGCATTATTCTAAGGTATTGCTCTGATAACACTTTCATTATAATACTAACCTTGCGGTCTTTTCAATTAGCAAGTGAATATTTAGTAGGCACCAGGAAACATAAAGCATGCATGGCATCTTAGCTAAAAATGGAACCAACTTTGAGATAGAATAGAAAGATTTTATTTCAATCTTTAGTATGTATTGTTGATAATTGGAATTTCTTCTAAGTATGCCGCTTAAGGGATAGCTTGGATCTTGATATCTTCTTTGGCATCGTTTATAGAAATGTCTCTTAAATGTTTTTTTTCATGGGGTTTTATTTTTGCACCTCTTCTTTCAAACATCGAGTTCCATCAGATGACATTCCTTTGAAGCAATTCTATCAAACAGTTGATGTGACTTGTCTGGCTTCCCTATTTTTTCATACATATCTATCAATGTATTTCTAAGTATAGTCTGCATTATAGCTCATAGCTTAGAAGATTTCATTAGAGGTTGGCGTCCTCTTAAACAGGATAGACTGTAAGCTCTAGATAAAACATTTTTGGTAGTCTTAATTAGAGCATTCTTTTAACCATAACCAATATGTCATCTAAAACTCTAAATAGTGTACTGTCCAACATTGTGGTCATGGTAACTTCTAAAATTGTATGTGGTAAGCTTTTAAACTATACCCAAGTCGCTCTGTAAATTATGTTATTTTATTAACCAGTGAGGGATCTACTAGTTAAGTTTATTGTCTATTTTAGTAAAAAGAAATAAAATAGAATTTTTGGTTCAAAGATAATGAAATGATAGAAATGTTTGACTAATATAAAAACTGTATTTAGTTATGCTGTGAACTTAAGCCTTTTAAGGTGTGGAAGTCGTAGCTTCCACGGCCTCCCATGACACATTCGTGGGAGCCGTGGAAGCCACGGATCCCACAAACATACAGGTCGTCGACTATGATACAATTTGGCCATCATAAAGTCTTCAAATGTTAAACTCTTGCTTCATGTGTTACTAATATTCTTTCATTATTCTAAATATATTTATATTTTATGAAGACATTGCAATAGAATAAATACAAATATATAATACTTTGCTACGGCAAATTATATAGTATCTTTGCAAGGAATTGCTAATTAAATAATAGTTGATTTCCAATCTCCTTTATCTGTCTCAATCATTTGTAGAATATTATGTTGTTCCTTTGTTTATCATGTAATATGAAGCCATAGAATAATATGAACAATTCTAAGTGTTTTGTCTGTGATAGATAATCATACTGATAAGATTGTATTATCTTGAAGACGAGTTATCAGATGATTAATAAAATAGGTTGTTTATTTTGATTTCTAGAAAATTGTTTAGAAATAAGAGTAGTCACTTTCTTAGTTTGCAATTAAAAATATCAATTCATATTCACTGCTCTTGGTTTACTAATAGATAATTGCATAAAACTTGGAAGAGAAAATTGGTTTGAAAATATGGACTCGTGGTATTTAAACATGAAATGTTTGCCTTAGTACTGATATGTAGTTTAATCTAATATAATAAGAAGAATATAATGTTCTTATTTTGGAGTTAATGAGTAAGTTTGAGTTACTTAAGATTTTGGAATGAGATAATAAAATCTATTTTATGTCTCTTTCTAACATAGTGTATAACCATGAATTTGAATCTATGATTAGATATTTTAAAGTGTTAATTTATTTGATTGGTCGATTTGATCTATTAGTCTCTTTTTCTTTTACTGAGTAATTAGGTTAAGTTTGTTAAAAGATTTAGGATTTATTTCTTACCTATCATTTCTAACTTAGTCATATTTCATGATTAAATCTTAGGGAGAATGGTAGTTTCCAACTTATACTAGGTTATTTATAGAAATATCATTGTGTTCTTGATCAAATGGTGTAATATAATAAATATTAGTTTACACTATATCAATAATGATATTGATTTGGGAAAACTCACTATGATACGATCATTGAATTTTTTAGTTTATTTTATATCAATTCTAAATATGTAGGATATAGGTCAAGATATATTAATTTATTGTGATGCAATTTTAGGAACTCTTGATGATGATTTATTGTTTTTATGCAATGCAAGGGAAACTGGTATAAGATAAGAATTATGCTAGTGAATCCTTTTATTATGAATGTTAGTATATTTTTAAGAATAAAATAAAAATCTAATGTTAAGCATATGAGTAACTTGTTTACTAGTTTGAAGAAGATCAATTATGAGAATTTTGTGAAATAGGCAAACGTCAATCTAAGATTTGAAATGTGTATATGTATCTAAGATTGAGATGATGTCAATATCAAGTGAATAATATCTTAGAAATTTTGATTTGTATGAAACCATCTTATAGTTGCAAGTTCAAGTCCCGAACTACGAAGTCTCTGCGCTATGAGTATGTAGGCAAGGCCATCATGGATGAGCCCTCGAGACATTAGGTCGGCCCCTTAGGGCCTTAGGCTAGTATATTTCTATCTGATATGATTATTGATTGATCCAAACTACATGGATTATGCCCTTTTGTTGTATTTATAAGGAATTAACCAAATCCAATCAATCAAGCTAGAGTTAAGACACAAAACCCTAGTTGACGAAGATCAGAGCATAACAAACAAACAAAGATAGATACTGACAATCTGAAAGAAGCATTGAGATCAAGGAATGGATGAAAACCTAATTTTGAAGATCAAAATACCAAGGACAAGGGTTCTTGGGTGCCCTGGACCCTGATTAGGGTTAGCACAAACTGATGTCATAGTCAGGTCTGTACCTGCAAGTTCTATCTTCTTCCCAGAAATTAGCTCTCTAAACCTACTCGTCTAACTTACACACATGCAAGAATGAAAATAGTTTGGTTCTATTTAGGAGCTAGCCTCAGTCAAGCCCCATGAATGGTGTTTCCACCTCCATAATAGCAAGTATGATTGATAAAGAGAGCCTACCCTAGGAGGGCAAAGGCAAATCTGAAGTAGAATGGAATGCTAAAGCAAAGCATGAAGGAATGAAGTCACCATGAGCATGGAATCCCTTGTATGCTTGTATAAGGCATCACAAATTGACCCGATAAGTTGGTGTTTATGAATAGATCTTCACAAGACCTATAATATGTTAGTGTCGCAACAATAATCCACAAGAGAGAGCTTGATAGAAGAAGATAAAGAATAGAAGAACATAAGAATATTCCAAGAGGTTAGCAAGAGCATAGGTATGTTCAAATGAATGACTTAAATTACTTTTATATTCATTCCCATCGAATTCTAGAGAATTAAACCACATAAGGCCAACATTAGGAATGTTTTAAAGGGCATAAGCTGACAAGGCACAAATTTCGGGGAGGGCTAAAGGAGGGCCCAGGGTGCTTGGGTGTCCTAGTCCTTTAGCCACTTAACTTTTGAAAAGGGGCACTTAAAGCCTTCTTAGCCCAGCCTTATAGTTCTTTTTCAGGTTTCATGCATGGGGATCAAGTATTACATGCTTTAATGATCAAAATGTACTAAAATAGGTCCTAATAAACAAGGGTAAATATTTAAGGCCCATCTAGGAGCTAAACTAAGGGTAAAATGTGGGTGTACACATTTTACGACACTACATTTAGCCCCCACTTTAGTGTGCGTACAAAATTACATTTGAACTCATACTAAAGGGATGGAGAAGACACAATTCAAACACAACAACATAGAAAACATAGAATGACACTAAACATGAAGGGTATCCAAGCCCCCAAGTTTAGGTTTCTAGGAGTCTATGATGATTGGCATACGCATAAGACACATAACATATGAAACATTTAGAAGACAAAGCATACACAAGGCATACACCCAAGAAATCACAACACACACATGCCATACACAAAGTATACACAAAGCATACATGTATAAGGCATGAGGTATACATAGAATACACATATAGAATAAGAATATATAAGAACATAATGCAAAATACCTTGAGTCAACATGACAAAGGAGATTTCGATCTAAGTGATGTCTCAGTTATCATGCATCATTCCCTAAGATGCAATAAAGAAGAATGCTAAGGGGTTAGTAGAAATAAGAAAAAGAAAGAGGGGAAGTACAAAAACAACATACACATAATTCATCTCAAAGAAGGTGTTTTCACTCAAGGGAAGATACCAAGCCACCTCTTGCAAGAGGAATTACACATAACCTTGTAGAATAAGAAGGTGAAGTGACCTTACTACCAAACTCAAGTTGGTGGCACAACCCTTATGCAAAACATGCAAGGAGCTTCAATTTAGGAGAACAAGACAACTCAAGATCTTGCTTCTAAGCATTCCATAATCCTTTCCAAGAGAGAGAAGTAATCAAGATGATCAGTAAGTGCCTAAATAGCTAGAAGAGGGTGAGGCACATAGCAATATATATGCCCCCAACTTAACTGATTGCTAACTCCAATCAAGGAACAATTATCTTTAAGGTAGAGTGACAAAGAAATATAAGATGAACACGAGAGCTTTCTAAAAGCATATGCCGAAATGATATGTGTTTTCCAGAAGCTACATCGCAACAAGGGGTTACCCCCCAGAAGAGTAAACCAAGGTGATGCTTACGAGCATGATACACAATGGCTTGTGCAGTCATGGTATGACGCCGAGCATTGCTACAAGATGCCACATATATGGAAGAAAGACCACATACACCATAATTAAATCATCTAAGGAGAAGATAACCAAATTGCACATCACATTATATATAGAAGAAAGAAGATACATATAGAAGAATGACACGATGCATTCTAACTCCTTGTACATTTGTGCTAACAAGGGTGTCAAGGGAGAACCTATTGGCAAGAGACACTGTGTGGCTTCATGAGTGTTGTCATTGATGGCAACAAATTCCATTCCACACATCCACAGCACATGATATGTCTATACCGGAAGTCAGATTGAAGAGTGTTTTGGTCCGGTGAGCAAGAACAGAGCATGCAACAAGGTCCGACAATCAGGTCCAGATCTCTCAGAGGAAGTATCTTAGCAAAGTGCAGACTTGGGAAAGTTAAGAGGAGTACCATGACTACTACATTCCAGAGATTGAGCCTCTGGTGATGAAAGAGTGAAAAGATATGAGCACCTAAGTGTTGGGTTCCTGTTTGGCAAAGTAGACTAAGGAAGAACTGACCAACAGAGCATCAGACCTTAATCCGGATGAGGAATTGATGGTGATCAAGCTTCTTGAGGGATCATTCATGGTTGGCTGACATGATTGATGACTTCTATAACTATCTCTTTGATATGCATCACTTAGTAAGCAAGGATTCAGCCGACAGACCAGAGTTTGGGAAAATCTTGAGTATTCCAGATGCCGACTAGAAAGATGTTGAATTCCTTTGTGTGGATATATATACCAGATGGATTTTGATGTGAAGGTGTGTGTGGTAAGTGGTGAAGTGCGAAGAAAAGTAGAGAGCAGTGTGGAAGCAGCAATACAGGTCCGGTATGTGACAGAACAACAGCACTAAAACAGAGGAAGAATGAAGTGCAGTAGATCAGTATATTGAGCCTAATCAGAATTGAACCTCCGCATATGTGGATGCTTCTCATCAATTCAAGTACCTAGTTTCTTTCTATAAACTATTGTAGGAAGTGAGCCTCTTGTGAGCAGTGTGCTCGAGTAGTGAGCCCTAATTGGCAAGTGCCATTTTTTCTTTCTATTCTTTTAACAGAGAATACAATCTTGGGTTAGTCACCCCATGGTTTTTCCCTTAACCAGGTTTTCCACGTAAAAATTCTTATGTTATGTGTGTTGATTTCTTTTCTTCTCTCATGATAATGTATGGCTATATGTTTTGATGCTACACTAATTGTTAAAGAACAAAAGAAAGTTGAATATTTAAGATAACTGATTCACCCCCCCTCTCAGTTATCTGCCTTATTTCCAACAATTGGTATCAGAGCTAAGTTCCTCCAAATAGAGCCTAACAGCTTGAGGAAGATCTGGGAATCTTAATGGATATGAATGGTATGAGGGAACAACTTCAGTCTACCCTAGATGATATTGAGCAATCTCACTCTGAAGTCAATAACCTGAGAGAAAGACTCAAATAAGCTGATGATTTCATAAATGAACTCAAAGGAAAACTAAGTATCTCAGTGAAGAAAAGAAAAGAACTACTTCAACAATTAGCAAGTCAAAGTGAAGCCAATGATACTAATGAAGATTTGAATGAGAAAAACAAGTTATGTGAGAAGCTATCAAAAGAGATCATTATGGTAAGACATGAAATGGAATCAGGGGTTATGAAATTCACCCAAGAAATTGAAGAGAAAAGAAAAATTGAAGATAATTTAAAACAATCTCTCAAGGAGAAGTCAGAAGACTGCCACAAAATGGATAGAATAATCAGGCATCTGGAATCTGATCTTGAAGAAGCTAGAGATAATGAAGAACAACTTGAAAATTAGATAGATACTCTTAAAAGGGATCTTCAAACTGCAAATGAATACAAAGAGAAATTCAAGATAAGCTCTGCTCAACTTGAAGTTCTTCTTGAAAGAGAAAAGAGGGTAGATGACAAGCATGGCTTAGGGTATGAGAAAGGTGAGAGCTCCGGATCCGGTTAGAAGAACTCTGGATCAGGAAATCCAAGGAATAGACCTAAAAGACCTCTGGAAAGGCAACCAAATGCTCAAAGATATCCATCCTTCAATGGATACTGCTATAATTGCAATAAATTCAGTCATAAAGCAAATCAGTGCAGAAGAAGAATGAATCAGACTAATTCATCCTTCTCTGGACAATGTTTCAACTGCAAAAGGTATGGTCACAAATCTCTTGAATGCAGAAATAGGCAAATAAACAATTCATTCAATGGTAGATGCTTTGCATGCAATAGAATGGGACATATGGCTAATTAATGTAGGTCAAGAGGATATCAACCAAATATGCAAAGAAATGTTATTTGCTACAACTGCAATAGATCCGGTCATATTGCCACATTCTGTAGAAGTAAGAATCAGGATAAAAGGGGTCCGGTGCATCATAATCAAAATCAAGACAAAGGAAAAGGAAAAGTAAATTCGAATGAAGTTCAAAGAGAGATGAACAAGATTTGGGTGAAGAGAAGTACATAAATTGTTGGGGATGGATCTGCACCAGAATCTGGTGCTGATATTCCTTCCAAAAATTAAATAAATGAGCTTTGGCTCAGGGGGAGCAACAAAAGAAAATCAATTCCCCCAGCCAGTCAATTGGTGCCTGAAATTTGCACATGGAAAGTTGTGGATAAAAGGGTTCTCAGAGAAATATCTAATTAACCCTTGGTAAAAATATGAAAGATTCGCAAGGAGTTTTGAAGAGGTTAATCAACCAAGATTGATCTAGTTTGACAGTCATCCGATAAAAGTAGGACTCTCACAATTAGATCCGGTATGATTCTAAATTGAAATATCTTTGATCTATGGATAAATAGGATGATTCAAGGAAGGGAGATACATTGCAAATTATCATTCTAAGTACATCTCAGTGATCCGGAAAGATCTCTCTCAGAACAAGGAGAACAAGGCAACCAGAATAACTTAAGTTGTGCATTTATTGCAAAATGGAATTAGGGTTTGCGCAGAAATAAAAGGGTTCTTTTGTTCATCATTTCCACATTTGCATTCGAGAAGAAGAAAGAAGGAGCTCTGCAACAAGATTGCCTTAACCCTCTCAAGGATCAACTACAGAATTTGATTCAACCAGCAATCTTTTCGGCTCTTATCGTGAACCCTAGAAGCGTAAAAAGGTATTTTTGCTCTTAAATATCTCTCTCTGAATCTTTTGAAAGATGGCTACTCCAAATGTTGTTAAGATCATTGATAGGCTGCGCCCTAAGTTCAAGAAACATCCTTACAAATCCCTAGAAGTTGATTCCCTAGGCGCATTCTCTAGCATTCCGCATGGGGTTCTACATGTAGAAGATGTTAGGGTATACATTCACACCAACATTGAGGAATTTAGGGAATCCAAGCTGATGGATATCTATCACAAGGAACTAATAGATGAATCATTTGAACTTAAACCCCAATACAAGGCCATCCGGGATAAGCATTTTGGACATTGCATCCATTTCCCCTGTTTTGCAGAAGATGAATGGGTCTAGTATATTCTTAGTAGAATACATGATAACTTCATATGGTTGTTGAAGCCCTTCAAGATAACCAAGGATGCAATTAGGGTGGTAACCGGATAACACTCATCCGGTGGGTTGCCTGCTCTCAAATCAATAAAAAATCAAACTGTAAGTGAGGCTACCGGATCAAAATTTGAGAAGAGGGCAATGACAATAAAAGACATCATAGATCCAGATATCAAATTTGCTTCTATGATAATTGGTTACAAAATCTATCACTCCAGCAGGGAAAATTTAGTATCCAGAACTACCATATATATTGCATAGGAAATGCTAAGGAAAAATGTTGACTATGATCTTTGTGAGCTTCTCCTGAACCAACTGTTAGAGAACTTACAGAAAATAAAGAAGGATAAGAAGAATTCATTTAAGTACGGTGTCTTGATACTATGTCTATTCTTTTACTATATGAATGAGCTATCCGGATCTAGTGGTTGGGTATGGCAAAATGACAGACCTATGGCCATACAAATTAGAGACTATATGTATGGGCTTGGTGATTCCAAGGCACAAAGCATAGCACTCTAGGGTTACTTCAAAAACTTTCAAGGCATGATGCAGGCCAAAGAGAGAATCCCCCAATCTCTAGTTGAAAAATACAAGGATACAGTGTGCTTCATGGTAGAC
This sequence comes from Cunninghamia lanceolata, assembly GCA_027924645.1. Taxonomy (NCBI): domain Eukaryota; kingdom Viridiplantae; phylum Streptophyta; class Pinopsida; order Cupressales; family Cupressaceae; genus Cunninghamia; species Cunninghamia lanceolata. The sequence goes on along the minus strand of BSBN01001466.1, from coordinate 15,042,198 downwards.
ATTGATCAATGCCTAATGGAGGCAGTGGAACCGAGAATAGTCTAGATTATGCCAATGGGCTATGAGGTGGATGAGAAAATTCTAGAATTACATGTCCAACACCTACTAAGTCAGCCTAAGGACCCTGAGGCAGAAAGGTTTGGCACCTTTCAAGAATTGAGTGTAAAAATTCATGTTGAACTAAGGCAACCTAAAATAAAGAGAAAAGTCAGGAAGGAAGTAGAGGAAATTGCCAAGAAACATGGCTTATCAAAGGAGGCAGTTGATGCCAACAGAGAGAAGGTAGAAAGAACAGAAAAAGAGAGACAAGAAGCAGAAAAAGAAAGTGTTTTGATGCAAGCCCCCTCCTAGACTAGATCTTCAAAGAGCTCTGCACCTGCCACCTCTAAGAGATCAAAAGCTTCAAAACCGGAAGCAAAGACATCTGGAAAAGGAGAGAAGAGAACAAAGACAAAGGCCACAAGGTTATACACAAGCCACAAGGATGATGAAGAGACAGAGACAAATGAGGAGGTTAAGAAAATGAAGAAAAAGAAAACATCTGTGGAATCATCTGCCGGCAAGAACACAGAAGAAGCAGAAGATTTTTTTGAAAGGCCTACTCCTTCTGTTGATGATGTCATCAAAGCAGTCACTGTAGATGGGAATCTGTAGCCCATAACTAAATTTTATGATGAATATAATGACACTGACAAAAGATTATTGGATGAAGCCACAATCAAGTACTTGAATATCTATAATAAAGCATTCATTGAAATCATCTCTCAAAACCCCAAGAGTTTAGAGAAAATGCTTGAACTCAGAAAAGACAATGCTAAGGAAAAGGATATGGAGATTTGGGAATAGATAGCTATTCATCTCTATCCTTCCATCACTCCTAAACAAATGAACATGATCTTTAAGGATTGCAAGGATGAGTTCAGAAGAAAGCTAAAATGAACAAGCTTATGCTCAGAGAGACTGATCAGGTGGCAAAAGAGACTGAAGACATCCTCTGAAATGCATATAAAAGATTCAATCTTCCTATTATAGAGGACATAAGTGATGAACCTTCTGCCATGGATGTCGAAGGACTAAGTGTATCAAAGGAAGATCCTACTGAGAAAATTGTAGAATAATCAAAGGAGATAGGTGAGGAGAAGACTAAGGACCTAGACTCCTCTACTCCGAAAGAGGAAGTCCATGAAGAAGTAAATATCTCTCATCCGGATCCCCTAGCAGACTCTGGAACTGAAGGAGAAGCAAGAAAAGAGGAGAAAGCAAGTCAAGAAGAGGACAAAAAGGGAAGAGAAGAAGAACAAATAGAGAAGGTCTCTGTTGACACCTCTGAGGCTACAAGAGGAAAGAAGTCTCCGACAAGAGACACTACAGAAGCAGTTAAAGACTTCTTGACCAAGGAAATGATGGAATTAGATGAACCAAAGCTATTTCAAGGACCATTCAATTTTGACTCTCTCTCTCCGGTCTAGACAATGAAGGTAGCATCTTTTGCTCAAGCCAAAGAAAAAGAAAAGCTTCTGAAGTCTCACATGAAAGATTGTGAACTGATAGAGATTGCATCCGGTGTGTTGGAGAAGATCATGCCATCCTTCCAGAAGGATCTTTTGGTCTCTTCATTCGGTAACTTGAAATCTCTTGTTAATTCTATTAGCACACATTTTGATTCTTTGGAGAAGTCAACAGAAGAGAAAGTCTGGAAAGAGTTTTTGGGAAAGAGATTCTCTGAAGTACAGGGACTTATAGCAAATGATAGGAGAAATCTGGATATTAGGATAAAGAGCCTAGAAAATGCTCTTAAAGATGGTAGAGATTTATACAAATTTTGTCTATCTTGGTCCACAGTGACAACAGACATTGCCAAGAAGGTGGAAGAACAAGAGAGTAAACTGTCAAGTTTATCTCAAAATTTTGATCCTCTCACCTCTTCCATAATAAATCAAGAGTGTCAAACTATTGCCACTATTAATAAAATAAAAAGGCTTAAAAAGGAGAAGAAGAATAGAATAAGCAGGCTAAGTGAACGAAGAGGGATAATTATCCCCAAGTTAGAGGCAATGCATGAGGCACTAACTGATGCCCATACCACAACCCGGACCAGTGATCTGATAGATTTAAAGAGAGCAGAAGCCTTTGCATTTTTGTAAGTGGTCACATCTCAATTTTGGATAGGCTGAAGCAGAGTTGGGCAACAGAATTTGACCAGTTGAAAACCACTTTTACAGATATACTTAAGTATATGTAAGTATACCTTGTATATATACTTATGCGGCTATGTATAGGTAAAATTTTACAAATCTTGGTGTGCGGATTCCACCCTTTTCCATTGATGTCAAAGGGGGAGTGAGGAGCAGTGAAAAATGTGAAATCTAGCTAAGGGGGAGCTCCGGAAAAGTGTACATAAGAACAGAGCATCAGCCAAGGGGGAGTTTATTATGACACTTAGTCATTTTTCACTAAGTGTTGCCATCAATGCCAAAGGGGGAGATTGTTGGAAAGAGACACTGTGTGACTTCGTGAGTGTTGTCATTGATGGCAACAAAGTCCATTCCACACATCCGCAACACATGGTATGTCTATACCGAAAGTCAGATTGAAGAGTGTTTTGTTCCGATGAGTAAGAACAGAGCATGCAGCAAGGTCTGACAATCAGGTCCGGATCTCTCAGAGGAAGTATCTCAGCAAAGTGAGGGCTTGGGAAAGTCAAGAGGAGTACCATAATTGCTACATTCTAGAGATTGAGCCCCCGGTGATGAAAGAGTGAAAAGATATGAGCACCTAAGTGTTGGGTTCCTGTTTGGCAGAGTAGACTGAGGAAGAACTGACTGGCAAAGCCTCAGACCTTAATCCGGATGAGAAATTGATGGTGATCAAGCTTCTTGAGGGATCATTCATGGTTGGCCGACATGATTGATGACTTCTATAACTATCTCTTTGATACGCATCACTTAGTAAGCAAGGATTCAGCCGACAGACTAGAGTTTGGAAAAATCTTGAGTATTGATGAGTGCCAAATTGCACTCATGAAATACATCTTTTTGCCTCTTTTTCCCCTCTCTCAGTTCATCTTCCTAGTGTCTGAACCCAAATAAGTTAGCAAGATTGTTCTATTTTTTGATTAATTAAGATAGATTACTTAAGATTAGAATTTCTGATTAAGTGACTAATGTGCGTGGAATTAATGGAAAAATGCAGAACTTCTCTCTCTTTTTGAATCAACAGGTGTAGGTGCCAAGAACAGCGATTTTGTGCATCTCCAGAGATCATCTCCAATGATCTCCGGAGACAATAACAAAGAACCATGACACCTGAAGTTTTGAAGATATGGGGAATGCCTCTCTGGAGCTCTGCGAGAGTCTGAAGTATCTTCGGAGCTGCAGACAGGAACAACTATCTCTGGTGCCTCCTAAGAACAAGGCATGTTTCCAAGTAGTGCTGCTAACCAGACACTTTCAGCAGTGATCTTAAATACCCCTCACTTCACTCAAATCATCACCTGAGTGGTGAAGGGTCAACTATTAGTTAAACTGCTGAAGTTTTATCTTTTCAAAGATTTTGCATGAGTTACGAATTGAACTAATCCAATATCCTTATTTTCAAGGCTTTGATACCCAAGTGTATTAAGACTTAAACTTGGACCTCTGAGTGGACTTCTGTTCCACTCAAGTCTACCTTTCTCGCATGGTGATTTTTCATAAGTTAGACAGTTAAGTACAATAAAGAGATGGTGTCATCTCATAGAAAAACTCGTAGATAAGTTCAGTGATATATCATCACTCATTTTTATATATACTCTCAGAACTAGTAGAAAAACAACATGATAAAATTATTCTAACTCTCGAAGATCTCAGTTCTGTTATAGCCATATTTTCATGAATACAGAAATGAATGAATTAGACTGAGTTTAGTTGTGATCATCTTTTGTGCCGATTTCCTGCTATAGCCTTTAGCCTCAAGGGTGTGGAGCAAGGGCCCACTCTCACCACTCAGGCAGGAGGCTAGTATCACTATTTTATTGTTTCAATTTTCTCTTATAAATGTGTTTCTTGTTTTAATAGATAGATGCATGTTATTGTTTCTTTGCTTTAAGTAAATTTCCTGTTTTATTCTATTTTCCAGCACTCATTACATTTATTCAATAAGCAGATAGATTAATCTTTCTTTTAAAAATTAGGACTAGCTATAAACTGGTAACTATAGAATCCCTAGTTGCAGACAGCCATGGACACAACCCTAGTTCTTTGACATCTGAAAATAGATTAAATGATGAGGTACAACGACACCTTGTCATTTTTGGCACCGTTACTGAGGAATAGTTTGTGTTAATTAGGGACACTGAGTTAAAATAGTTTTTAGAGTAGATCTGTATGGTTAGAGCTAGAGATCTAAAATGAAGATATATTAAGCAAACACCCCAACAATACACCATAAGGGAAAGTAGTGGGGTGGTACAAAATCTTGTTGAAGAAGGAAACCTAGATCTTAATTTGGAACCTACACTTCAAAATAGTAATCCCTTAGATCATCTAGACATTCCACTTGCCAATTACATCCAGGAGTTACAACAAAAAGTTGAGGCAGATCCTTTGGTAGAACCTAATTTCCTAGAGCCTTAGGAAGAAGAACCAGTACTAAACATGGAAAATGATAATCATGGGGAAGAGGAAAATCAAGCTCCAAGAACCTTCTCTTATCCTATTGTTTTGGCTGCTGGAGACAATGCTCCTATGAAAAATATCTCACCAGCACATCTGCCAAATTTTAGAGGACTTTCTTCTGAGGATCCAGATCAGTTCTTGTTTGAATTCAAAGTAGTCTGCCAAACTTATGATTATGGATCAGATAACCAAAAACTCAAACTGTTCCCTTCAACCCTGAAAGATTCTGCGATGAGATGGTTTATGGGTTTACCCCAGGGTTCTATCTGTTCTTGGGATCAAATGGAAATAGAGTTTTTGGAAAAATACCAAGATTATTGCAGATCCAGTAATAAAAATGAAAAATTGTTTAAAATTAGGCAGGGGGAGGAAGAATCCTTAGAAGATTATGTGGATAGGTTTAATTTTGCCTTGAGAAGGTATGGCAATCCAGTGGATCACTCCTTGGCCAAAACCCTGTTTATAAAAGGATTGGATAAAGAATCAAAATAGGCACTGGACCTAATGGGAAAAGGGAACATTAACAAAATGGAAATACCTGATATAGAGGAACTCTGCAGGAACTATTCCAGAACCCAAGATGGAGTAAGGTCATCCAAAACCTTTAAAGGGAAGAATGAAATAGGACAGTTGATGGAGGAAATTGCAAATCTAAAAACATACATTTTGGTTCAACTAAATACCACATTGGATGGGATTCAAGCAAAAACCAGAACAAATGATCAAAGCAGAGCAACTGAACTGCTCTCCATCTATTGTCCTAGGTGTAGAAACAAACACCTGTTGAGAGAATGCCCCTTTGACAAATCAGAGATTTGTCAGATCTGTGATATGGAACATCCTACCAGTCAATGTAGTCAACTTCCAGCCTTGAAAAGATTGAGTAAAAAGAATGTTGTGATAGAAGAGGAGTTGAACTATTTGGGACAAAAACAAACTGAAAATTTCCCTTACAATCAGTATCCAAACCAGTCTTCTTACAGGGGTCCTCCTAATTGGGGAAATAATCAATGGAATCCAACTTGGCATGGCCCTCAAAATAATCCTCCTTGGGGACAACAGGATTGGCCAAGTCAACATTGGCAAAACCAAAGCTGGTAAAACCAAAACTAGCAAAATCAGCCTTGGGGAAATCAACAGTGGCCACCACAGTTTGGATCACAAAACATGCAACCTCAATGGGGTCCTCAACAGGGATATCCTCAACAATACCAAGGACAACCTAGACGTTTCCAACCTCAACAGCAGGCTTTACTAACTGGATCCTCCAACACACAGGGTCAAACACAAAATGAACCAGTTAGTCAACCACCTTTACCAGCTCAACGTATACCAAACCCACGAAATAAACAGGGAGCAGCTGTCTACATGACAGAGCAAGAAAATCTGGCTGGAATTAATGCTATATATTCAAATAATCTCCAGCTGCATTCTGGGAAAGCATTCCCAAGACCTTCTCCTCCAACTATAGTTGAAATAACAAATGAAGAGGAACCTGAAAATCCATCCAATCAACCCCCAGAGGAGATTACTAACGAAAATATGCTAGAAAAATCACCCACAGACAACTCCGGAGTTTCTCCTAAAAGGGTGGCTCTGGAGAACAGTCTTGAACACAATTCTGATAAGAGCTCTGGAGATGCTCCGGAGATGGAAAAGCTAGCACCATACCCAGAACGGCTTAAATAGAATGCTCCCCAGAGAAAGATTCTACAAAAACAAATCCAAACCAATCAGGAATCAAAACTTTTACAAGAAATCAAGCAGCTAAACATTGAAATTCCTCTTCTCCAGGCAATCAGAGATGTACCGGAACTAAATCAGTTCATTAAACAGTATTGTATCAAAACACAGGGCAGAAAGAAAATCTTTCCCTCCACAATACAGGTGGAAGGAAAAGTAGTGGATTTATTGATGGGATAAATTCTCCTCCCAAAATATGGAGACCCTGGAAATCCTGTCATAACTGTTTTCATCTCGGGGGTAGAAATTTCAAATGTTCTGGTTGATTTAGGAGCAGCAATTAATGTGATGACAGTTCATACAATGGATAGGTTAGCTCTATCTGGTATTCAATCCACAACTACAATTCTTCAACTTGCTGATCAATCAGTAGCTGTTCCAAAAGGAGTAATCACTGATGTACCTGTTGTGATAGATTCATGGGAATTCCTAATGGATTTCTTAATACTAGAGCCTAGAAACCAGAGAAATGCTTATCCACTGATTTTAGGAAGACCATGGCTGGCTACTGCAGTAGCATCTATTGATTGTCGAACAGGAGATATGGTCATTTCTAATGGGATAGATCTAAAGAAAATATCTTTGTATCCTCCAACTAAACCATCGGTGCATTACACAAGAAGAGTATGGGTGGATGAACCAGAGAACATGGACAACAGTGCTTCATTAGCTATGGTAACCATTAGGGAACATCTGGGAGAACTAGAAGAAGAAGTATACTATGATACAATGGAAGACTCCACTCACATCCTAATCAATAAAGATGTGATGGAACTCACCCAAGATCCTTAGAGAGAACTTCTTATTTCTTCTCATTGTACCCTTGCCAACATTATTCCTTGTGGGGAAACCTTTTATAGGGACTTAGCCACCTTCCACATGTTACTCCCACATTCTTGTCCTCTCAATACCATGACACCAATGTATGGATCCACCACATCTATGGATCAAATCACAAAACAGGTCATGATTCTGCCAGGGAAAACACTTAATATAAATACTCAGTTAACAGCAAGTCAGGAAGAAAAACTTATCCAGCTTGTGGTCTCCCACTCAGCATCTTTTGCCTAGGAATACCAAGACATGAAAGGCATACCTCCTGAGATCTGTACCCATCATATCTACACTGAGGATATTAAACCTGTCACACAACCACAAAGAAGATTAAATCTTGCTTTAAAGGACACTGTCAAAACTGAAATAGAAAAATTACTCCAGGCAGGGTTCATATATCCAATCTCAGACAGTCAATGGGTCTCACCCCTTGTCATTGTGCCTAAAAAGAATGGGCAATGGAGGGTGTGTATTGATTATAGAGAACTCAACAAGGCTACAAAAAAGGACTACTTTTCCTTACCATTTATTGACCAAGTTTTGGACAACCTTGCTGGGAGAAAGTATTTTTCTTTTCTAGATGGATTCAGTGGGTATAATCAAATTCAAGTAGCACCTGAAAACCAAGACAAAACCACCTTCATATGCTCTTGGGGAACCTTTTCTTACAAAGTTCTTCCCTTTGGGCTATGCAATGCCCCAGCTACATTTCAGAGACTGGTTCTAGCTATCTTTGCTGAATTGGCTAATGAATGCATGGAGGTCTACATGGATGACTTTACTGTGTATGGGGATAACTTTGAGGAAGCTCTCACAAACCTTGGAAAAGTACTAAAATGTTGTGATAAAAATTGACTATCCCTTAGCCATGAGAAATGTTTTATGATGGTGGAGGAAGGAATTGTTTTGGGACACCACATTTTAGAAAAAGGGATCAGGGTGGATCAGAACAAAATAGAAGTAATCACACAGTTGCCTTCACCCAAAAATCAGACTGACGTCAGAAGTTTTTTGGGTCATGCAGGCTACTATAGGAGGTTCATAGAAAATTTTAGCAGAATAGCTGCCCCCCTGTTTACCCTGCTTAACAAGGAAATAGAATTTCTGTGGACAGAAGACTGTCAATCAACATTTGAAACTTTGAAGGAGAAGCTTACTATCACACCAGTCTTAAGGGGACCTAATTGGACTTTACCATTTCACATACAAACTGATGCTTCAAATGAATCCATTGGGGCAGTTTTAGGACAAAAGGAGGAAGGAGAAAGTATGCAAGCCATTTATTACATCAGCAAAAACCTTACCTCTGTAGAAAGAAATTATACTACAACTGAAAAAAGAATTCTTGGCAGTTATCTATGCTATAAACAAATTCAGGCATTATATCACTAGATATAAAATATTTGTGCACACTAATCATGCAGCTATCAAGTACCTAATGAATAAACGAGTAGTAGGTGCAAGGATCATCAGGTGGTTATTGATATTGCAGGAATTTGATATTACTATAGTTGATAATCCAGGGAAGTTTAATTTGGTTGCTGATTTTCTGTCAAGATTGCATACAGGAGGAGAAGACCAACCAGTGGAGGACAAATTCCCAGATGAACATCTTTTTGCCATATCCACTACTTCACCTTGGTTTGCTGACATAGCTAGCTACAGGCTTGTATACATCCCATTTTACTTCAAAGCAAAGAAAATGTTTAGTTAAAGAAATTTTATCCTACAAATGGTTGAATGGTTTATTATTTAAATGTGGTCCTGATTTCATTCTCCACAGGTGCTTAAAGGCAGATGAGACTTTTGATGTGTTGAGAGTATGTCATGATGAACCATCTGGTGGCCACTACTCTTTCCACAGGACAGTCCACAAGATCCTTGGAGCTGGTTACTACTGGCCTTCTCTTCATAAAGACACAAAGAAGTATGTGCAGCACTGTGACCAGTGCCAAAGGATGGGGCAACTGATCTTTACCCAGGAAATGCTACTACATCCTCAATTCATGATGGAGCCGTTTAAGCAATGGGGTCTAGACTTTGTGGGACCCATTTCACCACCATCATCAGGCAAGGAGTATATTCTGGTGTGCACAAACTATGTTACTAAGTGGGCTGAGGTTCAAGCATTACAGTTTGCAAGAGAAGAAAAAGTTACTGATTTCCTCTATAATAAAATTTTCTTGAGATTTGGAGCCCCAAGATCAATAGTTTTAGACAGAGGACCTCAGTTTACTTCACAAGTAATCAAGGCATTCACAGATTTATACCAAGTCAAGCACATAAAATCTTCACCTTACCATCCTCAAGCAAATGGGTAGATAGAAGTAACTAATAGAGAACTTGAGAATATTCTAACAAGGACAGTGGCAATGAATAGAAAAGATTGGGCTAGTAGATTAGCTGAAGCAGTTTGGGCTTACAACACCACTTAGAAGTCCACAACAAAGTTTTCACCATATGAATTGGTTTATGGGAAAAAGCCTATATTATCTATAGAATTTGAACTCCAAACACTTAAAATTGTATTGGATGTTGGTCTGCCATTGTCTATAATCTAGCAAAATAGAATTTTTTAGCTCAACGAGTTGGATGAGATTCGGACAGAAGCCATTTGGTTCAATACCAGAGGAAGTAGTGGCATGACCAACACATTAAGAGGAGGACATTTCAACAAGGAGATTGGGTTCTCCTTTATGATTCTAAATTCAAAGAATTCAAGGGGAAATTGCAGACTCACTGGCTGGGTCCTTATCAAATAAAGGACGTGTTTGAAAATAGAACTGTATTATTGCAACCAATTGATGGGAGCACAGACACATTTCTAGTAAATGGTCACCGAATAAGGCTCTACAAAAGACCATCTACTAAAGAAGAGTTTCTAAATAATCTATGTTTTGATACAGGGGATACATCCTCTGTCACGATGTTGGATTGAATTATTCTAAAATTGATCTAAAAAAAAAAAAAGGAGGTTGAAAACCAGCAATGGCCGCCTTCTAAAAAAAAGAAAAAAAAAAGAGGTTGAAAACCAGCAATGGCTGCCTTCAAAAAAAAAAAGAGGGAGAAAGATGGAAAACCAGCAAATGGCTGTCTTTCTCGACCAAAGGAGTTGAAAACCAGTAAAATGGCGGTTCCCTTCTCCAGGACAGTTGAAATAATTAAGCTCCAAATGTGATCAGTTGCAAGAAGTTGGCCCAATGCATCTCTGGCGCTTCTCAGGTGGAAGCACCTCTAGCGCTTTCCAATTAGGAGCACCTCCGGCGCTTCTCAGACGGGAGCACCTCTGGCGCTTTCCAATTAGGAGCACCTCCAGTGCTATATTAATAACTCCGTCAATCTCCATAATAAGGGAGGGACCCACCTCTCTAGTTGGTAAAGTAGATAAATCATATGATGAGGTCATCATGACTCATCCTCTACTTCATCACAAAGAGTAATTGAATTAGAATAATAATAATTTGCAGGAGTGTCCATGAGCCGGTGCTGACATCACCTAAGGGCGTGAATTTTTGAGCCACTCAGCGCATTGATTGTAGGTCACATGCAAGTGAAAAGTGGACATCATCTCAAGCCGCTGCTTAATTGCCACGACGCGTGCAGTTTCCAAAACGACGCAGCATTTCTCGCATGTACATCGCCTCATCATTAAAACTGATCTAGGTAAATCTGTTTTTAATTAATCATTATTAGTAACTATCTTGTCTTTCTGTTTTGGGTGCTGCCACGATGACACATCCTTCCGCCGTCATTTCCTTCTTCACATCCAAGCATGCCGCCATCTGTGCCTTAATGCCACCTTACCTTCGGAGTGCCTTGTCAGTTTGCTACATTTATGGCTGCCTTGGTCCCTTAACCCAACTGCATAAGCCCAGCCTGAAAATAATATCCCTCATTCAAACCTCTAGAATAGGCTGAAGCATAAGGTAAATTAAACAACTCTCTAGAGTCTATAGAGCAATTTGAACAATACTCCAGAGCCCACAGAGATAAGAGGGAAAGATAGACTGTAGATTGGGGAGGTAAAAGAATAAACACAGAAGGTGGCATCAATTTAGCAATGGGGGTCAAGAAAAAGTCTGAGCTAGAAAATACTGCGGGTCTTCTGAAGGATGCAGTTGCAGCAAACATTTTAAGGGCTGTTGGATGGTTAGATTTCCTAGACAAGTTTGAGGGGTTTCAGGAGGATATTGTGGACGAATTCCTTAGGAATTTAAGAGACAACCAGACAACTGTGAGAGGAAACCAAATCAGTCTCTCCTCAACAATTATCAGCCACATTTCTGGACTTCCCGAACAAGGTGAGAGGTTCTACCACTTGAAAACCTTATATACTAATTTAATTAGAAATTTTTCTGTTCATGGTCAACCTGATATTCAATTACATATGAATAAGAATGAGGTCAAAGGAATTTTGAGGTCCACACTCCCAAACCCTTGGGCAACTGTTGCTACTTGGTTAATGAAGTACTTTACCTGTGATCCAATTCTCCATAGTTTTAGAGCCTATAATGAAAATGTTGATTTTTCTTAGACATGGAAATAGGCACCCTGAATATAGCATAAATATCTCCAATTTCTTGTATTCTACCATCAGGGCAACTGCAGAGAAATATCAGCAGGATAAGGGACCCATGAAACATCATGGCCTCATCTTTCTGGTGGTCAAGCACCACTTCCTATCTCAGGCTAATGGAGAAGAACTATTGCAAAACTTTCTTGAACACAACCCCCTGGTCAGAGAACCAGAAATAGCACAGCCAGAAGGGGAGAATTCTCCTTCTCACTAGGATGAGGAAACTGAGCCTTCAACATCCTCCATAGCTGTTCACAAAGGGAAGTCACCCTCACAAGAGGCCACTTGATCTGCAGCCCCTGTTCCTGACAAAAAGAGGAAAGGAAAACAAATTGCAGAATCTGCTCCTACACGACCCCTGTACATGACTCGGTCAGTCAGGCAAAAGATGACTCTACCTGAGGAATCTTTGCCTAAGGAATTAACAGAGGAAAAGTTAGGACAAGGAATTGAGGAAAAGTGGTGGGCTAAAGAACCTTCCCATGGTTCAGATGAGATCCCTCTGGTCAGGAAGAGGAAGTAAAGTAAAAATTCTCTAGCACCATCTGTTCATGAGGAGTCAAGTCCAGTTTCAATACCACCATGTGCTCCAGAGACAGGAAACTTACACACTTTTACTATCTCCTTAGATTTTGAGGAAGGGAGACCTGCTACGGAGGCACCAGCCCCACCTTTGCTCCGGAGAAGCAAAAGGAAGAGATAGCTCTCACAAGTTGAGAAGGATACTACCCTGCTCACTAAGGCACTCTTGGAATTGAGAACATGTGAGGACAAAACTGGCCCTTCATCAGTGCTAGCAATAGCAGAGGATCCTTAGGACAAGAGGACTGAAGAAGGAGGAACAGGGCAAATGGACACATTAGGAAGACCAGGGCAGATGGCCATGGATAACATTGATGATCAACCAACAGCCGCAGAAACAGAGGCAGAAACTCTATCTCATCCCTCTGACCAAGAGGATATAGAAATCTCAACAGAATAGCAATTGATGGAAGAAATTGAAAATTTAAAAAGAATGCTCTGGGGAAAGAATTTGATTATTACTGACCTCAAGAAGGTCAGAGAAGAGGTGGAGTTGGAGCTGAAACAAACTATTGCAAATATCTAAATAGACCTCCAAAACAAGGATAAAATCATCCAGGAGAAAGAGGCAGAGTTGGAAGCACAGAAATGTGAGGCAGCCAAATGGATGGAAGAAAAAGAGAAAGAAACAACACAGAAGGTTTCTGAGTTCACCATGGCCAGAGACAATGGCCTCATAATAGTGGCGGCACTGGTTGAAAAGGTACAAAGCCAGGATAAACATCTAACTTGGGCCAATAACAAACTGGATGACCAAGAAGAATATATTCAAGAATTGTCTGGCCCAAGGGACACCAATGAGCAGGAAATTCAAACAGATGCCTATGTGGGTCCAATCCCCATTGACATTCCCAAAGCACTGTTTCATTGGGAGAAAAGGTGTAGAGAATTTGAGGCCTTCAATCCAATGTTGCAGTTACAAAGGGCAGTCACTGCCAGAGCAAAAAGAATAGCAGCTTTGGAAGGCAAAATTATTAAAATGGCCTCCCTTTCCTCAAAAAATTTATCCTGCAGGCCTCCAAGTGCCAGCTATTCAATGTTCTTACAGGAGAGGGTACTGCAAAGGAAAGTCTCCTTAGTCCTGTCTGACATAACTGAGGATATTGAAACAGCAGAAGGATTCATGGCAGTTTACACCAGGAGCAATGATGAAGACAAAAACTTCCTATGTGAGTTGTACCTGCATGGGTTCTGTATTAATGATATAACCTTCATTATTAATCACTTTGTGGGAGAATGTCAGCTTAAGGCATTCATGTCCCTAATGAGAAACCAGCAGATCTGGAACGAAAGGATGGAAGATCATCTCCAAAAGGATTTAAAAACAGATCTCTTCATCAGGAAAGAATGTCCCAATCCTTTTGCCCTTTGGACCCAATTCAGGTCCCTTATCTATCATCCTGAAAATGCAACCAGAATGTTGCCATTATACCTGAAAAGTTTGCAGGAATGCTCCATTGACTTTGGTCTTTTTATGGTTAATTCAGCAAATTCTGTACTTGCTATAGCAAAGAGGAGATGGAATATTTTGACCCCAGAGCAGAAGCTTAGAGAGGTGGTCACCCCTGCAAACCTGAGATTATTCATGAGAAAGGCAAAGTTGATATCCAAACTAATGGATACACATAAACAGGAATGGATGGGTGGACAGTTCAGGCCTCCTCTAATAATTGAACCACTCACTGTATGGACAGAACAACTGGAAGATGAAAGATTACAGAACTAGTTGAAGCAAGTTGATAAGTACAGAGGAAATGGTAACACCAACAGAACCACTTGGACCACCTATCTCCAGGATTATAGACTGACTGACAGGCTGCTTCGCCAAAATAAATCCAGAATGTGAAAAGCAAGAGGACCTGCCAAACCTTAGGTATGGGGGGGATGATGAGTGCCAAATTGCACTCATGAATTACATCTTTTTGCCTCTCTTTTTCCCCTCTCTCAGTTTATCTTCCTAGTGTCTGCACCCAAATAAGTTAACAAGATTGTTCTATTTTGTGATTAATTAAGATAGATTACTTAAGATTAGAATTTTTGATTAAGTGATTAATGTGTGTGGAATTAATGGAAAAATGTAGAACTTCTCTCTCTTTTTGAATCAACAAATGTAGGTGCCAAGAACAGCGATTTTGTGCATCTCTGGAGATCGTCTCCAATGATCTCATAGAAAAACTGGTAGATAAGTTCAGTGATCTCTTTTTGAATCAACAGTTAAGTACAATAAAGAGATGGTGTCATCTCATAGAAAAACTGGTAGATAAGTTCAGTGATATATCATCACTCATTTTTATATATACTCTCAGAAATAGTAGAAAACAACATGATAAAATTACTCTGACTCTCAGAGATCTTAGTTCTGTTATAGCCATATTTTCATGAATACAGAAATGAATGAATTGGATTGAATTTAGTTGTGATCATCTTTTGTGTTGATTTCCTGCTATAGCCTTCAGCCTCAAGGGGGTGGAGCAAGGGCCCACTCTCACCACTCAGGCAGGAGGCTAGTATCACTGTTTTATTGTTTCAGTTTTCTCTTATAAATGTGTTTCCTATTTTAATAGATAGATGCATGTTATTGTTTCTTTGCTTTAAGTAAATTTCCTATTTTATTCTATTTTCCAGCACTCATTACATTTATTCAATAAGCAGATAGATTAATCTTTCTTTTAAAAATTAGGACTAGCTATAAACTGGTAACTATAGAATCCCTAGTTGCAGACAGCCATGGACACAGCCCTAGTTCTTTAACATCTGAAAACAGATTAAATGATGAGGTACAGCGACACCTTGTCAAGTATTTCGGATGCCGACTGGAAAGATGTTGAATTCCTTTGTGCGGATATATATACCGGATGGATTTTGATGTGAAGGTGTGTGTGGTAAGTGGTGAAGTGCGAAGAAAAGTAGAGAGCAGTGTGGAAGTAGCAATACAGGTCCGGTATGTGACAGAACAGCAGCACTAAAACAGAGGAAGAATGAAGTGCAGTAGATCAGTATATTGAGCCTAACTGGAACTGAACCTCAACATATGTGGATGCTTCTCATCAATTCAAGTACCTGGTTTCTTTCTATAAACTATTGTAGGCAGTGAGCCTCTTGTGAGCAGTGTGCTCGGGCAGTGAGCCCTAATTGGCAAGTGCCATTTTTTCTTTCTATTCTTTTAACAGAGAATATAATCTTGGGTTAGTCACCTCGTGGTTTTTCCCTTAACCGGGTTTCCACATAAAAATCCTTGTGTTATGTGTGTTGATTTCTTTTTTTCTCTCATGATAATGTATGGTTATATGTTTTGATGTTGCACTAATTGTTAAAGAACAAAAGAAAGTTGAATATTTAAGATAACTGATTCACCCCCCTCTTAGTTATCTGCCTTGTTTCCAATAGAACCAACAACTCATATCACAATACAGGGATCACATTACACACAAACATAACACAAATGATAGAAAGGGGCCACTCTTGCGAGTTGGACTAAAACAAATCATCCTCCCCTAACTTGATTATAAAAATGGACAGAGGACAAGGGGCTCTAGGGACTACATCAAGCATGGTGAGAAGTGCTAGAGCCAAACCTTGTTTGAAGATGTTAAATTTTGCTAGTCAAGACTCGACATTCATTAGTGGAATGGCCAAGCACTTGATGATATGCACAATAATGTGTTGAATGATTATTACGTTGAATATTTTTATGTTTTAAAGGAGGATGAGTGATTAAGCAGTTTTTGAGTAGACTCAGCAACATACACTCTTGTTAAGAAACAAGGGAAGATGTAGGAGGACTAGGAAGCAAACTTGTTTGTTGTGAATATGGTGGCGAGAACATAGGAGAAGGTCGGAAACCCAAACCTACCTTACACAAGTGTGGATTAGGTTCCACGGTTTCCTTAATTCCTTGTTATTTACATCCTAACCCTTTTCCATTGTATCCTTGTTTTGAAAGCATATTGAATCCATGCCCATAATGCTTCTCTAAGACCAAAGGATGAAGAGAGGTTATATGGCTAGCTTTTTTGAAAGAAGAAGGATCATTATTTTCATCATGGTGAAAAGGGTCAAAATTTGTTTCAATAATCCCATGGGGGTTGAAATCTAAAGAGACTGCCTTATTACAAAGACATGCATGACAACTAGATGATTCATTAGAATGAGATGATGCTTTATCACAAATGGTCACCATTCTTGTAGGGGAAGGTGGATATTCATCTATTTTAAAGGTTCCTGTTGTTGATTAGGAATGCACACGTGATGCAAAGTTGTGATACTCAACAATCTTTCGAAACATGGGATCAAACTCAAGCTGTGGGTGACCTATGTCAAGTTTGAACCTCCAGATTGTGGGTTGGTTCCCTTAAAATATTCAATTGGATCTATGACTTGATGTGGAAAAGGGTTAAAAAGGATCTTTCTCAAAGCAAATAAAACTGTAAAAGTATGGTGATGAACCTAATAATGATGAAAACTTCGCAATCTAACTCACAATAGATCTCAAAAAATCTATCCACACAAACCACTTTCAACAAATTATCACAAAAATGTTTCTAAGGGAGGTTGGAAAATATTTTTGTTTGAAGGAAAAGGGGTTTTTCACAACATAAAATAAAGGTTTTCCAATTGCACAGACTAAGACCTATGGTTTTCAATGCTATCTAACACAAACAAGTACTAATGAGACAATGATTTTAGAGGTTCTGATGTTAAACACAATAAAATCTCATCAAATCACTCATACAAGTTGCATTAATGGAAGGTAGATACTTGATCACATAGAAAAATAAAGGAAATAATTGTATAAGACAAAGTATAGAACCTGTAACCTACCGTAATCTCTATAAATCTACAAATAAGTGAGTTACAAAACCTATTTCTCTCTCAAAGTGTAAAGAGCAAAAAGGCAAGAACTGAAAAAAAAATGAGTTAAAAACAAACTCTGTCTCTCAATGTGTCAAAGAGAAAAGAATGCAAGAACTAGCAAAACCTAAGTTTTGCTTTACAATATATAGTTTGCTCTCTCCAAGAGGCATGAAAAAATAACTACAGCTAACTGCCTCTAAAAATAAGCCCTCCAATTTGATCCACGAGCAAACAATGAAGTCCCTAAAAATAAGGGTCAAAAATGCCTCAAAATGAGCAAAAATAGCTCTAATCTACTAGTCTCCATGTGTTTGATCCAAGAGTTGACCAATTTTCTTTATTTTGACCTCCAAGCCATGCAAAAAGACCTCAAAAGACCTTAGTTAACTTAACTCCTCCATCTTGCATGATTTTGCATGTGTAGATCATGTGGAAAATTAATAAAGTAATCATTTGCATGACTTACTCTATTATGAGTTTCAATTTGTCTAATTTCTCCAATTTTACAACTTGTGACAAAATAATAGTCATTTATAAAATATTACTTTATTAATTTATTTACATGATATATCATTGTAAAATTATGAAAAAATGGAAGAAAAGAAAATACCATATATCTCCTCTCATACTTTATGCATTATCATCTATTACCTTATATTGAATAAGGCTTTTAACACTCCATGCAATTCTATCATTCTTCACATTCGAATGATTACAATTTTTTGACTTTGTAAAAAATCAAAGGAAGAAAAGATGTGATATGACATAAGTCTTGGCCTCATGGGCCCCTGCATAATCATTAGGTTTGAAGACTCTTTCAAGTCTTGACCACGGGGTGGAATGATTTTTTTAACAAAAGTCAAAAAAAAAATGGGAAAAAGGAATCATCAAGCTCTTGGCAAAAACAAAGGGTTTGAAACCCTAAGTGTCATTTGTTTGCTCCTCCTTTCGGTCTGCTTGTGTGGCTGCCATGCTCGGTGAGGGTTTGCTCCATCCTTCTGGTTTTCTACCATTTCAATGGCCATTCTTAGTCTTCACTTGGGCAGTCTTTGTGCAGGGATGAAGGTGAGTATAGCTTTGAGGTTTTCATTGGCATCTTTTGGCATTTATGTGGCTCTTCTTAATGCTTAGTCGCAGTTGTGCATACACTATCAACTCTATGACAATTTCTTCTTTGTCTCTCTGTGTCTCCTTTATCTGCAACTGTATCTTTGTTTTGAGAAGCTTCACACATGAAGAGGCCATCGCTGTGTGTTTGGCATGAAAAATGAGGTGAGTTTCCTTTGTTCGGCCCACAACCCTTCTATGTATGCATATTATTGATAAGGTTTAAAGGTCGAATTGGATATCTATTTTCTTTGAAGAAAATATCTTCTCTGCCATGGGCATGGCTTCTATGGCTCCTTCTCTTCTCTCGGCTTCACTTCTGTATTTTTCCTTTTGATTGTATACAAAAATAGTATAAGGGTTTCAAAAAAATTTATGATGAGAGTTTGATATTTTCCTGAATAAAAGGCCTCTCCTATAATGGCCATGCCTTTATCACCTTCTATATAGCATTTACTTTCACTGTATATAAAAAAAAGTAACAAGGGTTTCACATATGAGATGGGTTTTGTATTTTCTGTTCAGAATGGCCTTTTTGCTGTCACGGCCTACATCATTTTGATCTATGTAGACACAAAAAACTAAGGGTTTCAAAATTGTAACAAGGGTTTTGCCATTTTTTCAAAGATATAGGCCTTCTGGGTTATGGCCATTTCATTTTCTCTTATTCCTCTGTATCATTTCTTTTCACTGCATTTCCTTCCTTGTCTTTGAATACATAAAATTGCACTTTAGGGTTTCAAGAAATAATAAGGGTTTGATAATTTTCTAAATGATAAAACCCTCCAGGCCACGGTTTTCTATTTCTTATATTATATATTGTTTCTTTCTTTTGTAAAAATACATCAGAGTTTTCAAAAATGCAGATGGTTTTTTCATTTCTGATAAATAAAACTAGGCCTTCCAGACATGGCCTGCTACTGAATCTTACTCCATTCCTTTTTACTCTCTTTTGCATAACTAAACATGCTTAGGATTTCTAAGAAAAGAATGAGGCTCTATGTGAAAAAAAAAACTCCAGGCTCAACTGGTAATAATGCAATCTTATTTATCTATATCTTGTTAGAAACCCATATGGGTTACCTGTATTTGCTTTCTTAAACAGTTTGTTCTTGACAGTGGTTTCAAAACACAAAATGATAATATGAGTACTCTAGAATAAAATGACTCTGTTCAAATCAGTATGTAAAAAGAGGAACATTTAGAACAACACACTCTTTTATCTAGTAAACTGGTATAACATTCTCCTTGTCATTCTTTTATATGTACCTTATTATATGACGTGAACTTGACATGATATGTCCTTTACTTGAACCATCTCCTATAGTTTCATACACATTCAGATATTGATCAATATAGCATAAGTATACAATGGTGGCATAATGCTCCAATCTGTGGCATGGTTGTACTTCATTTCATGATGTGAACATGATAACTTGTTTTCTTAAACTACCACCTGTAGCTTATTATTCTCATCTCCTGTAGATGTTATAAACATAACTTATACATAGAACGATGATGAACTGTGATATGACTATAACATGATATGCTTTGTCATTTATGCTCTTTTGTAACAAAGACATTGTACCTTCTACATACTGAAAATACACATGACAGTTTGTCCTTTTATAATGTCTCTTGTAGCCTTCACTTCATGTGGATCAACATTCTATGAGGTTGCTATTTGATCACCTCATGACAGTTCTGGCAAACTTCATTCTCAGTTGATTCTTTACTTATCACAAGACTATTCTGCATTGCACTTGTGTACTTTTTATGACATCTTAAGGTCTGATTTTTCATGATGTTTGACCTACCTAGATGACTTCTTATATCTATGGCATAAATATGAACAACAGAAACATATTTCAATGATGATAGAAATAAAGAAGAGTACCTTCTCATGACTGAACGTTTGTATTCTACATATTGATGTTGATAACTGAGAGGGGGGGTGAATCAGTTATCCTAATAATTTAACTTTTTGTGCTTTCTTAACAGTTAATGCAACATCAGATCAAATAAGCAAGCATAATCATGAATGGAAATAACACCAATACACATGACACAATGATTTTGACGTGGAAACCCTGTTAAGGGAAAAAACCACGGGGTGATTAACCCAAGATATTATTCTATGTTAGAAGAATAGAAGATACAAAATGGCACTTGCCAATTAGGGCTCACTGCTCAAGCACACTGCTCACAAGAGTTTCACTGCCTACAAAAGACTTATTGTATACACAAAGAAAACTTGAACTAATGAGAAGCATCCACACATGCTGAAGTTCAGTTCTGGTTAAGCTCAATAGACTGATCTGCTGCACTTCATTCTTGCTCTCCTTAAGTGTTGCTGTCCTCTTACATTCTGAACCTATTTTCCTACCTTTTATACTATTATGCTTTTATTCACACTTCAATACATTCACACAACTACCTTCACATCTAAATCCATCTTGTATATATATCCGCACAAGTAATTTCAACACTTTTCTAGTCGGCATCCGGAATAGTCAATATTATCTCAAACTCTGGTCTGTCGGCTGAATTCTTGCATACTAGTAAATGCGGATCAAGAATATGCTTGTAGAAGTCTTCAATCATGTCGGCCAATCATGAACTTAGTCATTAGCAATATCTCTTCCAGATTTTAGTCTGACACTCTGCCGGTACAGTTCTTCCTCTGTCTACTCTGTCAAACAAGAACCCAACACTCAAGTGTTCATATCTCTTCACCCTTCCATCACCGGAGGCTAAATCCTTGGAATCTATTAGTCAAGGTATTCATATGACTTCACCAAATCCACACTTTACTGAAATGCTTCCTGTGATAGATCCGGACTTGACTGTCGGACCTTGCTGACTGCTCTGTTCTTGCTTACCAGATCATGACACTTCTTCAATCTGACTTCTGGTAGAGACTCATCATGTCTTGCGGATGTGTGGGATAACCTTTGTTGCCATCAATGACAACATTCATGAATCCATATAGTGTCTCTTGCCAATAATCTCCCCCTTTGGAATTGATGGAAACACTTAGTGAAAAATGACTAAGTGTCACACTATACTCCCCCTTGGCTGATGCTCTATCTCTATGTACATTTTCTGGAGCTCCCCCTTAGCTGGATTCATCATTTTTCACTACTCATCACTCCCCCTTTGACATCAATGGCAAAGGGTGGGGTCCACACACCAAAATTTTCAAAAGTTAACTTAGTCGCATAAGTATATCATCCGGTTGCACTCTACATATACTTTAGTATGTTTGCAAAAGTGTTTTTCAATTGTACAACTTCGGTTGCCCAACTCAGCTTCATCCTATCCAAAATTGATATGTGACCACTCAACAGGAATGCAAAAGCTTCTGCCTTCTTCAGATCTATCGGATCATTTGTCTTGGCGGTGGTTTGAGCATCACTTAGGGCCTCATGCATGGCCTCCAACTTAGGAATGATTATTCTTCTAAGCTCATTTAACCTGTCGATTATGTTTTTCTTTTCTTTCTCTAGCTTCTTAATTTCATCCAAGACTGCAATAGTCTAACATTCTTGATTTACTATGGATGAGGTAAATGGATCAAAATTTTGAGAAAGTTTTGTTAGTTTGATCTCCTGTTCTTTCATTTTCTTCTCAATCTCCATTGTTGCTTTGGACCATGATAGACAAAATTTATATATTTCCCCACCATCTTTAAGAGCATTTTCTAAGCTCTTTATCCCTATATCCATATTTCTTCTATCATTTGATATTAGACTTAGTACTTCTAAGAATCTTTTATCCAAAAACTCTTTCCAGACCTTTTCCTCAGCTGATTTCTCTAAGGACTCAAAATGAGTGCTGACTGAACTAACAAGAGATTTAAGATTACCTGATGAGGAAGCCGATGAATCCTTCAGAAAGGATGGCATGATCTTTTCAAGCACACCGGATGCAGTTTCTATTATCTCACAGTCTTCCATGTGAGACTTCAAGAGTTTTTCTTTTGCCTTTGCATTAGCAAATGAAGCTATCTTCATTGTTTCTACCGGGGAAAGAGAATCAAAATCAAATGGTCCTAGTAGAAGTTCCGGTTCATCAATTTCCATTGTCTCTTTGTTTAGGAAATGTTTGACAATTTCTGCAGTGTCTCTTGCCGGAGATAGAGTTTTCTTTTCTTCTGCAGTCTTAAAGCTGTCATCTTCTTTTCCCTTTACTTCTTTTTCTTTCTCCTTTATTCTTTCTTCTCCTTTGGATCCGAAGTCAGCAGGAGAAACCAGAGGAGTAATGTTTGTTTGTTCATGAGCCACCTTTTCCGGAGTAGAGGATTCCAAGCCCTTGTCTTTACCTTCATCGGAGTCCATTACTTCTTCTGTCATTGCCTCAGTAGATTCTTTTTCAACACTTGTAGCCGAGGGATCAACACCCAAGTCCTCTATAATAGGAATGTTGAATCTTGAGTATGCCTTCCGCAGGATTTCTTTTGTTTCTTTTGCCACTTTATTAGTTTCTCCAAGCATGAGTTGATTCATTCTAGTCTTACTCCGAAACTCATCCTTGCAATCTTTGAAGATCATATCCATTTGTTTTGGAGTAATTGAAGGGTAGAGATGAATAGCTATCTGTTCTCTGATTTCTAGGTCCTTAGCCTTAGCATTTTCTTTTCTCATTTCAAGTTCCTTTTCCAAACTTTTAGGAATTAGAGAAATTATTTCAATCAAGACTTTATTGTATATGTTCAAGTACTTAACTGTGGCTTCCTCCAAGATTTTTCTATCTGCATCATTATATGCATCATAGAATTCTGTTATTGGTTGCAGGTTTCCATCCATAGTAACAGCTTTGACTACATCATCTGGGGACAGAGTGGGCTTTTCAACAAATTCTTCTGCCACCGCCACCTTATCTGCACCAAATACTTTCTTCTTCTTCTTCATCTTCTTGATCTCTTCATCAGATTCTGTCTCTTCTTCATCTTTCTGACTGATATAAGACCTTGTGGCCTTTGTTTTAGTTCTTTTCTCTACTTTATCGGATGATTTTGCTTCTAGTTTATTTGAGCTCTTATCAGTGGTAGGAGCAGAGCTCTTAGAAGATCTGGTCCAGGAGGAGGATTCTACCAGAGCACTTTGCTTTTCTGCCTCTTTCTTTCCTTTCTCAGTCCTTTCCTTCTTTTCCCTATTGGCATCAAGTGCCTCTTTTGAGATGCCAAAGCTTTTGGCAATGTTTTCTACTTCTTTTCTTACCTTTCTTTTCATCTCTGGTTGCCTTAGCTCAACATGGATCTTCACACTCAATTCTTCAAAGGTTCCAAACCTTTCTGCCTTGGGATCCTTTGGTTTACTAAGCATGTGCTGAACATGCATCTCTACGATTTTCTCATCCACCTCATACCCCATTGGCATGATCCACACTATTCTTGGTTTCACTGCCTCCATTAGGCACTGATCAGTCTCTACCATAAAGCATACTGTGTCTTTGTATTTATCAACTAGAGATTGGGGAATTCTCTCTCTAGCTTGCATCATGCTCTAAAAATTCTTGAAATATCCCCAAAGAGCTGTATTCTGTGCCTTGGCATCACCAAGCCCATGTATATAATCTCTGATCTGAATGGCTACTGGCCTATCATTCTGCCATACCCAGCCACTGGATCCGGGAAGCTCATTCATGTAATAAAAGAACAGACAGAGTATCAAACCACCGTATTTGAAGGAGTTCTTCTTATCCTTCTTTATCTTCTATAGATTCTCCAATAGTTGGTTCAGAAGGAGCTCACAGAGATCATAGTCTACATTCTTCCTCAACATTTCATAAGCAGTATATATAGCAGTTCCAGAAATTGAATTCTCCCTCCTGGAGTGATATATCTTATATCCAATTATCATTGATGCAAACTTGATATCCGGATCTGTGATATCCTCAATAGTCATAGCTCTTTTATCAAACTTTGATCCGGTAGCCTCACTTACAATTTGGTTTTTGACAGATTTGAGAATGGGCATCTCACCGGTTGGGTGTAATCTGGTTATAGCCTTAATGGCATCCTTAGTGATCTTAAACAGCCTATTCAACCACATGAAGTTGTCATGCATCCGGCTCAGAATATACCGAACCCATTCATCTTCTGAAAAATAGGGGAAATGAATGCACTGTACAAAATGTTTATCTCGATTAGCTTTATACTAGGTTTTGAGTTCGAATGAGTCATTTGTCAATTGCTTGTGATAGATATCGACCAACTTGGATTCCCCAAATTCTTCAATACTCGCATGAATATAAGCCCTAACATCTTCTACATTCAAAACCCCATGCAGAATGCTTGACAAAGCGCCTAGGGGATCAACTTCTAGGGATTTATATGGATGCTTCTTAAATTTAGGGCGAGGCCTATCAGAAATCTTCACTACATTTGGAGTAGCCATCTTTCAAAGATTTGCAGAGAGATATTAAAAATGGAAAATACCTTTTACGCTTCTAGGTTACACGAAGTGAGCCGGATCAATTGCTGGATGAATTAGATTCTGCAGATGATCTTTGATGGGCTTGAGGTATTTCTGTTGTAGAGCTTCTTTGCGTTTCTTCTTGAATGCAGAATGAACAAATGCTTAATGAGAAAACCCTTATATTTCTCTGCAAACCCTAATATCAAGTTGCAATAAATGCTCGACCTAAGTCATTCCAATTTTGCCTTATTCAGATGACTTGAAGAACCGGATCAATCTTGATCTAAACATCTTGCAGATCTTCCAAATCTTAACCATAGTTTATTTAGATGTTTCTCTTATGAACCCTTTAATCTGCAACTCTCCTTGTGCCAGTTCCGGCACCAATTGACTGGCTGGGGGAACAAGGTTTTCTTTGTGTCTCCCCCTGAGCCAGAGCTCACTTTTTAATTTCTGGAAGGAATATCAGCACCAGAGTCTGGTGCGGATCCATCCTCTACATTCTCTGTACTTTTCTTCACCCAAATCTTGTTCATCTCACTTTGAACTTCATCCGCATTCACTTTTTGTTTTCCCTTATCTTGATTCTGATTATGATATACCAGACCTCTTTTGTCCTGATTCTTGCTTCTACATAATTTTGCAATATGACCGGATCTATTGCAAATTTGGCAAACAACATTTCTTTGCATATTTGATTGATATCCTCTTGATCTGCATTGATTAGCCATATGACCCATTCTATTGCATGTAAAGCATCTACCATTGAATGAATTGTTCATTTGCATATTTCTGCAAACACTATCCAGAGAAGGATGTATTAGTCTGATTCATTCTCTTTCTGCACTAATTAGCTTTATGACCAAAGTTATTACAGTTGTGGTAGTATCCATTGAAGGATGGATATCTTTGAGCATTAGGCTGCCTTACTGGAGGTCTTCTAGGCCTATTCCTTGGGTTTTCTAATCCAAAATTCTTCTGATCGGATCGGAGCTTTCACCTTTTTCATATCCCAGGCCACACTTGTCATCTACCCTCTTTTGGCTTTCAAGAAGAACTTCAAGTTGAGCAGAGCTTATCTTGAATTTCTCTTTGTATTCATTTGCTGTTTGAAGATCCCTTTTAAGAGAGACAATTTGATCCTCAAGTTTTTCTTCATCATCTTTAGCATCTTCAAGATCAGATTCAAGATGTCTGATTATTCTATCCATCTTGTGGCAGTCTTCTGATTTTTCCTTGAGAGATTGTCTTAGATCATCTTCAAATTTTCTTCTTTCTTCAATTTCTTGGGTGAACTTCATAACTCCTGATTCCATTTCATGTCTTACCAAGATGATTTCTTTTGATAACTTTTCACATAACTTGGTTTTCTCTTTCAGATCTCCATTTGTATCATTGGCTTCACCTTGACTTGCCAATTGCTGAAGTAGCTCCTTTCTCTTTTTCATAGAGAGACTCAATTTCTCTTTTAGTTCTTTTATGAAATCATCAGCTTGTTTGAGTCTTTCCTTCAATTCATTGACTTTAGAGTTTGACTACTCAAGATCATCAAGGGCAGACTTGAGTTGCTCCCTTATACCATATACATCTATTTGAATTCCCAGATCTTCCTCAAGCTATTAGGCTCTGTTAGGAGGAACTTGGCTTTGATACCAATTGTTGATAACTGAGAGGGGGGGTGAATCAGTTATCCTAATAATTTAACTTTATGTGCTTTCTTAACAGTTAATGCAACATCAGATCAAATAAGCAAGCATAATCATGAAATGGAAATAACACCAATACACATGACACAATGATTTTGATGTGGAAACCCTGTTAAGGGAAAAAACCACGGGGTGATTAACCTAAGATATTATTCTCTGTTAGAAGAATAGAAGATACAAAATGGCACTTGCCAATTAGGGCTCACTACCCAAGCACACTGCCTACAAAAGACTTACTGTATATATGAAGAAAACTTGAACTGATGAGAAGCATCCACACATGCTGAAGTTCAATTCTGGTTAAGCTCAATAGACTGATCTACTACACTTCATTCTTGCTCTCCTTAAGTGTTGCTGTCCTCTTACATTCTGAACCTGTTTTTCTGCCTTTTATACTATTCTGCTTTTATTCGCACTTCAATACATTCACACAATCGCCTTCACATCTAAATCCATCTTGTATATATATCCGCACAAGTGATTTCAACACTTTTCTAGTCGACATCCAGAATAGTCAATATTATCTCAAACTCTGGTCTGTCGGCTGAATTCTTGCATACTAAGTAAATACGGATCAAGAATATGCTTGTAGAAGTCTTCAATCATGTTGGCCAATCATGAACTTAGTCATTAGCAATATCTCTTCCAGATTTTAGTCTGACACTCTATCGGTACAGTTCTTCCTCTGTCTACTCTGTCAAACAAGAACCCAACACTCAAGTGTTCATATCTCTTCACCCTTCCATCACCAGAGGCTAAATCCTTGGAATCTATTCGTCAAGGTATTCATATTGACTTCACCAAATCTGCACTTTACTAAAATGATTCCTCTGATAGATCTGGACCTGATTGTCAGACCTTGCTGATTGCTTTGTTCTTGCTTATCGGATCATGACACTTCTTCAATCTGACTTCTGGTAGAGACTCATCATGTCTTGCAGATGTGTGGGATAACCTTTATTGCCATCAATGACAACATTCATGAATCCATATAGTGTCTCTTGCCAACAATTGACAACTTGATTCAGAATCATTGCTTCTCTTAAGTGGGCATAGTTTATAGGAGCAACTACTCCCTTTCACTTATATCATGATGACTTCACTCTTTTTGCAAGTTGACTGTTCTAATGCATAGTATTGTCTTGAATGATGCATCCTGTCTTTTACAATATGATATCCTTTTCAAATGAATAAAAAGGAAAACATGTTGGGCTCAACCCTTGTGGGAGCCACATTTTCTCCACATGTTTTAATGTCTTCAAATCAGCAACTTTACTTTTCCTATACCTACACAGTGAACAAACAAGTTAGCATAAAAACATACCTCTTGAAGTTGATTGACCTTTCTCATGATGATCTGATTTATTGCACATGTCTGATTTGATCCATTCACATAAAATGCAAAATATCTACAAGTTGATATGTCTGTTGATAAAAGTATGTGATAATCTTAAATATCCAGAGCTTCTAACAGGGCCTTCCCCCAATTTTTTGAATGTACACTATCATGATCAGGAGCTGAAGATAAAGACATGAAGACCAACTCTCAACTGAGGACATCAACCTTATGATAAAAGGCAATGATGGATATTTAATATTCTCATGTGTTCTTTCTCTTTTCCTTTTATCATCAAATGTATAGCTTGCATGTGTCTGCATTGCTCGGTTTAGTCACTCCCATGGCTTGTGTGGGACACATTTAAACACTTCTTTAAATATGATTAGTTACTTTACCTTATGCAATTGATTTATGTATGTTTACTTTTTTGAATCAAATGCATAGGATAGAACAACTGAATCTGATATGAAACATATGTTCAAAATATGATATGAAATGACAATTTTATAAATATCTTTCTTTCACACTGAATTGTGATCACCTGAATAACTCAATTATCTCATAACTGAAAGATAAAACCAGTTAGATTTATTTTTTCCTTCATTGACTGTCTGATATCTTGCTATTAGATATTCACTTGTCATGATGGTTTGACAGTCCTGATTGGACTATCAGATTATCCTGTCAACTGATACTTATTTTCTTTTGTCAAGACATCATGCAGTCACTTATTGCATAACTTAAAAGTTTTCTTATATTCCTTTTGAAACAATCTGTAAATCAGGTCTAACTAAATTAGTTGTGAATATAATTTAGTAACATTTCTGGCAACCTCTCAGTGTTGTTTGCCTGCTAAACAAATTAGAACTAGTAGCCTTGCAATTCCATTGGGCATATGAGTCTTTTTCTTCCTGAAACTTTGAAAAAACCTTTCTTCAACTCAAACTGATAGAAAACTATAGCAACAAAACAAAAATTGAAACTAAAACTATTCTGGCCTGCTTAAGACATAGCCAACAAAATGTGCATCTGCACTTCTTAGAAAATGGAATACTAAACTAAAATTCTAACCTACCCTACACTAACCAGCCATTGAAGCTAGTCAAACAAACCCATTAACTAGCTTTGTAAAATAACTTCCCTTTCTAGTTAAGAAAGGATGTTTTGCAAACCTTTTTTCTATTGATAAGATATGATTCATAAGGACATACATTATAGAATGCTGCAAAACGCTCTGAAGAATGAAAACAAATTCACTCCCCATCTAACTATGATCATCTATACTGATGTTATGGGGTGAATGGATAGTCTGATTCTGCTGTTCTAAGGTTGAAATCTATTCTGTGGGTACAACAGCAATTTGCATCTTCCTTTTAAGCTCTTTTTCAATTAAATCCCTGATAGGACAACCTCTCGCAATGATAAACGTTTGGTTAATATTCCTGATGTCCTGATTTGAAAGAGTTAGTCCACTTGAATAACATGAAGGAAAACCTGTCTTTTTACCCTGATCTTGTTGATCACATACTGCTAATTCACATGGTATCAGATCATTATCAATGATAGAACAAAAATCCTCTATAATACCTAAAAATATGCTCTCATCTAACTAAAAATTTTGCACTAAAACTATATACTCATCATTTCCTGACTTAAGCTTTCGGTCACTACAAGAATCCAACAGATTGGCAAGCTCCCTATAGGCTAAACAATCGGGGTCTTGACAATCAGAAATAGAATTATCTTGAAAAGATTGAATTTCTTCAATTAGTTCACTTGGCTATTGTGTAAACAAATCAGATGTCTTATTCTCACAGAGAATATCATTTGATTTAGTTTCATATTCAACTTGGTAATCGATCCTATGATCATGCAAAACAAGATTGTTAGTCTCCAAAATGGGACTATCCTTTTGCTCTTCTAGCTGAACTAAGGCCTCCACCTCATCCTTGTCCTTTTGGACCAGTAGCACATCATGTCTTGCAATATCATCTAGCTATCTTACATCAGCTGGTAATTTGGGCACTTGTATGATGTCTTCACCTTGGTCAATAAAAGCAGGCAGCTGATCAAACAAAGAGACTAAATCCTCCTCTTTATCTGGTTTATTCTCCATTAGAACTAGGGTAAATTGTCTTTGCAATCAAAGACTTTCACCTTGTGTTGTCTGCATTCTAATTTCATTCATTTTATAAACAACATTAGAAAACTTTTTGAATGAATCAAAGTGCAAAGGATTCAATGTCAAGATTGAACCAAACCCTTCAACATATGTATTATGTTCCTTTTCAACTGGGGACACAATAAAAACAACAGAAACCTCCTGCTCCATATCTAATTTTTCTGATTTGGTGGCACAGGAAAGACTGCAAGAACCTTCAGCTACTGGATTGAAACTTGGAATCTTGATAGGCTTGGGCTCTAAAACCTTTTGTTGTTTTTCACCATACCAACTTGGAATCTTGATTGGTTTAGATACCACTACCTTTTCCTCTTCCTCATTTTGGATTGGTATGGAAGGGGTAGCCTTAATAAGATTTGGCATTTTGTAATCAAGATGCTTGGTCCGAGAAGGCTGCCATGGTTGTTCAAAATCTTGATGACTTGGTTCAGGCACTAGACGTGACTGACACTGAGGGCTAATAGGCTGATTTTGAATGCAAATGGGTTCCCGATCAAAATCACAACTTTTGAAACTTGAAACTTGATACCTACTAACCTCATTTTGAATAGGTTGATCTGGAATGAATGTAGCTGTCTAGATTGCTTGCCTTTGTACTTGTGCAAGCAAAAACTTCATATGCTCCTCTTTTGCTACTATCTCCCTTCTAAGACCTTCTTCAAACTATATCCTTTGTGCCTCCAACTCCTGCTCATGAATATAGGCATGATAATCTAGCTCTTCCTATTGCATTTTATATTCAGTCTCTCTTTTGATCTCTAACATATGTCTCTGATAATCCAAAGTAATCTCCCTAATGCTCATGTTGGTTTCGTACTGAGGTTGATTAGCAGAAAAAGTATGCTGATTAGGAATAGAATTGTCATTTTGGGACTGGTTATGAGCATAGGTAGGCTACCAAGAAGGCTGAGAAGGGGTGGGTGAGAGGTAAGAGTACTGTGCATGCTAATATACTATTGTTCCATGACTATTTGGGATAAAACTAGCAGCATGGCTAATCTGATATGGCTGATAAGATGATGGATTAGCAGCATTTTCATGATATGATGGATGATATGACATGTTTCCATGAAGGATAGACATGTTTACTCATTCAAAAAGATGGAAAGCAACTGAAACTAGAATTACTTGAATAAAACAACATCTGATCTTGTGAATCCTTTTCATAGGCTGTTAAATATAATCTATCAAACCAGAAAGATAGAGTCACCAGGTATTTTGAAATAACACCTCTAAAAAGGTTGTATTAACTATTGATCATACCAAAACAACAACAATAATAAGTTCTTTTGAACTGAGAATCAGTTCAAAGTCCCACCGGGCGTGCCAAAAACTGTTGTCGATTAGGATTGCACCCGTGATGCAAAATTGTGATACTCAGCAATCCTTTGAAACATGGGATCAAACTCAGGCTATGGGTGACCTATGTCAAGTTTGAACCTCCAGATTGTGGGCTAGTTCCCTTAAAATATTCAATTGGATCTATAACTTTGATGTGGAAAAGAGTTAAAAAGGATTTTTCTCAAAACAAATAAAACTATAAAAGGATGGTGATGCACCTAATAATGATGAAAAATTGGCAATCTAACTCACAATAGATCTTAGAAAATCTATCCACACAAATCACTTTCAGCAAATTGATCACAAAAATGTTTCATAGGGAGGCTGGAAAATATTTATGTTTGAAGAAAAAGGGGTTTTTCACAACATAAAAGAAAGGTTTTCCAATTGCACAGCCTAAGACCTGTGATTTTGAATGCTATCTAACAAAAACAAGTACTAATGAGACAATGATTTTAAAGGTTCTTATGTTAAACACAATAAAATCTCATCAAATCACTCATACAAGTTGCATTAATGGAAGGTAGATACTTGATCACACTGAAAAATAAAGGAAATAATTGCATAAGACAAAGTATAGAACCTGTAACCTACTATAATCTCTATAAATATGCAAATAAGTGAGTTACAAAACCTATTTCTCTCTCAAAGTGTAAAGAGCAAAAAGGCAAGTATTGAAAAAAATGAGTTACAAACAAATTTTGTCTCTCAATGTGTAAAAGAGAAAAGAATGCAAGAACTAGCAAGACCTAAGTTTTGCTTTACAATATATAGTTTGCTCTCTCCAAGAGGCATGAAAAAATAACTGTAGCTAACTGCCTCTAAAAATAAACCCTCCAATTTGATCCATGAGCAAACAATGAAGTCCCTAAAAATAAGGGTCAAAACTGCCTCAAAATGAGCAAAAATAGCTCCAATCTGCTAGTCTCCATGTGTTTGATCCAAGAGTTGACCAATTTTCTCTATTTTGACCTCCAAGCCATGCAAAAAGACCTCAAAAGACCTTAGTTAACTTAACTCCTCCATCTTGCATGATTTTGCATGTGTAGATCATGTGGAAAATTAATAAAGTAATCATTTGCATGACTTACTTTATTATGAGTTTCAATTTGTCTAATTTCTCCAATTTTACAACTTGTGACAAAATAAGAGTAATTTATAAAATATTACTTTATTAATTTGTTTACATGATATATAGTTGTAAAATTATGAAAAAATGGAAGAAAAGAAAATACCTTATATCTCCTCTCATACTTTATGCATTAACATCTATTACCTTATATTGAATAAGGCTTTTAACACTCCATGCAATTCAATCATTCTTCACATTCGAATGATTACAATTTTTTGACTTTGTAAAAAATCAAAGGAAGAAAAGATGTGATATGACATAAGTCTTGGTCTTGTGGGCCCCTGCATAATCATTAGGTTTGGAGACTCTTTCAAGTCTTGACCACGGGGTGGAATGATTTTTTTAACAAAAGTAAAAAAAAAATGGGAAAAAGGCATCATCGAGCTCTTGGCAAAAACAAAGGGTTTGAAACCCTGAGTGTCATTTGTTTGCTCCTCTTTATGTCTGCTTGTGTGGCCGCCATGCTCGATGAGGGTTTGCTCCATCCTTCTGGTTTTCTTCCATTTCAATGGCCATTCTTAGTCTTTGCTTGGGCATTCTTTGTGCAAGGATGAAGGTGAGTATAGCTTTGAGGTTCTCATTGGCATCTTTTGGCATTTCTGTGGCTCTTCTTGTTGCTCAGTCGTGGCTGTGCATACACTATCAACAATATGACAATTTCTTCTTTGTTTCTCTGTGTCTCCTTTATCTGCAACTATATCTTTGTTCTGAGAAGCTTCACACATGAAGAGGCCGTGGCTGTGTGTTTGGCATGAAAAATGAGGTGGGTTTCCTTTGTTTGGCCCACAACCCTTCTGTGCATGCATATTATTGATAAGGTTTAAAGGTCGAATTGGATATCTATTTTCTTTGAAGAAAATATCTTCTCTACCATGGTTGTGGCTTCTATGGCTCCTTCTCTTCTCTCGGCTTCACTTCTGTATTTTTCCTTTTGACTATATACAAAAATAGTATAACTGTTTCAAAAAAAATTGTGATGAGAGTTTGATATTTTCCTGAATAAAAGGTCTCTCCTGTAATGACCATGCCTTTATCACCTTCTATATAGCATTTACTTTTACTGTATACAAAAAAAGTAACAAGGTTTTCACATATGAGATGGGTTTTGTATTTTCTATTCTGAATGGCCTTTTTGATGTCACGGCCTGCATCATTTTGATCTCTGTAGACACAAAAAAGTAAGGGTTTCAAAATTGTAACAAGGGTTTTGCCATTTTTTCAAAGATATAGGCCTTTTGGGTTACGACCATTTCATTATCTCTTATTCCTCTATATCATTTCTTTTCACTGCATTTCCTTCCTTGTCTTTGAATACATAAAATTGCACTTTAGGGTTTCAAGAAACAATAAGGGTTTGATAATTTTCTGAATGATAAAACCCTCCGGGCCACGGTTTGCTATTTCTTATCCTGTATATTGTTTCATTCTTTTGCAAAAATACATCAGAGTTTTCAAAAATGCAGATGGTTTTTTCATTTCTGAGAAATAAAACTAGGCCTTCCAGACATGGCCTACTACTGAGTCTTACTCCATTCCTTTTTACTATCTTCTGCATAACTAAACATGCCTAGGATTTCTAAGAAAAGAATGAGGCTCTGTATGAAAAAAAAAACCCTCCAGGCTTAGCTGGTAATAATGCAATCTTATTTATCTGTATTTTCTTAGAAACCCATATGGGTTACTTGTATTTACTATCTTAAAATAGTTTGTTCTTGATGGTGGTTCAAAACACAAAATGATAATATGAGTACTCTGGAATAAAATGACTCTGTTCACATCAGTATGTAAAAAGAAGAGCATTTAGAACAACACACTCTTTAATCTGGTAAACTAGTATAACATTCTCCTTGTCATTCTTTCATATGTACCTTATTATATGACGTGAACTTGACATGATATGTCCTTTACTTGAACTATCTTCTGTAGTTTCATACACATTCAGAAATTGATCAATATAGCATAAGTATGCAATGGTGGCATAATGCTCCAGTCTGTGGCATGGCTATACTTCATTTCATGATGTGAACATGATAACTTGTTTTCTTAAACTACCACCTGTAGCTTATTGTTCTCATCTCCTATAGCTGTTATAAACATAACTTACACATAGAACAATGATGAACTATGATATGACTGTAACATGATATGCTTTGTCATTTATGCTCTTTTGAAACAAAGACACTGTACTTTCTGCATACTAAAAATACACATGACAGTTTGTCCTTTTATAATGGCTCTTGTAGCCTTCACTTCATGTTGATCAGCATTCTATAAGGCTGCTATTTGCTCACCTCATGACAGTTCTAGCAAACTTCATTCTCAGTTGATTCTTTACTTATCACAAGACTGTTCCGCATTGCACTTGTGTACTTTTTATGACATCTTAAGGTCTGATTTTTCATGATGTTTGGCCTACCTAGATGACTTCTCATATCTATGGCATAAATATGAACAACAAAAACATATTTCAATGATGATAGAAATAAAGAAGAGTACCTTCTCATGACTAAACTTCTGTATTCTACATATTGACAACTTGATTCAGAATCATTGCTTCTCTTAAGTGGACATAGTTTATAAGAGCAACTGCTCCCTTTCACTTATATCATGATGACTTCACTCTTTTTGCAAGTTGACTGTTCTAATGCATAGCATTGTCTTGAATGATGCATCCTGTCTTTTACAATCTAATATCCTTTTCAAATGAATATAAAGGAAAACATGCTCCGCTCAACCCTTGTGGGAGCCACATTTTCTCCACATGTTTTAATGTCTTCAAATCAACAACATTACTTTTCCTATACCTGCACAGTGAACAAACAAGTTAGCATAAAAACATACCTCTTGAAGTTGATTGACCTTTCTCATGATGATCTGATTTATTACACAAGTCTGATTTGATCCATTCACATAAAATGTAAAATGTCTCCAAGTTGATATGTCTGTTGATAAAAGCATGTAATAATCTTAAATATTCAGAGCTTCTAACAGGGCCTTACCCCAATTTTTTGTAGGTACACTGTCATGATCAGGAGCTAAAGATAAAGACATGAAGACCAGCTCTCAACTGAGGACATCAACCTTCTGATAAAAGGCAATGATGGATATTTAATATTCTCGTGTGTTCTTTCTCTTTTTCTTTTATCATCAGATGTATAGCTTGCATATGTCTGCATTGCTCAGTTTAGTCACTCCCACGGCTTGTATGGGACATATTTAAACACTTCTTTAAATATGATCAGTTACTTTACCTTATGCAATTAATTTATGTATGTTTACTTTTTTGAATCAAATGCATAGGATAGAACAACTGAATCTGATATGAAACATATGTTCAAAATATGATATGAAATTACAGTTTTATAAATACCTTTCTTTCACATTGAATTGTGATCACTTGAATAACTCAATTATCTCATAACTGAAAGATAAAACTAGTTTATTCTGACCTTCATTGACTGTCTGATATCTTTCCATTAGATATTCATTTGTCATGATGGTTTGACAGTCCTGATTGGACTGTCAGATTATCCTCTCAACTAATCCTTATTTTCTTTTATCAAGACATCATGCATTCACTAATTGCATAACTTAAAAGTTTTCTTTTACTCCTTTTGAAACAATCTGCAAATTAGGTCTATCTAAATTAGGTGTGAACATAACTTAGTAACAGTTCCATCATCATTAAACTTAAGTTTAAGCTTTGTAGGAGTATGAGATTATGTTAAATAATTTGAATTTACCTTCGAAGTTTTTGAGTGTGGACTTGAGATTTTATATTCACCCACAAGGGAGGGTGTAAAATCTAATGAACCCTAATCATCACCAAAAAATGCATTCGAAGGACCAGCACTATCCTGACCAAAACTATTGTTAGCAACAGAGGGTAGTGTTGAAGAAGGGATCAAACTACTCAAAGGAGTTTGATGTCTCACTTCTACTTTCAAGCAACTATCCAGAGTCAGATCAACTTCAATTGTATGTACTTTGTTTTCAAAGATGAATTGTACTGAATGATGAAGGGTATATGGAACTACCCCCATGTCATGAATCCACGGTCTACCAAGAAGAAGATTGTATGAAAGAGAATTAGGCATGACATAGATAAGGGTAGGCAATGTCTTAGGTCCAACCCTAAGAGGTAAGGTTATAGTACCTAATGATTTCCTACCAATATTATCAAAGCCACAAATTTTGAGTTTATCATCTGATTGAATATAAGATGTATCAATATTGAGTTTATGTAACAAATCTATTCCACAAACATTAAGACCCAATCCACCATCAATCATAGTTCATCTTATCCTCTTTTTGTTGAAGAACACATATATCATAAGAGGCTCATTTTGGTTTTGAACTTCTATGGGAGGTAACTCATGTTGTTGATATGTTATAACAGATGTTGCCACCTACATACACTCTAATAGAGATGCTACATTATTTGGTCTAACAATGGGTGGAACACTCACCTTTTGTAGGGCCTCCTGGAGAATTTCGTGGTATGTAGGTGATGTTTGTATTAAATCCCATAGAGAGATCTTAGCCGAAGTAGCACATATCTACTTGAAAAGATCATATTCTTTACCAATATGAGTAGGAAGATGAGGTGGTTGAGGTAGGATAGGTTGATAACGTGGAAGAGAAATGGGAATATTCAATTCTTTCTTCTTATTACAGGTGTTGTATGTGTGAGTGACTATATCATAATGAGATTGTTGCGACACATCTTGAACACCTTGATTTCTTTGAGTAATTTCTCTTGTATAATTTAGAATGTAACTCGAGGGTCAATGTGGTGTTGGATCACCCTGAACCGTAATCACCAGTTTGAAGCAAGGAGGTACATTAGGTGCCTCACGCACAATGATTTTAGGAACATTAGTACACTTATTCACTATCCCCTTAGTTGGTGGAACAAGCCTATTAATTATTATTGAATTGATGTTGTTTTCTTTTTTATTAAGCTCAACATCCATCCCCAAGGGATTTAATGTCAGAGACCTCTCTTCATCCACTAATGCTTCTTGTTTTGAAGGGAGAGCATTGGAATGAAGGGATGGTAAAGTGTTGTTAAGAGTATTGTTAATGATTGTATCTCTAGGGATGTCCAATGGATTTGAACATACAACCAAAGGGGAACTATCCATGGTCTTCGCATCCTTAGTGATATCCAAGGTGCTTGAACATTCAATCAAAGGAGGAAGATCAAGGATCTTCACTTTCTTAGTGATATCCAAGGTACATGGACATTCTACCAAAGGAGGAAATTCAATAGGATGATTCATGGAAGCTTCATGTACTATGTTACTAGATGAATGCCCATTATCTACCCATGGAGGATCTTTCATGAGAGGAGGTGCTTTATCCACTAATGATTCATCTTACAAAGGGTGAGCATTGGAATGAAGAGAGGTTAGGGTGATGTTAATGAATGTGTCAATGATTTCACCCTCTTGAGCCAACATGTCCTCACAAGTGGGAACAACTTTGTGAGAGGGATCCAAATCATAGGGTGAAATAGACAAAGGTAGGTCACCATCACATATGTTAGAGAGTAGATCCATGGTAATAGACATGTAATTAATATGACTTGTAGTATAAGTAGAAGAAGAACTATCACCATCATCTTTCTCATGACAATTCATGGAGATGATTTTAGTACGGTCTTCCAATATCGAAGGATATACACCCATGAGAGTTATGAAGCTATAAAAATTAGCTATAAAACCAAGGATATCATATAAATAACATTTAAATATATCAATATCATACATGGATGCTATATAATCTAAAACATAAGGATGCATATTAATGAATTTGTAAAAAATTTCAAAATCTTTGATATATGCATGCAAAGATACCAAAGAGGAACAACTAGAAGAAGCCATGATGAGATGACTTGTCATTTTTATGCAAGTATGGTATGGAAAAACAATGTACAATCAGATATATGCATTAATAAAGTACTACCAGTATGAAAATAAGATTGCAATCAAATACTTACAAGTGCAAGAGAAGCGGGGCTTCCAAAAATTGTGATATTCTTGGTAACCATAATAACTAAGTCTTGAAAATGTAAGATGTGAAGTATGTGAAAAATAAATTAATAAATAATGTTTCCAATTGAATGCAACAATGATTTATAACACTTTTCTTTGATAAGGATGCACTAAATGCAAGACTAACTAGGGTTTTAGCACCAAACCCTAGATCTTGAATGCTCACTTCTAGACCAAATTTTTTTGATGCAAGCCTTATTATTGAACACAAATGAAATTTATGACATTATATAGCAATTCAAGATCATATTTTAAATGTTTATAATAGCAGCAAAATCTGAAACAAGATTTTAGCTACAAAACCTAGTTTTTGAATTTGACTAGGTTTTTTAAAAAAATGCAATTTTTTCAACAAAACCCTAGCAAATGAGAGCTTCAAATGCAAGATGTAACAACATGAAATGATTAACCACTGTGATATGAATCATATCTGATTCAAAAATCAGATATTTAAGCTTTTCAATGATGATCTACAAGATATGTAATGAAAACAATGCACAAATATGCCTTTTTGCAGGCCTAAAATGCTTGATTTTCCATTTTTTTCAATGCAAACATGCAAGATAAGATTTAAAATAGTGCAAGGATGATAAGGTACAGAAAATTAAAACCCTTTCTTAAATCAAATAATGCAACAAGATCTGCAACAACATGCCAATCTACAAACCCTACGTTGAAGATTAGCTAGTTTTTTCAAAAAATGTAAGGTTTTTTCAAACCCTAACAATTAAATCATACAAAATTAAGCTATATAATTATGTAAAATGATGAATGAATGGAATTTAATCAGATATAGGGAAGAAAATAGCTCATCTCTGATTCAATAAGGATGACAAAGTGCAAGAAACTACGGGTTCACCAAAATGTAATGTAGAAAAGAGAGACTAGCTCAATAGATCAAACTAGGTCAAACCCTCTTCTACAAAACATTGGGGCAAAAATAGAGCTTAGCTTCTACCCAAGAAGGAGATACAAACTACAGGTATTCTTCCCTTTTGTTTTATTTATAGGTAATTAACCAAATCCAATCAATCAAGCTAGACTTAAGACACAAAACCCTAGTTGACAAAGATTGGAGCATAACAGATAAACAGAGATAGATACAATCAGTCTAAAAGAAACACTGAGATGAGGAAATAGAGAAGAATCTAATTCTAGAGGTCAAAATACCAAGGACAAGGGCACTTGGGCACCCTAGACCCTAATTAGGATTAGCAGAAACTAATGTCACAGTCGGGTCTGTACCTACAAGTTTCATCTTCTTCCCAGAAATCAACTCCTGAAACCTGTTCGTCTAACATACACACATGCAAGAAGGAAAATGGTTTGGTGCTATTTAGTATCTTGCCCCAGTCAAGCCCCGTGAATGGTGTTTCCACCTCCACAATAGCAAAGATGATTGATAAAGAGTATCTTCCCTAGGATGGCAAAGGCAAATCTGAAGTAGAATGGAATGCTAAAGAAAAGCATGAAGTAATGAAGTCACCATGAGCATGGAATCCCTTGTATACTTGTAGAAGGTGTCACAAATTGACTCAAGAAGTTGGTGTTGGTGAATAGATCTTCACAAGACCTACAATCTGTTAGTGTCGTAGCAATAATCCACAAGAGAGAGCTTGATAGCAGAATATATAGCATAGAAGAACATAAAAATATTCCAAGAGGTTAACAAGAGAGTAGGTATGTTCAAATGAATGACTTAACTTACTTTTATATGCATTCTTGTCAAATTATAGAGAATTAAACCACATAAGGCCAACATTAGGAATGCTTTAAAGGGCCTAATCTGACAAGGCACAAATTTTGGGGAGGGCTAAAGGAGGGCTCAAGGCGCTTGGGCGCCCTAGTCCTTTAGCCACTTCACTCCTAAAAAGGGGAACTTAAATCCTTCTTAGCCCAACCTTATAGTTCTTTTCTTGGTTTCATGTACGGGGATCAAGTATTACATGCTTTAATGCTCAAAAGGTACTAAAATAGGTCCTAATAAAAAAGGGTAAACATTCAAGGCCCATCTAGGAGCTAAACTAAGGGTAAAATATGGGTGTACACATTTTACGATGCTACAAAACTAGCTTACTACATTATGAAATCTCTCATTAAATTGATGATGACATCATTAAAATAATGCAAGATGCAAGAACATGATTCTCTAATTATTTAAACACTATGAATCACTTATGATTGTTCCTTGGTTTGTAACAATGAATCATGAACTACAGTAAAACCCTGATCTAAACCTATAGCTAATAGGACACAATATTATGAAATGAATGGTGTTTGATCTTTCACCAATCAGACCAGTGCCTACTCCATTGGGCAATAGAGTTATAGAGTTCAAGACGAAAGGAGATGCATTTGTAAAATGTTAACAGAACCCAATATGTATTCACATACAAATCTTAGATAACACTGCATACAATGGACATACTTAA
Source organism: Cunninghamia lanceolata (assembly GCA_027924645.1). Classification (NCBI taxonomy): domain Eukaryota; kingdom Viridiplantae; phylum Streptophyta; class Pinopsida; order Cupressales; family Cupressaceae; genus Cunninghamia; species Cunninghamia lanceolata. The sequence goes on along the minus strand of BSBN01001466.1, from coordinate 15,001,234 downwards.
TAATCTAAAATAGAACTATAATAGCCCATGTGAGATGAAGAAAATACCATTACCAAAAGCCTTGCAATGCATTAGATGATGTCACACATACATCAAATCTTCATTACACTCATACCAGCAAATGTGGCAAAAGAAAATACATAGCTACATCTATGTATTCCCCTTAATCATTAAAAACTATCTTGGAGACATACCATTACATACAAATGCATGTTGAAAACCTTTCCTCCGATATACAAGATGTATTACTCCCTTTTGCAGACCGAACCAAAAATATTTAATGCCCTAGATCCACTTGAAGCACCTCAGGTCTAGAAATTGGCTCAGCAACCAACCCTTACTTCCTCTCAATGCCAAGTATATATAGCATTTTAATCCTCCCTTCCTACCGTAATGTGATTCTGAGTTGGAAAACCATTTTGGTCGTCCAACTGCTACAATAAATCTTTACCTACCTGCTCACCTACCCTTGGTACATATTACATTCAATCTCACCTACCTCCAACCACTCATTCTAGATATTAATGGTGCTTCTGGGAAGTAGGGATGTGTTTCAACTGAAAAACTCATGAAAAAATGCATTTAAAATGTATTAAAATTTTTAATTATGCATTTGTTCCTACCTGTCAGCAATTTCCTATCCACTAGAAACTCGTCAAAATCTTCTTTCTCTTTCTTCTTTGTCACTCATCTTTTTCCTTTCTTTCTCCAACCACTTCTCCCTTTTTTAGAGGTTTCTCACCCACTTGGAACTCCTCCCTTTCTTTCTCTTCCTCTTTTGCTCATCCTTGTCTTCATGTTGTTAGCGATTTCCCAATGACCGGGAACTCACCGAAATCTTCTTTGCTTTCTTCATTTTTTCTTTCCACTTCGTTTATTTCCACTTACCTTAATTACCTTCTCCAACTACTTACCTCTTGTTCCACCTTGTCAGGAACTTCCCAACAACCAGGAACTCACCTAAAACTAGGAACTGAGGAACCTGTCGGGGTTTTCCATGGTTTCGAGAACCATGGTAAACCTTGAAAAAGCTCCTAGGAACACCCAAAAGGCTGAAAAAGGCCAAACACTTAGAATTTTTAGGATTTTTGGAGTTTTCAGGATTTTAACACTTTCTACGGTATAGAGAATAAAGCAAAGCATAGGGGTACACTCTAACACAAAGGGGGACCTGAACATGATATTTTTTGATGGATTTTGGGCATAATTTTTTATGTTTGGGAAACTTGGGTACCAACACTAGCTCTAGTTAGGGACGTATGCCTCCTGCACGCACAACAAGAATCTAGTTATCTCCAAGAGCAAACCAAAATGGAAAAAAGGGGACAGGAGGGTGGGGAAAGAACACAAGGAACATGTGCACGAGGCAAAACAACAACAAAAGATATATATAAGATAATACTTATAGCCACGGGCATGAAGGCTCAAAAAAAAATGACTACAGACAAAATTTTAACATACATGCAAGTCAAATCTTATAAAAAAATTCCATGACACAAGGCCATGGATGAACTATCAAGAACCAATTACCTTTGTTAAAGAACAACTTGAAGAAGGAGCTGAGCATCCTCAAGATGAGGTTGCTTCCATCTCCAAATAGCAATAAAAGAGGCCTCTTCCAAACATGTATAGGCAAATTGTAATTTTTTAGGTCATCATGTTAGAAGTGGAAGTGAATGCCCTCAAGACATGACAAACACAAAAAATAAGAATCGCCATCATGTTGGCCCACATAGAAAATTTCTCTCTCAAGCCCCTTGTTAGCATGACATATATTTGGACCCACACTCAAATTAGCATGAATAAAAACATCATCTTAAACACCAAGCTAAAGTGGATCCAACTCAAATGCAACCTCAAGCTAGGCTATGTCATTTGATTTTTCAAGTTCTTCCAACTCAAGTGCACCACAAATGCTAATGTATTCCTCCATGATTGAATCAAAGACTTGATTCAAATCCAATTCAACCCCTTCAGCACATAACTCAAAAATTTGAGACACCCCAAGTGAAGACTCACAATCTTCAAGTTGCCTCATAGTTTTTAGCCCTTCCATGCAACCTGTTGCAACACACTACTATTTAGAAAATAATCAATAATTTGTTCTTCTTCTTCATCCTCACGCAAGCAAGCAATCTACTTCACATGACAACATTATCAACGAGCTCAACCAGTGAGCCCAGAAAGGTGTCCTCAATGTAGTTCACATCAACAGAAGATAACTGCTCCAAACCTAGTTCTAAAAATTTATCAAGATTCAATGCTTCATGATTTGGAACAACAATATGATTGTGCATGCCTTCACATTCTTTTTTCTCATTTGCAACAAGGAAGGTGCAGGCATAATCCACAACAAATCAAGGAATCACATCTAGAGAATAAAAAAAATCTTGTACTTTAACTTCCTTACCTCAACAACATCAAGACCATTGTCAAGAGGGACAAAAAATGGGAGTTCATCCAATAAATAATTATCATTTTCAAGAACATGAACTGACCCATCTAAGCATAAATTAATGCAAACATTGGCCTCATCATCTACATTGTTATCATATAGCACTGCACTATCATCAATTTCAATCCTCCTAACCACATTATCAAACTAATCAAATGTTATATCCACACCATCATCACCACCAATGCTCAAGGGAGGCCCCTCAAACTAGAGTTCAAATCCTACACTACCATCTACCTCAAATCAGTTATAATCAAGTGCAAGAACATTACTATCAACCATGACCTCAGGTTGGGAGTCAAATGGTAAAGCAACATCATCTTCCCCAAGGGATGATGCATCCAATTGAAGATAGATAGCCACACTATCTTCTCTTTTTGCACAACTATCATATGACATTGAACCACATCATTCCACCCTTCTAACCATACATCCAACCTTACTCGTTACATTTATACCCACCACAAGTTCATCCCTTATAATATCTTCCTTTGGGGATAAAAACTTTACAACATATTCATTTCTCACTCTTTCCATGGCATCAAGAGCAAGGTACGCCTACTACAAACTAGTAAACTTCAAATTCTCTTGCACTGAGCTCAATCTAACCTCATAAAATTCAAAAAACATATTAATGTCGGTTGGGACAGAAGGCTTGAAAACATTTAGAATTTTTGACAATGTAACAACAAACCAACGATTGAAATCCATGCTGGATTCACCCTCTTGCCTTCTGATATTTACTAATTCCTGGACAAGAATAGTAGGGTCTAGACTACTTGTAAACTCCCCAAATACAACCACTAGGTCATTCCAAGAAGTAAAGTGATTTTCTGGAAAACCATCAAACCACTTCCATGCCAATCCGCATAAAGATCTAACAAAGAATCTTATCCACGTGTCCTCATCTTCAAATTTAAATTTGTCCATGAACTCAAAAAACACATGTGCCTCCCCATCAAAGAAATCATACCCATCAAATATAGGCATTAGATTATTTACTTTGTTAGGTATGGATTGTGTTTCATAATCAACCCATGAGAGGTCTAGTTGTTTGTATGCAGCATTACTAGAGACAGAAGGAGACCGAACAAATGAACTAATGGTGCAAAATGAGCACTAGATTGCACTTTGGACTCAAGCAACCTAATTTGGTTTTCAATTTTTTTTGTTTCATAATGAGTTCATTTAGATTGTGTGTGGATGCATGGTCGAGAGGATAAGCCTAAGATGTAGTATGACTACTAAAGATGGGACAAGATGCATCATTGGTATCATCCGAGTCATACTCATCCACATAATGTCTAGGGCCTAAATAATAGGATTGGGGACATGGAGTACTTTACCTAGAGTACCTCTCATACTTAAAGGTCGTGATTATAAAGCATGCATCATGTGGAAAAACAATTGCATTCTATCAAAGTATAATCCCTTTTGTGTAACAACTTTTGCTTTAAGAAAGGAAAGAAGAAACAACTTTCATGTACCTTGACCTACTGCTATACCAGATGAATGTAACTTGTTGCACCACCAACTAGCATCAACTATAGTAGAAACATTAAGTAATGTTGCTGAGTCACCACCTCAGTGAATGAGGAAATTCTTGGAGTAGATAGAACCACAAAGGTTGAGATATTTATGGATCTTCATACCAGCAGAGTCTCTAATTTGTTGTGACCCAGGATAAGACTGAGTTCTAAAATTTTCCCTAATAGAGTCACCAAAATGTTGGTTCCCAAAATAGCTAATCCAAAACCCTAGAATATTACCCAATCTCCTAGCCCAGAGGTGTCATCGAGAGGATTGGGAAGGGGCTCATAAAAAAGTTAAGGATGATTTAGGGGAAACTAATAGGAGTGGGTAATCTCCTCTTTTCTTCAAGATCAACTAGACTTAGGAGGGTGTTCCTAGAGGCATCCCTAAAAAGGGTTTAATTACAACACAAAGTATATGCTAAATGATAATAAGGCAGTGATGCCCAAAGAATAGTTTTAACACCTAAGACTATCACTAGGTTAAAACTAGCTTACTACATTATAAATCCTCTCATTAAGCTGATGATGGCATCATTACAATAGTTCAAGATAAAAGCATGCAAGAACATGATTCTCTAATTATTTGAACACTATGAATCACTTATGATTATTCCCTGATTTACAACAATGAATAATGAACTGTAGTAAAACCCTAATCTAATCCTATAGCTAACATGACACAATATTATGAAATGAATGGTGTTTGATCCTTCACCAATTAGACCGGTACCTAGTCTATTGGGCAACAGAGCTACAGAGTGCAAGGCAAAAGGAGATACATTTGTAAAACATCAACAAAACTCAATATGTGTTTGCACACAAATATTAGATAACACTACATGCAATGGACATAGTTAATAATCCAAAATAGAACCGTAATAACCCATGTGAGATGAAGAAAATACCATTACAAAAAGCCTTGCAATGCATTAGATGTTATCACACATACATCAAATTTTCATTACACTCATACCAACAAATGTAGCAAAATAAAATACACAGTTGTGTCTATGCATTCCTCTAAATCATTACAATCTATCTTAGATACATACCATTACATACAAATATACATTGAAAACCTTTCCTCTGATCTACAAGATGTATTCCTCCCTTTTGCAGACTGAACCAATAGTATTTGATGCCCTAGATCTAATTGAAGCACCTACAAGTATGGAAATTGGCTCAGTGATTGACCCTTACTTCCTCTTAATGCTAGATATATGTAGCATTTTAATCCTCCTTTTTTACCCTAATAGAATTCTAAGCACGAAAACTATTTTGGGCATCCAATTGCTGCAATAAATCTTTACCTACCCACTCACCTACCCTTGGTACTTGTTGCACTCAATCTCATGTACCTCTAACCACTCATTCTAGACATTAATGGTGCTTATGGGAAGTAGCGATGCGTTTCAACTGAAGAACTCATGAAAAAACATGTTTAAAATGTGTTAAAAGTTTTAATTCTATGTTTGTTCCTACTTGTCGACAATTTCACACCCACTAGGAACTCGCTGAAATCTTATTTCTCCTCCTTCTTCACCACTCATCTTTTTCCTTTCTTTCTCCAACCACTTCCCCTTTGTTGGAGGTTTACCATCCACTGGGAACTCCTCCCTTTATTTCTCTTCCTCTTTTTCTCATTCTTTTCTTCATGTTGTCGGTGATCAGCTAATAACTAGGAAAAGTTCCTATTCCACTTTGTCGGCAATTTCCTGACAACCAGGAACTCGCTAAAATCTTCTTTGCTTTCTTCATTTTTTCTTTCCACTTCCTTTGTTTCCACTTACCTTCATTTCATTCTCCAACTACTTACCTCTTGTTCCACCTTGTTAGGAACTACCTAAAACTAGGAACTAAGGAACCTATCGAGGTTTTCAATGGTTTTGGGAACCATGGAAACCCTCGAACAAGTTCACAGGAATACCCAAAACGCTGAAAAAGACTGAACACTTATAATTTTTAGGATTTTTGGATTTTTTTAGGATTTTAGCACTTTATAAGGTATAGAGAATAAAGAAAAGTATAGGGGTACACTCTAACACAAAGGGGGGCCTAAACATGAGATTTTTTTATGGATTTTGGGCATAATTTTGCAGTTTTGGGAAACTTGGGTACCAAAACAGTAGATGCTCAAAGAATCCATTTCTACACTTTGACACGTGTTTTCTATGATAAAATTTTATATTATGGATTAAAAAACTTGCCACCACAAAGATAACTTGAAACACAAATTTGTATTATATCGGTCCCAATAGGCATCACTCAGGAATGCATCAACCAAAGAGAACTCCACTTGTTTATGTCATTTGTTGCAAATGAATTACTCTATTGCAACACTCTTGTCAAGAACAACACTAGGTTTATACCCACCCCAAAGAATGCAACTGTAGAAAGTCCCTGATTTAATGTATTGCCATGAGGACATCATATTAAATAAGATCATTTGTTGATTACTATAAAAATTCCATCCATAGTGCACTTACAAATGGTATATGTTTATGAAATGTTTATCTAGTAGTATAAAGCCTGTAATTAGATAAAAATTACTTTTAGGCGCATTTATAGAATGAAAAGAAAAGCCTCTACATGTAACCCATGCCAAAGGCTTATGACCCCTCCTCTCATTCAAATAGTGACAATTTGACCATCAAAGGATGCCAAGTGTTTGAGTGATGAGGAGATATGTTATGGGCCTAACCAATATAAAATATTTTTTAAAAGCTCACCATGATTGTGTATTTGTGTTTTAGATAAGAACATAGTAATTGGGTAAATCTTATCTTAACATTGTGAGAATAGAGTAATTGGGTAAATCAACACTAAGTTGGTATTTACTTGAAAAAGATAGATATTTAGTGCATGTTTCAAACACTTTTGGTTATATAAACAAGAAATGTAACCCACACACACCTTGTGAACCTATCCTAAGAATATTTATGTTCAATAATCTATCAAAAAAAAATTATCAAATACTTTCCTACATGTATTTGACCTAAACTAAATGCTAAGTTACTTTCTTTTGCTCATTTTTCTCCTAAGATATGCTTAAATGCATGAAGAAAGTAACCAATAGCAAGAGTGGTGAAATAAGCAATTATGGTTGTGTTTTTTCCACTAGAAAAAGAGATTAAATTAGAATAGAAAGATTATCATACATAAAACATGACCAAGAAATAGAAGCACTACTAAAGCTCACATTGAAGAATAAATTAATTATGATCATATCTTTAGATGAAGAAGCTAACTGTGAAAATGGACAATCAAATATAGATAGAATAATTAGACCTGCTACCAAGGTATAAAATTGTAAAGTGAAATTGTGATCTTGATTTTTTTTGTGGGTAACAAAAGTATGACAAAAAATTTCAACGTATACTTTGAACATGACAAATCTTTTAATGCTATCTTCCACTTAAAAAATAACCACTCAATTTTGAATCTTTTCATATCAACTCAATTCTACAATTAATTATGGATGTCAACTATAAATGATGAAGCAAAGTCAGTAGAAAGTGCAAAGTCTATCTATTGAAATGTAAAGCATTGTTAATGTAGCTATTCCAAACATTGTTTACCAAGTATTTTAGCAAAAGATTAAAATTTTCAATGTTAGGTTGGTGGATAGTACAGACAACAATACTCTTGACTATTACCATCATATTTTAGTTTCATTTCAAACTTATTGGGGATGATTTGATCCCCATTTCCCAATCTTAGAACTTAACTGTTAACACTGAGACCTCCAATATTCCACCTCCTTCTTGTAAATCTTAACCACTATGTTGTATTTCTCCTCCCAAGATTTATACATGTTCTCTTGACACTCCATATAGACTTGTGGAATGCACTAGAAGTGTTTAAGAGAGCATTAGTTTTGTCTAGTTGCATAGTTTAACCTCTCAAGGAGGCCATGTCATCAGTCATTTGTTGAAAGACAATAGCATGTTGGTTGAGACTAAATTTTAAGGAATTTACATGATCTTTATATAAATCAATCTCTCTTCTAAGAGATTCATTTTGAAGGAGGACTGTAATTAACTTTGTTGTAGTTTTGTCAAAATTTGGGTTGGCTCTTCTTTGTTGTTTTTTGCAAGACATCCTACAAGATCTTCCCCTCCATCTGGATTTCCTCATCCATCTTATCCTCATCTACATCATTGCATAACATTTCAATTGGATATATTCATGAGTCCACCATCCCATGTATGTTAGTTTTGTTGAATGCACAAGAAAATTGAGAGGGGGGGTGTGAATCAGTTGCATCAAAACTTCAAACCCTCACAAACATTCAGATCCACATTAACCTTTAAACATGTTATGATGATTAAACATGAAAAGTAAATAACTGAAATTGAATCATAACAACACCACACACAAGAGAACACCATATTTTATGTGGAAACCCCTAAAAGGGAAAAACCATGGTGAGGATTAGCTCACAATATAATGTAGTAGCAATACTAAATTGCAAAGGCTCACTATCATAGGGATCACTACCCAAAAGAGAGAATGCTCACTGCAAGAGGACTCACTGTCCAAGTGGACTCACTGCCCACTGAGAAAGAAAGAAAGAAGAGAAGAATGGATCACTACCAGGATTTGAACTGATATAATTGAATCTAACCTATGCATGGAGTTTAGTTCCAATGAAGCTCAATATCCATTACAACACAAGCAACATCTTCGCAGCAACACTGAAAATAGTAAACTCCTGCTCACTACATCTAGTAGCCTAACACATGAAAGCTCTCACTGCCCTGATCAAATTTGCATCACAAACATCATCTCCCTCGTGCACCCCTACATTCACAAATTCTTGACACTTATTTATACTGCCATCATCCTTGAAAACATTCTCCAAGGTCGGCAACACAACTTAACCCATAAAATTCAAATTAGGTCTGAACCTAAACATTCCCATGGAGGAAGGGAATGAGTGCAGACGACATCACACCTTAGCACGAATCTAAATCCACTCTTGCACGCTTCATCACTATTTCACTTTCACCAAAGCATAATCGCAAATAGTGTAAACAACTAAGTTAGCCATCCTTGTGTTAACACCATGAACTTTTAAATGAACACTTCCTCAAAATCACACGATGACATGCAGACTATGTACCAAGATCAAACATGATCTAGAAACATCCACAAGCACTTGAAAACCAACAAATTCCCTTACAACATCTTTCACCTGAAGAAACTTCACACCGGAGTACTTAACCAGTTATATCGTACTCTGTCATCATCTGCAACTTTAGAAATGTACTTACGGAGCACCAAACGATGAACCACTTGAACTAAAGAAAGATATAGACCTTATAAGTATAAATCTAAAATCACAACACCTAAATCCATTCTGCGGAGAAATGCGGAGTAAAATACTTTCTCCCAGACACACTGCAAACAATGTCAAACACTATTCTCAAACTGGTGAACATAACTTTTACTGCACAATGATCCAGAGCACCAAATTATGGATTTAGCATCTTCAAACACTTCTAAACCACATATCCAAACCATGCACTCAAATATTCAATTACGAAGAAATGCGGAGCAAAACTCAGTCATAACTTTGTTAAGCCAGAACACATCTTCAACACATTGTTTCCTTTGTTAATCAAATTTTCTCAAAAACACTTGGAAACCAAGAAACAAAACCATATTCTCAACATATTTAGCACCTCCTCAAAGTAATCAAATCACTTTAACACAACAACTCAATCAAACAACAACAACCTCATCAGAAGACACAGTTGACATCAATGACAACACAAGCTTGTTGACATCAATGACAACACAAGCTTGTTGACATCAATGACAACACTGATTAGCACATACTTGTAACAAGTTTTAGTGGTTAGTGAGGTCATACCTTGGTTACATTCAAGTGTGAGTTCAATAGTAGAGGTGGTTTTAACTTCTTGTGTTATTTTCCAATTCTTCCTCTCCATTTTTATATAATCCTACTAACATAAGGAGAATTATTTGAGATATCTAAGGCTACAATTTTGGTTTTATGGTTTTATGAAAAAGGATTGTCATTACAAGAAGTAAAATTTAACTTGTTAAACTTAAATAGATAACATTCATGGTTAATTATAACTTGAATCATAGTGCTTCTGGATAAAACTGTGTATTATTTTTTTTAGGTAAAAAAGCAATACATAGTTTTATCCAGAAGCACTACGATTCAATAAAATAGACTGTGGAAATATCATGACTACAATAATTATAACTTGTTAGTCTTCAATATACATACATGGGTAATGACAACTTATTAAACTTAAAAGACTAAGGAGTATAAGACAATGTTTAAAATAGAAAAAATTGTCCCTATAGATCAAAGTGGCCCAATGCCAATATCCTATCCATTCATTCCTATATATTTATAACCTCTAAATTACCCCAACAAAACTCATAGCCTCATAGAGCCACTATTGTATAACTTTTTAATACATGGTGTAGATACCTAAATTTAACCTCATCCTAACATCACCGGATTTCACCTTGGATCTTGTAATGCCCTAATATTTTACCCAAGACATTAGCCAAATAAACACCATATGAATATTTTTTTTGCATTTGCAAGTGTGACATTTACATGTCGCATTACACTCACACACGCACTAGGTGTCATAACAAGTACAATGACACATAAGAGAATGTCACTATTCAAAGGTAAGGTGGAAAGAGAAGAAGACTTCACCCATCATGTGTCAAAGTCACCACGATGACCATATGAGAGAATGGAGCTCCCTCCATGACAATGATCAGACACATGTCCATGACCTCATTTCCTCACAAACACATGGAGTAGGATGAGGGTGACAACTACCTCAAATCCATTCCATAATGACATAAACAACATCCCAACACAAGGGAAAACTCACACAAGAGATGGATCAACTAGGAGGTAAAAGCCCTCGACCAATTGGAACAATCACTAGTTAATTTTGTACAAAGGCATGCTTCCCAATGAAAAAGAGGGAATAAATTCCAAACCAAGACACCTATGAATGAAGTGTCAACATGGGAAGACTCGACAGACCAAGGGGAACAACTTCAGTATAGAAAGTTTCTTTAGGAAAAGTCAAGAAGTACTCATTGTCCAAGACTCCACAGATGGCTGAGTAATTCAAAGGACTATAGTTCCCCAGGAGGACTCTAGTGCATCCCTATAGTGTCTAGAAATCATGCTAGTGTCCAATTCTAGCACTAGGGTCCAAAATTGGTGCTAGTGTCCAAGTTTTAAGCTATAGTCCTGGAACAATGTTCAAATAGAAAATTTCCTCAGGACACCTACTTAGGACTTTGACCAAAGGTTCCCACAAGGATTGTACTATCAAGGATTTTTCCCCTAAGCCTACTACAAACCAACAAAAGATAGAACAAGCCTTAGGAGATGATTCTGAGGTCTTTGAATTATCAATCTTTGAACCACACAAGACAAGTGTACTCTCCAACAAGAGAAGATCGCCAAGTGGGACATTCCCAAGACAAGAAAAAATGCCACACGACACCTGACCAAACATACTTGAGCTCACATGGACACATACATGTGGAGGAGATAGTAGACGGGCCAGGGGTACAATTCACCCTATGCAACCATTGACAACCAACTCAAGGTGATTCAACATGCTGATTGAACATCTAAAACCATCTTCCCTAAGGCACTTAGCCAATTAACAATATATGAAATTAGGCAAGTTAACTCATAACAACCATTTAGAGAAAAATGACAAAAGTGTTAAAAAATCCTATGTATGTTTGACACCAACGTTGACACATGCCAAAGGTGAAGGTAGGATCATCACCTCCAACATTACAATCCAATACCAAAACATTCATAATCATCAATGCAACATCCATGTAATCAAAAGCTAACATGCTACAATATCAATATTACAACATGTAAATCATGCCAACGTCCTCACAAGCTGAGGCATGGAAACATACCAAAAGGAATCAATTAAATATTACAATTAAAGGGTCTCGTCTGAAAAATAGATGGATCATAACCCACATCATAAATTAACTAGAAACATGATCATAATATTATTACAATGGTCTCAAGGACCACATTTACAATGATTACCAATATATAATACTCAAATGATACAAGAGCATAATATACCAATTAGTCCATCACATCTTCCAAGAAGCATCCACCAATACCACCTATCCCCAATAGTGGTTTAGTGCCACCCAACCATGTGATGCCCTTAGGCCCACCCCACTATCCTAGGATACAATTGAATTGGGTACAAGCACACTCACACAATCAAGAAGTACATGGCAACACTCACACCAATATAATCATAAACAAATACATGTAGCATCTTACACCAACCAAAGCATACACCAATATATAAAACATGTGGCACAACTTCCAATCAAATACATACAAGTATGAATGGCTCACATAATCCAACAAGCTTAAACAAGTGCAATTACAACATTCAAGAATAAGGGAAATTCTCACACTGTCAATGCATGCCAAAATAGGCATAAATCAAGCACCATTACACATACATATATAAATGCACAATAATCCATCAACATACATGTAGGTGATCTAAACACTTTTTGGATACCAAATCCAAAGAAAAGATAGGACAAGAATACTAGAAATAGACCCAAGGAGTGTCATTACAATAGCATGATGACCACCTAGATTTTGATTAGATGGGCTATCCTGAATGAGGAATACTCTGACATTCACCAACTCCTAGAGTTCTGGCATGTCCTTTACGACTAAAACTGGACCTTGGATAGCATCCTCTCTTTGACATAGATATCTTAATTAACATGTTTTATTTTACCTAGTTTGTATTGCATTATCACTTGATTATTAAACTCTCCCAACATATTTCTAATGATTCCTTTGTATCATGGAAAATGGTGAGAGCCCACTCCCTTCCTATTCTATACCTCAGTGATATGTCTAACACTCCAATTTTACAAATTGGGCATGGCACATAAATCAATGCATAATTTTACAACATGCATACATACATACGTACATGCATACATGCATACATACATACATACATACATATATGCATTGAAAACATACTCAAAATATGTAGAATATTAAAATAATAGGGAGACTACTCATCCCACATTATAAAACATCATATTAAATAATGTAATTTTCATTCTTTTTCCAAATGCAATAAATCCATAAAACCCCCAAATCATCCATTAATGGAAGTGGTTGCTACCTTGCATCTTTTTCCTTTTTTTCATTTTTCAAATTGGTTTGGTGTAAAAAGAGGGGTTTTAGTTTCAAGGGTAAATCCTCCTTTCACAACAAACATTCAATGACATATCAACCGAGTTGAATCTCTACTAAGCGAGAGCATTCACCTAACATGTTGGGTTGTCACTTGGAATGATGTGGAAGCTCATATGTTATCAATCAATATCTCAATTTAGTGCTCAAGTACTCTTAAAACCCTAATTATGTAAAACTGTAAGCAAATTGATGAATTACGACAAATCCTTGTAGACTGAGATAGTAGGGAGAGATTAATAACTGACCATTTTTCAAAGTTCGGAATGCAGAATAGTGAGGGACACCTCCACTAATGCCCCTGTCCAAGGTACCATTTTCTTTGCAGAATCTTGATCTTCTCCCAACACTGATATTCACTGTATTTTTTGTTTCTACCCCGAAAGATGTGGATACCTCCACTAGCGCCCTAGTCCAATGCCAGATGTTTTTTAGGATGTCAGAAGCTCTTCGAATGTTGATTATCACTATCCAAATTGTTTATGTGTTTGCAACTCCGAAGGACACTACTACTAACACATGTGTCCAAGCAGTCCTTTTCTTCAAGGATTCAGGATCTGCACATTGTCTTACCGTTCCCTGCAACTCCACTCCATCCAGATACAAAACCTATAGCCTATAATCACAAGGAGAGTGGTTGGGGGTTGTGGTGTTTAGAGGCTTGCCTTGGTCAAGTCCCGAAGAGACATTCAAGTCTTACGAACACCATTGTCAGATAAAGAGAGCATATCCCTGTGGGATAGAGGCAAAATCTAAATTATAAATGATTCAAACACAAATAGATATCACCTTGGAAGTGTAGATCTCACATAAATGAAGGATCTTCAATCACATGAGAAGATGAAGCTAAATCTACAATCACAAACACAATAACAATGCTCTACTCTGCAACAATGAATATCATGGATGCTCTAAAATCACAAGTATGCATAAAGTTCACAATCATCTTCTAGTTAGCTTCTAGTTTGCAAATGAAAGACTAAACATGCTTATATATGCAACTACAAACATTTCAAACTTGAGATGTCGACATAGGACCTAAGTAACCGTCATAAAACTGACATTAAAATTTAGGGCTGATCCAAAATAGGGTAGGACTAGGACGCTAGGGCCCAAGTCCACCCTCCCAATTTTAGTTAGGAGTCATCAAAGTGGTATCCCCTAGGTCCTATTTTCCATAACACTCGGGGGTTTTCTCATCAGGATTCATAATTAACATGCAAGATGCTCTAAATGCATTCTAAGGACCTGGGAGCTAAACCTTAAGAGGGAAAAGCCCCCAAGGGGACATTTCCAATATAACATTTAGCTCCCACTTTAATGTATGTATAAATGCAATGCCAATACATGCATTAAAGTACGGTCAAAACACAACAAACACACCAAAAACATTGAATATAGTAAGAGGCACGTAAAACACGGACAAGAGTATTGAAGACACGTAAAACACAATGAATACAATGAATGCAGTGATTATTTCTTTTTCATTTTCTCATTTATGAATTCAAATGCAAGTACATGGAAAGTAAACACACAACCTAAAATGCAGGAGGATCTCATCGCCACCAATCTTGAAACTGCATAAGGGGCAACAAACACGCAATACAAATCTCAAAGGTTAGGAGGAGCTCATCACCACTAGTCTTGAGACTACACTTGAGAACAAACACGCCATACAAATCCCAAAGCATAGGAGGAGTTCATCACCACCAGTCTTGAAACCATATTGGGAATAAACACGCCATACACACACATGGAAGACATAGAGAAAACACGACAAACAAGTGATGGAAGAAACTTATTGCTAGGTTCGCTACCATCTCAGGCACATTACAAGCACACACCGATGATTGTGCTTTGCCACAATAATCACTGAAGACACGCTTAAGGGAGGATACACCAACCCCACCTGCTCGGAGGACTTTTAGAAATGATAGGATGTGCACTCTCCTTGAGAAATACACCATCCCCACCTCCGTAGAGGGCTTAAAATGAAAAGTATATGCACGATATCCCACCTCCACGGAGGGCTTAAAATGAAAAGGTTATGCATGATATCCCACCTCCACAGAGGGCTTAATGATTGCAATATAAAAATAAATATGTGCACTCGCTTAGAGATACAACATCCCGCCTCCGTAGAGGCCTTACAAAAATGGTTCATTAGTACCAAAATCATCAGACAACTTACCTTATATATGCCCCAAGTTGGTTAATATCATGTACCGATATCAAGCACATTAAGGTAGGAAGAAAACACACAAGGGAACACGAGCTCTCGCAAAGCCCATGCCCCCAAAAGTGACATGCACTTTACAATTGCCAAATGTTCCCACAAACACACAATTTCCCACAAGAAAAGGTGTTAGTGACCATATAATCATGATAAACAACAATACATGTAATCATTCACATAAAGAGCCAAGCAAGGCGAGATCCAAGATAAACAAAGTGCATGGAGTAGAAGTATTGTTATGTTTTGTTATTGCGATAAGACATCATTAAAATATCACACGAATTGATTCTACTAGCCAAGCGTCAGATAATATATATCAACCCCGTCATCATGTATGGACTAGGTCTATTTTTTTATTTCTCGCTAAAGGGACACTAGGTCCATATCAGTATTATATGTTTTTCATCATCCACCAACTAGATAGAACCACTAGAGGAAGGTAAACAATAAATCAAGAGAGGAGAACAAGTGCCTTAGGGACAATCACGTAGGAGGGTGCCCCCAAGTCACCAACCGCAACGCTATGTCCATAAGACACAACACACAACAATGAAAATAGAGGAGAAGCAATGTAGAAGAATGATGATACAAATAGAAGAAGGGTCACAATAGAGGCGGTCTCCCGGTATCCTTGACCTTACAAGAGAATCAAGGGTCATCCTAGGAGGCCTAAACAATACATAACACATCACGGGGGAAACACAACACGGAGGTAAAGGGTTAGAAATACTTACCTGTAGATGGGCTCATGCTAGAAGTTATCAATGATCAAATCATCCTCTTTCTAATCCTAAATGCTAGAGAGAGGTGTGTAAGGTATCATAGCCCAACTTTTGTTCTTGTCTTCAAATTGTTTATTGTTAAGTTTGTCTAGGTTTGATTCAATGTTAGGTTGAATGTTTTCTTGTTGAGTTGCATTTCGTTGGGTAAAAGCTTGTCTTCTCTTCCTCCTTTCTCTTGCTTGTCTACTCCTTCTTGTCTTATTGTTTATCTCTTCAAAGGTAGTGTTATGTTTTTCCATAGGATTTTGTACATTAGAGGAGGAAGCACCATGTTCAAATTTCATTGGTCTCGATGAAATGTTTTATTGTCGATGAATACCTCCCGATCCTTGTAAGGATGGAGGGGGAGGAACCTCAACATAAATACCATCTCTTCGTGGACATGGTGAGTTATGAAACTTTTCCTTATCTACTTCTATCATGCTGATTATTTCATCATAGTCATAATAGTCTTGTTTTATTCTTATTTCATTTTGTCATTTTACTTTTTCTCTAAGTGGATCTTCGAATGCATGTTGTTCTTCCCTTATTGTTTGTAAAGGAGGCTTGGCCACTCTAGCTAGTTGTTTTGCTTTGTATCGTCTATATTCTAGGAAAGATTGGTCTCTTCGTGGCTCAAATTCTCTATCAGGTCACATCCAAAAGTAATCAAGAGTGAAGTTCTTGTCCTTAGCCAGAGCTCGGTATGAATTACGAAGGATAGTATGTATCTCTCCATGTAAGGGGAATTTTATGCATTTATGAATAGTTGAGGGGACGACATTCATAGCCTTAAGCCATGGATGGCCTAGTTTTACACGAAAGAGGTCAGATAAGGGGATAACATCAAATAACTGATCCATGGCTTTATCATATATCGAGACCAATAAGTTTATCTTCACAAATGTATTCATCAAAGCTCCATTATGTGTTTTAATTCTCAAATCCGACAGTTCATAAGAATCTTGTGCCAAATCATGTTTAAGAAGAAACTCTTCTGTAACCTAATTATTCATTCAATTAGGGTCTATAAGTGTTCCATGCAAAAGTATTTTCCATTATGTTCACTTTAATGTAAAGAGGCCCTTCAATATCTACCATTTCTTTGTCATGAGGTGTAAATGTTATTTCAAGTTCAGGGGCTTTTCTTTTCAAATAAGGTCTAGGAGAAAACCTAGCATTATTGTTGTATTGAAAATCCATGTGTATGTTTTCAAATGAATTCCAAATCATATTTTAAATATTTTCAACACTTATGCAAGAAACAAGTGCAAAAGTATGTACGAATATGACCTAAAATGCTTGATTTTTCAACCTTTTTCAATGCAAATGAGTGAAAGAAGAGGTGTTGTGAAGAATTTAAAGAGGGGTAGAAAATAATATGCCTAATAATAGTCCACTTATGCAACAATATCTTTCACAACATGCCTATGATGCAAAACTATGTATGAATATGACCTAAAAATGCTTGATTTTTCACTTTTTTCACAGATTTTCAATGCAAATGACTAAAAGAAGAGGTGTTGTGAATAATTTCAAGAGGGGCAGAAAATAATAAGTGAAATATTAACCCAATAATGCAATAATATCCTTCACAACATGCCTATGATGCAATTCTATATGCAAAATAAGCCAAAATCTAGTGAAAATGCAAGGTTTTTAAACCCTAGACATGAAGTTTTGCAAGAAAGCCACTATGATGAAACACCACAATTAGAAATCAGACCTAAATGAGTGTTTTAAAAGGGTAGTAAAATCTGAAACAAGATTTTAACTACAAACCCTAGCTAATGCAAAAACTAGGTTTTTAAAAATGCACAATTTTCAAGCAATTTTTGACAAATTAAGCATGAAAATGATGAATTTCTGTAATTTAAATCAGATCTAATGAAAATAACAAAAATTAAATAAAATTAAATGCCAATTAATTCAAATTATGCTAAAATTTAAGCCCAAGATGCCAATATTTTCAAAATTTTCAATTTTTTTGTAATTTTTCAAATGTAATAAGATGAATGAATGCAAATCTATCACACAACACTCAGCAAGGTGAAAAAATTTAAAAACACAGGTTCACCAAAATATTTTGGTGTAAAAAGAGGGGTTTTAGTTTCAAGGGTAAATCCTCCTTTCACAACAAACATTCAAGGACATATCAACCAAGTTGAATCTCTACTAAGCGAGAGCATTCACTTAACAAGTTGGTTGTCACTTGGAATGATGTGGAAGCTTAGATGTTATCAATCAATATCTCAATTTAGTGATCAAGTACTCTAAAAACCTTAATTATGTAAAACAGTAAGAAAATAGATAAATTATAGACTGAGATAGTAGGCAGAGATTAATAACTGACCATTTTTTGAAGTTCAAAATGCGGAATAGTCGAGGACACCTCCACTAACGCCCCTGTCCAAGGTATTGTTTTCTTTGCAGAATCCTGGTCTTCTCCCAACATTGATATTCACTATATTTTTTGTTTTTGCCCCGGAAGATGCGGAGGACACCTCCACTAGTGCCCTAGTCCAATGCCAAATGTTTTATAGGGTGTCGAAAGCTCTTCGGATGTTGATTATCACTGTCCAAATTGTTTCTATGTTTGCAACTTTGGAGGACACTGCCACTAACGCCTGTGTCCAAGTAGTCCTTTTCTTTAGGGATTCAGAATATGCACACTGTCTTACTATTCCCTACAACTCCACTCCGTCCATATATGAAACATGTAGCCTGCAATCACAATGAGAGTGGTTGGGGGTTGTGGTGTTTAGAGGCTTGCCTCAGTCAAGCCCTGGAGAGACATTCAAGTCTTCTGAACACCGTTGTTAGATAAAGAGTGCGTATCCCTGCAGGATAGAGGCAAAATCCAAATGATAAATGATTCAAACATAAATAGATATCACCTTAGCAGTGTAGATCTCACATAAATGAAGGCTCTTTAATCACATGAGAAGATGAAGCCAAATCTGCAATCACAAACACAATAACAATGCTCTACTCTGCAACAACGAATATCATGGATGCTCTAAAATCACAAGTATGCATAAAGTTCACAATCATCTTCTAGTTATCTTAGATAGTTTGCAAATGAAACACTAAACATGCTTATATATGCAACTACAAACATTCCTGCTAAGAATTTTGTAATTGAAACTTGAGATGTTGGCATAGGACCTAAGCTATGGTCATAAAACCGACATTAAAATTTAGGGCTGACCTAAAATAGGGCAGGACTAGGGCGCTAGCACCCAAGTCCACCCTCCTAATTTTGGTCAAGAGTCATCAAAGTGGCATCCCCTAGTTCCTATTTGTTAGATTTGGCTATGATTGGAGCCACCCAAGATCTAGGACTTTCATGAAAGCACAAGAGAGATCAAATGAAAGAATAATTCTATTCTACCAATGAATGCAAAAGTTTACAAGATTGTTATTAGATGTTACAATGTACATAATATCATTCTTATAAAGATAAGGATGAAATGTGGGATGTTGTAGTCATGTGACAAGTGTCATTATACTATGACATGTGAGAACTATAGGATAAGATAACAACTATCAACAGCTAGACACAGCTAGAAACATCTAGTAGACTCACTAAGTCAACTTAACATGTGTGAATTATGTGTGATGTGTGAATATTATTTAACTAATAAATAGTTAAATAATATGAATTATCCACACAAGGGTAAACCAATTAGGTGATAACCCTGTTCACACCAACACTCCCCCTTAAGTGCAACTTAGGGAGTAGCTAATAGGCCATGTTAGGTACCCATGTACATCAAATCTCAAGTGGAGAAAAAAAGAAAACCTCATGGGACAAAACTCCTCTCCAAAAGTGAGAATGCTTGAAACAAATGAAAGTGAAAGAAGTGATAGTAGGAAGGACTCAACATGACCCCCCAAGGACAACTTATATCACATATGTACAATCAAATGCCCCCCATAGGAGAGAAAGTGTGAGACTATAGGTCCCCCCTACAATGAAGTAGCTCCTGTGCTGATGGTGAATGTCTGAAGATGAACACTGAAAAGTGTCATATACCTACAAACAACATTCCTCCCCTTAGGAAGAAACCAATCCAAAGGTTGATGTAGAAGAAACTCCATCTCCAAGAAGCGATATGAGGGAAAAACCTCATGATGTATGATGTCTCTAAAAACTTCTCAAGTGTCTACATGTCAGAATCAAAGAATGGCACTATGCAATGAGGTGTGACCAATCCAAAATCCTAGGTAGACTCATGAAGAACAACCTCCAAAGATGAAGTAGGTGGGATAATAGTTGTGTTGTAACTGTCATCAAAGAGGAGAGATATCCCGTCAAGTGTGTCCTTCAAATTTGCAATATGAGACTCACAAAACAAGTCTGATATACCTACCAAGAAAGTATCTCACAAAGCTATGTCTGAAAGACCTGTATGATCCTGCTCAACTGAAGTAGATGAAACCATGTCGATGTTGATCTCTGAAGAAGTAGGAGGTTGAGGTGATGGAAGCTCAGCACTAGTCTCATGAACCAAAGTAAATGAAAGAACACCAAGGTTCAAGTGACCAAACTTCTCCTCAGAAACATGATTCACACTTGATGCATGAGTGTGCATATCAATCAATGGATCTACATCATCAGAAGAATCAAAATGGGAGAATGCATACAATTGAGATGTATGATCAGCCATCCCAACAATAATAATATCTTTGATCTCCAAGTCTCATATGATCACTGAATCAGTGAACTCAACTGTCTTCCCTACACCATAATGAGTAATCTGGTAGATGGAAAGGAGATTGGTTGTCAAGGAAGGTACACACAACATATTGTTGAATGTACTCTCACCAACATCAATAGTCCTTTACCAGTTGCATGTATGTATGTATTGTTACCCATCAAAATAGTTGGCAAAGTACATGACTCAAATCAAGAGAACATCCCTTGTGAAGATGCCATATGATGAGAAGCTCTTGAATCAAGAAGCCATCTCTCTGACTGAAGACTTGTTGAAGCAAAGAGTGCTTGTCCTTTTCCTTTGTTTGTCCCATTAGCAATCCCAGCTATCCCTATTTGTGTAGATGATGATGTCGAAGAAGAGGATGTAGTAGGTGATGATGATGGCATTTTGATATTGTGCTTTTGAATAATGTGAGTCAACTCATCAATTTTCTTCTCATAACACTTATGCTCATCATGTCCTAGTTTCTTGCAATATGCACACTTTGGTCTCTCCTTCTTAGATGATTCCTCCTTGGAAGAGGATGAGGACTTAGGTGATTTGGTTGACTCTTTTGCTTGCTCATTGTTCTTGAAATCCTTATTTTTCTATTTCTTACTTTTGCTAGTTGAAGCCTTTTGATCCTTTATACCTTGACTAGCAAGAAGTGCTTGAGGTCTAGGAGACTTCAATGTGCCCATGTGTACTAACTTAGCTTGCTCCCTTGTGAGTGATGTGGCAAACTCATCAAGTGAAGGCATTGTGAAAGCTTTCTCAAGTGTATCCATCGTAGCATAAAAGGTAGAAACAAAAACTAAATAGTCAGGACCAAGCTTGGCAAGGATTGAAAGAATCAATTGAGTGTCTTCTTTCTCAATTCCATGTTATTTGAGCTGCAATCTAAGTGACTTTAGTTTTGTGAAGAAGTCTTGGATGCTTGCAAATTCGATTGGATACAAACCAATTAGTTCATTCTCTAATTTGAAACCTCTCATAGTATCTTGCTTACCAAAGAGATTCTCTAAGGTAGTCCACACTTCAATAGGTGTAGTACAAGAGTCAATATGAAAAAGAAGATCAGGAGAGATAGACAAGCATAGTGTTCAATAGGCTTGATCACATCTATTGTACCACTTTCTCTTTTCTGCAGTTGTTGTTGGTTCAATTTTTGTACCCATTGTTACTCTATGAATTTTTAAACTTCTTAAATGAATCTCCATTTTAGTTTTCCACTCATGATAGTTATATGGTGTGAGTAGAGGAAGTTTGTTTGGATCCATGATATAAGAGTACAAAAAAAGAACACAAGTACAACCCCCCTGTTACTCAATCAAAGAGATCACCCCCCAAAAAAAGAATGATTGTGGCACTTTATACTTAGTGCAATTTATAATTGTCCACAAAGGACCAAAAATGGGAAAGCATCAAAATATCTTAAAACAAAGATCCAAGGGAGATTACAACAACTCACACTGATTGATTAGAGCAAACAAATCCCTCCAAAACAAGTTTCACTTTTTCAAGTGTCAAAATGCCCAAGTTATCACTCAAAAGCCAAAAAACCAACAATTAGAATAAAATGAACCTGGGGCTAAATATGAGAAAAGTGCATAGATGGATTTGAAGAGCTCTTGATTACCTTTCCGATGCCGCAAGAATCATGAAAATCAGAGATCGTGACTGAAAGTTGTGAGCTCGGAAGCAAAAAATAAAGATCTATCTTCAAACTGTTGTATCTATCACCTGCAGAAAAATATCAGAAAATGACTAACACCACTATGAAGTGCTCTCTATCGGCTTTTCAGCGTTGATGCCATTGCTGATGCAATGATGACGTCAGCAGTCTGATGCTGCCAAAATATTCTATTAGGGAAAAAAAACCACCTCTGGTTTCTGAAAACCACCTTTTACAGAGCAAAACAACTGTTTTTAGGCCAAAACCGCCTGTAAGCTATGAAAACTGCCCTGTCAAAAAAAAACCACCTGTGACATGTAGCGAAACCGCTGGGATTCTAGCTTAAAACTGCCTGTTGGACACCAAACTACCCTTAGGGCTTGAAAACCACTGCATTGTATGCTGAAACTACCGTGATTAACTGTGACCAGTTGGAATAAAATGTGAAGACTAGTCGTCGGAGTGGTAAATTGTCGGTCAGTTTTAGGTTTCTATAGACTATATAAAATCTGTGAATGAAATTGTTTATGACCGAAGTCGATTAAAACCCTGGCCGAGCAGTTTATAGAGTTTGATCACTTATGGGAGGAGTTTGATTACCGATCGGTCGCTAATTAAAACCGTCAAGAATTTGTGATCTGAATTGACCATTGTTGGTTTGAATCATTTTAAATCTACAAATAATTTTTTTAATGTATAAAGGCTGAAGCCTATTGTTATAAGGCCGCAGGGGTTAAACCCCTTCCACGCGGGCCTTTGATCAGGGGTCCCCATGCAACTTAGAAACAACAAGCCCTTTTAATAAGGTGTCGTACCAGCATGGGGACAGGGTCTACGGATTGCGCAGTACCCTATACCCTAAATATTTTTTAACAAAATATACTTTTGAACCAGCAAACTATATTTTTAACCTGCATACCATGTTTTTACCCATAAAATAAAAGGATTGCACCTTCGATCAGATCTCGCTGACACCAACTAAGATTCCCCCTGTGCAAGAGATGACGCTTGCAAAATATTCCACAGAATATTCTGTACAACTGATTTACAAAAGAAATTGCCTTTTGCTGCAACTTTGTCTGATTTCAATGAATTGGTAGTCGATCTATAGGTTTTTGGGTGTCCTGATCACAATGACAGGGTCTGATTTGGCCCAAAGTGCTCCAAAAGATCACGTACCTACTAGATCAAACATGCACCTCCCACCTTCAAACCTTCATAGATTTGGCCTCCAATGTCTGATCTGGATGAAACAAAAGTCGATCTTGACTATTTCGGACCTCCTGAACACAATGGTGTGCTCAGATTTATAGCAGTATGCTCTCAAATGAACCTGCAATACAAGTCTACAAAGAGGAAACCCTCACAGAACTGGTATTTCTATCAAGTTTTTTCTGATTCTCCAGGTCATCATTCGATGCAAGAGAAGAGCACACTCAACTATCAAGATCCACCATGAATTACACTCAAGATCTCTCAAAAAATGACTAACACAAAGTGATTCTTCCTAGAGCTCTGATATCATGGTAGATTTGGCTATGATTGGAGCCACCCAGGATCTTGGACTTTCATGAAAGCACAAGAGAGATCAAATGAAAGAATAATTCTATTCTATCAATGAATGCAAAAGTTTACAAGATTGTTATTAGATGTTACATTGTACATGATATGCCTTGCTTATAAAGACAAGGATGAAATGTGGGATGTTGTAGTCATGTGAAAAGTGTCATTATCCTATGACATGTGACAACTATAGGATAAGATGACAACTATCAACAACTAGAAACATCTAGTAGACTCGCTAAGTCAACTTAGCATGTGTGAATTATGTGTGATGTGTGAAGATTATTTAACTAATAAATAGTTAAATAATATGAATTATCCATACAAGGGTAAACCGGTTAGGTGATAACCCTGTTCACACTAACACTATTCACCATAACACTCAGGGGTTTTCTCATCAGGATTCACAATTAACATGCAAGATGCTCTAAATGCATTCTAAGGACCCTGGAGTTAAACCTTAGGAGGGAAAAGCCCCCAAGGGGACATTTTCTGACATAACACAAATTAAGAGAAATTTTAAAAATCTAATTATACCATTTTGTCCCAAATATGCCCAACAACACACTTTTCAAATAAATTTGGGAAAATGGATTTCATAAAAAAATTTCCATAGTAACAATTATTTTGGAACATTTTACAATTTTAAAACAATAAATTAAGCTATAAAATCAAAGCAATTTGCATCCTAATAAGGAAAGTCGTATGCTACGACCTAGTATAGGCATGTAAAATGGAGAGAATACATTTTAAAATTCAAATTAAAAATTGAATACGAAGGGGGAAATTATCTCCCAAAACACATGTACACCAAGAAGAAGGAAACACCCAAGCAATTTCCTATCCAAGGAATCCATTCTCCCTTCCCTTCCATTCATCCAATTTTTTATTTCTTCCATGGAGCATAAGAGAGTTTTGGAGCAAAATCAAAA
This sequence comes from Cunninghamia lanceolata, assembly GCA_027924645.1. Lineage (NCBI taxonomy): Eukaryota > Viridiplantae > Streptophyta > Pinopsida > Cupressales > Cupressaceae > Cunninghamia > Cunninghamia lanceolata. The sequence continues at coordinate 14,976,073 of BSBN01001466.1, read as the reverse complement.
AATGAAGAGTTAAAATAAAAATAGAAGTCTATTTTTTATTTATACTCCCAAAAGCCCTTTTTCATTTCTTTTTTTTTTAATATTTCTATTTTTATTTTCCTTTCCAAAACTGACTTAAGAGAATAGGCAGTTTATGAAATTAAATTAATGCAATTATTTCCACAACCTGCAAATACAACATAATACAATCACATTTCATAAATTCCAAACACTCATGGAATTTAAATTAAAATTTTCATTTTAATGAAATTTCCACATTTCAAATGTAAAATATTTCATTTCGAAGAAAGAATTAAATTTGCTTTGAATTTCTTCTACTAAAATAAAATAATGCAATAAATTTTTTTGCTAAGGTAAAATTAGTCATTTTTCACTCAACCATTAAAATATTCTAAAAACATGGAAAATATGTTTTTTGAGATAAATTAAAATATAATCTGAAAAGCTAAAAGAAACACATGCAAAGGACTCATACATACTTTACAAGTTTCTACAACATGTGGACTCCATAATCGCCACTGATTTAGATCTAGGTTAACACAGGGATTCACAAGACTCATCTTGCACTCAACCGAATGAGACACATGTTAACACACACACACACACATTTTTACCCAAAGATGACCATCTCCAATATAACCTCTATTAGGGAAATAACCCTATAGTTACACACTCAAGTCAAACATTAGGTGTTCTTGCTCCACATATAATAGTTGAAGCAACATAATCCACCCCAACATGGCATAAATCATACATGATATAAAATTATCACATCTACTATAAATCATCTATGACTAACATGATCTAGGAATAGGATGCATAATCAACAATATTTCACAATGCTGAAACAATATAATAATCTCAACTATAACAGATATAGTGAAAATAGTGAAGTTGAAACATTGTAATGGTCTAACATATGCATCCCATAATGCATAGTCGAGATCTAATGTCAATATGAAATCCCATTAGAAACACCTCAATGGTCATCCATAATACACCCTTAGAACCCCTTAATGGTACAACAAACCTCATTGACAAGTTTGGTGCAATGAATCATAACATGAGAAACACATAATACAATAATAAACACTCAATACAACATATAACATATGAATTAGAAAGCACACCAGAAAAAACACTAGGGTGGGCATTACATCCTCCCCCACTAGGATTAGGCTTACTCCTAGAAGCCTATAAAAAATAAGGATTAGGTACCCATGCTAGGTGACAATTCATAAACACAATATATCTCAAAAGATCAATCCTCTAGACCATCACTAGGTCCAAGTCTCAAATCAACATAACAAGTCTCCAAAGGTGCACTAGTTAGGTGAAAACCAATTACTATGCCAACTAACTCCTCAGAGATTGAATCACTCTATCCTCAAAATGCCATTGCAAATGAGGACAAGATCTAGCCAAAAGGCTCAACTAACTACAAGCATCACAAATCCCTATAACTTAGGGCTACTACTATGTTGGGTAACTTCTCAAGCTCCTTACTAAGCTAAGGAAAAACCTCACAACATTGCAAATTCTACTCTTAAGGAGATTGCAAATACAAGGTTACACTCCCTAGGGTCCTTCTTGAGACTAAGGATTCTGCCCACAACACTAAAACTCAAAGGTCAAGGCAACATAATTCTATAAGGCTATAGGAACCACTACCTCACCTTCATGTTCACCCAAAGTATGCCTCATCTCTAGTCATGGTTTCTCTGAATATGAGGTCCTTCCTCATGTCCCACTTTTGAAAAAGGGTTTTTCTTTAACACTTCAACTCCATATCACAAAACTAGGATCAAATTTACAAGTTCTCAAAGGGGAGAATATAGACCACATCCTCTTAGTAGCATAAGCACTTCAAACAAGAAAGATTTAGTAACCCACTACTCACAAGGAACACATCCAAGGAGACAACCACATACAAAACATAGGAGCAAGACTACTCTCAACACCACTTCAATGCTCAACTATTCTAAACTAGAAGGATACACAACACAACAAGATCATGAATTCATGATCAACAAGGCAACATGAGACTTCCTTGTGGCTCAAAGACCGAGTATTCATAAAATGAAATACACAGGATGGAAACTTCTTCACACAAGAATTGCATCCCTTCCAATACCACGCTAAGAAACCTCTAAATTACCAAGCATAAGCTCTTGAAGCAACCAAATTCACAAATATGGTAGCACAAGAGCAACCAAACAATTATAATACAATATATATGTGTGTGTGTGCCTATGCACTAAATAATACATCATACCCTACACTATGTAGGAACATGAGTGTAGTTATGGAAGTCATGTCTAAATGACATGACGTGCACCTTCATGTTATTTAATAACATGGAATTTATGTTTAGGACACAACATCATACACTCCACTATTGTTGGAACACTAGGAGGCATGGTATTATGATCCAGACAACAAAAAAGAGACAAGTGAGAACAACCATAGTTGGTGGACTAAGTCAACATGTAACCACATGAAAGCTACTAAAAGTAAGATACAATCCAAATATAGATTCTCAACATATCCCATTTACATAGATAGAAGTAAAGAAATAGCATTTAAGCTCATACAAGAATTCAATGTTACATCATTTACTACTATCTAGGCATGACATATACATCAATCAACAAGGTTACTCACACCAAGTGATCCATAAAAACACAAACATATTTTAAAGCTTTCTCAAACATTTCACAGAATATTCACTCATATTCAACAATGAACAAGGAATTTAATTTACCATAGTTCTAATAACACACACCAAGAACTATTGCAATCCAAAAACTTGTGAATTTTAAATGAGAGTAGGACAGGAAAGTAACTCTCCATGGACTATGTGTGTTAGATCTACAAGTGATGGTGATCCTTCTACATATGGGGATCTGAGGCCCATGTCCTTTCCACATGGGACCACTCCTGCTTCGAAAGGAGGGTCGGTCTAGAAGAAACTACACTTTTCGAAACAGGGTTGGAGATCTTGGGTCAATTTCTTTGTCTCACCCCTTCCAAACATTTTGGTGATATCTCTTTTAGAGACTCAGGGGATGGTATTGCTGTGAAGATTCCAAACCCCATGATAGACATAGTAATCCATTCAGTGGAACACACTTTGGTGGGCAAGTTCTTTGGGAAAAGACCCAACATTGATCTTGTTCACCATTAGGTTGCAAAGAAATAGTTGAAGAAGGGTAATTTGTAGGTATGTGTAGTCTGAGAGGCCTTTTCCTTTTCATTTTCTCTCTTTCTAAGGACTATAAGAGGGTTCTAGTTGGTGGGCCCTAGATGTTAGGCAAAGCCAATCTCTCGCTATGTAAATAGAATCCAAGGTTTGATCACTTGGTTGATCTATGCTCTATGGCCCCCACTTGGATTAGACTCCTAGGATTCCCTCTAGAGTACTGGGATGAAGAAATTATTGCTGGGATCGCCAACTCCTTTGGATAGTTCCTCTCTCTAGACAATATCACAAAATGCAAAAGTAGGATTGTCTTTGCTCATTGCTATGTGAATGTTGAAATCAACAAAGTCATTCCTTAGTAGTCTTGGACTCCAAGCTTGGTAGCTAGACACAGACTATGTATTATGAGAATGTTGCTCTTTATTGTCAAAAATACTCAAAATATGGTCATACTTGTGACCTTTGTCTTGCTGCCTCTAAAGGGACAAAAATGGGGGGCAAAGGGAAGAACATAGATAATGAACCAATGGAAAGGGCCCCATCTGTCAGTGCAAGGGAGGGTGTTAGGCCTTCTATCAAAGTGTGTACTTCCCAAGAAAGGACCACCAATCAGGTGGGTTGTATACAACAAGATCTAGTGTCATCAACTTTAAAGGATCAACCCATGGCCCATGTTATCTCACCTCAAGAGAAGGTATTAATGGGGATTGCTACTAGATATGTTGAGGAAATATTTAAGGAAGATCCTCTCTCTCTAATAGTGGTTTCTATTGATGAAGGAAAGACTTTCTACAAGGACACTCTGAAGGATCATCAAGTTGGTAGCCCTCAAGAACCTCTTGTGTTGCCTAACCCATGGATGATAGGGTTGGTATTGAGGACAAGCAGTAGGATTTGGAAGTGAATGACTCTAAGGGAGTTGCTTTTGGTTTTGTTAGGACTTAGGCAAATCTTAAGGATGGATAGATTCATCTCAAGGATACTATCAAGGGACTACAAGTTGGTATCCCTTAGTCCAAAGTGAACCAAGTGTTGCCTATCTCCACTCCTAGTAAAAATTATTCTTTATTGTTAAGGGTGGCCAAAACTTATTCATTAATTTTTTTGACTGAGGATAACTCTCTATCACCACCTCTTAAGATGTTTTCATTTCTAGGAAAGGGAAAGCAATAGAAAATCAAGGAAGGAAGAAAGACTATGGATATGGATATAGACTCAAGCAAGAAGCATCCCACCCTAATGGAAACAAGAGCAAAAGAAGTGGATAGGGAAGTAGCTAGTGGAAAACATAAAACCCTAGAAATGGAAACCTCCAAGAAAGGTAGAAATGAATATAGTCACTTGGAATATTAGAGGGATGAATAGTTCTCAAAATAAATCCATTCTCAAGAATATATTGAAGGAAATTAGAACTAACATTCTTTTGCTCCAAGAAACTAAGATGTCTTGTCAAGCATTTGAGAACTATAGTAACTATTTGTAGCCATTTTCTTGTCATAATTCTAGCCCTATGGATGGGGCCTCAAGGGGAATTTATATCATGTGGAACAAGGAAAAGATGGAAGTAAATGTAATCACTACTAGTATAAATTCTATCTCCATGCACTTCAAGCATTTATCTTCTACTGAATCATGGATTTTCACAAATGTTTATGCCCCTAACTCTAGAATCAAAAGAAAATAAGTCTAGAATGAACTCATTATATTTAAAGATGGTATTGGAGATTAGCATTGGATGGTGGTAAGGGATTTTAATACCACTTTTGTCTCAAAGGAAAAGAAAAGAGGTCTGGGTGAATTCTCTAATAGTATCGCTGATATAGTCAACTTCTTGGTGGTTGAAAACTTAATGGATATTGATCTAAAAGGGTCCCTATACACTTGGTCCAACAATATATCAAATAATCACCTTATCCAAGTCAAACTAGATAGAGTCTTAATCTCTTCCAATTGGAACATTGTTGATAAATGCAACCTTTCTACCCTATTGAGAATTGGATCAGACAACAACCCCCTTCTCTTCCATTCAGACATGAAGAAAAAGAAAGGAAATTATACATTCAAATTTGAGATCATGTGGATGTTTCATCTAGAGTTTTAAAAGATCTTGGAAATTTAGTGGGCCTATAAACCTAAAGGAACAGTAATGTATAAACTCACCAAGAAATTAAACAATATCAAAAGGAGAGTGAAAGATTGGAATAAGACCTCCTTTGGAAACATATTTGAGATAATGAAGGAGCTAAAGGAAAAAGTATCCAAAATATAAAAGGAAAAGGAGGCTAATGGAGCCACTAATGATAGTTGGGATGAGGAAAAAGACCTCTTAAGCCAACAACATAATATTTATTCTAAAGAAGAAATTTTCTGGAAACAAAAATCAAGGGACTAATGGCTCAAAGTTGGGGAGAGGAACACCAAGTTTTTCCACTAATCTACTCTTAAACATAGAAGAAACAAAAAAAAATTGATCTAATCAGGGATGATGGGGTCATGAACAATAAGGAGGACATTCAAAGAGAAGGGGTTAGATTTTTTCGTTACCTCCTTGACCTTAACCCTGCCATTGACAAACTAAAAGAGGACGAGCTCCTAGAGGTCATCCCTAACTCTATTTCTATCCTAGAATTTGAAGATATGGGGAAAGCTATTTTGGAGGATGAAGTCGAGACTGTTGTTTTCTCTTTTGACTGTTATAAGGATCCTAGTCCTGATGGATTCCCCCTAGCTTTTTTTTCAAATGTATTGGGGCATTGTGGCCCAAGATGCGATTGCAACAATCAGAAAGTTTTTTGAAAAAGGTAATCTACTCAGAGAAGTTAACAACACCTTCATTGCTCTAATCCCTAAATGGCCTAGAGAAACTACCCTCAATGATTATCAACCTATCAGCCCATGTAATACTGTCTACAAAATCTACTCCAAGCTCTTAGTTCTCAAAATATAATTGTTTCTTAATAAGATTATTCATAAAAACTAGAAAGGTTTTGTTCCTAGCAGATAGATACTAGATGTGGTTATCTCTATTTATGAATTTTTTGTGCTATGGACAAAAGCAGGAAGTAGGGAATGGCTCTAAAGCTTGACATATCCAAAGCCTATGATAGGGGCTCGTGGGACTTTCTCTCCAAGGTTCTTTTTAAGTTTGGGTTTCACAAAAGAATTATGAGATGAATGAAATGTTGCTTTACCACTAAAATTTTTTTGGTGTCGATTAATTGCTCCCCTCAAGGTAACTTCCAATCCAACTATGGGTTAAGATAGGGTGACCCCCTTTTACCATATCTTTTCATTATGCTAGCAAAAGTTCTCAAGAGAAATATCATTAAGCTCATCATGAAAGGTAGTCTAAAAGGTTTTAAACCAACCTCTAGTATTGATCCCTCTTCTCATGAGAAATTTATGGATGATACCATCCTCCTAGGAGAATCATCTATTGTGGAAGCCAAGATGTGGAGAAGATTGCTTAAGGACTATGCTACTGCTTCAAGTTAGAAAATTAACCTAGATAATAGTGGACTCTACTTATTTAACACTGAGGTCTCCATCCATAATCATATTTACATCATTCTTGGTTATAACATCAAACAATCACCTGCCACTTACCTTGGGATGCCTCTCTCTATTGGGGAGATTGACAATGGAACATGGATAAATTTGTTAGATAGAACTCAAAAGAATCTTGCTACTTGGAAGGGTAATCTACTATCCCATGTCAGTAAGGTGCAATTCATTAAGTCCACACTTCAAAATATCCTTGTTTACTTGTCCCTTTTTATAATTCCCAAGCATATGGCTAACAAAGTGGAGTAGATACAAAGAATATTCCTCTGGTTAGGTATCAAGGATAAACAAGGATTTGGGGGTCTGGGACTGAGAAAGATTAGAGAAATTAACAAAATTATCCTAGCTAAAGTGGGATGGAACCTCCTTATGTCTAAGTTTGAATGGACTAATGTCATGCAAGTCAAATATCTCAAAAATTTTGTTGTCTTGTCCCTTATTAACAAAAGAAATATTCTCTTAGGATTTGTTATTTGGAACAACATTATCAAATAAAAACAAATCTTGAGACGAGGCTTCGAATGGGCAACAAGAGATGGTAGGATTGTCAGGTTCTGGGAGGACCCTTGGGTTTTATGCTATCCCCTTAATATGGTCCCTTAGTGTATTCATTTACAAGATGTTATGTCTAACAAGTATGCTAGCTTGGTCACCAACTATTGGACTAATGTTAATGGCTAGCTGAAATTAATTTTTTTTAGAAATGACTTAGACTTTGTTAATGTCTCAGATTTTTCTAACATCTCTGACATTTTAAAAACTCATAGGTTCAACCTCTTCCATAGAAAGGATTCTATGTTTTGGACAACTGAACCCAATGGCATTTATATGGTGAAATCTAGATTCAATATTCTATCTACTCATTTGCCTACCAATTTTGACTAGAATTTTGTGTGGAATTCTAATTTGATTCCTAAAATAATTTTCTTCTAGTGGACTTGTGTTCAATGAAAAACCCTAATGGTGGATAACCTCATCAAGAGGGGCTTCATGTTTGTCAGCAAATATGTGCTTTTCAAAAAGGTTGGAGATACCATAGATCATGACAAGGGTCGTTGTACCTTGGCATTTAATCTTGTTTTCATGTGTCAAATCCAGGGATGTGTCCTAGGTTGTTTACAATAAGGAACTTCATAATCAATAGTCCTCAAGCTAATCCTACTAAGTTTACTATTTCAGGAACTAATGCTACTGATTTATTTGTTGTAAAATGAAAATCTGAAAACACAAATGTTAAAGTAGTAGATTGTTGGAAAATAACCTATTCTAATATAAGATGGAAACATGCATTTAATGGAAACAACTATTAGTAGAAATGAATCTATAAACTGAAAGAAATGAAACTATACTTCTAATGAAATCTGTAAATAAATTAAAGTAATAGATACTAGCCTCCTGTCTTGATGGTGGGAGTGGGCCCTTGCTCCACACCTTCAGGACTGAAGACTAAAGCAAGAACTCAGTATAGAAATGTAATAATGCAATCTTTCCTTCAGTCTAATTTCATTAAGGTACGCTTGTATTCAAAAAGTATGTCTATCTAAAAATAGAAATTACAATAATCTAATAGCAATAATTTTGTATATGTTTTGTTGCTCCTATCTAAACATATATTAGTCCAAGCGATGTGATCCCTTGGAACTAACTATTCTATCCATTAGAATATCTATGAAATACAACCAATCTCTTACTCCTAACTGAAACATATAATTGTTTAACTGAAGAGTGTAATCATGCAAACTAAAAAAAGGTTTTAGTGAAAAATAAGTCCCGCTAAATCTGGAGTCTTAACTTAAATAACAATGGGCAACGAGGCCGTGAAATATAGGTCTTAACAAGTCTTTTAGAACTCATGCAAAATCAAATAAAAAGGGAATCAGATCCCTGACAGTCAACTGGAGTCTTTTGAAAGGAAGCTAGGTGTGCAGAAAACGCTTCCTACACTAATCTAATGAGGAGAGAGCTATGCAAATTCAAATTAATCCTTACAACTACAGCAACATAGAACATCTAACAGAGATATTGCAGCAATACACATGAACCAGAAAGAAGACAAAAGAAGAGAGACAAATATTTACGGTGGGGAAAACCCTTATCGGGTGAAAACCCCCACACTCAGAAACCTGCATAATGTATTAACAAATCTGAAAGTTGTTTAAAATACACTTGCAATGCAATCTTTAATGGTCTTTGACACTCATATCTGGAGTCAATCTGGTAGCATAACAGTACTTGTAAACCTATGATACAACTCCCTCTCCAAGCACCTATTTATATAGAATATACAAGGCAATATTGGACCTATCTTGGGATGGGCGTCCAACTTGGCCTCATGGCCCAAAACCCACACCTAAGGACACTTGGTCAACATTGTAGAATGTGTCTAACACTTTTCTATAGCTCCCATCCCAAAGAGGTTGCCTATTTCCAAAATGGGCTATGACAGATGCTCTTACGACACTTACGACTTTCATAGAATCTGTCATAGCAATTACAACTTACAGTTGTAAGAGAAATTGTCATACATAGGCTATAAATAGCATATTCTTTTACAACATGTCATAGTCCACCTTAGGCGCCCAAATATTCCTTTTTCAAAGATGCTTCATGACACATGTCTTCACTTGTCTTACATGCTTCTATTTTTGACTCTTACATGTCATAATTCCGTCATAGGAATCTGTCATAACCGTTTCGGTCAAACATTCCCTTACACAACATGAAATATGCCGACACATGGCAAAATGCTCCTACCACAAAGTGGGATGCCTATCTCCTCATGTGAGGACAAAATTACAAGTTGTCATATTCCATGTAGGATGACACATCACCGTGCCACATCCCACAATATGACAATATGGAATTTACAATTATTTACAACATAGGCAATGAATTAATAAATACAAACATAAATAATGCAAGGAATTACCAAGGTTGAGACACCTTAATTCCCATCATTCTCCCACTTGTCGAACACCTTGTAAGAGCCAATAGAAAACTAAGATTTAACTGCTATAGGTCGAGAGGCCAATAGACTCCAACACCATCTGAACTTCTCTGTGCCCACTGGGTTTGACAATGCATCTACAACATTCTTCAAAGTATCTACCTTCTCCAAATTTACCTTTCCATCCTCAACCATGTCTTCCACGAAGTGAAACTGAACATCAATGTGCTTTGTTCTAGCATGAAAAGTTGGATTCTTCGTAAGGCAAATTGTACTCTGACTGTCACAACTGATCATGATCTGACCTGCATCAACACCAATATCTAAACACAATCTCTTAATCCAAATGGCTTCCTTACAAGCATGAGTTTCTGCCATATACTTAGCTTCTGTCATGGACAAAGCAACCATAGGTTGTCACTTACTCATCCAACTAATAGCACCACCAAATAGTGTAAACACATAAGTACTGGTGGATCTCCTGCTGTTAATGTCACCTACCCAATATGAATCCACAAATCCATGAATATCAATAGAATGCGGAGGTCCTGTAACATTACCATGATAGCATATGGAATACTCAGAAGTACCACTCAAATATCTAAACACTCGCTTAACTACATCCCAATGAACCCGTCCAGGATTAGCCATAAATTGACTAAGGACTCCCACTGCTTGGGCAATGTCTGGTCTTGTGCAGACCATAGCATACATCAAACTTCCAACAGCACTAGCATAAGGTACTTTGCTCATGTCCTCCACCTCACTAGGAGATTTTGGACAATCCTCAATAGACAACTTTGTCCCCAAAGAAACAGGAACACACAACGATCTACAATCTGCCATGCTGAACCTATCCAACATGGTCTTCACATACTTACTCTGGCTTAACCAAAGTTTTCTGTTGGTTCTATCTCTTCTAATTTCCATTCCTAGAATGTACCTAGCTACCCCTAAATCTTTCATTTCAAACTGTGCTAACAATTGAGATTTAAAATCAAAAATCATATTCTTACCCTTCCCAATGAGCAACATATCATCAACATACAATGCAATAGTGAGAATACGATCACCATCAAACTTAAAATACACACAATGATCTGATTTTGATCTCACAAATCTAATTGACAACACAAAGGCATCAAACTTCAAGTACCATCTCCTAGGGGATTGCTTCAAACCATACAAAGACTTCTTAAGTTTGCAAACCAAATTTTCTTTACCTTTCACCATGTAATGCTCTGGCTGTGACATGTAGATTTCTTCCTCCAAATCACCATAAAGGAAAGTTGTCTTCACATCCATCTGTTCTACCTCTAAGTCATAAGCTGCTACAAAAGATAACAAGAATCAAATGGATGTCAGCTTTGCAATGGGAGAGAAGATCTCACCATAATCTATACCCTCCACTTTTGAATACCCCTTCGCAACCACTATGGCCTTATACTTCTCAACACTGCCATCTGTACCAAATTTCTTCTTGAACACCCATTTGCATCCAATGGGTTTCCATCCAGGAGGCAAAGGCACCAAGTCCCAAGTTTGATTCTTTTCCAAAGAATCCATTTCATCCTCCATGGCCTCCTTCCAGGAACCTACATCTTTCATGTCCATAGCCTCTGATACAGTTCTAGGTTCATCACTGTTAGTAAGCAAAGCAAAAGCACAACTAGAATCAAGCAATGTAAAACCACACCTTTCATGTTGCTTTCTTATCCATGTAGACCTCCTCAAGAGTTGAGATTGAGGTTTAGCTTCCTCGTTTGAGCTTTCAGAGCTGCAAGAGATCTCCTCATCATCAAGTCCAACATTATCTTTCTATTCAGTCTTCTCAGGGGTAGTAGGAAACTGAACAACATCCTCTTTCTTTTCTTTTTCTTCTAGCTGTAAAATAATCGAAGAAGGTGTAAGCTCTCTGAAGATGACACTTCTGCTATACAACACTTTTTTAGCCACAGGGTCCCAAAGCTTGTATCCTTTCACACCGACACCATAGCCAATGAAGATACACTTAATAGCGTTGTTCTCCAATTTTGACCGCTTCTCCCTAGGCACATGTGCATAAGCCTCACAACCAAACACACGAAGATGCCTTATTGAAGGCTTTCTACCAGACCACACCTCCATGGGTGTCTTTCCAACAAGAGCTGATGTAGGAGATCTATTAACAAGATAGCAAGCAATGGCAATAGCTTCAACCCAAAACTTTTATTCTAGGCCAGCTCCACTAAGCATACTCCTAGCCTTCTCCATCAATGTCATGTTCATCCTTTCTGCAACTCCATTTTTCTGCGAGGTCTATGGAGTTGTCTTATGTCTTTCAATCCCAAGTTCCTTGCAATATTTATCAAATTCTATAGAACAGAACTCACCACCATTGTCAGTTCTCAAACACTTAATCTTTTTACTACTTTGATTTTTAGCAAAGGCCTTAAACTCCTTAAACTTACTATAGACTTCAAATTTGCTTCTAAGAAAATAAATCCTTGTCCTTCAACTATAGTCATCTATGAAAGATACAAAATATATAGATTTTGATAATGAAGGTACATTAACAAGACCAAATACATCAGAATGAACAAGGTCCAACACAACAGAAGACTTGTGAGAACTTGAATAAACTGAACATGGTTTTTCTTTCCATAACTGTAATGTTCATAAAAGTCAAACTCAAGATTACAATCATCTAACCCCTCAACGATGTTTTTATTTTTCAGGGTACGCAGACCCTTCTCACCAATGTGGCCAAATCTCTTATGCCATAACATTGTCTTTTCAGTAGGAAGTTTAACTTCCAAGGCATGATTACAAACATCAAAACTAGAAACAACATATCTCTTAACTACTCGTTTAGATGGTGGGGATGAAGTGACTGCTGCCCTCTTCCTTGAGTCAGAAGAACTATTGCATTGTGAAATGCATGCCTCCAGCTGAAACATAGTACCTCTCCTAGTACCCTTAGCAAGCACCATAGCTCCTCTAGTCATCTTGCATCCTTCTTTCGAAAAGACAACCTACACACCTGCATCATTCAAACTACTTATAGAAAGTAGGTTCTGTGCTAAGCCTGGGATATGCATAACCCCAGAGATCCCCTTCACTTGACCATCAGGGAATCGGATAGAGACTCTTCCACGACCAACAATCTTTAGATGAGAGTCGTCACCCAAGTACACCTTTCCACCATCGAACTCCTCATACTTAGTAAACTAGTCTCGATGCGAGGTCATGTGGAATGATGCACCAGAGTCAATCAGCCACACAGCATCAGATGCATGGGTTTCCAAGGCTACGATGAAAGCATCACCATCATCTTGTGATTTGTCAGAATCTGAATCAAGATATTTCTTCTTCTTTTTCTTCTCCTCTTTGCATTCCTTTCAGAAGTGCCTAGTTTTACCACAGTTCCAACAAAGAGTCTTGGACTTTCCAAGAGATTTGGATCTCCCACGGGATTTGGATCTACCCTTTTCACCTTTCTTGTCCTTCGTCTTCCCTTTCTCTTTGGGTCTTCCACGAACCACAAGAACCTCTTTGGCTGCCTTAGAAGACAAGACTTTCTCTGCATCTCTTTAGATAATAGTGTAGATACCACATCTTCCATCTTGAAGGTGGTAGTGGTGCTTCCAATATCCATGACAAGATGATCCCACGAATCTAGCAAAGAACAAAGTAGGGTCATGCATTGATCCTCCTCCTCCATTTTCACACCCACAAATGTCAATTGTGCAACTACCATGTTAAAAGCATTCATATGTTCGGCAACAGATCCTCCGTCCTCCATTCAAAGAGAATACAACTTCTTTCTCAGAAAAAGTTTATTAATCAGGGATTTGGCTTGATACACATCTCCCAACTTCTTCCAAAGCAAGGTTGCAGTTTTCTCCTCATGGACATTTAACAACACAGAATCAACAAGACTAAGTTTTATGAGACCCTTAGCCTTTCGATCTTTGAGATCCCAATCATCTTATTGCATTGTAGCTGGTTTAGTTCCAGTAACACTTTCCCAAAGGTCTCAGTCAACAAGCATGTCTTCCATCTTGAGCTTCCACAGCTCGAAATTAGTGCCATTGAATTTGTCCACTTCCATTCTTCCAGATGTGCTTGTCATCTCCTTGCTGTAATAGAAATCAGAATACTCTACACATACTCCCACTCAACTTAAGATCATCTCAAAAAACCCCTACCCAACAGCTAAGACCAAAACTGGCCAAGCTCTGATACCAACTGAAAGGAAGCTAGGTGTGTGGAAAATGCTTCCTACACTAATCTAATGAGGAGAGATCTATGCAAATTCAAATTAATCCTTACTACTATAGCAACATATAACATCTAACAGAGATATTGCAGTAATACACATGAACTAGAAAGAAGACGGAAGAAGAGAGACAAAGATTTACGGTGGGGAAAACCCTTATCGGGTGAAAAAACCCACACTCAGAAACCTACACAATGTATTAACAAATCTGAAAGTTGTTTACAATACACTTGCAATGTAAGCTTCAATGGTCTTCGACACTTGTATCTAGAGTCAATCCGGCAGCATAAAAGTACCTATAAACTTGTGATACAATTCCCTCTTCAAGCACCTATTTATATAGAATATACAAGGCAATATTGGACCTATCTTGGGATGGGCATCAAACTTGGCCTCATGGCCCAAAACCCATGCCTATGGACACTTGGTCAACATTGTAGAATGTGTCTGACACTTGTCCACAGCTCCCATCCCAAAGAGGTCGCCTATTTCCAAAATGGGCTATGACAGATGCTTTTACAACACTTACGACTGTCATAGAATCTGTCATAGCGGTTACAACTTACAACTATAAGAGAAATTGTTATACATATGCTATAAATAGCATATTCTCTTACAACATGTCATAGTCCACCTTGGGGCACCCAAATATGCCTTTTTCAAATATGCTTCATGACACATGTATTCACTTGTCTTACATGCTTCTATTTCTAACTCTTACATGTCATAATTCCATCATAGGAATCTGTCATAACTGTTTCGGTCAAACATTCCCTTACACAACGTGAAAGATGCTGACACATGGTAAAATTCTCCTACCACAAAGTGGGATACCTATCTCCTCATATGAGGACAAAATTACAAGTTGTCATATTCCATGTAGGATGACACATCACTGTGCCACATCCCACAATATGACAATATGGAATTTACAATTATTTACAACATAGACAATGAATTAATAAATACAAACATAAATAATGCAAGGAATTACCAAGGTTGAGACACCTTAATTCCCAACATCTTTATCAGATCCCTTTGGTGTTGGCTGAGTAGACTCCAGAGCACTGTAGTTACCTCCTGAGTTGTAGATAGACAACGGTACCAAAGACTTTGCACTATCGCCAGCAACTCCGAAGACTGTGTGATGTTGCCAGTAGCTCTAGAGATGCATCCATGATTCCTGTATGGCTCCAGAGATTATTCACCCCTTGATTTCCTGCTCTCTCTTCTCCAGAATACCTCCAACACTTTGGGAAAACATTGGAGTCTAGTATAGTATCCTTCATATCAGCTCCAGAGTTTATTAGGACCAACTTTGGAGATTCTCAAAATTGCCTTCGCCCGTACAATTGCACCTGTAGACGCAAAAAGAGAGACATTTCTGCATATTTTCATTAGTTTGATGCACATTAGTCATTTCATCAAAAATAATGATCTTCAGTAATTCAACTCTCATTAGTGTAATTAAGACAAATCTTATCAGTCTATATGATGCAATTACCAGAACAATAGGATAAAAGTATGGAAAAAGGGAAGTTAAAAGGTGTATTTTTCTGGGTGCTACTTGGCACTCATCATCCCCCTGAACTTAAAGGTTGGCAAATCCTCCTACACTTCATAGCTTGGACTTGTTGAGGTAGTATATTCTATTAGTCAAATTGTACTCCTCATGAGTGGACCAAGTAGTGAGGGTTGTATTGACATTCCCTTTGAACTGCTCAACCTATTTCAGCCATTCCTAAAATTTGGCATCCTCCATTTGCTCAGCCCATATAGGCAGTGGCTCAATAATGAGGGGTGGCCTGAAACGGACACCTATCCAATCTTGTTTATATTTGTCCATCAATCTGGACACTGCTCTTGCTTTCCTCATATATAACTAGAGGTTGGCTGGAGACACTACTTTTTTCATCTTTTACTCTGGAGTTAGAGTGTTCCACCTCTTCTTACCAATTATGATCATCTGACTAGATGAGTTGTGCATGAAGAGACCAAACTCAATAGCACACTCTTGCAAGTGCTTTTGATACAGGGGCAAGATTTGTGTCCTACCTTTTGTGCAATAAATGTTTACTCTAAAATGAATTTCAAAGCCCATAGGGTTTGGACATTCTCTCCTGAGGACTAGGCTTGTCTCTGCATCCTTTTTGGTGTAAGCCTCCATCCGTTCATTCCAGATCTGATGATTTCTCATTAGTGACGTAAATTATCTGAGCTGGCATTCTCCCACAAAGTAGTTGATGAAGAAAGTGTGGTCTTTAATGAAGAAATCATGCAAATATAGTTCACACAAAAAATTCTTATCTTCATCAGAACTCTTCATGTATACCTCCATGAAGTTGTTCTCAGTTTGTATATTTTCAGTTAAATCAGAGAGAAAGTGATATTTTCCTTTGGAGGATTTGCTCTTGTAAAAATAGAGCATAGCTTCCATTGGGAGGTCTACAAGATATTATCTCAGTAGAGAGAGTGGCCACCTTGATGACATTTTCTTCTAGGGCCTGTACTTTTTCTGACATGGCGGTTACTGCCCTTTGTAGTTTTAGCATTGGCTTAGATTCCTCTAACTCCTAACATCTCCTTGCCTAGTTAAATAGGGCCTTAGGGATGTCTATTGGGAGCACCCCCAGATATGGATCTATTTGAGTTCCCTATTCAGTAGTAGCATCTGGA
Organism: Cunninghamia lanceolata; assembly: GCA_027924645.1. Classification (NCBI taxonomy): domain Eukaryota; kingdom Viridiplantae; phylum Streptophyta; class Pinopsida; order Cupressales; family Cupressaceae; genus Cunninghamia; species Cunninghamia lanceolata. The sequence continues at coordinate 14,959,423 of BSBN01001466.1, read as the reverse complement.
TTGGTCAGCTCATGAAGCAGCTCTTCATGATCATCTATCTTATTGTTGGCCCATGTCAGTTGCTTATCCTAACTCTAAATTTTATCTATCAATGTTGAAATCAATGTGATGCCATTGTCTCTGGATTTGATGATGCCAAAGATATTCTTTGTTGCTTCTTCATCCTTTTCCCTGACTTCAACCTCTTTCCTTTGAATGATCCCCTGTTTCTCTTTGAGCTCATTTTTTAGCTCCTCTATTTCATGCTTCTTCTCTATTTCTTTTTCTTTCATGACCTTAAGGTCAGTGATAACTAGGTTCTTTCCCCACAGCAACCGCTTTAGATTATCAATCTCTTCCATCAAGTGTTGTTCTCTTGGAACCTCTACATCTTCTTGATCAGAGGGGTGTGAGTAACTCCCTGTTTCTGCCCCTTCTGTCTTTTCCTCATCAGGGGTTTATGTTTCTCCCTATCCCACATTGTCATATTGCTCCCCTTGTTCATTGTGTGTACATGTTGATCCTCATCTTTCCCCTGGGTTTCTTCTTTTTGATAATCTTCCTACCTCACTTCTACAAATGCTAGGACTGATGAGGGTCCAGCCTCTTCCATGGAAGTTCTAAATCCCATGAGGACCTTAGCCAAGAGAGCAGTGTCCTATTTTGCCTGAGTAGGTTGTCTCTTTCGTTTACTTCTTTAGAGCACTGGTGGAGAATGTGCCTCTGGAACTAGATCATTCCCCTCTAAATCAGAAGAGATGGTCAAGATTTCCCCCTCTACTACCTTGAGAGCTTGAGTGCATTCTGGTTCTAGAGTTTGAGTCTATGGAAGGGCAGTGGATTCTGGAGTACTGTTCTCAACTACTCTTCTTTTAATTTTTCTTCTAATTAGGGGAATCTCATTCAACTCATCAAACTCCTCATTTTCCCTTTTATGCTTGTTGGGCTTAGGTGTTTTTGAAGTCCTTTTTGTTTTCTCCCTCTGCCCTATTTCTTTTCTATACTTTTTGGGGACAGAAGTTTGGGTAGATGCTGGTGTTATCCCCTCTTCCATAATCACAACTCCCCTCATTTGTTTAGTTGGGGTTGACTCCTCAGCCAAGGTTAACTTACATTTTGTTGAGCTGGTCAAATGGAAGGGTTGTTTTGTAGTTGTTTCTGCCAGTTGCAGTTGAGGCCTCTCCCATGGTTTCTTTTCCTTTCTTTTTCTTCTTAGTAGTGGTGGCAGGTGTTGGATTTCCTATTGATGTTTGTGGGTCAGAAGTTTGTGTTTCCTCCACTATTCTCTTATTGCCCTTGCTCTTTCCAATGGATGGGGAGGAAGTAGAAGGTGTTGTCTCCTCATCCTATTGAGTAGAGGAAGTCTCTTCTGCACCATGTGTTCTGCCTAGTGTTCTGGCCTATGATGGGTCATCTAAAAATGATTGCCATAGAGCCTCTCCATCAGCATGAGATAGAAAATAATGTTTTACAATTAAGAAAATGAGGTTGTGATGCTTCATGGGACCCTTCCCCTATTGGTACTTATCTTCTGAAGCCACAATGGCAGAATACAAAAAAATTGGGAGATTGATGCTATATTTCGGATGAGTATGCCCATGTCTCAAGAAAATTAGCATCTTCATTATGGGTCCTAAAACTAGGGAGAATTGCCCATCACATGTAAAATATTTCATGAGCCACATGGCTAAAGACTACCATGGTTGGGGAAGTGGTGTTCTAACAATTCCTTTGACTTCATTTTTACTTAAATGTAACTGGACCTCAGGTTCACCTTCTACTAAAAAGTTTTTAATCAAATCATAGTATAGCGTTTTGAGATGATAAAACCTTTCACCTTGTTCTGGTAGCCCTGAGATGTGGCTGATGATGGTGGATGAGGCATTGATTGGGACTCCTGGTACTTTGGTTTGGTTATTTTTAGGTGGCGTAAGAAATCATCTACTATGTCTTCCTGAAATCCTTTGAATTTCTCCAGAAATTCCAACGATCCAACATTTCTTAATATATCTATTGCAGCTTGATCTTGGAGCAATCCTGTTGCAATTTCAGTTTCTAACTTCTTCTTCACCCCCATACTGCCTATATCCCTTCTCTTCTTCTGCAGTGAATGAACCTTCCCTTATTGACTCTTCCCCTGATCTCCTCTGTAGCTCTCTCTCCTATTTTATGATAGGCCATTTTCTCTATTTGCTCAAAAGACTCTGTTGTAATGGCTCAAAGATTATTTATGGGGTTTTGAAAGATCTGGAATTTCTAAAGTTGGGACTGGATATCCATTAATGGCAATTTGCTTTATTTATAGAGGGGTTAATTACTTAAATTAATTTGAATTGATGGTTTAGTCATAATCACAGGGGATGATATAACACTCCGGAGTGAAATCGTTAGTGTGGCAATTAAGGCGGCATGCATAGGTCGAAAAAGGAAATAATGGTAGGGGTACGTGTATAAGTAGTTTGTACCAAAAATAGAAATGACAAGACAGGTAATAATTAACTAACTTGAGTGAATTACCTAGATCACTTTCCGTGATGATTGCCTGATGTACTTGGCTGTTGCGTCGCCACTTTGATGAGGTGTGATGATGACCTTCCATGTGTGTAGCCTCCTCACTGGTTGTAGTGATGTCAGCAACATCAGCATTGTGTGGCTTAGAATCTTTCCTTGGATAGCCTTGAAGGTAACGAGTTGGCTTGTGACATTAGGAGGTTCAGCCTGGGTGACATGCTAGCAACTCCAACTCATTCGTCCTATGTGGGTTTCCTTTTTTATGGTGGAAGATGAGTCATGTTGACCTTATCAATTTTGATGTCCCTACTTGATTCTTGTAGAGGTGGGCCCCCACGTTTTATACTACTTAGTTGGATGAAGCACTGAAGGTGCTCCTAGTTCACTCTGGGATGTTCTTCAATGGCTCTTGAGGAGTGCCTAGTTAGCTTTGGAGAGCTTCTGCTGGAATCCTGTATGAAGAAGGGAATTGTCATTTACTGGTTTTTAGTCCCCCTAGTGAGAAAGACAGCCATTTACTGGTTTTCCATCTTTCCCCAATTTTTTTTTTATTATTATATTTTTTTTCTCTTTTTTTTTAGAAGGGGCTCCATTTTCTGGTTTTCAACCCCTCTTTTATTTTCTTTTTCTTTTGAGAAAGGCTGCCAATATATATATATATAGTCCTTGAATTTCTTCAACCCGTGGCAGAGGTTGTGATCCCTGTCACCAAGCACAAGTCCTTGGTAAACTCCTCCTTAGTAGTTGGTCTTGTATAGAGCCGAATTATGTGGCCATTTACTAAGAATGTGTCTTCACCTCCATCAATGGGTGCCAATAAAATTGTTCCATTCTCATAGACTTCCCTAATTTATTAAGGACCCATCTAATGAGTTTATAACTTCCCCTTAAACTCCTTAAACTTAGAATCATATAGGAGAACCCAATCCCCTTGTTGAAATGTCCTCTTTTGATGTGTTGATCATGTCATTGCTTCCTCTGGTACTGAATAAGTTCTATCTATTGTATAGCCTCTATCCTAATTTCATCCAACTCATTGACTTGGAGAATCCTATCTTGTTGTGTTATAGATAATGGCAGCCCAATGTCTAATGAGGTCTTGAGTGTTTGTAGTTCAAATCCTATGGACAGTATGTGTTTCTTTCCATAAATCAATTCATAGGGTGAAAACTTGGTTGTTGACTTCCATGTGGTATTGTAAGCCCAAACTGCTTTAGGTAACCTGTTGGCCCAATCTTTCCTATTCATGGCCACTGTTCTTGTCAAAATGTTTTCTAGCTCTATGTTAGTCACCTCTACTTGCCCATTAGCTTGGGGGTGGTAAGGTGAAGACTTTTTGTGCTTAACTTGGTATAGATCTGTGAAATCTTGAATTACCTGAGAAGTGAATTGCGCTCCTCTGTCTGAAACTATGGATCTTGGAGCTCCAAACCTCAAGAAGATTTTGTTATAAAGAAAATCAGCAACTTTTTCTTCTCTTGCAAATTGCAATGCCTGAACTTCTGCCCATTTAGTTACATAGTCTATGCAAACAAAATATATTCTTTGCTTGAAGATGGTGGAGAAATTAGTCCCACAAAATCTAGACCCCATTGCTCAAATGGTTCCAACACTACTTGAGGGTATAGTGACATTTCCTAGGTAAAGGTTGGTTGACCCATCCTTCGACATTGATCACACTACTGCACATACCTCTTGGTGTCCTTATGAAGAGAGGGTCAGTAGTAACCAGCTCCTAGAATTTTGTAGATGGTTCTTTGTGAGGAATAGTGTCCACCAGAGGGTTCGTCATGACATGCCCTTAAGAGATAAAAAATTTCATCAGCTCTTAAGCACCTGTGTAAGATAAAGTTAGGCCCACATTTAAACAACAAACCATTTAGCCATTTGTAAGATAAACTTTCTTTTACCAATCGCTTCTTTTGTTTTGAGAAGAAATGGGATGGAAACAAGCCTATAGCTAAGAAATTAGTTATGTTAGTAAACCAAGGTGTAGTAGAAGAAACAACAAAGAGATGTTCATCTAGAAATTTGTCCTCCACTGGTTGGTTTTCTCCACTTGTATGCAACCTTGACAGAAAGTCAGCAACCAAATTGAATTTCCCTGGGTTGTCTATAATGGTAATGTAAAATTCCTACAATAGTAACAGCCATCTAATTATCCTTGTACCCACTACTGGTTTGTTCATTACGTACTTGATGGCTGCATGATCAGTATGCACAAATATTTTGTATCATGTGATATAATGCCTAAATTTGTTAATAGCATATATGACTGCCAATAATTCCTTTTTGGTTGTTGTATAGTTTTTTTTCTACTAGAGTAAGGTTCTTACTAATGTAGTAGATGGCATGCATGCCTTCTCCTTCCTCTTTCTGTCCTAGGACTGCCCCAATTGACTCATTTGAAGCATCAATTTGTACGTGGAATGGTAAAGTCCAATTTGGTCCCCTCAAGACAAGTGTGACAATAAGTTTCTCGTTAATGGTTTCAAATGCTACTTGGAAATCCTCTATCTATGAGAAGTTAGCATCCTTGGTAAGCAAGGAAAACATAGGAGCAACTATTCTATTGAAATTTTCTATAAATTGATCCTGTAGTATCTTGCATGACCTAGAAAGCTTCTAACATCTATTTGGTTTTTAGGTGAGGGTAACTACTTTATCACTTCTATTTTGTTATGGTCTACTTTCATTTATTTGGCTGATATGTGGTGTCCAAGTACAATTCCCTCTTCTACCATCATAAAGCATTTTTCATGGCTTAACGATAGCTGGTTTTTCTCGCAACATTGTAGCACCTTATCTAGGTTTGTGAGAGCTTCCTCAAAGGTGTCTCCATACATAGTAAAGTCATCCATATAGACACTCATTAGCCAATTCAGCAAAAATGGCTAAAACAACCCTCTGAAATGTAAATGGAGTGCTACATAGTCCAAATGGAAGAACTATATAGTCAAAAATACCCCATGAACAAGTGAAGGTGGTCTTGTTCTGGTCCTCTAGTGCCACTTGAATCTGATTATACCCACTAAATCCATCTAAGAATGAGAAATACTTTTTCCCTGCTAAGTTGTTTAGCACTTGGTCAATGAATGGTAAGGGAAAATAATCCTTCTTTGTGGCTTTATTTAGCTCTCTGTAGTCAATACACACTCTCCACTTTCCATTCTTTTTAGGTACTATGACTAAAGGTGAGACCCACTGATTGTCTGAGATAGGATATATGGACCCTGCTTGTAGAAATTTCTCTATTTCAGTCTTAACAATATCTTTCAGGGCAGGGTTTAATCTCCTCTAGGGTTGTTTGACCGGTTTGACATATTTAGTGTATATATGATGAGTATAGATCTCAAGAGGAATGGCCTTCATATCTTGGTATTCCCAAGCAAAATCTACATAATGGGCGACCAGGAGATTGAGGAGTGCTTCTTCTTGTTTTTCTGCTAACTAGGTGTTGATGTTCAATGTTTTCCCAAGTAGAATCATGACCTGCTTTGTAATCTAATCCATAGATGTCCCTACCCCATATCCTGGAGTCATAGTGTTAAGAGGACATGAATGTGGGGTGTGTGCAAGAAGTTGAGTCCACTTTTTGGCCAAAACGTGGAAGTGTTTTCCCTGATTTTCAGAATTTGTCACATTTGACCTAAAATTTTGAAGCACTTAAATGTGGAATCTTGAAAAAAGTCAATAAATATGAAATGTAGTACTCGGAGTCTGGTTTCCAAATATGTAATTTTTTTTAATACCCAGATGATATAAATTGATTTTTAATAGGCGTTTCTAAAAACCACTGTTTAAAAGTCACTTTTTTTTACTATACCATGCACGTGTACGTCATCCATGCACGTGTACGCATAAGATGACCTAAACTTATCATTTTTTGAATTTTTTTTTCAAATTGAAAAGAATTGTCTGAAGTACATTTTCGTACAATTTTTTTTACAAAAAATTATTTTGATAAAAAGTTATTAAAATATTAAAAAACCATGATAATTCAAGTTCATGGACCTATTTCATCAGAAATTAATTGAAAAATAGAAAAATAATCCAATTGTAAAAAAAATTACATATTTGGAATCTACACTGTCTCATCTATAATGGGTTTCAATTTCGTCAAAAAATTCTGCAAAAAAGGCCTTCAGACATATGCCCAAATTCACTATTTTGTTGTGACATTGACAAGACCAACTTGCAGGTCAAACCAGTTCCAAAGCCAAGGGTCGGGTTCCCAAGCCTTTTTTCTGACCCAAAACCTATAGCAAAAATGGGGTCGAAAATTCAAATTTTATGAAACGGGATCCCGTTCTATAAACGGGATCCCATTTCATAAAAGGTTAATATTTTAACCTTTATGAAGTGGGATCCCGTTCTATAAACGGGATGCCATTTCATAAAAGGTTAATATTTTAACCTTTATGAAACGGGATCCCGTTTTGAAACTGGATCCCGTTTCTAGAAAATGTGATCTTGCTTTTGGCTCAGGATCCCGTTTTGGTTTACCCGATTTCAAGATTTTTTCTAAGTCTGAAACTTCCACCTTAAGTGGACTCATCTTTGTGCATTTACCCTGTGGAAGCAGCATATGGAATGTGGCTAAGTCTCTATAAAAGGTTTCTTCACAAGGAATAATATTTGCAAGGGTATAATGGGTAGAAGTGAAGAATTCTCTTTTTGAGTCTTGGGCTAATTCCATTATATCCTGTTGGGAATTAAGGTGTCTCAACCTTGGTAATTCCTTGCATTATTTATGATTGTATTTATTTATTCATTGCCTATGTTGTAAATTAATTGTAAATTTCATATTGTCATTTCGTGGGATGTGGCACGGTGATGTGTCATCCTACATGGAAGATGACAACTTGTAATTGTGTCCTCACATGAGGAGATAGGCATCCCACTTTGTGGTAGGAGTATTTTTCCATGTGTCGGCATCTTGGATGTTGTGTAAGGGAATATTTGACCGAAACGGTTATGACGGATTCCTATGACAAAGTTATGACATGTAAGAGTCAGATATAGAAGCTTGTAAGACAGGTGGAGACATGTGTCATGAAGCACCTTTGAAAAAGGCACATTTGGGTGCCCCAATGTGGACTATGACATGTTTTAAGAGAATATGCTATTTATAGCCTGTGTATGACAGATTCTCTTGCAACTGTAAGTTGTAACCGCTATGACAGATTCTATGACATTCGTAAGAGTCGTAAGAGCATATGTCATAGCCCATTTTAGAAATAGGCGATCTCTTTGGGATGGGAGTTGTGGACAAGTGTTAAATACATTCTACAATGTTTACCAAGTGTCCTTAGGCATGGGTTTTGGGCCATGAGGCCAAGTTGGACGCCCATTCCAAGATAGGATCAATTTTGCCTTGTATATTCTATATAAATAGGTGCTTGGAGGAGGAGATGTAGTATGTGATTTATAGGTACTGTTACGCTGCCAGATTGACTCCAGACACGAGTGTCAAAGACTATTGAAACTTGCATTGCAAGTGTATTGTAAACCATATTCAATTTTGATAATACATTGTGCAGGTTTCTGAGTGTGGGGTTTTTCACCCGATAAGGGTTTTTCCCACGTTATATCTTTGTCTCTCTTCTTCTATCTTCTTTCTGGTTCTATGTGTATTGCTGCAATATCTCTGTTAGATGTTTAATGTTGCTGTAATTGTAAGGATTAAATTGAATTTGCATAGCCCTCTCCTCATTAGATTAGTGTAGGAAGCGATTTCCGCACACCTAGCTTCCTTTCATATCCTTGTCAATAAGTATGTGGGTTATGTCTTCTATTGTGTCATAGTTTATTTCTTCTTCTAACTCACCCAAATGTTCCTCAATGGTATCCATAGCTAGTTAGGCACTATTTCCCATGTTATTAGGCTCATCTACCCACACTTTTCCTAAGTAATATATTGATGGTTTAGATGGAGGATATAAAGAGATTTTCTTCAAGTCTATCCCATTGGAAATGACCATGTCTCCTATTTGACAATCAATAGATGTTGTTGTTGTAGCCATCCATGGTCTTCCTAGGATCAAGGGGTAAGCATTTCGCTAGTTTCTAGGTTCTAATATCAGAAAGTCTACTAGAAATTCCCATGATTCCACCACGACTGGGACATCAGTTAACACTCCTTTTGGGATAGCTACCGACTGGTCAGCTAGTTGAAGGATTGTGGATGTGATTGGACACCAATTAGAGCTAATTTGTCTAGGGTGTGCACTATCATTATGTTTATTTCTTCCCCCAAATCACCCAAAACATTAGATATTTCTACCCCTGAAATATAGATAGTTATGACAGGGTTCCGAGGGTCTGCATATTTTGGGAGGAGAATTTCCCCTATAAGAAGGTCTACTACTTTCCCTTCTACCTGAATGGTGGCAGGGAAGTTTTTCTTCATGCCCTGGGTTTTAAAACAATGTTGTTTGATGAATTAGTTTAATTCAGGCACATCTCGAATTGCTTGTAGGAGTGGAATTTCAATATTTAACTATCTGATTTCTTGCAGAAGTTCTGATCCCATGGTAGATTGGACTTGTTTTTGTAGGACAGTTTTCTGAGGGACATGTTGTTTGAACCATTCTAGGTAAGGTGCAGGTTTTTCTATCTCTGGAGCAGCGTCAAAGTTCTTTATAGAAGTGGCTCCAGAGGTGTTCTCCAGAGATGTTCCTTTAGGAGGAACTCTAGAGTTACCTAAGGGTTGTTCTTCTAGCACAATTTCAATAGTAATCTCCTCCTAAGGTTGAGTGGATGGATTTTCAGGTGTCATATCATTAGTTACTTCAACTATGAGCTAGGGAGATGGTATTGGTAGTGCTTTCGTAGAATGTAGCTGGAAGTTTTGTAGATAAATAGAGTTTACACCAGCCATGTTTTCTTTCTCTGTCATGTCAATAGCTGCTCCATGTTTATTTCGTGGATTTGCTACAGGTTGAACTGGTAAGGTTGGCTGACTAACTAGCTCATTTTGTGACTGTCCTTGTGTGTTGGGGGGTCCAGTTAGTAATGCTTATTGCTAAGGTTGGAAATGTCTAGGTTGTCCTTAATATTGTTTACCGTAACCTTGTTGAGGACCCCACTGAGGCTGCATGTTTTGTGATCCAAATTGTTGTGGAAACTATTGGGTCCATTGTTGATCTCCCCAGGGCTGGTTTTACCAATGTTGGTTCTGCCATTGTTGGTTTGACCAATCTTGTGGTCCCCAAGGAGGAATGTTTTGAGGCCCCTGCCATGTTGGATTCCATTGATTGTTTCCCCAGTTTGAAGAACCCCTATAGGAAGCCTGATTTGGGTATTAGTTGTATGGAAAATTGACAGTTTGTTTTTGTCCTACGTAATTCAACTCATCTTCTATTATGGCATTCTTTTTAGTCAGCCTTTTTAAGGTCAGGAGCTGATCACAATGACTGGAAGGGTGCTCCCTATTGGAGGTCTAAAAGATTTCTGACTTGTCCAAAGGACATTCTCTCAAAAGGTGTTTGTTTCTAAATCTAGGACAGTATATGGAGAGAGGTTTAGATGTTCTACTTTGTTCAGTTGTTCTAGTCTTTCTGAATTCCATCTAGTGTGGTATTTAGTTAGACCAGAATAGTTGTCTTAAGATTTGCAATCTCCTCCATTAACTGTCCTATTTCATTCTTTCCTTTGAAAGATATAGGTGTTCTCACTCCATCTTGGGTTCTAGAGTAGTTTCTGCAGAGTTCTTCTATAGCAGGCATATCCATTTTGTTAATGTTTCCTCTCCCCATTAGATCTAGTGCCTACTTTGATTCTCTATCTAATCCTTTTACAAATAGTGTTCTGGCCAAGGGGTGGGCCATAGGATTTCCATATCTCCTTAAGGAAAAGTTGAACCTATCCAAATAGTCCTCTAAACTTTCATCCTCTCTTTGTTTTATTTTGAACAACTCCTCTTTTTTATCACTAACCCTACAGTAATCCTAGTACTTGCCCAAGAATTTAGTTTCCATTTGATCCCATGCATGAATGGAGTCTAGGGCTAAGCCCATGAACCACCTCATAGAAGAATCTTTCAAGGTTGATGAGAAAAGTTTGAGTTTTTTATTATCTGATCCGTAGTCATAGGTCTGGCATACAACTTTAAACTCAAACAGAAACTGATCTGGATCCTCAGAAGAAAGACCCCTAAAGTTTGGTAGGTTTGAAGGTGAAATGTTCTTCATAGGGGCATTATCTCCACGAGTAAGGACAATAGGGTACGAGAAGGTCCTGACAGCTTGATTATCTTCTTCCTCATGATTATCATCCATGTCTGGTGTTTCTTCTCTTTGAGATTCAGTGTGAGGTTCTGAGGAAGTGGATTTTGGTAATGGATATGCTTGATATCTTTCTTGTAGTTCTTGGATATACTCAGAGAGCGAAGGATTTTGAGGATTTGAGGGAATGTCGAGTTGGGGTGTAGTTTCCAAGGTAGGTTCTAAATGTTCCTCTTCAACAAGATCTTGTGCTACCCAACTGCTTTCTCCTATAGTTTGTTGCTGGGGTGTTTGTTTTATTCATCTACCTTTTGAATCCCTAGGCCTAACCATGCATATTCAATTTAACCTAAAAAGAACTGCTAACTAAGTTTTTCTTATTAACACATATATCCCTGGCAACGGCACCAAAAATGACAAGGGTCACTGTACCTTGGCATTTAATCATGTTTTCATGTGTCAAATCCAAGGCTATGTCCTAGGCTGTTTGTAATAAGGAACTTCATAATCAATAGCCCTCAAGCTAATCCTAATAAGTTTACTATTTCAGGAACTAATGCTACCAATTTATTTGCTGTGAAATGAAATTCTGAAAACACAAATGCTAAAGCAGTAGATTGCTGGAAAATAACCTATTCTAATATAAGCTGGAAACATGCATTTATTGGAAACAACTATTAGCATAAATGAATCTATCTATTGAAAGCAATGAAACTATTCTTATAATGAAATCTGTAAATAAACTAAAGCAATAGATACTAGCCTCATGTCTTGATGGCGGGAGTGGGCTCTTGCTCCACACCTTCAAGACTGAAGACTAAAGCAAGAACTCAGTATAGAAATGTAATAATGCAATCTTTCCTTTAGTCTAATTTCATCAAGGTACACTTGTATTCAAAAAGCATGTCTGTCTGAAAATAGAAATTGCAATAATCTAATAGCAATAATTCTGTATATGTTTTGTTGCTCCTATCTAAACATGTATTAGTCCAAGCGATGAGATCTCTTGGAACTAACTATTCTATCCATTAGTCTATCTATGACATACAACCAATCTCTTATTTCTAACTAAAACATATAATTGTTTAACTGAAGAGTGTAATCATGCAAACTGAAAAAGGCTTTAGTGGAACAGAAGTCCCACTAAATCTAGAGTCTTAACTTAAATAACAATGGGCAGCGAGGTCCTGAAATATAGGTCTTAACAAGTCTTTTAGAACTCATACAAAATAAAATAAAAATGGAATCAAATCCCTGGTAGTCAACTGGAGTCTTCACCGGATCCCTTTGGTGTTGGCTGGGTAGACTCTAGAGCACTACAATTGCCTCCTGAGTTGTTGATAGACAACAGTGTTAGAGACTCTGCACTATCGCCAGCAACTCTAGAGATTGTGTGTTGTTGCCAGCAGCTCCGGAGATGCATCCCTGATTCCTATATGGCTCTGGAGATGATTCACCCCTTGCTTTCATGCTCCCTCTTCTCCAGAATACCTCCAATGCTTTAGGAAAATGTTGGAGTCTAGTATAGTATCCTTCATATTGGCTCCAAAGTTTATTAGGACCAACTCCAGAGATCTTCAAAATTGCCTTCGCCCGTACAACTACACCTATAGACACAAAAAGAGAGACTTTTCTGCACATTTTCATTAGTTTGATACACATTAGTCATTTCATCAAAAATAATGATCTTCAATAATTCAACTCTCATTAGTGTAATTAAGACAAATCTTATCAGTCTATATGGTGCAATTACCAGGACAACAAGATAAAAGGATGGAAAAAGGGAAGTAAAAAGGTGTATTATTTTGGGTGTTACCTAGCACTCATCAAATCATATTTTCATTTAGTGTCCTTTTGGCTAGTATCTTAAACAAGAGATCATTAACAATTTTAAAAATTCTTGGGTCTGTCCTAGAGATTTTAGATCTATGGTTAGCAATTGGGTTTCTCAGTTCACTCAACTGATGTTAAAAGAGTTGTGGTCCCTTGCTCTTCCTCACTTATGTTGGGCCATATGGAAAGAAATAAATAATAGGATATTTGGGGAAAAATTTAAACCAAAGGAACTTATTAGGGAAATGTTGATTCACTCCATTATTGAAAATGCTTCACAAATTAAAAAAACAAGGCTCCTACCTCTAGATTGGAGAACAACATAGTTGACAAATGGAAGGTCAAAATCCTACAATGTTGTGTTGACAAGGTCAAAATGGACAAGATAAAAAACACAAAGTAGTATCCTCCTAAGCATGGGTGGATCAATTTAAAATTTAACGGTAGATCCAAAGGGAATCTTATAAATCAAGGGCAGGGGATATTATTAGGGACAACAAAGGAACTATGCTATTAGATTATGATAGAGGTCATGGTTGCCTTATTAGGGCTCCAAAATGCAAGGCATACAAGCTATCCTAATATCATAATATAAGGAGACTTTAAGGTTGTTATATAGATGTTAAAGAGAAAAGCATCACCCCATTGGTCTTTCCAATGGATTATTCTTGATGCCCTTAAACTCATCAAACAATTTGATAAAGTTATTATTTCCCATGCTTATAGGGAAGGCAATAAATCTGTAGATGTTATTTCCAACCTAGCTTCCACCTTGGTAGATGAAATTGATCAAAATTGGTATCATATCACTTCCATGCCGCCATAAATCCAAACATTCATTGTTTCTAATCAAAATACTCATTTTCTTGTAACTCAAACAGGGTTGGAAGGTACAACACATGAGCACAATAATGGAGAGGGACTACAAGGTTAATTATAATATTGTTGTCCATTTCAAAAGGGACCTTGTCATGATTACTCATAAGATTATTGAACAAGACTACTATAGTTTTCTTTAGAATAATGGTTCTGTGTTTACTTTGAACATTCTTCCTTGCTTCCTCTTGGTCAATTTCTACAGTATGGGAGGGGATAGAGATAGATTGGAACTAGCATCTTGTGAGGAGGTGAAGAAGAATGCCACAGTTTGGAACAATCTCCACAAAGGAAGAATTTTGTATTACCTTGAGGCCATGATAAGTCATGAACCAACCCTCTCTAAGGAAATCTACATGTTCTTAGAAGAACAGGGTGGTGAGCTTCATCAGGGGCATTGTTTTCTCAGTGTCTGAAGAATTGATAGATAACATGACTGGGTTGAAGATGGAGGGGTTTTAAATGTTCAAGTACAACATGGCTGAGAATGCCAAGCATCTTAACAAATTGCTCAAGGGAAAAGAGAAAACCACCAAGTTTTAAAATGGTCTGTGTAAAGATGAGCTTACTAAAACCTTGCATGAGGTCGTTGATGTCCTAATCAGATACATTACCCTTGAAGATAAATATAAGAGGATCTACCTATACTATTTTCCTATGCTCAATCACTTGAGATGTGGTTTTTAATTGATTTTTCCTTGTTTTCTCTTTCAATCTCTTAAGAGCTCATTTCACAAAGTTTTACTTGGCAAGTTGGAATTCCTTCTTCACTAGGGCCTTATTCATTACCTCTTTTCTTATCAAGTGGTTAGAACCCTAGCCAAATTTTCTCTCCCAAGAGGTGTTAACCCAGTCAAGATCCATCTAGCACACTATTGCCCTAAACTAGTGATAGCTCCTAATGTCTTCTCCTTGCCCCTACTATTTTTTAGGACCCCCCTCGTCCCCTGAGAATAACCCTTTACTTGTTCCCCACATTGAGGTCCCTTCAAGGTGTGTTGGGCCCAAAATTGTCAAAATCAAAGTTTTCAACCCTAGTACTACCCCCCTTAACCAAGTCCATACCTTCACGGTGACCAAGAACCCTCCTATGGTGAGTCTAGGTAGTACTAATGAGCTTTCTAGTAAAGGCAAGATGGTGTTGGAGGAGCCTCCTGACTATTTTCCCTTAGATCATAGAGAGAATACCTCTATGCCCAGTCCTGTCAATAGGTGTAGGGGGTATCATGAGCTTGCTTGTAGAATCTCCAAAGTGGAAGAGGCAGTCAACCTCCAAAATCAAGTCCTTAAAATTTTAGCGGAGTAGGTGAATGTTATGTCTAAAAGTCCCAAGGGTTGTGAAGGCCCTAAAAAACCTCTCATGATTATGCTTCTTCTGTTTCAATGACTATTATGCATAACAATTTAGGTGACAAGAGTGATTAGATCTTGGAGGTTAGATTTAGTTGTTTGGAGAAGAAACAGGAAGAGATTTCTAGGAACTTGCAAGAGATTGTGACTTTTAGAAAGAACAGTGAAAAAATTAGCTACTAGCTTGTTTATACTACAAAATGAACTTCAAAAAAGGAGACTTCATACTTCTAAGGTCAATCCTAGTGCCACTATTGGTCGTGTTAGGAGGACTCAGATCAAAACTATTATGGCTACCAAGGACAAATCTATAGTTGTGGAGGATGACTTTGTTGAGGCTTCCTTCAAGGTTAAGGTCAATTTCCTTGCTAAAGAGTGGAAGGTTGCTTCTATCCTAAAGATGCTTGTTGAGTAGGGTTAGCCTCATGTTCTACTGTGCTCTCTTTTGTATTTTCTATTTTCTTTATATTCCTTTTGGTTCTAGTTGTTCCTTCTCTATTTATTGCTTTTTTGTTTTGGTGATGCCCCCACATCTCATGGGGCTCATTGTGTGGACCTATTGGTTGTTTTAATGTAAAAGGGAGAGGCCCCTTTCAAAACCTCCTTATCTTAATAAAAAACACACACACTAAGAAATAGTATGTTCTCCATAATCTACTCCCTTATACGGTCCATCAAAGGCCCATCAGGGATGTGATAGATAACATTACATGATACATGAACAACATTTAAAACTTTCAAGCATAGCCACCATAATAATAAAAAGGAACACCAAAGTGGAAGAGAAGTCGATTCCAACAATAAGGCATAAAATGAGCTCAATTTCAACAATAAATCAAGTGTGACTATAAAAGTCACAAGATGGATAGATATCAAAATTTTAGTGTCTAGACTTATTCATAAACAAGAATAATAAATCAATTCTAGCCCTTACTAGCATTTAGAGTATACACCAAAATTGAAAGAAAGTATCAAAATTTTGAAGGTACACTTTACATGCACTACATGACTATTTCTAGTCTCCAACAAGTGAGCACAATGCTACACTAGACTTGTATTTAAAAATCCAAGGTGAGTAAGAGAACATGATCAAGCAATACCAAACAAACAAGGCTTCAAGACTCCAATCATGTCATAAAGTATGAGATCATTTTCACACATCCATTCTCACAAGGAGTAACTATCATTCCACACCATACATGGATTCACCAATCATATGGGTAATGCATTAAGGCAACAAGATTAATTAACACTCACATGATTCACAAGAAAATGATAAGTAGTTGGGGGCTCTAGTTCACACCAACCCAATCAATCTTTTCGTGTACCATTCCTTTCACAAGTCAAAATGCACACTATGCAACAAGGGAGAACACAATTTAGAGTCACAAGATGTAGGGCTTTCTAATGCACTCAATACCCACACACAACATTCATCACAATTTCCCATGCATAAGACCCATTTATAACCCCTTTCTCTTCTACTTTTCAATCAATGCAATGCAATAACACACCTAGGTTCCCACATGATTCCTAGGGAAGAATGCAATTTGGGGGCATAAGTCATTACCAAAATGATCTATTATAACAATTCAACAATTTTCTTTCAAATTCCAAGCATATGAATAAACATCACCTCTTTCACAAACAATGCATAACTCTTAAAAGTCTATACTAGATTCAATCAAACATCAATGAATATTGGCATCACTTCTCACATAGAGGTTTACATAGCCACACTATCAAAAGTGGTCACAAAAGCACTAACATGATCCCACAAAGGTCACTCAAACATTCACACACACTACAAGGATTCTTGCCAAAAATTTAGGACATCAAGAAGGAAAATCATTCAAATGAAACTTCTCAGCAACCACAAGGGTCTAGCTAATCCCACAATAGTGTATTCCTCAACCATACACATGCAAGGAAAATATCAAGAAACAACACATGCTACTCGCAACACACAACTAAATAAGGACCCCACACATGCTCGATCATAGCAAGTAGAAAACACAACCTAGAGCTTCCAATGCTACAACATGAGCTCTGATACTAAGTGCAATTCCCCAAGCTTTCACCCAGTACATTAATCGAACAAACACCAGATAATTTTTTTTTACATTTGTAAGTGTGACATTTACATGTTTCATTGCACTCACATGCACACTAGGTGTCATAACAAGTACAACAACACATAAGAGAAAGTCACCATTGCCCTAGGCAAGGTGGCACAAGTAGAAGACTTCACCCATCATGTGAAAAAGTCACCACAATGACCATGAAAGAGAATGGAGATCTCTCCATGATGACAATCGGACACACTTCCATGACCTTGTTTCCTTGCGAACACATGGAGTAGGATGAGGGTGACAACTACCTCAAATCCATTCCTAAAAGACACAAACAACATACCAATGCAAAGTAAAAATCACACAAGAGATTGATCAACTAGGAGGTACAAGCCCTCGACCAATTGGAATGAACATCAATCGATTTCATGCAAAGGCATGCTTCCCAATGTAAAAAAAGGAATAGCTTCCAAACTAGGACACCTATCAACAAAATGTAAGCATGGGAAGATTCAACAAATCAAGGGGAATAACTTCCTATACAAAGTTTCTTCAAGAAAATTTGGGAAGTGCTCATTGTCTAAGACTCCATAGACATCCAAGTAGTTCAGATGACTACAATGCCCCAAGAGGACTCCAGCACCCCAAGAAGACTCCAATGCCCCAGGAGGACTCCAACTCATCCCTCTATTGTCTATAAATGGTGATAGTGTCTAGTTCTTGTGCTAGGATCCAAAATTGATGCCAGTGTCCAAGTTTTATGTTGTAGTCCTGGCACAATGTTTGAACAAAAAAATTCCTTAGAACACCTACTCAGGATGTTGGCAAGGGTCCCACAAGGACTGTACTATCAAGGATTTTGTCCCTAGGCCTCCTACAAACTAATAAAAGATAGAACAAGCCTCAGGAGATGATTCTAAGGTCTCTGACTTGTCAATATTTGAACCACACAAGGCACACTCTCCAACAAGAGAAGGTTGCCAAGTGGGACATTCCCAAGACATGACAAAATGCCTTAGGGCACCTAACCAAACACACTTGAACTCGTGTGGACACATACATGTGGAGGATATGATAGGTGGGATAGGGGTATAATTCATCCTACCAACCGTCAACAACCAACTCAAGGTGATTCAACATGCCAATTGAACATCTAAAACCATCTACCCTAAGGCACGTATCCAATTAACAATACATGAAATTAGGCAAGTTAACTCATAACGACCATATAGATAAATATGACAAAAGTGTTATAAAATTCTATGTATGTTCAACACCAATGTTGACACGGACCAAAGGTGAAGGTAGGATCATCGTCTCCAACATGGAAGAATTACAATCTAATACCAAAACATACATAATCATCAATGCAACATCCCTAGTAATCATAAGCTAACATACTACAATATCAATATTACAACATGTAAATCATGCCACTATCATCACAAGCTAAGGCATGGAAACATACCAAAAGGAATCAATTAAATATTACAACGAAAGGGTCTCATTCCAAACATGGATGGATCATAACCCACACCATAAATTAGCAAGAAAAATAATAATAATCTTATTGTAATGGTCTTAAGGACCACATTTACAATGATTACCAATATATAATAATCAAATGATACAAGAGCATAATATACCAATTAGTCTAGAATGTCCTCCGAGGAGCATCCACCAAGCTTTCCTATCCCCAACAGTGTTTAGTGCCACCCAATCATGTGTTGATCTTAGGCCCACCCCACTATCCTAGAAAATAGTCGAATTAGGTACAAGCACACTTACACAATCAAAACGTACATGGCAATACTCATGCCAATCAAAGAATACACAAATACATGTGGCATCTCACACTAACCAAAGCATACACCAATATATGAAACATGTGGCACAAATACCAATCAAATACATACAAGGATGAATGGCTCACACGAGCTGACAAGCATAAAAGAGTTCCATTACAAAATTCAAGCATAAGGGAATTCTCACACCTTCAATGCATGCCAAAAAAGGTATAAATCAAGCACCATCATGCATACATATATGAGAGCACAACAATCCATCAACATACATGGAGGTGGTCTAAACACGTTTTGGATACCAAATTTGAAGAAAAGATAGGATGAAAATACTAGAAATAGACCTAAGGAGTTTCATTACAATAGCACGATGGCTACATAGATTTTGAGTAGATGGGATATTGATCCAGTCCAGGGTCATTTGAGTGGTATTTTGGGGAAAATATCGAAAATATAATTTTTGGTATTTTCTACATCTTAGTAAATTGCATTTTCGGAGGCCTTCGGAGCGGAATTAGGGCTCAAAACTTCGTCGGGCACTTGGCGCTAAGCCTTAGTGATTGAGCAACTCAAACTAGATAATTAGTTTATCTTTCCAACGAGTCCAAGAAGTATAAATTTTGATAAAATAGCTAGGAGTTATAACCCTGCCAAGGGGAAGATCAAACATTTCCTAATTTTTTAAGTTTTTTTGAATTTTTGTAATTAGTTTCACCTTCCAGTAGCTCTTTTTGTATTCCAAGGGTAATGTGACCCTTCATATCATATGTAAGCCTATATATTTCAAAAGGAAATGAATAAAAATTAATTTTTCGAAGGCAATTCACAACTCTTAGCGAGTTTGCCTATTTGCAGAAACTTAAGTCTTCTTTGTTTATTTTATTGCATTACAATACCACGGGCTCAACGCTAGGTATTGTCCAGATCAGATATCCTCAATGAGGAATACTTTGACATTCACCAACTCCTAGAGTTGTGACATGTCCTTTATGACCAAAAGTGGACCTTAGATAGTATCCTTGTTTTGATGTAGATATCTTAATTAACATGTTTTATTTTTCCTAGTTTGTATTGCATTATCACTTGATTATTAAATTATTCAAACATATTCCCAACAATCCCTTTGTATCACGAAAAATGGTGAGAGCCCACTCCTTCCCTATTCTATACCTTAGTCCAATGCCTAACGCTTCAATTTTACAAAATGGGTGTGGCACGTAAATCAATGCATAATTTTTCAACATATGTTACCACCTAGTGTGGGCATGGAAAATGGAGAATCCATTTTGAAATTCAAATTAAAAATCAAATACAAAGGGGAAATTACTCCCAAAACACACATACACCAAGAAGAAGAAGCTTGGTTGAAGTAGATACAACAGGCACACTCCCTTACCACACCCAAGCAATTTCCCATCCAAGAAATCCATTCTCCCTTCTCTTCATCCTTCCATTTTTCCATTTCTTCCATAGAACATAAGAGGGTTTTGGAGCAAAATCAAAAAATGAAGAGTTGAAATGAAAATAGAAGTCAATTTTTTCTTTATACTCCCCAAATCCCTTTTTCATTTCTTTTATTTATTTATTTTCTAATATTTATATTTCTATTTTCCTTTCCAAAATTGACCTGTAAGGGTAAAACGTGGATCAATCAAATTGAATTTTATAAGACCCAAACATTAACAGAATAGAAGATAACAAGAAAGATTGAAAGAAAATAGCAATGAATAACACAAAGCAAACCTTCCCTGAAATCGATGCTTCTGTTGTTTGCCTATTACAACTGTCCTTTTTGCAGATGTAGTAAGCGCTCAGAGAGTGCACTCCTTTAAGCTGTGTTCGAGGAAGTCGATGGTAAATGGTTGTTGTGATATGCAATGAAGATGAGCTCCAAGGCAAGTATGTGATCTCAAGCTAGTGAATGGTAAAAGGGTGCCAAAGGCGCGCTGGTGAATTTCTGCAGAGTAACAATGTAGATAGCTTGGATGAATAGAATGGAGGGATGAAGCTTCATTTATAGACTTGGAAGAATGGGAATCAACGGTTGAGAGGAGATATGAAGATCAACGGCTGAGGATGGTTGAGGAATGTGCAACCAGTAGAAATGTGACAAGTGTCCCAGCTCCATCATGAAAGAGGGGATGTGACAAAATTGATTAGAGAGTTAACTCCATTGACTGAACAATTAACAGACTTGATTGATCAGTTAGAAGAGTGGATTATGGGATTGACTGAATTGATTGACCAATGAACTGGGTTGATTGAGGAGTCAATAGAATAGATTGACCAGTGAACTCAAATGACTAATTAGTTAACAGATTTGATTGATTAGTTAACTAACTTATGATTTTAGAAGAAATAGGCCATGTGGGTGAGAGAAAAATAGGTAATTAAATATTTAATATATTTAATTACATGTGCAACCCGATGAGGTTGACAAGGTGAGGTGGAAAAGTGAGGTGTAAGTGTGAGGTGGATTTTTGGAATTTAGAACTTGGGATAGAGGAATTTGGATTAATTAAATAATTTATGATTATTTAATTGTGTAGGACATTTAGAAGAATTTTAATTAAATAAATTAAATTTATTTAATTATGGAACAGTGAATCAATTAAATAAATTTAGAATATTTATTTAATTGGTAGAAGAATGGAATAAATATTTACAATATTTATTTAGGATGATTTGTGTCATTTTTAGACGTATACATTTTGCCCCTCTTTGATGCAATGCAGTTTACAGCGTTGCTTCAAAGAAGTCGATAGTCTGATAGTGATACATGCCCCAGTTTGCCCCTGGTACAAGTTTAATGACGATAGGATGCCCCCTCAGGAGATTGGACAGGAAGGAGGCAGAAGGGACGTGAGACGAACAATCTCATGAAGATGAAGGGAACAATTAGGTTGGGGTGAAGAAATTGGTTGGAGAAAGAGCCAAATGATACACAATGCAAGATAGAATGATACCACACACAAGCAAGTAAGCAAGTATGCACAAATGATACAAGAACAAACAAGGTGTTGCCCCTATCAAGCGGTAAACCAACGATATACTGATAATGATATACGACAGTGTTGTCATGGCGGGGAACGATATATCCCTAGACCAACATGACAGGCGTGTTGTCATGGTGGGGAACGATGGATCCCTAGAGCAACATGAAGGATAGTGTCTAGTTTCAAGAAATGAAGCATGTCATGTAAGATGCGTGTGTTGGTCTGATTTCGACAATGCAACATCCTATATAAGACAATTGATTGATTAACTGATCAAGTTGGTTTACGACCAGACAAGGATCAAGACCACTGATTGTGATTGGATCATTTGTGCAAGATTGACTTGACTTGATTGGTATGGATTAAGGATGGACCTTGCATTTGGATCATTGCTCAGACTAACTGGACAAGGATGAAAGATATGATGATAGATAGAAATCTGATTGATAGAAGAAAGACTCGATAGAAGGACTCACAAGCTTTTATTTGTATTGATACTCTACATTGTCAGATCTTTATTGCATGAGGTATGGTATGGATGTATAAATGGATATAGGATGGATGCTTTGCTATTGGAGTGCTTTATTTCATCATTGGGCATTTTTTTGTGGTACTTTTCTGAAATGTTGTAAGTGAATACAAGCATCGAGGTATAATTGAACCGAGATGACCTGAGTACCGCTTACATGGATTGTGATTTAGCAAGTTAATACAAGCATCTAGTCAAAATTGAATCTAGATGACCTGAGTACTTCTTGCGTTTCAACAAACAAGGATTGCTCCTGTTCATGTTATACCTTTGATGTCCTTGATGATCTTTTGCTGATCATATCCTTAGACAAGGCTTCGCATTACTAAAGTTTAATCCACAAACAACAAACAAAGAAAGTAATCATGCCCCCATCATAGCATCTCTAGCTTTTGGCATCCTTGAGTAGCATAGGAAGGTATGATAGCAAAAATCAGGACTCGAACTGTGAACCATGTTTCCGATCTACAAAGCATATTTGCGTTGATATATGTTTATTTCTTGCCTTAATTTGCATAAAATCATTTAGAAGACCTTGGGTATTTGCTTTGCATTGGATAGGTTAAGATGCTCACAGTCAAGATTTCTGCTTGAGGCGCAGGTTCTGCTTGTATTTGTTTGCTTGGTGAGAAGATTGCATAATCCTTATTGGGGAGACGGACCCTAATGGACTGACCTAGTGCCTCGGGGGCTCATTGCTAAATGGCCTTGCCTACGTGACGACGCAGAGGCAACGTAGTTTGGGGTAAACCCTAATGGACCTAAGATATGGATCAGATGAGACACGGTATGGAATAGACATGGATCAGATATGGAATAGATATGGATCAGACAAGACACGATATGGAACAGACATGGATTAGACAAGACATGATATGGAACAGATATGGATCAGACAAGACACGATATGGAACAGATAAGACACAAAATAATACTAATGACAAGGAAACACCACGGATAGGTAGATGTATGGGTGATAAAGAATAGAACGGGTAGGTATGAGGATGGGCAATAGTGGATCGAAGGAAACAAGGATGTGATCTCCAAGGACTATGTTGCATAGGAATAACATGCCCCATTGTAGGTAGAATACTTAGGATTTTTCATGGCAATGCTTACGAAGATAGGAAGATGAGAGGGTAATGAAGGTTTTGCATGGTTTGGAGGGATAAGGTATGTCAAGAGACATCTAAAACATTTGTCAACATTGTGCCCCCAATCTTTATCAGACCAAAGAAAATAGAGGAAAGGAAGATTAGGATGGATAGACTGGATAGTATAGGTAGGATAGGATAGGAAATGGTATAGAAGGAAACTGATAGGAGAAGAGTGATAGGCTGATGAGACTAGGTGCCCCCAAGTGTAGGTGACATAGAAGATCAACTTACACATGACGCCTGTTTGCCAGGTTTTCATCATGGTACTTATCCAAGGCGCCTGTTTGCCAGATTTTCACCATTGGACGAAGGGATTTTTCTTTACTTTTTTTTCATTCATTTTTTTTTTTTTGAACATTTAGATAAGAGAAGATAGATATGGACGAGAGGAACCCAAGTGCCTAGTTCCTTGAAAGGTGATAGTCCAACTAGATAGATGTCGTCCCATGGACCATGTCGAGTGCTCTCATAGATGTTGGTAGGAGACTGCATGAAAGTGATATGGCATAGGTAGACAGTGGATTATGATGTAGAATACAGAGGGAAGGTTAAAGCAAAAGCATGGACCATAGGAATAGGATGAGGAAGATATGTAGGATAATAGTGGAAGGAAGGGGAGATGGAGGTATATGAAAATGTTGCGGAATGGAAGGAAATCATGACCAATGGTTGCACATACCGTGATAAACATTGAAGCTGGTGATGGGAAAGTAGTATAGGAAGCAACTGAGACTTTTGCTTGTGGATGAATGACTTAGGCATGTAGGGATCCACATAGACTGAGTATTTTGCTGATTTTTGCTTGCCATGTGGGATGGAAGAATTTGAGACTTTTGGATGGAATGGGAGAAAGTGGATGGTTGAGATTCTTGAGAGGTAAATGCCTCATGTAACTTGAGGGCTTTTTGCTTAGGTACCCAAATCATTTTGCTTTTAGATAGTACTTGTGGAGGTATGGGCTTAGGTGTATGTAGCTTTTGTGCAGCTTCAGAAGTAATTTTTTGTTGGATGCAAACCCACACCTTTTTCAGTTTGGCATATAGGTGTGTGGGTGCATGCAGCTCTAGAGAAGGACGCTTCTTTGATTCTTGGATTTTGTATCCTAGGTCATGAGGACTCTTAGGATTTTTGACTTGATAGGTAGAGGCATCCAGATTTTTATGGTTGAATTCTCTTGAGGTGGTGGAAGTGGAGTTTGAGGAAATTCTTTGTTTAGACAACATGTGCATTGGTTGGTCATGATTGGGATTGTTAGAAGATTCATAGATGGATGAATAAGGTGTTGGAAGAAGTGGTGGTAAAATGTATGGAGGAATATTAGGAGTTGAAAGTAGTGGAGGTAGATTGGATGGTGGAAGTTATATGGTCACATGCTTTTGACAATTGTAGGATGATGGAGGTGGAATGGCGACATACGTTTTGGGGATATGATAGGGTTTGCGATGGAAAGTCTTGGACTTTGGAGGAGTGGAGGAAGTACCAACATCTTGAGATTGTTCACCTTGGGGTATGTATCCAAGGCCATATGAAGGAGGAGGAACATTGACATGGACGGACTCCAAAATACCTTGTTCGTGAAGGCCTAAGCCTTTACCTTGATAGTTCATATGTTGTAGTATGCGGTGGATAGTGGGATTATGTGTAGGTGGAACACTAGACACAAGTTCTTTATTGGATGGAGAAGAGGAGATAGAGGATAATGGTTGCTGGTGTTCTAAGGAGGAACACTCATGAAAAAAGGCAGTAAGACCAAGAATATACAGTGGAGGATTTACAACATGGTCGATAATGGATGGTGGAGGGGTATTTCTGGTTTGATCTTCTATGCTTGCTTGGGAGGC
The DNA here is from genome assembly GCA_027924645.1 of Cunninghamia lanceolata. NCBI lineage: Eukaryota > Viridiplantae > Streptophyta > Pinopsida > Cupressales > Cupressaceae > Cunninghamia > Cunninghamia lanceolata. The sequence continues at coordinate 14,934,249 of BSBN01001466.1, read as the reverse complement.
AAGTGTCTCATCAAGGGAAGTGGAAGTTGTTGGAACTTGGATAGGACTAGATGGGGTTATAGGCTTAGGACCATGGAACACATAAAGTGGGCTCAGAGGATCATCATGGTCAACTTGATCATAGATAGGCTCTTCATCATAGATGGGATCTTAATCATAGATAGGATTTAGCATGATGGGATTAAGGTGCTCGTGTATAGGTTCTTCACCAATGATAAGATCTTGATCATAGAAACGATAAAGGTTATGCATGGGATGGAATTGGATTTCCTTCTCATGTATAGGTGTTGGGAGATGGATAGGATCAAGTGGCTCATGGAGAGGTTCATTATTATGGATATCCTCTTGATCATGGAAAAGATACATGTTATGGATAGGTTGCAAGAAAGTGATTTGATCTAGACTTAGACTAGGGATTAATGTTTCCTCATGCTTAGGATTAGACTCTTGACATACCTCTTGGGTTGCTGGAATGGAAGTGGATAGCTCTTGGATAGCTTCTTGGTTGACAACATAGGTGTTTGATGGACCTTGACTTTGGTTCATGGTAGGAGGTTCTTCGATAAGCTCAAGGGGTTGCGAATGACATGAAAGATTTTTGGTAAGGTCAAGGATTGGAATTTGGAGACATGGTTGACTCTCTGCTAGTAGCCCTTGGATCATATCATTGGTAGGTGTATGGATAGGTGAATGAGGGGATTTAGCTTTCTCTCTAGCTTTTCTCCAGTTGTATAAATTTGGAAAAACTCTTTCCCACCACTCATCTGATTTTTTTTGGGTCATCCATTTAGAGTTTGAGGAACTAGATGGTGGTGTTGGTGTAGAACTGGTATGCTTTGGGATATGGGTCTTAGAAGACGGTGAAGGAGGACTAGTAGACAGAGTGGTATAGGATTTCCAACTTAAGGTGGTGCTTGCCTTGTCATGAGCATCATGAAGACGAGAAATAGATGTAAGAGTTCGGGGCGAGGCGTAGCTAGTACTGGCACGTTCGGCTTGCAAGATTGCCATTTCTTATTGTAAGACTTGGATTTGTTGAGAAATTGCTATACATGCTTGGGGTGAGGGACTTGAGTTTATTTGCAAGTGCAGATATTGGACTTTTTGAGCAAATGCGTCTAATTGGTTTGTCATCTTGACAGAAACTGGCAAAAGGCTGAAAAAGCCTACTGTTTTGGATACGTAGCTTCAAAGGAACAATTTTAGAAGGTAAATGCACAGCAAGTCAAGGTGAATGCACAATTTTGGCAGAGGATAAATGCGCAACTCTGGTTTCTTCGAATGATTTTGCAAAGTTTTTGACAGGTTTTTCAGTGCTTTTTGGTTTCTTGGTTGCAAGTCAGTCTTTTGATCTGATTTTTCTCAATTATGGCAAGAAGACACAGCAAACACAGATATTTTTATGGTTTTTTTATTATTTTTGTGGTTTTTTCTGACTCTATTTTGGACTAAGAGAAAAAAGCAAGTACAAAATCCTAGGCTCGAAATGGATTACAAGGGTTTTTGGCCACTAGAACAAGAGGTGTTTAGTGAGGGCAACCGTTCAAGTGGTTACACATGCGGCGGCACTACTCTCCGTTATGGAGTCTCCCAGCCTCAAAGGGTTACGCCTTAGAGGGTTTTGGGGGAGGTTGGCCGTCGGTGTAACACAGCAGCACTCGTTGCAGGAGGTTTTCACCTCAAGCACATTTATTTTAAGTGGATTGGTAGGGCTTGGCTTTAGCCTGTTACCACTCAGGGTTGTTCCCACTTGGACAAGCGTGCATCCAAGGGCAGACCCCTCCTAAAGGTTAAACAAATAGAATGACAAGTCTGGCACTCTGATCACCCAGAAAAGGGGAGAGCATAAGCCTATTGTCATTCGCAAGCACAGAATACACTGGTTAATCCAACCTAGTTAAAATTAGAAAAACTAAATGGGCTACTCTACTTGTGCACTCACACAGTTGTTAACTTTGAAGTGATTAGGAGATAGCAATGATTCTTTCCTTTGCAAGATAGCAATATTCTTAACTAAAAGAGATAGCCATATAGCAATGATCAATGAAACCAAGATTGCAATAATTCAGTTATCACCCTCCTAATTAGAAACTATGTGAGATTGGCATGCATGTTGTTACTTTTCTAATTAGAGTTGGATTAAAATTGTATGCAAGTTGCATGAACAATGGGTTACTCTTTCCTAATTAGAACTAGATGAAAATTGTATGCAAGTTGCATGAACAATGAGTTACTCCTTCCTAATTAAAACTAGATGAGAATTGTATGCAAGTTACATGAACAATGGGTTACTCCTTCCTAATTAGTACTAGATAAAAGTTGTATACAAGTTGCATGAACAATGGGTTATTCCTTCCTAATTAGTACTAGATGAAAATTGTATGCAAGTTGTATAAGAATGGTTTACTCCTTCCTAATTAGAACTAGATGGAAATTTGTATGCAAGTTGTTTTACTTTCCCCCTAGTTAAACTATGATGTGTGTGTTAAGGAAAATAAAACTATCCAGCTCTCAACCCTGTAGAAGATATATCAGAAGTTTCTTTTCTCTTTTCTTTGACAAGTGTTTAAGTCAAGCTGCACAGATATATCATTAGTTTTCAAGAAAAAATGCTAGATTTAAGCTTGGAAAGATAGCTGAACTTTGATTGTAAAAATAGCTGACAAAATGATAAAATCACTTGATCAAACTTCCTCCATTGTGAAGTTCACAGAATTACCTTTCCAACGAGTGTTTATTTACGAGATTACGAGTTCGTATGCTCCTGTTATGGCAAAAAGAAAAAGATACCACCCTTATGACATGTAGAAGAAGGCAGGATAGAGGATTGCTGGATAAAACGATGCACCCAACAGAAGCACGCTTCGGACCATTGGATAAAAGGATGCGGAAGTACCCTTCGGACCACTGGATAAAATGATGCACCTTGTGGGAGCACCCTTCAGACCGCTGGATAAAAGGATGTACCCTGCGAAAAAGCTATTAGGACAGTTGGATAAAAGGATGCGGGAGCACCCTTTGGACCACTGGATAAAGCGATGCACCCTACGGAAGCACCCTTTGGACCGCTGGATAAAAGGATGCACCCTGCAGAAGCACTCTTCAGACCATTGGATAAAAGGATGCACCTTGCAAAAAAACTCTTCGGATAGTTGGATAAAAGGACACGGAAGCACCCTTCAGACCGCTGGATAAAGTGATGCACCCTGCAGAAGCACCCTTTGGACTGCTGGATAAAGCGATGCACCCTATGGAAGCACCCTTTGGACCACTGGATAAAAGGATGCACCCTGCAAAAAAAACTCTTCGGACAATTGGATAAAAGGATGCAGAAGCACCCTTCGGACCGCTGGATAAAGCGATGCACCCTGCGGAAGCACCCTTTGGACCGCTGGATAAAAGGATGCACCCTCAAAAAAATCATAGAGATTTTTTTCAGTCTCTGATTTTTGTGAATTAACAGGTGATTCAAAGGTTTTCGACCCTTCTAAGCACGTTGGTGATGTCAGTTTCAGCCTAGGAGGTCACCTTTTGATAGATCCTTGCAAAACTCAACAATGGGGTTTACAGAAACACAAATTTTTACTACAAAAATTTGTAAAAAACATAAAATTAAACGGTGGGCGCCAAAAATGTAAGGGTAAAATGTGGATTAATCAAATTGAATTTTATAAGACCCAAACATCAACAGAATAGAAGATAACAAGAAAGATTGAAAGAAAATAGCAATGAATAACACAAAGCAAACCTTCCCTGAAATCGATGCTTCTGTTGTTTGCCTATTACAACTGTCCTTTTTGTAGATGAAGTAAGCCCTCAGAGAGTGCACTCCTTTAAGCTATGTTCGAGGAAGTTGATGGTAAATGGCTATTGTGATATGCAATGAAGATGAGCTCCAAGGCAAGTATGTGATCTCAAGCTAGTGAATGGTAAAAGGGTGCCAAAGGCACGCTGGTGAATTTCTGCAGAGTAACAATGTAGATAGCTTGGATGAATAGAATGGAGGGATGAAGCTTCATTTATAGACTTGGAAGAATGGGAATCAACGATTGAGAGGAGATATGAAGATCAACGGCTGAGGATGGTTGAGGAATGTGCAACCAGTAGAAATGTGACAAGTGTCTCACCTCCATCATGAAAGAGGGGATATGACAAAATTGATTAGAGAGTTAACTCCATTGACTGAACAATTAACAGACTTGATTGATCAGTTAGAAGAGTGGATTATGGGATTGACTGAATTGATTGACCAGTGAACTGGGTTGATTGAGGAGTCAATAGAATAGATTGACCAGTGAACTCAAATGACTAATTAGTTAACAGATTTGATTGATTAGTTAACTAACTTCTGATTTGAGAAGAAATAGGCCATGTGGGTGAGAGAAAAATAGGTAATTAAATATTTAATATATTTAATTACATGTGCAACTCGATGAGGTGGACAAGGTGAGGTGTAAGTGTGGGGTGGATTTTTGGAATTTAGAACTTGGGATAGAGGAATTTGGATTAATTAAATAATTTATGATTATTTAATTGTGTAGGACATTTAGAAGAATTTTAATTAAATAAATTGAATTTATTTAATTATGGAACAGTGAATCGATTAAATAAATTTAAAATATTTATTTAATTGGTAGAAGAATGGAATAAATATTTAGAATATTTATTTAGGATGATTTGTGTCATTTTTAGACGTATACATGACCTAAGAGAATAGACAATTTATGAAATTTAATTAATGCAGTTATTTTCACAAGGCAAATGCAACATAATACAATCACATTTCATAAATTCTGAACACTCGTGAGATTTAAATTAAATTTCCATTTTAATGAAATTTATACCTTTTGAATGTAAAATATTTTATTTTGAATAAAGAATTAAATTTGCTTTAATTTTTTTTCTATTAAAATATAATAATGTAATAAACTTTTCCACTAAGAGAAAATTAGTCCATTTCAACTCAACCATTAAAATATTCTAAAAACATGGAAAACATGATTTTCGAGATAAATTAAAATATAATATGAAAAAGCTAAAAGAAACACATGCAAAGGACTTGTTAGGTCTCAAAAATGCAGGTTGCTAATCCTAAGAGGATCCCAGGCTCTATGTTTGGATTTGCAACGTTTTTGAACTAACTTGACGAAATTAACCTTCAAGGTTTGATGATTTCCTACACTTTAGGTCCTGCTACACCTAGGTGGGTGAACCTTAAAATATTAAAGCAGTCTGAGTGTGGATGAGTGGACTAACTAGATCTATCTACAATGGCATAGGATGTAGGATAGATAAAAAAGCTGACTAATGAATTCTATGTATAATGTTTGATAAGTGATTGGCAGTAATTGTATAAGCAATATCAAGGTAAAAGATTTTAATTTATGAGTTGAATGAGACTAGTGCCTTGTTGGGTAACAGAGTCAATTTGAAGGACCAAGACCAGTAATTTCTTAATGGTAATAATTCTAGTTGTTTGGCACAGTTTTGGTTTATATCTTGTATAAACGTGCAAGTAAATGACTGACAGACTCTTCTTGATAATCCAACCAAATAAAATCAGATATCTTATAATTCACCAGAAGGTATTTTAATTCTTACTTGAAGGAACCAAATGAAATGAATGGACAAGATTAACAGATAATATTTTACTGGAGACAGAATGGCAATCCTAATTATATGGCTCTACTTAGTAATCCCAACTTATTACTTCCAGGCTACTGTGACTAAATCAGAAGGGTTTAATTCCTCAGATGGACACCAACCAAATTAATCACACAGATACAGCAAATGTGTATCTGTTATATTTTTCTACCACCAAGTCGACTTCAGCTTCTTCCAAATTTCTAATGACATCATCATGTGGATAATGTATGTGCATGTATCCACTGAGAATCTGTTTTCTTCTTACAGAGTCAATGAAACCTTCAGGGTCAAACCCTTTCCTCACCTCAGCAATCATCATGTTATAATGCATTAGTTTATCCAAAATGAGATTGTATCCTTCTTTTGAAACCACAGTAAAATCTCCAAAACACAAAGTGTTGGGCATGAATGATTGTTTATCATGTGAACTTAGATGCATCACATTCGAACAATGCATTTGCCTAATTATTTCTAAATATGCAAGTCTGTCAGGGACAGTTTTAGGCAATATGAATGGAGTATCCTCAAATCCATAAACTCTGATCATAGTGGCATCCTCAAAGCAGTACCAGTCTCCCCAATTATGAGTGACAGTAGGGGGACCACCAAAATCTTTAGGTCTGAGGAACCTTTTTATTTCATTTGAAATTGAATATTCACAGGGGTGGTTGAAATACCTATACAGCACTTTTACACAATGCTCTTCAAATTGAGCATAGCTGGAGTTGGCATATCTACTATCCCAGATTCTGGTCCACATTTGCACAGGTATCTTTTCCCCTTTCTTATCTGCAGCAACAACTCGAAACTCATTTGGCCATAACCCTACTTCCTGGCCATAGTATAACACCATATGCATAAGTATTGAGTAATGCTCAAAAGAGCATGCTGGAGCATTGTTTTTTATTGCAGATAGACCAGAGTCTATTCTAGTAGCAATATAGGAGGCATAATCAAATTGTCTGGCATTATGACATTGAATATCAGAGGCTATGACCATCAGAGGAATAGTCATGAACTCAGGGACCTCTAAGCCAAGGACTTGGCCTATAGAAAAATAAGTATATTGTATGTATGGTTCAAAAATGGCTACATGAAAGGGAGGGCCATCATTCTCAGTCAAGGGTATCACTTCTTCAATCCTGGGCCTATGAATGGGCAACCTCCATCCATTGTAAGTTGTGTCCATTCTCCAATACTCTTTGTCCAGATCTTCAAAAATGATAGGGACAGTACACAAATCATCTAAATCAAAAACCTCACAAATGGCATTTTTTGATAAATGCACAATTGGTTCTCCCTGTGGGTTGCAGATGGCTTTTAGGTTTGAATTATAATGTCTGGCTAGCAGTTGGAGGAGTTCCACGTTCAGGAATACATTGGGCACAACCAGTTTTCCCAAGTTCAAGTGCCATGGGTTTGACACAGGGGTATTCCTAAACCTTCTATTATAGTGGAATCTAAAAAGTTCATATCCCCGAATTGGGGTCCAGATATCTCCCAGGCGTTTGAGTTTATCTTCTAATTTCTCCACTTCTGCCCTGAGTTGGGCAGATCTCCTGGCCTTGGGAGTTGACCCAGGCAACTGGTCAATTAGGTCCTAATTGAGTTTTCTTTCCTTTAGTTTTTCCTCAGGGGTCTGTTCAGTTTTTTATTTTTTGGGCTTACTGGTTTCTCCTTGTGACTTTCTTCCTTTTCCCTTTCCCGGAGTTTCCATTTCAGAACTTTAGCAAAAAAATTTTAAATACAGGCTATGCAATGGTATATGTACCTGTCGTCCGGTGGCTGAAATTGGAATCCTCTGTTTTGCGCCTCAAGAATTCCTCTGTATTCTCTTCTCGGATGTTTTTTTTGCAATTATAATGATAATATGAATTTCATAGCTGTTTGTATTAACTATCTGATCAATTCAATGTTCATCGCTGTGAAGTGTCACATCGCCATAACTCTTCTTATCGGCGTGATTTTTAAAATGTCTGGGTGACCCTTAATGCTTTTATGGCGCGAACAGTCAATCGGCGTGACCCCTCAACTGTATTCCCAACGCTATGTAATGTCATATCTTAAGTGGGCGCGACCATCGGCATGACTTCCTCCATCGCCATGTGTTTGAGATCTCTCTGCGATGTAGCGGGTCCTACTGATATGACTTGCTTATCGGAGTGATTAACACTATCGGGATAATATAATTATGTTCCCCCGATCTTTGTTGTCTTACCGATAGTTATTCTCAGGTATGAACTTTATCTTGATCGGAATGACATACACTATCGGGATAGCTTTCTAAAGATATCTTGATTCAAATCATCTCCCCGATTCCCCTTTCATATCCTTCATCGGACAGAGTATGTTAAAGTGTCACCGATGCCTTTTGATCGCCATGACTTGTGAATCGGCGAGACCTGACTCCCTTGTCCCGATATGCTGAGTTATCCCGATAGGTATATGTATCGCTGTGAGTCTCGCCGAAAGTTCTTTTATCGCCTAGACTTTAAGCATCAGAAACTTCTTTATGTCTCATCCCGATAGTTTATTTCTTGCCAACAGTCGTTTGCTTCGTTGTCCCCGCAAGACGTTCGGTGAAACTCTTGCCGAAATGCTTTGTCGGTATGATATATACCGTCGGGGCAACTTTTAAAAGGTCATCCGATAGATATCTATCATACCAATCGGTATGACCACTTGCCTCTCTTGCCGATGTAAGGTCATCGGTATTACTTACTCCATCAGTGACTTCCATAATTCTCTTTCCGATCTATCTTCTCACGCCGATGGTTACTTTCAAATGATCCCTTATGTATCGGTGTAAGCAAAACCACATCTTGATGATGGATTGATTTTGAAGAAATTTGGTATTGCTCATCTTGTGAGATATATAATAAAATTTATTATGGTCTTTTGGGATATTTTTTGGGATTTATTCAAATATGATGGAGTGAGGAAATAGTAAAAATTTCAAAATTTTACTGTCCTAACAGTGGCTCTGTCTAGGATGTATACTCCCTGTGAGTATAACAAGGATCCAGATCTCCTGGGGAAGTAGACCACATATTTTATTATTTTGGGGTGAGGTTTTTATGGAGCTGGGAAAAGGAAAGTAACAAATGATGGGGAACGGGAATGATTCCTAGACTACTGTGCATGGAATAAGATATTTTGAGAATTATTTGAATGTTGTCCATGCACTGGCAACACTCAATTCTCTTTGTACATGTTTATGAAAAGAACTGCTTCAAGTATTGCCCATGTACAGGCAATTCCTGCTCCTCTCCTGACATATTCTGTACATAGTAAGAATCATCACCTCCCTTACCAGTGATAACAAAAGGACCCAACCACAGGGCTTCAAATTTGCCATGTTTTCCTTTGTCCTGACATCTTGCATTCCACATCAGTACCATATCATTTATTTCAAACTTCCTGTCTTTGGCCTTCTTGTCAAAGAGATATTTTACCTGTGATTGTAGTTTAACATTCTGCCTCTGAGCTATTCTTCTTGTTTCATCAAGCTCTGCCAATTGTTCTAACCTTTCCTCCATTGGTTCAGGAATATTCAAGTCTTCCTGAAGAATGAATTTATACACTTGTATAAGATTGTCCAATGGTAATCTTGCTTGTGTTCCATATACCAACTCATAAGGAGATCTCCCAATTGCCCTTTTTATAGTAATTCTATCAGCCCATACTGCCATTCTCAATTTTGAATCCCAAGCTTTCTTATTTCTATCCAGCATTCTTTTTATGATTTTCAAGAGGCTCTTATTACTTGATTCAGCTTGTCCATTGGCCTGTGGAAGGTAGGGAGCAGCATAAGAAACAGTGATACCATGTGTACTGCAAAAATCTTTGAATTCATCAGATCTAAAACACATCCCATTATCTGTAATCAATCTTACTAGAGTACCAAATCGGCATATAATATTATCCATTAGAAAATTGATCACAACTTTACTTGTAGCCTGTTTGGTAGGGATTGCTTCCACCCATTTTGTAAAGTAATCAGTAGCTACTAAAATCCATCTGTGCCCTCCACTTGATTTTTCTGAGATTTCACCTATAAAATCAATACCCCATTGATAAAATGGAGCCTCAACCTGCATAGGTTTTAAGGGTAATGCTCCTTGATATTTTAACTTGCCTGAGAACTTCTGGCATGCTTCACACTTTCTAGTGTACTGGTATGAATCATTAAAAACTTTAGGCCAATATTATCCTGCCCTCAGGATTTTGTGGGCTGTAGTTTTCGCTGAGAAATGACCTCCACACATGCCTTCATGCAACTCCTTCATAATACGTTTTGACTGATATTCATCCAAGCATAATAATAGAATCCCATCTCTATTTTTCCAGTAAAGATCCCCACTGATGAGTACATATTTTGAAGCTTGTAGCTTGAGTGTCCTCCTTTTGTTATCATCATATCCTTCAGTACATTTCATATGATTTAGATAATATATTATATCAGTATACCATGGAGTGTGTTCAATGCTGGTACTTGTATCAACATTACATATCTGAGAGGCTTCTAGGTTACTTTCAGTCATCAATTTGGCAAGACCCTGTCCCCTTACCAGATTAGTGATTTGGATTTCAATGTTGAATTCCTGAATCCTATTGATCCACCTACATCTCCTACCGGTGACTTCAGTTTGGACCAATACATCCTTCACTGCAGCATTAGGAACATATGTTGTGATTTTAGCTCCCACCAAATATGGTCTAAAATTTTTAACTGCTTTTACCAGTGCATATGCTTGTTTTTCAATAATGTCATACTTCAACTCTGCATTCTGAAGGGACTTGCTGAAGAATGAGATAGGCTGTTCATATCCATCATTATTTTTCTGTAACAACACTGCTGCTACTGTATGATAGGAAGCAAATGAGAAAAGTTGGAAAGGTTTACTGAAGTCAGGGGACACTAAGACTGGAGATTGCTTGATTGCCTCCTTAATATTACCAAATGCTTCTAGTGTTTCTGTTGTCCATTTTATTTCTGAGTTCTTCTTCAGCATTCTTGATATAGGACAGATAATTTTTGCAAAATTTAGTATAAATCTTCTGACAAAATTTATCTGGCCAAAAAGTGATTGTATGGCTTTTACATTCTTTGGAATAGGGAGCTGATCAATTGCTTTTACCCTTTCAGGATCTATTTTAACTCCTTCCTTCGAGACTATATGGCCAAGCAATTTTCCTTCTGTCACTGCAAAATGGCATTTTTTAGGGTTCAATGATATCCCATATTCTAGGGCTTTGATAAATACTTGTTCTAAATGTGTGCAATGATCTTCGGCCTTTTTAGAATATGCTGTCAAGTCGTCTTGATATACTATCATAATCTTATTGATCAATTCAGCAAAAGCTACATCCATCGCTCTCTGGAATGTTGCTCCAGCATTAGTTAATCCAAATGGCATTCTCAAATACACATATGTTCCCCACGGAGTGGTGAATGCAGTTTTAAATTGTTCAGACTCCTTAACCTTTACCTGATTGTAACTGGAGAAACCATCCATCATTGACAATAATTCGCATCCAGTGACTTTCTGCAATATCGCCTCCATATTGGGAAGAGGATAATTATCTTTGAGGGAAGATTTATTCAAGTTTCTGAAATCCACACACAGTCTAATATCACCATTCTTTTTCCTGATAGGCACTAAGTTTGAAACCCAGGAAGAGTGTCTAATAGGTTTGATTATAGCTCCATCCCTTAACTTTGTAAGTTCCTCTAACATTTTAGGGGCTAGTGTAGGATTAATCGGTCTCTGCTTCTGTCTGAAAGGTTTAGCATCTTGCTTCAATGGTATCTCATGTTGAAATAGATCCTCTCTATATGCTTTTAAGTCATCATATGACCAAGCAAACACATGCCTGTACTTCCTGAGCAAGTTGATAAGTCTGCTTCTGATTTTTGGGTCAAGACTTCTTCCAATATACACATTTTTTGGAGTTGTTTGTGTCCCCAAATTGATTTCTTCAAGGTTACTAGGTACCACTGGTGTGTCTTTCTTTTTATACCTGTCATGGCCATCAAATGTCTTTTCTGATGCAATAAGTCCTTTGGGTATCTTATTCATTTTCAATTGGACCACTTCTTGGCCAAAAAGGGTTTGCTTCCCTTCATGTTCCTCCACAAATGCACTGAAATCAATTTCTTGATTTTCGTAATAATCAGCACAATGCAAGAAATTGATTATGTCAGCATCACTATCAAATACTTGCCAGTTCTGTATATTATCAAGGATGGTAGGTCTAGTTTTAAATTCAACTTCTGTGATTCCTCCCAATGTGACATCATCTCTCTTTAATGCAATGTTTGCTAAAAAGTCTGCCATAATGTTTTTAGACCTATCAACCCAGCTGATTGAAAAGGCATCAAATAATTCAACACTATCCCAAACTGCATTTCTGTACTGTCTTAATCTTTTATTTTTTGATAAGTATTTTTCTCTTATTTGGGAGATAACCAATTCAGAATCACCATAAACAGCCAACTTTTTTATTTTGTGTTTGGTGGCTATGTTTAGGCCAATGAGCAGGGCTTCATACTCAGCTACATTATTTGTACATTCAAATGTCAATAGGAAAGAGTATTTAAAAGTTTTACCTCCTGGTGAAATGAAAATTACTCCAGCCCCATTTCCTACTTTGCTGCATGCACCATCAAAATACATTTTCCACAACTCATTTTCTTCTTTCATAGATTCAGTGTGTATTGGGTCAGTGTTATGTAACTCTGGTGTAGTTTCTCCAACTTTGAAAACTCCCAAATCTGTGTCACAAAAGAAATTCACCTGATGCCGGTCCATTCTTTCTATGATATTGTCATACCTTGGCTCTCTGCACAATTTGATTTCCTTGTCACCCACTGGTATGGTGGCATATGATAAATCTAACTGAACATTGCCTCCTGCCATAGCAGCCCATTGCCTTGATAAAAGCATCCCATAATACGGTGGGATGTCAACCACAGTAATGTCAATGTTATAAGTGGCTTCAGGATGTGAGGCAAGTTTTATCTCTACATCCTTCATGATACCAACTACTGGAATAGATCTGTTATCCATTGCATAACACTGGCCATACGTAGTATCAACCCACATTCCCAATTCTTTCATAACTGCTATAGGCATGATATTCATAGCAGCACCTAAATCAATCATGCAATTTCTGACTATCCTGTTCTTGATTACTAATGTGGTATAGAATGGGTCTACCTGTGAGGGATTTTTTGTAAGTGTGTCGCCAAGGTATACCTCAGGCAACTTGAAATTTTCCTGATGTACATTATTTGTTGTTTTTTCAAACCCTTTATGTTTTGGATTAGGTGAATCAGAAATCATCTTGACAACTGTACTCCTATATTTATCTATTTTCATCATCTCTAGAAGTGGGACTGATATCTTCACCTGAGACACTACATGTGCAATATCAAAAGAATGGGCTATGATCTGGTCATTCTTTTCTGTTTTTGTGTTCTCTTTTTCTTGATTTTCTTTCATTTTACTTTTATCCCCCTTTTCTAGTTCTTTAGATGATGATTTTGTGTTATTCCCTTTGTTATTCTGGTCTTTTATAAATACACTTCCAGGAGTTCCTTGCCCAACATTTGTTGTTCTATTCCTTAAGTTATAAGTGTTTCGAGCTTGAGCCACTGCAGCCACTGTGAGAGCTTCTCTTTCATCCTCAGTAGGTTTTCTCCATTGACCATATGATTTGTTGTTACAACTATCTTCCTGGTCTGAGAATACCTCTTGTTCTCCCATGTTAATATGATACTTTTGGTTCCCTACATCATACTCATATCCTTCTTCTTCTGAAGAAGAATAATCTTCTGTTACCACACATGGTGTATCCTGCATCATATTGATGGTGTAATTATCCCTATTATAGTTGTATAGCATTTCCTCTTGTTGTATTGATTTAGCTACCTCACAGTATTCAAGTGAATGTGGTAAGTTACATACAAAACACCAAGGTTTATTTTCAGCCATATGTGCCATGTTTCTCTTCAAGGGATCAGGAGTATCCTTTCCTATGGTTGCTTTCTGTTATTATCTATAGGTCTTCCATCCTTCCAATTTGTATTGTAGGGCATATCATGTAGCCTAGGTCTTTCATGCCTATGCTGACCCTCTGGTTTAATCTGTTGAGCATTTGGATTCTTAAGATTTCTATGATTATCCCTTTTACTGACCATTCCTGCAGCTTTCCTATTATTTTCAATAGTTATGGCCACTTTCTGTGCTTCGGCCAAAGTTGCAGGACACCTGTTTCTGAGTTCATATCCTATTTTGGGGTCAAATGCTTTCATATAGATACTCAGTGCTGCCTGGTCAGATAACTTGGCTCCATGTGGTACCTTATTATGTAACTTGGAAAACTTCAGGTTGAAATCAAACACTGATTCGTTTTGATACTTTTGTATACTTATTAGTTCATGTAGTGCAAACTCAGGAGCATATTGGTTACCATACTGATCCTTAAACTGGTTATGGAAATCAGTTATTGAATTGATTGATGCATCGGGCAAGCTATTAAACCAATCTCTGGCATCTTCAGTGAGGGACATCATAAATAACCTCATTCTAATGTCTTCCCAATCCATACCTATATCCTGTACAAAAGCATTAAAACTTCTGATATGATCTTCTGCAGATACTGCATTGTTTCCAGTAAACTTGGGAACCATATTTCTCCAAGTACTATCCATAGGATATGGACATAACTGATATCCAGTTAAATCAAATTGACTACATCTATTAGCAAGGTTTTGGGGAGGGAAATTCAGAGGTGGTGGATTGGGATAATAATTGTATCCACCTGGTGGCTGATGATATGCATATTGTTGATGTTGGTTCATGTGGGGGTTTGTGTGATGATTCTATGGTCTATAGTATTGTTGACCAAGGGGTGGGTAAGTATTTACCATGTGTTGAGATACATTACATATGGGAGGTGGTCTAGGGTTTTGGGGAATAGTGTTCTGATGACTTCCGGAAGCATGTGAGTTTTGAGCACTACTTGTATTTTGCTGTGTATTTCTTGAAATATTCCCTCTATGCGGGGGTACATATTTAGGGGGAACTGTTTTGGCTTTATTTTTCCTCTGTTGAATTTCTTGCTGCAACAACTCCTTCTCTTCCTGTATCTTGTACCTTTCAAGTTCCTTTCGGAGCATGAGTATTTCCTGTTGCTCTTCACTCATGTCCTGATTATTTATTTCCTGATGTTCTGGATTATCATTCATTCCTTGATTTGAAAATCCATACCCTATCTCTTCTCCCTGGTCAAATGAGATCTTGAAATCATGTTCAGCTTGGCTTCTATCAATATCCCTCATGACCTTTGCATCATGATCTCGCTGTTCTTGAGGAGTGGGTCTGTACCTTGCCAAAATATCATCAGTTGCTCCACTAAGGTTCTCGTTTGAATCATGTAGAGGTGTGAATTTGTTGTGAATTGCAATATTTTGTTCTGAATCATTGTCTTGGATGTCCAGATTATTATCTTGGTGGGAATGCTTTGGATTCACATTTCTTTTGGAAATGTTTCTAAGTGGTGGAGATGACTGCAAATTTCTACCTTCCATCTTGGATCTCCTACCATCCATTTGAATTCTTTATAATTGTAACTAGAGTCGCCACCTATTAAATAGGAACAGTTTATATTTTATCTGTAGGGTTCCTGTCACTAGCAGAGTTACCAACTTAAATTTGAAATGACTCTATGAAAGAAAGGATTAATTTTTAAGGTCTTTTACTAGTCCCCAGTAGAGTCGCTAATTTGTTAGGTCTCAAAAATGCAGGTTGCTAATCCTAAGAGGATGCCAGGCTCTATGTTTGGATTTGCAACGTTTTTGAACTAACTTGACGAAATTAACCTTCAATGTTTGATGATTTCCTACACTTTAGGTCCTGCTACACCTAGGTGGGTGAACCTTAAAATATTAAAGCAGTCTGAGTGTGGATGAGTGGACTAACTAGATCTATCTACAATGGCATAGGATGTAGGATAGATAAAAAAGCTGACTAATTAATTCTATGTATAATGTTTGATAAGTGATTGGCAATAATTGTATAAGCAATATCAAGGTAAAAGATTTTAATTTATGAGTTGAATGAGACTAGTGCCTTGTTGGGTAACAGAGTCAATTTGAAGGACCAAGACCAGTAATTTCTTAATGGTAATAATTCTAGTTGTTTGGCACAGTTTTGGTTTATATCTTGTATAAACGTGCAAGTAAATGACTGACAGACTCTTCTTGATAATCCAACCAAATAAAATCAGATATCTTATAATTCACCAGAAGGTATTTTAATCCTTAC
This sequence comes from Cunninghamia lanceolata, assembly GCA_027924645.1. Taxonomy (NCBI): domain Eukaryota; kingdom Viridiplantae; phylum Streptophyta; class Pinopsida; order Cupressales; family Cupressaceae; genus Cunninghamia; species Cunninghamia lanceolata. The sequence continues at coordinate 14,918,269 of BSBN01001466.1, read as the reverse complement.
TTGAAGGAACCAAATGAAATGAATGGACAAGATTAACAGATAATATTTTACTGGAGACAGAATGGCAATCCTAATTATATGGCTCTACTTAGTAATCCCAACTTATTACTTCCAGGCTACTGTGACTAAATCAGAAGGGTTTAATTCCTCAGATGGACACCAACCAAATTAATCACACAGATACAGCAAATGTGTATTGACAGATTAAATATATACTTGATATCTTAATCTGAATAACAAGGAAATGCAGAAATGGAGACAGCCACACAATTGAATAATTTCAACAAACAACTGATACCAAAGTAGAAATACTGAATTGGAGAACTTCAAACTTCTTCTTCAAATAAAATATGCAACATAGTCATTTTGGAACCTTGTATATTATGTATATATGAATATCTTCTACTGCTGATCTTCTTTTCAGCATAGATTGTTTGAACTTATATAGATGTTTCTATGAAGAGACATAACTCTTCAATAAGTCTTTTGGGAACTTAACAAGTATTAACAATAATTACATAAGCGTAATTATGCTCTATTCAGCCATAAATAAACTTTAGCCAGATGATCTAGATACTCTTGATCACGATGAGAATCAGTAAGCTCAATAGCGCTTCTGGTAATTACATCAAGAGTAACCATCTCCTCCAATTGTTTGCAGACTTCTTTGGATGCAGAGGCTTTATCTTTCAGAGCTCCTGTGGCTTTGTGTAATATAATCTGACAGTCAATAATCCATTCTTCTTTGCTTTTCACCTCTCCGTTATCTTTAAATAAACTAGGCACTCCTGCACTTGAAGCATCAATACCTTCCTTAGCATCAGTTTTAAGTTTGTCATAGTAATGTTGGTGCTGTTTGAGCAATGCTCTGGCATCAAGGAGATCTGTATTATCAGTGACACTTTTATTTTGTAACTCAATCAATTTTTCTTGTATCCTCTTTTCAAGTCTTTCATGTTCTTTGATTGCTTTATGATTTTCTGAGTAATTATCCCAAAACTGATTCAACCACCGCACCATGTTTGCATACCTGCTCTGCAGTATTGTAACAAACGCATCTATTTGAATTTGTGTGGCTTGGTCAGGGGATAATACTTGAATGCCCTGAGAGCTCTCACCTTGAGTTATTCTTTTTGTGGATTGGCCAAAAGTGCTCTTAACAGCATCCTTCAAGTAATCATTTTCTTTTGTCAATCTCTCACAGTTCAATTTATAAGCATCTCTTTCTTTGATCAACATTTGAGCCTGTGCTTTATTCAACTTTGCGACATTGATACCAATGTCTACTGTAATCATAGGGTCGGTTTCCCCTGCTTTCAAAGTCATAACATGGCCAAAAGTCTTTTCAGTATCTATGATGGCCGTCTTCTTATGAGGAGGGTACAATGCCCATATCATCAAGGAATTTTCATCAGTATTATATCTTGTTCCCATATACACTTCATTAACTCCTTCTGGAGTAAGCTTATACTTATCGTCAACACTATTCAGAAAGCTGTCAAAAACCAAAGCAGAATTTAAGTCCAAACCAGGAAAAATCATAACCTCTGCATCCTTGAGTAATTGTCTACCCTTGCTAGGTGTCATGTCCTGCATTTCTTTATCTACTGTTTCCTTCAGCACATCTAATAACTGTTTTTCATTATCAGCAGAAACATCATCTACTGACTCTCTAATTTCTTTTCCTTTGTATTTATACAGGAATGATTTAAATTCCTTTGACTGAATAAATGCATCATCTGAAATGAAAGAATCATAGGCCGTTTGGCGTGGATCTTCATCAGCAGGCCCCTCCTCATCATGTAGCACAACTGGAGGCTGATATTGTTGTATTTTTCTTTTGGACATTTCCATGGTTTTATCTTGTGGCTGCTCTTGTTCAGTGAGTTCTTCATCTTCAGAGGAAACCACTTCAACTTCTGCCAACTGCTTTTTCTTTTCATTTAAATCTCTGTTATATTTTTCTACCACCAAGTCGACTTCAGCTTCTTCCAAATTTCTAATGACATCATCATGTGGATAATGTATGTGCATGTATCCACTGAGATTCTGTTTTCTTCTTGCAGAGTTAATGAAACCTTCAGGGTCAAACCCTTTCCTCACCTCAGCAATCATCATGTTATAATGCATTAGTTTATCCAAAACGAGATTGTATCCTTCTTTTGAAACCACAGTAAAATCTTCAAAACACAAAGTGCTGGGCATGAATGATTGTTTATCATGTGAACTTAGATGCATCACATTCGAACAATGCATTTGCCTAATTATTTCTAAATATGCAAGTCTGTCAGGGACAGTTTTAGGCAATATGAATGGAGTATCCTCAAATCCATAAACTCTGATCATGGTGGCATCCTCAAAGCAGTACCAGTCTCCCCAATTATGAGTGCCAGTTGGGGGACCACCAAAATCTTTAGGTCTGAGGAACCTTTTTATTTCATTTGAAATTGAATATTCACAGGGGTGGTTGAAATACCTATACAGCACTTTTACACAATGCTCTTCAAATTGAGCATAGCTGGAGTTGGCATATCTACTATCCCAGATTCTGGTCCACATTTTCACAGGTATCTTTTCCCCTTTCTTATTTGCAGCAACAACTCGAAACTCATTTGGCCATAACCCTACTTCCTGGCCATAGTATAACACCATACGCATAAGTATTGAGTAATGCTCAAAAGAGCATGCTGGAGCATTGTTTTTTATTGCAGATAGACCAGAGTCTATTCTAGTAGCAATATAGGAGGCATAATCAAATTGTCTGGCATTATGACATTGAATATCAGAGGCTATGACCATCAGAGGAATAGTCATGAACTCAAGGACCTCTGAGCCAAGGACTTGGCCTACAGAAAAATAAGTATATTGTATGTATGGTTCAAAAATGGCTACATGAAAGGGAGGGCCATCATTCTCAGTCAAGGGTATCACTTCTCCTTCAATCCTGGGCCTATGAATGGGCAACCTCCATCCATTGTAAGTTGTGTCCATTCTCCAATTCTCTTTGTCCAGATCTTCAAAAATGATAGGGACAGTACACAAATCATCTAAATCAAAAACCTCACAAATGGCATTTTTTTATAAATGCACAATTGGTTCTCCCTGTGGGTTGCATATGGCTTTCAGGTTTGAATTATAATGTCTGGCTAGCAGTTGGAGGAGTTCCACGTTCAGGAATACATTGGGCACAACCAGTTTTCCCAAGTTCAAGTGCCATGGGTTTGACACAGGGGTATTCCTAAACCTTCTATTATAGTGGAATCTAAAAAGTTCATATCCCCGAATTGGGGTCCAGATATCTCCCAGGCGTTTGAGTTTATCTTCTAATTTCTCCACTTCTGCCCTGAGTTGGGCAGATCTCCTGGCCTTGGGAGTTGACCCAGGCAACTGGTCAATTAGGTCCTGATTGAGTTTTCTTTCCTTTACTTTTTCCTCAGGGGTCTGTTCAGTTTTTTGTTTTTTGGGCTTACTGGTTTCTCCTTGTGACTTTCTTCCTTTTCCCTTTCCCGGAGTTTCCATTTCAGAACTTTAGCAAAAAAATTTTAAATACAGGCTATGCAATGGTATATGTACCTGTCGTCCGGTGGCTGAAATTGGAATCCTCTATTTTGCGCCTCAAGAATTCCTCTGTATTCTCTTCTCAGACATTTTTTTGCAATTATAATGATAGTATGAATTTCGTAGCCATTTGTATTAACTATCTGATCAATTCAATGTTCATCGCTGTGAAGTGTCACATCGCCATAACTCTTCTTATCGACGTGATTTCTAAAATGTCTAGGCGACCCTTAATGCTTTTATGGCACGAACAGTCAATCGGCGTGACCCCTCAACTGTATTCCCGACGCTATGTAATGTCATATCTTAAGTGGGCGCGACCATCGGCATGACTTCCTCCATCGCCATGTGTTTGAGATCTCTCTGCGATGTAGCGAGTCCTACCGATATGACTTGCTTATCAGAGTGATTAACACTATCGGGATAATATAATTATGTTCCCCCGATCTTTATTGTCTTACCGATAGTTATTCTCAGGTATGAACTTTATCTTGATCGGAATGACATACACTATCAGGATAGCTTTCTAAAGATATCCCGATTCAAATCATCTCCCCGATGCCCCTTTCATATCCTTCATCGGACAAAGTATGTTAAAGTGTCACCGATGTGCCTTTTGATCGCCATGACTTGTGAATCGGCGAGACCTGACTCCCTTGTCCCAATATGTTGAGTTATCCTGATAGGTATATGTATCGCTGTGAGTCTCGCCGAAAGTTCTTTTATCGCCCAGACTTTAAGCATCGGAAACTTCTTTATGTCTCATCCCGATAGTTTATTTCTTGCCGACAGTCGTTTGCTTCGTTGTCCCCGCAAGACGTTCGGTGAAACTCTTGCCGAAATGCTTTGTCGGTATGATATATACCGTCGGGGCAACTTTTAAAAGGTCATCCGATAGATATCTATCATACCGATCGGTATGACCACTTGCCTCTCTTGCCGATGTAAGGTCATCGGTATTACTTACTCCATCGGTGACTTCCATAATTCTCTTTCCGATCTATCTTCTCACGCCGATGGTTACTTTCAAATGATCCCTTATGTATCGGTGTAAGCAAAACCACATCTTGACGATGGATTGATTTTGAAGAAATTTGGCATTGCTCATCTTGTGAGATATATAAAAAAATTTATTATGGTCTTTTGGGATATTTTTTGGGATTTATTCAAATATGATGGAGTGAGGAAATAGTAAAAATTTCAAAATTTTACTGTCCTAACAGGACTCATATACACTTTACGTGTTTCTACAACATGTGGACTCCAAAATCACCACCAATTCAGATCTAGGTTAACACAGGGATTCACAATACTCGTCTCACACTCAACTGAGTGAGATAGAGGTTAACACACATTTTTTTCTAAACATGACCATCTCCAATATAACCAGTGTTGGAGAAATAACCTTGTACCTATACACTTAGGTCAAACATTAGGTGTACCTTCTCCACATAATAGTCAAAGCAACATAATCCACCCCAACATGGCATAAATCATACATGATATAAAATCATCACATTTACTATAAATCATCTACAACTAGCATGATCCAAGAACATTTCAACAACATTTCATAATGCTAAAACTATATAATAATCACAACTATAACAAATATAGTCAAAATAATGAAGTTGAAACACTACAATGGTTTAACATACACATGTGCAACGCATGCATCCCATAATGTATAGTCAGGATCCAATGTCAATACAAAACCCCATAAGAAACACCTTGATGGTACAACAAGCCTCATCAGCAAGTTTAGTGCAACAACTCATAACATAAGAAACACATAATACACTGATAAACACTCAATACAACATATAACATATGAATAGGAAAGCACACCAGGCAAACACTAGGGCATACATTACACATCTCCCCTTCTAATCATCAATTCAGTCATTCTTCTAATATTAATTAAAAAATATTGATTATTTAATTAATAAATCCAATCATCTTTCCAACATTAATTAAATAAATCAACATTTATTTAATTAATTAATCATTTCAACACTTCTTCTAATGTTCTATCCTTTAATTAAATAAATCGATATTTATTTAATTAAATCAGCCATCCTATGCCCATTCCTCGAAAAAATAAATAAATAGGCAATATTTATTTAATTCATATATTTTCTCCTCCATCATTAGTTAAATAAATAAATCAAGTTTATTTAACTAATTAATTTCTTGCACAATCATAAGCATCATTAGCCAAGTCAACATTACACATGGCTCAAGGTTACACATGGCTCCATGCATGCACAAGGCTCCATAAAATCCTTTCATCAAATCTTGTCCATCCATTCAATCTAGAAAATATCAACCCTTCAAATCCCTTGAATCATGGACTTCCTCATATGGACCAACCACAAGGTGCCACTTGGAGACTTCTCATGCATCCTCACCTCTTAATCAATCGCATCCATTGATCTGCCAAAGCAATCATATCTATTGATCCTCCTCATCCAAAATCTATAAATGGACCCTTCCATAAGTCATTTTCAACAATCACCTTTGAATGTATTGTTATGATGTTAGTGTAAGCACCTAACATCCATCTCTCCAACATAAAATCCACTTTGAACACAACCACCATTTGTGCAACAAAGGGCTTGTGGCTGAGATATTTCTAGTTTTCTTTCATCCTTGTATGCATGCTCTTTTTCTTTAACTTGAGGTTGTATTTGGGTGTGAAATAGAATTTATAGTGTATAGTTTGAATGCTTTATTTGTGTTTCACATTTAGGTACATACATTTTGGCACACTCAATGAGACCCATGTTCCTTTATATCTTTTATGAGCTTGTTTTTGTAGTTTTGTGGTTCAACACGTGTTCATAGTTTAGTGCATCCACTCACATTTTAATGCATGCACTTCACGGTTCAACACTTCCACCTAGCTACTGTGTGGTGATACAACTGGTGGCCCTAACCTATTTTACTTTCTTGTTTTGTATATTTTACAAGTGTTTCTAATCTATGTTTTAATGTTATTGGTTTATCATCTATCTATAATGCTTTCTTGACCCTTTGGATGCAGATTCAACCTCTTTATTGCAAGTTTAGTTGCATTTTTAGCCTTCTGCATGTTTTAATGCACTCATCCTTCAACATCTGCACTTCATAGTTCAATGTGTTTGCTCACATAAATTCATAGTTCAACATGTCTACTCATGTTTTAACACATATGCTTCATGGTTCATCATGTTAATCACTCTTATTTCTTTTGTAGATTTCTAACCATCATGGAAAATTTCTTTTGATTACCAATCATTTTGTAGGTCTTTTTATGTTGTTTACGTGTAGGTTTAACCCATTATCTTACAGGTTTATTCTCATTTTTTGGCCTCTTCCATATTTCAACATGTTTTATAGACTTCAACACATGTGCTTCATAGTTCATGCATTCACTTCATTCACCAATCAATGTGTCCACATTTCAACACGTTCACCATACCTCAATGCATGCACTTCACAATTCAACACATTTGCTTCACCAATCAACACATCCATGGTAAGTGATGTATAAATAATTAGACTCATCTTTCAATGCCTCTACTCATTGTTCAATGTGTGCACTCTATATTTCAATGTCTCAGTTTCTATTTTAGTGTATTTGCTCTATCATCAATCATTCATCATTTTCCTTAGAATTTGAGTTTTTCTAACCCCTTGACTAATCATTACTTACTATTTTTATTGAACTAACATCTTTGTGTAGCATCTCATTAGTCCAAGATTTATTTTTATCAAACTACTAACCTTTTTTTGGGTGTAGCATGTTTGTCCAAGGATTTATTTTTCCACTAGTTTGGTTGCACACTTACATGTTAAGGTGAATGAATTTTGTTTGCTTTACTTGTGTGAATATTAGGTGTGTATACTCTTCCCTCACACTAAAAGGTGATCTTTGGAATCAAAATCACCTCCTTGTTCACTTTTGTATTATCCCAAGTAGCGTAGGTGTGCATGCTCTCTCCTAACACTGAAAGGTGATCTTGGAGATCAAAACCACCTAATCTTCTTTCCCTTTTAGCATGCCTGCCTTTGGATTTCATCACCAAGGGGGGTGAACCAAACCCTCATGTTCTGGTGGGGTATAGAGATTTAAAGGAGAGTTGAAAGACCCCCCATCAAGGTACACATATCATTTTGGGCTAAGCTTCCAAGAACTTTATACCTTTCAAAGTGAAGGAGGAGAGTGGGCTTACCTCTCACATCGAGATATTAGACCTACACCTTGTCTAGGAACATTGGCCTCCCATACTCTTGGGTATATTGAGGACATCCCCTAGCATACCTTGTTAAGCCTAGATAGGACCTTCAATTGTATATGCTTGTGATGCAAAAGTTAGTGATTAGTGCTAGGAAGTTACTCACCGCATATCAGTAGAAATGATTTTGTAGGTCGTGTATGCTCTCCTCTTGTACCTTTTGTGTGATCTTGAGAATCAAAAGAAATTGGTGTCCCCACATGGGCCCTGCTTTCTATTCCTATACAAGGCATGAATGGTGGGATTATAAGTGTACACTTTTACTTGATTAAAATAGATTTGTTGGTTTATTTGGTGTTTTTCAATTGTGCAAAACTTGTACAACCTCTTTCAAAATATAAAACATCATAAATATTACAAAATCCAAAAATCCTTTCAATTCAAAGGTTTAAATCCCTCAAAATCCCAATCTTGAATAAAATCCCAACACCCTCACTTCATGTGACATCCACCCATCCAAAAACCAAACCTTCTCAACTCCCACTCAATCAAAATCAAAACCCCAATCAAGTTCAATCCAATCCAAATCTCAATCAAAACCCAATCAGACCTAATCCAAATCACACAATCATCTAATCAATCACCTAATCCAAGGTGGTGCACTGTAATCCCACTTCTAAATCAAAATCCAACAAGGTTGTGTACCTTCATCCCAATTAAAATCAATCTTCATCCAATTAACCCAAGTTAATCCAATCAAATCCTCACCCTAATCAAATCCTTTTAACCCCATCAAGCATCAAATCAACCATCATCAAGGGTCATTAACCTAATTCCTCAAATTCCAAATCCTAAGTCAAGCATCATCCCAATTCAAAATCAATTATCCTCCAAGGTCCTAGGCCTTATTCAAATCATCAATCAAGCAACCATCAAACAACAAGGGTTAGGCCTTATCCAAATAAAAATCAACGTCAAACATCAAGGGTCCTAAGACCTCATCACCCAAAATCAAGACAAAATCAAGTCATCTAGTGTCCTTAACCTAATCCCCCCAACTCAAAACCAAATCCACCCCCATCTAAATCAAATCAATGCAACCAAACATCAAGCACGTCATGCATCCTTGACCTTGATCACATTCAACGTCAAGATGCATTCTATCCAAATCAAATTTAAATCAAATCCAAAGTCTAAAATCCTTTGATATCAAAGCAAATATTAAGGTCCAAGCCTTCAAAATCCCAAGTCATCAAATCATCCAAAAATCACATCATCTCAAAATCAAGTCATAAAAAATCCAAAGCGAAAATCATGGCAACCTCAAATCTATTTTATTTTGATGAGTCCTCTTGATGTAATTATTGTCTTGTTTGAGTCTTCTCAGTCTCAAATAGTCATGTTGCATCTTTAAAGGGGAAAAATGGGTCATTTTAGCCTTTTTCAAGGCCTTATTCATTTCTAATAGGTTTTAAAAGGTCTAAAAGGACTTTTATAATGCAAAAAATATATTATATCCTTTTGTCATGACTCTTGATGTTTTAGAGTGTTGGAGTATTGAGAACTTATATAAAGCATAAAGGCACGTACATCTGTCTTTGGAGGGAGTTAGAGTTTGAAAATGAGTTTTAAGTCTTTTTAGTTTAAGTTTTACATCTTTAATTTTAGGTTTAGTAAGAGAAGTTCTTTTAGGATTATTTTCTTAACCTATAGGTTTTCAACTTCGTGCAAGGAGTGTGATAGAGGTTTTCAAATCTATGGAATTGCTCAAGAACATTGGAAGGCAATGGAGATCAGAGGAAAAGTATTTTTCAAGTCTATTGATCTGCTGAAATACACATTGTGTATTTGCAGGTCGTTGAAAAACATAGTGTCTATATTGAATTTTCTAGGGTTTGTTCAAATACACTCTATACAGATGCATTGTTAGACATTTGGATCAATGCAAGAAAGCTAGAGTGGAAGAGTGCATTTGTCATCTTATTGGAACTTACTAGTTAAAGCCTCTTGAGTTTTACAAGCAATGTCCGGGGTCAATCCATCTCTTATGGAAGTGCATCAAAGCCATACTTCTTTCAACATGATGTAATGTAAGACTTAGCCATGTATTTAGCTTGCCAAGACAATATTTTTCATTGCAAGAGGTTGTTTATGCGAAGATGAGAGAATAACTTACCTAGAAAATAGGAGGGGCTAAGCAAGCAAACCTCCAAAGCACAAATTGTATCCATTAACACAGGGTGTATGGATGAATGGCAATAGGGAAAGATGAATTTTCCTAAAACAAAAGCTTTGGTTTTAGTCTTTTATGCAAGCAAATACTTTGTTCCTAGTTTTATGAGTATTATGAGAAAGCTGAAAGTTCTCTTGATAGTCAATGGTGGCCTCTAGGACGTTGTTCTTATCCATTTGAATTTGGCAATTGTAGTGTATGAAATTCTACCAAGGAACCATGAATTGTTGGTCATCATGTTTGTTTGGCAAAGATCAAAGGAGAATGCAAAAGGAGGGACTTCAAGCTAATCAAGAGAAAATTCAAAGAAGACAAAAACAAATGAAGATATGCATATGAGAAGGGTATAAAGAAAGAGATTTCTCCTAAAAGCTATGATTCGGTTACAGAGAACAACAAATAAGTTCATAAATGTCATGTCTCAAACCATTAGACCTTCTGAATATGGCTAAAAATAGAAATGTTAAATATTATTATATTATAAATGGATAACTGTTATGAACATAAGTGAATGTTAGCTTTCCTTTTTCCATTTATAATGTATAGTGCTTCGACTATTAATTTTGGAACACTAACCTATTAATGGAGAATTGAGTTTCATGGTGGCAAGTTGTCGAAAACAAGAGTATGGTTAAGGTAGAGGTGATTAGCCACCTGGCAGGGATGGGATGGAGAGACTCGATGCCACACACAAGCACTTAACTTATTTTACATTACATTGCATTTCCATCATTCATAAATTATCTATGTGGTTGATACATTGACTCATCATTTAGGTTAGAAAATATTCATCTGTGTTTCCTAGATGCATAATTAAATAATTGGTCAATTAAATTTAAATGTTCTATTAGAATAAAATTAATAGGATATTTTATTATTTATAATGGTGTTTGTGAGAAAATAATTTCTCTTGTAATATTAGCTATTTAGAAAGTAAAAATGATAATATATTTTCATAATTCTAGATAATGACAAAAATTTAAAGAATAAAACTAAAAGGATAGAAGAAAACAAAAATAGAAGGAAAACAAAAAGAAAGAAAGCAAAAAGTGAAAAAGAAGGAAAAAGATAGAAATTAGCTAAATTAAGAGAGAATGAATTCTTTATAAGAGCAATATCATGAAAAGGTAAAAAGGGGGGGAGAAGGAGAAGAAAACTATTTTGGAGGAGAAAGAAGGTTGAAAGCTGAGACAATTGGGTTCGACTAGCAGAAGACTACGGTTCAATTTTACAGTAGTAAGGAGCCTCTAGCTCATTAAAATCAAGCTTCCAGGTATGATTTGGATTCAATAATTTAAGTTTTGAGTTTAGAATACCTCTGTGAGTTTTTTAGAGAATTGTTTCAAATCATATTATGTTGCACCCTGTTATTGAATTGTTAGGCCTCTAAAATGTTTGTTCTGACTTATAATGTGACCTGTATTGTATGTTGTTTTGCATTTATATATAGAGAGATCAATGATCCTTGGTGTAGTGTTTCACTAGCCACATTATATAGTTATATAGAGTAAATGTCTTTGCACCTTTTATTGTGCTTCATTTGATATGCCTTGTTTTATTCAGCAATCTAAAACTATAGGGTGGCAACAAACATCACATTCCATAGTTCTTGTTATTGAAAATATGAACAACAATATTAAACTACTTATTATCCAATAACTCAATGAAACTGATGCAAATACAATAAACAAAGATATTACCTTCATAGACTTATTCACCTCGTAACTTCCATTGTTGCCTATCTCGTATTGATCTTATGTATGATTTAAGCTCTCAGAAGTTGTACTTCCTTGCTGTTGAAGATGACAATAGGAGAATGGCTATGATTGGATTGTGCAATGGAGATTAAACTAACAATGCAACTCTTATGATGATGGATAATGGAGATATGGAGACATGGTTGGATGATTATGATAATGAGATTATGCAAGTGCAATGAGGATACTTTGCCAAAGGCACGCTGGTAGGATTTATGCAAAATAAGATTACTAAAGCTTGAGTGGATGCAAAATGGGTGTGAGGATCTCACTTTTATAGGCTTAAGAGAGGCCAAGTCCAAGTGTCAATACATCCACGGCTGGAGGAATTATCTCTTATGTGTATGGTTGAGATGGAGTTGAGGGAGATAATCATGGGAAATGTTCCCACTACATTTACAAGGTAGAGGAATAAGTGGATCCATAAGCCACATGTCATTGTGCTCACAAATGACCTGTGAGTTAAAGGTGGAAGTCTTTGAGGAGATTGTGGAAGGACTCTTGATCTGTTGGAATGTGAGAGATGAACTAGAATTAGAAAGACAAGTGTCTTTGAGCATAAAGGTGATTGAGAAATAAAAGGACACATGTGGGTGAGGACAATTAGCTAATTAAATATTAAAATATTTAATTATGTGTGCAACATGGAGAGGTGGAAGATGAGGTGAAAGAATGACATGGATGAGATGATGTGGAATTATGGAATTTAGGACTTTGGAATAGATGAGTTTGTGATTAATTAAATAATTTAGGGTTATTTAATTAGATGAGACATTAGAGGAATTAGGGAATATTAATTAAATAAATTGATTTTTATTTAATTTTGGGATAATGAACCAATCAAATAAATTAGAATATTTATTTAATTGATAGAAGAATAAGAATTAAAATAAATATTTAAAATATTTATTTAGTTCGACACTAACCAATTTTAGGTGTATACATTTTGCCCCTCTTTTATGCAATGTGTTTTATCACGTTGCTTCAAAGAATAAAAATTTTCTTGTTATGATGCGTGCCCTAGTTTGCCCCTGGTATAGGTTTTAATGATGATAGGATGCCCTCTCGGGTGATTGGTCGGGATTAACTTTTGCAAAAGGTGTTGTTATATGGAGCCTAATCAAACTCGGAGGTTAAATTTACCCCACTTTTATTGGCATAGTTTCCCCCCAAATTATTTAACGGGGTCAAGGGGCAGGGCCCCTTGCGGGGGTTTGGGGGCAACGCCCCCAAGACGACGTCAAGGGGCAGTGCCCCCGCGGGGGCTCAGGGGTAGCGCCCTCGAAATCTCCAACAATTTTTTATTATTTTATTAAGGCATTGGGAGTTATTTTTGCTATTGGCCGACATTAAAAAAAACCCTATTTTTGTAACCGACATAAGGTTTGATAAAAGCGGCTAAGGGTTAGGGTTTCAGTTGATGTATTGTAGCATTTTGCAACAGTATTGAGCTGCAAGGATTGCTGATTGTAATCAGTTTTGATTTACTAGATAATAATATTGGACTCTCTGTTGGTGGATGTAGCCTGGGTTTGGGTGAACCATGTTAAAACTTGTCTCTCACTGTTATTATTTCTAAGTATTTTCATTCCTCTGTTTAATCTTTATCTGCATTTAATTGATATCTTCTACATGCAATCCCTAACAAGTGGTATCGGAGTGGGTTGTGTTCGATTATTTTCTACAGGAAGGTCTCACGGTTGAGTGGGAGCAATGGTGGACGAGGGTAAATTGAAGGTAGATAAATTCAATGGGAAGAACTATCAGTTATGGAAGATGTAGATGGAGGATTATCTCTATCAGAAGGATTTATAAAGGCCGTTGGAAGGAATAGCCAAGAAACCCACAGCAATGACTAATGAGGATTGGAATCTTCTAGACAGAAAGGCACTGGGAACCATTTGGTTGTGTCTGGCACCATCTGTGGCATTCAATATAACAGAAGCGACGACAACAAGTGAACTGATGAAAGATTTGGCTAAATTGTATGAAAAACCCTCAGCCTTAAATAAGGTATTTCTCATGAAGCATTTGTTTAATCTGAAAATGATTGAAGGTGGATCTGTGACAGATCATTTAAATGAGTTTAATATGATTACCAGTCAGTTAACTTCTGTAAAAGTGAAATTTGATGAAGAGGTGAGGGCTCTCTTGGTTTTATGTTCTTTGCCAAAAAGTTGGAATAGCTTGGTAATGGCTGTAAGTAACTCTGTCTCTAGTTCAAATACTTTAAAATTTAATAATGTTGTTGGTGTTATCCTTAGTGAGGAAATGTGATGGAAAAACTCAAGAGGGTCCACATCAGGTAGTGTTTTGAATGCAGAAAGTAGGGGTAGATCAAAGGAGAGAGGAAAAGGTTCTGGAGGTCATGGGAAATCATGAAGAAAATCAAAGGACAAGAGATCCCAATCTAGAGGACAGAAGGATTGTTGGTACTGTGGGAAACCAGGTCATTTGAAGAAAGATTGCTGGTCTCGGAAGAATAAAGGAGACAAACAAGAAGGCAATAAGGAGGCAAATGTGGTAAGTAATAAATCTAAAGATGATGCTTTGATTCTTTCCCTAGATAATGCTAATGATTCATGGGTTTTAGATTCAGGGGCCTCATTTCATGCTACACCCCATAGAAGTTTTTTTCTTGATTATGTCCAAGGGGATTTTGGGCTGGTTTATTTGGAAGATAATGAGCCCTGTCAGATTGTCGGAAAGGGAAGAATCAAGATTAAGTTGCAGAATGGGAATCATTTGCTACTACAAGAGGTAAGGAACGTTCCAAGGCTCAGTAGGAATTTAATTTCAGCAGGGCAACTAGCTGATGAATGTTGCATAGTTACTTTCAGTGATAAAAATTGGAAGGTTTCAAAAGGTGCCTTAATAGTAGTGAAAGGTGTGAAAGTAGGCACCTTATATCTTTGTACAGGTCATACTATTCCTTCTACTTTAGTTGTTGCAGAGAAAAACCAAACAGGTTCAGGAATAGTTGCTGCGGGTTCGTAGGAAGAGACTGAAACAATTGCTGCAAGTTCTGAGACACCACTATGGCATAACAGACTTGGGCATATGAGTGAAAAAGATATGAAGGTACTTCATTCTAAGAAAGTTTTACCAAGTCTAAAATGTATTAATATGGATTTCTATGAAAGTTGTGTGTATGGAAAACAAAAGAGAGTTAATTTTCACAAGGATGGGAAGCAAAAGAAAGACAAAAAGTTGGAGCTTGTGCATAAAGATGTATGGGGACCGGCTCAGGTATCTTCTCTCGATGGCTCTTGGTATTATGTTGGACTCATAGATGATGCAACTAGGAATGTTTGGATTTATTTCCTTAGGCAGAAATCTGATGTATTTGAAACATTTAAGAAATGGAGAAGCTTGGTGGAGAATGAGACGGGTAAAAGATTAAAATGTCTTAGATCTGATAATGGTGGTGAGTATTGCAGCAAAGAATTTGAAGATTATTGTTCCTTTAATGGAATACGTAGGCAAAAAATAGTTCCAAGGACTCCACAGGAAAATGGAGTGGCTGAACGCATGAATAGGACAATAATGGAGTGTGCAAGGAGCATGAGATTGCATGTTGGGCTGCCTTTAAACATGTGGGCAGAGGCTCTCAATATTGTTGTATATTTAATTAATAGAGGTCCTTCATTTCCTTTGGGTTGTGGTATTTTAGAAGAAGCATGGATAGGTAAGAAGGTGAGTTATTCTTTTCTCAAAACCTTCGAATGTGAAGCATTTGCACATGTACATTCTAAAAATAGAACCAAGCTGGATGCAAAATAAAAAAAGTGTATCTTTGTTGGATATGGCATTGATGAATTTGGTTATAGGCTTTGGGATGTTGAAAATATGAAAATTGTGAGAAGCAGGGATGTTGTATTTAATGAGAAGGTGATGTACAAAGATCAGTTGTAGCAGCATGAGAAGAAAGAAAAGGATTATGTGGTGTTGGATGATACTTGTTCTCAAAATCAACTACGCTCATTTTTGTAGACAACCCCCTACGAAACTTGTCTGTTTCGTAATCTACACTCTAAGTTCGCAAATCGAGATAGGTTCTCTTGGCCTCGTGTGAAGTTGTCTGACATCATTCAAATAGCTTGTGACATTACCCTTAGTCAATTTATTGAAATTCACAAAGTTTGACTAGTGTACGAGTTTATCAAAATATCAATTTTGACCTTTTAAAGGTGTTAGAAATAATTTTTAAGTTGATGTGCTATGTCGGCTAAATTCACTGCTCATACATCTATGTTTTCTTTCCAAGTGCAATGTCAGCGAATTTTACCACCTATACACATTTTTGTTTTAATATGTCAAATCGGTAGAAAATGCCGCTTCTACATGCTTGTGTGTTTGGTTGAGATGCAATGTCGGTGAATTCTACCGCTCACGCATCTTTATCTTCATGTGTCAGGGTGGTAAAAAGCACCGTCGAAACATGCCATTAATGTCACCATGAGTTAACTCGTGTGACATTAATGGCATTTTTCTAGTTTTATGTTAAGTTTCTAAGTTTCTTTTAAATTGCTTTCATTGCATTTTTCATTTTCTTTCACCTAAGTTGACCTCGTTGCAATCTGTGGTTACACCTTATTGAGTTCGTGATTCTTGTGATTTGGAGGTTCCATCGAGAAAAACCAGGGGTGTCATCATTTTTATCAGGTTGGGATTCATTTATTTTGCGTTTCTTTGCATCTAGGGTTTGTTGATTGTTTAAAAATAGATTTGTTTTAATTGTTTAAACTTGTTGTTAAACGCATCTTTGGTTTTTTGATTTGTATCTACGTCATGACAACCCTAGCTATTTTCACTCTAAACCAGACTGGACTTTCTCAACTATTTTCTATGGCTCATGACTTAGTTTTCATTTAGGTTTAGGTCTATAGGTTTTGAATCGGCGGTGGTTTGTTTCGACCAAACACCAAACCCATTTTACATCACATGCAATGACGGCTATAGTTGTCGATCGATACCTTCCATAAGTTTGTGAACAAATGTGAAGTTGGAAGAAGTCGCCACTTTTACATTTGAAGATGTATCAAAAAGCATGTGTATGGGCGGCGAAATTTGTTGCCCTTACACCAAGAAGACCTAGAAATACCAATCTGCTATGTCGGCATAATTTGCCTCCGAGACACTTACAATTCTTCCAAAAATATGCAAAAGTAGTGGAATATGCCGCCTTTACACGTTCCGGAGATTCAAAAGAAAGTCAACTGATGCAGTAGTGGTGTTTTTTACCGACTATGCATCGAATTAACAGCATACATGCACTGGTGGTCCAATCAACCGACCATGCACATGCCTTCAAAGTTGCAAAATACCCTGATGTAAGGGTAGTCATTTTGACCGCCCCTACATATAAAACATTCTTCCAAAAAAGAAAACACATGCAATGTCGGTATTTTTCACCGACTTTGCACAAGAATGAAATTCTTCCCAAACACATGTGTAAGAGCGGTCAAAACATCTGACTTTACACATGCAAGTAATTCCTCATGCAGGAGCTGTCATTTTGACCGCTCGTGCACATTTTTCAGAATTTTTCCTAACACTAGGAAAATTCACCTTTCAAGGCCTGTTAACCTGCTTTCGCCCTTTACCTCGATTTGTGTGCACTCAAGCCCTTCAACACATGCTTTCCTGTCCATGATCATCAAACTACGATTATCCCAGTTTATCCATTTTTCCCCTAACTGTGAGATCATGGCCTTTTGCAGTTCTCAACAAGTGTTCGTGGTAGATATTTATCTCAGAGTTTTCTCCAGAGCTAATGTCAGAGCCATCTCCATCCAAAGCCAAAATCATGAAGTACAAGTAGCAAGGTGTCTTTCCGGTGACGACAGTGTAGTTGAATATTGATGAAATCAGAGATACAGAAATTGGACATGTGGACATGGCAAAATTTGTGGAAAGAACAAAATAGGTGAATCCTTCTAGACATATGCAAAAGATCATTGACAGTAATATTCATTTGGTTGCCTCATTTCCAGTTTTTGCACACAATCATGAATTTGTTCTTTAGGTGGCTAGCCATTACAATAGGGACACTAGGGTTGTGACAGATTCTCAAGGGAATGTGATCATGAGGTTGCATGCAGAATTCCTTGACAAAATCTTCATGTGTCCACCTATTGAAAACATTGGACAGATTGACTTTGCTCAGGGGCAAAAGGATTATGACACAGATGTGGAAGCTGCAAGAAGGTACATCAACAACAAATGGTTGAAAATCCCTAGAAGTAATTTGACCAAATGGCCAAAGGATCTTCCTAGGAGTAACTTTGTAGGGGAAGTTTGTGATTTGATTACTCTTTTGAGTCGCATCAGAGGACTCCCCTCTTCTTCAAAGTTCCAAGAATGGATGTACACTTACCTCAAGGTAATTCTTCGAGGTACACAAAGAATATTTTGGGAGAGTAGATCAGTAATGCATTGCCTAAGCAACTGGTGAAGGTCAACACAACGTTCAAATTCTATATGACCTCATATCTTGTATATGTTGCTGCTAGCATGAGAAGCTTTCCAGGTTTGACTCAGGTTGGTGACAAGAGATTGATCCCTGTATATGAGTATTACCCTCAAATTACTCTAAAGGGATCAATTCATCATTTCTGAAGGGTCAATGATGCCTTATTTTTAGTATTCATGTGCTTATGGGACAATGAACTTGTTCAGAAAAGGGTCTCAGATGAAGCTTGGGAGGTCATGAATTCTTTCAATTGCTTGTTCTTGCAATTCCCCACTTTCACATATCTCAAGGTAGGGTATTACCCTGGTTATCCTTATATTCTTCCACGGTATCCCAATGACCGTCTTGTTCTCATGGAGCTATGTAGATAGCTGATTGTAGTGCACAATAAACAAATGGAGCTGAAGAAGTCAGGGATAAAGTTCCCTATTGAAATTGGAAGCTATTCAGTTCAATCAGCTAACAAAGCAAAAATAGTTGATTCTGAATTACAACCGGTCACTACGAGAACTTACAAGAAAAGAGACCATTTTGACTTCAAAAGAGTGCAAGATAAGATCAAAAGGAATTCAACCTTCCATGTACCAATGGTTGAAGATATTTGGGCTAATCTTAAGGACATAGAATGAGATCAGGAAGCTAGACTACTACAAACTTCATCTGAGTCAAATAGAAGAGTTGGGCCTTGCTGATATTCCAGATGGAATGGAGGATGATGGGGATGTTCTAGATCCCAGATATAACATTGAGAATGTTGAAGTCTCACCTCTTCTAGAGGTGAAATGGTCAGTTAAAGAAGAAACATCCATAAGGAAAAGATTTCAACCAATCCTGGCCAACACAAATGTGTGGTTGGAAAGTAAAGGGATTAAATTGAAAGAATTTCTCACAGGATCAGAGACTGAAGCACAGGAACAGATGGGTAAGAAGGTAGAGAACAGAACCAAAAATAAGAGTGACGCCCCTTCTTCATCTAAGATACGCAAACCAAAAATTAATTTTGTATCCAAAGGAGGGAAGAAAAAGGAAGTTGCAGAAACTTCCAATGTCACTGAATTAGGTGTTGAAGATACAAATATTGATCAAATGGAGATTGAAGATGTTGAGGCTGAAGAACAAAATATTTAGAAGTCTAAGGATGCTCAACAAACAAAAGTATATGATAAATTTGATGAAGAAGATGAAACTGAACAAGGCAAAGATGAGGATGCAAAAGAGGAACAACTTGGTGATTCACCTCAATCCCCCGAGAAAGATCTTCCCACTAGAACACAAGTTTCTACACCTCTTCCTCATACTCCAGTTTCTGGTACTCTCCCAGTGATTTCAAGTGTGCCTCTTTCATCTATCTTTGTTGTTTCTTCTGATAATACCCCTGCTTCTGTAAAAACCAGTTTTGGGACCTTTTTTATTCTTCTGGTTCCATCCAAGGTTTATCTTCTCCATCTTTTGACATTGGTGAACAATCTGTCTTAGAAAATCTTCTAGGTGCTTCAGAAAAGGTTGTTGATACAAGTGTGGTTTTTACCAACACTAGTCCTATTGTGACTATAACAGGAATAAATATGGATCCGGCAAAACAAGTAGTAGACTCATCTCCAGTTGTTGGTGCTTCTGTGCTCCCCCCATGGTTGTCTGCATATACTCCAAAGAGGAAGAAGCAAGCTATTTCACCTGATGAGATTGATATTGAAAAGTTGTTACTTGTAAAAGCTAAGACTCTGAAGAAGAAGCCTAAGACTGTTTCTAGACTTATCAATGAGAAAGGAATCAGATACGCAGGAATTGCTAAACCACCAGAAGATGCCACTATTGACACTTTTGACATGAATGATTATGTCATTTCAAGGGTTGAGTTGGGCAAGCTGACTCATGAAGGCATAAAAGTAGATTTTCAAACTACTGCTAGCACTTTGCTTGAAAAATATGATGAAGTCAAAAAAGAGAAAGAACAGTATAAGGCCAAAGCAGAACAACTTGTTGCGGTTCTTCAAAAGATAGTAAAGTCATCTGAGATTGTAGAACCCATGGCAGTGACTGTAGAAGATCCCCTGATCCAGAAGGTTAAAAAAGTGCAAGCCAAAGGAAGGGTGGTAGGAGATATTGTGGAGCATTTGTTAGCTCAAGGGCAAATTCTGCTAAAAACCACTGTAGAAAGAAAAGAGAAGATGGATAAAGCTAAAACTGAGCTAGACAACCTGGTTGACTTACTCTCACAAGAGCTGCAAGATCAAGAAGAGAGCTTGGAGGAGTGGATAGATATGAAAAAGATTAAGATAAAGAATCTGATCACTATCGGGGTCATTGCAAACAAGGAATCATATCTTAAAACCAAGGAGACTCTGGCTCATCGTATCCACATAATAAAAGTTTTACTTGAAGATCTATGTCAAGCTCGAGAAGCCAATGAAGATAGTGATGTCACACTTCTACACGGGCTGGAAGAACTTCCATGTACCCTCACAGGTGAAGACCACAAGTTCCTCTTAGCAGAGGAGATGATAAGTTCCTTCGAAAAGATGGATCAAAGGAAATTCAAAGAGGAGGTGCCCTCAGTACTTTCCATGGATAATCTATATGATCAACATTCAACTTTAGAGAACTTGAAGGACAATCTGGACAAACATGAAAAGGCAATAAAGGGAGTAAAAGATGTAATTCTTCAGGCCCGCGCTATCTCAGAAAATACAGCTAAACCAAATGCATGCGAGATGGCAACCATACAGGCCATGTACCAAGATTTTCTAAAGAAAAATGACGGAGGAAGCTAATGCCTTAGTTTATTTTTTGTATTTTCACATGTACTTTATTTTCAGTCTTAGACGTATCCATATGTAATTTTCCAAAATGTAATTACATGTGAGACAAAGGAAGTCCCAAGTCAAATAGGACTCTTTTGTTGAATAAGTCAAAGTAGCTGTAAATTTCCTATTTTTGCTCTAGGCTCCTCCCTATAAATAAAGAGGGCCTCTATTGTAAATAGATCTTTTAGTTATGGAAGTGAAACTCTGCCAAATCAAAGAGCATTTTGAGACTTTGTGTTCAAATTGTAAATCAAATTTTATCAAGTGAATAAGAAAGCAAGTGATCGTTCAATCTTTGTGTTGGAATAACTTGTGGCATATTAGAAATTATTTTTATGTCCTTTTCCTAATACTATCTTATCTATTTCATCAAATAGTAGTGTGAGTGTGAATAATCTGGGAGATGTTCTAAAGTTGATTGTGGAGACTTTGTGCTACAACAATTATCTTTAGTTTGTGATTTTATGTTTTGAAGTGAAAGATATTGGAAAGGCTTTGAACTACTATTATCTTTTGTGGCTATATATTTTGTCATAGTTTTCGGTGAAGACTTTGGGCTGCACCTCATTCTACTGGGTTCTAAGTTATAAATCATTATAAGAAGCAACGATAGACTTTGTGCTCTCATGGGTTTCTGGGTTATTCAATTTGTATCAAGCAAGTGCTCTTTCATTTTGTAAACATCATTTCTGAAAAAAGAGAAATGGATGATATGGTCTCACCCTTGAATTAGTATTTAGTTTAAATTAGTTTCTGATAGTTAATAGGGAACCTCCCCTTGCTGAGAGGAGAGATTTATCTCATTACACTGTGGTCGATATAACCATTTTGCCTTCAGTTAGTTGAAGACAAAATATTCACCCAACAGTTTTTTGCGACTCTGCTAGGGAAGGAACGTGCAACTTGAAGCCTCATGCTCTGAGTTGAAGTATTTTAGTTCTTTTCCATTTGTTTCGTGATTTTTTAAAATTTTGTTGAGTACACTATATTCTGGCAGATTCATGGTATACAAGAAGCAAGAGAGCTCAAGGTATTATTGATCCTGTATTTGAGTTGATGCAGCAAAATAATTTTGGTCTTTTGCCTCCACAACCTCAACTTCAGTGAACTAGGAGTTTTCCTCCTACCAACGCCAAGTCTCTAATACCAGGTGAAGCTTCTAGTTCTGGTACTAGCAGAGTTTTGTCTGTTCATATTCCACAAAGGTTTGTAATCCCACCCTTTAATCAGCGCATCATGGCAACTCAAGGCCCTTGGGGTAATACTTTTGGTCCTTTGAATTTAACTCCACCTTTGCACGAACTACCTCGTAGTTCGAGGAAGAATTTTCCTAAGTTCTATGGTGATGGGAAAGTTCACCCGGATGAACACATTACAGCTTTCTGCATAGCTTGTGGTGTAATAGGTGTTGAGCATGAAGACGTAGCAGTAAGACTTTTTGTAGAAACACTACAAGGTGCTACTGCAGATTAGTTTTACCATCTTCAAGCTCAGACTATAACCAATTGGAATACTCTCAAGACCAAGTTTGAGGCTAGGTTCAAACCTGCAGAAGATGCACATGCCTTGTTAGCACAGCTAACACAAATGAAGAAAGAGCCTCATGAACCCATGCGAGACTTCATCGCCAAGTTCAATAAGCGGAGAAACGGGATTCTTGCAACTGCTCAGCTAATAGCAGAAAATCTCAAGTGTTTCTTTATCAATACTCAACTTCCCAAAGTGAATTTTCTGCTAAGACAGGCTGGTCCCGTAGATCTTCCTACAGCTCAAATTATGGCTACTGAAGTGGAAGATGATCTTATCCTTGCAGGTAAGATAAGAAGAGATTCTAACAGAAATAAAGGCCCCTCTTCTATTGATAATTCTTCCACAAGCACCACAGATCCTATGGTGCAAAAGTTAGCAAATGAATTGCCATCTCTAAAAAGGCAAACGTCCCAAGGTATGTCTACCCCTCCTTCTTATCGGGATATACCAAGGAGGACATTTCCCAACAATTCATATCAAGGCAACGCTGCTAAAAATCAAGGGCAACATAATCATCTTCCACCTACACAGGGGAAGCTCGCCATTGAAGCAGCACCGGTCAACTCAGTAGTTGGCTATTATGAAGCAAAACATGATCATTCATTCCAACCCGAGTTGGACCAGGAGAATGATGCTAATCTTTTTGCAGAGGGAGAAGAAGAATTAGCTGGTGACTCTACCATTGGTTTTCTGAATTACCAAGATGAAGCTGAAAAAGAAGCAGAAGTGTATGATGAAGCATATGCTATTTTTACTAGGTCCCAAAATTAGTCAACTCAACAAGCTAATAAAAGAAAAGCAAGAGAAGAACCTCAAATAGTGATCTCAATTGCTAAACGGGGAACTCCATTGCCTTTTCAACCAAAGGACCCAGTGGGCAATAAGCAAGTAAGTACATCTAACAATCATGTATCTTCTACTTCTATCCCTCAGACCAGTACTACCCCTAATAAAACTTAGAATGATGGATTCCCTTCCTCTGCCTCTAGTTCATTTCAGTTATTTGATATAATAGATCATGCTAGGAAGACCAAGATCCAAATGTCTGAAGTTGAATATCTACAAGCTAATCTTGAATAGTTTGATAGGTTAGCTAAATACATCAAAAACAAGACCATCCCTACAGGACAAGATTTTCCAAAAATTGCCCATGATTCCTCAAAGAACAAATCCACCCAAAATAATCTTGTCACTACTCCCGTTGTTGAGCTGGAAAAATAGAACCTTTCTATGTTTCTCTGTTGGTAAATGGTCATAAGTTGAGCAATTGCATCATAGATTCTGGGGCCTTTGATAATGTTATGCCTGCCAAAGTAGTAGACACCCTTGGCCTCACCTTAACTAAGACCTTTGGGAGATGTTTCTCCATGGAAAATAAGCAAGTACCATTGTTGAGTCAAATCAAAGATGCCCAATTTGTATTTGAAGCTTTTCCAAACAAGAGGATTAAAATGACCGTCCTAGTAGTTGATGTTCCAGCTTCTTATGGCATTATGCTCGAGTGTAATTTTTGTAAAGATGTGGGTGGGGAATTGAACATGGATTTATCTGAAGCAAAGATACCTATTAAAGGCGTCATGCAAAAGTTGCTTCCTGAGAAAGAGGCAAAATATATTGTTACCCAAACGGCAAATCCCAAAGCCCAAATTTTGTTTGAGTCCTCAGGAATGGGTAATTATTTCCTGTCCACTGAAGTTATTCCTAGTTCATCAGATGAGAGCTCAAACAATTCAGATGGAGAATCAGAAGAGTTTTTAGATGTAGGTGCAGATGAAGGTATAGTGATGCCAGATTCTCCCCTCACTGATGAAGAAGAATCTTCTGGTCAAAGAAATTCCAAAAAATCAAATTCTAATGGGGTCTGGGTTTTAGAATTTGATGGTAGTTGTTCCTTTACCGATTCTGGAGCCGAAGTTGTTTTGATATCTCCACAAGGTGATATCTTACCTTTCTCATACAAGTTGCAATTCGATAATACCAACAACACCGTTGAATACGAGTCACTGTTGATCGGATTAGAGGCTGCTCATGCTAGAGGTGTTAAAAATCTTCACGCTCAAGGAGATGTCGAATTAGTGGTTTGCCAAGTGAGAAATTTGTATCAGACTAAAAATGAAAGATTGAGACATTATCGTAATTGTGTATGGGATTGCATTGAAGGTTTTGATGATTTCAATATTTTTGTGGTGCCTAGAGAGTTTAATGATCGTGCACATTCATTAGTTGTCTCCGCCACTCTCATGGTTCCTCATAAAGATTTCAAAGGAAACAAGTACACTATTGAGTTGGTCTTCCGACCAAGTGTACTTGATAATGCTGACCATTGGTAGGTGTTCAATGGTGATAACCAAATCATAGCTTTCTTGGAAAAGACAGATAACTTTGATGAGCTCTATTTTAAAGGTAGTGAATCTCCACCACAGGAATACGTTTATGAAATAGATTCACAAATTGGTGAAGAGTTTCTTCAACTAAAAGGGAATAAGATTCCAAAAGGTTTGCTTTCCCTAGAAAAGCTATTTGATAAGCATGACAGATATATTAAACAGTAGCAACAACTTGATTCAAGTTCTTCTATGGAGTTTGAGCAAGTAAATTTGAGTTCTAAGGCAGATCCCAAAATGGTCAACATTGGGAAGTGTTGCACTGCCGATGAGAAGTTCAAATTCATTACACTCCTTCATCATTACATTGATGTTTTGGTGTATTCCTATGATGATCTGAAGTCCTTCAGGCCTAAGGAGATTCAACATGAAATTCCTCTCAAAGTTGGGTCATTGTCTCACAAGTAGAAACAAAGGCAATACAATCCCAAAATATCAGGTACTATCCTTTCTGAGATTCAGAAAATGTTGAATGCAAGAATAATCTTACCAATTCATCACTCCACTTGGATCGCGAATATAGTTCCTGTAAGGAAGAAGAACGGAGAAATCCATATCTATGTTGATTTCAGGAATCTTAACCAGTCTTCTCTAAAGGATAACTACCCCCTACCCATCATGGACCAAGTGTTCCAAATAGTAACTGGTTCGGAAATGTTGTCTATGTTAGATGATTTTTCGGGATATAATCAAGTAGAGGTCAGTGAAGAAGATCAGTACAAGACTGCTTTCACAACACCTTGGGGCACATTTACATATCGCAGGATGCCTTTTGGTCTGATCAATGCTGGCGCCACATTCCAAAGAGCGATGGACCTTGCCTTCAGAGATGAGATGGGGAAGTTCATTGTGGTGTATCTTGATGACTTGACTGTTTTCTCCAAACACCGTCATGATCATGCGTACCATTTAAAACAAGTGCTGGAACGATGTCAGCAAAATGGTATTTCTCTCAACCCTAAGAAGTCAGTTTTTGGGGTTACAGAAGGTAAACTTCTCGGTCATATTGTATCCCGAGAAGGCACTAAAATTGACTCAGAAAGAGTCAAATCCATTAGAGTCTTACTTTGCCTGCAAGTAAGACTGCAATTCATTCTTTCTTCAGAAAGGTGAATTTTCTGCGAAGGTCCATTCCAAAATTCGTAGAGAAACCCTGTCACATCGTCAACATGATGAAGGGTAAAGCTACTTTCCATTGGAGTGCGGAAGGCAAAGCAGCATTTGAGGATATCAAGAGAGCCATAGCTCATGCTCTAGTCCTTGTTTGTCCTGACTATACCAAAGATTTCGTAGTTTACAGCTACGCTTCTAAACATACACTTTCAACTATTCTGGTTCAGCAGAATGAAGAAGGTGTGGAATCCCCCATATCATTTATGAGTTGTCCTCTCAAAGCTCATGAGTTGAAATATTCAAATGTGGAGAAGCATGCTTATGTAGTGGTTAAGGCGGTAAAGCATTTCCAGTTCTATATTCTAAATTCACATATTGTTGTCCTGGTGCCTGGTACAACAGTAAAGTTTATTCTGACTCAATAGGAGTTCAGAACCAAAAGAGGCAATTGGATTGCTAAGATCCAGGAGTTTGATCTTGATATAAAACCTACCAAGCTTGTGCGTGGTAGAGGTTTGTGTCAATTGATTGCGGATAATGTACCAAAGGAGACAGGGGATGAAGAAGAAGTTGAGGCTATGCCAATTATTCTTTTTGTCACTACTATAGATGAGTGGTATTCAAATATTGCTCATTTTCTTACCTATGGTGAGTGTCCTTCCCATCTGTCTTATAAGGAGAAAAGAACTGTTAAATTGAAGGCAGCCAACTATGTCCTATGGGACAATGGTTTGTACAAAAGAAGCCTTGATAGAGTATTTCTCTGTTGCGTGGATAAAGCGCAACAAAGTAGACTTCTGGAGTCTTTCCACAATTTGGCCTGTGGAGGACATTTTTCTGCACCTGTGACGGCTCACAAGATTTTGCAGGCCAGATACTATTGGCCCACACTATTTCAAGATGCATACAATTGGGTACGTAGGTGTGAGTTGTGTCAACATTTTGTTGGGAAACCTAAGTTGGCCGCACTACCTCTTAAGCCAGTGGTGATTAAAGAACCTTTTCAACAATGGGGCATCGACTTCATTGGCGCTGTGAACCCACCATCAAGTGTGGGGCACAACTATGTTCTTACGGCGACAAATTATTTTACCAAGTGGGTGGAAGCCATCTCAGTTAAACATGCTACTTCTGAAGTGGTATGTAATTTCCTTAAGGAAAACATTATTTCCCAGTTTGGAGTCCCAAACAAGATTGTAGCAGACAATGCTACTTGTTTCTCTTCCCATGAGATTACTGACTTTTGCTATGAGCATGGGATCATTCTTTCCCACTCTTCAGACTATTATCCGCAAGGAAATGGTCAAGTGGAATCAAGTAACAAAAATCTAGTTACTATTATCAGGAAACTGGTGGAAGATAATCAGAGAACTTGGCATAAAGCATTGTTTGATCCTTTATGGGCAGATAGGATTACCCCCAAAAGGGCGATTGGTATGTCACCTTTTCAGCTTTTGTATGGTCTGAATGTAGAGATACCTATTACCTTGGAATTGTCGGCACTGAGGTTGGCAAAGGCAGTGGAGGATAGAACTTTTGAAAGTTCTATTGACAAAAGGATCATGTACCTAACTGAACTTAAGGAGCAGCGAGTGGTGGTGGCAGATCGTATTGCTGAACATCAAAGTCAGGTGAAGAAACTCTTTGACAAAAAAGCAAGGGCTCGTGAGTTTCAAATTGGAGATCAAGTCTTGTTATGGGACAAGAGGAGAGAACCAAAAGGAATGCATGGGAAATTTGATTCATTGTGGAGAGGTTCATTCACCATTCATCAGTTCTATGGTGAAAATAGCTTTTTGCTGGAGTATTTGGATGGAACACCATTCTTGCTGCCTCACAGTGGGCAACACCTGAAACACTTCAATCCTTGAAGTATCCGATAGGTTCATTTGTACATTTGTATAGTTTTGTGTTTTTATTTTTGTGTTTTTGTTTAGTTTTTTGTGTCTTTTTCTTTTTAGCAGCTTGACTCTATAGCCCAATGGCATGGATGAAGGCACTTAGAGACTGGATTCTTCTCCCTTCGATAGTTTCAAAGTTTGATTGATGGAAGTTCCCCAGTTAGAGCCAGCTGTTGTTCTCAAAATTAGCTACGCTCGTTTTTGTAGACAATCCCCTACGAAACTTGTTTGTTTCATAATCTACACTCTAAGTTCGCAAATTGAGATAGGTTATCTTGGCCTCGTGCGAAGTCGTCTGACATCGTTGAAATAGCTTGTGACGTTCCCCTTAGTCAATTTATCGAAATTCAAGAAGTTTGACTAGTGTCTGAGTTTATCAAAATATCAATTTTGACCTTTTAAAGGTGTTAGAAATAATTTTTAAGTTGATGTGCTATGTCGGCTAAATTCTCTGCTCATACATCTATGTTTTCTTTCCAAGTGCAATGTCGATGAATTTTACCGCCTATGCACCTTTTTGTTTTAATATGTCAAATCGGCAGAAAATGACGCTTCTACATGCTTGTGTATTTGGTTGAGATGCAATGTTGGTGAATTCTACCGCTCACAAATCTTTATCTTCATGTGTCAGGGCGGTAAAAAGCACCGTTGAAACATGCCATTAATGTCACCACGAGTTAACTCGTGTGACATTAATGGTGTTTTTGTCGTTTTATGTTAATTTTCTAAGTTTCTTTTAAATTGCTTTCATTGCATTTTTCATTTTCTTTCGCCTAAGTTGACCTCGTTGCAATATGTGGTTACACCTTATTGAGTTCGTGATTCTTGCGATTTGGAGGTTCCATCGAGAAAAACTAGGGGTGTCATCATTTTTATCAGGTTGGGATTCATTTATTTTGTGTTTCTTTGCATCTAGGGTTTGTTGATTGTTTAAAAATAGATTTGTTTTAATTGTTTAAACTTGTTAAATGCATCTTTGGTTTCTTTATTTGTATCTACGTCGTGACAACCCTAGCTATTTTCGCTCTAAACCAGACTAGACTTTCCCAACTATTTTCTATGGCTCATGACTTAGTTTTCATTTAGGTTTAGGTCTATAGGTTTTGAATCAGCAGTGGTTTGTTCCGACCAAACACCAAACCCATTTTACATCACATGCAATGATGGCTATAGTTGTCAATTGATACCTTCCATAAGTTTGTGAACAAATGTGAAGTCGGAAGAAGTCGCCACTTTTGCATTTGAAGATGTATCAAAAAGCATGTGTATGGGCGGCGAAATTTGCCGCCCTTACACAAAGAAGACCTAGAAATACCAATCTGCTATGTTGGCATAACTTGTCGCCGAGACACTTACAATTCTTCCAAAAATATGCAAAAGCAGTGGAATATGTCACCTTTACACGTTCCGGAGATTCAAAAGAAAGTCAACCGATGCAGTAGTGGTGTTTTTTACCGACTATGCATCAAATTAACAGCATACATGCACCGGCGGTCCAATCAACCAACCATGCACATGCCTTCAAAGTTGCAAAATACCCTGATGTAAGGGCAGTCATTTTGACTGCCCCTACATATAAAACATTCTTCCAAAAAAGAAAACATGTGCAATGTCGATATTTTTCACTGACTTTGCACAAGAATGAAATTCTTCCCAAACACATGTAAGAGCGGTCAAAACATCTGACTTTACACGTGCAAGTAATTCCTCGTGCAGGAGCGGTCATTTTGACCGCTCGTGCACATTTTTCTAAATTTTTCCTAACACTAGGAAAATTCATCTTTTAAGCCCTGTTAACCCACTTTCACCCTTTACCTCGATTTGCATGCACTCAAGCCCTTCAACGCATGCTTTGTTGTCCATGATCATCAAATCGCGGTTATCCCAATTTATGCATTTTTCCCCTAACTGTGAGATCATGGCCTTTTGCAGTTCTCAACAAGTGTTCGTGGTAGATATTTATCTCAGATTTTTCTCCAGAGCTAATGTCAGAGCCATCTCTGTCCAAAGCCAAAATCATGAAGTACAAGTACCAAGGTGTCTTTTCAGTGATGACAGTCCAGTCGAATATTGATGAAATCAGAGATACGAAAATTGGACATGTGGACATGGAAGAATTTGTGGAAAGAACAAAATAGGTGAATCCTTCTAGACATATGCAAAAGATCATTGACTGTAATATTCATTTGGTTGCCTCATTTCCAGTTTCTACACACAATCCCGAATTTGTTCTTCAGGTGGCTAGCCATTACAACAGGGACACTAGGGTTGTGACAGATTCTCAAGGGAATGTGATCATGACATTGGATGCAGAATTCCTTGACGAAATCTTCATGTGTCCACCTATTGAAAACATTAGACAGATTGACTTTGCTCAGGGGCAAAAGGATTATGACACAGATGTGGAAGCTGCAAGAAGGCACATCAACAACAAATGGTTGAAAAGACCTAGAAGTAATTTGACCAGATGACCAAAGGATCTTCCTAGGAGTGACTTTGTAGAGGAAGTTTGTGAGTCACATCAGAGGACTCCTCTCTTCTTCCAAGTTCCAGGAATGGATGTACACTTACATCAAGGTGATTCTTCAAGGTACATAGAGAATATTCTGGGGAGAGCAGATCAGTAATGCATTGCATGAGAACCTGGTGAAGGTTAACACAACGTTCAAATTCTATATGACCTCGTATCTTATATATGTTGCTACTAGCATGAGAAGCTTTCCAGGTTTGACTCAGGTTGGTGACAGGAGATTGATCCCTGTATATGAGTATTACCCTCAAATTACTCTAAAGGGATCAATTCATCATTTCCAAAGGGTCAATGATGCCTTCTTTTCAGTATTCATGTGCTTATGGGACAATGAACTTGTTCAGAAAAGGGTCTCAGATGAAGCTTGGGAGGTCGTGAATTCTTTCGATTGCTTGTTCTTGCAATTCCCCACTTTCACATATCTTAGGGTAGGGTATTACCCTGGTTATCCTTATATTCTTTCACGGTATCCCAGTGACTGTCTTGTTCTCATGGAGCTATGCAGACAGCTGATTGTAGTCTACAATAAAAAAATAGAGTTGAAGAAGTCAGGGATAAAGTTCCCTGTTGAAATTGGAAGCTATTCAGTTCAATCAGCTAACAAAGCAAAAATAGTTGATTCTGAATTACAGCTGGTCACTAGGAGAACTTACAAGAAAAGAGACCATTTTGACTTCAGAAGAGTGCAAGATAAGATCAAAAGGAAGTCAACCTTCCATGTACCAATGGTTGAAGATATTTGGGCTGATCTCAGGACACAAAATGAGATCAGGAAGCTAGACTACTGCAGACTTCATCTGAGTCAAATAGAAGAGCTGGGCCTTGCTGATATTCTAGATGGAATGGAGGATGATGGGGATGTTCTAGATCCCAGATATAACATTGAGAATGTTGAAGCCTCACCTCTTCCAGAGGTAAAATGGTTAGTTAAAGAAGAAACATCCATAAGGAAAAGATTTCAACCAATCCTGGCCAACACAAATGTGTGGTTGGAAAGTAAAGGGATTAAATTGAAAGAATTTCTCACGGGATTAGAGACTAAAGCACAGGAACAGACAGGTAAGAAGGTAGAGAACATAACCAAAAATAAGAGTGATGCCCCTTCTTCATCTAAGATACGCAAACCAAAAATTAAGTTTGTATCCAAAGGAAGGAAGAAGAAGGAAGTTGCAGAAACTTCCAATGTCACTGAATCAGGTGTTGAAGATACAAATATTGATCAAATGGAGATTGAAGATATTGAGGCTGAAGAACAAAATATTCAGAAGTCTAAGGATGCTCAACAAACAAAAGTATCTAATAAATCTAATGAAGAAGATGAAATTGAACAAGGCAAGGATGAGGATGCAAAAGAGGAACAACTTGGTGATTCACCTCAATCCCCCAAGAAAGATCTTCCCACTGGAACACAAGTTTCCACACCTCTTCCTCATGCTCTAGTTTCTGGTACTCTCCCAGTGATTTCAAGTGTGTCTCTTTCACCTATCTTTGTTGTTTCTTCTGATAATACCCCTGCTTCTATAAAAACCAGTTTTGGGACCATTTTTTATTCTTCCAGTTCCATCCCAAGTTTATCTTCTCCATCTTTTGACATTGGTGAACAATCTGTCTTAGAAAATCTTCTAGATGCTTTAGAAAAGGTTGTTGATACAGGTGTGGTTTTTACCAACACCAGTCCTATTGTGACTATAACAGGTACAAATATGGATTCGACAAAACAAGTAGTAGACTCATCTCCGGTTGTTGGTGCTTCTGTGCTCCCCCCATGGTTGTCTGCATATACTCCAAAGAGGAAGAAGCAAGCTATTTCACCTAATGAGATTGATATTGAAAAGTTGTTACTTGTAAAAGCTAAGACTCTGAAGAAGAAGCCTAAGACTGTTTCTAGGCTTATCAATGAGAAAGGAATCAGATACGCAGAAATTGCTAAACCACCAGAAGATGCCACTGTTGACACTTTTGACATGAATGATTATGTCATTTCAAGGGTTGAGTTGGGCAAGCTAACTCATGAAGGCATAAAAGTAGATTTTCAAACTACTGCCAGCACTTTGCTTGAAAAATATGATGAAGTCAAAAAAGAGAAAGAACAGTATAAGGCCAAAGCAGAACAACTTGTTGTAGTTCTTCAAAAGATAGTAAAGTCATATGAGATTGTAGAACCCATGGCAGTGACTGTAGAAGATCCCCTGATCCAGAAGGTTGAAAAAGTGCAGGCTAGAGGAAGGGTGGTAGGAGATATTGTGGAGCGTTTGTTAGCTCAAGGGCAAATTCTGCTAAAAACCACTGTAGAAAGAAAAGACAAGATGGATAAAGCTAAAGCTAAGCTGGACAACTTGGTTGACTTACTCTCACAAGAGCTGCAAGATCAAGAAGAGAGCTTGGAGGAGTGGATAGATATGAAAAAGATTAAGATAAAGAATCTGATCACTATCGGGGTCATTGCAAACAAGGAATCATATCTTAAAACCAAGGAGACTCTGGCTCATCATATCCACATAATAAAAGTTTTACTTGAAGATCTATGTCAACCTCGAGAAGCTAGTGAAGATAGTGATGTCACGCTTCTACACAGGTTGGAAGAACTTCCATGTACCCTCACAGGTGAAGACCACAAGTTCCTCTCAGCAGAGGAGATGGTAAGTTCCTTCGAAAAGATGGTTCAAAGGAAATTCGAAGAGGAGGTGCCCTCAGTACTTTCCATGGATAATCTATATGATCAACATTCAACTTTAGAGAACTTGAAGGACAATTTGGACAAACATGAAAAGGCAATAAAGGTAGTAAAAGATGCAATTCTTCAGGCCCGCACTATCTCAGAAAATACAACTAAACCAACTGCATGCGAGATGGCAGCCATACAGGCCATGTACCAGGATTTTCTAAAGAAAAATGACGGAGGAAGCTAATGCCTTAGTTTATTTTTTGTATTTTCACATGTACTTTATTTTCAGTCTTAGACATATCCATATGTAATTTTCTAAAATGTAATTACATGTGTGACAAAGGAAGTCCCAAGTCAAATAGGACTCTTTTGTTGAATAAGTCAAAGTAGTTGTAAATTTCGTATTTTTGCTCTAGGCTCCTCCCTATAAATAAAGAGGGCCTCTATTGTAAATAGATCTTTTAGTTATGGAAGCAAAACTCTGCCAAATCAAAGAACATTTTGAGACTTTGTGTTTAAATTGTAAATCAAATTTTATCAAGTGAATAAGAAAGCAAGTGATTGTTCAATCTTTGTGTTGGAATAACTTGTGGCGTATTGGAAATTGTTCTTATGTCCTTTTCCTAATACTATCTTATCTGTTTCATCAAATAGTAGTGTGAGTGTGAATAATCTGGGAGATGTTCTAAAGTTGATTGCGGAGACTTTGTGTTACAACAATTATCTTTAGTTTGTGATTTTATATTTTGAAGTGAAAGATATTGGAAAGGCTTTGAACTACTATTATCTTTTGTGGCTATATATTTTGTCATAGTTTTTGATGAAGACTTTGGGTTGCACCTCATTCTACTGGGTTCTAAGTTATAAATCAGTAAAAGAAGCAACGATAGACTTTGTGCTCTCGTGGGTTTCTTGGTTATTCAATTTGTATCAAGCAAGTGCTCTTTCATTTTGTAAACATCGTTTCTGAAAAAAGAGAAATGGATGATATGGTCTCACCCCTGAATTAGTATTTAGTTTAAATTAGTTTGTGATAATTAATAGGGAACCTCCCCTTGCTGAGAGGAGAGATTTATCTAATTACACTGTGGTCGATATAACCATTTTGCCTTCAGTTAATTGAAGATAAAATATTCACCCAACAATACTCCAAATAATGATGTTCTAGTGGTTCCTCATGTTCCGCAATAGCAACAATAAATACCACAAACTCTGGTAAATGTTAAACCTATCAACAAGGGTAAGTAGACCTCCTGAAAGGTTTTCTCCCTCTTTCTATTCTATTTTGTTAACAGATGCTGGTGAACCGGAAGGGTATGATGAAGCTATGTAGGTGGATACAAAGGTTCAATGGGAGCTTGCAATGAAAGAAGAAATAGACTCCTTGCTGAAAAATCAGACTTGGGAATTATGTAAGTTGCGTGCAGGTAAAAAGGCTTTACCAAACAAATGGGTTTATAGGTTGAAAGAGGAAGATGAAGGTAAGACAAGATTTAAAGCCGGGTTAAAGGATTTGCATAAAAAAATGTATTGATTTTGATGAGATATTTTTTCCGGTTGTCAAGATGACTTCTATTCATACTGTTTTAATTATTGTGGCTATTGAAGATTTACATTTGGAACAACTAGTTGTGAAAACTGCCTTTCTCCATGGTGATTTGGAGGAGGAGATCTATATGGAACAACCACAAGGATTTGAGGTCAACGGTAAGGAGAAACTAATGTGCAGATTGAATAAGAGTTTATATGGCTTGAAACAAGCACCTCAGTAATGGTATTTAAAATTTGATAGTTTTATGGCTGAGCAAGGCTACAATCAGTGTAATTCTGACCATTGTGTTTATTTTAAGAGGTTAGATAATGATAGCTACATTATTTTATGTGTATATGTTGATGACATGCTTGTAGCAGGGTCTAACATGGATCACATAAGAGAGTTAAAACAACAGTTAACACAATCATTTACTATAAAGGATTTGGGGGCAACAAAACAAATCCTTGGTATGAAAATTTGCACAGATAGGAAGAACAGAAAATTAACTCTATCTCAAGCTGATTATGTTGAAAAGGTGTTGCAGAGATTTCACATGGAGAATGCAAAAGCTGTCAGCACACCTTTGCCTAGTCATTTGAAATTGACTAAGGAGAGGTGTCCTAAGACACAAGAGGAGAAAGAAAAAATGTCCAAGGTACCATATGCTTCAGCTGTAGGAAGTTTAATGTACGCCATGGTATGCATGAGACCAGATATTGCACATGTTGTAGGAGTCATAAGTAGGTATATGAGTCATCCCGGATTAGAGCATTGGAATGTGGTAAAATGGATTCTCATATATTTGATAGGTACATCCAATAAACACTTATGTTTTGGTGGCTCTAATACTGATTTAGCATGTTATGTAGACTCAAATTTGGCAGGCGATATTGATACCAAGCGAAGTACTACAGGTTATGTCTTTATTGTAGGTGGGACAGTGGTGAGTTGGATCTCCAGGTTGTGAAAGGTGGTTGCTTTATCCACCACGGAGGCAGAGTATGTAGCTGCAACAGAAGCAAGCAAGGAGATGATATGGCTGCAATCTTTCATGGAAGAATTGGGCAAATAACAGGCTAATAGTTCTTTGTATACAGACAGTCAGAGTGCCATACATCTTGCAAAGA
This sequence comes from Cunninghamia lanceolata, assembly GCA_027924645.1. Classification (NCBI taxonomy): domain Eukaryota; kingdom Viridiplantae; phylum Streptophyta; class Pinopsida; order Cupressales; family Cupressaceae; genus Cunninghamia; species Cunninghamia lanceolata. The sequence continues at coordinate 14,882,438 of BSBN01001466.1, read as the reverse complement.
ATTATGCCTTGCATTCAAAGACCAAACACATATAGCTCAGGTATCACTTCATCCGGTCGGTGTTAGATGATGGACAGCTAAGGCTGGAAAAGATACATACAGATGAAAATCCAACGGATATGTTTACAATGGCAGTGACAAGGGAGAAGCTGAGCTCCTCTTCAGCTTCGGTTGATCTTCAAGACTGAAAACAAAAATTAGAACAACAGAGTCTAGGGTGCTTATTTCTAGTGGGAGCTACAGGGTCAGTGGTGTTATGATCAGTCTCCAAGTGGGAGATGATATGGTGTGGAGTTTGATCAGTCTCCAAGTGGGAGATTGTTGTTATATGGAGCCTAATCAGACTCAGAGGTTAAATTTACCCCACTTTTATCAGTGTGGTTTCCCCCCAAATTATTTAACGAGGTAAAGGGGTAGCGCCCCCAAGATGGCATCAAGGGGAAGCACCCCTTATGGGGTCCAAGGGCAGCGCCCCTGGTGTTCTCCCTATCACGATACAGGGTGGGGTCGAGGGGTAGTGCCACCAAAACCTCCAATGATTTTTTTTTTATTAAGGCATCGGGAGTTATTTTTTCTATTGGCCGACATAAAAAAACCCATAAGGCTTGATAAAAGCGGCTAAGGGTTAGGGTTTTGGTTGATGTATTGTAGCATTTTGCAGCGGTATGTATTGGCAGCAAAACATGCCTTTTCATTATCAGTGAATTCTCTTTGTGGAGGAGTATCAGCCTGTGTGTCATAGACAAAACTATAATCAAATAAAGAACAATCATGCTCAACACTAGCACTTGTTTCAATTTCTGATTGCTCTTCATTATTTCCATGTGTCTAAATAAAAGGCAATGATTCAAACATGGAACTGCTGCTTTGTTTGCTGATTTCTTCTCTATCTTGTGCACAATACTCACAATCATTTCCACAAACCCACTCAAACAAGTATTCATTGTTGTCCATAACCACATCATTATTTTTAGAACCAGATACCTCAACCTTGCAATGGGAGTCATCATTGATCCTTTCATTGGCATCCTCAACTGGTGAACAATCTAGTTGAGCATTGTTGTCAGCATTATGTTCAAATACAGCAGTCTCAACTTCTATGCTTTCACTTTCACATTTATCCTCACATGATGCCATGATCAGTTGCTCATTTGCAGCCATACAACTATTATTCACACCAAAACCTGTGGACAGGGAATTCTGCACATGCTCATTTCTCATTTTTTCTATATTTTCTAAAAACTTGTATGCCATCTGCATACTTGTTATCTTGAATTCCCTCAATAATGCACTAGAGCCCTCCTCGAAAGCTTCAAAATATATGCCAACATAGGCTGAATTATCAGGTTTGAAGCCTTCAAGGATTTTTGAAAGGGCAACTGCAAATCTATGATTGAAATCAATAGCGGGCTCTTTATCTTGTCTTCTAATTTCCATTAATCTTGCAACAAGATCAGCAGGTTCTCTTGCAAATTCTTTTCTAAAACAGTCAGCAAGTTCATCCCAACAGGCAAAGAACTTCTTTGGAAAGCTCAAATACCAATCTCTAGCTCTCGCACCAAAGGATCTAACAAAAAAGCTCATCCACATATCCTCATCCCTAAATGAATGTCTCTCCATGAAGCAGTGAAAGTTTTGGATATGTGCACCCCCATCACACACATTGTGTCCATTAAATCTGGGCATCTAATTGTAAATCTGGGCAGGCATACTTTCCATTTCATAGTCAACCCATGACAAATCTAATTGGTCATACAAAGGATCAAAAGAACTTACAAGAGGGTTATCATTCTAACTGGAAGACACAACAGGGTTACTACTATTTAACTGAGCCTACCGGGCTTCTAAGGATATCAACCTATTCTTTATCTCTTCAATTTTTTTACTCAATACATCATCCCCCTCTTGACTGAGTATGGGTGAATACATACTTGGATTCATATAAACTTCACTCTTAGACATCTTATGTCTGTCTAAGACCTAAGGCTTCCCCTTGGCATCTAACTTATGCAATAAAACAACAAATATAAATGGGAAGGAGCTAGGTACCTTTTCTTATCTAGATGCTGAAATCCTGAACAAAACATTATTTTATCACAACACACACATCAACCTTTCATGTGCACTTAAACCTTTTGCAGAGTCGCCACCTCTCTAGAGAGGATAAAATTTTCAAACAACTGAAAGCTCATCAAAAACTTTTCTGAGTTCATTCCAACAGCAGAGCACCATCATTCACATGAAAGATTCAGATATCAATCCCCAGCAGAGTCGCCATTTCTATTGGTGACTCAGATGGATAAAATATAACAATTCTTTTTTCATCAATCCCTCCCCAGCAGAGTCGCCAATTCTGTTGGTAATTTTTTCTGAATCGGCAAAGGGTTTGCCAGTTCCAATGCATGGGCAGATTCGGCCAACAGACACGGGAGGTTGCGTGAGCGGCCTCCCCTTCACTTCTGGTTCTGCAGCACCAAGGGGGGTGTCCCTATTTGATAAAGATGTAACATTTACTCTCCAAATGACAAAAATATTTAACTTTGTAATAACAGGTAGAATACTCTCATGTGTGGACCAAGATCTGTGTGATAAATCACAAGGTTGGCAACGTTCTTGGACATATTTGTCTGGTCAGGTATGAGAGTATGCAGGGGTTCCTAATCCTACTCCTACAACTAACAGGTTGAAATTATGGAATGGTTTGAATTTGATGGTTTGGGTGCAAGACAGGGGTTTTGGATCATAACTACTTCACAAGAGCAAACCGGTGCCTATCTCAGGGCAAGGAGTCACATAGACGTATACATGAGAATGGCTTGCAACTGTCATTCAAGTTTCAAGGGGTTAGATTGATGCTTGCCTTAAAAACATCAGCCAAGAATGGGTATTTTAACTATCTCTGCTTATGGATATCCCATCTAACATACAATCTCCTCCACACTCAACCTAAAACGATTTAATCCACTCCTTGAATGGAAGTTAGAGATTAAGCATGCAATACATAAATCTATTATCTAGATTTTGAGAAACCCTTAGCAACCAAATTCAAAAGAAGAAATGCATACAACAAGTGGAGACAGACAGCAAAACACATGCAAGAAGCATTTTTCATATAAAATTGACATGAAACTGAAAAGAATGTGCAAAATGCATTCGAAATGCAACTCATAAACTCCAGAAAGAGATACAACTGCCAGGAAATGCTCTGTTTTTCATTATTTACACAAAAATTGCCCAAGTCTTCAACAACCACAGACTGAGTAACACAGTTTGCTTAATACAACAAGAAAGTGTACTCTGCATTAACCACTGGGCGATTCCAAAATTTGCCAGATATAATGCATCTTGAGAAAATGGTGCTCAAACATTGAATGCAGTAGGTAGAGGAGGAGACAAGAAAGTCTTGAGCCCTGCACCACCGCCTAGGAATCCACATCTTCAATCAGGTACTTGATCCGTCCACGCCTTCGCCCATACCCTGTAACATCTGCCATTAATGGCATACCAACCCGCGGCCTTGGGAATGCAGTATACTGTGCGCTTCGCAACTTTTCCCACCAAGAAATATGACCCTGACTTTTCAAATTATGTGGGAACCAATTATCCCACATGCACCCCGCAGCAACCACCTCAAGACTTTATATACTAGGCCGTGAGAATATATGATGTCGGTGATTTTGCTCCCAACGGCACCAACCTTGAACCTCATCATCATGACCCGTGCCAACGGCGAGCCAACACTCCTTACCTAATATTGAACATCACCCTTATATTACTTGCCACCTTGATGATCCTCATGTTCAATATCCCGTCAGCCAGACCCTTGATATCGGCGAGCCACCTGCATGTTCGCCCGATATGAAATATCACCCCGATATTTCACATCACCCTGATGTGAAATATCACCCCGTGGGAAAGTATCATCCTGACCGCATCACCTGATAACCAATATCACCCCACCTATCCTGATGACATCATAAAAAAGTCCTCCCGCATGATATCCAGTCAACTCCAGATGATGTCACCATCATATTGGGGCATGGGTGATATTCGTAAGATGACCTGATGTTCGGAATATCACCCCCCAGTAGACATATCAGGGTGCCCTGTAGCTTCGCTGTAACATTGAGGTGATGTTGGAAATATGACTGATATTAGAAATATCACCCCCCCCTTTCAGAATATGATGAAGCCGATACATGGAAATATGATGATGACCCCCTCCTCCGGAATATCAGGTCATGTTTGAAATATGATGAGGAAGCCCAAAGACTTAGAACTTTTTTGGATTTTTGGAAGGTGCCTGCATATTTAAATGCTTAAAACCTGATTGCTTATGTTGGCACCACCACTACCCATGTCAAGCTTTAAACCAATGAATAATTCATAATGATTGATGATAGTGTTTTTCATTGTGGGGAACGATATATCCCTAAATCAACACAAAGATGGGGGAAAGACATATCCCACTGATGATGATGATTGATTGATTAATTGAGTTGGTTTACAACAAGATTAGGATCAAGACCATTGATTGCGATTGGATAATTTGACAAGATTGATTTACTCGATTGGTATGGATTAAGGATGGACTTGCATTTGGATCATTGCTTGATTTGATTGAATTGATTTGATGATCAGATGAACGATTAGATTGGTGATTGGTGATGCCCCCGTCACTCAAGAGCAAGGGTGACAAGGAAAGATAACGGTAAGTTAACAAAGAAGATGAATGATGATGATGATGCCCCCTTGAGAGGACAATTAGTGTGCTCTCAAAACGAAAAGAGAGAAAAGGGTGAGTAGATAAAGAGATGTACAAAAAGAAAGGACTTGGATCTTAAGCCACTTGGAAAATAATATGTATGAAATGCTTATAAATGAAATGAAATGCAATTTGGTATGTATGATAGTGGATTTTGTCATCTTCTTGTACAAGTTTTTGAAGTACTTTGTTTTATCATTAAGCTTTTAAAATGTTGTAAGAAAATACAAGTATCCAGGTATAATTAAACCATCATGACCTGAGTATTAATTACATGGATTTTAATTTAGCAAGTTAATACAAGCATCTAAGTATAATTGAACTAAGATGACCTGAGTATTGCTTGCATATCAACAGACAAGGATTACACCTATTTCATGTTTAGACCTCTGATGTCCTCGATGATCATTATGTTGATCATGTCTTTAGACAAGGCTTCACATTACTAAAGATAAACCCACAAACAACAAACAAATAAAATAATTATGCCCCCATCATAGCTCCTCTAGTTTTTGACATCCTTGAGTAGTATAAAAAGACAATAACAAAAATCATGATATAAGACTTTAAACAACCATTAAAAACCTTCTTGCCATAGATATATTTTTCTTGCAATAACTGATAGAGTCCTTTTGATAGTTTAGGAAGGTAGGGATTTGTCAGGTGTAGTTTTGATGTCTCTTTGTCAAGATGATGTTTAAAGCTTGCTTGTTGTGCCGCTTTCCATCTAGTGATAAAACCATGATCCGATTTGTTATCCTCTGAGTTGTAGCATTCAAAAATCCAATTCACTAACTAAGTCAAGGATTTGCCCCCAGTCAAGTAAAGGATCAACTTATTATGGATGAATTGATGATAGACATGAAGAAATAGGCCCTAAGGGACTGACCTAGTGCCTAGGGGGCTCATTGATAAATGGCCTTGCCTACGTGACGACGCATAGGCAATGTAGTTTGCTTTAGGTGCACTATGCAGACCTAAGACCTAGGGGTTGGGAATTGGGTGGAATTGGATGGACAAAAGGATGGGTGATAAGGGATGTAATGGATGGGAAGCCCTGGGGGCTCATTGATGATGGCCTTGCCTACATGATAGCTCAGAGGTGACGTAGTTCGATAATGATACTAATGAAAGGGTTATAACGGATGACAAGATAGATGAAGGATTGGATGGATAGATTGATGGGACAAGACGATACGGGTGAGCGAACAACAAGCCATAATAGGTATCTTTATGTGATTTGATGGATGCGGTTAGAAAAGACTGGATGAGGACTGAAGTCCTAAGAGATGGAGGGATCAATTTATCACAAATAGTGCATGTTTCTAGGTTTTCACCACTTGCTTTTATTTGCACGATAGTGAAAATACACATGATGCCTGTTTGCCAGGTTTTCATCATGGTACCTATCCAAGGCGCCTATTTACCAGGTTTTCACCAGAGGATGATTTTTTTTGTTATTTTTCTATTTTTTTTATTTTTTTGTTATTTTTCTTTTTTTTGGTTGTTTTTGATATATGATCCCTTGCATTGGGGTTTAGGTGTAGAACTTGCAAAGATACATGTTGTTGATGGGATCATCCAACAGTTCACCTTCTAATGTTGCTAGTTGATAAGCTCTTGATCCATAGGCAACAAGGATTACATAGGGACCAAGCCAATTGGGTTCAAACTTGCCTTTCTTCTCCCTGTCCTGCTAATTTCGGGGATTCTCTTTAAGAACTAGGTCACCAACTTGAAGGACCTGGGGTTTGACTCTGTGGTTGTAGCTTTGTGACATCCTTTGTTGATAGGATTTTAGATGGTTAAAGGCATTTTGTCCTCTTTCTTCTAGCAGCTCTAACTCTTGTAGTTTGGAAACCCTGTATTCTTCATCAGATATGAGGCCTTTTAATGATACTCGCAAGGATGGTAACTTGACTTCAATGGGCAAGATGTCTTTGGAGCCATATACTAGGGAATATGGTGTTGCACCTGTGGGTGTGTGGATGCTTGTATGGTAGGCCCACAGAGCGGGATTTAGTTGGATGTGCCAATCACGGTCGGCATCATTGACAGTCTTCTTTAGGATTTTCAGGATAGTTTTATTAGATGACTCTGCCTGGCCATTTCCTTGGGGATAATATGGGGTGGAAAAGTAGTGTTGGATGTGGAATTTGTCACATAGCTCTTTGACATCTTGGTTTTTAAATGGTCTTCCATTATCAGTGATAATGAATACAGGGATGCCATAGCGGTAAATGATGTAGTTCAAGATGAAAGAAGCAATTTGTTTGTCTGTGACATTGGCTAGGGGCACAGCTTCAATCCACTTCGTGAAGTATTCAATCATGGTGATTATGAATTTATGGCTGCTAGAAGATAGGGGGTGTATCTTGCCCACTAAGTCGAGTCCCCATTGACAGAAAGGCCAAGGAGTCATTAATGGATGCAGCTCTTGTGCCGGTGCATGTACTAAGTTCCTATGGATTTGGCATTTCTTACACCTTTTCACAAAATGATAGGAGTCCTTTTCCATAGTTGGCCAATAGTATCCCATACGTATAAGTTTCTTACCCAAAGTAGGACCACTAGAGTGGGTCCCACATATACCGTCGTGAACTTCGCTTAGGGCAATTTGATATTCCTCACTGTCGAGACACCTAAGGAGAGTACCATCTAGTCCTTGTCGATACAAGGTGTTAGCGATTATGGTATAACGGGAGGCTTGGTGGATGAAGGTTCTTTTTTGGTTACTAGATAGATTGGGTGGTAGGGTGTTCTCTTTCAGATAAGTATATACTCTTCTGTATAAGGGAGAATCTGATCCTACGATATGGCATATGATGTTGGATTCGGGGGTGTCATATGCAGGATGGGATACTGGATCTACCAAGAACTCATAACGTGACTGGTTTTCGAGGATATCAAGGAGAGATGTAATGCTTACCATGGCGTCTGCTGCTTTGTTCTCCAGTCTGGGTATCTTCTCAAAAGAGATCACAACAAAGTATTCTTTGAAGTCATCTACCATATGCTTGTACGGTATTAACTTCTCATCTTTTGTTTGATAGTCATCATTCACCTGGTTGATGATAAGTTGTGAATCACCATACACATGAAGTTCTATAACTTTCCATTCTACTACCAGATTGATGCCAATGACCAGGGCTTCGTACTCGGCCACATTATAAGTGCATGGAAAGTGTAGTCTGTATGACTTTGGAATTGTGTCTCCATTAGGTGTGACCAACAAGATACCTGCTCCGGACCCATGCTGAGTAAATGATCCATCAAAGTAGAGTTTCCAGGCTGTTGTTATGATGTTAAAGACAGCCTCATCTAAAAATTCAAAGCTTAATGGGTTGTCATCTGTCAAAGGTGCATCTACTAGCTAATCTGCAATCACTTGCCCTTTTATTGTGCATCTATCTACATACTCGATGTCAAATTCACTGAGTATCATGATCCATTTTGATATTCTACTTGTTAGGGTAGCTTTGTTGAGCAAGTATTTCAATGGATCGATCTTCACTACTAGCTTGATGGAGTGTGAGAGCATGTAATGTCTTCATTTTTGTGAAGCAAAGACAACAGAAAGATATTCTCTTTCAATTGGTGTATATTGCAGCTCATAACCTACTAGTGTCCTGCTGATGTAGTAGATTGCTTGCTCCTTTCCTTCATGGTTCTATTATGCTAGCAGGGCTCTGAGAGTTGTCGGTGTAGCTAAGATGTAGAGTAGCAATGGCTTGCCCTGGATTGGCGGCATCAAGATAGGTGGGTTCATTAGATACTCCTTTAGATGTTGAAAAGATTGCTCACACATGTCATCCCATTTGAATGGAATGTTTTTGTGTAAGAGATGGGTGAATTGGTGGCACTTACCTGCCAATTGAGAGATAAACCTTCTGATGGACTGTAGCTTTCCTTGTAAAGACCGTAACTGACTGAGATTCTTAGGTGGTGGCATTTCCATGATTGCTTTTACCTTGGCCGGGTCCACCTCAATTCCATTTGTTGACACTATATATCTAAGGAGTTTACCGGATGTTACTCTAAAAACACACTTTTTTGGATTTAAGTGTACAATGAATTACTCTAATCTCGTGAAGATCTTGTCTAAGACCTGAAGGTGTCCTTCTCTAGTAATTGACTTGGCTAGAATTTCATCTACATAATCTTCCATGATGGTGTGCATCATGTCATGCAAGATTGTAGTCATGGCTCGTTGATATGTTGCCCCCACATTTTTTAGGCCAAATGGCATGATGCACCAACAATAGGTACCCCATGAACATGTGAATGCGGTCTTTTGTTGATCTTTTGGTGCTATTTTGATTTGATTATAGCCGTAAAATCCGTCCATTAGTGATAACATAGTTTGCCCTGTTGTTAGATCTACAATGATGTCAATGTTGGGCAGAGGGAAGTCATCTTTGGGACAAGCCTTGTTCAGATCTCTGAAGTCATTACACAGTCTAACCCTTCCATTTGGTTTGGATATAGGGACTATATTTGAAATCCACTCTGGATAATCAATTGGTCTGATGAAACCAACATCTAGTAGCTTCTTCAATTCTTCCTTCACTAAGAGTGTGATATGCGGATACATCTTCCTTAGTTTTTGTTTGACTAACTTAGCTCCTAGAGCTAGTGACAAATGATGCATTATAAGGTTTGGATCCATTCCCGGCATATTCGCATATGCCCAAGCAAAGTTAATCTGTTTCCGCTTAAAGAATTCAGTAAATTCTGGCTTTTCTTGTGCTGATAAAGATTGTGCCATATGGATAATCCTTGGGTTGTCTTTTGTTCCAATGCTGACAGGTTCTGCTGGTTCTATCAAATTTGAGGACTTCCATTTTGAGTTTTTCTAATCTCGTGGAAGCCGTCTAAGTTTTGAGTTTTGAGTTTTTCCAACGTTTCTGCCTTTGTTTTCGAGACCTCTACTGGCTGCGCATAATACACATATTATTGTGTGCTTTTTCAACAAAGGGTTGTTATTTGTTGTTGGAGGGCTCGTATCACATCTACAAGAGCCTTGTGGCCTCCTCTCTAGCCTCTCCCAATGCACAGGTTCCTTATCCATGCCTTGGGCCCGTCTTCCACAACAGTCAAAGTTTATTCTTTTTGCTGGGTCAATTCACATTTAGAGCTTATCATTGCTCCTCCATAGGCCACCCTCACAAGATCACCATTTGAGCAGTGTGGGTTGATTTTGATCTTCAAATCTAGAGATATTATTTTTAGACACAACTTCCTTTGTCAAAGTTTTTGTGTGCAGGTTGCGGCTTATTGTTTAACCTACGTAGATTTGGTCTTCACTCAATGCCATGAGCATCTCAAGCTACTCACACAGTCGCCTGGTTCAAACAGATCTGAGGCATTTGGATCGATTCTAGGAGACATTTGGTGTATTTGGCATTCTAGTTCGGGGGTAAATTGGTCACCCTCTCTCGCCATTTTTTTTGGGCCTTGTTGTGTGGTTACACAACACGCCCCATTTTAACTTATCAAAACAGGGACCCAACTTTTGGCTTGGCTTGTGTTGTCTGCTTTCTGGCGGTTTGGTAAAAATAAGTCAGGTGCATCATCATCATGAAGGGCAGGATGAGGTTGGTCATCATCATGAGGTCAGTTTGTCAAAGTTCATATTTTGTTTCTATGACCTCATAGTTAGAAAGAGCTTGAAATTCCATGCAGGTTTGCCTTTTACATCACCCGAAAATTTGTCCACATGAGGGAGTTATGCACAGTCAAAGTTTTGGTCAAACCTGATAATTGCTGTATGAAGAACATCATCATCATATTTGAAACGCCCCCCGATAATATCCTGATGTCGAAATATCCGGACGTCAACTTTAAGTCGTAGTAAGTTGTCCCCGTCGAGCGGTCTTTTGTATCGCGAAAGGTCATCATCATGATCTTGGTCTATCACCCGATAAAAATCATGCAGTCCCAATATCCGGACGTCAATCTTAAGTGATAGTGTGTTTTACCCGTCAAGCGACCTTGGAAACATCGCGAGCATCATGATATTCTAACATCACCCGATATTATAATATCATGCTGATATTATAATATCACCCTACTTAAGAAACCCACCATCTGCAAAATTTGCATGCGCACGTCAAAGTCCTGGTGATCATCATCATCATGATCTTTCAGGGCAGGATCATATTTCATATCCTCCTGATCTCCTTTTGCACAATCATGATGATCACCCTATCTTTCGGAGGGAGGGTGATATTTCATTCCTAAGTCATGTTGACAAGATCATCATGATCTTGTTTCTCTACCTGACATTTCGTAATATCCTCCTGCCGAGAAATATAACCTTTTGCAAATATCCTGATGACGTCATCCCGACCTGATAAACGAAGAAGCAAATATCAGGATGACGTCACCATCACATTTCTCCTTCGGCAGGATATTTTCCAGGGCATGATCCGGTTCGCGAATATGACGGTGACGTCATGTTCTAAGTTTAACGAAGGCCCCGGATATCCTGATGACGTCATCTGGACGTTCAGCAGGATCTTTTTTTTAATCACCTAGTGCGGATATGATGATGATCATCATCATCATCCTGATCTTTCGAGAGGGTTACCTTGGCCGCAAAAAGGGGGTCATACTGCATTCATCATCCCGATCATCTTCCTTAGGTGACCCGATATTACATTTATCTCTTGATCTCAACGAAACATGACGGTGACGTCATCTTTTGTATTTTAATGAAGCTCGAATATGACAATAACGTCACCATGATATTCCTTTCCTCAGCAGCAGGATCATATTCCAAATCCTCCTATTCTCCTTCGACATGATGATGATGATGATGTCTTTCTTTCCCCAATATGCAGAAACGAAACATCCTGATGTGCTTTTCATCAGAGCATTCGGAGGGGAGGAGCATCATATTTCATGATATCCTGCGGCTAGATAGAAGACATAGAGTTGGGCATCATCATGATTTTTGGCGTCGGTATAACTGTTGCCATCGGCCAAGTCTAATATTGTCACCCTGATCATATGTGGTCACACCGATGCGAATATGATGATGATGACCCAAAACATACAAACAGAGCATGCAAAGCCGGATTCGAAGGATGGTTAAAGGGCGGTTATTTCCTTGTATATTTTGAGATCAGCATGATCATATTTTGAACCCGATATACAAGAAAATGGGCGGGAACATGAAGCGATGGAAATTTGAAGACCCGATTACTGATTTCCCAGTCAACGATGGTTGACCCGGGTGTTTTGAAGATGTTTATGCATTTAGTGCATAATTTCCCACTGATTTGGAGCCCGATTGCCTGTAGCTGCACATGAAGTCATGATGATGCTGCTGAAGCTAAGCATTGAAGTCATGATGCTGTTAGAGCTGCTGCTGAAGCTGATAATTACAAAGTTGCACATGGAGGCAACATGAACCAGAAATAAGGAGGATATTGTCAAATATGCTGTTCGCCAGCTGGAGACCGAATCAAGTTAAAGATGCTGGAATATTCTGTGCCAGCTGTACATTTGCCAACTGACGAAGCATGTGCTTTTCATCTGGACCGTTGATTGTTATGAGAGGATCCTGATCCTTGGATCACTGTAACCGTTCTCTGGCATTTGATCTATATAAAGGCCAGAGCTTGTCAAAAGGAAGGATATATATACATTAGAATACACAGACGCATAGGGCGCATAAAAAGCTAATTACTGTAGAATCAATTAGGAGATCGGATTACTGAGACTAATGAGGATAGAATTGTTGAAATGTCAAGGTTCTTTCTTCAGATCACTGTAAATGTACCTGTTCTTGAGCATACTGAATGGATATGAAGTTCCAGATTACATCCTGATTGTAAATTTTACGTAATCTTCTTGTTGATTTCTGGATATGTACTGGTGAATGCTGTGTTCAACTGGAAGCGCTTTCATTTCATTACATATTGTTGTCAACTTTTCCTTTGAAGATTTGCACTAGATCATGCGGATTTGTGGAATGTCCTGGTGAAGTATGATTTTAGTTTCCTTCTTTTCATTGCATGTATGGGAGCTTGTATGTGAATCAGTGATCTAAGTCAGGTAGTTTTGGGAATCTCATTCTTTAACCCTTTTCCTTTTTTCAATTTCATAAATTCATCACCATAACTGCAAATCATGATAAATAACAAGCAGAACAGAGAAATATGCTGAAATCCCGTAGGTAACTGAAAATCATTAGCATATTTGAGTTAAATGCATGTATTATTGAAAATATCATGCAAAGAATCATAAATAATGATAAAAATCATGTAAATATCAGCCTGTAGGCACATTATTTGACTAAATTCACAGTGCAGAGGTAGAATTGTTGGAGATTTATGCAGAGCAAACATCCAGAGCAGGATATTTGAAGATAATGATGATGAACTTTGCAGAAACACGTAAGGCCCCTGAATGGAAAACAGCAACACACATCAACCACTGAGTAACGTCAGTAGATTAAGACCTAATCAACGGAGACTTGGGATCATGAATCCTTTGAATTCATCGTATCTTTCAAGATGAGTAAAGGTTGTTGTGTAACTTTTATTCTATGTTTGTGAATGATCAACATCATGACCAACAGGCCTCTCAGCCTGCACCCATCTCTTAGGTCAACTCTCTATTTTGAGATCAGCTTTCACATAGTTCTCTCCACTTATCAGCCTCAATCTTCCTTTCGCAAGCATTTCAAGGTGCATAGATCAGCCAACACTCAACCTCCTTGGCATTCATTTAGCCCCTATCATCCTACATTCAACAAACCAAGCACACATTTCGGCCACGTTGACCTCATCTCAAGCTTCCTCAGCTCTTGATCAGCCTCCAACAGTTTGGTCAACGTTCAAAAATCCTCACACACAATCCAACCGGCAGTTCAGTCCCAGTGGCTATTCTAGTCCTTCACGAAAGGGACTCTCATCTATTTTGGACTCTCCATAAGATTGTTAAGAGTCCTATTTTGGATTCTCATCTATTTTTGTTGTTAGCATTTGTTGTAGATCCTCTTTGCAATTGCTAGAATGATAGATGCTAGATAAATTTTCGTACTAACTTTTGTTGCAGGTATTTTAATCATCAAATGACAGCTTCTAACACAATGATCTTGCAGGTGTAGAAGCTGGTTTAGTCATTTAGTTGCATCATATCTTCATCTAGATTTAATTAGGAGGAAGTAATTTGACATCTTCATGCAAATTTTCACCTAGGTCTAATTAGGAGGAAGTAAATTATATTATTGCATTACAACTTGTACATAGTCCCAACCTAGGTGGATAAAACTAAACAAATCTTTCATTGCTATCTTACACTACAAACTCTCATCTAGCTTAAATAGGGGAAAGTAGTTTGTTTGATTCTTCAACAACAATCTTCACATAGATTTGTTTAGGAGGATAAAATTAATCATCTTTTCAAAGTTTTTGCTATCTTGTCAATTTCTTGTGCTTGGTAATGTAAAACACACTTAGTTTTAACTCTAGGAGGATAAAGAACCAGTGTATTATGTGCTTGTAAAATGGTGATAGAACTATGCTCTCTCCTCTTTGGGTGATCAAAATACCAAACTCGTCATTTTATTTGTGTAACCTTTAGAAGAGGCCTGCCCTTGGGATTGCATTTCTTCCAAGTGGGATGACCTTGAGCAATAACAGGCTAAAGCCAAGCCACTTCCTAGTCGCTATAAATAAATTGTGTTTATGACGAAAGTCAAACAACAGGTGTTGTTGTGTTACACCAATAAATGTTTCCCATAGTACCCTTGTGGTGCATTAAAATCTATTGAGCCTAACCTCTTTAGACTGGGAAGCCTCTATAACGGAGTGAATTGCTGCACGTATAACCACCCGAACGGATGCCCACACTAAAAAGCCCATTGTTTTATAAAACCAAAAACCCCTATTTGTTGACATAGGAGGTCAAACCTCCGAAGTCATCCAACGTAATACACTCATTTAGTGTAGAGACAAAAAATCTAACTCTTCGGAGGGATTGTAACTTGGTATGCATGAGAAGTGTGTGCACTGTAAGGGGGAGCTGGTGCTACCAAGTTACTAATTGTCTGCCTTTATATAAGTGGCTGGAGTAAAATCTAAGTTGGAATTCGACAAATATTGCCCTTGCCATCCTTAGGATTGTACTTGTTTGTTTTTATATTTTATCAAAAAATTGTATCAAAAACAAAAAAACAAAAAAAAATCATGACAACTTCTTGTTTACTATATTTTCTGGTAATAACTTGAGCAAAAACAATACCACAAACTTTAGAGCATCCTAGGAAAACTTGCACAAACAAGCCAAAACTGACAAACTGAAACAAAAAGCAAAATTCCTACAGTCCTGCGCATTCACAACTGAGAGTTGTTCTGTACATTTTGAGACAAAAGTGAAACCATTTCTGGATACCCTTTTTGCTCTAGTATAGACTTGGAAAATAACTTCAACCTTGCAGACTCACCTTTGTACCATTTTCACAACAGCACCTTTGCATACCACTATCTTGCTATCCAAACCAAACCAAGATTTTCATCTAGGCGTTATTGAGACTCTACCAAATTCAAACAAAATCTACTTAGTTTCATAACAGGATCAATCATCCTTCACCTCAAAACTGTGCTAGTGTAATTTTGATAAAAGAATAGTCTATATCAATAGTGGTGATCAACTATCCCTATTTTGACTACCTTTTAGCTCAAGAGCACATTGTTTGGATAACATAGATCAATATAAAACCTTAGCAAAATCTTATCAAAAACATATCCAACCAAATTCACCCTCAAATCATTTCATACCAAAACATCAAACCAATTCCACCAAGTCTCACAATCCAACTTCACCCACATCTCAAACTTGGATGGTTCAAACTAGGTCCCAAGTGAAACAAAAGCAAAAAATAGGTTCTCTTCACAATAGTGGGCACAATTCTGATGAAGAGGAAATTAACCAAGAGGAAATTGTTAAACATCTCCAAGATCCAAGATTTCAAAAGATAATGGATAGGGTCATTGCCACAAATCCTCATAAATATTTTCTTATGCTAGCTCAACAAGGAGCTAAGTTGCCCTCAGATTTTGATGTCACAAATCTAAGAGAGAACAATTCCTCAAATAAAGCTAAGTCTTTGAAAGATGGATCCAAAAGTGGCAAAGATGCCTCCAAAACTGACAAAGATTCTTCTAAATTGGAAAAGGCTAAGGATACACTCAATCCCTTGGACACATTAACAACACAAATACAAGCCTTGCAAAAATAGTTGGTGGACATCCAAAGTGGGACAACCACAAAACACTACTCCCTTGAGGAGATCTCACCTTATCCATTTGATAAATCTTTTCTCATGATACCTTTTCCCTCAAGGTTTGAGGTTCCAAAATTTGACAAATATAGAGGAAAAGGTGATCCAAGAGATCATATAAGGGAATTTAGTGTTGCATGTCTAGAAGTCGCACACAATGAAACATATCTTATGCAACTATTCCCAAGAAGCTTAGAAGGACAAGCTATGGAGTGGTTCTCTCGCTACCTCCTGGCATCTGCACTTTTGATGAACTAGTGGATAAATTTGTCACACATTTCTCATACAATATCGAACATGAAATCTCCATGTTGGACCTTTGTAATAACAAGCAAAAAGGGGTAGAATCCTTCGCCTCTTTCCTACAAAGATGGAGATAATTTGCAAGCAAGTGTCCCTACCACATATCGGAGAAGCAAATGATAGAAATGGTTGTTCACAATCTATCCATGGAACTAAGCTATCAAATCCAAATACAATGTCTAACTACTTTTAGTAAGGTCATTGAAATGGGGCTACTCATCGAGAAAGCCTTGATAGCAAAGGGGCAAATTAAACTCTACAAAGACACCCCTAGTTCAAGTAATAACACATATAAGCCAAGGTTTTGGACCAAAAACAAAAACATTGTGAGCGATGGTGTCATTGATGCTAAACATGTGGTACTAAAACAACCAATCTTTAATCTATCAAATCCACAAAACAACACACCATCAAACAAACTTCAAAACAATGAACCACGATCCACAAACTTTCCTCCTCGTCAAAAGTTCACACCTCTAGGGGAATCACTCGAATTTGCCCTACGGAAGCTAATATCAAATAATCTCATAACGCTTCCAACGGTGCGGGAGTATGAACCAAAATTTAAACCTTCTTGGTGGAAAGACTCAGACTTTTGCGAATATCATAGAAGTAAGGGCCACAAAACCAATGACTGCCAAAGACTAAAGAATATCATTCAAGACTTGATTGACCAAAAAGTAATAAAATTTGATGAACACGTATCCAATGATGACCATTTGGCATTCAATAATCTGCTCCCCAACTATGAGAAGGGAGGTTCTTCAAATCAAAACAATAATAGTGGTAACAACGCCAACTATACAAATGTGTCATATGATTATGTTGTTAACCACATCTTCAAAAGTGACTCACATGTAAATGTGATCATTATAAATAAAAAGCCCAATTGTAATGTGACCACTCGTGGTGGAAAAATTACTCTCCAAGGGGCTCCGTCCAGACCATCTTCCATGTCCAACCAATACAACGTCCTTGAACAACTCCATAAAACACTGGCCCATATATCCATTTTGGAGCTCTTGCATTTATCTCCATCTCACAAAGCCATCCTCGAAAAGGCTCTCTTGGAAACTACCGTCCCAACCAATCTAGCTGAAGAGCAATTTCAGGCCATGGTATGTCATCTAACTACACCCCATTTCTTATCCTTCATAGAAAAAGATAATATGTCTATCACCCAACCGCATAATACATCTCTCCATATTGAAACCTTCATCCATAAGCATAAAATAAAATGGGTCCTAATAGATGGAGGGGTAGATTTAAATATTTGCATGTTAAAACTAATCCTTGCATTGGGGTTTTTAGAGAATGCCATTGAGCCTAAAAAGAAAATTACCATCAAGGCTTACGATGAAGAAGAAAGGACATCAAAAGGAACCGTTGTGTTGCCAATCAAAGTGGGACCGGTAGTGAAAGATGTGGTGTGTCAAGTGCTTGACATGGAAC
This sequence comes from Cunninghamia lanceolata, assembly GCA_027924645.1. Taxonomy (NCBI): domain Eukaryota; kingdom Viridiplantae; phylum Streptophyta; class Pinopsida; order Cupressales; family Cupressaceae; genus Cunninghamia; species Cunninghamia lanceolata. The sequence goes on along the minus strand of BSBN01001466.1, from coordinate 14,864,622 downwards.
TAGCATATAATATTCTCCTTAGAAGACCTTGGATACACGCGATGAAGGCTGTGCCATCCACTTACCATCAGTGTATCAAGTTTCCTCATAACGGCCGAGAAATCACTATCCAAGGTGATCATGATCCATTCCAATATTGCAATTCCATCCAATCCAAGCCCGAAGTTGTAATTCCCACCAATCGTGCAGCTTCCTCCTCTTTAACCCGTATCAACCCAGCCTCACTACCTTCTACATCCAAGACATCCAAACTCAAAGTCAAGCTCAAAGATAAAGGGCTAGGAGAGTATACCATTGAGCAAACCTTTTGTATCACACTATTACCTCTTTCACCCAAATCCACCCATCCATTACATCATTCATATACCCATACACCTACAAAGGATGTGATCTAAGGGCTACTAGCAAGTAGTCAACCATGTCACCAAATTCCTATCATTAAACCTACAAAAGATGCTTCCAACACCATGTCCAATCCTACAATTCCATCATATAGTCTACAACCCCTTGAGCCTATTGAAGAATCTCCACCAATGAATCCAAGTCAAGATCCTTCATTCCTTCATGTTGATAACCCTCAAGAGCATACCACGCCTATCCGAGATCCTATCACTTCTATTCAAGTAACCCAAAAGGTATGTCAAGAACCTAATCCTAAGAATGTGAAAACATCAAGTCCTAGTCCTAATCAAGATCAAATCACTTGACCACCCATCCATAACATTTATCTTTTCAGTGATCAATATATTACCTATGAAGAAGATATCCATGAGCAGCTTGATCATATACCTATACATGAGAAAGAAACCAAATCCAACCCATCCATAACCTATATCTTTTCTATGATCAAGATATTATCATTGATGAAGAACCTATACATGAGCAAATTGATCCCATCCATATCACACTTAACCCTATCTATGATCAAGATCCCATCTATGATCAAGACCCTATCTATGATCAAGCAAACCAGGATGATCAGGTCTTAGCCAACTTTATGCATTCCATGGTCATGAGCTTATTACCCCATCTATCCATAACCCCATAACCATCCATGAGCAAGAAACCTCCATTACTCCTATCCATCCTCCACCTAGTCCTATCCATGATCCAACAACACACACTTTCCTTGATGAGACACTTGCCTCCCAAGTGCACATGGATGATCAAACCAATAACTTGGATCTTAGTGAGCATAATGATAATCAAGATCATAATGATCCTCCACCATCCATTATCGACCATGTTGCAAATCCATTATCCTATCACCTTGGTCTCACTACCTTCATCCATGGATGTTCTTCCTTAGGAGAGAAATAACCATTATCTACCACCTCGCCTTCCCCATCAAATAATGAGATTGCATATAGTGTCCAAATCACCCATAATCTCATTATCCACTACATACTCCAAAATATGAACTATCAAGGTAAAGGCTTAGGCCTTCATGAACAAGGTATTTTGGATCCTATACATGTCGAAGTCCCTCCACCCTCTTATGGCCTTGGGTATACTCCCCAAGAAAAGCAATCTCATGATGTTGGTACTCCCTCCATGCCTTCTAAATCCACTCATTCCCATCGTACATCCTATCATATCCTCAAAACATATGTTGCCATTCCACCTCCCTTATCATACAAATCCCAAAAGGATGTGACCATACACCTTCCACCGTCTAATATACCTCCGCTACTTCCAACTCCTAACATCCCTTCATTTATTTTACCATCACTTCTTCCAACACCAAATCCATCCATCCACACATTCCCTCACATTTTGAATCATGACTGACAAATGCACATATTATCTAAACATGAAGCTTCCACTCATTCCACCAAACCTATGGGATTCAAAAATAAACATTGGGATGCCTCCTTTCATAAAGTCAAAAATCCTAAGGGTCCTAATACCTTAGGAAATCAATCCAAAAATTCAAAGCAAAATCCATCTAAAATACTATCCAAACCCATACCTCCAAAAGCGAAGTCCAAAAGCAAGATGGTATGGGTTCCTAAGAAAAAAAACAAGTCAAACGAGGCATCCACCTCTCAAAAATCCCAACCATCTGCTTCCATTCAAAAATCCTATTCCATACAAAAACATCATATTCCTTCATCCCACATCAAAAACAAAAATCATAAAAATAAAAAAACCATGTGGGTTCCTAAATGCCTACATCATCCATCCATTAAGCAAACATCTTCATTGCTTCCTACACAACCATCCAATCATAAGCGTCAATGCTTAACACGGTATGTGCAACCGTTGGTCATGATGCCTTTCCATACCTCCATCACCCCATCATTCAACTATTATCCCACATATATTCTCCATCCTATTCAGGTATGGTCCATGATTTTGCATAAGCCTTTCATCCATCTTCTTGGCATAAGTCCTCCTTAATCCACATCATAATCCACTATCTACCTACTCCATATCCCTTTCATGCAATCCCCTACTAACATTTATGAGCATAATGACATTTGATATGGTCCATTTGATGACATTCATCCCTAGTAGGACTACCACCTTTCACGGAACCAGACACTTGAGTCCCTCTTGTCTGTATTCCACCTATCCTATCCAAATATTCAAAAAAAAAATAGTAAAGAGAAATCCCTTCATCGAATGGTGAAAACTTGGTAAACATGCGCCAAAATGTTATTGACAATATGAACAACAATATTAAACTACTTATTATCCAATAACTTAATGAAATTGATGCAAATACAATAAACAAAGATATTACCTTCGTAGACCGATTCACCTCGTAACTTCCATTGTTGCCTATCTCGTATTGATCTTATGTATGATTTAAGCTCTCAGAAGTTGCACTTCCTTGCTGTTGAAGATGACAATAGGAGAATGACTATGATTGGATTGTGCAATGGAGATTAAACTAACAATGCAACTCTTATGATGATGGATAATGGAGATATGGAGACATGGAGACATGGTTGGATGATTGTAATGATAATGAGATTATGCAAGTGCAATGAGGATACTTTGCCAAAGGCACGCTGGTAGGATTTCTGCAGAATAAGATTACTAAAGCTTGAGTGGATGCAAAATGGATGTGAGGACCTCACTTTTATAGGCTTAAGAGAGGCCAAGTCCAAGTGTCAATAGATCCATGACTGGAGGAATTATCTGTGATGTGTACGGTTGAGATGGAGTTGAGGGAGATAATCATGAGAAATGTTCCCACTACATTTACAAGGTAGAGGAATAAGTGGATCCATGAGCCACATATCATTGTGCTCACAAATGACCTGTAAGTTAAAGGTGGAAGTCTTTGAGGAGATTGTGGAAGGACTCTTGATCTGTTGGAATGTGAGAGATGAACTAGAATTAGAAAGACAAGTGTCTTTGAGCATAAAGGTGATTGAGAAATAATAGGACGCATGTGGGTGAGGACAATTAGCTAATTAAATATTAAAATATTTAATTATGTGTGCAACATGGTGAGGTGGAAGAATGACATGGATGAGATGATGTGGAATTATGGAATTTAGGACTTTGGAATAGAGGAGTTTGTGATTAATTAAATAATTTAGGATTATTTAATTAGATGAGACATTAGAGGAATTAGGGAATATTAATTAAATAAATTGATTTTTATTTAATTTTGGGATAATGAACCAATCAAATAAATTAGAATATTTATTTAATTGATAGAAGAATAAGAATCAAAATAAATATTTAAAATATTTATTTAGTTCAACACGAGCCAATTTTAGGTGTTTACAGTTCTACCTATCATTATTAATCTCTTTCATTACGCTTGGTGGACGTTATTCTTTGACAAAGATTTATGGATAAGGCTTAATGCTTGCCAATAGATTTTTGTTAAGTCCTTATGCCTTTTCAACCAATCCATTTTTTGTGATCCTGCATTCCTTGCATTTCTTTGAGATGACATCGCTTTGAGGCATTTAGTCAAACAAGATCGAGACCCTTGTTTGTGCTTCCATTTTTCACATATATGTCTTTTGGTGTTTTTCCAACTATAAAAATTTGACTAGAATCCTCCTTCTGGGTCGTGATGGTTGTTTATACCTTGTTCCAAAACTTCCATCACAGGTTGAGGAATTTAGTTTCATCTACCAATTGTATTTGCTTGAAAGTTTCTAGAAATTTTCAACAAATCCATTTTGTGCATATCCTGCAGCCATTGCATTTCCACTCTACTTAAATATCATCCACTTCAATGGTGGAACAATCAATAGCAATTTTACACCTCATTCACAATAAAAAAGTGTTAAATATTTGTCCTATTTTTATTGGCTAAAATTGACCTTTGACTGTTGAAGCGGATGATATTTAAGAACAGCCTTCCATTTCATGGGATGACAAACTCTTTGAGGCATTCCGCCAAACAGTTCTCTTACCTTGTATATGTTTCATTTTGTCCACCAGAGTATTCTCTGACTTCAGTTCTGTGAAATAAACTTCCTCGCTGAAGGCTGCAAGCCCTTATATTCTCGTATCAATCATAACGTTAATCTAAACAAATCGTTGCTTTAGATAATGCTAAGTGGTTTATTAAACACTCCTTTACCTTCAGCGGATGTTGGTTTTGATAGTTTGGTTGTATTTCATCAGATAGTCAATGTTTCACCTTGCCCTACTATCTCCTCGTCGACATTAAGGTGATGGACCTGATTGTATGCTGTATATATTACTCTCATTTCCTTTTGACAACATCATTTCCTTGACAACATCATTACCGCTTAATCTCATTTCCAGCGGCCTCAGGAGATAGTATGGTTTAAGAATCTCAATAATATTTGAGTTAGTTTTTAATTCTGTCCAACGTAATCATTTGGTTGATTCCCTCTTCATCATTTCTTAGGAATTAAGACAAGCGGCTCATTGTTATCAGGGTCGTTGTGATTGTTGGTATAATGGAAATCAATGGCTCCCAGTATTGTAATGCGACCTTGCCGAATCATCATTATAACTTTCAATATTTCCTTTCATTTCTTCAGTCTTGCCGTAGCACTTGCTTAAACTCACATTGTTTGGCTCCCACATCGAACTAAGACAAATTATTTAGTTTCTATTAATTATTCACTCCTTGGGAAAGCGATTATTGAAGTAGAAAGATGAGTAATAGTATATCGACTTTTGAACTTAATTATTACAATAGAGAATAATATATGTATATCTTTTGGTAAAAGATAGCAGTATGGTAAGAATATTTTATGATGCATGGATTCCGATTTAACCATTCTAGAAACGTAATCACCTAAGTATGTTCCAATAATAGTTCTAATAGAGATCAAATGCAGAGTATCACATTACTAGACAGATTTAACTGTAGCAATATGGTGATAGGGGTGTGAAACTAGTAAACTATGTAAGCAATTAATACATCTATTCATAGCTTGCCACTTAACAATTACGGATAAAACTAGTCGCAGCAATATAAGTTAAATAAAAGTCTCTATATTTAATTTTATTGAGTTTAGGATAGATTGATATAAATGCATTTATAGGTGCTCAACCCTAGAATCGGACCTTAGCGTTAAACTCATTGTTTTGTAGTTAAATATTCGAACTAAATGATATATGATATATTGTGGTAATTACTGTCCTTAAAACATTATCTACAATGATTACGAAGTTGTTCAAATTAATTTCATCATTCTTTCTTAATTGATATTTCAGATGAATGGCTTCTTAGCATTCTCTTGCGGATTTATAAGCTTTGAACTAGAATAGATCTCCATAGTGACGTACAAGTTTTTAAAAGTTTAATACCCAAGGAAATATATATAAATAAACTTTATTTATAGTATATCAAATAGCCTCTGATTAATATCATGGATGTAGGTTGTGTAAATTGTTTCCGCAAGAAGTGATAGTTGCTATCAAAACCTTATCACTACCTAATAGTGTGTTTAGAGTGTATCTATGAAGAATAACATATGGTTAGAGTGCACCCTAAGGATTGTTATGGTCCCCCTCACATATATAGGTATGGATAGATTAATAGAATGAGATAGTGTCGACAAGGTTTAGTTTGAACTGGTTGAGTTCCTTCCAATTATTCTCTTACTTATTCTTATAATGGATTAAAGTATCGACTCAAACTTGCACCTAGATGAGTAGTTAACAAACCTTTATTGGTATGGAAAGTTTTTGTTAAGAAAGATTAAATTGTTGTATTAGTTAAATATCATTGGTGATATAAAAACCTTCTTGATATACCTCTTAAAGAGATGCAATGCTTTTGAACTACATGATGTTTTCCATATTAGAGGTAGATGGTTTGCTTTATGGGCTTATGCATGTTGAAATGAACCAGATAACTGAGAGGGGGGGTGAATTAGTTGTCTCAAAACTTAAACAATTCTACACCTTAAAACATTAAACACTTGTCCACTGTTTGTTGTGATTAAGTCATGAAAGCATAAACTTAGAAACATAAACACAATTGCAAGATCATACACAAGTGACACCAGATTTTTACGTGGAAAACCCTGTTAAGGGAAAAACCACGAAGGATGTTATTCCACAAGATATATAAGTTATAACAATACCGAAAATCAGAGGCTCACTGCCAATAGGGCTCATTGCCCAGAAAAAGGCTCACTGCTAAGGGGTGGCCCACTGCCAAGGGTTTTGAACTAAGATGTTAGCACCTACTCCATGCATGAATTCAGTTCCATTGAAGCACAATAATGTTCCTATTGTCTCTCAGACTTGCACCCTTGCTGAGTTGTAGAACTTGGCAATCTGGAGAAACATGGGATCTTTCCAGGTCTGTGGGTCACCTGTGATGGAAAGAACCTCCGGAGAAGGCCGGCTTCCTGCTGATACTCCACCTAAACTACTTATACTAAGGTCTTTGCAGAGAAAAGAGTAAGAAAGATTACATGAAAATGAAACCTACTGTCTAAGGTGATGCACCAAAAGATCATCAGGAAAACACACATGAAATGACACACTTCAGAACCAATAATAATAAGAACCCTCACACAACCCAGCAAAATTCATAACCCTTGCATCAATGTTTTGTAAGAAGGCTAAATAACAGCAGTCTTGTAATGGAGGAAGAGGTTTTCTTACTACCCACAAGCTGATTGTTATCCTTTGCACATCTCACAACCTGCAAAAATTATAAAAGAAACCCCTGCATAAAGGCACCAACATGAAAGACAGCTTCAAGGACAGAGAAACATCACTAGAATCTGTACTAACACTGAGGACACACAATATCAGAAGAAATAGGAAGGTATGAACTACTTATTACTGCCAAAAGAGTGTTACAACACTGTATATCTCTGAAAAATGTGTTACAAAACTGTTCACCTCTGCAAAAGAACTCTGAAAATTACAATATACAGGGTAGTGAATAGCAAGAACCACTGAAAAATGAATAAGGAAGAAGGATATATACTTCCTAAACAGCTGCAAATATATAGACATCCACCACCTCCATTCCCGTGCATCTCATAAATGCCCACAAAATATCTCCCTAAAATCCTCCAAAAAGGCTTCCTAAGGCATAAATGGTCAAGGGATGTCATCTGCAATCATAAAGGCACCTGAAAATGTCATAAAATGCCTTTAAATGCCCTCTGCAGTTTCCTGACATACGTCAGATCTGTGTCATAAGTCCTGCAGTATCATAAATAACTGAAAAATATCTCAATAAAAGACATAATTACTCATTTTCTGCATCTAATAAACATTTAACTAAGAGGTTTATAACTCTACCACCTTAGTAAATGTTTTTACAATTTATAATCAAGACCTATGCAGAAAATGGCACTATGACATAACAAGGATGTCCATACCTCCTAGAAAAAATAACACGACACATCACATCATCTCGCATCATGCCTATACACGGTTTGAAGCAATACATTTTTATCATTGGTCGGTGCCGATGTTACAGAACAAACTTCACCACCTTATATCTCCGAGCACCAAGTCTTAAATACACCACTGAAATCTACCTTATCACTCCTAGCCAACATGTATGTTTATTCACCTTATATCTCCGAGATGCATTTTCTCACATTTGCCAACTTTATATCTCCTTACATACATCACCTTGTATCCCTTAGTCGACACTCAATTAGCACATACTTTACATTTGACCTTGCTCGGCAAAAGGAAACACAAGGCATTAAGATGCCACGACCACTCCTAGGTTTGATGACTTATTACCAAGTCATGACCATGGGCATAAAAGATGGATAAAGATTATTTGCATATCAAAGTTAAAACTCAGAAAAAAGGCAAGAGATAGGTCATTCGACCTAAAAGGCAGAAAGCCCTAAAAAATATCCCATTTCGTCATTTGCTTCTGCCGCTTTAGCTTTGCTGGCCGAGGGTTTTGGAGGCCGAAAATGCACCATTCTTGACAATTACAGAGCTGTCCTTGGTTGATTCTCAAGTAAGTTGTATCTTATGAGGTTTTACCTGTATTTTTGGTCGATTTTGGGGCATTTTCAGCCTCGAGCTGTATGCGAAATGATGGACTTTCTGCCGTTCTTTGAGTGGCCGCCCCTGTGTTGTTTGCTGGCTGTGTGATGCCGTGAATCTCCTTCATTTTTTTCTTGCTGTTGCATGAAGTTAAACTCTGAAAAGAAAAATCGTATTTTCCTTTGCTGTTCGCTGCTTATAAGGCATGAGCTTGGTATCTCTGTATATATGCATCAATGAGTTAAAACTCCTGTGTTTTTCTTCTATTTTTTTTGCTGTTCAAAAATAGTTCAAAACCCCACTTTTCTGTTGCTGTGAATCCTATGGCAAGAAAAAAAACTCATACTCGCTGCCAGAGGATATGATTTTGATATTTTTTGAGTATCTGCTGTTCAAAAAAATGTCCTCCTTTCTTGCTGCTATTCACAAAAAATGGCTCAAAACCCCATTTTCTTTTTGTTGGCGCATCTTATGGCATGTCTACATGAAAAATATCTGCATTCTTCTGGTTTTATTTGCTGTTAACAGGCACAATTTGACATTTTGTGATGTAAAATGATTTGAAACTTTACATTTTTCCTATTTGCCATTCGAACTTGCTGTAAAAAACTATATTTTTCTTTAAAATCCGCTGCCAGAAAGCACTATCAGACATTTTTTGAGTATGAATCCTTGAAATAAGTTGAAAAACGTACTTTGTCTTCTTTCTATCTGCATTTTGGCTGTGAATGCACTCCAGTCTTGACAAAAAACTTGAAAAATAGCAAGTATACATTACTGTTCGATAACTGTATGTCTTTCAATGGCAAGAACCTCTGAAACATTGAACTTAAACATTGCATTTTTCCTGTCATTTGTTCAAATGTGAAAAGAAAAAATGCATCTTTCTTCGTCAATCGCTGCCAGAAGGCACGATTTTGGTATTTGCCGTGTACATGTTTAAAAAATGAATCTCAAACACTTACTTTTCCTTTATTTCTGCTATTTTTCCTGTTCACAGATTTAGACAAAAATATGGAAAACAGACCTTTATGAGTTTTGCAACTCGACATATCTGTCTTTCCTGTGTGTTGTAGCACGAAACTTGAATAAACGTTCTCATTTCTCAGTGATATTCTTGCTGTGGTTGAACTTGGAATTCCATTATTATTGATTAACAAATTCTGTGGCATTCGAACCTTTAAGAAAATTGCATTTTCTGAGTTATTCGCTGCCGGAAGACAATATTGGACACTTTCTGAGTATTTCATGCATCTTTTAGCTGTATTTGAACTCCAGTTTTGACAAAAAGCTTCATAAAAAAAAAAGCAAGTATACCTACTATTCGAAAACTGTATTTCTTTCTGAAACATGGAACTCAAACATTTGCATTTTCCTGCTATTTTCTGCATCTGTTGCTGTTTCATTGACAGACTGATTTTCATTACCAGTTTCCTCATCATCTTTAAGATCGTCATAAGCCATCTGACCAAAATTCATGTCCGTGTCAACTCCATTTTCTTCATCTTTGCAAATTGCTACCAAAACTACCAAAAGAGACCTTCATTTTTCCACTGTATTTGCTGTTAGCAGGCACAAACATGAACAATTTTGCATTTTTTGTTGGCTGTGTGCTGTTTCTATTTTCTGGTGCTTGCAGGCTCCTAAGAAACTTCACCAATATCCTTATCAATGACTTCAGATTATCCTAAGAGTGGTCTCATTATGGTTGCATGAGCTTCGTACCTTTGATAGTTTCACTTGTCTTGCTTTGAAGAACACTCTCCAGGTCATTGTATTTTTTGTTGGCTGTGTCAACACTGTCTCATACAACTTTGTAGGGCTATCTTTTCTCACTGTCTTAGACTTCTTATGTTGCATCTTTGACCTTTTGCTGCTATATGACTGTTGTTTCATTATACTCTGCTGTTCTGAATGAGTGACAAGGTGCATTCTCTGAGTTATGTCCTAAAATGCTGTTGGTTGTTCTTATCATGACATTCAGCTATTTCAATGATCTTAACTGGCATTCTTTACCTTGCTGTCCTGTCTTTGACTTTTGACTCTTGGCTGTCCTCTGTGGTTTGTTGTCCTGTGTGGTTACTGTTAGCTCTTGACAGTTGTATCTATTTTTCTGAGTTGTTACTGAGCTGGGCTCGACCCTTGTGGGAGCCACATTTCTTTCACTCATAACGTAACTGAATGAGTCAAATAGAACATAATGACATATGTCTCTGCACATGAAACAAACTGTTAGAAAATAAAATGCAGGCTTGCAGTCGATATTCTTGATTTTCTCAAAAGCTTTTGTGATGCTTAATTGGTTCAGTGTATTTGAAAACACAAATTGTACGTTTATGTGTGCATATCATGTGATGTATGATGCCCCGCCATTGCTCTAACATCATTTTTTCAAAATTTTACGCAGATGACAGGATAGCAAGGAGATAGCGGCTGGATGGGAGGGCAAGCCGACGATCCAGGACGACACAAGAGCGGCAACAGTCTGAAGGCTCGTCATTCAGGCAATGACGAGTCACCCTACCTCACATGCTATTTGCTTTTTGGTCTTTCATAAATGTACAGTTTGTCCTTTTCATTTTGCAATTGAATCAGTTAGTCTCACGGCTTGTGTGAGACCTTATACACCTATTTTTTAATACATATTGCTGATTTTTGAAAAGAGTTGTACAATCTGTTGATTCTTTCTGAAAACATTTGAATGCAACAAAATACAATTTTATCTTGATTCGTGCATGTTTTTTTCACACAGCAGAAGTATATGTACCTTTTTCTCTTTGAAAACTGTAAAGCTCTACCTGATTGAGTTAGTAGCGAAATCTAGGTAACATTTTTGGCGACATCTGCTATATGTTTGCTTGCTAAACATCGGACCAGTTGCCTGAAGCTTATCCATTGGGCATAGAGTCACACACGTTTGACAAAAAACTGGAAAACACTTCCTTTACAAACTGCTATGAATTATTACAGCTCTATGAGGACAGGGATGGTGTGTGACAGTAAATAGATGCATTTACTGTTTCACATGATGGCTGTCCCTTCATACAGCTGTAGTACATTACAACAGTTTTAAACCCTTCCCAACCAGACTGAAGAAAACTGACAACTGTGCGGAAACGCACTTAGGGAAAAGAAATCTGCAACTAATCTATGGTGCAGCAGCACTTATTCAACAACTGAAACTTCATGAAATATGTACAAACAAGTCTAGGTCCTACCTCAGAAGCAATGTTTGAGGTGAATCCCATTGACTGGGATTGGCTCGACTTTACCATCCAGCTTAGATAGCTGGAAAGCGTTATGCTGTTTGCATTCTGAAATAATGTATGGCCCACTCCAAAAAGCATCAAACTTGGAGTGCTTCCCAGGTTTGCTTTTCAGCACATCCCACTTCAGCACTATGTCGCCCTCCTGGAATGTTCTTGGAGAAGCCCTTTTGTTGAAAGACCTTTTCATTTGGGCTTGATGATGCTCTATGTTTCTCATAGCATCATTTCTGGTTTCTTCAAGCTCAACCAGTTGAGCTAGCCTTACCGTCATAGGGCCTTCCTCTAGCATGTCCAGCTGGTTTACCAAATCAAGTGCTGGTAACTCCAGTGTAATAGGAAGCCTAGCTTCCTTGCCATACACTAACATGAAAGGCGAATGTCCTGTCGACCATTTGGTAGTGATTCTATCAGCCCATAGTGCTGATTTTAACTGTGTGTGCCAGGATCTCTGGTTTCCCTCCATGGTCTTCTTGATGATCCTGATTAGGTTCTTGTTTGTAGATTCCGCTTGGCCATTGCCTTGCGGATAGTAATTTGAGGACGTATTGAGATAAATGCCACTCCTCACAGCCCAATCAAAAATTCTGGAACCAATGAAAGCAAGGGCATTATCTGAAATGATGGACTCAGGCACCCCAAATCTGATGACCAGCTCCTCATAAAAATTTAAAACAGCAGACTCATTAGCTTCCTTAAGTGCGACTGCTTCAGTCCACTTAGTGAAATAATCAGTGGCTGTAAGAACCCACTTATGGCCAGCTCTGGATGAAGGGTTTATAACCCCAATGAAGTCTAAACCCCACCTCATAAAGGGCTGCTCCACCTGAATTGGCTGCAAAGGCAAGGCTGCCAGCTTTTCTTTTCTGGCAAACAGAGCACATTCCTTGCATTTTCTAACCCATAAGTGTGCATCTTTGAACAAACTGGGCCAATAAAAGCCACCTTTCATTACCTTAAGAGCTGTTGCTCTAGGTGAGAAATGGCCTCCAGCTGACCCTCCATGAAACTCATGCAGAACCTTCTCCACTTGGTTAGATCCAATGCATCTCAGCAATACTCCATTAAAATCCTTCCTAAACAACAAGTCATGAATGAGCACATAAGGTATGGACTACAGTCTGAAATACCTTCGTTTGGCTCTATCCAAACCTTGAGGACACTCACCAGTCTGCAGGAAATGAACCACTTCTTGCACCCAATCAGCAACAGGAGCTGAAAAAGCTGTTTGTTCTTGATCTTGCATTGATAGAACAGCCTCTAGATCATGGTCCTTTTTGCTGATTACACCATCAGCAAGCTGTTCGCATAGCCCTTTTCCTCTAACCATCTTGGTAACCTTAATGTCCACGTCATACTCCATGACCTTAGTCACCCAACCAGCCCTCTTATCACTGAGATCTCTACTTAGCAGAAATTCTTTCACGCTTGGATGAGCAACCATTAAGTTAATCTTGTTATTTGATAACATATGTTTAAACTTTTTCAAACTTCTTATAACAGCAAGTACATGCTTCTCAACAAAAGTGTACCTCAGCTCATAGTCCTTCAACGCCTGGCTAAAAAAAGCTAAAGGCTATTCCATTTCTTGCTCATTTTCTTGTACCAACATGGCTGAAACAGAATCAATGTTACCATATGCATACAAGGTAAAGTCCTTAGAAAAATCAGGATTCAGCAGTGTAGGTGCAGCAGCCAAAGACTCCTTGATAAGTTCAAAACTTCATTTTCCATCTTTAGTCCAGCTGAAAGACATGTTCTTTCTCAACATAGCAGTCAATGGGTTTAATAAATCAGCAATATCAGGGATGAATCTCCTGACGAAGTTGATCCTACCAATGAAACTTTACAGGCCCTTCTTGTGTGCTGGTAAAGGTAGAGCCAAAATTGCGCTTATTCTCTCAGGGTCAATGGTGATACCTTGCTTCGACACCACATAACCAAGTAATCTGCCCTCATGGACAGCAAACACACATTTTTTGGGATTAAGTGATATCCCAAACTCCCTACACCTTTCAAAAATCTGTCTTAGGTGATTGAGATGATCCTTGGCCTCCTTAGAGAAAACAGTAATGTCATCCAAGTAGACTAGGACGATCTTGTACATCAGCCCCTGAAAGGCCATATCCATTGCCTTTTGAAAGGTTGCTCCAGCATTGGACAAACCGAAAGGCATCTTTTTGTAAGCCATCGTCCCCCACTTTGTGGTGAAGGTTGTTTTGTATTGGTCCTCCTCCTTAACTAAAATCTGATTGTAACCAGAATAGCCGTCCAGCAAGGAAAACCTTTCTGATCCTGACACTACCTGGAGTATCTGCTCCATGGAAGGTAAAGGATGACGGTCCTTCAGAGAAGCTCTATTTAAGTCACGGAAGTCCACACATAGTCTTATCTCCCCGTTTTTCTTCCTAACCGGCACAAGGTTGGAAACCCATGAGGTGTGCTTTATAGGAAAAATTATGCAGCTCTCAATCAGCTTATTCAGTTCCATCTTCATGAGAGGCTCTAATTTAGGATTCAAAGGCCTCTGTTTCTGCCTTACCGGCTTAGCATCAGGTTCCAACTCAATAGTGTGTTGAGCAAGATGGGAGTCAAACCCCTTTAAATCGCCATATTCCCATGCAAAAATGTCACTAAATTCTTGGAATAGCTAAATAAATGCATGTCTTTCCTTTGCTGTACATACCTTGCCTATTTTAAGGAGTTTGCCCTTAAAAATCTCAAATTCTTCATAATGGTCTTGCTGGACCTGTAGGCTGGACCTGGGTTTTATAGCTTCATCATCAGTGTTAAAGATGGATTCTAAGGTGACCAAACCTTTTGGCATCTTGTTATTTTTCAGCTGAATGATTTGGTCACCATACTGGTGATGTAGCTTCCCCTGATTTGCATGAGAAAATTCAGCCTCCTCTCTTAAGAAGTTTACAATTTGCTGATCACTATCAAATACCTGCCAGTGTATGTTATTATCTGGCACAGCAGGCCTAACAACAATTTTGATATGCTATTTTTTCTTACCATTACTGATTTCTTTGGGAATGTCAAATTCTGCCCCTACAGCAGCCAACCTATCAGCGTGTTTATTCTGATTTCTGGGTATGGAGATCAAATTGAAAGCATCAAAACCTTCCAAAAGGTCCCATACTCTGTGCTTGTAAGACTTGAGCAGGTCATTTTTTGTGACATTGAGCTTTCTAACCTGATTTACAACCAATTCCCTGTCCCCATAAACTTTCAGACAGCCAATCCCCTTTTGTCTGGCCCATTCTAGGCCTTGAATCAGAGCCTCATATTCAGCCACGTTGTTAGTGCAGCTGAAACAGAATCTGAATGCTGAATAGTACTTCTCAGCCTTAGGGGAAACAAGCATGCATCCACCTCCGGCACCATTTCTACTCCTTGAGCCGTCAAAAAACAGCTCCCAGACTTCATTTTCTTGCTGTCCATTCTGCTGTTCTGCACCTTTTTCAATGTTGGGCAGAAATAAATCAGCCTCATGCATCATATACACCCCCAAACCAACCTCGTCTAGGTGTTCACATGGTTCAACCACTTGGGTCTGGTCTGCCCATTCATCAAGAAGGACCTCTGGTATGCCTTCAATCAGCGTATTGCCTTCTTGAACAGCAGGCTGTTCTGTTTCTGATTCGCTTACAACCAAGTTGGCATTGACGGGGCGTGTAGTGTGGGGCTCAATATGGTCTTTGGCAATGGGCTCCGACTTGATAGTCACCTTAGTGCCGTACCTGGTTCTGAATAGCATATGAGACCAGTCTGAGGAGAGGTAACCTCCTATCTTTGCTGTAAAATCCCTTGATAAGCAAATGGCAAAATAAGGCGGTAAGTCAATAACATATATGTCCTGCGGGATAGAAAAATTTGGGCAGGCATGCAGAGTTAAACTTAGTCCTTTGATGACACCGACTGTGTTAACAGCGGTTCCATCCAGCTGAACAACTCCCTTTTCTAATGGCTCATATTCAATGCCCAGCCTATCAACAATTTGTTTGGGCATGACGGAACTGCTAGCACCTGAGTCTATCATGCAGTTATGAACTAGATGATCCCCTATGATCAAAGATACGTAAAAGGGCGGGGGTTTGACTTCTGAAGCTTGCTGTTCTGCATTTTTTTCAAGGTTATTCGTCAAAACAGCCTTGGATTTACCCACATCAGACTCTTGAGATAACTTTAGATTCGACAAGGCTGATTGAAGCAGGTCTTTTTGGCTAGGGATACTCAGGGAATCCCACATAGTCATAGATATATTTATTTTCTTCATATGTTCAAGTATATTGAAAGCAGATGTACCTGTTTTAGCTTGGTTTTTGGGGGCAGCCACGTCACCTTGAGCACAAGTTGGCTGAACTGATGGATTAAGCTGTTCCTTGCCTATCAAAGGCTGGTCCTTTGATAGGACTTGAGTTCTTTCAGCCTTTGATGGGTTAGAAACACCTTGATTGACGTTTGGCACTTGATGTCCATGAATTTGGACTTTATCAGCTTGTTGCCCCTCATCAATAGCCCTTTTCTTGCTGCGTGTATTGTCTGCAATTGAAGCACCAACCTGGTTCATACCGCAGAATTCTTCTCCCTGCCAGTTTAGGAGTGTTGTTTCATGTGCCTGTTCTCCTTGCTGCTGAACAGTAGGTTCTACAGGCACACTAGATTGCACTGTTGGACTGTTCTGAACCATCAGAGCTTGGTTAATCACCCCATTGGCACATGTACTCTGATTATGGGGCTGGTTACAAGGAAAGCACCAGTCATATTCTTGGGCAAAATTGTTTTGTGTGGGCACAACCTCCTTTGAAGAACTGACAGCATTTGGATTGTAGGCCTGATAAGGTCTAGAGTTAAACGCTGGCCTTGGACCTTGATTAACAGGCTGATAAGGTGGCTTATTTTGTTGATTTTGCTGATAAGTGGATTGGAAAGGGGCCTGATAAGGTCTGAAATTTTGACCTTGCTGCCTCTTGAGGTTCACAATTTCATTACCAAAAGACTGCAGCAGTCCTTTGATTTCCTGTAATTCAAAAGACTGATTTTGGACAGCATTTTCTGACTTATTTGGCTGTGCATTAGGTGCTGGTAATGCTGGCACAGCAGGTATAACAGCTATAGGAGGCACATGTATTGGCATTGGTAGCTGAATAGTTGGAAAAATTGGCAAAGGAGGTCTAGGGGCGATTTTACCAGCCTGTATTAGGCTGTTTTCAGCTCTTATGGCTATGGCATAAGCCTGAGGTAAGGAATTTCCTCCCATAGATTGAATCATAACAGAAATATCACTGTTTAAGGCTCTTAAATAATATAAGAAGGCATGGTCAGCTGTAGGCCTTACCATTGGTGGGATTCTATCCCACGTTTTCTGAAAACGGTGATTGAAGTCTGACATAACTTCGTGAGGAGCTCTTTTTATTGTGGACAGCTGCTCCACCAATGACAAATGATCTGATTTATCTTCAAAGAAATTGCACAACTCCTCTCCTAGACCATCCCATGAATCTATGGAGTTCACCGACAAGCTTCTGAACCACTACAAAGCCTTGCCTTTGAGAGAAGCTGCCAATAACCTGATTGCGACATTCTCTTCTATCACATGATGGACGGCACATAGGTTTGCAACGTCTTTTATGTGTTTAGCTGGAGTGGTCTGATCTTCACCATTAAAATATGGTAAACTTTTCAAGGCAACAACAGGAATAGCATCATGCTGAGTTAAATTCAGGGGGCTGCCCTGGTTGAATGCAACAAAAGGCTGATTTCTGACTGCAGGAATCATTGTAGCTGGGATTCTTGTGACAGTATGAATTCCAACAGCAGGAGGAGTAGACTTGGCTCTTCTTGAATAGACACGAGTTGTCTTGGATCTCTCAGCGGTTATCCCTCTTCTCCTAGGTGGGGATAATTGTAAATATTCAAAAGATGAAGAACTACTTCTGGTTTGTATCCTTCTCATAAGCAAAAATATACTGATTTGCTGAACCAAAGCTTAGAGTCGCCAGATATGCAGGTTTTTAACCTCTTACAGGTCTGAAAATCACTGGCTGCACATCAAAACCAGCAATAACTGAAGTATTTGAACTGTTTCTAATTCCACAGTCCCACCAGGCGTGCCAAAAACTGTTGTCTCTCAGATTTGCACCCTTGCTGAGTTGTAGAACTTGGCAATCTGGAGAAACATGGGATCTTTCCAGGTCTGTGGGTCACCTGTGATGGAAAGAACCTCCGGAGAAGGCTGGCTTCCTGCTGATACTCCACCTAAACTACTTATACTAAGGTCTTTGCAGAGAAAAGAGTAAGAAAGATTACATGAAAATGAAACCTACTTCTAAGGTGATGCACCAAAAGATCATCAGGAAAACACACATGAAATGACACACTTCAGAACCAATAATAATAAGAACCCTCACACAACCCAACAAAATTCATAACCCTTGCATCAATGTTTTGTAAGAAGGCTAAATAACAGCAGTCTTGTAATGGAGGAAGAGGTTTTCTTACTACCCACAAGCTGATTGTTATCCTTTGCACATCTCACAACCTGCAAAAATTATAAAAGAAACCCCTGCATAAAGGCACCAACATGAAAGACAGCTTCAAGGACAGAGAAACATCACCAAAATCTATACTAACACTGAGGACACACAATATCAGAAGAAATAGGAAGGTATGAACTACTTATTACTGCCAAAAGAGTGTTACAACATTGTATATCTCTGAAAAATGTGTTACAAAACTGTTCACCTCTGCAAAAGAACTCTGAAAATTACAATATACAGGGTAGTGAATAGCAAGAACCACTGAAAAATGAATAAGGAAGAAGGATATATACTTCCTAAACAGCTGCAAATAGATAGACATCCACCACCTCCATTCCCGTGCATCTCATAAATGCCCACAAAATATCTCCCTAAAATCCTCCAAAAAGGCTTCCTAAGGCATAAATGGTCAAGGGATGTCATCTGCAATCATAAAGGCACCTGAAAATGTCATAAAATGCCTTTAAATGCCCTCTGCAGTTTCCTGACATACGTCAGATCTGTGTCATAAGTCCTGCAGTATCATAAATAACTGAAAAATATCTCAATAAAAGACATAATTACTCATTTTCTGCATCTAATAAACATTTAACTAAGAGGTTTATAACTCTACCACCTTAGTAAATGTTTTTACAATTTATAATCAAGACCTATGCAGAAAATGGCACTATGACATAACAAGGATGCCCATACCTCCTAGAAAAAATAACACGACACATCACATCATCTCACATCATGCCTATACACGGTTTGAAGCAATACATTTTTATCATTGGTCGGTGCCGATGTTACAGAACAAACTTCACCACCTTATATCTCCGAGCACCAAGTCTTAAATACACCACTGAAATCTACCTTATCACTCCTAGCCAACATGTATGTTTATTCACCTTATATCTCCGAGATGCATTTTCTCACATTTGCCAACTTTATATCTCCTTACATACATCACCTTGTATCCCTTAGTTGACACTCAATTAGCACATACTTTACATTTGACCTTGCTCGGCAAAAGGAAACACAAGGCATTAAGATGCCATGACCACTCCTAGGTTTGATGACTTATTACCAAGTCATGACCATGGGCATAAAAGATGGATAAAGATTATTTGCATATCAAAGTTAAAACTCAGAAAAAAGGCAAGAGATAGGTCATTCGACCTAAAAGGCAGAAAGCCCTAAAAAATATCCCATTTCGTCATTTGCTTCTGCCGCTTTAGCTTTGCTGGCCGCCGTGATGAGGGTTTTGGAGGCCGAAAATGCACCATTCTTGACAATTGCAGAGCTGTCCTTGGTTGATTCTCAGGTAAGTTGTATCTTATGAGGTTTTACCTGTATTTTTGGTCAATTTTGGGGCATTTTCAGCCTCGAGCTGTATGCGAAATGATGGACTTTCTATCGTTCTTTGAGTGGCCGCCCCTGTGTTGTTTGCTGGCTGTGTGATGCCGTGAATCTCCTTCATTTTTTTCCTGCTGTTGCATGAAGTTAAACTCTGAAAAGAAAAATCATATTTTCCTTTGTTGTTCGCTGCTTATAAGGCATGAGCTTGGTATCTCTGTATATATGCATCAATGAGTTAAAACTCCTGTGTTTTTCTTCTATTTTTTTTGCTGTTCAAAAATAGTTCAAAACCCCACTTTTCTGTTGCTGTGAATCCTATGGCAAGAAAAAAAACTCATACTCGCTGCCAGAGGATATGATTTTGATATTTTCTGAGTATCTGCTGTTCAAAAAAACGTCCTCCTTTCTTGCTGCTGTTCACAAAAAATGGCTCAAAACCCCATTTTCTTTTTGTTGGCGCATCTTATGGCATGTCTACATGAAAAATATCTGCATTCTTCTGGTTTTATTTGCTGTTAACAGGCACAATTTGACATTTTGTGATGTAAAATGAGTTGAAACTTTACATTTTTCCTATTTGCCATTCGAACTTGCTGTAAAAAACTATATTTTTCTTTAAAATCCGCCGCCAGAAAGCACTATCAGACATTTTTTGAGTATGAATCCTTGAAATAAGTTGAAAAACGTACTTTGTCTTCTTTCTATCTGCATTTTGGCTGTGAATGCACTCCAGTCTTGACAAAAAACTTGAAAAATAGCAAGTATACATTACTGTTCGATAACTGTATGTCTTTCAATGGCAAGAACCTCTGAAACATTGAACTTAAACATTGCATTTTTCCTGTCATTTGTTCAAATGTGAAAAGAAAAAATGCATCTTTCTTCGTCAATCGCTGCCAGAAGGCACGATTTTGGTATTTGTCGTGTACATGTTTAAAAAATGAATCTCAAACACTTACTTTTCCTTTATTTCTGCTATTTTTCCTGTTCACGGATTTAGACAAAAATATGGAAAACAGACCTTTATGAGTTTTGCAACTCGACATATCTGTCTTTCCTGTGTGTTGTAGCACGAAACTTGAATAAACGTTCTCATTTCTCAGTGATATTCTTGCTGTGGTTGAACTTGGAATTCCATTATTATTGATTAACAAATTCTGTGGCATTCGAACCTTCAAGAAAATTGCATTTTCTGAGTTATTCGCTGCTGGAAGACAGTATTGGACACTTTCTGAGTATTTCATGCATCTTTTAGCTGTATTTGAACTCCAGTTTTGACAAAAAGCTTCATAAAAAAAAGCAAGTATACCTACTATTCGAAAACTGTATTTCTTTCTGAAACATGGAACTCAAACATTTGCATTTTCCTGCTATTTTCTGCATCTGTTGCTGTTTCATTGACAGACTGATTTTCATTACCAGTTTCCTCATCATCTTTAAGATCGTCATAAGCCATCTGACCAAAATTCATGTCCGTGTCAACTCCATTTTCTTCATCTTTGCAAATTGCTACCAAAACTACCAAAAGAGACCTTCATTTTTCCACTGTATTTGCTGTTAGCAGGCACAAACATGAACAATTTTGCATTTTTTGTTAGCTGTGTGCTGTTTCTGTTTTCTGGTGCTTGCAGGCTCCTAAGAAACTTCACCAATATCCTTATCAATGACTTCAGATTATCCTAAGAGTGGTCTCATTATGGTTGCATGAGCTTCGTACCTTTGATAGTTTCACTTGTCTTGCTTTGAAGAACACTCTCCAGGTCATTGCATTTTTTGTTGGCTGTGTTAACACTGTCTCATACAACTTTGTAGGGCTATCTTTTCTCACTGTCTTAGACTTCTTATGTTGCATCTTTGTCCTTTTGCTGCTATATGACTGTTGTTTCATTATACTCTGCTGTTCTGAATGAGTGACAAGGTGCATTCTCTGAGTTATGTCCTAAAATGCTGTTGGCTGTTCTTATCATGACATTTAGCTATTTCAATGATCTTAACTGGCATTCTTTACCTTGCTGTCCTGTCTTTGACTTTTGACTGTTGGCTGTCCTCTGTGGTTTGCTGTCCTGTGTGGTTACTGTTAGCTCTTGACAGTTGTATCTATTTTTCTGAGTTGTTACTGAGCTGGGCTCGACCCTTGTGGGAGCCACATTTCTTTCACTCATAACGTAACTGAATGAGTCAAATAGAACATAATGACATCTGTCTCTGCACATGAAACAAACTGTTAGAAAATAAAATGCAGGCTTGCAGTCGATATTCTTGATTTTCTCAAAAGCTTTTGTGATGCTTAATTGGTTCAGTGTATTTGAAAATGCAAATTGTACGTTTATGTGTGCATATCATGTGATGTATGATGCCCCGCCATTGCTCTAACATCATTTTTTTAAAATTTTACGCAGATGACGGGGTAGCAAGGAGATAGCGGCTGGATGGGAGGGCAAGCCGACGATCCAGGACGACACAAGAGTGGCAACAGTCTGAAGGCTCGTCATTCAGGCAATGACGAGTCACCCTACCTCACATGCTATTTGCTTTTTGGTCTTTCATAAATGTACAGTTTGTCCTTTTCATTTTGCAATTGAATCAGTTAGTCTCACGGCTTGTGTGAGACCTTATACACCTATTTTTTAATACATATTGCTGATTTTTGAAAAGAGTTGTACAATCTGTTGATTCTTTCTGAAAACATTTGAATGCAACAAAATACAATTTTATCTTGATTCGTGCATGTTTTTTTCACACAGCAGAAGTATATGTACCTTTTTCTCTTTGAAAACTGTAAAGCTCTACCTGATTGAGTTAGTAGTGAAATCTAGGTAACAGTTCCTCTGCTCTGCTCTGCCTTCTACACTTCTTCACTTAACTTTGCATTTTTTCACACAAGGATATCTTTTCCATGACCAAATTACAAGTATATATATCATTCATCAACCTTGGAATGTACATCAATGTCGGCATTACATTCATCAACCATTGGAACAATCTCCAAAGTCGGCATTACAAACATTTAAAAAATAGGTCTTGACCTAATACAAAATTATGCTAAGGAAATGAAGTAAAGATATATGCGGATCATTCCATGCCTTAGCTAGGACTCAAACACGATATTCCACGACACAACATGCTTTTACAATCTTCAATATATCTCCGCAATCACTGGCATTAACCAAGTCGGCTAAGACTGGTTACACGCTACGCTATCTGGGAACAAACTTCAAACATGATCTTAATTCCTTAACGCGGACCAATGTAAATGCAGGGACATGATCAGGAGGCATCCACAAGCACATTGTAATCACCAAGAGAAACTGCACAAAATCTAACCACTTTATCCATGAGATTCTTCACACCAGAGCATATGAACTTCACTGTCTTCAACTGTCATAAAAGAAAGATAGCTTGCAGACCACCAAATCATGAACCATTGTAGTTGTAGGCATTTATCATCATCCCAAACTTCCCTCTAGAACTGCAAAGCAAAATACTTCAATGCAGAGGAATGCGAAGCAAAATACTTTCTCCCTATCACCAGTAAATAATTAGGAAAAGTAGGTTTTACTCTGGTGAATGTAACTCACTCAATTCTTCATACCGGAGGCTCAAACTCAGGATTTAGCATCTTTAGACATGCCTCTAAATAACTTTCAATCCGTAGACCAAGATATCCAATCTACAAGAAATGCGCAGCAATCTTCTAAACTGTTCTTTAGTATGCAACTCACTGTCTTCACGATTATTCACTGTTTCCTTTCTGATTCTTCTGGAGGGGTTAATTTTGTCAATTTCCTCAACATATAAGTCTTCTAATCAATCAAAGGATAAGGATACAATTGACAGCAATAACAACACAAATATGTTGACATTAATGACAACACCGATTAGGCACATACTTGCAACAATCTCCCCCTTTGTCATTGATGGCAACATATGATGTGAAAAACAACAACAGCCATTATGACAAGATTCTCCCCCTTTCCCTTTACACATCTGCACTCTTTCTCTTTGAGTTTTTCACATGATTTCTCTCCCCCTTTGACATCAATGGCAAATGGCACATACTTGCACTCTACTGCTCTAAACCAAACTCTCTCCATCTGACTACTCCCCTGAGAAGTAGCCCTTACAAGCATCAATCTAGATCTGGAGGTAGAACTCTAAGCACCATCAGACTGATTCACTCTTGTGCATCTTAGTTTAGAGTAGGAGGGGTGATAACCCCTAAGTTTTCTCTGAGATACTCAAAAGTATCCTTAGGTAGAGGCTTGGTGAAAATGTCTGCAATCTAATCTTTCGAAGATACATACTCCAACTTGACTTCATTCTCTATCACCTTTTCTCTCAAAAAGTGATATTTTATGGATATATGCTTTGTCCTTGAATGTATTACATGATTCTTTGATATGTTTATGGCACTTGTATTGTCGCAAAAGATTGCAATTGGATCTTCATACATAACTCTGGTGTCCTTCAATGTCTACTTCATCCATAACACTTGAGTGCAACTGCATGCTGCTGCAATGTATTCTGCTTCTACAATAGATAGAGATATTGAATCTTGTTTCTTGCTTAACCAGGATACCAGCCTTTTTCTAAGAAGAATACACCTCCACTTGTACTTTTCCTGTCATCCACATCTCAGGCCTAGTCTGCATTAGTGTGTGTACTGAGAGTGAAATCATTGTCTTTTGGATACCACAAACCATAATCCATTGTGTCTTTCAATTATCTCAGTATTCTCTTGACTGCCATCACATGTGAATCTTTAGGTTCTTCTTGAAATCTTGCCACAAGACAAACTGCATGCATTATGTCAGGTCTAGTTTGGGTCAGATAAAGTAATCCTCCAATCATAGATCTATACCTTTTCTGATCTGCCATTGGTGAGTCATCATTTTTGCTCAGCTTACAACTAGTTATCATGGAAGTGCTTACCAATTTAGAGTCCTCCATCCCAAACTTCTTTAACAACTCTTTCACATACTTAGACTGAGAAATGAAGATACCTTTGTCTGATTGATTAATTTGTAGACCAAAAAAGAAATTCATCTCACCAAGCATGGACATTTCAAATTCATTTTGCATTTCCCCAGCAAAAACCATGCACATACCTTCATTGCCTCCAAAGATAATGTCATCAACAAAGACTACAACAATTAGGATTTGTTCATCATTGATCTTGAAATAGAGATTGTTGTCGGTAGTACCCTTACTGAACCCTAACTGTATCAGATATTTATCCAATCTTGCATACCAGGCCCTGGGGGCTTGTTTTAGTCCATACAATACTTTCTTCAATCTACACACCCTGTCACCCTGATTTGATGACTGGAATCCTTCCAGTTGTTCAATATAGACTTCTTCTTCCAATTCTCCATTCAAGAATGTAAACTTCACATCCATTTGATATACCTTGAAATCTTTGTAGGCTACAAATGCTAAAAACATTATTATTGCTTCAATCCTTTCCACTGGTGCAAATGTTTCCTCAAAATCTATTCCTTCAACTTGAGAGTATCCTTTGCATACCAACCTTGCTTTGTTTCTTACCACTTCACCATTCTCATTCATCTTGTTCCTGAAGACCCATTTGGTGTCAATTACAATTTGTCTGTTGGTCTGGGAACAAGATTCTAAGTCTGATTCTTCTTTATCTGCATCAGTTCTTCTTCCATGGCCTTTACCCAATTTTCATCATTGCAAGCTTCATTTACATTTTTAGGTTCCGCTTGAGAAATCAAACAATAATTAATCTGTTCATTAGCAACTCTTGTTCTAGTTTGAACTCCTTTACTTTTATCTCCTATGATTTGATCTTTAGAGTGATTTAACTTCACATACCTGGGTGTCTTAGTAATGATTTTCGGAGCTTGTTCTTCTTCTTCCTCTGAGTTTTCTTCTTGTTGCACTACTATTTTGCTTGCAGGGACTTCCAGTTCATCAGATTCATATCCACTTGATACCTTTTCCTTGGTTTCATCAACTTTGACATTTGCACTCTCAATGATCTTCTTTAACCTATTATTGTAACACCGGTAGGCCTTGCTCTTGGTCGAGTATCCAAGGAAGATACCTTCATCACATCTTGGATCAAACTTACCTAGATCTTCATCTCTTCTGATATAACACTTACTACAAAAAACTTTGAAATATTTCATAGTAGGAACTTTACCATGCCACAATTCATAAGGAGTCTTAGAACTGTTACCTTTTACTTGGACTCTGTTTAGGATGTATACAGCAGTGTGAATTGCCTCTCTCCAATATACTTCCAGTAGCTCAGCCTCCTTCATCATTGTTCTAGCAGCCTCTTGAACTGTCTTGTTTTTCCTTTCAACTACTGCATTTTGTTGTGGAGTCCTAGGTGCAGATAATTGTCTTTTTATCCCTTATTCCTCATAGAAGAAGTTAAACTCATTTGATGTAAACTCTCCACCTCTATCAGACCTCAAGCACTTTATCTTCAAATCTAGATCATTCTCAACCATTGCCTTGAATGCTTTGAACTTTTCTAGGGCTTCTGCTTTTTCCTTTAAGAAGGTAACCCAAGTCATTCTAGAATAATCGTCAATCTGCAACATGAAATACCTGTCTCATAGACTTCTTACTCTAGTAGGTCCACATAGATCTGTATGCACTAATTTTAGTAGTCCATCAACAGATTGGTCCTTGCTCTTGAAACTTATTATTGTCTGTTTTCCAAATTGGCATTCCTTGCACAAAGTATCAGCAGGCTTCACAAGCTTGGGCAAATCTCTTACAGCCTGAGTGGAACTTATCTTCATAATGTTGTCAAAATTGATGACACAACCTTCTATGCCACAACCAACTTTCATCATTCTGAGCCAACAAACAATATTCATTAGTCCCTTTCAAATGATAAATGTTACCTCTTGTCTTCTTACCAGTTGCAATCATTGTTCTAGTGCTTTCTAAGATCTTGCATCCATTGTCCTTGAATTTGAGATCATAACCTTTGCCACACATCTGACCAACACTTAAGAGACTGTGCTTTAATCCCTTCACATATAAGACATCATCAGTGTTATGCTTGCCATCAAAAGAAATGGATCCTTTTCCACAAATCTTACCAGTTGTATCATCACCAAACCTAACCAGTCCTCCATCATATTTTTCCAAACTTATGAACTTGCTTTTGTCACCGGTCATGTGATCAAAGCATCCACTATCAATAACCCATTCATCTGTGTCTTCAACAACCTGAGCAACCAAGGCACTTTCCACTAGTTTTTCTTCCTTCGCACAGCTAGCAGGATTAGTAGTCACAGGTTCTTCCTTAATAGCAATAAACAAGCATTCATTACCAGAAGTACTAGCATTATCTGGTTCACCATCTGATACTCCATCATCATCAAGATCTTCAACATAATAACATTTCTTTGGAATCCTAGGTCTATAAGGTCTTGGCATAGGAACTCTTGTGGAGCACCTAGAAGCATAATGACCAACTTTACCACAACCGAAACACTTAAAAGGTAGTTTGTCTTTAAACTTACCAGTACCTCTTGGCAAACTGTTAACAAAGTTAGCTTCAAGTTCTTCAAGCTCATAATCTAGTTCCACCTTATACTTGTCAGATCTGGGGGTTCTTTCTGAAGTGCTAGCCTTGAAAGCAGTCTCTGTCTTCGGAAGTGAATCACCAATTTATCTCATTTCAAAGGTTGTCAGCTTCCCGAGTAGTTGATCTTTTGTAATCTTTGTAACTGTCATTATTTCTTCAATTGTGGCCACCTTGTGACTATATGATTTAGGCAGTGATCTAAGAATTTTGTTCACAACTTCAATATCCTCAAATTTTCCTCCCGCACTTCTAATGCTACTCACAAGTTCATCGATCTTTTGCATGAAGGATGTTATGTTGTTATCTTCACTCATCTTTAAACATTCATATTTTTCCTTCAAACTCTACAACTTTGCGCTTTTCACAAATTCGTCTCCTTCATATAGATTCTTTAGCTTATCCCAGATTTCATAAGCAGTTTCCAGCTCCATGATCTTTGTTACTTCGACATCAAATAAGGCACTTACCAAGGCATCTTTGGCTTTTATGTTCAACTCAAATTGCTTGATCTCATCTTCAGTTTGCGGACCATTCTTCGGTATTTCATACTTATCTTCAGTTATTTTCTAAACACTATAACCCAAGCAGAGGAGATGGGTATTCATGTGAATCTTCTAGATGGAGTAGTTCATTCCATCGAACTACGAACTTTCCTTCTTATATGACATCTTGGATCAGCCTCAAGCGGTCAAGCTTTCTTTTGAGGAACTTGGCTCTGATACCAATTGTTGAAATGAACTAGACAACTGAGAGGGGGGTGAATTAGTTATCTCAAAACTTAAACAATTATGCACCTTAAAACATTAAACACTTGTCCACTGTTTGTTGTGATTAAGTCATGAAAGCATAAACTCAGAAACATAAACACAATTGCAAGATCATACACAAGTGACACTAGATTTTTACGTGGAAAACCCTGTTAAGGGAAAAACCACGGTGGATGTTAGTCCACAAGATATATAAGTTATAACAATACCAAAAATCAGAGGCTCACTGCCCAGAAAAAGGCTCACTGCCAAGGGTTTTGAACTGAGATGTTAGCATCTACTCCATGCCTAAATTCGGTTCCATTGAAGTGCAATACTCTTCCTCTGCTATGCTCTGCCTTCTACACTTCTTCACTTAACTTCGCATTTTTTCACACAAGGATATCTTTTCAATGACCAAATTACAAGTATATATATCATTCATCAACCTTGGAATGTACATCAAGGTCAGCATTACAAACATTTAAAAAATAGGTATTGACCTAATACAAAATTATGCTAAGGAAATGCAGTAAAGATGTATGCGGATCATTCCATGCCTTAGCTAGGACTCAAACACAATCTTCCATGCCACAACATGCTTTTACAATCTTCAATATATCTCTGCAATCACTAGAATTAACCAAGTAGGCTAAGACTGGTTACACGCTACATTATCTGGGAACAAACTTCAAACACGATCTCAATTCCTTAACGCGAACCAATGTAAATGCAGGAACACGATTAGGAGGCATCCACAAGCACGTTGTAATCTCCAGAAGCAACCGCACAAACTCTAACCATTTTATCCGTGAGATTCTTCACACCATAGCATATGAACTTCACTGTCTTCAACTGTCATAAAAGAAAGATAACTTGCGGACCACCAAATCATGAACCATTGTAGTTGTAGGCATTTATCATCATCCTAGACTTCACTCTAGAACCGCATAGAAAAATACTTCAATGCAGAGGAATGTGGAGAAAAATACTTTCTCCTTGTCACTAGTAAATAATCAGAAAAAGTGGGTTTTACTCTAGTGAATGTAACTCACTCAATTCTTCATACCAGAAGCTCAAACTTAGTATTTAGCATCTTCAAACATGCTTCTAAATAACTTTCAATTCGCAGACCAAGATATTCAATCTACAAGAAATGCAAAGCAATCTTCTGGACTGTTCTTCAGTATGCAACTCATTGTCTTCACGATGATTCACTATTTCCTTTCTGATTCTTCCAGAGGGGCTAATTTTGTCAATGTCCTCAACATATAAGGCTTCTAATCAATCAAAGGATAAGGATAGATTTGACACCAATGACAACACTGATATGTTGACATCAATGACAACACCGATTAGGCACATACTTGCAACAATGCATACTTCTGGGACAAGATGCTAAATATGGATCCACAAAGAAGGTAATCTTCTTTTTCAAGATTTACCATTTATGTTATACTTTGGCCAAAGTTAGACAGCACCATTGAAATAGATGGTTACGAAATGCCTAGATATTTATATTGTTCTCTACCACATCCTGCATGCAAGAAATATGTTCATTCTAGTTTAGAGAGAATATAGGCATCAGGCTTGCATCGAGAGTTTCCCTCCTTCCCATCTGTTCTAAGTTGCTAGGCTCCTCATGCAGGGTCAGGGATTCTTCAAGTTAGGAAGAAATCTGGGGAAGTGTAGTGCTTCGTGGTTGGGTGGAAAAAGCACCTTAACCATTCTTGACCTTTGTCTTGCGGAAGACTAGTGAGTCATGGCAGTTGAAGATGGATTCATATTTATCATTTTCTTATATAACTTAGAAATTAGTATATATATCATTGTATTGATCATGGTAATCTGGCCTGTGTAGCCAATGTATGTAATTGTACTTCTCATTGATGTATTATTGATATACTTGAAAAACTGTAAAAGTTGTAATGTTACTTTCCTTATTGTGTTGTGAATGCACCTTTCTACTTTTAGAAACTTGTGAGTTATTGTACTTTTATGGATACCTCTAGTGTAGAAAGATTCATTATTTCATATTTGGATTGAGTTTGCTTTTCGTTGGCTACTTTTAGTAATTGGTACAATTTAAACAGAGTTTACAATAAAGGTGTTTCAAGCCTCATAAAGGCCTGTCAAACCTTAGAAAGGCTTTTCAAACCTTAGAAAGTCTTGTGAAAACTCCACAGTTCTATGAGATTGTGGATAATTTTGTTTTAGGGTTAAGTCATTGAATGAGACTAGGAAATTGACTTGGGTCAAGTTGAGGCAATAACTGACAACAACACAGTTACAATGGTTATTATTAATCCAAGCAACCCATATAGTATTGTTTTTAGTCAGGATCATTTATCTGAGATCTTACAGAGACAACTAGAAGACTGCATATATTGGTTATCTCAGATGAAGTATATGGTCATATTTCTTTTGGTGAGAAGCCATTCATTCCAATGGGATCCTTTACATCTATTGTATTGGTTCTAACTCTTGGGAGCATTTCAAAGAGATGGATGGTTCTTGGGTAGTGTGTTGGTTTGTTGGCTACTTGTGATCCTTGTGGTATTTTGAACAAAACTAAGAGTGGCTGTAGATTATTTTTCACAAGGTTTGCCTTATAAGTTGTCTATAGATGATGTCTATCTGACTATTGGTTATTTACAAGGTATTGATTTCGATCTCTTAGTATTAGGTTGTGAAGATGTAAACATTCTTCTTCCAAGGCTAGGATTTTCATATTAGGAAGCAGTACTAGCATATAAAGGTATTGAAGCATAGGTATTATGATTTAGTTCTAGAAAGAGACTGTTGAAATGCACATAGTTATACATGCCATGTATAACGTTTCTAAGGAGTCTATATGAACCCTAAAGACCCTATGAAATCCTATAAGGGCCCACAAAACTATCAAGAGCCATATCTCTTTGGGGTATATAAAGTCTAGATGTGTTGGCAACATATGCATGATGATGAAGAGGCTGATGAGCATGATAGTGAGTAGTGTTGTCATTGATGGCAACAAAGTGTAAGAATACACCTAAGTGTTGATCTGGAGAAGCTAATAATCAATATGGAGGAGAATACACCTAAGCATGATATCCTTCCATTTTTGGTGTTCCACATTCAGGCACAATTTGCTGAAGATTTTCCTAAGGCATTTGCAATACAGAACCTATGACAGGGTCACAATATTTCAGTCTACATTCCTCCACTATGAAGAATCTTTCTTTGCGGTTGTAAGGTATTGTTGGTGCATACTCAAGAAGTCTAAATCCAATGACTTAGGTCTTGAAGCCCTCCAGAGTGAAAGATAGAGTTGACAGAGTATCAGACTCTGAAATGACAGTGTAATAACAGTGCCAGTGATATATTGGAATGCTTCGCATTCCCCCGCAAATGAATGTCTTACTATGCAAATTTGGGAATAAGTTTATGGATGTTAGAAGTGTGTAGTATTCAAGTGGTAAGCTTTTAGGTGGTCCGCATGTTGAGTTTTGAACTAACAGTTAGTTCATGCTATTGCTACTTCACTAGTTGAGCTGACCTAAAGGTGTTGAGGTTGTGCGGAGTTGATTCATGAATGGAACAAAGTCATGGGAGTGAAAATAGGTTATGTTGACCTATCTAAATGTGCTACATGCTTTGGTTCTCTCCATAAAGTGTATAGAGTTGCGTTTTGGGCCGAACAGACAAGAAGACACATGATACATCTTTCTACCGACCTGTTTGATGTTTTGCTTGATTGCGGTATATATACAAGATTGAATTCTTGTGTGGAGGTGTGAGAGTGTGTAATGTGAAAGAGTTAAGTGTGTGTGTGAGAGAAATCTAATGCAGAGAATGATAAGATAAGTTTGTGGTGAAGATGAAGTGTGTTAAGTCAGTATTCTGAGCTTCAGTGGAACTGTATCTCCAACATGAGTCAGATGCATTACTAGCAGTTCATATTTGGCAGTGAGCCATTCCTTCTTCTATCTCTTTCCATTCAAGATAGTGAGTCCTTTGGTAGTGATCCACCTGCAGTGAGCACTTCTTCTATTGATAGTGAGTCATTTTGGCAATGAGCCTAATTGTAATCTGTATTGTTATTCATATATATATGTGAGCTAATCCTCGCCGTGGTTTTTCCCTTTTTGGGTTTTCACGTAAAAATCTGGTGTTCATGTGTTATGTATTTTGATGGTTGATTTCATGCTTTCCTTTCTTATTGTAAACTAAATATGCTATGTGGAATGAATGTTTAAATACTTAAGTGGTTTCAGAGAATACTTATCCACCCCCTAGTATTCTGGGTGTTCAACAATTGGTATCAAAGCCTGGTTCCTTGGAAGAAGCTTAACTGCTTGAGGAAGATCTTGAAGTGTGAACACATGGCACCTAGGAAATATCCTATCCCTCTGGAAGAAATCCCTACTGTTGAATTTATTCAAGAGGACTGCATAGTTGACATGAATGGAGAACTTAAATCAGCCCTTAAAGATCTAGAAAAAGTTCAATGTGAGAATAGAGATCTGGAAGAAAATATTAAGGAAGCAGATGAATGCATCAAGAAGTTGAGAGAGCAAAACAAGAAATTCAAAGAAAGATACAAGGAAGTAAATGAATAGATTAATCAATCAAATGAGATAATCACCAGTCTGAAAATAGAAATTGAGGAAGGAAAAAGAATTGAAGAATGCCTAAATGAAAAATTGAAAGGAAAATCTGAAGAATGTTCAAGGCTTGAACAAGAAATAGTGGTCTTAAAGATTGAGCTGGAAAAGCAAAAATTCAAGAAGACAAATTCAAGAAAAGCTCCATACTACTTGATGAAATGATAGCAAATCAAAAGGATCCTAAGGATAAAGCAGGATTGGGATTTTAAAAGGGTGAAATTTCAAAGGCAAATCATACTTCAAACAATACTGAGAAGAAGAACAATCACCAAAAGAAAATTATAGTCAAGAAGGGTAATAACAGATATGTACAGAACCAGAAGAAAAATTTCAAGAGGCCACCTATCAGACAACCTGCTATACAAAGGTACTCTAGCTACTATTACTCTTGCAATAAATTTGGACATAAGGCTATGGAATGTAGGAGCAGGATGAATCATAATGTTCAATCATTATCTGGTCAATGTTTTACATGTCAAATAATTGGTCATAGAGCTAGTGATTGCAGAAATCAGATGATGAATGGTTACAATAAGGGTATGATGGTTTCATATTTCGATGGTTACTGTTATACATGCAATAGATTTGGGCATAAGGATAATTGATACATATCCAAAATGAATGGAAGTAAGCTTGTTCAAAATGTCATATGTTATGAATGCAACAAATTAGGTCACATTGCTAAAATTTGCAGAAGTAAGA
The DNA here is from genome assembly GCA_027924645.1 of Cunninghamia lanceolata. Classification (NCBI taxonomy): domain Eukaryota; kingdom Viridiplantae; phylum Streptophyta; class Pinopsida; order Cupressales; family Cupressaceae; genus Cunninghamia; species Cunninghamia lanceolata. The sequence continues at coordinate 14,831,352 of BSBN01001466.1, read as the reverse complement.
ATGTGAAGGTTGATCCGGTAAAGAAGAGTGATCCAGTGAAGAATGTGGATCTGGTAGAGATAAGGAAAGAAATTGACAAGGTCTAGAAATAGAAAGAAGAAAATAAGATGAAGGATGAGGTTGTGCCAATCTCTGGTGCAGATGTTTCCTCCAGAAACAAAGTAGAATGCTTTGGCTTAGGGGGAGATTTAATAGACAATCTTTAAGCCCTTATCAAAGATATGGTGTTGATGCCTACAACAAGTGGATATGAGGTATAGGTTGACATGCTTTACCTATTGGAGAAAACACCAATGAAAAATATAATGTTGTGGAAGATTGCAGAGCAATTGAAGGTGATTGTGTACTGTAGTTAGAGTTTGACATATTTATTAATCTGAGCATTGAATGTGAATTAGGTTATGTGCAAAAGGTTATAAACAATTTTTCATTTGAAAAAGGATCATTTTTAAAGAATCATCCCAAGAGAGAAGAGTTGTGAAATATCAAGGAGAAGCAATTTAGAATTCATGTGCACGAAACCCTAACCGGAAGTGATCAAAAGGTATTTATAAATTTCCATCCTGGTCTAAGTATTTCAATAGTACTTTGAAGATGTTTACTCCACAAGTTGTAGAAGTAGTAGACTGACCCCACCCTAAATTCAAGAAACATCCTTTAAAATCTATGGAGATGGATTCGGATGGTGCCTTTTTAGACATTCCATATGATGTTTTACATGCAGAGGATGTGAGGATGTGCATCCACACAAAGATAGAAGAATATAATCATGTGAACTTGGGATAACTATGGGTAAATGACCTAATTGATGATGACTTTGAGTTGAAACATGAATACAAGGGGTTGACAGAGAAGAAGCTAGATGTATGGAACAACTTCCCCATGTTCTATGAGGATGCTTGGGTTAAATATGTATTGAGTCATATTCATGACAACGTCATGTGGTTGGATTTAACACACATGATCAGCAAAGAGGCAATTAGGGTTGTAAATGGGTTATGTTCCTCTGGAACAATTCCAACATTAAAATATGTGAAAAATGATGTGGTGATGAAGCTCACCAGAGCCAAGTTTGACAAGTGAGCTCTTACTGTAATTTATACTGAGGATCCTGTAGTGAGGTATGCATCAATGGTGATTGGATATAACATATTCTGCACAAACAGAGCAAACTCTGTGTCTGCCACAGTGATACATACTACATATCAAATGATAAAAGAAAACAAAGACTTTGACTTGTGTGAATTACTGAGACAACAGCTAATGGAAAAGCTTCAGAAAACCAAAGAGTCCCTGTACCCTTTCTGATATGGTTCCCTGATCATATGCCTACTATTTTACTTTCTTAGAGAGATTCCTAGAACAAAGAACATAGTATGGTTAATAGATATTCCTGTTGCAGTAGAATTCAGAGACCATCTAATAAGGTTGGGCAACTTAGAGACTCAGAATGTTGCATTATGGGGTTTCTTTAAGAATTTCCAGAAGAAAATGCATGCAAGAGAAAGGATTCCTAAGAAGGTTGTAGAAAAATATAAGAATGATATCATTTTCATGGTGAATAAAGATGATTGTATAATGGAAGCAATGGAACCCAGAACAGTCTGGATTCCAAAGATGGGCTATGAAGTTGTTGAAGACATTATCATTGGGCTTGTAGACCTAATATTAAGCAAACCAAGAGATACCTCTGTAGAAAGATTTGGAACATGTGAAGAAAAATCCACTAAAGTGCATTTGAAGCACAAGGAGAAAGAAATAAAGAAAAGTGCAGAGAAATTGAGGACCAAATTAGAGGAGATTGTATCACCAAAGAGCCCTGCAGAGAAATCTAAAAGCATATCTGTTACTCCATATGAGTCTCCTAGCACAAGAAGGTCTGCCAGGACTTCTATCTCTGCTCCTATTGTCCCAAAAGGCTCTGAAGCCACATCTTTAGCTAAGAAAACAACATCAAGTGCCTCTGCACAATAGCAGCCTCCCAAGAAGAGAAAGGTAAACGAAAAAGCTACAAGGGAAAAATACATCAGCCATGATGATGATGAAGAAGAGGAAGAAGGACCTAAATTGGTCCGGAAGAAGAAAATAGAGCCTCAAACCTCTGAAGAAGAAACAGGCACCAAGAAAGCAAGAATTGATACTGCTGATACATAAAGTGAGGAAGAAGGAGAAAAGGAAAAGAAAGTTTCCTATTTAAAAGAAGAGAAGAGAAATCTGATAAAAGAGATGAGTCTCCTAAGGGAAAAGGAAAGAAAAAGAAGTCAAATAAATCAAGTCCTCCATCCCTGCAACTTGAAGCTATTGTCAGTGCAATAAAAAAATATGGAAATCGAAAAAAAGTAGCAGAATTTTATGATGAAAGATCCTCAAATGATAAATCAATCATTGAAACTTCAATAATCAGGTACATGGATGCTTTCAATGTTGCTTTAATAGAGATTATTGATCAGTTACTTGATAGTCTTGCTAGATTATTAACCAAGAGAAGAGATGAAGCCATGAACAAGGATTCTGAGATGAGAAGTAAGGCCATTGAGAAGATTTGTCCCTCAATTTTTGCTCAAGAAAAGAATAAGGCTATTCAAAGGTTAGCCAAAGAATTTAGGACAAAGAGAAGATTGAACACATTAATGTCTAATGACAAAGAGGAAATAAAGAGGTTAGAGAAGGAGACACTGAGAATAACTGCAGATATCTTGAAGGAAATGAAAATTGATATAATAGAAGAAGGGTCTTCTTCTGAGGAAAGAGAAAAGGATGATGACCATCTTCAGAAAAATGAAAAGATTAGAGCAACAAGTACAGATCAAGTTATTCAAACTGAGCAAAATGTGTCACCTCCTCCAATAAACACTAATACAACCAATGCTGAGGATCAAGATGTTAGAAATTTATCTCCTACTGAATAGGTTAATCCTCCTCCAGAGAATATAAAGAATGTTGAAGAGATGAAGGAGATTCTAGAAGAGAAGAAATATGAAGAAAAAGAAGAACAGAGTGAGACAATATTGAAGGAAAATGAACAAGTAGAAAGCACTGAGGATAATGCCTTTGTTCCTCCAGAGATCAAAGAAGGTGAAGGGACACATGAAGAAAGTTATCCTCCAGAGATTCCAGGCTCACACATGGTCACTATTTCTGAAGAAGAGAAAAAGAATACAGAAGGTGAGTGTTTAGGAGTCTATCCAATAGACTCCGTCAAAGACTTCTTGGATCAGTAGAGACAAATTTAGTTGATTGCATCCTCTCAGTTATTCCAATTGCTATCTTTGGATGGACAAATCAATTTGTCAAATATCTCTCCACTTAAGAAATTACAACTTGGAACCATATTTCAAGTTACTGCTCAGGAAAAAATACTACAGTCACAAGTAGAAGGAAATGAGCTTCTAGAGGAAGCAATGAAGGTCCTTGAGAAAATTCTACCAGATACAAAGAAAGATACTTCCTTGACCCTTGCATAGCAAATGAAACATCTACTCGAGTCCTTCAAAAGTCACTCTATCTTTAGAGAAGGGAGCTGAGAAGAGAGTAATGGAACAGATTAACAATAAGAGACTAATAGATATATCAGAAAAATGTTCCAAGGCATAGAACTTGGGTATTAGTGTAAAGAGTATTTAAAATGCCCTAAGTGAAGTAAAAGTAATGTATCAATACTAGTTATCATGGCCTATTACTACAAAATATATAAAAGACAAGATTGATGGTCTTGAAATGCAGATAGCTAATATATCCAAAACTTTTGAGCCATTAAGAGATAACAATGGAGATCTGAGGGCTGAAATTGAAAAGGCTCATGCAATAATCAAGAAACTATAGAATCAAAGAGAACTAATAAATGATCAGATGAGTCAGCTGAGAGAAATTGTCAATTTCAAGATTGCAGCACTGACAGGGATGTTGAAGGAAGATGATAAGGTTGGTCAGATGACAACTGCATCTGCATCAATTGAAGAAGCAGAAAAGTTACTTTTGCAGATTAATGGATAGATGTAGGTACTCAACTCTGCCAAGAAGTATTGAGACTCTATAGTATTATAGTTGAAGAACATATACAAGGATATTCTTCCCTCCAAATAATAAGGTTCATATTCTAATTTCTTGTCCATATGATGAAAAATAGAAGAAAACATTTTTTTATATTTTGATGTACATATTAAAGTACAGGAGTAAAACAATAAGGGGGAGTATGTACATAGAAAAGCAAGATTAGTTTTGAGACAAGGGGAGAATTTTTTATTTGTAGATGTACAAGTCGTTCCTTTTTCATTGATGACAAAGGGTGAGAAGTTTTGGTGTATGTTGCCATCAATGACAAAGGGGGAGATTGTTGGCAACATATGCATGATGATGAAGAGGTTGATGAGCATGACAATGAGTAGTGTTGTCATTGATGGCAACAAAGTGTAAGAATACACCTAAGTGTTGATCTGGAGAAGCTACTAAGTGCAATATGGAGGAGAATACACCTAAGCACGATATCCTTCCATTTTGGTGTTCCGCAGTCAGGCACAATTTGTTGAAGATTTTCTTAAGGCATTTGCAGTACATAACCTATGATGGGATCATAGTATTTCAGTACACATTCCTTTGTTATGAAGAATCTTGTTATGTGGTTGTAAGGTATTGTTGGTGCATACTAAAGAAGTATAAATCCAAAGACTTAGGTCTTGAAGCCGTCCTCGAAGTGAAAGATAGAGTTCACAGAGTATCAGACTCTAAAATAATTGTGTAATAACAGTGCCAGTGGTATATTGGAATGCTCCACATTCCACCACCAATGAATATCTTGCTATGCAAATTTGGGAATAAATTTATGGATGTCAGAAGTGTGTAGTATTCAAGTGGTAAGCTTTTTGGTGGTCCGCATGTTGAGTTGTGAACTAACAGTTAGTTCATGCTATTGCTACTTCACCAGTTGAGCCAACCTAAAGGTGTTGAGGTTGTGTGGAATTGATTCATGAATGGAACAAAGTCATGGGAGTAAAGATAGGTTATGACAACCTATCTAAATGTGCTACACACTTTGGTTCTCTCTGCAAAGCGTATAGGGTTGAGTTTTGGGTTGACCAGACAAGAAGACACAAGATACATCTTTCTACCGACCTGTTTGATATTTTGCTTGATTGCGATATATATACAAGATTGAATTCTTGTGTGGAGGTGTGAGAGTATGTAATGTGAAAGAGTTAAGTGTGTGTGTGAGTGAAATCTAATGCATAGAAGGATAAGATAAGTTTATGGTGAAGATGAAGAGTGTTAAGTTAGTATTCTGAGCTTCAGTGGAACTGTATCTACAACATGAGTTAGATGCATTACTAGTAGTTCATTTTTGGCAGTGAGCCATCCCTTCTTCTATCTCTTTCCATTCAGGACAGTGAGTCCTTTGGTAGTGAGCCACCTGCAATGAGCACTTCTTCTATAGACAATGAGTCATTTTGGCAATGAGCCTAATTGTAATCGATATTGCTATTCATATGTGTGTGTGTGAGAGAGAGAGAGAGCTAATCCTCGCCATGGCTTTTCCCTTTTTAGGTTTTCCATGTAAAAATCTGGTGTTCATGTGTTATGTATTTTGATGGTTGATTTCATGGTTTCCTTTCTTACTGCAAACTAAATATGCTATGCGGAATGAATTTTTAAATGCTTAAGTGGTTTTAGATAATGTTGATTCACCCCCCCCTCTCAGTATTCTAGGTGTTCAACAAGATGAGAAATGAAAATTTTGTATGAACAATGAAAAGGTTTGTATGAACAATGACAAGCCTGTACAAGGCTTTTAAGCTAAGATACAAGTCATTTTAAAGTCAGTCAAATCATTCAAAGGTTTGTACAGTCATCTAAAAGGGTATGTATAAGCCTAAAAGCTCTCTATAATCCTATGACAACCCTAAATAGCTCTAACATAATGGTTAGAAGATCTATTATAATAGTTTGTAGATTTGTCAAACATTAAGAAAGTCTATCAGACACTACAAGTCTATCAAGTCATATATAGGTTTTTCAAGTCATATACAAGTCTGTCTGAAAGTCATATGAAGGTAGAGAGAGGGCATTGAATATGTTTGTAATAGGAATAAGCTTGGGAATAACATAGTGGATCTTAGACAAGTGGAGGAACATAAGCTCAATCTGCAAACAAAAGCTATGTATTCCATATTTGAGTCTACCAAATCCTATTATAAGGCCTATATACATGCTCTAAAGGTTCTACAGAGGTCAAAGATGGAGTACATTCTTTTAAAAAATAGTTAGTTTACCTTGGATCTAGTTTACACAAATAAAATTTTTGTATTTTTGTATAACTGTATAACTTAATATTGATGGGAAAATCTATACTGTCAAGTTTCTATAACCTTGTGAAACTCTGTATAACCCTAAGTAAGCCTGTATAAGCATTATCAAACTTTACAAAACCCTAAAAAGTTTGCATAACCTTAAGGAGCCTACATACCCTTATTAAGAGTTGTTATGAATCCTAGAAAAGTCTACATAACCTTATTAAGAGTTGTATGAATCCTCGAAAGGTTTGCATGAATACAGAATAGTTTTTGTAACCCTAAAAGTTTTTGTACAAGCCCTAGAGACTCTGCATAACAGTTAGAAGGGTTTGTGAAACATTATCAAGCTCTGTAAAGTATTTTCAAGGTTTGTGAATGCCAAGAAGCCCATATAAGCATTATTAAGCTTTATAAACCCTAAAGAGCATGTCAAACATAGAAACTCTATGGAACTCTATAGGTTTATGAAGTCGTGGACAAGTCTATCTTAGGGTGCAGAGTCATACATGCATGTACAGAGGTTTGTAGATAAGGATAAGAGTGTGGAAAATTTTGTCAAACCCTGTAAGGTCTGTCTAAGGGTAATGAACCATGAGAGGAGATTTGTGAAACCCTAAAGGACAATGATTTTGTTGCCAATCATCAAAGACTAAGGATGCTTCTATTGTTGTCCTATATCTTGGAAAGAAAGGTAAGAATGCTCTGTTAGTTAAAGTTATGACTATGTGTTGCCCTTGGAATCTTGTGGTATGAGATCAATTGTGAACACATTGCTTTGATGTCTATGTAAAGAAGGCAGGAAAACCTAGCATCGACAAGGGAATGCTAGAGTAAGTGTTGATGAGAGCAAAAAGTGATCAGAGATCAAAAGAGGATGTAGAATGAAGGTATTTCAAGCATCACCAATTTGTGAAACCATTCATAAGTTTTATTCTAGGTTCAAATCATTTGTAAAGTCTATCAAATAGTTATAAGCTCTGTCATAACAGTGAGAAGCACTGTATAATCATTTTAAAGGTTTGTGAAACCCTATAGAACCTGTGAGATGTATAAGAAGGACTACAAAGTGTAAAGAGTTTTGTGAAGGTTTGAAAAGGACTATGTGTAAGGATACCGAAACCTTGTTTATTAATTATGATATTTTATTGAGAATAGTTAATTAACTGCATTGCTTCAAAATAATTATTTAGAAGATTTAATATTGTACATTGTCATTCTATCCTTTTATATTTACATATTTTATAAAGATTCTTTTATTTTATGTCATTTACAAGAAATGATAGTTTTGTAACTCACAAGAATTTTAGATATTAATACTTATTTTAAAAATAGTACATTAAATATCTCTTATGCAAAATATTATAAGAATTGTTCTTTTATTTATAGCATACTTTAATGGTAGTTTGTGTTATTATGGTATTCAGAGTTTCGTACCATATGATTTCATGTAGGTTAGTTAATAACCATTCACATGCTTTGGTTGTGCTTTCATTTTTTCGCATGCAAGTCGACCTGAGAAATTCCAACTTTAATATATAAGAAACCACCATTCTTTATGGGGATAGAAGCCCGTTACATTTTAGAAGTTTCTTTTTTTTGGCACAAGAGATGAGAAAGTTGGGAAGATTTAGAAATTTGGCGTTACTTCTGCCAAGTGCATTTTTTCTTGAAATCTCTAGAGTTTTCTTTTGGTGGGTCTATTTTCGTGCGTATCGGAGTGTCATTGAAAGAATATAATTTTTGGAATGGTTTAGGAGGAAGAGAACACAGTTGGAAGAGGGAGACACTTGTGAACAGGTATGAATGAGAACTGTCTGAGTTAGATTAAGCTAGTATTCGCTTAATGTCTATAATTTCTTTGGGGTATTTTGCATGCCTTGTCTCTGCTCCCATATTTTGTATACTAGTCTACAAGTGCATGTGAAGCAACTCTATCTTGCCGCTATGATGAATTTCTCCTGTCATCTTATTTAATATGTGAAAAGGGAGCAATATGTTTTGAAACCCACATTTGTCTAGATTTCGCCGGCCTTCATCACACTATACATCATATGTGCAGCCATAGTCACTAGCACTGCCACAGCCATACCTCGACCAAGTTTCTATTGATCCAAAACATTGTTTTGAGCATATATTGCGATCATTGCACTTCATGAGATGACATTCTTTTTGAGGAAATGCTGGCCAAGTTTGTGGAATCAATTTTTTATCTTGAGGTAATTGTTGACAATTATGTGTCCTGTTTGCACCTCTAGATTTTGCATAGCTTTAAATTTCTAAGCTCTTTTCATCAAATCCATTTTTGTGCATATCCGTGGTCATTGCGGTCCATGAGGTGACATCTCTCTGAGGCATTCTGTCAAATAGTTCACATGCTTTTCCCCGGAGAATTTGTTTCATGATCCACTATCAATCTTTCGAATGCGTGTTAAACACCCATTGCCATTCAGTTAGGTGAAGATTCATGACCATCTCCTTGTAGTGGTTTAAAGTTCATCTAATGGTGTAAGCCATTCTATCCATGTCACTTTTATAGTTTTTTCTTCTAACATGGCCTTTATATCCACCAACTGATGATATTGAATGCAGTAGCTAAGGAAATTGAATGTTGTAATGGATAATTTCTCATTTTGTGTTTTCTTGTTCTCTTCTGGACAATGGTCTAGTTTCAGTCTCTAGCGAAGGCATGTTTTCCTGAAGCACTGTGTCTTATCTAATTGACTATGCTTAAATCATTATTAGTTCGAACGGTGTTATAATATTAGCATGCCAAATTTCCATATGACTCTAGTGACAACCAATATATATTTCTTATCTTCCTTTCATTCTATTTACTATTATATATGGAATTCACAAACTAGGTGCCCTTTGGTTTTACATTTAGCACTATATGATAGGACTGCTATCTTGTGAATAACATCTTAGATATTTTGATTTGTATTATATGCCTTGTAGATACTGTTGAAATGCACCAGACAACTGAGAGGGGGAAGTGAATCAATTGTCTTCAAAACTTTGACCACTTATGAATATTAACACATCAAACACTTGTTCGTTGTTATTCAGATTTAATCATGAAAGTATGAAATAAGAAATTCAACACAACAACATCATCAACACATGAGACACAGGTTTTTTACATGGAAAACCCTAAAAGGGAAAAACCACGGTGGGTGTTAGCCCACATAAATAAATAAGTTATAACAATACCAAAAAATAGAGGCGACTGCCTTAGGGCTCATTGCCCAATATGCTCACTGCAAATGTTGAGGCTCACTGCCAAGGGATGGCTCACTACCAAGGATTGGTGAACTGATTTGTAGCATCTACTCCATGCCTGTGTTTAGTTCCATTGAAGCACAGTGTAACTCCTCTGCTATGCTCTTCTTACACCTTCGCATTTATCTTCTCATTTTCGCACTTGGACATATTTTTCGTAACTACATTACATGCTTTTATACAATTCATCAACCTTGGAATGTACATCAAGGCTGGCATTACATTCATCAACCATTGGAACAATCTCCAAGGTCAGCATTACAAACATACATAGAAATAGGTCTGGACCTATAAGTTAAAGATGTATGTGGATCATGTTATGCCTTAGCTAGGACTCAAATGCAATCTTCCACATCAAGACACACTTCCTCAATCTTCAATGTATCTCCGCAAGCAATTAAAACAACCAAGTTGGCCAAGATTGGTGTTAACATTAAGTCTTCTAAGAACAGTATTCATCCATGATCCAAATTTCTCTTTACAGACCAATCCAAAGGTAGGATCACGATCAGAAGACATCCACAAGCACATTGTAATCACCAGGAACAACTGCACGATCTCTAACCACTCTGTCAAGAAGATTCTTCAAACCAGAACACAAGAACAACACTGTCAACTACTGTCATAAAGAAAGGATAGCTTGCAGACCACCAAATCATGAACCATTGGAGTTGGAGGCACTTATCATCATTTCAGACTTAACTCTAGAACCGCAGATCATAATACTTCAATGCGAAGGAATGCAGAGAAAAATACATTCTCCCTATCACTGGTGAATACTCAAAAAAAGTAGTTTTCACTTTGGTGATCATAACTCACTCAATTCTTCATACTGGAGGCTCAAACTTGGAGCACAACATCTTCAAACATGCATCTAAATAACTTCTAATCCGTAGACAAGAATATTCATTCTACAAGAAATGCGAAGCAATCTACTAAATTGTTCTATTGTATCAGAAATACTTATTATCTTCAACACAACTCATTACAAGCAAGCATCAAAACAAGAGCACAGTTGACACCAATGACAACACATATGTTGACATCAATGAAAACACCAGTTAGGCACATACTTGCAACAATCTCCCCCTTTGTCATTGATGGCAACATATGATGTGAAAATTTGTAATGACCATCAAGACAAGATACTCCCCCTTTCTTTTTACACATCTGCACTCTTTCTCCCCCTGAGTTTTTCACATGATTTCTCTCCCCCTTTGACATCAATGGCAAAGGGCACATACTTGCACTCTGCTGCTATGATCAAATTGCTCTTTCATGAATACTGTAACACTTACTGCTCTTTGCCAGGAACACATATCAGGAACACTTGCTACTCCTCCTGAGAGGTAGCACTCAAAACATCAATCCAAATCAAAGAATGAGACTTTGGATACCACTGGATTGATGTATTCTTATGTATCTTAGTTCAGAGTAGGAGGGGTAATAACCCCTAACTTTTCTCTAAGATACTCAAAAGTATCCTTAGGCAGAGGCTTAGTGAAAATATTTGTGATCTGATCCTTTGTGGACACATATTCCATCTTTACTTCATTTTCTGTCACCTTCTCTCTCCAAAAGTGATACCTTATTGATATATGCTTTGTGCTTGAGTGCATCACTGGATTCTTTGAAATGTTTATGGCACTTGTATTGTCACAAAAGATTGCAATTGGATCTTCATACACAACTCTTATATCCTTCAAAGTTTGCTTCATCCACAACACTCGAGTGTAACAACATGTTGTTGCAATATACTCTACTTCTGCAGTAGACAAGGAGATCGAATCTTGTTTCTTACTTAGCCATGAAACCAATCTATTACCCAAAAAGAAATCACCTCCACTTGTACTCTTTCTGTCATCAACATCTCTGGCCCAATCTGCATCTATATAAGCACTGAGAGTGAAATCGTTATCCTTTGGATACCATAAGCCATGATCTAATGTGCCTTTTAAACAACTCAAGATTCTTATGACTGCCATCACATGTGATTCTCTAGGATCTTCTTGAAATCTTACCACAAGACATACTGCATGCATTATATCAGGTCTACTTTGAGTTAGATAAAGTAATCCTCCAATCATAGATTTGTACCTTTTTTTATTAGTTTTAGGTGATTCATCAATTTTGCTTAATTTGCAGCCAGTCACCATGTGAGTACATATTGGTTTGGAGTCTTCCATCCTGAATTTCTTCGATAACTCTTTCACATACTTAGACTGAGAAATGAAGTTTATTCGATTGAGTAATTTACAAACCTAGAAAGAAATTCATTTCACCAAACATAGACATCTCGAATTCATTTTGCATTTCTTCTGCAAACTTCATGCACATGCCTTCATTTCCTCCAAAGATAATATCAACAATAAAGACTTCAACAATCAAGATTTGATTATCATTGATTTTGAAATAGAGATTGTTGTCAGTAGTGTCTTTACTGAACCCTAATTGCAACAAATATTTGTCTAACCTTGCATATCAGGCTCTGGGGGCTTGCTTCAGTCCATACAATGCCTTCTTCAATCTGCACACCATATCACCTTGTTTTGATAACTGAAACCCTTCTGGTTGCTCAATGTAGACTTCTTCCAACTCACCATTCAAGAATGTGGACTTCACATCCATCTGATACACTTTGAAATCTTTGTGAGATGTAAATGCCAAAAATATTTTGATTGCTTCAATCCTAGCCACTGGAGAAAAAGTTTCTTCAAAATCTATTCCTTCAATTTGAGAATATCCTTTGCACACAAGCCTTACTTTATTTGTTACAACTCCATTTTCATTCAGCTTATTCTTGAAAACCCATTTAGTTCCAATGACATTTTTATCAATAGGTCTAGGAACCAATTCCCAAGTTTGATTCTTCTCTATCTGCAGCAATTCTTCTTCCATGACTTTAACCCAATTTTCATCATTGTAGGCTTCATTCACAGTTTTTGGTTCAACTTTTGAAAGAAAACAGTAATTCATTTGTTCTTCTACAACTCTTTTCCTTGTCGACACCCCTTTGTTTTTGTCACCTATAATCTGATCTTCAGAATGATTAATCCTTACATACCTTGGAGTCTTGACAACACTTTCTGGAGCCTCTTCTTCATCCTGACTGTCTTCTTGCTCAACTTTTTCTTCATTTGCTATAATCACAGGTTCGTCTGGTTCATAGCAACTCAGATATGATATTCTTTCCTTTCCTTCATCCACCTTCACATTAGCACTCTCAACAATCTTATTCAGTCTCTTATTGTAGCACTAGTAGGCCTTACTCTTGGTAGAGTAACCAAGAAAAATTCCTTCATCACATCTAGCATCAAACTTGCCTAGTTCTTCATCTCTTCTGATATAACATTTTCTTCCATAAACTTTGAAATACTTCACTGTAGGAACTCTTCCATACCATAATTCAAAAGGAGTTTTAGAGCTGTTACCTTTGACTTGAACTATATTTAGGATGTACACAACAGTATGTATGGCTTCTCTCTATTATACTTCCGGTAGGTCAGCTTCCTTTAACATAGTCCTGGCAGCTTCTTGAACTATCCTATTTTTTCTTTCAACAACTTCGTTTTGCTGAGGAGTCCTAGGTGCAGACAACTATCTCTTTATGCCTTGTTCTTCACAGAAAATATTGAATTCATTTGATGTGAACTCACCTCCTCTATCAAACCTTAAGCATTTGATTCTCAACTCTAACTCATTCTCAAACATTTCCTTGGAAACTTTGAACTTGTCTAGGGCTTCAGATTTTTCTTGTAGAAAAGTGACCCAAGTCATTTTAGAATAGTCATCAAGAAGCAACATAAAATACCTGTCACCTTGTAGACTTCTTGTTCTTGTGGGACCACACAAGTCTGTGTGTACTAGCTCCAGCAATCTAATAGAGAATTGTTCTTTGCTTTTGACTTGTTTTTGTTTGTTTCCCAAATTGACACTCCTTGCAAATGGTGTTGGCTGGCTTCACAAGTTTAGGCAGATCTCTTACAGCCTACATAGAACTTATCTTCACCAAATTGTCAAAATTGATATGACACATCCTTCTATGCCACAACCAACTCTCATATGTCTGAGCGATAAAACAATAATCATTAGTTCCTCTTAATTGGTAAATGTTACCTCTGGTCTTCTTACCAGTAGCAATCACTGTTCCGGAGCTTTCCATGATCTTGCACCCATTGTCTTTGAATCTCATATCATAACCTTTATCACACATTTGACCAACACTCAAAAGATTATGCTTCAAACCCTTCACATATAGGACATTATCAATATTGTGCTTTCCATCAAAAGAAATAGATCCTTTTCCACAAATCTTACCAGCTGCATTATCTCCAAACTTAACCAGTCCTCCATCATACTTTTCCAAACTCACAAACTTACTTTTGTCATTGGTCATGTGATGTGAGCATCCACTATCAATAATCCATTCATTCTTATCTTTTTCAACATGAATAGCCAAAGCACTTTCTTCCACTAGTTTTTCTTCCTTCACACAGCTAGTAGGATTAGTAGACACAGGTTCTTTAATTGCAATAAACAAGCACTCATTTGCACTAGTACTAGCATCATCAGATTCATCATCTGTCACACCTTCATCATCAAGATCTCTAACATAGTAGCATTTCTTTGGAACCCTAGGTCTATTCTCAAATCTTTTTCTATTCCTTTCAATTATTTCAGGACATCTAGAAACATAGTGACCAACCTTACCACATGAAAAACATTTGAAAGGTAATTTGACTTTGAACTTACCAGAACCTCTTTGCAGTCTGTCAACAAAGTTTGCTTCAATTTCATCAAGCTCATCATCAGGTTCCACCTTGTACTTTTCAGCTCTAGAGATCTTCTCTGAAGTATTGGCTTTGAAAGTAGTCTCAATCTTTGACAGAGCATCACCAAGCTCTCTCATCTCAAAAGTTGTAAGCTTTCCTAGCAACTAATCCTTGGTGACATCTTTCATAGTCATTACTTCTTCAATTGCAGCTACTTTGTGACTGTAGGATTTAGGTAATGACCTAAGAATTTTCATCACAACTTCCTTCTCTTCAATAGTTCCTCCCATACCTTTTATTCCATTGACAATTTCATCAACTTTTTGCATGTAGGCTGTTATGTTTTCATCTTCGTTCATCTTTAAACCCTCATATTTTGCTTTTAGACCCTACAATTTGGCGCTTTTAATAGACTCATCTCCTTCATACAAAATTTTCAACTTTTCCTAGACTTCATTAGCAGTTTCTAGATCCATGACTTTTATCAACTCAGTGTCCGACAAGGCACTTAATAGACCATCTCTAGATTTTATGTTTAACTCATATTCTTTGATTTCATCTTCAGTTTGCAAACCATTCTAAGGCAAGGTATACTTTGTCTCTGTCGCTTTCCACACTTTATAACCAAGACAAAGGAGATGGCTTTTCATTTGTACCTTCTAGAGAGCATAATTAGTTCCATCAAACTGCAAAGCTTCCTTTCTGTAAGACATCCTAGATCTTCCTCAAGCAGTTAGGTTTTCTTTTGAGGAACCTACTCTGATACCAATTGTTGAAATGCACCAGACAACTGAGAGGGGGGTGAATCAGTTGTCTTCAAAACTTTGACCACTTATGAATATTAACACATCAAACACTTGTTCACTATTATTCAGATTTAATCATGAAAGCATGAAAGAAGAAATTCAACACAACAATATCATCAACACATGAGACACTAGGTTTTTTACATGGAAAACCCTAAAAGGGAAAAACCATGGTGGATGTTAGCCCACAGAAATAAATAAGTTATAACAATACCAAAAAATAGAGGCTCAATACCTTAGGGATCACTGCTCAATATGCTCACTGCAAATGTTGAGGCTCACTGCCAAGATCATGTCATTGCCAAAGGATGGCTCACTGCCAAGGATTGGTGAACTGATTTGATAGCATCTACTCCATGTTTGGGTTCAGTTCCATTGAGGCACAATATAACTCCTCTGCTTTGCTCTTCTTACACCTTTGCACTTATCTTCTCATTTTCACACTTGGACATATTTTTCACAATTACATTACATGCTTTTATACAATTCATCAACCTTGGAATGTACATCAAGGTCAATATTACATTCATCAACCATTGGAACAATCTCCAAGGTCGACATTACAAACATACATATAAATAGGTCTGGACCTAAACAAAATTTTCTGAGTTAAATATGTATGCGGATCATGTTATGCCTTAGCTGGGACTCAAATGCAATCTTCCACGTCATGACACACTTCCTCAATCTTCAAAGTATCTCCGCAAGCAATGAAAACAACCAAGTCGGCCAAGACTGGTGTTAACATTAAGTCTTCTAAGAACAATCTTCATCCACGATCCAAATTTCTCTTTGCGGACCAATCCAAAGGTAGGAGCACGATTAGAAGACATCCACAAGCACATTGTAATCACCAGGAACAACCACACAATCTCTAACCACTCTGTCAAGAAAATTCTTCAAACTGGAGCACAAGAACAACACTATCAGCTACTGTCATAAAGAAAGGATAGCTGGTGGACCACCAAATCACGAACGATTTGAGTTGGAGGCACTTATCATCATTTCATACTTAACTCTAGAACCATAGATCATAACACTTCAATGTAGAGGAATGCAGAGTAAAATACATTCTCCTTATCACTAGTGAATACTCAGAAAAAAGCAGTTTTCACTCTAGTGATCATAACTCACTCAATTCTTCATACTGAAGGCTCAAACTTGGAGCATAGCATCTAAATAACTTCCAATCCGCAGACAAGAATATTCATTCTATAGGAAATGCAAAGCAATCTACCGAATTGTTCTACTGTATCAAAAATACTTATTATCTTCAACACTTAACTCATTACAAGCAAGCATCAAAACAAGAGCATAGTTGACACCAATGACAACACAGATATGTTGACATCATTAATGACAACACTGGTTAGGCACATACTTGCAACAATCTCCCCCTTTGTCATTGATGGCAACATATGATGTGAAAAACTGTAATGACCATCAAGACAAGATACCCCCCTTTCTTTTTACACATCTGCACTCTTTCTCCCCCTGAGTTTTTCACATGATTTCTCTCCCCCTTTGACATCAATGGCAAAGGGCACATACTTGCACTCTGCTGCTCTGATCAAATTGTTCTTTCATGAATATTGTAACACTTACTGCTTGTTATTTTGTACATTGATATGTGTTATGTATATTTATCGACCTTGCAAAACTAATGTTTATATTGAGTGTGCAGATTCAAGTTTGTTAATCGTGCAGGATACTGAAGCCAAAAAGTATTTTTTCACCTTGCGAGTGGATAATCATATGGCGTAAATTGTTATTGATTATAATTGTAAGAGAAATGTTTATATCCTAATTTTCATTTACGATGAATTAAACAAAACTTATGTCTAATAAGAAGTTTATTAAGTTAAAATAAGTAAATGTTCTCTTGTCACTGTATTAATTTTTCATTATTTCTTACTAATTTAATTATTATTTGGCAATAAATGATATTTTCTTGGGTGGGCATTACACTATGCAGGCTTATTAAAGGTTACAAATAGTTCACAAGTCTATTTTGAAGCATTTGAGACCATTAAAAGGTCTACAAAGTGTTGAAATACATAGTGTGTATTTCAACTCTTTTGAAATATATTGGCTCCCAAAAATGTAGGCCCTCTCCTCTAACACCATCACCAAGAGTGACACAAAGGGGAAACAAATATCACAAGCATAGGGAACGACATACCAACAAAGAAAGGGTGGTTTTGGTCCAGCATATTGGATAGGGTAGTTCCTCTTCTTCTTTAGGCTTTGCAAAACCCAGGGGGATTCCCTTGATGTCTAAGTATATGAAACAATTTGAAAATAAGGCTTTGACTACCATGCTCTCATGGCAATCAGGAACAAGGCTACAAGACCTCACTAACAAAAGATTAAAAGTAAGGAATAAGTGCACCCAAAGATAAAATGCTTGCTTGCTTGTGTGTTATCATTTTGTCTTGCATCTACATTGCTCCTTGCAAGTTATTACCATGATGACATCATGGTCTTCCATATTTTAGTGTCATACAACATATGATTTCTCATAACATTTTCTTTTGGGTCAGTCCTTTATGCACGAGACACGTCGTCACCACGGTATTTATACCATGGTGCATAAAGTCAAGTGCTACATCAAACACCAAGTTTCTCACACTGACTAGCATGACTATCATCCATTCATTCTTCAATCTACTTCTATTTGTTATCCTCCAATCTCTTATCCTCATCTTTCTTTTGCATCCATTTTGAGAGCACGCCCGTGTTCTCTAAACTCGCCTATCCTCTTGAGGAGGCATCCCTACCTCATTCCTCCTCATCACTCCTCCTTTGAGTGGTTGAGGCATCTCTTTCAAAAATCACCGTTTTTATCTTTCTTTGAAATTTTGTTACTTCTCTTATTCGTAACACCATCTCAAGGAGGGGCAAAATGTAGACACCTAAAATCGTCCACATCTTAACATCACCTAACCTATCTTGCATTTATCCCTTTCTTTTTTAACTAAATAAAATCAATTACTTAATTAACCTATCCAACCATCTTTCTAACATTAATTAAATAAATTTCAATTATTTATTTATTTAATTAATCATTTCCATCATATTCCTAATGTTTAACTTAATTAAATAAATTTAACATTTATTTAATTAAGTTCATCTTTCACATCCTAATCTTCCAAAAATTAAATAAATACTTTGTATTTAATTCATTTTCCCAAAAATCATTTTTAAATCCCTTATTGGCTAACAACTACAACTAATTAGCCATTTAAACTAATCATTTACTCATGAAAATCCATAAAAATCTATAAAAAATATCCTTTTTTCTCCACCTTCCACTTCATCCCATAACTAAATAACTTCTCAAGCAATCTTCACCATTGATCTTCTCAACCATTTCTCAACCAATCATGTTCATCCATCCACCCATTTAAAAAAACTATAAATTCCTCCTTATGTGAGTCATTTTCAATAATCATTAATCTAGAATACAATGTCATGCTACTAGTGTGAGCAACCATTTTCAAATATTTCATCAAAATTAGTTTTAGAGCAAATCCCTTAAGGCAACAAGGTTGTATCAATGAGATCTTTTACTGTTTTCACTTTTTATTTATGCAACTTTCACTCAATTAGAGGTGTAGGTAGATGCGAAATAGGGTTTTGATTTTAATGTTTTAATCCTGCTTTGTTTCATATTTGCTTGTACATAGAAAATTCCCTATAGAGATTCCTTCTAGGGCATGAGAATGGTTGATTTTTTTGTCACCAAAATATGTCATGTTATATATTAAAATATATTTTTTTGAGCCTTTTGGACTCAATAGTGAGGTCTATTTTTACATAGGAGGCCTCCAACAAAATCTCACCTCTAAAACCCCCACAAAAAAAACCTTAACAAAAAATCTATTTGTCAAATCTCCATCAACCGTGGATCTACAACCCAATTTTGCAAACACGTCTATGACCTTGAAAATGCCTTCGTTCTCTTCTTGCAAGACCATGGATTCAACTATGCACAAGAATCTACTCATACCAAGGGTTATAAATACTTGAGGGTTATAAATACTTGAGAGTTCTCCTCACACAACCTAGCAACCAAGCTCTGATACCACTTGAAAGGAAAAATTACAACAATAATAAACATTTCCACATAACCCCAAGAGAGATAAATATGTAAATAAGTACTTACAATAACCAGAATCCACCATGCAAAAGAATATATAAATATACCATCAAGATGACATAAAATATACCTTGGGAAAACCCTCCATGAGGAAAAAACCTAGCCTCTAAAAAATTCCACACTCAATGTATTATTCAGCAATAAAACTGGTGCAGTCATGGTAGGAGGGTTCACAGAATGAACTGTCTAGGCCGTGCAGCAAGAGTAAACACAATAGAAAAAACTCAAAGATATGAAACAAACACAGATTCAGTCATTCAATATATCATAGAATTCAAATACAAACTGGCTGGCATCATGCAGGCTTATAACTAGGGCTCAAAGGCTGGATTACAGAATATCAGAATATACGCAAGATATAGCTTTGAAGATCCTTCGTGCAAAATCCAAACTATGAACTTATGCTATTGATCATGATTTGATAACTACTTTCCTAAGGATCTATTCATCAATATATATCATCTCCGGAACAAGATATTCCTCTACATTGGCCAAGGAAGGTCACAAACTCCAATGAAGGTTGTAACATGTGTACGTGGATAGGTCAGACCTAAATGCATAGAACACTTCCACAAATGTGTGGAATGATGTGCGGATCTTGGGGAAGGTCGGCCATGAACCAAGGATCATTGAATGATGTGCAATTAAGCTCCACAAGTTGAGGAACGCTCCGCAAGTCTTCGCCTTCAGCTGATGTATGTGAGACTGTCAGGATGCTCTGTTCTAAGAAAATAGTTGATCTTCTATTAGCGATAACTTTCCGGTACTTGATCCAAATGCTCTAAATTATGAATATGATGTAGATGAATGAATCAAGATGCTAAGTCCAGCTCTGCAAGATATGAAATGCAACTGCAGTAGAATGCAGACCGAAATACAGAAACTGCTTCTAACTGAACTGCCTGAACTGAACTGGAAAATGAAACAAATTAAACTGCAAACAAATTGAAATGCAAATGTTTTTGGTTGATGCAAGATTGCTCTTGAACCAAGGATGCTCCTGCATCAGACATCCGAGGTTATTAAAAAAGTGAGTCCCTCACTTTGTTGGGGCTAGGGGAGAACCAAGACGGTCCACCTCAGCCTGAGAAGTCCATGATGAATCTTCTTTCGGTCTACCTTTCCACTTCATAAGATATTCTTTGTATTGTCTTCCTCTAGTGCTGCGCCCAACTCTGCTATCGAAAAAGTCTTCAATCTACTCTGGTGCTTTGTGTGGTAATTGCTTCTTTGGGCCTTCTTCCATGTTGTCACTGAACTCTGCTTCATGATACTGATATAAGTCTGCAATGTTAAAAATAGGTGATATACCCAATGTCTCTGGTAACTCTACGTCATATGCATTTCCTGAATCAAATTTTCTGAGTATCTTACAAGGTCCAAACTTCTTCATCTTCAACTTGTTATATGTCCAAACTGGAAATCTCTCTTTTCTCAAGTACACCATCACTTCATCTCCAAATTGAAATTCCTTATGTCTTCTCTTCTCATCTGCCTTTTCCTTATACTTACTGTTCATATCCTCCAAATGCTTCTTCACCTAATTATGCACTGTCTTCATGTGATCTGCAAATTCCTCTGCTTCTGCACTTCTCTTTTCTTCCATACCAATGTCTCTCATTTCGGCAACTCCTCTAAGATTTACTCCGGTAACAATCTCAAAAGGTGCTCTTCTGGTACTCCTATTTACTAAATTATTGTATGCAAACTCTGCTTGTGAAAGAATCAAATCCCAACTTCCTACCTTCTCTCCAACCAAACATCTCAACAAGTTTCCCAAACTCCTATTCACTACCTCTGTCTGTTCATCAGTCTGTGGATGAAATGTTGAACTGAACTTCAAATCTATCTTCATCTTCTTCCAAAGTGTCTTCCAAAAGTATCCAAGAAATCTGGTGTCTATGTCTGAAATTATACTCTTAGGTAATCCATGTAATCTCATGATCTCCTTAAAAAATAGGTCAGCTACATGCACTGCATCAGTTGTCTTCTTACAAGGTATGAAATGAGCCATCTTTGAAAATCTGTCCACCACTACAAATATTGAATTATGTCCTCTATGTGTCTTTAGCCAATCCCATTACAAAATCTATGCTTATGTCTTCCCAAGGTCTCTCTGGTATTGTCAAAGGCTTATATAATCCAGTGTTCCGACTACTCCCTTTTGCAACTTGACAAACTCTACAACTCTACACAAATTTCCTAACATCATTATGTATTTGAGGCCAAAAGTAATTTTCACTCACCAATGCTATTGTCTTGTCAATGCCAAAATGTCCTGCCAATCCACCACTATGCTTTTCCTTGATCAAGTTATCCCGCATTGAACTTCTAGGTATGCATAACTAATTTCCTTTGAACAACATATATTCTTGAATGAAATAATCCAACCACTTACTCCTATCTGTCATAGCAGGTTCCTTACATGCTCTCCAAGGTTCTACAAAATCAATGTCTCCCTCATACATGTTCTTCAATTCATCAAATCCCAACACTTCAACTCTCATCTCGGTCAACAAGTTTCTTCTTCTACTCAATGCATCAGCAACTTTGTTTGATTTTCCACTCCTATGCTTCAACACAAAAGTGTAACTCTGCATGAACTCTACCCATCTCATGTGTCTCCAATTTAACTTACCTTGGCTATTCAAATACTGTAAAGCTTGATGATCTATATACAACACAAATTCCTTAGGCAACAAATAATTTCTCCACTTCTTCAAGGCTTGAATTATGGCATAGAACTCTTGATCATAAACTGAATATCTTCTCCTAGCATTATTTAACTTCTCACTAAAATATGCTACAGGTCTACCTTCTTGACTTAACACTGCTCCAATCGCATTTCCACTTGCATCACAATCAACTTGAAATACCTTGTTATATGCTAAAACAGGTTGCTCTGTCACCTTTTGCTTCAATAGTTCAAAACACTTCTATGCTCCTGATGTCCACTTAAAATCTTTTCTATCACCTCTCATTCTCTCCTGTTGATGTGTAAAATTGCGTAGGTTCCAACACCAACATGGGAAGTTTCAGGAATGTGGGACTTGTTACCTGAAACAACCTCCAGATTTTAAAGAAGTTGGCTCTTCTTTATTTTAAATGGGTTTTGGGAAAAAGGGGTAGAAATTAATAGAAATAAAGATACAGTTAAAGCAAATCTATCTATGGCGCTGCGCCTGAATGATAAGTATCTCTCTCAACTTAAGTACAATGAAGCTATCCTCAAGATTCAATTACGTTAAAGAGCAAATGTTGCATGATTAACATAAATAGATGTAATGAATAAACTCAAAGGCTCACACATAGACAATTTACAATGACACAGAAAATATCAACCAAGGCACAGTACTCTGTCTTTCTCATTAATTTCCCGGCAATATAAGAGGCATAGATACATGCACAGTTACATTTACTTTCTGAATCAAGAATAACAAACTAAAGGCAAAATGATATTACTGGTCACAACAAAAGGTCTCAAACTCTCTTGAATCTCTGATAGAAAATATCTCTAGCCAAAAATTGTCTATCAATATGGATCCCCCTAGCGACTACCAATGTTACATATTTATAGCATAGGATCGGCTCTAGATTGTCTGCACAATCGAATCCCAACAATCTAACTGAAACTAGAGCTAAGTGGAAGTCTCTGACACTTGAAATCTTTTAGATCCACAAACAGTTACAATAACTGCAAGTCCATTGGCTATGGAAAAATATGTGGCACGTCTCCTTCTAATAAAGAACAGACACTTGGCGGCCTCTGCACTCATACTACTTGAAACTTCTTTACTTCTCGGGAGAAATAGGAAACTGACACATGGCAGCATCCGCAGCACTTAGAAACAAAGTGTGTCCTACTCCGCAATATTTACTTAATTATGTCTTTTACACTCGGGTGGCCCCCGCTTGTGACATCTGTCGCGATCCGCGGCTCTGAAAACTTAAAATCATATTAGAAATGGGACCCATGACTCTCTGCTTATTAGCTTTTAAAACAGGGACATGTGGCAGCGTCCGTAGCAACAGCTATCTGGTATGTGGCAGCTTCCGCAACCTTCTTGAAACATTACAAACCTTTTTGAAACTCATGCGGAGGCTGACACTTGGCGGGCTCCACATCACTGAAGAAGTATTATAACCGTTGGGACACAACTTTTACTTGGGTGCCGCATCAACCACGTGGCGTTCTCCGCATCATTAGCTTTTAAGACTGGCGACCTACCACCATTTATTACTTGCATTGAAGGATACAAAAACGGATACACGGAAGCTAACACTTGGCGAGCTCCGCGGTTATCATCAAATACACGTGGGTCCCTCCGCAGGCACTATGAAACTTTATAACTATGTCCTCGCTGATGACACGTGGGGTCTTCTGCTTTACTTGATACTCCATACTGGGGTCCACCCTTCTCCTTCACTTAACATTAAACATATAGAAACGAGCACGCGGAAACTGACACTTGGCGAGCTCCACAGCTACCATAAAAGACACATGGCCTTATCCGCACTCATGCTGAAACTTTATAGGGAGTGCCTCTACTGATGACACGTGGGGTCTTCCGCTAGACTGAGACTCAAAACTATATAGAAACATTTAATCCATGTGGCACAATCCGCTGCAAGGATATAACTTAGAAACAAAAGCAGCCCGAAACAGGTGCTCGACACTTGGCAAACTTTGCGGCATGGCAAAAAGAAAACCTATAGCAATAGTGACTAAAACCCTGGTAAAACCCTCGCGGCCATTCTCAAACACATAAATGAAACTTGCGGGCACGCTGAAAAACAAAATGTAGAGTTTTATACTCTACAGTTCTTGGCGACCAGAAGGGATTTTGAGCCTGCTCAAAAAGAACCCAAAACTTGGAAAAAAAAAATGTATATAAAATACAAGACAGGGTCATAAATTCTGCAAAGCTGTCTGATAGACGGACCATTCTGAATCAGAAAGCCCCTCCTTGCTCTGTAAATCCTAAAAGGCAAAATCAAGGCTTATAATGTCCTTGTGGGAGAAAGATTGCAAAATTTGAACCACAGCCTTCAATTGGAACTCAAGTTGGGCCATTGGAATCAAAACAGCCTCCACTTCCTACACTGATGAAGAATTAGTTAAACCTTGAAAAATTGATTGATCATTTTGCCTGGTTAACAGCAGAGTCTTAATCTCATCAATCATTAATACAGTATTATTGTCAAGGAATGGGGAAGGGAGACCCAATTGCACCAAATCTTCTATGTGTCTTTTCATGTCTTTGACTCCCTCTTTGACAACATCCAGAAACTCCTGGCAATTTGTAGCAGCTGAATTACAACTGAGAACTTCATTTACCCTCTTTGCTGCTACCATCCTATCACTGATCCCTGTTGCTAATAGGATTTCATCAGTTGTGTCATATAGTTTCTTCAGTAATAATTAAGAATCAAAGACTCTAAGGCAAACAGTAGATAAAGTGGCCTGAACTGAAGCTTCCACTTTCTTGCACAACTGTTGTGCATTTAACAGGAATGTTAATGAGGGCTTGAGCTGGATAATCTTCTCATAGATGCGTTTCCAAACTGAAACATATAGCTCTTTAACCAGGTTTAAAACTCCAGCATTCTTAGGCCTATTAGCCAACTCAAGTGTCAACTGTTTTGTCATTTGTTGCTCAGCTTGGAGCTGTGCCTGTATTGCAGCGGTAGCATTTTGCTCACTCAACAACTTATGTTGAGATTGTGTAGCCTGTTGCAATTTTTCTTGATATCTCTTCACTAATGTGGCCTTTTCCTGCCTCAAAACATTTACTACAGCTTTCTCTTGTGCTAGCTCCATTTTCAAAGAAGCATCTTGGGCCTGAGTGCCTGATGAATCTAACAGGAAACAGTGTTTTGTAACTGTTTATTGAGATTCTCTATTTCTTCATTCTTGGATTTCAACTCTGTAGCAAGGCTGCTACTATTTGTCTTCTCGTGTACCAAGTCTTTTTCAACCTTCTGCAGCTTCTTTGACACTTTCAAATAATCAGTTGCTACAGCAGAAGTGGTTTCATTTAGTAGCTCGACTCTATCTTATGGTCTGAATAGTGACATGTCCATGGCCACTGCATTCATTGCATAGTCCTGAGGTTGCATCTGCTCGTTCAGCTTCACCACATTTGGGGACAAATGTGTAATAGTCAACTACTGTTGGATTGGGTCAAAGAGCGACCTCATATGTGGAACTACTAGGCTCTTATTTTCTTTCCTTCTTTTCTTGTCCATCCGGGCTTCTCTAGCCTTCTTAGCAGTATTTGCTTGAGCTTGGAAAGTGGGGAGAGAAGCAATATACCCTCCAGCAAAGGGGTAACCTTGAGGTAAACCATAAGGAATAGTCAAATGTTGGCTAGGATCAATTTGGGGAGTGATTCTGTTTGGAACAGAGGGGGAAAACAATGGCAATGAGGTGGCCTGCGAAGACATGCCCTAAGGATTAGGAAGTGGGGCAAGTGTAGATATAGGCACAATAGAGGTGGCAGGGGATACTAATGTTTGGCTAGTTGTGATTGCCACCCCTATGGTAGAAGAAAAAGACTGAGAGGAAAAAGGAGAAGAAATAGTTACCTGAGGAGTAGCAGATGTGGCTGGTGGTTGCTGTTGTGATGGCTCTGCCTCTTCATCTGACTCTGGTGGCAGGTTTAGTTTTCTATGCTTCCTTGGCCTTTCCTCTGCTTGCTCTTATGATTCCTTCTCTACCACATTGACCACTACTGATGGTGGTAATGATACAAAACTTGAGGCCCCAGTGGCTGAACCTGATGGAGTTCCTCTGGGTGGTGATGACACCACACTCTTCTATTTTTCTAAGGCATTGAGTGATTGGGGCCAGGTTGACATAGGGAGAGCAGTAGAGGCTTGTCCTATTGCTTGCATTGTATGAGTTGATTCTGCTTCCCCTTCTGACTCTCCACCCCGTGTTTGAAAATTGCTTGTATCAGGGCTAGAGACTGGTGACGAATGCCATTCATCCCAGATTGCCTCCCATCTTTCATCAGTATCAACATTGCCAAAAGAGTGAGTTAACTCAGAAATTTCCTGCCTGTATTTCCAATAGGCCTTTATTTTCATTGGTTGGCATTCCTTGCCTTTTGACAAAGCTTTCTTCAATCCAGAACCCATTCTGACTTTTGGGTCATAGGCCCTTTTTTTAACATAAAAGGTTTCCCATGGCCTGGGACCCTCAAAAGGTAGATCTGTTAATTCCGCATACAGGTCAGGGGTGTCTTCTTTAGGGTTTCTTCTATCCTCCCAAAAAGAGCAACCCTCATGCATGATTTTAGCTCCAACCTTGTTGCTTTTAACCCATGAGGCTATGAAACTGGTTGGGTCATATTTCCATTTGTCCTCAATAATAAAGAAACCCAAAGCAGCAAGCTTCCTTAGCAACAGGTGCTTTGCGTCCTTAACTTCTAGGGCCATATTCTTTCTAATCCATGAAATATCATACATTTTCTTTTTCTTCCTCTTGGTGCCATACTCATTATCAACCACAAACACTTGCCGGGTTACTTCTAGAAACACTACCCTAGGGGTCAAAATTTTGGGGAGCAGCATAGCTTCCTCATTGAAACCATGGACCCTAATGATAGTAGTTTGGGCCCCAAAGAAATAGTCACACGAGATGGGGGAATTGGTCATGAAACCTCTGATGCTAGGTGTCAACCTATTTTCTATAGGTTCAGGGCTCAAATGGCAAAAGGCAGGGGCAACAAAAAGTTCCCAGAGTTCATAAGGATCCGACGCCTCAGATAATACATGTGTCCATGTGGACATAGGGATAGTTCTATTTTGTCCAAAATCTAGGTCATACATATTCAGTTGCATGCTTTGTGCAAAAATACCATAATTTTGATATAACATTAAATGAAACAGGTAAGCGGAATACCTGAAAACTACTTTAGATTTGAAATTGAAGAGTTGATCAGCAATGGAATAAGCAATTTGTTCAGCAAAATCGAGTCAGAATTCTTGTGACTTATCCACAATCTTCAATCTGAATAAAATGGCAATTTGCCAGTCGTAGACTGTGATATCTTCCTTCATTCCAAAGATGAAACCCATCATAGATAGTGCCTCTTGACTGGCCTGAGTGAATTGTGCCCTTCCTGTAGGTAATGTGGGCATCTGTGTGTTCTCCTTTGGCAACTACAACTCTGAATTGAGAAACCTAAGCTGATTGTTGACATTCGACCACGTCTTTTACATTTTGGCAATAGTGGGGAATGTGGTCGTTCAATCGTGGTACAGGGCCAACATGTCTCTTATGGCCTTAGGTGTAATTTGTATCATGAAGGGGCCCTGTTGAATGGTGCATGAAGGCGCATGAAATAGTTCCGCACACAAATCAATTAGGTCAGGACATGAATGCACACTTGGGACTATGTATTGTGACAACCGTGAAGTCCAAATCCTCATCTCGAAAGTTTTAGACTCCCCCTTCTTTGCCTTCTGAATGCATCTCTGGTGTGCTCCTTCTTGGAGAGCCTTGGTGGATTTTTGAAGGGGCGGGTCTAAGACATTATCTGTAAAATCTTTAACCTTTTCTGGGTCAACAGAAAGACACACCTCAGGAACCCTTGTCCTTGGATAGG
Source organism: Cunninghamia lanceolata (assembly GCA_027924645.1). Taxonomy (NCBI): domain Eukaryota; kingdom Viridiplantae; phylum Streptophyta; class Pinopsida; order Cupressales; family Cupressaceae; genus Cunninghamia; species Cunninghamia lanceolata. The sequence goes on along the minus strand of BSBN01001466.1, from coordinate 14,803,434 downwards.
TTCTCTTGGGCTGTGCAGGCGCTGAGGCGTACGATTTGCTGTTTAGAAGCCTGTCTATTGATTCATATACTCTAAGTCCCTCTGAAGAAGACTGTGCTTCGGCTATAGTTGTGTCTGCGGAGAAAATGTAAGAAACTTTGACACAAACAACAACTGCGAGGGAGAAATGATACTCAGCTATGGCGATTGCTAGGGATTAGAGGCAATAGTGATTCGCAGCAAAGAAAAAGAAACAAATAAAAGCCACAGTTAGGATTTGTTATTAATTTAATGAGGCTTTTAATAACACATTGAGTCTCATAAATGGTATTTACGCCGAGGAAACTGTTAGTGTATCTTTCGAAATCTCCATGGAAAGGAGTGTCAGAGGCATTATGAGAGTGGCTGCGAAAGTGTACTTTCAAGGATTTTGGGGAATAGAGACAACCTTAATGAATGCGAGCTTTTCGAAAAAGAGAAGAGGCTTGCGCTGCTGCCACATGTTCACATAACACTTATTTAAAAGGAAAGCGGGAAAAAGAAGCAGGAAAACAATAAAGAAACTAACTAACTATAGTACATAGGAGACACTGCTTAATTAAAATGTTTCAGATAGATCCCGTTCACAAGAATCTCTTCAGGTTCACCTTCCATGGTCTCAAGCTCAAATGAATTTTGCTGTTTACAAGAACGAATCTTATAAGGAGAGGTCCATAGTGATTCAAATTTGTTGTGTCTACCGGGCTTGGCAGCTCTCTCATCCCATTTAAGCACTATTGAGCCAACTTTGAAATGGGGATTTGAAGTCTTCTTGTCAAAATAGTGTTTGATTATTTTCTAGTGTTTCATCAATGACTCGTGCTTTTTCTCTTTTTTCTTCTACTTCCAAAAATTTAGCAAGTCTGACTTGCATTGGGCCATTTTCCTCAATCTCAATTTGTTTCAATAATTACAGAGCAGGAATCTCTAGGCTTAGTGGCATTACAGCTGGCTTACCATAGACCAATTCATATGGGGACATCTTTGTTACTTGCTTAGGTGTAATTCTATCAGCCCACAGTGCAATATTGAGCAATTTGTGCCACTCTCTTTGATAATTGGTTCCAATCCTCTTAATGAGTTTGATTAGGTTTTTGTTAGTAGACTCTGCGAGACCATTACCCTGAGGGTAATAATTTGAAGAGGTTTTCAAATAAATTCCATACCTTACTAGAAACTCTAATATCTTCGTTCCCAAAAATACCTTAGCATTATCTGATATGATGGTACGAGGAGGGCCAAAACGAGCAGTAATGCTTTCCAGAAAGTCCAGTATTACCCTTTTTGTTGCTTCCTTGAGTGGCACTGCTTCACTCCATCTGGTAAAGTAATCAGTGGCTGTAAGGATCCATTTGTGTCCCATATTTGACATTGGATTGATCACACCAATGAAATCAAGACCCCATTGGGCAAAGGGCTCGTCTATAATTATGGGGCTTAGGGGCATTGTTGCATTTCTTCTTTTTCCTGTATAGAACTAACAGGCTTGACACTCTTTGACCAATTGATAACAGTCTGTAAATGAAGTGGGCCAGAAGTATCCTGCTTGAGTTATTTTTATTGTAGTGGTCCTTGCTGAAAAGTGTCCCCCTAAGACTCCATGATGCAGTTCATGTAATATTCTTTGGGCTTCATCTTTCTCTATGCATCTTAAAAGTATGCCATCAGTATTTCTTCTGAAAAGAACATGGTCAATTAATACAAAGTAGGACCCTTGCTGTCTATAATACCTTCTCTTTTTGTGGGAGAGCCCATTTGGGAAAATCCCATGTTTCATAAACTGAATCCTATTTGTGACCTAGGAATTCTGATCAATCTCTTGGATTCTCAACACATTCTCACTTTCTGTTTCTATAGTCACCATTTTTTCCATGTCTTGGGCCATATATTGGCACAATCCTTTGCCTCTACCTAGCTTAATGGGTTTGACTTCCACATCATATTGGAGAATCTTTGTTATCCGGTTTGCTCTTTTCTCAGTGATCTCACCTTCCATAATGTATTTCCTCACACTAGGATGAGCCACTAATATCAGAATCTTATTCCCTGTGACCATGTGTCTAAATTTCTTGAGGGCTTTTACCATGGCATATGCTTGTTTCTCCACAAAATTATATCTGGCCTCATATTCCCTAAGAGTCATAGAGAAAAAGGCTATTGGATGTTCTTCTTTTTGCTGATCATCTTTCTGAGTTAAGACAGCAGCAACACTGAACTCACCTCCATACACATACATTATAAAAGACTTAGAGAAGTCTAGGTTTCTCAGTATTGGGGCTGTTGAAATTGCTTTCTTGACCTCCTCAAAAGCATGTCTGCCCTCTGTAGTCCACTTGAAAACTAGGTCCTTCTTTAGCAATAGTGTCATAGGTCTAATCAGTCCTGCAAAGTCAGTTATGAACCGGCTAACAAAATTGATCTTTCCCAGGAAGGACTGAACAGCCTTCTTATTGACTGGCAGAGACAAGTTCGTTATGGTAGTGACTCTTTCTGGATCAATAGACAGTCCTTCTTTTGACACTATATGCCCTAACAGTTTGCCCTGAGGTACTGCAAAAATACACTTCTTGGGGTTCAGGGATATTCCAAACTCTTGACATTTCTTAAAGATAGCCTTTAAATGATCAACAACATTTTTAGAGAAAATAGTGAGGTCATCGAGATAAATCAGAATGATTTTGTTTATGAGCTCCCCAAATGCTACATCCATTGCTCTTTGAAAAGTGGCTCCAACATTTGAAAGGCCAAATGGCATCTTGGCATATGCAAATGTTCCCCATTTTGTAGTAAATGCGGTCTTATGTTGGTCTTCATCAGCCAACCAAATCTTATTGTATCCAGAGAAACCATCTAGCAAGGAAAATCTCTCTGATCCAGCCACAGTCTAGAGAATTTGTTCCATAGAGGGCAGGGGATAATGATCTTTCAAGGATGCTCTGTTCAGATCCCTGAAGTCTACACAGAGCCTTATATCACCATTCTTTTTCCTGACTGGCACTAGATTGGATACCCAGGTTGAGTGTTTGATTAGAAAAATTATTTTTGATTCTAAGAGCTTTTGTAACTCATCCACCATTAGAGGTTCAATCCTTGGATTCATTGGCCTTTGCTTCAGTCTGACTGGTTTAGATCCTTCAGTCAACTCTATGGTGTGCTGAATGATGTCTCTGTTATAACCATGAACGTCTTCATAGGTCCAGGCAATCACTCTATCATATATTTCACACAAGTCAATTAGTCTTTCCTTTTCCTCTGGGGTTGTGGAATTTCCAATTTTCAACTTCCTTCCTTCACTGATCTGGATTTCAGAATAATCTGCTTTATTTGCTTGAAACCTCTTTTTCTCTAAGCTTACATCCTCTCGGTCAAATAAGTTTTCTAAGGTAATCAGTCCTTTAGGAAGCTTATTGGACTTTAATTGAATAATTTGGTCTCCATATGCTTCTTCAATCTTAGGGTGTAACTGATTAGTAAATTCTCCTGATTGTTGCAAAAATGAGAGGACTTGGAAATCATTTTCAAAAACCTGCCAATTTTGGTCATTGTCTGGGATAGTTGGTCTCACTATAATTTTAACTGACTCATTGTTAACTAGTAGATCAGTTGTTGGATCAAACTGGGAACCAACTTGTGCCATTCTATCTGCCTCAGAATTTTGGACTCTAGGGACTACCTCAATATTGAAGGCTTCAAAATCATCTATTAAGTCCCAAATCCTGTGTCTATAGGATCTCATCCTTACATTTTTGGCTACTGCCTTTTCTCTGATTTGTTTCACCACAAGTTCTGAATCTCCTTTCACCATCAGATTCTTTACTCCCTTTTTCTTGGCTAACATGAGTCCATGCACCAAGGATTCATACTCAACATCATTATTAGTGCAGGCAAATTGAAAACGGATGGCCCTTAAAATTTTCTCACCATTTGGGGCAGTAAGGCAAATTCCTGCTCCAGCACCGTTTTTACTTCTAGCCCCATCAAAATTTAGAGTCCAAATTTCTGAGTCCTTTATAGATTCTTGAGTCTGTGGTGTTTCTTCCCTTAAGACATTTGGGATTTCATGGTCTTCATAAAAAATGACATAAGTGCCTAAACCAGTAGAGTCATAATTTCCATAGGGATCACTTTGCATCATAGTCAATAACTGGTTATTTTCCTCTCCTTGTTGGTCATATTCAGTCCAGTCTCCTAACTCTTCAACAAAAATTCTTTCTTCTTTATTCAGCATAGCATGGGTTGCCTCTAATTTTGGGGTCGATTCATTTGTGATATGATCTTTAGATAATGACTCAGACAGTATTTTCATTTTTGTCCCATATTTGGTTCTTAGAATGAGGTGTGCCCAATCTAGTGACATGTAACCACCTATCTTTGCTGTAAAATCTCTGGATAGACATAGACCAAATATAGGAGGAATATCTATGACTACCACATCTTGATTCACCATTATATTAGGGCAAGTATATAACTGCAATGGGAGCTATTTAATTTTCCCTATTGTTTGCAATGATTTCCCATCCAACTGCATAACTCCTCTAGTAAGTGGCTCATACTTTATCTTTAAAGCATCTACTATTTGTTTTGGCATTACTGTAGTACTGGCCCCAAAGTCTATCATTGCATTATGTAACAGTTTCTTCCCAACTATCAAAGTCAAATAAAAGGGCTCTGGTTTGGATTTACCTACCTCAAGTACATTGTTCAACAGGGCTGTTGTCTGCAGAGGTACAGTATCTTTGAGCTGCAGCTTTTCTTTATCAGCGGGTCCTTCTTTGGCACCATTATGTTTAGGCACTTCTTAGCCTTGCAGAGCTTCTTGCAACAATGTCTTCTGCTCAGGAATAGCTAACATGTCCCATATTGACACATTTGCTGGGGTTCTTTTTAGCTGATCCACCACATTCACAGGTCCTAACGCTTGGGCTTTTGAGTAATAAGGATACCTTGCTTTTTCTTGAACTTGTCTAGAGGCTACTTGATTCTGCACAGGCTGGGGCATTTCTTGTCTAGCAGTTGTGTTTTGATGACCTTGAAATGGAGGGGCCCCCATGATTTCATTATTTGTGACTTCAGGTTGTTCCATCATTCTCCTCTTGGCTCTGGTATAGTAATCTAATTGTACCAATGGCTTCTTGGAAGTAGATGCTTCATTCATGAACACTGAATCTTCTTCCTCAATCCATGAAAATAAAGCATGTTCAGGGGCTATTTCCTCTTCTTGTTGTAGAGACATTCCTTGCATTTGAGCCACCAGGACTGCATTTTGTATACCAGGAGACTGATAGGGTTGAGTGTTAGAAGTTGCAAATTGTCCTTCTACTCCTCTCTGCTCTGCTATCTTTTGCTGCAAATTACCTCTAGAGCAGTCTCTAGGCATATGAGCATTGTTACAAGGGAAACACCATGCATTGGTGCCATCTGCATAATTATTTTGCCCTGGAACAATCTTCCTGTTGGGATTAGGAGGAATGGTCTGTAAAGGTGTAGGGACTGCAACCAACTGGTTAGATGGCTGAGGGTTAGCTTGCCTTTGGGAACCTTGATACTAATTTGGCTAAAAGGGAGGTCTATTTCCTTGATAACTTTGATATTGGGGCTTTGGATAAGGATTCTGTTGTCTCTTTAGATTGATTATCTCATTTGAAAAGGTTCTTAAAATGTTCCTGACATCATCCATTTCAGATGATTGAACAGGGGGAGTTACTTTAGCAGGTCGCTAAGGAAAAGAATACATGGACACAGGTGGGGTCGTAGGATTAGGAGCTTCTTGAGGCAATGGCAAGGTAATTTCTGGGAACATGGGCATAGGAGGCCTTGGGGGCAACTTTCCAACATCTATTAAGTTGTTTTCAACCTTGATTGCATACTCATAAGCTTCTGGTAGTGTCTGACCTCGAAGGGACTGGATCATCACTGATATATCTGAATTCAAAGCTTTAAGGTAAAATACAATAGCCATACCTGGTAATGGTCTTGCTGTAGCAGGAATTCTCTCCAAGTCTTTTGAAATCTTGAATTGAAGTTAGTCATTGCTTCTTGTGGTGCCCTCTTAATAGTGATCAATTGTTGCAGCAAAGAAGATTTATCACCCTTCTCTTTAAATCTTGTAAAGAAGGCATCACCCAACTGATCCCATGTAGATATTGTGTTTGGGGTCAAAAATCTATACCAGTCCAGAGCCTTTCCCTTGAAAGAAGCTGCTAACAATCTTATGGCCACATTCTGTTGAGTGATCACATGTATTGCACAGACATCAGATACATCTTGCAGATGCTCCTCAGGTGTCTTGAAATCTTCCCCACTGAATTTAGGCAGAGCCTTCAGAGCATTAGCTAGGATAGGATCCCAAGTGGCTAGTGGTATTGGGAGAATCAGAGGACTGCCAGTGTTCCAATTTGCATAATTTCTTGGGGCTACAGGTGCTCCCATATTTGCTCTTGGTACTGCTGCAAACTGATTAACTTTTCTCCTTGGATTAGCTATCAGTGGTGGCAAAAGACTCCTTGGATTAGCAGCAGATTGAGCTCTTGTTACAGGTCCATAGTTCTGACTTCCTGTGGCTTTCTGGTTCATGCAATCTTGATAGAATCTTCAAAAATTGGTCCCACCGAGCATGCCAAAAACTGTTGATGTGTAAAATTGTGCAGGTTCCAACACCAACATGGGAAGTTTCAGGAATGTGGGACTTGTTACCTGAAACAACCTCCAGATTTTAAAGAAGCTGGCTCTTCTTTATTTTAAATGGGTTTTGGGAAAAAGGGGTAGAAATTAACAGAAATAAAGATACAGCTAAAGCAAATCTATCTATGGTGATGCGCCTGAATGATAAGTATCTCTCTTAACTTAAGCAAAATGAAGCTATCCTCAAGATTCAGTTACGTTAAAGAGCGAATGTTGCATGATTAACATAAACAGATGAAATGAATAAACTCAAAGGCTCACACACAGACAATTTACAATGACACAGAAAATATCAACCAAGGCACAGAACTATGTCTTTCTCATTAATTTCCTAGTAATATAAGAGGCCCAGATACATGCACAGTTACATTTACTTTCTGAATCAAGAATAACAAACTAAAGGCAAAATGATATTACTGGTCATAGCAAAAGGTCTCAAACTCTCTTGAATCTCTAATAGAAAATATCTCTAGTCAAAAATTGTCTATCAATATCGATCCCCCTGGCGACTACCAATGTTACATATTTATAGCACAGGATTGGCTCTAGATTGTCTGCACAATCGAATCCCAACGGTCTAACTAAAACTAGAGCTAACTGGAAGTCTTTGACACTTGAAATCTTTTAGATCTGCAAACAGTTACAATAATTGCAAGTCCATTGGCTGTGGCAAAATATGTGGCACGTCTCCTTCTAATAAAGAACAGACACTTGGCGGCCTCTGCACTCATACTACTTGAAACTTCTTTACTTCTCAGGAGAAACAGGAAACTGACACATGGCAGCGTCTGCAGCACTTAGAAACAAAATGTGTCCTACTCCGCAATATTTACTTAACTATGTCTTTTACACTCGGGTGGCCCCTGCCTATGACATCTGTCGCGATCCGCAGCTCTGAAAACTTAAAATCATATTAGAAATGGGACCCATGACCCTCCGCTTATTAGCTTTTAAAACAGGGACAGGTGACAGCGTCCGCAGCAACAGCTATCTGGTACGTGGCGGCTTCCGTAGCCTTCTTGAAACATTACAAACCTTTTTGAAACTCATGCGGAGGCTGACACTTGGTGGGCTCCACATCACCGAAGAAATATTATAACCATTGGGACACAATTTTTACTTGGGTGCCGCATCAACCACGTGGCGTTCTCTGCATCATTACTGTGATGTACCACCATTTATTACTTGCATCGAAGGATACAAAAATGGATACGCGGAAGCTGACACTTGGCAAGCTCTGCGGTTATCATCAAATACACGTGGCTCCCTCCACAGGCACTATGAAACTTTATAACTGTGTCCCCGCTGATGACACGTGGGGTCTTCCGCTTTACTTGATACTCCATACTGGGGTCCACCCTTCTCCTTCACTTAACATTAAACTCCACCCTTCTCCTTCACTTAACATTAAACATATAGAAACAAGCACGAGGAAACTGACACTTGGCGAGCTCCGCAGCTACCATAAAAGACACATGGCCTTATCTGCGCTCATGCTGAAACTTTATAGGGAGTGCCTCTACTGATGACACGTGGGGTCTTCCGCTAGACTGAGACTCAAAACTATATAGAAACATGTAATCCACGTGGCACGATCCGCTGCAAGGATATAACTTAGAAACAAAAGTGGCCCGAAACAGGTGCTTGACACTTGGCAAACTCCGCGGCACGGCAAAAAGAAAACCTATAGCAATAGTGACTGAAACCCTGGTAAAACCCTCGTGGCCATTCTCAGACACATAACTGAAACTTGTGGGCACGCTGAAAAACAAAATGTAGAGTTTTATACTCTACATCTGCATCATAGGGTTACATATTGAACTGAAATTTCTGATGAACTTCCGGTAGAAACTAGCCAATCCGTGAAATGATCTAACCTCTCCAATGCTTTCCGGTGTAGGCCAGTCAACAATTGCTCTCACTTTCTTAGGGTCCATCTTCAATCCTTCCGTGGAAATCACAAATCCCAAATACACTAGTTCTTCCTTCATGAAACTACACTTCTTGATGTTTATCAGCAATTTCTCTTCTCTCAACCTCTGTAAAACTTGTCTAAGGTGCCACAAATGTTCTTCTATTGTCTTACTAAAAATCAGAATGTCATCCAAATATACAATCACAAACTTACCCAAGAATTTCTTCAAGACTTCATTCATCAATCTCATAAAAGTACTCGGTGCATTTGTCAATCCAAAAGGCATCACTAACCACTCATACAGTCCTTCATTTGTCTTAAAAGTAGTCTTCCATTCATCTCCTTCTCTGATTCTGATTTGATGGTATCCACTCTTTAAGTCTATCTTGGTAAAATATTTTGCTCCACTCAAACAATCCATAATATCATCCATCCTAGGTAAAGGAAATCTATACTTAACCATGATCTTGTTTATTGCTCTAAAGTCAGTACATATTCTCCATTATCCATCTTCTTAGGTGCTAACACTACAGGTACTGCACAAGGACTCAATCTTTCTTTGATCAAACCTTTCCTCAGCAACTCTTGTATATATCTATTCAATTCTTCATTCTTTGTCGGTGTCACTCAGTGTGCTGCTTTTTTAGGCAAACTTGCTCCAGGTATAAGATCCATGTGATGACTGATACTCCTTATAGGTGGCAATCATTCAGGCACATTATCTGATATGATATCTTCAGACTCTGTCAGCAACTCTTTTATCTCCTCCGATTGTTCTCCTCTTAGTCTGCTTCTTCAATGTTTTAGGAATCAAAGCATAACACATATTCTCATGTCTCAAACCATCCAGAAATTTTCTTCCATCTACCAAACAGATTCTAGCATTCCCACATACTTCATTCTTAGGATCATCTTCCAAAGGAATCAAAGTAATTCTCTTTCCATTTTCTATTATAGTGTATGTATTCTTTCTCCCATCATGTATAGCTTTTCTATCATACTGCCAAGGTCTACCCAACAAGATATGACATACATCCATAGGCATAATATCACACAAGACTTCATCATGATAAGATCCAATATGAAATTTCACCAAACATTGTTCACTCACCAGTACCTTATGATAATCCTGAATCCATGCTATCTGATAGGGTTTAGGGTGTTTTGAAGTCTTTCCAACTTCATCTTAGTCACCATCTCCTCTGAAACTAGATTATCTGAACTACCACTATCAATCACAACTTTACAACACTTACCTCCTGATTTGCATCTGGTTCTGAACAGACTTTTCCTCTGCGGTGGTTCCTCATTTGTTTCTACTTGAAATAGTGTTCTCCTCATCACAAGTGATTCTCCTTTCTCTGGTTTACTAACAAAACTAGGTGATCCAACAGGTTCTTCCACATAGGCTGCTCTTCCATTGTTCTCTGTTCTCTTGCTTGTACTCCCTTGATTACATTCAGATGTTCTATGTCCTTCACCTCTACACTTGAAACAAGTACCTCTGAATGTTCTCTTATCAAATCCTCTTCCTTCTCTTCTATATCCTTCATTCTAGTATGCACTAGGGTTTCCACTTCGGTAAAAAAATTTGTCATCTCTCTGGTAAGCATTGTTATTTCTGTCCTCCTTGAATGTGTTTGTCAAACTTGTTCTGCTCTACAAACGATCTCTCACATCCAAAAAATGCTTTACCTTTCTAAAATTTACCTCCCCTACTTCTATGTCTCTAATCGTGTCTCTTATTCATCTTCTCTTCCACTTTCAGGGCAAACTAATATGCTTCCTCCAAAGATGCCATCCTCATTAAACTTAGCTCTTCTCGAATGTTCAACCTCAGTCCATTGATGTATCTAGCCACCTTCTCCTTGCTTGCTTCACTATGTCCTGTCCTTATAATCATCTTATGAAATTCTTCAGTATACTCTTTCACAGATTTCTCCTTTTGTCATAGGTTTTGCAATCTTTTCAATAGTTCCAACTCATAGTCAGCAAGTATAAACTCATTCTTCAATTTTGTCACCATCCTATCCCATTTTGTAATTTTTTCTTTTTCTCTTCTATTTCTATCCAACTGAACTTCTTTCCACCATATAGTAGCATGTCCTTTCAACTTTGTCTTTGCAAATTTCACCTTCTTCGAATCTTCAATTTCTTCATATTCAAAGTATTCTTCCATGTCATTTATCCAGTCAATCGATTCTTCGGGGTTCAAATTCCCAGTATAGTTCGGCACATCAACTCTAGGTCTCTTCCCGATCTTTGAAATAGCTCACAACATCTTTACTTGATCTAATTCTTCTTCTTCATCACCTCCTAGGGTTTCACCAATTTGTTCAATAGATTGAAATTCCTCTTCATCATCACTTTCAACATTAGGTCTTGGTGTTAATCCTCTTTGCCTATCTTCCTCAATAGCATCTAATCAAATTTGCATTGTTTTCATCATTTCCATCATTTCATCCATTCTACCAGCCATCGTTCCAACGACAACAACTCTCCTTAGCAGCATTCTTCCTAGGATTAAGTGCAAACTGCCTCAAGTTCGGTGATCAGGCTACAAGGTCACAACTGCCTCACAATCGACGATCGGTTGCGACACAAGTAACCTACCTCGGATTGACGATTTGTCCACAACAAGATCTCACGGAATACCCTCGCCAATTTTGCTCAATTCGCTCCCAAGGATTCAAACTTTCACTTTGATACCACTTGGTGTAATCACGGTAGGAGGGTTCACAAAATGAACTGTCTAGGCCGTGCACAAGAGTAAACACAACGGAAACAACTCAAAGATATGAAACAAACACAGATTCAGTCATTCAGTATATCATAGAATTCAAATACAAATTGGTCGACATCATGCGGGCTTACAACTGGGGCTCAAAGGCTGGATTACAAAATATCAGAATATATGCAAGATATAGCTTTGAAGCTCCTTGACGCAAAATCCAAACTATGAACTTATGCTATTGATCATGACTTGATAACTACTTTCCTAAGGATCTATTCATCAATATATATCATCTCCGAAACAAGAGATTCCTCTGCGTCGGCCAAGGAAGGTCACAAACTCCAATGAAGATTGTAACATGTGTATGCGGATAGGTCAAACCTAAATGCATAGAACACTTCTGCAAATGTGTGGAATGATGTGCAAATCTCGGGGAAGGTCAGCCACGAACCAAGTATCATTAAATGATGTGCAATTAAGTTCCGCAAGTCTTCACCTTCAGCTGATGTATCTGAGACTGTCAGGATGCTCTATTATGAGAAAATAATTGATCTTCTATTAGCGATAACTTTCCAGTACTTGATCCAAATGCTCTAAATTCTGAATATGATGTAGATGAATGAATCGAGATGCTAAGTCCATCTCTGCAAGATATGAAATGCAACTGTGGTAGAATGTGGACCGAAATACAAAAACTGCTTCTAACTGAACTGGAAAATGAAACAAATTGAATTGCAAACAAACTAAAATGCAAATGTTTTTGGTTGATGCAAGATTGTTCTTGAACCAGGGATGCTCCTGCATTAAAAACATTACAATACACTTATACATCCTCCATGAACACTTTGGAAACATCAAGCTCCTCTAATGCATTCTCCATGTGTCCAAGCATAATGGGTAACCATGCAACCACACATCCCATGCCATGCTTCATATATGCACTTTTCAAGAGAGTTCAATACAAATGACAACCAACCTCAACCACTAAACATGTGCTTGCTTTTATAGATTCAAGCTCACACAAAACCGCTACTAGTATTAGTTAAACCATGTGTCTCAAAACCATGAGTTCACATAACCATTGACCGCAAAATTAAATATTTATCACAAATGGTAAATATTTGTCCTATGTCTTCCACACGTAAAATACCTAATCAATTTTACAATACAACTTTACAAGTGGTCCCAAATAAATATTTAATGTGGCTAAACACATCTCCTAAAATGCACCATGAATAAATATTGATTTTACATAATTAAAATATTGGTGCAAGGTGTACAATACCCTTTTTGCTAACATATTGAACACATAGACTCTACCTTAATATGTGACGAAGAAGGTAAAAAATCTTATGAACTAGTGAGAAACAATGATAGGTTAAACATCCACAAAACCTGAGATGCTTACAATATGGTGAGTCACCATAGATTGTCAACTTGTGATTTCTAGAAAACTTGTTCTCGAGTATATTGCCAAGTATGCATCAAAGGATGAGAGGAAATTAAAAAAATTATGTAGAGATGTTAACAAGAATATCAAGTGTAGAAAAATGTGAAGATAAAGAGTTGATAGCATGTCACAATTTCATGACATAGATTGTTACGAATCATGATATAGGAGCACAAGAAACATGCCATATGTTACAAAAATTACCTCTTGTAGCTTGTAGTTGAGACTTCATATCACTGAATGTTGGTAGAAAAGTGTTGCAATGTATAACAAGAAAGGTGGAAGAATGTGAATTGGCAACTACTTACATAAACTCCTATACACAATGTCCTTTCAAACAAATTTCCCTAATAGAATCAGCATAAATCTTTTCATTTTGTTCTCATCGCAAAGGAAGAAAATGGCAGAAGAAAAAAGAAAATACAATTGTTCATGTATTTCCTTACTTCCATAATATTCCAATGGAAGACTTCAAGCATTTTGAAAGCTTTTGTTGGAGTGAGCTTCTCTTATACAAACCTTTCTAACACAGAAATAGATATAGGCCTTATAAAATAAAAAATCATAGCAAATTGGAAACACATGGATGCAAACAAATACTATCCTTGGCACATTGATTGCATAACACAAATGGAGCATGTTGATGAAGAAAACAATGATGATGTTGAGGGAACATTGACCCAGGAAACCACCATCCTATATGAGTGGGAATTGCTATCACAAATGGGTCTAACCAATAAGTTAACCTAAATGAGTTAGTTTATACTTGGTAAATGAGACTTTGACATCAACAATGCGTGGGATGGACACGATGTGCCCTCAAATTTACATGATAGTGCCCTTCAATTCATAACCATAAGTAAGTCATGCATGCAACATGCTTACTTTTCCTCATCATCCACTAAACCAAGCTACCAACTAGCACCAAAGCAAGAACTTGCACTAAGCACCATTATGCAACACTATAGGGACCAGCACTTGAAACAACCTTTATGTATGATCATTTAAGGAACAATGGGAATTGGAAAATCATACTTAATTGATTGCATCAAGGACACACTTAACAATTTGAACTCAAACAAGAAAAGCTTTCTACTCACACTTGCCCCTATAGGAGTGGCTACTTACAACATACGTGCCTCCACAATCCATGTAGGTCTTAGAATTCCATTAAGAGAAATGAAACCATTACAAGAATAGGGTCTTACACTATTCCAAGAAGAAATGCATAACATCGAATACATCCTCATAAACAAGATGAGTTTCATAGGTCCAAAATTGTTACTAAAAATAGGCAACCGCTTGCATGAGGCATTTCCCCACCAACAACACCAATGCTTTGGCTGTATCCATTATTCTTATTGGCGACCTTGCACAACTTCCACTTGTCATAGATAAACCCATTTATGAATCACACTCAACTACAAGGATGCTATGGGAAAAATTTGTCGAAATTGTCACATTGGAAATAATATTCTGTCAAGAAGGTGATAGTCAAGCCCAATGTTTTTTGTACCATATTACAAAACATATGCGATTCAAAACCAATGTAGCATGATTAGGAAACACTAATAAACCACATGAATAAATCACTAAGTTTAATAGAACAAGAAGAATTAAACCTCTCCATGCATTTATTTGCCACCAACAACTTGGTCATGCTATATAATAGAAAGATGTTGAAGCTACTAAATCTTCTTGTGGCACTTAGTGTAGCACAAAATACACATTGAAAATTGAACAATGATACTGACAATGACCATCTCCAACAAGAGGTGCTCATGTGCATAGGAGAAAGGGTAATGCTAACAACAAACTTATAGATTGAAGCTAGCCTCATAAATGAATCATTGGGAGAATTCAAAGCTATTGTTTACGATGTCAACTCCAAACACCCAAACTCACCAATGTACCTCATAGTTTAATTTGATAACTATAATCTAGCCCAAAATAGGATAGGGAAAGACTAAAGAGGATACTTTTGATACTTATAACATGTGGTGATCATAGACAACTACCCCTAACCATGGCTTGGGCAATATTAATCCACAAATCCCAAGGCCTCATATTGAACAAGGCTACAATAACTATAGGCACAATGGAAAAATAAGGCCTAACATTTACAACTATATCTAGAGTCAAATCCGTAGAGGGTCTTTGCATAGAACCTGCATCCAGTTTTGAGCAGTACTCTAAAATGCAAAACAATCCTTACACCATCATCAGAAAGAAAGAATAGGCTTGCTTACAATTATTGTCCTCATAACACATTTAGGCACACACATTTGCTTTTGTTTTCCTTACGAATTCATCTTGATATCCTCACGACAATGTTAACTAAACTCATAATATTTGTGTAGGTGAATACAAAACACAGAGCAAGCACCATTTGGAAAGGAGGAATCTATACTCAATACAATTATTATTGTTCTTGGGAAGAAAGAAGAGGCTTGCCTACAACTATTGTCCTCTTAATACATTCAAGTATCACACATTTGCTTTTGTTTTCATTACAAATTTAACTTGACTTCCTCAAAACAATGTTAGACAAACTCATAATTTTTGTGCAGGTGAATAAAGAACACATAACAAGCACCGTTTGGAAAGGAGGACTCTAGACTCACCTAATCTTAACTAAATATCAAATATATTCTTAATTATAAATAATGTGGATCCCCTTAGAAAGGAATATACTTGTTTTGGAGTAAACATTATTGTCTTATGTTATGCTTTTCGAATTGAAACTTGCTACACTTTCTTTGTGTTATATCATCGTGCTTTCTTTAGTCATTGCCCAACATGGTCTTTCCTTTCAATATGTTTCACTACATCATTGTTTGTCCACTATATATTTTAAAGTTATGCAACATGTTTGAAATATCTATATTCTTGAATTCAGTTTTTTAAATGACACAATTACAATAGTTGAATTTGGTGAATGCTATAATCTATAGAAAACAAAAAAAAAAAATTTCTTACTCTTAATATTATTGCACCTTCATCCTATCTACAAAATCGTTGTGCCTCACATGGTGCAACCACCAATGTGAGTTCATATTGGAGCTAACCAAGTGGTGGTTCATGTTGGAGCTTCCCTCTCGCTCTCTTCATTTCCAATTCTTGAAAATTCTTTCATGGGGAAAAATCATGATAACCCCAAATGGGTTAGGGCATGTCCCCATGTCCCTAATTAGCTTATTTTGGCTAGTAGCCACTGCTCAAATTTTTAGGAGATATTTGTGGAGCCAATGGCCCCATGAATATTTCATTTTTTTGCTTATCTTAAGCAGTTGTCTTAATTTGTAGTTTTTACTATATAAAAATATAAAAAACAAATTATCTTAAGATAAAAAAAAGAGGGAAGGAAATATATGTAGCCACATGGTATATTTTTCATTATGTAGTGGCTGCTTATTTCGAGCCCCCTTTTTCCATAGCTTATTTGCAATTCCTAAGCAGTAGCTGCTCCACAAAAATAGGGAAATATTCTATATTATCCTTTTCCCATAATTATAAATTTCCATTGGGCCTCTCCAAGTGCTTAAATTTAAGCATGGGACATGGGGTTAGCCATCGCTCTATCTATATATTTAGCGGAAGCAATGATTATGTTGATAAGCGTTCTTGTAGTGAGAAGCACTATATGAATCATATAAATGAATGGCAAGGATTAAAAGGACTACGATCAAAAAGATCGTGTCCATTGAATTTGCAATGACGTCTGACGTTGCCAGAGTTTCCAATGCACGAGTTTTTTCCTCCACTTTTAAAAAGTGATGTTTTCCTTTGACTGATGAAATGCCTCGTTGTTCCACCAGGTAACGAAATGACATTTCGTACAGTACACTTATATCTTTAATTTTTCTTCATTCTCAGATTTTTTGGATGGCAGGCATGAACAGGAAAAATATCAGAAAGCTAAAGAAGCCCACCAACATGGCCACCCCTACAACACCATCATTGCCCTTCTCCTCACTGGAAGCTTCCTCAGCCTTCAATGGGGTGCATTTTAATAACAATGGCGCTTCAATATCTTGAGGAATGGTCTTGTCAATCTACTACAATCTTTGAGCGGCTCTAATATCAAATTGTACATTAGATATTCATCTGCACCTTACACATTTGAGAGTGCCTTCATCTAGTACTATTCAATCTCTTTCAATCCATGTAGTCACATCATACTTTTCCCATGTGTTCTTGGTAGATATCACAACAATAATTTTTTTAATTCTAAACAGTTATAAAAAAAATGATGGATGAGATCTTTTTGATCGTAGTCGTTTTAATCTAGACCCTTCTTCTATATAATTCTTCAATTTACAAGATCACTTGATTCAAGAATTTGTCTGTATTTACATGTATTATGTTTCAATATATACTTTGTTTATCCTTTGCAATTTTGTTTCCAAGTTTTTCTGGCTGCTAACATAAGACACTCACATATTCTCAGTTATCATGTTTAATTGCATATTTAGAAGAGTTATAAATTTTCTGCAATCAGGTTAGTAGATTGTACATTGTTCTAAACATGTTGACTAGGCTATAGTATCTATGATTATCTCTTATATTGGGATTCATGAATCTTTGTAACAAAATATCTAGAAAAATATGGATAAATTAAAATAACAATATCTTTAAAATTTCATTATGATATGTTTGTTTTATTTTGTCCCTTTCAGTTTTATGGAATCATAGGTGTTAAAATTGATGCAATAACATCCTTTTGTAGTTCTGTAGCACACCAAATGTAGATAGTTGTTCTCAATAATGATATAAATCGATACTATAAAGATGGTAGCCTTCAATTTAATTTATGTAGTTGTCTATCAAACAAAACTCATAGGATTGCAGTTTGGTATCATTATACATTTACTCTAGTATAGAATCTTTTTTTTTTTCAAAATAAAGGTAAAGTCTAGGAATGAGAATGAAACTCCAACTTAAGGTGGTGTTTTAGGAAGCAATTTTACAAAAGGATGCTAGAATGATTAGATGATAATAATGTTGGATCTTGATTTGTGTTCATAGGTTGGTGTGGAATGAGAATAGCAGTATGCATGAAATCTTTTTCAATGGGATCCCAATGTTGTTGTGTAGCCATATTATGAGGTGGGATTAGAGATTTCATTTTTGAAACATTGTCATGAAGGGGAGTATATTTTGGATTAGTATTAGGTTTAGTCTCTTTTATTTTTAGAATAAGGGTAGATGTTAGGATTGGAATAAAGTCTCCATTTATGGTGTTGTTTGTTTGGTAGTAAACTAACTTTAGAAACATATGTCAAGGAGGTGCCATTATTATATTACTGGATCTTTATTTGGGTTCATACATTAGTGTGAAATGAGAATAATGGTAAAGACCAAATTCCTTTCCAATTGGAACCTAGGTCCAACTGGAAAGGGTTTTGGTCTTTACCATTATTTTCATTTCACACCAATGTATGATCCTTATGCTAAATAATAGAGTTGGGTACAATAATAGAATTGAAATAAATGCAATAATTAAATAAGAGGATAAGGGGTTTAGCTTTAGGACCGATGGTAGATAAATGATGTTCATGATATTTTGGAATGATTTCTTTCTATCGTAATTTTTTTTGCCTCAATCTAATGAACAATTGAAAGTTTAAACTAGAACTAAAATTAATGTGATAATTAAATAAGAGGATAGGAGGCTTATCTCAAGGATTGATGAGAGATTAATGATGTTGATGTTGTTTTGGAATGATAAATTTACTTTTTTTCACAAGATTATTCACCTTGGTTTGATGAATAATTCAGGATTTGAACTAGTGTAGAAATATTTGCATATAAATTCCATGTCTCGTAGAATCAATCCTGACTACTAAAAACTTGATCTTGATGTGTCAAATTGATCTACGATGCATGAGAATAATTTAAGAGAGTTCAATAATTATTGTGAAGCTTGATGTGTGGTTGAACATATGTAGTGATGAAAATAATTGGGAGGTCCTATAGAATAGTTGTACAAACAAAACTTTGGTAGAAAAAATGTGTTTTATAAGTCTTCTAGAATTTATTTGATTGGGAAGATGGTAGTTTTCAGTGTTGTTATTATAAGAGATTATAAAAAACTATTTTCATGGAGATTGTGTCTTTGTGGACTTTAGTGGAATATTCCTTTGTTGGGCTATAATGGTGATGTATTTGGTTTTTCTATGGGTTTTAATTCTATTATTTTTCTTCTACTTTTGTAATAAGGATTGCATCTGTTTCTATGGGGGATTATATAAAAATCAATAAGGGATTCAATTAATTTACTACATATATAGAATATAGACAAATTACTTATAATTTTATTGCAAAAAAAAGTTAATCATTACACTTTTTTTTTTTTTTGTTATAACATTTTATGGAGCTATAATTTTCAAAATTATATTTTTTAAATGATCTATAAGGACAAGTGATCTCCCACAGGGAGTGAATGTAAAGTAATGATAACATAATTTAGTAGATTAAATAAGTTACAAATTATAAATAAGAAAAAAAATCTAACAATTTGTACAGTTTCTTCTAAAAACTATGAGAGAAAATAATATCTTTTACAATTTCTTTTGAAAACCTATTGGTGTGCATTTTTTTATTCATTAGGTCACAATTATGTATTCATTGCAACATTTTTTGCTAAAATTTATTATATATTCTTTGTGAAAACTAAATAAAGTGGGGAAACCAAAGTGTAATAGATATTTTTCACACATGAAAGGATTACTTGGCTTGAAATTGAGTATCTTTTGTAAGGGCAATATGCAAGCAAAAGAGACTATTTACATGGTAAGCAATTGACATAATAATTTTATGTGTTTCACTCATTTCAATAACATAGAGCCATGAATGAATTAGGACTTCGTGAAAATCAAACTCAAACCCAACTATGTTCGTTCATCTCAATATGTAATGTAAAAGAAAATTTACTAATATAAGTGAAAGAAGACAACCTTTAATGTGATGGAATTCAATAAGAATTGATAAAATAATTTAGTGGATTAAATAACTTATAAATTAATAAATAATTTTTGATCTTTTCTATGCTATTTTAGGAGAAGGTAGGCATGTTGATATCTTGATGAATCAATTTGTCATAAATCCTAGGATAGATTCTAATGCTTGTCCTCAAATTCAGTGTAGACTTGGAAATCTGCATAAGTCCATACGTTGAGACTCTGACAAAAGCCACGATTGGGTTGCCACTACAATTACCCCTCCTTATGGAACAATGTTGTTGCATCCATTGACTACAATTGTTCAAGACCAAAAAAACTATGCCAAATTGATCCAAGTTTAACAAAATTGTACTCTACTAAAAAATTATCATCGTGCCCATTGAACCTATGGGTCCAATTGCTAGTATAATAGAAAGAGGAGGGTTTGAAGCATAAAATCACTCCTAGTCATGGACACGATGTACATCCACTTGTTAAAATGGTCCACCTCTCTGCCGTCCAAACTTCTTGTACTACTCATTTCATTTGAACGCAGTCTTGACAAAGATTATAGAAAAAGGACCTTCGAAGCGATATTTACAGACCAAGACCAACAGAAGTAGGTTTGAAAATTCTTTAAATCGGTGCTCTCTGAAATAGGGTAAAATCCCATTACGAAATCCTCTCCAAGGTTTAATTCTTAAGGTATTGCCATAGAAGAACTGAAAGGAGGATCCATACTACACATCAGACAAGTTGTCAACAAGAACAGTGAGGTAGCAATGACGGAAAACAACAATGTTTCACGTTATGTGAAATTAACGAAGGAACGGGATACCGAAGTGGAGGACATACACCCCGGAGAACTTAATCAGCCCGTACATGTTCCCCAGGTTGTTTTGCATTTTAACCCGCTTATCTACTGCATGTCTTAGCTTTTTTACTTGTTGGGTTTATATGGGCTTATTTTTATTCCTGCCTATAATACAATTTCGAGAAAATTCATAGTTCTAGGAGTAAATCTACATTTAGTACGTACTAAAAGAATTTTACATGTCGGTCATAAAATTGTTTTGTGCAGATCAGTTGGGTTGAAAGCAAGTTTTGGGTATGCGATGAAGTAGATATATCATGCAAATTATGTTAAGGCTGAGGATGCATTTGGTCCTTCCACCGATTAGGTTTTCCATTAGGTTGGGTTCTAAATTTATGATGTCACTCACTGACTTAACAGTACAAGCTACAAACTAACTTGAACAAGTGAAGTGGGCGTGCCTGATAACTAGTACCTACCATATGCCCATTTCACAACGAGCACGGAGTGTTACTGTTGGTCAATTTTTTGTAGAGTTTCCCTTTTTTGCCATACAAATTGTAGTTGCAACCTTTTGGGTCAAGCAGGAGGATCGAAAAGGGGCGTTTACTAATGGAATTGGATTTAGTTAACTGACATACAAAGTGATTGGACTTGTTTTTTATATTAGTTACTGCAATTATTTCTGTGTGTCAAATTGGGTAAACCCTCTCTCTGGGTCAGTAGAGGCGAGACTGGCTATTGAGCATCAAGTATGGGCTGATTCTTCCTGCAATTAGGTTGAAAATGTTGGTTCACTGTAATGGCCTGGCCTTCATAAACCAGTGGGTATCTCCTACTGGAAAATTTGAAATTTCTCTGCTGCCAGGCTTTAAATGTGGTTATCCTAATAAGCATGGTTTAGCATTTGAGCCTGAAGCTATGAGATCTCAAAATCAAAATTCTTTTGTTCATTTATTAGGGATGTTTTTTGCCAGTCAATTTGTTCAGTTTCTCATTTTTAACATTGCTACTGAAGCTTTAATCTTTGCTTGCTTTATTCGTATTTTTCATTTTTTATACCTTTCATACTTCCTTGGACATGTTTAATTATGTTTTTTGTGATTCCAATTACTCGAGTTATATAATCGAGGATTTGGTGGTTGGTTCTGTTCTGACTTCTGATGCATGGTCTCGAAAAGAGCAGCAAAGGATGTTGGAATATTGAGAGGCTTTCAATTGTTTTAGTGAACCCGCATGCTGTTTCTGTTGATGTTTTGTAGCAGCGGGAGATTTCCAGGCTGACTCAATGAGGAGTTGCACCCCATTCATGAAGAGGCACCACAATTACATATATATACACATGCAATATTCGTCACTTGATCATTCACACAAGTTCTTTCTTCTACAGCAGATCGAGTTTGATTGAAGGCAGAATCAGCACTTGGAGAAGAATTCAATTACCTTCGGCATATTGTCATATTGCTTGTAAAGCAGATTTCTGCATTATCTATTCTATAATATAAGAGAAATTATTGGCTGGGTTTTTCTCCCTTGAGAAGGAGGGTTTTCCCAGGGAATATGCTGTGTTAATGTGTCTGAACTTAAATTAAATTTCTGTTTTTTATATCTGATCATAAATTCAACATGGTATCAGAGCGGGTATAAGAAAGATCGTGATTAGATTCATTCAAGCAGCGCTACCCTCCTATCTTATTCTCATCCTTGATTACATCTATTGTCAAGATGGTGAACGGGCTCAAGGTCGAAGATAGACTTGAGGGCGCATCAAACTTCACATCTTGGAAGTTTAGAGTCATGCTCGCTTTGGAAGAAAATGAGTTAGCTGAGTTCGTGGAGGGCAAAATTCCCGAACCAACCAATGAGAATGAGAAGCCTCAATGGAAGAGAAATGGCATTAAGGCTAAAAAGATGTTGGTTGATTCCGTGAAAGATCACATTGTGCCAATAATTTCCAAGTTAAAATCTGCAAGAGAGAGGTTCAAGACTTTGGAGGAAATGTTTGAGATCAACAACACAAGTCGAGCTCTTGCATTAAAACAACAACTTCATCATATCAAGATGGCGAAAGGAGAATCCGTCATCTCATACTTCATAAAGATTACCAAGTTGAGAGATCAGCTCTCTGCCATTGGCCATATTGTTGATAACAAGGATTTGACTATGTTGGCTCTTAATGGTCTTCCTCCATCTTGGGAGTCATTCATTCAAGGAATCAGTGCGAGATCAAAACTTCCTAAGTTTGATCGGTTGAGGGTGGATTGTATTCAAGAAGAATCAAGGTTGGCTGCGAGAGGGATTGGTCAAAACTCTACAAATGAAGACATTCATGTTCTTACCACTTATTCCTTGAAGAAGAAAGGAAAAGAAGGAAAGAAAGGGTACTTCAAGAGGAATAGAGATAAAGGATCAAATGGTACTCCTACATTTAAGAAGAAGGACCTCTCTCGCATTCAATGTTTTAGATGTGACAAGTTTAGTCACTATGTTAAGGATTGTCCAACCAGACATAAGCAGCAAGCTTCTATTGCAGATGTGAGTGAGATCTCTCCGCAGAAGGATTCAAGTGGTTTTCTATTCTATTATGCTCTTTCAAGCAATGTACCTACCGACAACAATACTTGGTTGATTGATAGTGGTGCCTCTTGCCACATCACCGGATTTAGAGAGCATCTAACTGATTTGGTGGAGAAAGATTCTAGTGTTCAAGTAATTATTGGAGATGATGCTAGTTATTTTGTGAAAGGAGTTGGGACCTCCTCTCTTCACTTGGATTTCAGCATTTCCTTGTAGTTGAGTGATGTTCTATTTGTTCTGGGTATCAAGCGGAACCTTGTCTCTATCTCAGCCTTAGAAGACAAGGGATGCCAAGTTGCAT